>CM040119.1:207009342-208344033 GCA_022559845.1 Amorphophallus konjac
ATTGGCTTGCTGGATGGCTCTTCCATTGGCTTGATGCCCTTCTTTTGGCTTGCTGGAAGGCCCTTCCTTTGGCTTGCTAGATGGCCTATTTCTGCTTAAATTGTAAATGATCAGCAGGCAGTGGCATGTTAAATCCCGGTTTAATGCATACATAATATTGATATTGTACACGAGTTAGTTAATGTTCACATACTGATATTGTACACAAGTTAATTATTGTTTACAGCTAATTAAGCACGGTATACATGTCTAAAACCTAACATAATATTGTACACCATTTAATCATGTGCAACATACATATTTAATCTGACGAATGTATATGCATGATTAATATATATATATATATATATATATAAAACCCATCTTACCAATGTTTAAATTACTGATGTTATAACTGCGTTTAACAAGGTTTAATATGTTTTTAGTAGTATTTCATTTATTGTAACAGTGTATAAATGAACACTGTCACCATCGAGCTTGTAACGGGTACTCCTGACCAGGGTGCCACCTTCTATCAACCCCTATATACTCCAAGAAAAAGGATGACAGCAACAGTGTAATAAAAGGGGACGTAATGGAACTCATTAACTTAGTAAATCTGCACTAGTTAGAATGGATAACTAATCATACAAATATCAATTCCCAGCATTGGTTTTACTTTATCTGTACCTTTGGATTCCAAATCTACCTTATAATCCTACCGGTCACACCTTGAATTCTATATTGGCTATAAAGAGTGAATGTCGCAAAAATATGTCTAATAATGCTGGCAAATAAGGGCCCGGTCTGGTCCTGGGAGGAGCGCCCAAAACCCGAGGGAAGATCTCTTTCTAGCGGTGTCTCGCATTGCACCGAACCACATTCTAGATTAAAGACATTCCATCACTCTCTCTCTCTTTACTTGACTTACTTGACTTGCGTGACCCGAATGGGTAATTACTTGAATGAATTGATTGATTTATGTGTATAGCCAATTCTAATTGCTGCTTGAACTTACTTGTTTATTGTGCTATCATGATTATTATTCCAGTTATTCACTGCTTGATATCAATTGCTATTCCTATGTGGAATTGATCTATAATCTCACTTTTACTCCAGTCGATTCCTTGTTGTCTACCTGTCTGCATGCATATACATATTTTTCTTTTACATTAAATGAATGTGTAATTCACTTATAGTATGTTAGAAATTGAGATATAAATCCTACTGGGCGATTCGCTCGTACAGTTGCTTTCTAACCTTTTCAGGAAATGTGGAAATCGATCAGGACTCAGTTGGGGATGAGACGGAGTGATGTAGTTTTATGTCTTAGATTTAAACCCTTTAGTTCATTTGTCATCGTCTGGTTTTGTAATAAGGGCTTGTAGCCTGATGGTAAAGAATGACTTGGACCAGTTGTAATCATCGGTGTTATCATTTTATGGAATTTTAGCAAATTTTGAATTAAATTGCGCACTCTATTCATGGTTCGATGGTAGGATCTCGAACGGTTAGATTAGCTCGCTTTGGTTCTATATAAAGGACTGTCGCGCCTCGGGTATACTTCCGCGCTCGGGACGTGACAATCCATCCCCATAGTCTTTTCATTCTAGTGTCTCTTTTATGAAAGCATGAATCATGAAAACTCAGTTGATGCTTCCCCTTTTTTTGTTGTTTATTTTTTTTATTTTTATTTTTTAACAATATGAGACAGCAATTCGCGTGAGATTTTTACAAGACAACAGGTTCCATGAGATTTTTACAATGATTATCCTTACCCCCCAACTTAAATGGCACCGTCTCTGATGATATGAACAATATATGAATATGACAATGCACACATGAATGCTTGGGAAGGAAAGGTATAACCTGGGGTGAGCAGACGTGGCTCTTTAACATGCGGCCTTGCGAATGACTTCATCGTGCTCCTACATACACAATTGAAAATAACTTACTAGATTATTAAAGGAGAAATGGTTGGGTTGCCTCCCAACAAGCGCTAAGTTTAACGTCTTCAGCCAGACGAGCCTCTTTCATTGATCATGGGTCACCCAGTGACATTGATTCTTTTGGTGATAGTTGTGTGTTCTAGGGTTTGAGATGTTGACCATTGACAGTGAAAGTTTGAGCATTTTTAGGATCTAGGATTTTGACAGCACCTTGAGCAAAGACTTTGACCACAACAAATGATCCATCCCATCTAGATTTTAATTTTCTCGGGAATAAGCGCAGCCTTGAATTAAAGAGCTAGACTTTTTGATTGGGTTGAAAAGATTTTCTCACAATGTGTTTATCATGGAAAGCTTTGGTCTTGGCTTTATAAATCTTAGCATTTTCATAGGCTTCATTTCGCAATTCCTCCAACTCACTTAATTGTAAGGCCCTATGAGACCCGGCTTGGGCTAAGTCAAAATTGAACTGCTTAATAGCCCAATAGGCCCTATGCTCAAGCTCAACGGGTAGGTGACAAGCTTTTCTAAAGATTAACCTATATGGAGACATGTCAATCGAAGTCTTGTATGCCGTCCGATAGGCCCACAGAGCGTCATCCAATCTGTTGGACCAATCATTTCTATCGAGCCTTGATGAGTGATCATTTTTACACATTAATTTATGATATACACACTTTTTATGAGCTTTGATAAAAATAAATATGCACTTGTCACACTTAAATCACATTTTTTGATCAAAATGCCAAGTTTGATAAAATTCATTAACTTTTGAGCAACAAACTATGTTTTTGGCAGGTACTCGATTGAAGAGGAAGATGGCCAGAGATGTACACAAATTCACAAACAAGAGGCCAAAGTTTATTAGCACGAAAAGAAAGAAAGGAAAAAAGAAAAAAAGAAAAGAGAAAAGCAAATATACACAAGTGGGCCGAAGGCCCATTAGCCTTCACATGAAACCCAGCAACGCATAGCCCTTTGCAAGCCTTCAAGCCCCACCATCCACGCACGTGGGCGACCTTGGTCCATCTTCACCCAACCACACAGTGGCCCCTCTTTGCTGCCCATCTCCCTCTGCTCCTTCGCATCCACAGCCATGCCAAAAGCTTCACAACCGTGGGCCCCCCTTCATGCGCATCAACGACAGGTGCTCCACGCAGGAGGCCCTTGGCGGCTTCAATGACAGTGGCTGCCTCTCTGCGGCCACCGCCTCTCTCATGCAACCGCAACCCCCTTCACACGGTTCGACGCTACCATACATGCATGCATGCAGTTTCTTCACACCAACGCCACCTTCCTTCACGTGGCCTCTTCCTCATGTACGTGGGCCTTCATGCAAACAGTCCAACCGCCCCCCATGCAGTTTCTTCATGTGAGCGAGGCCCCCCTTCAAACCTTCCCAGCAACCTCACGCGGCCAAAAGACACTCATGCAAGCCCCTTTACAAGCCAGCCTCTTCAAAGTCTTCAATGGCAGTGATGTGGGACGGATGACGACCGGGCTAAGACGTACGATCGACTCGTTGTGCGGCCAGCACTAGCATACTAAGGCAAGCCGGGCGGCTGACCACCGTGGTATTCTCCGGGTGGAGACGTCTCTCAACAGCGACTCTCTTGAGCCCGACGATCGTCCCATGCGAGGGAAACGTGGGGATCGCGGCGATTAAGAAACCACCGTCGCCTAGGGTGCTAATTCGCGCTCGGTGCTCGATTGGAGCCACGGAACGGGCGCTCACAACTCACAATTGCGGTGAATTTGAAATTAGCTATCGGCCCTATTCTCACAAATGCAGCAATATAGAAAGCATACTAAACAGCAATGTGAGTGGGGAACGAATCACGTACCTCCACGACAAGGCATGGGGAAGACACCCCGGCCGATTTCCGAACAACCCTAATACACAATTGAATTAAATTTTACAAATTCAGAAGCTTGGCCCACTCCACACAGGGAGGTATCGGGCTACAATCGATAAATTTGGGGTTGCTGGAACCCGGGTTGACGGGCAACACTCTTCGGAGCCGAGGGAGGCGAGTCGGGGCCGATCGGGTATGCCGAGGGTGAACGACCCGGTTCTGTCCACGCTGGTCACCCTGCGCAGCGAACTTGCTGAGGCCGGTACGGCCAGATCTGATGCCCGATCGAAGCGTCGTTTGTTGGAAAACGACGGCGACAGGATGTAGTTTATCCACTCTGAAGGGCGCAATCAGATCCTTTCAGATCTGGGTGCAGTAACGTTTCTTCTCAGCTTCTAGTTTTGAGCTCCCAGAACGACGCAGCGACACGGTAAAATGATGGAAAAATAGCTGTCGGTGTCGGATTGAGACGTTCTTTGTGGGAGATTGTTGGAGACGTCAAGAGAAAGACGTACTCCGAAGATCCCTCACAGATCTTCACCGGATGAGTCGGGGAGGACTCTGGAAGTCGGCTCTGGTTTGGGGCCGGATCTGCTCAGATCTCTTGAGCGATCTCACGAGAATCGCCTCCACGGACAGCACGGTGATCGGATTGAGGCGAGATCAGCGGCAACGTGAAGAGGACTTGAAATCCTACGATCTCTCTTTAGGAACCAGCTTCCGATGGCGTAGGGGTTGGGCTGGAGAAATTAAAACACAGTCATCTCCAGATCTGGACAGCAATCAGGGACCAATCTGTGCGCCTCCACGAAACGAATTACTGCCGTCGCTCACGAACTCCGATTGACGTGAAACCAGCACTGAAATTTCTCTAACTTGCAAAGGTATCACTGGGATTTTTTGTGGAAGAAGAAGATAAGAAGAAGAGGGGGATACGAGGTCGAGTCACACGACCCAATTCTGTCCAGTCACAGGACAGAACCAAGGGAGTCACACCCAAGGGAACACAAAGAGATTCACTCTCTAATGCAAATTTCTTTCAACAAACTTTCATTAACTTCATACAAACACTATACATGGCCTTAAATAGGCAAATGCTAGGGGTAGGGGGAGGGGACATACGTGGGATACAAGGGGAATGGGGTTGGGTGCGCATGGATCATGAAAGGGGAAAGAAGGGGGGGACAAGGGGACATTGTCTTCACCTACCTTCACCAACCTTTGAAATTCAAAGGGGAGCGGTAGGTGGCAGCCATATTTGGTCATTGACCAGCAGCCTTTTAATGCGCCCATGTGGTAAATGGGATGGGAAGAAGAAAAATCAACATTTTCTAGCCTAATACATCAAAAACATGGTGCGCCCCTAGCTTGGGCCCTTCTTGGGCCAAGTTGGCTCAAGTCCAACTAAGGCCATTCACAAGCCCATTCCACTCCAACCTAGATGGCCCATGTGGAAGGGAAGCTTAATGGGGCCTTAAGTGACTTAAGATCCAATATGAAGTTTAATGAAGCCTCATAGCCCAATATGACAATCAACCCTTAATGGACTCTAAAAGACTTACCCAATTGGCTTATTAAATGCCTTACAATAAGCCCAATATGAAAAACCCAAGTAGAATGTTCATTACAAGCCCAATCTCAATGCAAAAAGAGTCCAAATTGAAGCCACATTGTCCCTAATTTGAAGGGAAGCCGAAGTAGTCCACTTGGTGCTCCGCGTATGGCACCGTCGGTTCGCTGACGTGTCACTTGATCATCTTGGTGTTCGCACCAATTCTCTCCGGGTGGGAGGAACTCGACTCCGTCGAGTAAGGGTCCCGAAGTTTGAGCACTCCGCATGTGATCAAGACGTTGATCATCGTGGGGCATCCTCGTCAATGCACTATGAAGTGGTGGTATGCTCCATTCCTGGTGGTGATCACCTGCTCATCCAGTATACAATCTATATGCGTGCATTGAGGCTGGAAGAGGTGGACTCTCGGGTGAGGGGTCACTCCCAATAAAAAGATAAAGCTCAAAACTCACTAGGGATCACCGCGGGTTCCGATATGCTACCAGACTAGAAACATGGAACGTCGAACTGACACCATAGTCATACGGTAGTTCAATAACATACGCATTTGAACCCACTTGTTTCATGACTCAGGAAGGGCGGGTATCGCTAGCCTAGAGTTGCTTTACGGCCCCAAGAGGAACCATTCAGGTATGACCCTGATCATGACGTACTCTCCTTTTGAATCCACAGATATGTAGCATGCATCGGCTACCTCCTTATACGTGCTTGACTGGCCTTTTATTGACACGACTTAATGCAAAACATATGTATGAAAGAAAACAACTAGAGAGACAAACAAACACACACATATGACCTTAGACATACATAGACAAAGACAAAGACACAAACACAAGGGACATATGGAAGAAGACCCGCTAAGGATGATGGTCGTCGTCTTCATACACTAAGTGTAAAGAAGGACTAGCCCACAACCGGATGTCATGAGTTTCATCCCTCGTCAACCATCTCTGATTCGAGAAGACTCGTCCCCGGATATGAAAGAGTGGGAGGATCAGAGAATGGGTGACGGGAATATAATCCGGACGTCTAGTGTGAAGCACGACAAGAATGAAGTCCGGATATTGTCTCTCGTACGCATGGCAGAAACCCAACCATACCGTGTCAACATAAGGTGTCGACAATGGTACGGTAGTCACTAGCGGCTGCGCTACCGTAGGAGAGACGGGTAGGAGTGGAATGGTGGGGTCCTCTATTGGGTCATTCTCGAACCCCAAAACATCAGTGAGATACTCCTCGGCCAATTCTTGATCAGCCTCGTAACTCACTATAATAGGCCCGGGTGAGGCATCCTCCGACTGGTTGTCCTCTAAGGTAGGAGAATGTGAAGGACACGGGTCGGAGAAATGGTTAACCCCAGTATAGGGGACCACATGGGTGGGCTTCGGGAGTGGTGGTGGGTGTGAGTCCAGAGGTGGAACGGACCGGTGGAGTTGGGTGGTTGGAGACATGGAGGTAGTCGGGTGTATGCCATCGTGGAAGACGAACTCGCCGGGTAGGTGAGGTGGGTATAAAGTGCAAGTCCTCCTATCCCGGTCGAAGGTTGCTCTCCTCTCTTCCAACCACTCTTGCCCTAAAATGATGCATGGGCCAGCAATTGTGCCGACCTTGCACCATGCTCCATCGAAATAAAGAGCGGTGCCGAACCTCCATTGGAACTCTACAAATGCTAAACCACCATTGAGAACAATCTCTCCGGTCTTAGAGAGCGATTCAACTATGTCGTGTGAGACACAGTTAGACGACACCCTATTGATGAAGTCGATCTCCATATGCAACCCATTAGGTAAGATGGCAATGGACATGATAGGTCGCTGGAACGACTCGGTTGTTGACTTAGGGTCCGGGCATCGGGCCATGAAAGCATTGCGTTCGGCCACCAAGGGTGACCAATCGGACCCATGGTCTCGGGTGATGGCCATGGTAGTGGCGGGTAGTGGACATGCAGACACACACTACGATGATGCGCCTAGACCTAAACCAAGACTCGGTACGTGGCGGAGCTAATCAACCCGAAGATAACTCGCGCAAGTGTGCGGCCTTCCCGATAGGCGTAGCCTAACGTTCGGACAACACCTTTTGATATACCGAGTAGAGGAATGCAAATGCAATCTTGGACTTAAATGACCCTAGACTTAAACGATTCTTTGATACCAAACTGTCATGAATACCCTAGACTCGACCACGGACGCTCTGATACCAAACTGATGCGGGACGGATGATGACCGGGCTAAGACGTACGACCGACTCGTTGTGCGGCCAGCACTAGCACACTAAGGCAAGCCGGGCGGCTGACCACCGTGGTATTCTCCGGGTGGAGATGTCTCTCAACAGTGACTCTCTTGAGCCCGACGATCGTCCCTTGCGAGGGAAACGTGGGGATCGCGGCGATTAAGAAACCACCGTCGCCTAGGGTGCTAATTCGCGCTCGGTGCTCGATTGGAGCCACGGAACGGGCGCTCACAACTCACAATCGCGGTGAATTTAAAATTAGCTATCGGCCCTATTCTCACAAACGCAGCAATATAGAAAGTATACTAAACAGCAATGTCAATGGGGAACGAATCACGTACCTCCACGACAAGGCGTGGGGAAGACACCCCGGTCGATTTCTGAACAACCCCAATACACAATTGAATTAAATTTTACAAATTCAGAAGCTTGGCCCACTCCACACAGGGAGGTATCGGGCTACAATCGATAAATTTGGAGTTGCTGGAACCCGGGTTGACGGGCAGCACTCTTCGGAGCCGAGGGAGGCGAGTCGGGGCCGATCGGGTATGCCGAGGGTGAACCGACCCGGTTCTATCCACGTTGGTCACCCTGCGCAGCGAACTTGCGGAGGCCGGTACGGCCAGATCTGATGCCCGATCGAAGCGCCGTTTGTTGGAGAATGACGGCGACAAGATGTAGTTTATCCACTCTGAAGGGTGCAATCAGATCTTTTCAGATCTGGGCGCAGTAACGTTTCTTCTCAGCTTCTGGTTTTGAGCTCCCAGAACGACGCAGCGATACAGTAAAATGATGGAAAAATAGCTGCCGGTGTCGGATTGAGACGTTCTTTATGGGAGATTGTTGACGACGTCAAGAGAAAGACGTACTCCGAAGATCCCTCACAGATCTCGATCGGATGAGTCGGGCAGGACTCTGGAAGTTGGATCTGGTTTGGGGCCGGATCTGCTCAGATCTCTTGCGCGATCTCACGAGAATCGCCTACACGGACAGCACGGTGATCGGATTGAGGCGAGATCAGCGGCAACGCGAAGAGGACTCGAAATCCTACGATCTCTCTTCAAGAACCAGCTTCCGATGGCGTAGGGGTTGGGCTGGAGAAATTAAAACACAGTCATCTCCAGATCTGGGCAGCAATCAGGGACCGATCTGCGCGCCTCCACAAAACGAATTACTGCTGTCGCTCACGAACTCCGATTGAAGCGAAACCAGCGCTGAAATTTTTCTAACTTGCAAACGTATCACTGGGATTTTTTGTGGAAGAAGATGATAAGAAGAACAGGGGGATACGAGGTCGAGTCACACGACCTAATTCTGTCCAGTCACAAGACAGAACCAAGGGAGTCACACCCAAGGGAACACAAAGAGATTCACTCTCTAATGCAAATTTCTTTCAACAAACTTTCATCAACTTCATACAAACACTATACATGACCTTAAATAGGCAAATGCAAGGGGTAGGGGGAGGGGATATACATGAGATACAAGGGGAATGGGGTTGGGTGCGCATAGATCATGAAAGGGGAAAGAAGGGGGGGACAAGGGGACATTGTCTTCACCTACCTTCACCAACCTTTGAAATTCAAAGGGGAGGGGTAGGTGGCAGCCATATTTGGTCATTGACCAGCAGCCTTTTAATGCTCCCATGTGGTAAATGGGATGGGAAGAAGAAAAATCAACATTTTCTAGCCTAATACATCCAAAATATGGTGCGCCCCTAGCTTGGGCCCTTCTTGGGCCAAGTTGGCTCAAGTCCAACTAAGCCCATTCACAAGCCCATTCCACTCCAACCTAGATGGCCCATGTGGAAGGGAAGCTTAATGGGGCCTTAAGTGGCTTAAGATCCAAAATGAAGCTTAATGAAGCCTCATAGCCCAATATGACAATCAACCCTTAATGGACTCTAAAAGACTTACCCAATTGGCTTATTAAATGCCTTACAATAAGCCCAATATGAAAAACCCAAGTAGAATGTTCATTACAAGCCCAATCTCAATGCAAAAAGAGTCCAAATTGAAGCCACATTGTCCCTAATTTGAAGGGAAGCCGAAGTAGTCCACTTGGTGCTCCGCGTATGGCACCGTCGGTTCACCGACGTATCACTTGATCGTCCTGGTGTCCGCACCAGGCAGCCACCCACCCTCCTCATTAGAAGCTCTTCATGCTGGCAACTTCACGCGGCCAGCCACATCGGTCAGCAGGTGATGGCGGGCTTCAATCCACACAGGCGACGTCGGTAGTTGGCAGGCTAGCTTCAAGTCAATGAGGCTAGCAGCGGCCTTTTCACGCCGCAGCGGGCTCCCTCCCGCTTCTCCCTTGGTCGAATACGGGCCACATGCAACCGTCGCAACCCCCCTCATCCTCCTACGTCCTCCTTTGCGGCCAAGGCCTTCTGCACGGTAGGCGGGCCACTTCCGCACAACACGGCAGCAACGCGGGTCTTAAGGTGGGTGGACTTCCTCTTCATACGGCGGATGACGGGTTCCTTTCGGCGTCAACAACTGCCCACCTTCCTTCGCAGTGCACTCATTGCAGCATTTTTCAAGTAGGTGGCCAAGCTCCCTTCAACCCCCGACCCTACACACCAGCACATCTTCAACAAGAGCGGCCAAAGACCGCTATTCATGCAGGCCCCCATTCACACGCAAGAAAGAGAGAGAAGTACATTGAAGACTCGTGTTAGCCCAATAAAAGGGGCTCCGGTTGGCAAGAATGGAGGTTGGGTTGGTTGGGTTTTGGAGGGTTTTTGGTGGAGAGGTTCCGGTGGATAGTTTTTAAGGTTGAGTTGTTATTGTTTTAAGAGTGCCATTGGGTTCCGGTGGATAGTCTTTTCTGGTGGATAGTTTTGAGAGTTCTTTGTGTTTATGTTGTTTTTGGGGTGGTTTTCCTTTTGGGGAGAGAGTTCGGTGGGTGCTATTTTGAGTTCTTGAGAAAGTGTATTTGGGTTCTGTTCTTTGGAGTTTGGAGAAAGAGAGCTTTAGTTTTGGAGAGTTGGTTTTGTTTAGTTCCATTGGGTTACGTGGGAGAGTTTTTGAGAGCTCTATGGGGCTTTCTTTTGTTTCTTTTTGGGTGATATGCCATATTGAGAGGAAGTGAAAGGCGAAGCTCCCTGATGCGGGATGAATGAGGGACCCGACGCCAAATGATGCGAACCTTGGACTCTAAGTGACGACGCAACCATCGACACACAAACAATAGAGCTACCTCGGCTCGACACTAAGAGCTCCTTTGGGACATATGCCTTAAATAGAAATGAGAGCTCACTTGTCGTCCCAAGAGAGGGAAACGCGGATCTGCGCGATTGAGAAACCGGCAGAGTGAAGGGTGGTCAACTCACTTCCGTGCTCGGGTCGAGTCACGGGACGGGTTCACTCTCTTTCTCACAGCGGTCATTAAAATTGAATTAGCAAGCTAGAATTCTAAAGCCCTCATGCAATGGCATATAGTCATATACTAGGTAAGCAAATGCCAAGAAAGTAGAGACTGTTACCTCCACGCTCCGGGCATGGGGAAGATAACCCCGGCCAAAATCGTACTCCTGGTTAACAATTATCAATAATTATAGAATTAAACCCACTCCATGCAGGGAGGTAATAGGTAACATGTGGAACCCGAGAGGATTGAAATTGGGTTGACGGGCAGCATTTTGAACTGCTCCGTCAGTGCCGACAGGCTGCTACTTGTTGCTATCCGGACGGTGCGGGCTGACGGTTGTGGGGTCCACGACCTACTCGGACGGCCGACTGAGGCGGGGTTGGTCCTACTGCGAAGGGAAACCCTGGAGGGACGATCCCTGTGAGGCGGCTGCACTGGTTCGCCTTGTGGAAGGCGAGGCAGCCGGACTTGAGAGCCTTGCTGCTTGCTATCCATGGATCTGTGCTGCTGTTTCAAGCTTGCGCGACCCGGCAACAAAAAATTGCTGCGACCAGCTCCGACCTCGGAACGTCACAAAACTGGCACCGATGCAAAGCTAACTCGGAGAGCTTCAACCCTCTGGTGTTATAGGAATTTTGCTAGGGCCTTATTTTTCATGGGTGATTTTTTAACAGGAAAGGTTCCTGTCTCAAATCTGGCCGGGCAGACTAAGATCTGCCTGAGAAAGGGCGTTGACCGCAACTGAAACATCGGATCTGGGTGATAAGATTTTTATGGAAGCTAGAGGAAGAAGTAAGGAAGACGGGGTTAATTTTTTGTAATTTTTGGTGGAGGTTTGATATGGGAAATAGATTTTCTAGCAGAGATGGGTCGGATCTGGACTGCAGGGGCAGATCAGAGTTTTGGGAAATAGGAAAGTTTTTTTGAATGTGAAAAAATTCCTAAAATCACAAAAAAAATTATGGACGATGGCTTAGGTGGACAGAACTCCCAATTCAAATTTCAGATCATTCTGAAATCAAAAAGGGGGGCTCATGGGAGAAATGTTTGGTTGCTGGAACACAAGACTGCACAGGGGCAGATCTAGTGGGCTGTGGGAATCTAAATGGGAAAATAGGAAAACGAAGTGGGAAAAATCTAAAACTTTTTTTGGGACGTGGGATCAACCTTGGGAACTCACTCTCAAAGTTTCAGCCTCATCAGATCTACGAGCTGAGAGCAAAAATTCCGAATGTGGCTTGCTATCCTGAGTTGGACAGAACTCCGGCGACGGCGACTCGATGGCGGTGGCGGCGACGATGGCGAGCTTCACACTCTGATACAGGAGGTGTCACACCTCAGATTAGCAACCTTCACAGCTGCAAGGGGAGAGAGAGGAGAGAGAGAGGGGGCGGCCCTTGGCTCCTGGAACAAAAATTACTGAATTTCTTTGATTAATTGTGATGAAAATGGAAAATACAAGCCTTTTATATGAATTGGGAGCCCTAGGTAAATGACAAACCTTACCCTCAGATCTAGGGTTAAGGAGGGGTACCTTGGGAATACCAAAATCCATTTTTCCCCATGTGGTCAAAGCTAAATAAACAAATAAGCCTAATAGGGCCAAAACAAGGGGCGCCCTCCTCATGGGTCAATTTTGGCAACTTTAGGCCAAAGACCAACCAATTGGCCCATGACCCTTGACTAGCCTATGGGGCCTTCCAAGCTAGGAAGCACATGACAGAGAGAAAAGCCCAATTGGGCTTTAAGTGACCTCAAGGTCCAATATGAAGGCCTTAAGGTCCAATATGAACATAACCCCTTAATGGACTCTAAATGAACTTGACCCAATAGCTTATTAATAGCCTTACAAAGGAGTCCAAATGAAACCCAAACAAACACACATTACAAACCCATTAATACAATGCAATCAATACCAAATACACCCCAATAAATACTAAAAAAATACCAAGACTCAAGACGTAGACTCCAGACTGTCTCCAAGCAAAAGGGATGCCGGTGTAGCTCGAGTGGTGCTGCGCGTACGGTACCGTCGGTTCACCACTTCATGCTTCTGGCTTGCTCTGGTGTCCGCACCACTCCCCTTGTTATTTGTTGCAATATTGTGATTCCTTCATATTTTTTGTCATGCCCCATACTCTATACCGTCGAGGTATTGTCCGCTTTGGCCTACCGACCTCACGGTTTTATCCCTTTCTAACAGTGATTGGCTCCAGAATGGGGGACTTCCCGAGAGGTCACCCATCCTTGTACTACTCCCCATTAAGCACGCTTAACTTCGGAGTTCTTTATAAGAACTGAGCCGATACTTCAAAAGGCGCCTCGGTGATATAAAGTACAACTTAGCTATATTTGAGGGTGTTACAATCTACCCCTCTTATATAGGCGACGTCCTCGTCACTGGGCACATATAGCACACAATTAAACCCCCAGGCAGGTAGGATTCTAGAGGTGGCCCCTACAGGCTCAAGAGGTGGCTCCCACTATGTAGCACTTTGTCCCATTGCGGGTTCAAGAGGTGGCTCCCATAGTGTAGCACTTTACCCTGCATGGCACTTAGTTCTCACACTTCCGGCTGGGGTATGGCTCTGATACCATTCTGTCATGTCCCGTACTCTATACCGTCGAGGTATTGTCCGCACTTAGTTCTCACACTTCCGGCTGGGGTATGGCTCTGATACCATTCTGTCATGTCCCGTACTCTATACCGTCGAGGTATTGTCCGCTTTGGCCTACCGACCTCACGATTTTATCCCTTTTTAACAGTGATCGGCTCCAGAATGAGGGACTTCCCGGGCAGGTCACCCATCCCAGTACTACTCTCCATTAAGCACACTTAACTTCGGAGTTCTTTTCAAGAACTGAGCCGATACTTGAAAAGGCGCCTCGGTGATATAGAGTATAACTTAGCTATAACCGATAGCAGCGGAACGTGTCGTTCGGAACGCGGCAGTGATACAATCGTGAATAGTCAGAGCATACATAAGACACAAAAATTACAAACTATACAATGTGGGCCAATTTAACCTTTATTGATATTCAAATATTCGAATTACATACCTTGACTCAACTTACATAAGTAAAGAAAGGACTCACTATTATATTTTAATAAAAAGAAAAGACTCAAATACTTTATAAAGGGAAAAGACTCAAGGATAAGATAAGACTCAAGAAAACTAAAGACACCGACACGATTCTCCATAACGCTCATCACTCTTGCCCTTCCCCATCTGATGGACTATCTTCAATGTCGTTACCTGAAAAACGTTAAAGATAGGCAGGTGAGCGAAACACTCAGTAGGAATTACATCTCTCATCAAGCAGAATATAAGTGATTAACCAATTACTCATGTTCATGACAAATGAAATACAGGAACTAGGAAATCATGATGATCAATCTAACAGGACAGATGAATATTAAAGTCAAAGGCAGTTACGAGCTTAAGAGAAATAGGGATGAATTCCTATGCGGACTCAAGGACAAGCTATCAGAATATAACAAGGATAGATACGCGGATGAACATAACTTCAGAATTGGCCAGAATATATAGAGTTTCAATAAATATAGACAGAATTAAACATTCAAGTAGAATAACTAAATTATCAGAATAACTGAACAATAAAATATCAGAATAACAGAATTAACAGAATTTACAGAGTTTACAGAATAACAGATATAACAGAATAACAGAATATGACAGATGTACAGAGTTTGGTGCAATGTCACACACAGAAGTTTACCATGGTTTACAGAATTGGACTTCCATCCTACCTAGCACTGAAAAGTCGCGGACCCAGAGCCCATTAATATTTCAGAATCAGATTTGGCCAAATACAGAGTCAAAGGGTTATGTTCTCAAATTGATGACAAGAAGATTCCAAAAGGAGTAGAGTGTCAAGACTAACGGAAAACCAAAGTGACACGGATCGGATCCGAGGGTTTTAAGGTACAACCAGCTCGGCTGCCTTGAGGGAATCCAAGGCTAGCGGAGACTTACGGAGGTCTCAATGACTAACTTGCCAGTCCGAAGGAACGGAATGTCCAACGGAGGGCTCGTATGTCACCGAGAGTTGAGGTGTATACGTGAACCAATTATGAAACAAGGACTCCATCTACGGACGTGAGATGGGAGTGCCAGAAGACCCGCGGTAAAATCGGGAGAAAACAGTGAGAACATGAATGTGTTAATTATAGAATTCATGTCCATCCAATTCTATAATTAACTATAATTAAATAAACTTATATTATTTGATGCCCGTGAGTGGCGTCATTTATTAATTAGCATCCTCTTGGAGGGACGTTAATTTTATGATTTATAACTGAATTTATTTAACAAGAATTCACATTTATATCTATTTATCTGAATAATTTCAAAAACATGCATTTCAAGACACATTGATTGATTTAAAATAATTTACAGAAATAGAATATATGATAATTAGGAGAAAAATACAAGGATTCCAAATATATATTTTTTTATAATTTTTTGTTACATATTTTAATAATTATGGATTTTCAAAGATATGCATACATGATATATATATATATATATATATATATATATATATATATATATGTTAAACTGATGCCTATGAACAGTGGCATCCAATTGTATTTTGACGACCGTTTGTGGGTCGTTAATTCAAAAAGGTCCGATTTTCAACCCTCTCGTTTCTCGACGTAACTATGTCGGAATTGAGCCTATAATATACCGAAATAACGGGCTCGAAAAACTCTACCTAACCAGACGTTCAAAATAATTTTTCGTTGAGAGATGGGGGATCTTGAGATAGGGGGCACGAAAAATGGTGCAACCAATTTCACTACCTCGGTCTCCACCCCAATAGCACGCCCATAAATTTTCATGTCCAAAGGACACTCCGGCGCCCACGAACAAATTGTCAAAGTAAAAACTTATAACTAACATGTTACAGTAAAGTTCATGATTCGCCGAGTAACTCTATAATTTCATATATTAGTTAATCAATTTGTTAACTAGTTAATATTATTGTATAAACATATGAAAATTTAAAGAAAAATATGAAGATTCAAATCATATCCATTATATGATTTTTTTGATACGTGGGTTACATGGATAAATTTATTAAATCATGCATTAACTTTGTTAACCTCACGTGAAACTACAGAAAAACATAAAACATGCAGATTTAACTCATAGTTTGGCTTGATAGAGAGAACACCTACCTCGGTTGTCGATTGGATTGACAGATGATGAAAAGGCTATAGAACTCCGATACTCTGTTTCCAACAGAGACAGCAGTAGCAGAAAAGATCAGTTTGGACGAAATCAACAAGAAACGGCTTGGGTGAAACAATAAGAGCAACAACTCTTATTAATAACAGCAGCAGCAATAGCCCTCCGGGAAAATTAGAGAAAATTGTTGCAGAACGAAGGTGCAGCCGGAGGAAACGAAGTTTCTACTGCCTAAAACCCTATTGTAGTCGACGAGAGAAAAATTTCGTTTAATGGCTCGAAGGGTTGGTATTTATAGGGTTTTAGAGACCTCAAAAGGTTAGAGTTCGATTGGGAAGAGCATTCCTAATATCAATCTATTCGCATTAAAATTTCCATTACAATTCTTTCCGAAACACAACACTTCCTAATTTCAGTGAAATGGAAAAGACGACGTAGGTTGGGTCGCCCTTTTATAAATTGACGCCTATATCTAAAGTCTTTAATTGTTTAAATAACGCCTTCCCACAGGGCGTTAATTCATTAATTAACGCCTCCTATTATGCCTTTAATTTCATAAAACACGCCTTCATCTGGGGCGTGTTTATACTTCTATTAATATTTGATGACTTAAACAAAGTCGTTTGTTTTAACCGATTACGTTTTTAACGTTAATTTAAAGAGTAACAATCTTTAGGGATTTTTATCTTTTTTATTTGATGGGATATTGCCATGAAATTTTATGGGTACACATTTTCCATTTTTCTCTATA
This sequence comes from Amorphophallus konjac, assembly GCA_022559845.1. Taxonomy (NCBI): domain Eukaryota; kingdom Viridiplantae; phylum Streptophyta; class Magnoliopsida; order Alismatales; family Araceae; genus Amorphophallus; species Amorphophallus konjac. The sequence goes on from CM040119.1 coordinate 207,026,274, forward strand.
TTTCTATATAATCAATTTTATGAAATTCTTTTAATATAAAAAGCGGCACTATTCACTATTACTATTCACTAAATAAAATAACGACTTGTGATAAGTCGTTGGTTCTTTAAGTAACGCCCATGAACAAGGCGTTAATTCCATTTTTTGCACCTTTTAGTACCACCTACAAAAGACCTAAATTGCTTATATACTCATTCCTTTACCATTTACTCATCTTTAATGGATTAAATCTTGTTAATACACCTTATTCCTTCAACTAAAAATATAATATAATAAATTTTCTAAATTATTAATAAAAATCTAAATTAGCATTTTCTCCAAGATTTATTTATTATTAATGGAATACGATATGACTTTAAATGCCTACTTAAAATGACTCTATATTCCCAATCCCTTAGAATTTTAGGGTAGGGTCTATAAGATCCTCTTGTAATACCCATTTGGAAATCTCGGGGTTGTATACAAGGTCTGGCCCTGATTATCTATTGGTTTTAAATTTATTTAGACTTTCTGTTCCTTAAATTTACCCGGGTTGCTACATCCTCCCCCACTTAAAAGAATTTGGTCCCCAAATTCAATTTCCTATGCACATCATATGTTCATCTAATCCATATTCCTCAATTTAACAATCATGACTAGCAAATTGAACTAAGGGACTAAAGCTCAAGTTAAAGGAAAATACCTCCATCCATTCCTTGACCGGCAGGTGTGACTCTTATTGCTTGAAGTCGCCCTTGACGACGTTCCTTATTACCGTCCCTTGCCAGTTGAGGTTGATCTTTTGGAAGGGGACAGTCGGCTACCTTATGTTCTTGGCTTCCACAACGAAAACACGCTCCACTCTTCCAGTGACACTTCTTGGATTGATGACATTCATTCCCACAATGCTTGCACTTCTCTCCTTTAGGCTTCTTGTCACTTGGAACTCCATTCTCATTATTGGGCCTTTTGTTGCCATTATCTACCTTTTTCTTTTCCATTCTAGCCTTGACCTTGTCAGATAATTCCATGGCATCTTCCAATAGTTGAGCTCTTTTCACCATCTCCGCATAAGTTTGTATATCTAACGGCGCCAATTGGGGGATGTACTGGATCCTTAAACCATTCATAAACCTTTTTGCTTTCATCTTCCCCGTTGATATTAAGTGAGGTGCATATCTAGACAGCTGCGAGAATTGAGCCTCGTACTCGGCCACGGTCATGCTTCTCTGTTTGAGTGAAGCGAACTCTCCTGCCTTTTTCTCCGAATTCTCTCCGAGAAATACTTCTCGTTAAAATGTTCTAAGAATTCCTCCCATGTAACCTCGTCATCTGGCAAGGTGGCTTCTACTGACTCCCACCATGCCCTTACATCCTTCTCAAGTTGAAACGTTGCTAAAAGGACATTATCTTGATCCGAGCATTGCATTACTCGGAAAATTCTTTCCATCTCCTTTGTCCAATCTTCTACTATATCAGGATCAGGAGTTCCACTAAATCTAGGGGGATTGAGGCTCCGGAACTCACGATGTAACTCTCCAGCTCCACGATTAGCTCCACCCTCGGCTACCCGCTGCAGAGCCTGAGTCAATCCTTGAACCAACCTTTGCATCTCACGCCATTGGGCACGCTCAGCGGCCATTATTTATCTATCTAGTTCCACAAGACAGAAACAATCTCATGTAAGATTATCAAGTCATTCTCGTGAAATTTTATTAAGCTATCATCATAAGCTAATCTTATTAGCATTTTAACTTCCATTTTTAGCTCTTAACCCAAGGTTCTACCCCATCTCACCGGGTACTTCTAAGATGACTGTCAAGGGAACTCGATCTAGGACTTAGACTTAATGACCTAGGACTTAGAAAGCCTAGGCTCTGATACCACAAACTGTCACGCCCCGAACCGATAGCAGCGGAACGTGTCGTTCGGAACGCGGCAGTGATACAGTCATGAATAGTCAAAGCATACATAAGACACAAAAATTACAAACTGTACAATGTGAGCCAATTTAACCTTTATTGATATTCAAATATTCGAATTACATACCTTGACTCAACTTACATAAGTAAAGAAAGGACTCACTATTACATTTTAATAAAAAGAAAAGACTCAAATACTTTATAAAGGGAAAAGACTCAAGGATAAGATAAGACTCAAGAAAACTAAAGACACCGACACGATTCTCCATAACGCTCATCACTCTTGCCCTTCCCCATCTGATGGACTATCTTCAATGTCGTTACCTGAAAAACGTTAAAGATAGGCAGGTGAGCGAAACGCTCAGTAGGAATTACATCTCTCATCAAGCAGAATATAAGTGATTAACCAATTACTCATGTTCATGACAAATGAAATGCAGGAACTAGGAAATCATGATGATCAATCTAACAGGACAGATGAATATTAAAGTCAAAGGCAGTTACGAGCTTAAGAGAAATAGGGATGAATTCCCATGCGGAGTCAAGGACAAGCTATCAGAATATAACAAGGATAGATACGCGGATGAACATAACTTCAGAATTGGCCAGAATATACAGAGTTTCAATAAATATAGGTAGAATTAAACATTCAAGCAGAATAACTAAATTATCAGAATAACTGAACAACAAAATATCAGAATAACAGAATTAACAGAATTTACAGAGTTTACAGAATAACATATATAACAGAATAATAGAATATGACAGATGTACAGAGTTTGGTGCAATGCCACACCCAGAAGTTTACCATGGTTTACAGAATTGGACTTCCGTCCTACCTGGCACTGAAAAGTCGCGGACCCAGAGCCCTTTAATATTTCAGAATCAGATTTGGCCAAATATAGAGTCAAAGGGTTATGTTCTCAAATTGATGACAAGAAGATTCCAAAAGGAGTAGAGTGTCAAGACTAACGGAAAACCAAAGTGACACGGATCGGATCCGAGGGTTTTAAGGTACAACCAGCTCGGCTGCCTTGAGGGAATCCAAGGCTAGCGGAGACTTACGGAGGTCTCAATGACTAACTTGCCAGTCCGAAGGAACGGAATGTCCAACGGAGGGCTCGTATGTCACCGAGAGTTGAGGTGTATACGTGAACCAATTATGAAATAGGGACTCCATCTACGGACGTGAGATGGGAGTGCCAGAAGACCCGCGGTATGGGTCAAAATCAGGAGAAAACGGTGAGAACATGAATGTGTTAATTATAGAATTCATGTCCATCCAATTCTATAATTAACTATAATTAAATAAACTTATATTATTTGATGCCCGTGAGTGGCGTCATTTATTAATTAGCATCCTCTTGGAGGGACGTTAATTTTGTGATTTATAACTGAATTTATTTAACAAGAATTCACATTTATATCTATTTATCTGAATAATTTTAAAAACACGTATTTCAAGACACATTGATTTATTTAAAATAATTTACGAAAATAGAATATATGATAATTAGGATAAAAATACAAGGATTCCAAAAATATATTTTTTTATAATTTTCTGTTACATATTTTAATAATTATGGATTTTCAAAGATATGCATACATGATATATATATATATATATATATATATATATATATATATATATATATATATATATATATATATATATGTTAAACGGACGCCTATGAACAGTGGTGTCCAATTGTATTTTGACGACCGTTTGTGGGTCGTTAATTCAAAAAGGTCCGATTTTCAACCCTCTCGTTTCTCGACGTAACTATGTCGGAATTGAGCCTATAATATACCGAAATGACGGGCTCGAAAAACTCTACCTAACCAGACGTTCAAAATAATTTTTCGTTGAGAGATGGCGGATCTTGAGATAGAGGGCACGAAAAATAGTGCAACCACTTTCACTACCTCGGTCTCCACCCCAATAGCACGCCCATAAATTTTCATGTCCAAATGACACTCCGGCGCCCACGAACAAATTGTCAAAGTAAAAACTTATAACTAACATGTTACAGTACAGTTCATGATTCGCCGAGTAACTCTATAATTTCATATATTAGTTAATCAATTTGTTAACTAGTTAATATTATTGTATAAACATATGAAAATTTAAAGAAAAATATGAAGATTCAAATCATATCCATTATATGATTTTTTTGATACGTGGGTTACATGGATAAATTTATTAAATCATGCATTAACTTTATTAACCTCACGTGAAACTACAGAAAAACATAAAACATGCAGATTTAACTCATAGTTTGGCTTGATAGAGAGAACACCTACCTCGGTTGTCGATTGGATTGACAGATGATGAAAAGGCTATAGAACTCCGATACTCTGTTTCTAACAGAGACAGCAGCAGCAGAAAAGATCAGTTTGGACGAAATCAACAAGAAACGGCTTGGGTGAAACAATAAGAGCAACGACTCTTATTAATAACAGCAGCAGCAATAGCCCTCCGGGAAAATTAGAGAAAATTGTTGCAGAACGAAGGTGTAGCATGAGGAAACGAAGTTTCTGCTGCCTAAAACCCTATTGTAGTCGACGAGAGAAAAATTTCGTTTAATGGCTCGAATGGTTGGTATTTATAGGGTTTTAGAGACCTCAAAAGGTTGGAGTTCGATTGGGAAGAGCATTCCTAATATCAATCTATTCGCATTAAAATTTTCATTACAATTCTTTCCGAAACACAACACTTCCTAATTTCAGTGAAATGGAAAAGACGACGTAGGTTGGGTCGCCCTTTTATAAATTGACGCCTATATCTAAAGTCTTTAATTGTTTAAATAACGCCTTCCCACAGGGCGTTACTTCATTAATTAACGCCTCCTATTATGCCTTTAATTTCATAAAACGCGCCTTCATCTGGGACGTGTTTATACTTCTATTAATATTTGACGACTTAAACAAAGTCGTTTGTTTTAACCGATTACGTTTTTAACGTTAATTTAAAGAGTAACAATCTTTAGGGATTTTTATCTTTTTTATTTGATGGGATATCGACATGAAATTTTATGGGTATACATTTTCCATTTTCTCTATTTTTCTATATAATCAGTTTTATGAAATTCTTTTAATATAAAAAGTGACACTATTCACTATTACTATTCACTAAATAAAATAACGACTTGTGATAAGTCGTTGGTTCTTTAAGTAACGCCCATGAACAAGGCGTTAATTCCATTTTTTGCACCTTTTAGTACCACCTACAAAAGACCTAAATTGCTTATATACTCATTCCTTTACCATTTACTCATCTTTAATGGATTAAATCTTGTTAATACACCTTATTCCTTCAACTAAAAATATAATATAATAAATATGAAATAATAAATTTTCTAAATTATTAATAAAAATCTAAATTAGCATTTTCTCCAAGATTTATTTATTATTAATGGAATACGATATGACTTTAAATGCCTACTTAAAATGACTCTATATTCCCAATCCCTTAGAATTTTAGGGTAGGGTCTATAAGATCCTCTTGTAAGGCCCATTTGGAAATCTCGGGGTTGTATACAAGGTCTGGCCCTGATTATCTATTGGTTTTAAATTTATTTAGACTTTCTATTCCTTAAATTTACCAGGGTTGCTACATCCTCCCCCACTTAAAAGAATTTGGTCCCCAAATTCAATTTCCTATGCACATCATATGTTCATCTAATCCATATTCCTCAATTTAACAATCATGACTAGCAAATTGAACTAAGGGACTAAAGCTCAAGTTAAAGGAAAATACCTCCATCCATTCCTTGACCGGCAGGTGTGACTCTTATTGCTTGAAGTCGCCCTTGACGACGTTCCTTATTACCGTCCCTTGCCAGTTGAGGTTGATCTTTTGGAAGGGGACAGTCGGCTACCTTATGTTCTTGGCTTCCACAACGAAAACACGCTCCACTCTTCCAGTGACACTTCTTGGATTGATGACATTCATTCCCACAATGCTTGCACTTCTCTCCTTTAGGCTTCTTGCCACTTGGAACTCCATTCTCATTATTGGGCCTTTTGTTGCCATTATCTACCTTTTTCTTTTCCATTCTAGCCTTGACCTTGTCAGATAATTCCATGGCATCTTCCAATAGTTGAGCTCTTTTCACCATCTCCGCATAAGTTTGTATATCTAACGGCACCAATTGGGGGATGTACTGGATCCTTAAACCATTCATAAACCTTTTTGCTTTCATCTTCCCCGTTGATATTAAGTGAGGTGCATATCTAGACAGCTGCGAGAATTGAGCCTCGTACTCGGCCACGGTCATGCTTCTCTGTTTGAGTGAAGCGAACTCTCCTGCCTTTTTCTCCGGAATTCTCTCCGAGAAATACTTCTCGTTAAAATGTTCTAAGAATTCCTCCCATGTAACCTCGTCATCTGGCAAGGTGGCTTCTACTGACTCCCACCATGCCCTTGCATCCTTCTCAAGTTGAAACGTTGCTAAAAGGACATTATCTTGATCCGAGCATTGCATTACTCGGAAAATTCTTTCCATCTCCTTTGTCCAATCTTCTGCTATATCAGGATCAGGAGTTCCACTAAATCTAGGGGGATTGAGGCTCCGGAACTCACGATGTAACTCTCCAGCTCCACGATTAGCTCCACCCTCGGCTACCCGCTAAAGAGCCTGAGTCAATCCTTGAACCGTCCTTTGCATCTCACGCCATTGGGCACGCTCAGCGGCCATTATTTATCTATCTAGTTCCACAAGACAGAAACAATCTCATGTAAGATTATCAAGTCATTCTCGTGAAATTTTATTAAGCTATGATCATAAGCGAATCTTATTAGCATTTTAACTTCCATTTTTAGCTCTTAACCCAAGGTTCTACCCCATCTCACCGGGTACTTCTAAGATGACTGTCAAGGGAACTCGATCTAGGACTTAGACTTAATGACCTAGGACTTAGAAAGCCTAGGCTCTGATACCACAAACTGTCACGACCCGAACCGATAGCAGCGGAACGTGTCGTTCGGAACGCGGCAGTGATACAGTCATGAATAGTCAAAGCATACATAAGACACAAAAATTACAAACTGTACAATGTGGGCCAATTTAACCTTTATTGATATTCAAATATTCGAATTACATACCTTGACTCAACTTACATAAGTAAAGAAAGGACTCACTATTACATTTTAATAAAAAGAAAAGACTCAAATACTTTATAAAGGGAAAAGACTCAAGGATAAGATAGGACTCAAGAAAACTAAAGACTGGTGCAGAAGCACTGGGAGGGGCGGGACATTTCCGTTGCACTGGAAAGGATGTTCTCGTCTCCGCAGCTTGAAGGACCACCATTGATCTCCGGAATACCAGAGAATATTATCACTCTTGCCAATGTTCCAAACTATCCTCGTCCTCGCCAGAAGGACCCTGTCATCGACGGATCTTCATCCGTCCTCAACATTACCATCGACGGCTCATTAGCCGCCATCTTCTCCATCCACTCGTCTCAGCCTTTGATGATATCTTCTTCCTGGGCCAGACAGTTGTCTGAAGATCTTCCCAGGTCCCCTTCTTTGCTTACATACCTACGCGGGTTTCTTAACCCGCGCCAGGCTTTCAATCATGATATGCTCTACGAGCCTCCCAATCCTCTAGCCATAACCACTTTTCTCTCTCCTCCGATCTCTTTTCGCTGTTTTATCATAAAAAATGAAAATGAAAAAAAAACGTCAATTTTCAAACTCCCCAACAACACATCCTCGTTGAGGAAACCTCCTACATCTCCCACGGGTGCGTACCGCCCTGCGGACCACCCGTCCAAGGTCCGATGAGCGACCTTTTCTACCCCTCCTCTGAGGGGTCTTCTCCTGTACATTCTACACCATCCCCTTCGTCTTCCTCTTCTTCTGTAAATATTGTCAGTCAATCTAGGAATGATAGACCAAGGGTAGTACTTAGGAAGAAATCCAAGGGTAGGCAGATCCCTCGTCAATTCCTTCTGGATTTGGCCGCCAGGTGTTAGGCCCTTCTTGCCATCCCCCAGTTGTTAGAAAATCCCATCCAGCTACCGGAAATAAAATGTGAGGGCGACTGTGCATTTGATGAAGGATATGGAGTCTACGAGATCACGGATGAAGAATGCCTCACTGAAGATGAGGGTGAAGAATATGAGGATGCGGCAAGCGCATACGCAAGTGGAATGAGGAGATTCGACGAGCCGTCAACCGCCGTAGAAGAATCCACCAAAGAAGTCAACTTGGGAACTGAGGAAGACCCTAGGATCATCCTCATAAGTGACAACCTACCACCCTCTGAAGAAGAGGTATTAATTGAGGTTCTCAAGGAATATAAGGACACGTTTGCAAAGAGCTATGAGCATATGCCGGGTCTAGATTCAACCCTGGTCGATCACCGTTTAACCTTAAAACCAAGGTCCGTCTCGGTAAAACAAAGGTTAAGGCGTTTCCACCCTCAAATGGCTTTGAAAATGAAAGAAGAGGTCGATAAGCTCCACAAAGCCAGGTTCATTAGAGTCGTTCTTTATCCTCAATGGGTGGCGAACATTGTCCCGGTCATGAAAAAATATGGGAAAGTCAGGATTTGCATCGACTTCCGGGACCTTAACCGCGCGTGTCCAAAAGATGATTTTCCCTTACCTCACATTGATGTGTTGATTGATAACACGGCAGGCTACGAAACCCTCTCATTCATGGATGGATTTTCAGGATACAATCAAATTCGTTTGACAGAAGAGGATCAGGAAAAGACGTCATTCACTATCTCTTGGGGAACATATTGTTACGTGGTCATGCCGTTTGGATTAAAGAATACTGGAGCTACTTACCAAAGAGCGATGATGGCCATATTTCATGACATGATGCACATATATCTGGAAGTGTATGTGGATGACTTGTTGGTGAAATCAACGACCATGATGGAACATCCAGAAGTTTTGGCTAAGGTCTTGCAGAGGTCAAGGGAGTTCCAATTGAAAATGAACCCGAAAAATTATGTGTTTGGTGTATCATCGGGTAAATTGCTGGGGTTCATTATGAGTAAAAGAGGGATCGAGATAGATCCCGACAAAGCCAAGGCTATCAGGGATATGCCGCCTCCCAAGAATTTGAGGGAAGTCCGAGGTTTAATCGGGAGGTTGCAGTTTATTCGTCGGTTTGTGTCCCAACATTCACAAAGGTGTAGACCTCTCTACGAGTTGACCAAGCCAGGAGTAGAATTCCACTAGAATTCTAAATGTCAGAAAGCTTTTGAAGGGTTGAAGGAATATCTGGCTAGTCCACCCGTTCTCATTCCACCTAAACAGAAAAACCTCTGATCCTTTACGTCTCAGTCTTGGATGACTCCGTGGGAGCCGTCCTCGCACAAGCTGATGAAGAAGGCAAGGAACGGGCAACCTATTACTTATCCAAACTTCTCAATCCCTGTGAGCAGAAGTACACCATCATGGAGAAAACCTATGCTGCCCTCGTTTGGGTAGTGCAGAAATTGAAGCACTACTTCTTGGCTCATGAGGTCCATTTGATTGCTCGAATGAATCCTATCAAATTCCTTCTGGAGAAATCCGTCCTTACGGATAGGCTAGCACACTGGCAAAGTTTTCTCTCTCAGTTCGACATCACCTACATCCAGCAAAAGACGATTAAAGGCTATGCCATAGCTGAGCATCTCGCTCACCATCCTCTTCCCAAGTTCGATCCCGTCCAATCAGAGTTTCCAGATGAGGAACTAATGTCCGTCAACCAATCAGAGGAGCCAATGTGGACGCTATATTTTGATGGAGCTCTGAATTCTCAAGGGAGAGGAATCGGCATCGCCCTCCTGTCGCCTGAAGGCCTCACATTCCCATTGGCATACCAACTCAAATTTCCAGTCACCAACAATATAGCTGAATATGAAGCCCTTCTAGCTGGCCTAGAACTCGCCCATTCTTTTCGTATCACTGAGTTGCGAGTCGTAGGTGATAGTCAACTCATCCTTCGTCAGGTGCTCACTAAATATCGCACTCGCGATCCCAAACTCAAGCCATACCAAAAACTCACTGCTGCCTTTGCCAAACTGTTCACAAAACTGATCTTTGTTCATGTCCCTCGTCATCAGAATATTCTCGCCGATGCCCTCGCCTCGTTGGCATCATCCATAAGGTTCCCTCTAAGAAGATGGTTTAAGTCCATTTCCATCTACAAACTTCACGCCTCTGCAATCGATGATGCTTCCTACGTAAATATCAAAGACAGGATAGCAAGAAAGATCATACAGGAAGATATCCTTGAGAAGAGGGAGATCATGTTGGCAGAGGCCGAAGAAGAACTGGCTGATGAAGAGAAACCATGGTTCTATGAAATCGTCAAATACTGCCAAGATCAGTCTTATCCTGAAGGGGCCACCACAGAGGACAAGAAAGTCATAAGAAGGGTGGCTCAGAAATACACATTGGTTGGAGGTCTACTCTATAGGAGGAGCCTTACTGGTATTCTGTTAAGATGTCTTGGTGACGATGAGGTTTGGAAATGTGTAGAGGAGATGCACTCGGGTGTGTGCGGTGGCCACGTGAATAGTCAGATGCTCGCCAAAAAGATCATTCGGCAAGGCTTTTACTGGCCCACTATGGAAGAGGATTGTGCTGTCTATGTCCGTAGGTGTGTCAAGTGTCAACTTCACGCCGATAAAATCCATTCACCATCTTCCTCACTTCATCCAATATCCTCCCCATGGCCTTTCTCCATGTGGACATTCGACATCATTGGTCCCCTAGGTGATCTCAATTCCCTCACCAAGCAGAAATCTTTTATCCTTACTGCGACGGAATACTTCACCAAATGGGAAGAAGCCGAAGCTTACGCGGAAATCAAGGCGTCAACAGTCTGCAAGTTCATCATGAAGAACATCCTCGCCAGATTCGGCGTCCCAAGCACGATCGTCACCGACAATGGGCCACAGTTCATTTCTCAGGACCTACAGGACCTCTGTAAAAGGTACGCAATTGCATTGCATCATTCATCGCCTTATTACCCACAAGGTAACGGCCAAGCGGAGGCCACCAATAAAACATTTCTCAAAATCATCAAAAAAACCTGCGAGTCTAGTAAGTTTTCAGACTGGCCAGAAAAACTTATTGAAGCCCTATGGGCCTATCGCACTTCAATCCGTACCCCCACCGGGCAGACTCCATTTGCCCTTACTTATGGTATGGAAGCGGTAGTCCCGTACGAGACTCTGATCCCTTCTCTCAGGGTACAATTGGACGAGGAATTTCCCCTCGACGATCGTCGTAATTCACTCCTCGCCCAGTTGGAACTCTTGGATGAGAAGCGGCTGGCCGCTGCCGAACACGCGCGTGTGTATCAAAATAGACTCGCTCGCTTTTACCAAAAGAAAGTCGTTGAGAGAAAATTCAAAGTCGGTGAGATGGTCGTAAAAAGAATTTTTGTCAAACCTGGAGGGCCGCGTTCTAAGCTCCAACCCAATTGGGAAGGACCATTTGTAATTCAAGCCGTGTACCCTGGCAACGCCTACAAGCTAATCAACGCCGAAGGGACCGAGTTATCCCACCCTTGGAATGGGCTTTATCTTAAGAAATACTACCCTTAGCACAAAACAAAAAAAAATGATAATGAAAAGATAAAAAACATCAAAAATAAAGAAATATTGAAAACCACTAAAAATATAGAAAATTCAAAATGCCGATGCCTGGCAGTCACCATGTAGTTAAGTCCCTGCATCTAACCTTCATGTTAGGATAGGGCCCATTAAGACTTGGTAGGCACCGGGTCTTGATTTTCCAGAACCGTGGAGATCCCTGTCCGGCCACGTCGGCCTATGCTCGCTCGAAGGAAGCTAACATGTGCTCACTTATGTATTTTATTCAAAAAAGTCGGTAGCATCACCTACGGTGGGCCCCACCCAGAAGATCTCCGGAAGCTGTAATCTTTATTCTTTTCTCTTCGACCAAATGAGACAGTCGGTGCCCTTAAAACGCTGAGCATGAGAAGCCGAAACTCAAACCCCAAAGGCAAGAGTAGGATCCATTTCCTCGAGCATTGATCAGAGCACGAGAAGTGGGCAGAGTCCCCGCAGGTATACAAAAAGGGAGCCCACAAATGTCAAACGACTATATCTCCCTCACAAAAAGAAATACAAAATCAAAATCAAGAGAAAAGCCTGGTCGTGACCGTGCCTGTTGCGATAAACGGAACCCCTCAAAGCAAAAGTCTGAATCCACAAAAGGGGCCGTGGAATGTAAATGCTCGAGATTTGGTCCGAAGTTGTCCGAAAGGAAAGAGTTAATGGGCCCTTATTCGCTCGCCGGGTTAACGGTTTTGCCGATCCTCTCAGGAGGTTTATCCCCCACGCTCTTCCTTCTTCCTCTAAAGATGAAGGTTCGATGGAGTTTCTAAAGGGTGAAAACTGCCCAGGGTCTGCGACCTTATTTTAATATACACAGATGGTTGCCTACTTTGAAAAGTAAAAGCTATCGCTGCGAAGGAGTCTCCGTGTTTCTGGCTGGTCAAGACCCCTGTTTACCGCCTTGATGTCTTCTTCTTTAACCTCGGGCTTAGGCCAATGCAAGCGCGTCACCTATGGGTGCAACGGCGTCTGATTCCGGGTCAGCGTCGCGTGGTTGGTCGTTGGGGTTCCAGGGTGTTCCATCACATACCATCTAGAGTTGTGAGGAAACAGAACCGGGTCGGGCAAATCATTTACCTCAAACACCTTTTGGGTGAATCCCTGTGGTCGGAAGCGACTGGGAGCCTAAGCATGGCATGACGGTATTGTCATCAGGGTAAGTCTTAGCCGGCGGGATCATCATTCGAGGGGTCTAGAGGCCCAAATCAACCTAGATGTGCACTTAGGATACCTAGGAGGTTAGTAAGAAACCTCTGTCTCACGTAGGTTAGGTGCCATTTGGGTGCTTGCCAGGCGTTAGCAAAAAAAAAATTGAAATGATAAAAACAACAAAAAATAGAAAAGAGAAAATGTACATATTTGCAAACAAAAAATCTTTTTTATGATAAAACAAATAAAAAAATGCCAAATATAAAAAAAGAAAACAAATCAATTTTACATGATTGCATTTGTGTGCAGCATCTCACTTTTAATACCGCTTGCATTCGTGTGCTTGCCTGTCGCATTTATCATCACCGCATCTTTCCCTTGCCTTCGTTAAATAAAGGCTTGGCCCCTTGACCAGTTATCAAGAACAGTCACAGTGACCATTTGCTTATTGAGCAAGGGGCCAAGTCAGAACAGAAATTCTAATTTGTTTGTTTTAGTGATGTGTGCAGGGAATCAGGCAACAGAAGCAAAGGTGAAAATCAAACAAACCGAACCTTATATTTTATTCCAAAAATAAAAAAAATTTACATCAAGTTCTGCCCTCTCTCTCTGCATTACTCGTCCCACTACTCTCCGGGCAAAACGCTCTCAAAGGCGCTACCCAACTACGAAAAGCGGTACTCCTACCGCTCTGTACTCCCCTTCCTATTCCCACATCTCGGCGTAGATCCACGGAAGCAGCAGAGAAGCTACCAACACGAAAGCCACGCTCTCGTGCTCTTCGGTAGTGCTCCTCACCATCTCTCAGTCACTGTTCAGCAAGACCAAGGCTGATTTGGAGTTCGAATAGTTGGGCCTCCATGGCCCTTCGTTCCTCCCTTTCAGTCAATCTGTTGGCTCTTTCTCTCTCTGCGTCTCTTTCTCTCACTGCCCGTTCTCTCTCACGGTCTTCCCTCTCCAACTGGAGAGTGATCCTCAGTTCTACGGCATCCCTAGAGGAGTCGTCATCAGGATGACGCCGCAGTTCCTTCTCCAGTTCTGCTATCCTAGCCTCCCTCTGCGCAGCTTGGGCAAGCGCTTCTTCCGTCTCCTTTTCCTGCCAAGTGTACCATCTCAGATACGCGATAAGGTGTAAACAAAGAGAACTCAACACTGAAACTTTTACCTGTATACAGAGCATCCCTTCTGCCTCCGCAGCACGCTGCGTGGCGTGAGCAAGTTGCTCATGAAGCAAGTCAAGTTCTGAGGTGGGAATCCACAAGCTAGAAGAGGCACCACCTACTCCCATCGCTGGGGAAGCCGCGCCAATCTGGGCATGCTACGACCGCGTGAATTAGCAGCCAACATTTGGAATCTGGGGTTTTAATTAGGAACGCATTGCACACCTACCAAGGCACTCGTAGCTCCGCGGGCATCGCCCAACTGTTGCTCCATCTCTGCCAAGCGAGTTCATAAATTTGCTATCATGGCATCCCGGACATCCTGCAGCCTTACGAGTCAGCATTTTTACCAGAAAACCAAGAAAAGGAGAAAGAAGAAAAGAGAAAAGGGGAAACCTACCTCCACAAGTCCCCAGGGTTGGAGCCGCTCTGCGTACTTTATCCTATATAGACGCAAGTAGTCCTCGCTATCCCGCGCATGTGATTCTACAATCGTGCCATCCCGTTGCCAGTCCTCATACTGTTCAGGGAACCTCACGCGCCAGTCAATGCAGGTCGCCGGTCCTCGCGTCTTTCTCCCGACACGAGGTGACGCAGCCGTATCCACCCATTCCTGAGCCAGTCCTAAAGTCCTCATAACCAATCGTATCCGAAGCGGCTTGATTTCATTCAGACAGTGCATCCACAGTTCCCGTCCAAACTGGGCACGACTTGCTAGAACCCACGGCTGGTCGACATTGACCATGTCTGAGTAGGGTCTCCAGTTTTCCATCGCTGCAGGGAACTCCTGTAGCTCCCGCCTTAGCACCATCAGTTGATAGGTTAGGGGTGCCGCACTCATGATGGGTTCCCATCGCCTGGCTAGCGGCACCATCGCGGGTCGCCAATGCCGAGCTCTCCCCATGGGGAGGTAATAATAGCTCCACAGTTGCTCAGCGCAGGTCATCAGTACCTTGCAAAAATACAAAAAAAATATACAAAACAAGCAAAACCAAAAATACATGGATAAATGGTGTAAAACCACTCACAGCCATCTCACGATCCGCTTCTTGGAACATGCCTGCAAACAAGTGCACCAGCATGGCAGCTCCCCAGGCGTAGTATCCTACTCTTTCAAGGTCTGCTAGCAGCTCCAGGAAGCGACATTGGATACCGTCCCCTTTCGAGCTCAGTACCAATCTCCCCAAAAGGAAGAGGAGAAATCTTCTCAAATCTATGTTGCATCTTTCCCAGTTGCCGAAATCTGAGCAGTACACGGCACGGCATCCTATTTCCATTCTTTCCATGAACTCTTCTGAGGATTCGTCGTCCCGCCGACGAGTGTCGGTGAGCCCTAATGCATCCATGAGGGACGCCCTAGCTACCGACCTGTTTTTCCGACCATCTAGGTCCAAACCCAGTAGCTTCCGAGCACCTTCTCGGTAATCCGCATAAGTGACCCCGGTCACTGCCTCGCCCTCCACCTTCAGGCTTGTGATCCGGACCACGTCCTCCAAGCTGGGCACCATGTGCCCCCAGGGCACCAGGAATGCCCTACTCACTGGGTCCCATCTCTCACACAAGGCTTGGATCAGGACCAGGTCGAGCTGGATCGGCTTGATCCGAAGAAAGGTGCCAAAACCCATCACGTCTAGCCTGGCCTTCTGAAAATCTGGGAGACCTCGGTATGCTGCCACTACCAACTCCCATGAGATCTGTGATTTCATCACACTCTACGCATACAGGGAATGGAGAGGAGGTTTGGTCAGAAAGAAAGGAAGAAAAAAGAATGGAAAAAAGGGCAAGAAAGCTCAGCTTACGAGTTGTGAATGGGACCTTTCGCTGAAGTGCCCTTCGAGGTCCGAAAGCCTCCTGGAACTACTACCACTGGATCTGCTTCTCTTCGAGGAGTGGAAAGATTCGCCCTCCATCCAACTCTCAGAATTTTGAACTCCTCCTCTCCCGTGAGAACTTGTGCTCCTCGAGTTAGCTCTCGATATACCTGGGAGGATAAAAGGGACAAGAATTTATAGAAATAGAAGGAGTGCAGGTCAAGATTGCCTCCATCACCTTTAATGATAGCCCTCGCGATGAGGCACCTACCATGCGGTCCCGTGTGTCACTTCACCGCTCGCATAGGGTGATTGATTGGACGAAGAATATGACGACTAGCACCCTATGTTGTCTAGGGATACCCTATCATGTTTTGAAGGACGTCCGCAAAATTTGACGCAACATCCGGGAGAAGGCACTAGGGCCGTCATTATTGACTTTGACGGTAGATTCCCGTGGAAAATGGTCACAACAAGACATGATTCTCTGCTTGGGGTGGAGTCTCGGCAGACCCATCACATGGGAACAGTGCAAAGGAGAGGAAGTGTAGGGAAGAAGGAATGCACAAGAGAACAAACGAGCAGCAGAAAATCAAATCACTCCATTCATAATTCTACATAAGCTATCATAAACACTACAATCATAGAGGGGTGGGGGGTCCACTAGCTCGCCAACTCTTGCCATTATCTTCATGCTCGTCCCTCTAGGCGTCCCTCTCCTCTCCCCTGAGGTGAGGGTCCCTCAGAAGCCTCCGGGATCCCCGTGCAGTAGCACCCGCCTCGCCTCGTGGCGTCGGCTCCACAGCAATGTCTCGCTGCTCCTCCCCTGGCGTGGCAAAGAAGCCACTAGCGGCAAAGCGACCAGACTAGCGCAGTCGCTCCCTGAACTCTCGCGCTCTCTCGTAGTGCGTCTCCATCCCTCCTAGTCTCTGCACAACGGCCTGAAGGCCCAACTGGAGCTCCCTCACTTGGGCCTCCAAGGCCCTCCTCTCGGTCTGATCCCGCTGTCCCTCGGACCTTCTCTCGACTTTCTCTCTCTCTACCTCTCTCCTCATCATCTGCAGAAGAACCCTTAACTCCAGGATGTCTGGAGAAGGTCTCTCCTCACCGCGATGTCGCAGCTCTGCTATAGTCGCCACCCTGGCATCACGCTCCTCTTCCGCCTGGGCAGCTCGAGCCACCCCACCAGCAAGTTGCTCCCGGAGGGAGGCAATCTCAAGAAAAGGGGCCGAGGAACTGGAAGATGCACCGCCAGCCACTCCCCCCATCGCTGTCTGCTGGGCACGCTGGAACGAACAAACAACAACCGTCAGCTAAGCTCCACATTTAAAAATAGAAAATGCAGCACTTAGCTTACCAAGAGCGACAGTTCCTGTTGAGTGGCGGCCAGCTGCCGCCTGACCTCGGCTAATTGGGCACGCGACCCGTCGACGTCGCGCGTATCCCCGGCTTGGGGAAGCCCCGCATAACTCTCTCTCTGTCACCGCAGGAAGTCGACACTATCCTGCACCAGTACGCTCCCTTGCTGCCCAGGGAGACGTATGCGCCAATCTTCAAGCTTCGCCTTGTCGCGACTCTCCTTCCTGACGCGGCTCGGCTCGTCTGCACTCGCCCACTCATCGGCCAGGCCTAGGGTCCTCGCCATGTCCTGCACCAAGAAAGAAGGGCCTCGCATCATAACAAAGAACGCGTCCCCTGTCTAGGACGCGTCCATCATTTGAGTGCAACACTCGCCGAATCCTTTCCCCCCTCGCGCGGCTCGCTTCAAAACTCAAAATGGATCAAAAGAGGAAGAGATCGGAGGACCTACCAGACCGTGTTCACCTCCCTCCGCGACATCGGGCCCCTCGGGTCCCTCGAGGGCCCGAAGCGGCCCTTCCTCCTCCATGGACGCCGTTCCATGCTCTGGCGCGTCCCTCCTCGGGCGAGGAATTCCTCGTCCCTCTCCACCTTCACCATGGTCGGGCCCACCGAACTCCATCGATCAAAAGAGGAGGAAGACGAAAAGGGGGCGAGCGAGTTTCGGCGGAAGGCGGGCTCGTTTGCGGGTAAGGCACGGGAGAAGAAAGGTCACCCGACGCTTTAAATTTGAATTCAAGGATTAAGACGCGTCCTCGCACCTGGACGCGCCCAAAAAGGGGAGAAAGGAAACAGAATCCCCCCGTGCAAAGCGTAGTTCTCCGCTGTTCAGGGTAAGGTCTCGTGGAGCGTGCCTCGAAGGACAACTCGTGCAAAGAAGAAAGTGTGGGAGAGAGAAAAGTACACATAACACAAGAAAGCCATTTTCATTTCATATAATAGCCGAAAGTACATCATGCAGTAAGGAGGGTGGAGTGTACAAGTAACTCTCTAACTCTCACCATCACCCTCCTGGTCATCTCTCTCCTCCCTCCTCTGACGGGGATCCCTAGGGGGCCTCTGCGACCTCTGCGAACCCTGAGAAGCCGTGCTCGCCTCTCCAAGTGGCACCATGCCGGCCTCCAAGGTGCGGCGACGCTCCTCGGCCGAAGAAACTAGAAAGTTGCCCACAGAAAAGGAACCGGACTGACGAAGTCGCGCCCCGCGCTCCTTCACCCTCTGATACCGCTCCTCACTCTCCCCAAGTCTCCCCTCCGCCGTGCCAAGACTCAGCCGGAGCTCCGACACCAGGGCCACCAGAGCTCTCCTCTCGTCCCAATCTCGATGTCGCTCTGCCATCCTGTACTCCCTCTCTCTCTCTAGGGTCTCCCTCTCCCTCTCCCTCTCTCTCTCCACGCTCTCCCTATCCCTCTCCCTCTCCTCTCTCTCCCTCATCGCCTCTCTCCTCGACAGCTCGAGGGCGATCCGCAGATCCACTACGTCGCGAGGAAGCTCCTCAGCCTCTCGTCGCCGCTCCTCCTCTAGCTCCGCAATCCGGGCGTCACGCTCCGCCACCCGAGCATCGCGCTCCTGCTCGGCACGAACAGCACGGGCCAGGGCCTCCCGAATCTCGGCCACCTGTCGAAGCACGCATACACCATGAGAAAATAGTGATAGAAGGAGAGCAGCCAGAAGGAGAGTCGAGGTCAGGCAAACACTCACTCGAGCCTCGCGGTCACGCTCGGTCTCCTCAGCCCGAGCCACCGCATACGCCAGCTGCTCCTGGAGGGCAGAAACCTCCGGAGGAGGGCCCCGCGAACTGGAACCCGCTCCACCAGCCATCCTGGCTGCCGCTGTCTGGTGGGCCCGCTGAAACACAGAGCAAACGACAGTTAGAGGCCAAGTATCAAAAATCCAGGTCACAAAAAATGCATCCCATAAACTCACCAGGATCTCCAACTCTTGTCGGATGGCCACCAACTGCCGCCTGGCGTCCGCCAACTGGGCCCGCAGGTCGGCGATCATGTTGTCACGAGCATCCTGCATTGCACATAAGTTAGTGCCACATGCCTATACATATAGAAGGGTGAAGCATTTTCATTTCACTTACCCCTGCCATACCACCAAGGAAGAGGCGGTCCCCGTACGTAGCCCGGTACCGTCTCAGGTAATCAGTACTGTCCTGTACATGGGACACCACTGGGACCCCGCTCTGCTGCCAGTCCTGGTACTGTGCTGGGAAGCGCGTACGCCAGTCCACAATCTTCGCCTTCCCCTTGGTCTTCCGCCCGATGCGGGCCGGCTCATCTACATCAACCCACTCCTGGGCTAGCCCCAACGTCCTCATAACCAGCCTCAGCCGAAGCGGCTCGATCTCGTTCAGGCAATGGACCCACACGTCCCGCCTGAAACGAGGAAGACCCGCTACAACCCAAGGCTGGCCAGCGTCGCCCATGCCCAGGTAGGGTCTCCACACCACCTACATCATCATACATGCATCATATTAGTTGCCATTCAGTCACATAAGAAAACACAAAAAATCATACGCATCATACCATGGCCTCAGGATACTCGCTCAGCTCCCGACGAAGTGACGCCAGCTGGTAGCTGTGTGGTGCCGCTACCACAACCGACCTCCACTGTCGCGCTAGAGGCACGGCCCTCCTGTTCCCATGCCTAGCCCTCCCCATCGGGAAGTAGTAGTAGCTCCACACCTGCATCCATCATACATCATTAGCACGAGTAATTGCATATTTAACTACGGTAAATTGCATAAATAAATTATGTACCTGGAGAAAAGGTGCGAAGCCGCTGACTGTCGTCTCCCTCTCTGAAGTCTGGGAGAGATCGGCAATCAAATGGGCAAGCAGAGCCGCTCCCCATACGTAGTGCCCCACTCTGTCAAGGTCCGCCAGGATCCCGAGGAAACGGCAGTGGATGCCATCCCCCTTCGTCCCCAGCAGAAGGCGGCCCAAGAAGAAGAAAAGAAACCTCCGGAGGTCTAGGTCCACCAGCTCCCGCTCGCTCGGGTCCTGGGTGAAAGCTGCACGGGCATCTCCCTCCAGTCGTGCCAGAAACTCCGCTCCAGTCTCGCTAACCCGCTGGTGCGGGTCGACGAATCCGAGCGCCTCCATAATCTCCACTCGGCCAACTACTCTGTTGTCTCTATCAGTCACGCTCGTCTCTAACCACAGCAGGTCCAGGGCACTCTCTCGGTAGTTGGGGTAGGTGACCCCACTCACCGCCTCTCCGTCCACCCGTAGCCCGGTGATCCGAGCCACGTCCTCCAGTGACGGCACCATGTGCCCCCAGGGCATCAGAAACGCCCGGCTCGGCGCGTGCCACCGCTCCCTCAATGCCTGGATAAGAGGAAGGTCGAGCCAAAAGGGCTCGATCCTAAGGAAAGCTCCAAAGCCCATGGCGTCCACACTCGCCCTCTAAAAGTCTGGCAGCCCACGGTATGTTGCCACCACTAAGGACCAGCTGATCCGGCCCTTCATCACGCCCTGCACACCACAAAACCAACAACGAACACATCAGCATCATGAATAGTAATAAATAATAACACTGTATATACTACTTATTTATTTTATTTTATTTTTTTTAAAAAAATATTTATGTTATTGGAGGCGTCCAAACCCTTGGACGCCTCCTTTACATTTTCTTTATTTTATTTTTAGAAAAGCCCAAAAATTAAAACAAAAATAAATAAAAAAAAATATATATTATCATGGAGGCGTCCCATGCCCAGGACGCCGCCTTATTTTTAATTCTATTTTTATTATTTACGTAAATAAATAAATAAAAAAGAAAAAAAAGAAAATGTGGAGGCGTCCAGGCCCCTGGACGCCTCAATCCCTCACTCACCGGTCCTCACCGCATGGCCTCTCGTCCGCCTATCCAGCCTATTAAACCAACAGATTGAAGTTCCGAAGAGCTTACCGGGTCGTGATCGTCCTCTCCCGCGTCGCCAGCATCCATTGCAGCCTCCACGGCCAAAGGAGGAGCCTCCTCCTCCGCGGCAATCTCCTCCGCCGCAGCAGCCTCCTCGGCATCGTCCCTCAGCCTCCTCGGACGACGAGCCCGTCGTTTGCGCTTCTCTCCACCCTGGCTCGGGCCCCCTTGCTCCATTGGGACTAAGAATGGGTCGTCTGGATTGACTGGGTCGTTTGAGTGAACAGTAAATGAGCAAAGGGGGGAGGCCCCCCCCATATATATAGAATCCACTTTGTTTGGGGCGTCCAGGCGCCTGGACGCCCCACCTTTTTTTTATTTTTATTTTTTCAAAATTCAAAAACTTAGGGGCGTCCAGGCGCCTGGATGCCCCCAAAACAAAAAACCAAAAAAAAAAATAAAAAATAGGGGCGTCCAAGACCCTGGACGCCCCCAAAATAAAAAAAACTGAAAAAATTATAAATAAAAAATTAGGGGCGTCCAGGCCCCTGGACGCCCCCATAATAAAAATTTCAAAAAAATATAATAAAAGGAAAAAAGACAAGAGTATGTATATAATCCAAACAAAAGAAAAAACACAAAGAAAAAGAAAAACCACAAAAAAGATAATAATAATTAAGGGGACGGGGGTCCCAAAACATCCATGCCATATTTTATTCCATCAGAGAAGCAGAATGAGCTATATCAGGGGCTTAGGCGCCTTAGGCCTTAACTTCCCCAGTTCAGTTACATAAGCCCTCCACAGCTCACATTCTTCCCCCACGTGCGCTAAGGCCTTTCCCGCAACACTTGTCTTCCAGGGAGCTTTAATGGCTTTCGCTTCCCTCGCGTCCGCTTCAGTGCCCAACTCCCTCTTCTTCAAAGGAACAATGCCAGTCGGTAGCGGGAACGAATGGCGTGGGATGCCAATCTGGTGGCAGCACCGATGCGCATTATAAAGGACGAACTCGGTCGCGCCGATCAGTTGAAGATCAACTTCGGGAGAAGGCCTCATGAGGAGATCTAGCGAAAGCAAACATGCCGGTGCGCAAGTGAAGAAGCCTTGTGTCACGGTGCGGAAGTGAGACCGCCAGTCTTCACGTTTCTTCAGCCACGGAACGCGGTTCACTACAGTACCACCGAAGCCTAACACGTCGGCTATGTGATGAAGAGGGCTTTGTTGGAAGAGCTTCGAAGCAGTTGGCATTTCTTCGCGGTGGTCGAATTTGAAGTGCAAATCAAGCCAGCAATTCAAGACAAGTGCGCAACCAAAAGGAGGCTTACCCATGCTCGAGGCAGTAAGGCCACTATATAGGTAGGCAAGGACAGCGGGTCCCACCCTCTTTCCATGCCAGATCCCGCAGATAGCACTCAGTTGGTCTTCCTCCACCATGTTGTCGGTATAAGGAAACAAGAGAGCACCCGCCAGACAAATGGTGAACCCTTTCATGATTCCCTCCAAATAGTCATCGTCTGGTAACCCTCTCAGGGCCTCCATGACCCATTCCGCGAGCTTTTGCAAATCGATTCCCTTTTGAGTATGAACCTTTCGGGCTGCGTCGGGCGGCATGAAGCTTCCAAGGACGCTTTCGGAAGTCCCCCGTGTCAGTATCCGCATAGCCTTCACCTTCCCATCACTCTTGAATTTCTTCAATCCGAGCAGAAGTTCCACCTCCTCGAGGAGGATGGTCGCCTCGAAGGTCGGGAAGATAAAAGTGTGGGTCTGGGGATGCCAGACCTCCACTAGTGCACCCATAGCCGCCCAGTCCATACGAATCTTCTCGTAGTGTTTGGCGTGAATAAGGAGCCCCTGTAGATGCCACTTCGAGAGTATGGCCCTCATGCCGATGGAGATGTTGGAAGTTAGCTTTGAAAGCCATGGCAGTTTGGAAAACTTCCTCGGACCTGGGAAGAATGGATATGGCTGGAAGAGAAAAGAAAGAAGAAGAAATGAAGGAAGTAAGAAGAAGGCTCACGTGGAGAAATTTGAAAAGAATCAGCTGACCATATGCGACATGATCGTCCCACTCAGATGACCCTCGAGGTCGGAGAGTCGCCTGATCTCGCTGCTAGGCCTGCTCCTCTTCATAACGCGGGAAGACTCTCCTTCCATCCTGAGACCTCTAGATCCCCCTCTCCTTCCTCTCCTGAGCTTCCAAAACCCACCTTGGTGCATTTGAATGAACTAGCCTAAGGGGTGTTCTTATAGGAAGGAAAGATCGCTACAGGATAAAACATGTCACATCAGTGGTCATTGTCAAGATTTTGTCTGGATCTCCTTTGTACTGTGGTGCGATTCTGCTATGATTCTGCTACTTTCTGATGTTGCTAACCGTTGCTAGTCTGTGCAGGTTTTACTAACGGACGTCTCTGTCCTGTCTCCTATCCCACCTTTCAATGGTTGGTCCCACCATGTCATGCATCATAGTATATGATACCTACGCTACTAGAACATGTCAAGGACCTTGCGGCCCGAACGAATCCAGGATTTGAGTTCCCCTTCAACAAAAACAGTGATGATCCCGAAGAAATTGGGTTGTACGGATAGGCCGTTAACTTGTAGTAGCATGGGGACGACGGTTCCATTCAGTGAGTTGGAGCGCGGATAAACGGGCCCCAGCCCAGTGTCGGCTCGCCGGATCGGTATCCTGACCCGTTCTTAACAAGTTGACAATATTATCCTTGGCTATTTTCTATTTTAGTTTGTTTTAAAATTTTCTTTAAGCCCAGCATGCATTCATATAGGACTTTGATTTATTGCGGAAGATCATTCAAGTGATTCGATTGCGAAAGCCGCTGTGCTTCAATTCTTACAAATATGAGATATTCCACTCCGAATGAAATACTGAATTTCCTTGAAATGGCCGTACGCTGCTCTTCCAAAGGAGACCCTTGTTTGGACAGACCCTAAGATATTCCTTTACTTTTTACCTTGTTTGACCCACCTTGGCGCAAGCACTTCCACATCGGCTGGTAACCGCTCACCAAAGGTGAAACCTGCGGGTTTATGACCCAGGTACTTCCACACCGAGAAGTTGGTCTCCTTTATTTTTCGTGCCTGAGCGCACATCTCAGCCTCCCTTATTTGATCTCCGTCCAAGCAATCGTCAAGATTTGAAAGACCTTCTTCAAGGTCGCCTCATTGAAACTCCAGGAAAAATTCCAGACAGTAACGTCAAAAGCGTGTCTCATCACACCTTGGCATCAACTTATCAGTCCGCTCCCACTTCATTTCACTCCATTTCGAAACCATTCCACTACGTGTCGCTCCCTTGCAAAGCAGACGCCAAGGCGGGGCAGCTGTAGACACGCTATTCCTGACGTCTCCTGAGAAAGTCTCATATAACTATACAACGCCCCGCGACGGCTTACGCGTTTTGAATCACTTGAGTGCTTTCTTTTCTTGAGTCTTCTTCCGCCCTTTTCGGCATCCGGAATCGTCTCGTCACGGCATTCGGACGGCATCAACACCAGTCAGACGCATCAGGAGGTTCCAGAACCAAGAAGGGTGTCTACCGGGCAGCCACCAACGCCTGAACTGAGGACCCGGGTGGGTCTTTATGGGGGCGTCCAGGCCCCTGGACGCCCCCATTCTTTTAATTTATTTTTCACATCCCAAAATCAAACAAAAAATAATATATTAATGGAGGCGTCCAGGCCCCTGGACGCCTCCATAAAAATAAGTATAAAAAATATAAAATGCCAGCTTTGGCATAAAAACAAAACAAAAAATAAAAAAAATAATATATTAATGGAGGCGTCCAGGCCCCTGGACGCCTCCATAAAAACAAGTATAAAAATTAATGTGCCAACTTTGGCATAAAAAACAAAACAAAAATAATAAAAAATATTTTCTTGGAGGCGTCCAGGACCTTGGACGCCTCCATCAACTCCCTCACGGGCGCCGCCCACCGAACGACGGTTTGTCATGTGTGAAAAAAATCCAAATTGTGGAGACGTCCAGGCAACTGGACGCGACCATTTCAAAATCACGAGGCGCCGCTCACAAAACCACATGTTGTGTCAAACCGCGTGCGGCCGTCGGTGGGGTTCGGTGGACCTGTTTGAGGCGTCCGGGGCCCTGGACGCCTCCACAAAAATATTCTAAAAAAATAAATAAAAATAGAATAAAATATTAATTTGGCCCTAATGGAGGTGTCCAGGGTCCTGGACGCCTCCACCCTCTGGAGCCCTATAAATAGAGGCCCACCCCCTCAGTTCTGAGAGAGCTTCTAAGAGATCCGATAGGCTGCCAGAGCCCAGAGGCTACCGGAGTCCTTTCTAACCCGTGGGGTCTTTTGTAGGTGGAGGTTCTGCCGGTTTCTCGGGTGCCCACGCTCGCGAGAGGAAGGTCGTCTTCATCCACCGCGCTTCCACGTCGTCCCCACGCTGCCGGAGCTCCGCCGGATCTCGCCCTCAGCTCCTCCAATAAGCCTTTTCTTCCCCTTTTTTCTCCATAGTTCTTTACATTCAGCATACTGCATCCTCTATCTCCCTACATAAGGGCGCCGTCTCTCGCATACTTCTTGCATTCATCATCGCATTTCCCTCCTACTCGAGTCCGAGAGGGGTTTAAAACCACACCAACCAGGTGTGTGTCAGGTCACGATCTCGTTACTTTTATTGCAAGGAATTGTTACTACACTGCCATTTTCTAATTCCGTTCGTTTATTGTCCACTGTTTTGCAAGGGTAACCAAGGAAAGCCCTCTCCGTCGGCCGGCCGAAGGGGGAGGAAGAAGTAACCCGCCATGTCCCGCTCTTGAGGTAGGCGCGATCACTTTCTTTATTTTGGGGTCTTTTGACCCCTAGCGATCACATCTTGTTCTCGAGGCCGCGGTGAGTCACTTCCCCAATGGCCGTTTAAATTCCCGTTCTTATATGTTATATTCTTATCTATTCATGTTCTCGAGGCCGCGGCGAGTCACTTCCCCAATGGCCGTTTAAATTCCCGTTCTTATATGTTATATCCTTATCTATTCATGTTCTCGAGGCCGCGGCGAGTCACTTCCCCAATGGCCGTTTAAATTCCCGCTCTTATATTCTCTTTATATTCTATTATATTCTTATCTATTCATATTCTCGAGGCCGCGGCGAGTCACTTCCCCAATGGCCGTTTAAATTCCCGCTCTTTATATTCTCCTTATATTCTGTTATATTCTTATCTGCTCATATTCTCGAGGCCGCGGCGAGTCACTTCCCCAATGGCCATTTCAATTCTTGCTATTTAATTTCTGCACCATTCCCGTCTCCCCGAGGTCGCGGCGAGTCACTTCCCGCTATGGCCGTTTAACCCCCATATCTTGCTATATTACATTTGTCCCGCTCGCCCCGCCGGAGTAATCTCCCGTGGTGGTCCCTTCTCTCTTCTCTTATTTCTGTGTTGCAGCAAACAAAAGAGGAGCCCGTGGGCTCCGCGTCCTCTTCGCACCCCGAACCGCGTGACGTCGCTCACACACCCCAAAGTCCTCCACCAAATAGACCTCCCCTTATTCGCCCCTCGCCGGCAATCATCACCCCTCCTGTTTCACCACAATCTACCCCGTCCACTACCATCATGCTTCCAAGGCCCCTCCTTGTCACTCGATCCCCGTCGCCACCTTTCGATAATCCTCAGCCAGTAAAGCCTCTTATAAGAACCCCTCCTTCTGCCAATCCTGCACCAGCACCCAACACACCCTACACCATTCCCTCTACCTCCTCTACCCCTTTACCCACTCTAAGCCCGACAGAGGCTCCGAAAACAATGGTGCTCCGTACTGGACGGATGTTCCATCGAGTGTTTCCGCAGCGGGAGCAGGAGCTGATACAAGAACAAGGAGAACAGGAACACGGGTCTGCACTGGGCACGGAGTATGACTTACTAAAGCATTTGGACAGAACACCAACCCGAATTTCTATTCTGGAATTGATCAAAAGATCTACTACACATCAGCAGGCTTTGAAGCAATATCTGCAGAAAGTAATGGTAAACGAAGATATCCCAGTTGAATAGGTCACTACAGTTTTAAGTCTAGCCAGTAATCAACCGGCCATCACTTTCTACGAACATGAATTGGCTCCGCAGCTAGCCAGAAAATATGCACTGTGCATTACTATTGACATTAATAAGGTGGCAGTGAAACAATGTTTGGTAGATACTGGGGCATCCATTAATGTTTTGCCACCAAGTACCTTGAAAATGTGTGGCATTCCGGAGAGTCAAATCCGGCCATCTACAATCACTGTCACAGCCTACGATAACACCAAGAAGCCACCTTTAGGTATGATCACTTTAAAAGTTGGTTTGGGTCCAGTCTCGGTCACAGCGGATTTTCATATTCTGGACATGGACCCGACATTCAATGGCATTTTGGGTCGCCCTTACGTTCAAGAGCTTGATGCTGTGCCTTCAGCAAATCATCAATGCATAAAATTTCCGCACAAAGGGCGCATTATTAAAGTCACTAGTATGCCCATTCTGCCGACAGAAGATATACATTCCGCAACATCAGTGCCTTCTATGTGGCTTTCCAATAGGCCTTTGCTCTCAATTTTGGATGTTGCTGATCTACGGCAAGACTTGATAAGGCCGTCTTCTTCGACCCCTCCTACCACTCAAATGCCACCACAACCATCCAAAGGCAAGAAGAAAAAGGGTTTGATGAACACACCAGGATGGAACATTCTGATGAAAATGGGGTATAAAACTGGTAAAGGCCTGGGTGTTAATCTTCAGGGGCGAGTCAAGCCCGTCAGGCATCAAAAGATGATTCCTCGAGGTGGCCTAGGGTACAAAGGGCCAAGCAAAGACAAAGATGAGCCATGGGCCGTTATGACTTCCACTCTCAAGACAGATCGGCAGCCTCTTACATGGACCCTACAAACACACTTCATGAAAGGAGGCACTCATAATGATGAGCAAACCACGCTAGTCACTTCCATGATGGATTGTCAAGATGTACATGCATGACATTTTGCCCGCCACCTAGCCCCACTGGTTACATACAAAGCTATGGAGTCTTTACGGCCAGATAAAAGAAGAAAGATGGATGACCCCGAATGTGACTGGTATAGATGGTTCGACATGAATGATATCACTATTGCTCTAAGCCGATTGTTTATGCCAACTGATCCAGAATGGCCGCCACTATTTCATGAATTAATCGAAAAGCCAGCAGTGATCACGGACAAAAGGTAGCTTCTAAGCAATTACACAGATACCGGGGAGCCTGATGTGCCGTTCGAGGAAGGCTACAACGTGGATAGGCTGTGGGCCGGCCTTTTCTCTATTAAATCCATTCATCCAACGACTTTTGTCTGCTTGTTCAATCAAATATTTTGCTCAGATATCCCTAGACCGCCTGCGGTCTTGATAACCTTTTCTCCAGATTCACTTCAAGTTTCTCCTCCGATTCCTCCCTCGCTCCTCGAGCAATTCTCTAAACTCTCCATCACACCCCCGCACGGGTCATCATTTACTCAATCTTTCATCAATCTGTCAATCTCAACACCACCCCCTATTCCTCCCTCTCATTGCCTTCTTCTTGAAAATAAAAAAGAAAAAAAACACCAAAATTCAAACTTTCCAATCTTTTATCTCCATTGAGGAGACCTCCTATCTTGTTCCTGAGTGTGTCCCGACCCAGGGACTGCTCTTCCAGGATTCATTAGGGAACCTTCCCTACCCCTCCGGTGAGGGGTCTTCATCTGTATCTCCTTCTGTACCCATCTTTTCCTCACCTCCTTCATCTTTGTTGAATTCTAGTGATCATGCTAGTTGCTCTTACTCTTCTAGTTTTAAG
The DNA here is from genome assembly GCA_022559845.1 of Amorphophallus konjac. Lineage (NCBI taxonomy): Eukaryota > Viridiplantae > Streptophyta > Magnoliopsida > Alismatales > Araceae > Amorphophallus > Amorphophallus konjac. The sequence continues at coordinate 207,054,954 of CM040119.1, forward strand.
ACTCATGGGGTAGCTTCACATAAGAGATCCAAGGGTAAGCATATTCCTCGTAGGTTCTTGTTAGAGTTGGCCATCAGATGCCAAGCTTGTCTAGCCATTCCCGAGTTTGTGGAGAATCTGATTATCTTGCCAGAAGCTGAATATGAAGATACTTGTGTTTTTAATAAGGGTTTTGGTGTTTATGAGATCATGAATGATGAAGACCCTATTGAAGAGGGGGATGAAGGTTACGGAGAATATGAGGACGAGGCCGATGCTTTTGCCAATGGCATGAGAAGATTCGATGAGCCATCAGCCTCAATAGAAGAACCTACCAAAGAAATAAATCTGGGTACTGAAGAAGACCCTAAGATTATCCTCATTAGTAAGAACTTGCCGCCCTCCGAAGAGGAGGCGCTTATTTTGGTTCTCCAAGAATACAAGGACACGTTCGCATGGAGTTATGAAGATATGCCTGGACTAGACCCTACGCTTGTTGAACATCGACTTACGCTTAAGCTAGGGTCCATTCCGGTCAAACAGCGGTTAAGACGTTTCCACCCTAATATGGCATTAAAAATGAAAGAAGAGGTCGATAAGCTTCATAAGGCTAGATTCGTTAGAGTTGTCCTCTATCCCAATTGGGTGGCTAACAGCGTCCCAGTCATGAAGAAAGATGGAAAGGTGCGGATTTGTATAGACTTTCGGGATCTCAACCGCGCGTGTCCTAAAGATGACTTCCCCCTCCCTCATATTGATGTCTTGATTGACAATACGGCAGGATATGAGACTCTCTCCTTTATGGATGGCTTTTCAGATTACAATCAGATCTGCCTGGCTGAGGAGGATCAAGAAAAAACATCGTTAACTACACCATGGGGAACTTATTGCTATGTGGTCATGCCCTTTGGACTTAAGAATGCTGGGGCCACCTATCAAAGGGCTATGATGGCGATTTTTCATGATATGATCCACATTTATATAGAGGTGTACGTTGATGACCTGGTAGTGAAATCAAGAACCAGGATTGAACATCCCGGGGTTCTAACCAAAGTCTTGCAAAGAGCACGGGAGTATCAGCTAAAAATGAATCCCAAGAAGTGCGTGTTTGGTGTTTCATTAGGGAAGTTGCTTGGATTCATCGTAAGTAAGAGGGGTATCGAGATTGATCCCAACAAGGCGAAGGTCATAAGGGAAATGCCTCCTCCCAAGAATTTGAAAGAAGTTCGAGGATTGATCGGGAGGTTGCAATTCATTCGCCGATTTGTCTCCCAGCATTGACAAAGATGTAGGCCATTCTACGAGCTTACTAAGCCAGGAGTCAAGTTTCTTTGGGATGACAAATGTCAGGCAGCTTTTGACGGATTGAAGGATTATCTCTCAAATCCTCTTGTCCTGAGGTCGCCAGTTCCAGACAAACCGCTTGTTCTCTACATTTCCGTCCTGGATGACTCTGTAGGCGCTGTCCTAGCCCAAGTTGACGAAGAAGGAAAAGAAAGGGCAGCCTACTACTTGTCAAAGCTTCTCAACCCCTGTGAGCAGAGGTACTCAGCTATAGAAAAGACTTGTGCTGCCTTAGTCTGGGTAGTTCAGAAACTCAAGCATTATTTCTTAGCTCACGAAATTCATCTCATTGCTCGTATGAATCCAATCAAGTTTCTTCTTGAAAAATCCGTTCTCACCGACCGATTAGCATGATGGCAAAGCTTCCTTTCTCAATTCGATATCATCTACATTCAGTAAAAAGCGATTAAAGGCTATGCCATAGCAGAACATCTTGCTCATCACCCTCTCCCTAGATTTGACCCTGTTCGCTCAGAGTTTCCAGATGAGGAACTAATATCCGTCAATCAATCCGATTCGATGTGGACATTACATTTTGAGGGAGCTTTGAATTCCAAAGGAAAAGGGATTGGCATTGTTCTTCTATCACCAGAGGGTATCACTATTCCGCTCGCCTCTCAGATTGCATTTCCAGTTACAAATAATATAGCAGAGTATGAGGCTCTTCTGGCCGGACTGGAGGCCGCTCATCAATTCGGTGTTTCCCAATTACGAATTATAGGTGATAGTCAGCTTATTCTTCACTAAGTGCTCACCAAGTGCCGTACGCTCAATCCTAAACTCAAACCCTATCAGGAATTGACTTCTGCTTATACCAAGCTTTTCACCAAATTAATCTTCATTCACGTTCCTCATGAACATAACATTTTAGCTGATGCTCTCGCTTCTCTTACATCTTCTTTGGTTTTCCTTCCCGAAAAGGATTCCCATTCTATCATTGTTCACAAGCGGCTCACTCTAGCTATTAAGGATCCAGCTTTCCTTAGTGTTAAGGAGGAGGTGCTTAGGAAGGTTAAGCAAGGTGGAATCATTGAGAATAAGGAGGTCATGCTATTGAATTTAGAAGAAGAATTGGACGATGAAGAAAAGCCGTGGTATTACGAGATTGCTAAGTATTACCAGGATCAATCCTATCCTGAGGAGGCCACGGCTGAAGAAAAGAAAGCCATTCGAATAGTTGCTCAGCGATACACCCTGATTGGAGGTATACTCTATAGAAGAGGTCTCACCGGAGTTTTATTAAGGTGCCTAGATGATGATGAATCTTGGAAAGTCATGGAAGAGGCGCATTCAGGAGTGTGTGGTGGTCATGTCAATAGCCAGATGTTTGCTAAGAAAATCTTTAGGCTAGGTTTCTATTGGCCCACTCTAGAAGAGGATTGTTCCATCTATGTTCGAAGGTGTGTTAAGTGCCAACTGCACGCCGACAAAATTCACTCTCCTGCTTCTTCACTCCATCCTATGTCCTCCCCATGGCCTTTCTCCATGTGGGCTTTCGATATCATTGGACCCCTTGGTGATCCGAACCTCCTCACAAAACCAAAGTCATTTATACTCACGGCCACGGAGTATTTCACCAAGTGGGCGGAAGCGGAAGCTTACGTGGAAATAAAAGCGTCGACCGTCTACAAATTTATAATGAAGAACATCATCGCAAGGTTCGGCATCCCAAGTACCATTGTGACCGACAATGGGCCACAATTCATCTATCAGGAGCTTCAGGACCTCTGCAACAGATATAACATTACATTACATCATTCATCTCCTTACTATCCGCAGGGCAATGGCCAAACAGAGGCCACTAACAAAACCTTGATCAAGATTATTAAGAAAACATGTGAGGCTAATAAATTTACGGATTGGCCAGAAAAGCTGGTTGAAGCTCTTTGGGCCTATCGCACTTCTATTCGTACCCCTACTGGGCAGACCCCTTTTGCCCTTACTTATGGAATGGAGGCGGTAGTCCCTTACGAGATTCTTATCCCTTCCCTTAGAGTACAATTGGAGAAGGAGCTCCCCATTGATGAGCGTCGCGAATCTCTCCTTGCTCAGTTGGAACTCCTAGATGACAAGCGTCTGGTCGTCGCCGATCATGCACATATTTATCAAAACAGGCTTTCACGTTTTTACCAAATAAAAGTAATTGAGAGAAAATTCAAAATCGGTGAAATGGTAATTAAAAGAATCTTCGTAAAACCCGGAGGGCCTTGTTCAAAGCTTCAACCTAACTGGGAAGGGCCCTTCGTCATAAAAGATGTTTATCCTGGCAATGCTTACAAATTAATTAATGCTAAAGGTGGAGAGCTGGCTTACCCCTGGATTGGTCTTTACTTGAAGAAATACTACACCTAAAAAATAGAAAATATAAAAAAAATATAAAAAAAAGAAAAAAAGTCGGAAAGAGAAGATAAAAAAAAACACAAAAAAAAAACAAAAATCAAAATCTTCTCAGGCTAGCACGGTACATAGGCCGCAAGCTCGAAAAATCAAAATCCTTAATTCATTCTTCAGTCTTGATGGTTTAACTTTGGGGTCAACTCCCGCACACACTACACGCTTTATTTTTAAACTCGAGCGGCCCGGAATTCGAGGAAAGTCAGATCCAAACTAAGAGTGTACGAACCTTACCTATTCTCTCCTCTTCGGCTCACGAGAGGGAGTACGAGTCAGGGAATACTAACCAAACATGTCCGCCGCCCTAGTAGGTGGAAGTAAGGGCCCAAAAGGGAACAGAAGTTTAAGGCCCAAGTACAATTAGGTCTCTATCTATTTAAAGAAAAGAAAAGAAAAGAAAGTCGAAACAAAGGAAAAGCATGTCAAGAGGGCAAAGTCCTCGCAGGGAAAACCCTGGTCGTAAGCATGTATGAATAAGGGCAGAAAGAGCAACAAAGTTTCCCTAAGCCGAAGATCGAATCCCAAAGGGCATTAGGGCAGGGGAGGAAAGTTTCCTCGTTCCCAGAAACCTCCCATGAGCTTCCTCAACTTATTCTTCCCTTCTTCCTCTATGGTGGGTTACAAGCTCAGAGCATGGCGAAGACCGACTAAGAAGGATGGGCCGCGAGAGAATATGAGTAAATGCACGAGTATTTAAGCACGTTGACCCATTGTTAAATCTTTTAAGAAAGATTAATGAATTCAAGACAATGATTGTGTAAGGTTTAAGGCCCTTATACTGTGCCCAGTCCCATAAAAAGGAAAAAAAATCTTTTCCTTAAAATTAACGCCCTCTGGGCAGGCGTCATTTTCATGAGCCGCGACTCCTATAGGGTCGTCATTTCCAAAAAATAAATAAAAATATATTTGATTTTTTTAATTCACGCCCTTTATAGGGGCGTCATTTAATAAATTCACGGCTTTGTTGATGTCGTCATTTTTCATGATAAAGATAAAAAAATATAAAAAAAATGTTTTTCTTAAAAATAACGCCCTCTGGGTAGGCGTCATTTTCATGAGTCGCGACTCCTATAGGGTCGTCATTTCCAAAAAAATAACAAAAAATAAATAAAAATATAATTGATTTTTTTAATTCACGCCCTTTATAGGGGCGTCATTTAATAAATTCACGGCTTTGTCGAGGTGTCATTTTTCATGATAAAGATAAAAAAATAAAAAAAATAAAAAAATGATTTTCTAAATAAACGCCTCCAAGATCGGCGTCAATTTCACAATCAGTGCCCGCTTGCGAGGGCGTCATTTTGAAAATATAATAAAAAAAGAGAATAACAGAAAATCAAGCATGCTGCTGCTCATCTCATATGCTTGATTGCATCTTCGTGTGGACATCTTTTATTTTAAAGGCGACATTTGCTTGCTTGCATGCTGCATTTCCTTATATATTTTCATTATCCGCCTTTATTAATTAGAGGCTTGGCCCCTTGACCAGTCAACAAGGTCAAAGAAGAGACAACCCCTTGCTTATTGAGCAAGGGGCCGAGCCGGACAGATGGATTAATCTGTTTGTTTAAGTATGAACTACAGACACAGGGCAAGAAGGAAGACAAAGAAAGGAAGAGGCAAGGCAAGTACACAAGTCCACAAGTGCTCAAAGTAACTCAGGTAACAAAAATTTCAATTTCATATGTATATGAATGTATATCTGAGTACAGGTGTGAGGGTGGAGGGGTACAAGTAAGTCTCTCTCAACTCTCGCCTCCACCCTCCTCTCTCCTACTCTCTACCTCACTATCGTCGTCCCGACGAGGCGCTCGTGGAGGGGTACAAGTAAGTAGCTGGAGCTCGAGCCTGCTCCTCTGCCTCGCTCCTCTGCCGAGGAGAGGAACCCGCTACAAAGGTCGAACTGGTGAACGCATACCCCGCAGCTCTCGCTCGGTCCCGGCCCCGCTGTAACCGCTCCTCGGTCAACCGTAGCCGCTCCTGAGTGACGGCTAGTTGGATCCTCAAGTCTGCAAGCTCCCGCTCGCGTGCTGCCTCCTGCTCACGGCGCTCCTCTCGCTCCCAAGCAAGCTCTCGCTCGCGTGCTACCTCCTACTCACGGCGCTCCTCTCGCTCCCGGGCACTCTCCCTACGCTCCATCTCGAGGGCGACTCTCAGCTCTGCCACGTCCTGAGGTAGCTCCTCTCGCTGCCTCAAGGCCCTCTCCAGCTCCGTGACTCGCTGCTCACGGATGGTCAGCTCCGTCCCAGCTAGTGCAGCCTGGGTAAGTGCCGCCTGTAACTCGGAGGTCTGCAACCAATTAAATGAATCATCAGTTACACATTTAATTCAATATGTAGTGCCCCGGAATTTATATAAGTGATTTCTGGATTAATTAATAATTTTCTGGAATTTATTTGGGCTAAATGAATTTATAAATGGATTAACAGATTAATAAGTCATTATAAGGCCTAAATATGTTAATAAGTTAACCTAGCCTATCTAATTATTATCCAGAAGATTTAAAGACCAAGCCCATTTAGTTTGGCCCATATTCTAGAAGGTTATTAAGCCTATCCTCGGATTTTTTTTAAAGATAAACACTACTTAATAAGATAATTTAATGGATAATGGATAAAAGAGTTTTATTAAATTTAAAATTTTGAATACGATGACTGTAACGGTCTATCGTAAGACCGCCACAGCCGTGTAACGCGGCAAGGGACGACCGTCACAGCCTGCGACTTCCGTGAGTGAGAGAACTTGCAAAAAGATTGGAACTTGATGTTCCTATCCACAAGAGACATAATTGGAAAAATGTATAAAGACCCTAAGGACTCTTAGAGATCAGGTTTTGGAAAATTAAGGACTCTAGAATCGATCTAATCTTCAAACCCTAGCTAGAACCCTATAAATAGGACCTAGTTCTGAACTGTGTGACCCCTACTTCTGCTCGCATGGAATCAAGGTAAGGAGTCATTATCTCAGGTAAGTTCTTTAGAATAATTTGCTCCCAATACTTTAGACTAACTCCTCTCAAAATTTCACATCTTTAGGTCAAGAGGTCGTGGAGTTAGAGCCTAAGGAAGTTGTTGGAAAAGTCATAGAAGGAAGAAAACTAGGGCAAGATTCCCAACCCAATTCAGAAGCTACAGCCTAAGAGAGAGGTAGGTTATCTCATGAACGGCAAAAGCAACGTGATAGGACTATAAGCCCTCTGGTTTGATTAAATTTTATGCATGGTAGAGCATCAATTTCATGTTTTACTTGTTCTATGCATTACATGCATCTCTTAGCCTTAATTGGAAAATTTAAAAGATGTATCCTGTCTATTTCACTGATACCCATGCATATAAATAGCCTGTACTTCGTTATCATGCCTAGAATAGACATGATATTTGATTTACAGACATGATGTGAGGATATATCTTAGGCTTTTACATCATTTTCTGTTAGCAGACTCTCTGACGCATCAGCGTAGGACCGTCACACTCATGTAACGGCCTTACGACAGACCGTCATACGCTCTGTTATATTTGGGTTTCTCTGTTGACTCTGACGCATCTATACAGACGCGTTACATAACTGTAACGGCTGTTCTCTGACCGTCACAATAACTGTGACGCCCCACTTCTAGACCGTCAGAGTCTATGATCTGTCAACCCTAGACAGAATATGATTTGTTAATATTTCTTATTATTAAGCCTAGTTACCTAAGTGTTAACCTAGTTATATGACTTTGAGAGTATTTAAGCATTCATGATAGGTATTGCATGATTTGGTATCTCACTTTTACTTTGAGTTATGTTAATTTCATGAAGCCAAACTCTATAGTTTTGTAATTAGAAACATGATTTTGAAAGATGAATGAGTAAAGTTTTTATCTTGGTTTCACATTGATATATGTCTACATCTATATATTCTTTCTCTATCAATAGAGTCGTTTCTATAAGTACATGGCACATACTCCGGTGTGTTGTCCATTAGTTCACACTTTGCACTATAGGAACACCATCTTGGACATGAGGACCTCTCTATTGGATATTCCTTCCAATGGACTAGGAAATATTGTTTCAAGGCCTCCGTAATTCTCCGCGAGCCTGGGATTCCCACTAGGACGCCGAGTTGGTTGTATCATTAAAGATAATTAACTAGAATACACTATCGTTGTTTCTGGATCTAGTAATGTAACGGCCTTACATTGGACCGTTAGAAGCACGTAACGGCCATTGCATGACCGTCACATTTCTCTGAGTCTATTTTATTGTTCTGGACTCGGATCACTGTAACGGCCCGCTACTGGCGCGTTACAGAATGTATCGGCCCAGTAGATGACCGTCACACAGCTTGCATATATTAACCCAAGGTTTGACCCAAGGGTTGATTTCTAAAGTTCTAGATGGACTAATGATAGTCTAGAACTTAGCATAATGATTGAAGAGACTTAATGAAATGAATGAAAGGTAAAAGAATGTACCGTTATGCTATCGATTTATTTTCATGAGCATAACATTGTTTAAGTCTATTTCTTGATCTCATATATTCGAATTGAAGCATTCATTCATTGATTTTCATTATTTAGAATTGCTATATTCTTGGCCATACTTTACTGTTACATGCGTGGAAGTAGCTTAATTTATACCTGAAGATGCGATCGAGCACTGATTGTGTTCAAGGGCTCTATGCTAGTCCCCTCGGCTGATTGCCGGAAACGTACTATTTTATAAACCATGGGGTATGATGCTACTGGCGTCGCATTGCGCTGGGAGTACTATTTCTATAAATAAGTGAAGATCCACGACACGACATGACATTCTTGCTTGATATTCCACCGAAATTCATGAAGCACTTGCTCATAACCATAAGATGCTAAAGTGATGAATATGTGTCTTGCTAGTACATTCTCGATATATTCTTGTTCATGAAAGGCCAATATCATGTTCTTGTTCTATTCTTGCTAATTCATTCTTGTTCTCATTCCATCTTATATGATTGTCTTGTTACTTTGATTTAATCGCGTGATCATCGCATTGCAAGATTTTACCTTATTTCTCTAGAGTAAAAATGTTAATTACTTTAATAGTGCCTTCATGTTGATGCGAAGATACCTACTGGGCAAGTGTGCTCATAACCTATTTTTAATATTTTTCAGGAGATGGAAATAGTTCAAATTCGGATTCGGGTGATTCAAGTAGCGGGTCCGAGAGCGATTGAATGTTGTTATTACAAGAGCGAAGACTCAGGAAGTTTTATAATGTCTAGATTGAGTCAACGTAATTTTCTTATTTCTTGAGTCTAGTAGAATGAAAGGTGATTATTGTAAAGGAATACTTTGATCATTTATGAAATAAAGTTGGAGTTTGATTAAATTCTGTACAATTACATTTATGTGTGTGATTGTCTCGCGCTCTGGTCATTCTTGCTTGCAAGAGGCTTACCATGCTGGCTGTTCGCGCTCCCCGAGTTAGTCTTCCACTGTAATAAAGGCTCGGGGCGTGACAGTTAAGTTGGTATCAGAGCCTAAGTCTCAGGACTTAGGGAAAATAATCATGTCATAGGATAAGTCCAAGGTTTAAGGACCCCCACCTATGAACCAAGGAAGGAATTTTCATGCCCATGTGATAATTGGGTAGAGCCGGGATGAGATAGTTATTAGCTTTAAGATTGATTTTTTTTCAGTCTCACGAGAAATAACAAGATGTTATATTTCTCTCAGGTACCTTATTATTCTTATCATGGCTCATCGCGTAGACTGGAATGGCATGCAACAAACCGTTGCCGGCCTTACACAGGCATTGCAAACCATGGCCCAGGCAGGGGCAGGAGCACGGGCTGGCGACCTTCATCGCAATTTCCGGTGTAGTGCCCCGGAATTTATATAAGTGATTTCTGGATTAATTAATATTTTTTTGGAATTTATTTGGGCTAAATGAATTTATAAATGGATTAACAGATTAATAAGTCATTATAAAGTCCAAATATGTTAATAAGTTAACCTAGCCAATCTAATTATTATCCAGAAGATTTAAAGACCGGGCCCATTTAGTTTGGCCCATATTCTAGAAGGTTATTAAGCCTATCCTCGGATTTTTTTTAAAGATAAACACTACTTAATAAGATAATTTAATGGATAATGGATAAAAGAGTTTTATTAAATTTAAAATTCTGAATACGATGACTGTAACGGTCTATCGTAAGACCGCCACAGCCGTGTAACGCGGCAAGGGACGACCGTCACAGCCTGTGACTTCCGTGAGTGAGAGAACTTGCAAAAAGATTGGAACTTGATGTTCCTATCCACAAGACACCTAATTGGAACAATGTATAAAGACCCTAAGGACTCTTAGAGATCAGGTTTTGGTAAATTAAGGACTCTAGAATCGATCTAATCTTCAAACCCTAGCTAGAACTCTATAAATATGACCTAGTTCTGAACTGCGCGACCCCTACTTTTGCTCGCGTGGAATCAAGGTTAGGAGTCATTATCTCAGGTAAGTTCTTTAGAATAATTTGTTCCCAATGCTTTAGACTAACTCCTCTCAAAATTTCACATCTTTAGGTCAAGAGGTCATGGAGTTAGAGCCTAAGGAAGTTGCTGGAAAAGTCACAGAAGGAAGAAAACTAGGGCAAGATTCCCAACCCAATTCAGAAGGTACAGCCTAAGAGAGAGGTAGGTTATCTCATGAACCGAAAAAACAACGTGATAGGACTATAAGCCCTCTGGTTTGATTGAATTCTATGCATGGTAGAGCATCAATTTCACGTTTTACTTGTTCTATGCATTACATGCATCTCTTAGCCTTAATTGGAAAATTTAAAAGATGTATCCTGTCTATTTCACTGATACCCATGCATATAGATAGCCTGTACTTCGTTATCATGCCTAGAATAGACATGCTATTTGATTTACAGACATGATGTGAGTTGATATCTTAGGTTTTTACATCATTTTCTATTAGCAGACTCTCTGACGCATCAGCGTAGGACCGTCACACTCATGTAACGGCCTTACGACAGACCGTCATACGCTCTGTTATATTTGAGTTTCTTTGTTGACTCTGACGCATCTATACAGACGCGTTACATAACTGTAACGGCTGTTCTCTGACCGTCACAATAACCGTGACGCCCCACTTCTAGACCGTCAGAGTCTATGATCTGTCAACCCTCGACAGAATATGATTTGTTAATATTTCTTATTATTAAGCCTAGTTACCTAAGTGTTAACCTGGTTATATGACTTTGAGATTATTTAAGCATTCATGATAGGTATTACATGATTTGGTATCTCACTTTTACTTTGAGTTATGTTAATTTCATGAATCCAAACTCTATAGTTTTATAATTAGAAACATGATTTTGAAAGATGAATGAGTAAAGTTTTTATCTTGGTTTCACATCGATATATGTCTATATCTATATATTCTTTCTCTATCAATAGAGTCATTTCTATAAGTACATGGCACATACTCCGGTGTGTTGTCCATTAGTTCACACTTTGCGCTATAGGAACACAATCTTGGACATGAGGACCTCTCTATTGGATATTCCTTCCAATGGACTAGGAAATATTGTTTCAAGGCCTCCGTAATTCTCCGCGAGCCTGGGATTCCCACTAGAACGCCGAGTTGGTTGTATCATTAAAGCCCATTAACTAGAATACACTATCGTTGTTTCTGGATCTAGTAATGTAACGGCCTTACATTGGACCGTTAGAAGCACGTAACGGCCATAGCATGACCGTCACATTTCTCTGAGTCTATTTTATTGTTCGGGACTCGGATCACTGTAATGGCCCGCTACTGGCGCGTTACAGAATGTAACGGCCCAGTAGATGACCGTCACACAGCTTGCATATATTAACCCAAGGTTTGACCCAAGGGTTGATTTCTAAAGTTCTAGATGAACTAATGATAGTCTAGAACTTAGCATAATTATTGAAGAGACTTAATGAAATAAATGAAAGGTAAAAGAATGTACCGTTATGTTGTCGATTTATTTCCATGAGCATAACATTGTTTAAGTCTATTTCTTGATCTCATATATTCGAATTGAAGCATTCATTCATTGATTTTCATTATTTAGAATTGCTATATTCTTGGCCATACTTTACTGTTACATGCGTGGAAGTAGCTTAATTTATACCTGAAGATGCGATCGAGCACTGATTGTGTTCAAGGGCTCTATGCTAGTCCCCTCGGCTGATTGCCGGAAACATACTATTTATAAACCATGGGGTATGATGCTACTGGCGTCGCATTACGCTGGGAGTACTATTTCTATAAATAAGTGAAGATCCACGACACGACATGATATTATTGTACATGACTTTCTTGCTTGATATTCTACAGAAATTCACGAAGCACTTACTCATAAGCATAAGATGCTAAAGTGTTGATTATGTGGCTTGCTAGTACATTCTCGATATATTCTTGTTCATGAAAGGCCAATATCATGATCTTGTTATATTCTTGCTAGTTCGTTCTTGTTCTCATTCCATCTTATATGATTGTCTTGTTACTTTGATTTAATCGCGTGATCATCGTATTGCATGATTTTGCCTTATTTCTCTAGAGTAAAAATGTTAATTACTTTAATAGTGCCTTCATGTTGATGCGAAGATACCTACTGGGCAAGTGTGCTCATTACCTACTTTCCAACATTTTTCAGGAGATGGAAGTAGTTCAGATTCAGATTCGGGCTATACTCGTGGCGGGTCCGGAACTGAGTGAAAGTCTTGTAAAGCTACGAGCGAAAACTTAGGAAGTCTATAATGTTTAGATTGAGTCAATGTAATTTTCTTATTTCTTGAGTCTAGTAGAATGAAAGGTGATTATTGTAAAGGAATACTTTGATCATTTATGAAATAAAGTTGGAGTTTGATTAAATTCTGTACAATTGCATTTATGTGTGTGATTGTCTCGCGCTCTGGTCATTCTTGCTTGCAAGAGGCTTACCATGCAGGCTGTTTGCGCTCCCCGAGTTAGTCTTCCGCTGTAATAAAGGCTCGGGGCATGACAGTTAAGTTGGTATCAGAGCCTAAGTCTCAAGACTTAGGGAAAAGAATCATGTCATAGGATTAGTCCAAGGTTTAAGGACCCCCACCTATGAACCAAGGAAGGAATTTTCATGCCCATGTGATAATTGGGTAGAGCCGGGATGAGATAGTTATTAGCTTTAAGATTGATTTTCTTTCAGTCTCACGAGAAATAACAAGCTGTTATATTTCTCTCAGGTACCTTATTATTCTTATCATGGCTCATCGCGTAGACTGGAATGGCATGCAACAAACCGTTGCCGGCCTTACGCAGGCATTGCAAACCATGGCCAAGGCAGGGGCAGGAGCACGGGCTGGCGACCTTCATCACAATTTCCGGAGTCTAAATCCTCCACGTTTCTATGGATCTTCCAATCCAGACGAAGCAGAAAATTGGATCGATGAAATAAATCGTATCTTTGATGTCATTCAATACACTAATCAGGAGAAGGTCCGTCTAGCAACATTCCAATTAAATAAGGATGCCCGTACTTGGTGGAAATCGGTCCCGGCACCTCTGGCCGATGCACCTCACACGTGGGATGGTTTTCTCACTTTATTTTGTGCCAAGTATTTCTCCGAACATGTGAAGGAAAGGAAGGCCATGGAGTTTGCCGCCCTTCGTCAAGGGATGATGTCAGTAGCAGAGTATGAGCTACAGTTTTCAAGACTAGCACCATATGCACCACACCTTATTAGCACGGAATTATTGAAGGCAAATCGATTTATGGACGGGTTACGGCCCGGGTTCATTCAGCAACTTGGGACACTAAATATCCGCACTTACGCGGAGATGGTTCAGAGGGCATATCTATGCGAGAGGACCTTAGAGAAGGTCGAAAGGTTGAAAGGAAAGGGAGAGGAATCCAGCCGGCGCTCAGATCGGCATTATAAGAAGGAGAAGTTTAGCATCACGGAACCCTACAAAAGTCGTGATAACAAGAAAAGATCAAGGAGCAGGAACGGTGGAAGTTCCCAAAAGAATAATAAAAGGGTTAAGGAAGAGAAGGAGCAAGTTGCCGCGGCGTGCACTTTTTGCGAGAAATTCGGCCATTCGGCTGAAGAATACTGGAAGTGCCTCGGTGCTTGTTTGCATTGTGGAAGTAGGGAGCATCGTGTGCCAGATTGCTCCCTTATGAAAGAGCAATCAGCTAATGGAGGATGCAGGAGGCAGGCTCGCCTCAATGCGGTTATAGATGAAGATGAAGCACCCAGGGATCTAAATGATGGACTTATGGAAGGTACTCTTCAAATCTGTTCTCGCCCTGCATTCGTGGTATTCGATACTGGTGCTTCTCATTCTTTTATCTCCACCACTTTTGCAAAAACCTTACCAATTGCATCAGTTTCCTTACCTTCAGATCTTGCTATTACTACACCTTTAGGATCTGGAACTAAGCTTACCAAGCATTATCCTGATTGCAAGGTAGTGGTAGAAGGACACAATCTCCCCGCAAACTTAGTATGCCTTGATATGAAAGGTTATAATGCCATTTTAGGGGTAGATTGGCTTGTAGACCATGATGCTTATATCAATTGCCGAAATAGGATTATATCTTTTCGAAAGCCCGATCTTCCAAGATTTTCTTTTCTTGGCATCAAATACAAAAAGCGTCCTACCATTATATCTTCTCTTCACGCTTGCAAGCTTATCTCGCAAGGATGCGAAGCTTTCCTTGCTTCAGTCATTATTACCGAATCTAAGGAGATTGTCCTAGCAAATATTCCTATTGCAAATGAGTTCCCAGACGTGTTCCCATCTGAACTACCTAATTTACTGCCCGAAAGGGAAGTAAACTTTACCATTGAACTCATTCCTGGTGCGGCACCTGTTTCTATAGCCCCTTACAGGATGTCCCCCACAGAACTCAAGGAACTAAAGAAGCAATTGCAGGAACTTCTAGACAAGGATTTCATTGGACCCAGCACGTCTCCTTGAGGTGCGCCTGTTCTATTTGTCAAGAAGAAAGATGGTTCCCTCAGGCTATGTATCGATTACCGGCGACTGAATCAGCTTACAATTAAGAATAAGTATTCATTGCCGCGTATTGAAGAGCTCTTCGATCAGCTTTTGGGAGTTGAGTACTTCTCTAAGATTGACCTCAGATCTGGTTATCATCAACTTAGAATTAAATAAGATGATATTTATAAATCAGCTTTTCGAAGTCGTTATGGCCACTATGAATTCATGGTGATGCCGTTCGGGTTAACTAATGCCCCAGCAGCATTCATGCAACTTATGAACAGTGTCTTCCAGCCATACCTGGACCAGTTCATCGTTGTCTTTATTGATGATATCTTAATATATTCCAAGACAAAAGAAAAGCATGAAGAACATCTAAGGATAGCCTTACAAACACTTAGAGAACACAAGCTATATGCCAAACTCAATAAGTGTGAATTCTGGCTCAAGGAAGTCTCATTCCTCAGCCACATTATTTTAAAAGAAGGTATTGCTGTGGATCCTTCTAAGGTAGAAGCTGTCAAGAATTGGAGTCGGCCAACGACTATATCCGAAGTAAGAAGCTTTTTGGGTCTAGCTGGTTATTATAGGAGATTCATAAAGGACTTCTCAAGGATCGCGGTTCCTTTAACTAGACTCACCAGAAAGGAAAATCCTTTTGTCTGGTCGAAGGACTGTGAAAAGAGTTTTCAAAGTCTCAAGAATCATCTTACCACAGCCCCTATTTTAGCACTACCCATGGAAGGTGCTGGATTTGAAGTATATACGGATGCGTCTGGAATTGGCTTAGGATGTGTCCTTATGCAAAACGGAAAGGTGATTTGCTATTCTTCAAGACAACTGAAACGTCACGAAAAAAATTATCCTGTACATGATTTAGAATTAGTAGCGGTTATCTTCGCCTTGAAAATTTGGCGTCATTATCTTTATGGAGAAAAGTTCACGATCTACTCAGACCACAAGAGCTTGAAGTATTTATTCTCTCAAAAGGAGCTTAATATGAGGCAGAGGAGGTGGTTAGTACATCTCAAGGACTTTGATTTTGCTATTCAATATCATCCTGGCAAGGTAAATGCTGTAGCGACCTGGATTCCGGATACCCTGCATACCCGGTAGGACTACCGGATACGCGTGATACCGCATGGAACCCACGAGGCCTCCCAAGAGCGGGAAATCTCCGAAGGGAAAAAGGCACGTGTAGAGTACATTGAAGCTACAGAGATAGTACAGTAAGCAATTAAATTTCATTAGATAGGTTTGCTAAAGTAGTAGAAATAAAGTTACTTTTTAATTAACTGTTCAAATTAACAATTATATCTCAGAGTTAGTCCAAAGCTGAAGACAACAAGTCTAGCACAGTACAGTCGACAGAAAGGAAATGTGTACCAAGAAGTCGGGGGAAGCCCGACACAGGTACCAGCTGGCAGCAACGGCACGCAACGAGCACGCACACACCAGGAACCACGGGGAAGCAGAACGAACAACGCCACCCCACCTGAAAAGCAGGGGTGAGCCACGAGTCACTGGCTCAGTAGGGGTCACGCAGATCCCCACTGTAAAACACGCAGTAACACGGAACAACAAACACAGCAGGTGTAGTAAAGTAGGAAACTACACTACAAAGCTGTAAAACTATGCTACAGGCAGTAGTAAGCAGACGTGAAGTAGGAGTAGGGAACAAGTACGGAAGGGGAAGAACTCGCGCCAGACAAGCGGCGGCCGAACTAACCTCAGCACCCCAAACTACTCCAAGCAACAACAGAAGGGTGACTCAGACCCAGCAAAGTCAGAAGTTACCGATCTGTCGACCCGACACCAGGCCCAAAACGAAAACCTACAAGGATGGATAAAACAACCACAACGGCCTACACGATTGGAACATCGTGTACGCAACCCCAGGCTCATCTTGGACACAGCCAAGAACAGACCACACAGCTAGGGAAGCAAATCTTGGGCAAGGCCAAGACTAGCCGACACGGAAAGGAGAACACTGGCTCGAGAAACGTGAAAGTCACCGGTCAAGTGATAGGAGTACCCTCACACTAGAAGAACAGCCAGATGCGTCCACTAACGTCTTACACTGCGCCACAAGTGTCACGTCTACCAGACAGTGTGCAGCACGGAGGAGACTAGACACACCAAGAACCAGGTCCAAGGAACAACGACGTTCCAAGGAAAAACAGCACCTCACGGACACAAGACCGTAGTACCACGTTGCGAGTGACTAGTTAGGGTCACGCCCGTCGACGCAAGTCCTCAGTCCCTGACCACGTGTGCACACACTGACCACTACCTAAGTCTGGCCTCTAGCTATTATTCCCCTCGATAGGACGCTACCGTTGGCCGGGGCCCACGGAACAAGCTTAAAAACCGTGTAACGGGAAATTGCCCGTCCACCACTCCCGTTGGGTGATGTACTAAAAAGCCTACGTCACAGGCGATGACTAGTGGAGGTTCACAAGGCACGGACTCCAAAACACAAGTGCTAGAGTACAGACAATCTACGGAAGCCCTGTCACACGTACTACGAAGCACCACTGGCAGTACAACCACTGCCAACCGACTCAGGACCAGGCAACTAGACCTACCACGTAACGATCCCGAGTCGAACGACTCAAAGGCAAGATCGTCACAAACAGCGGAACAAGCCGCCAATCGGTCTAATCCTAAGCCACAAGAAACGACACTCCGCAGAAAATGACTCACGGAGAATTGAGGGAATGCCGAAGACCACCCTCAGCACAAGTCTGGACATGCAACCCAAGGTAACACAGCACCTCGAGGCATCCAGAACCAGTGTCTCGGGCTTGACAAAACCGCCAAGACACCCACACGCAAGGTCGCCCGTCAACCGCTGGGTCACCCCGGGTTGACCGGAACCCAACCAAAGACACACACAAGAGTAGGATAGAGAATCCTACGACAAGCAAGGAAACTCCTGGCTACCTTACAACGTATTCGTAGCCCTCATAGGATGTCCGGAGACATCCACGGGACAACGGGCAGACCACAAGGCCAAGCCAAGACAAGCAGAATCTAAAAGAACGGAAATCAAAGCACAAGGCATGTAACGCACCACCCTTAGACCGCTACATGAACCTGACGGTCTAAGCCAAGGCCGTTACACTCCACGCGACGGTCGGGGGACAGGCCGTCACACACACCACCCTAACCAACTCCAGAAACACAAAGGCATGTAACGGCCAGCACCAGGCGCGTTACACCAGTCTGACGCGCCCGACCGGGGCCGTTATGGCAAACAACCCTCAAACTCAAAACACACTCGGAGCATGTAACGCACTAGACCAGGCGCATTACAGCCACCTAACGCGCCAATGCAAGCGCGTCAGAGCCAGCAAAACCCAGAACAACAACTGGCTGAGAGGCATGTGACGGTCCCTACCGGACGCGTTACAACCGCCTAACGCACGGGGACGAGGCCGTTAGAGACAACGACGTAACCGCCCCAACTCAACCAAAACAGCATGTAACGACCTGGGGCAGGTGCATTACACACACCTAACACACGGGAGCATGGCCGTTAGGCGAACCGACTCACTTGGTCAAACACGGTCAAACAGAACGTAACGGCCTGGGATAGGCGCGTTACGCACACCTGACGCACAGGGGCCAGCGCGCCAGGGGAACCGCCTCAAAAGGTCAACGTCAGTCAACCAGAATGTAACGACCTGGGGCAGGCGCGTTACACTCACCTGACACACAGGGGCAAGCGCGTAAGAGGAACCGACTTAACCCAAACATAAAACGACAAAATAGACGTAACGCGTCTCACGGGACGCGTCAGAGAGATGTGACACGCCACCCCTGGGCCGTCACACTCTCAAAACCCCGAAGAACTCAAATCAACCTAGATGCTGTAACGGTCAGTCGTGGGGTCGTCAGGGCATGTAACGGTCCCTGGAACGACCGCCACACCAGTTACGGTGGGAAAATGGAGGGTTGGCCATATCGGCCCGTTCCACGCCCCATTCACGCCGAAGTGCAGGGGAAACAACCCTCGACGATGAAAAACCACATAAGGAGGCTAAAAAGCCCACATGCAAGCATTAAAATGAGAGATTGGGGCGATTCCAACGAATCGACCCTAAATGGGTCAACGAGGTTCCCGGGCTCTACCGGCCTCAAATGACCACCGATCAACACGAAACTAGCATGGATGGGATCCTAACATCCCAACGGTCAGTTCAACACTAACCGAGCTACAAATGGTTGCCGTTCTCCTGCGAGCCCTATAAAACCCGAAAATCATGGTTTAGGCTAAACAAGCCCAAACTCGGCCGTTTCCGCGCCAAACGAAGTGCAAGGGCAGGGAAAACGAGTAGGAGGAAGTGAGGAACCATCACCCTACCTCCACCGAAGAAACCGTGCCCCGAAGGGACTAAACCGCGCCAAAAACCACGCCGCGAGCTCAAACGTCGGCTTTGAATCCACCGTTCGGGATCGCGCCAAAACCATTCCGATCCTCGCTCCATCACGCACCTCGATAACTTCCCGACGTCGCCACCTCACCAACGGACCCCTTCGTCTGCAGCCAGGGGCGAGAAGGTGGGAGAACGAGAGAGAACGGGAGAGAGAGACGATGGCAGGGAATGAGAAGGGGGAGAGAGGAAAAGGAAAGAAAAATAAAAGAAATTAGGAAATTTTCCTAATTTCTGAAAATTCTGAAAATGCGCCGAAAATGCACAAATTTAGAAAAATACGCAAAAATAGTTGAAACGACCGGCTCGAAGAGTACATCATCGCTGTAGCATCCGCGAGTTGATGAACTGACAAATAAACACACCGTAGGGTTTCGTAACTAGTACGAGAGAAAAACCCACACAGCTTGTAAAGCTCAACTCGGAAGCCACAAAAGTGAACCGAAACTCACCGAAACCAATCCAAAAGATCCAATGAAGATCCAGCAAGACCTACCAAGGATCCAGGGCATTACATCCTCCCCTCTTTAAGGAATTTCACACTCGAAATTAAGGACTAACAAAGGAGAAGCGGGGAAGAACAACCCAACAACACAAAACAACACAAAGCTCGAGAGAACACAATTCAAAGGAACACTATCAGACCACAATCACGAGCACATGCTCTGGATCGAGCATGACAGAAGTGGACACAAGTCCAACACCTCTGAAACAGGGCAACGTCGTTTACGTCTCACCAGAGAAGGAGACACGACTGCCACAACAACAGACAACCAACCGAGAAACACAACGACAACACGGCAAGCAACAGCATACACAAGGAGACACAGTCCTCTCTGCTGACAGCTCGACCACATCATCGGCTCCAGTGCCAAAGGTGACAGGGAACACCTGGCACACAGGACACCAACGACAATAGAAGCACCGGACCACAAACACAATCAAGTCAGTCCTCACTCAGATATTACATCTGACCGAGTCACAGGCTAACTCTAGGAAAAGAGCACAGCAAGGCTAACCGACAAGACTTGGTCCACACAGAGACACAAAATCATAGAGAAACAGCACTTACAGAAACAACACAACGGCAGCACCTGCAGGATTCCGACTCCGCACAACACGCAGGGCCATAGAATACCACTGCAAGCAGGGTCACAACAAGGCACAAGATCAGCTGAGCACACGACCACAAGAAACGGGTCACGCATCAGACTGCTCACCAAGAGAAGACCCACAATAACAAGAAACGATAACAATCTCAGGGAACGCAACTCAAGGACCACCAACACACCTCGAGAGCACAACACCCAAGAGAAGAAAATGCAGAGTAGAGGGTACTCAATCAGCAGGAATGCCAACAAATTCCCCAACACTCGTAAATGCCAATGCCAACACTAGAAAACCACCAACAATGGCACGGCAACAGACGACATCAAGGCACAAGAAGCCAAGATGAAGTCACATCGAGAAAGAACAAATCTCTCGACCCGTGGGTAGCCAACCCACACACTTCCGCTGCACTCTCAACAACACGCAGAGGCAACCAAACAACCTCGGTAGTCGCACCTCAGCACACACCAGACGCCTTCGCAATCAATGAAGATCGCAAATCATACGCCACGAGTACTGATCCTACGAACAACCAATCGCAAGGATCCTAAGTGCAACAGGAGAAGAGCACCAACTTCAGCACAAAGCACAAGGAAAGCATCAATCTCAGCTTACCTTCATGTCCTGAAAATGATAAATGAGCCTTCACAATACATCGGCCGCTGGACACGGCACGACAAAACACGGTGCACGATGGCTCTTAACACCATAACGGAGTCCAAAGCCAAGCAACTATATAGAAAAGAGCAGATCGAGCTCAAAACAAAGCTGTCCACACCTAAGCAGACACATGACAAAAGCATCACCAAGACAGCAATTCCAAGGCAAACCTCGAAAAGATTCCACCAGAAGGGACGAGAAGCAGGAAGCTCAATCACAAAAGCTCACCAGGAAGGGAAAATCCTAGCTTGCCTGAGCAACTTCTCCAACACGGAATCTAATCGAGCACTTCAACAAAAGCGAAAACACATCAGGAGCAGAACAGACTCAAGCCGGGATGACCAAGACAACGTAAGAACGCGTACGGTCATCAAACCAAGGCTAG
This sequence comes from Amorphophallus konjac, assembly GCA_022559845.1. Classification (NCBI taxonomy): domain Eukaryota; kingdom Viridiplantae; phylum Streptophyta; class Magnoliopsida; order Alismatales; family Araceae; genus Amorphophallus; species Amorphophallus konjac. Next base: position 207,076,244 of record CM040119.1, read on the forward strand.
AGGTCAACAACAACCTGAACAACTTACAAGAAAATACTCGAACAATGTACTGCAGATTCAAGCCTTCCGGCGAACACTGCCAAGTACAACATGATCGAAACAAACACAATGACAAAATGAAACACCTCGTCACAACCTGACGAGAGCATAACCATCTCGTACAGTGCCAGGACAGCACACACAAGACAACATACGAAGAAAACAACGCGATAAACCATCGCAACCCGAAGCCAGCTGAAGACTGTACTGGACCTTCACGACTCTGGAAACTGTATATCTCGGCTTCCCATGTACTTCACACGATAATGCTCTGATAGCTCAGAAAAGAACTCCGAACACCTCAGAACACTGCTTTGATACCAGGCTGTAGCGACCCAGATTCCGGATACCCGGCAGGACTACCAGATACGCGTGATACCGCATGGAACCCGCGAGGCCTCCCAAGAGCGGGAAAGCTCCGAAGGGAAAAAGGCACGTGTAGAGTACATTGAAGCCACAGAGATAGTACAGTAAGCAATTAAATTTCATTAGATAGGTTTGCTAAAGTAGCAGAAATAAAATTACTTTTTAATTAAATGTTCAAATTAACAATTATATCCCAGAGTCAGTCCAAAGCTGAAGACAACAAGTCTAGCACAGTATAGTCGACAGAAAGGAAAGGAGTACCAAGAAGTCGGGGGAAGCCCGACGCAGGTACCAGCTGGCAGTAACGGCACGCAACGAGCACGCACACACCAGGAACCACGCGGAAGCAGAACGAACAACGCCACCCCACCTAAAAAGTAGGGGTGAGCCACGAGTCACTGGCTCAGTAGGGGTCACGCGGATCCCCACTGTAAAACACGCAGTAACACGGAACAACAAACACAGCAGGTGTAGTAAAGCAGGAAACTACACTACAAAGCTGTAAAACTACGCTACAGGCAGTAGTAAGCAGACGGGAAGTAGGAGTAGGGAACAAGTACGGAAGGGGAAGAACCGGCGCCAGACAAGCGGCGGCCGAACTAACCTCGGCACCCCAAACTACTCCAAGCAACAACAGAAGGGCGACTCTGACCCAGCAAAGTCAGAAGTTACCGATCTGTCGACCCGACACCAGGTCCAAAACGAAGACCTGCAAGGATGGATAAAACAACCACAACGGCCTACACGATTGGAACATCATGTACGCAACCCCAGGCGCATCTTGGACATAGCCAAGAACAGACCACACAGCCAGGGAAGCAAATCTTGGGCAAGGCCAAGACTAGCCGACACGGAAAGGAGAACACCAGCTTCGAGAAACACGAAAGTCGCCGGTCAAGTGATTGGAGTACCCTCACACTAGAAGAATAGCCAGATGCGTCCACTAACATCTTACACTGCGCCACAAGTGTCACGTCTACCAGACCGTGTGCAGCACGGAGGTGACTAGACACACCAAGAACCAAGTCCAAGGAACAACGACGTTCCAAGGAAAAACGGCACCTCACGGACACAAGACCACAGTACCATGTTGCGAGTGACTAGTCAGGCTCACGCCCGTCGACGCAAGTCCTCAGTCCCTGACCATGTGTGCACACACTGACCACTACCTAAGTCAGGCCTCTAGCTAGTATTCCCCTCGGTAGGACGCTACCGTTGGCCGGGGCCCACAGAACTAGCTTAAAAACCGTGTAACGGGAAACTGCCTGTCCACCACTCCCGGTGGGTGACGTACTAAAAAGCCTATGTCACAGGCTACGACTAGTGGAGGTTCACAAGGCATGGACTCCAAAACACAAGTGCTAGAGTACAGACAGTCTACGGAAGCCCTATCACACGTACTACGAAGCACCACTGGCAATACAACCACTGTCAACCGACTCAGGACCAGGCAACTAGACCTACCACGTAACGATCCCGAGTCGAACGACTCAAAGGCAAGATCGTCACAAACAGTGGAACAAGCCGCCAATCGGTCTAATCCTAAGCCACAAGAAATGACACTCCGCAGAAAATGACTCACGGAGAACTGAGGGAACGCCGAAGACCCTCAGCACAAGTCTGGACACGCAACCCAAGGTAACACAGCACCTCGAGGCATCCAGAACCAGTGTCTCGGGCTTGACAAAACCGCCAAGACACCCACACGCAAGGTCGCCCGTCAACCGCTGGGTCACCCCGGGTTGACCGGAACCCAACCAAAGACACACACAAGAGTAGGATAGAGAATCCTACGACAAGCAAGGAGACTCCTGGCTACCTTACAACGTAGTCCTAGCCCTCATAGGACGTTCGGAGACATCCACGGGACAACGGGTAGACCACAAGGCCACGCCAAGACAAGCAGAATCCAAAAGAACGGAAATCGAAGCACAAGGCATGTAACGCACCACCCTTAGACCGCTACATGAACCTGACGGTCTAAGCCAAGGCCGTTACACTCCACGCGACGGTCGGGGGACAGGCTGTCACACACACCGCCCTAACCAACTCCAGAAACACAAAGGCATGTAACGGCCAGCACCAGGCGTGTTACACCAGTCTGACGCGCCCGACCGGGGCCGTTATGGCAAACAACCCTCAAACTCAAAACACACTCGGAGCATGTAACGCACTAGACCAGGCGCGTTACAGCCACCTAACGCGCCAATGCAAGCACGTCAGGGCCAGCAAAACCCAGAACAACAACTGGCTGAGAGGCATGTGACGGTCCCGATCGGACGCGTTACAACCGCCTAACGCACGGGGACGAGGACGTTAGAGACAATGATGCAACCACCCCAACTCAGCCAAAACAGCATGTAACGGCCTGGGGCAGGCGCGTCACACACACCTAACGCACAGGAGCACGGCCGTTAGGCGAACCGACTCACTCAGTCAAACACGGTCAAACAGAATGTAACGGCCTGGGACAGGCGCATTACGCACACCTGACGCACAGGGGCAAGCGCGCCAGGGGAACCGCCTCAAAAGGTCAACGTCAGTCAACCAGAATGTAACGGCCTGGGGCAGGCGCATTACACTCACCTGATGCACAGGGGCAAGCGCGTCAGAGGAACCAACTTAACCCAAATATAAAATGACAAAATAGACGTAACGCGTCTCACGGGACGCGTCAGGGAGATGTGACGCGCCACCCCTGGGCCGTCACACTCTCAAAACCCCGAAGAAGTCAAATCAACCCAGACGCTGTAACGGTCAGTCGTGGGGCCGTCAGGGCATGTAACGGTCCCTAGAACGACCGCCACACATGTTACGGCGGGAAAACGGAGGGTTGGCCATATCGGCCCGTTCCACGTCCCATTCACGCCGAAGCGCAGGGGAAACAACCCTCGACGATGAAAAACCACATAAGGAGGCTAAAAGTCCCACATGCAAGCATTAAAACGAGAGATCGGGGCGATTCCAACGAATCGACCCTAAATGGGCCAACGAGGTTCCCGGGCTCCTACCGGCCTCGAATGACCACCGATCAACACGAAACTAGCATGGATGGGATCCTAACATCCCAACGGTCAGTTCAACACTAACCGAGCTACAAATGGTTGCCGTTCTCTGACGAACCCTACAAAATCCGAAAATCACGGTTTAGGGTAAACAAGCCCAAACTCGGCCGTTTCCGCGCCAAACGAAGTGCAAGGGCAGGGAAAACGAGCAGGAGGAAGTGAGGAACCATCACCCTACCTCCACCAAAGAAACCGTGCCCCGAAGGGACTAAACTGCACCGAAAACCACGCCGCGAGCTCAAACGTCAGCTTTGAATCCACCGTTCGGGATCGCGCCAAAACCATTCCGATCCTCACTCCATCACGCACCTCGACAGCTTCCCGACGACGCCACCTCACCAACGGACCCCTCCGTCTGCAGCCGGAGGCGAGAAGGTGGGAGAACGAGAGAGAATGGGAGAGAGAGATGACGGCGGCAAATGAGAAGGAGGAGAGAGGAAAAGGAAAGAAAAAGAAAAGAAATTAGGAAATTTTTCTAATTTCTAAAAATTCCGAAAGTGCGCCGGAAATGCACAAATTCAGAAAAATACGCAAAAATAGTCAAAATGACCGGCTCGAAGAGTACATCGTCGTTGTAGCATCCGCGAGTTGATGAACTGACAAACAAACTCACCGTAGGGTTCCGTAACTAGTACGAGAGAAAAACCCACACGGCTCGTAAAGCTCAACTCGGAAGCCACAAAAGCGAACCAAAACTCACCGAAACCAATCCAAAAGATCCAATGAAGATCCAACAAGACCTACCAAGGATCCAGAGCATTACAAATGCTGTAGCAGATGCACTCAGCAGAAAACCAATGGGTATATTATCAAGTCTCATGATTTATGTGACTAACCTTATTCCTCAATTTGCTCGGTTGAATTTAGATGTCGACATTAAGGAAGAAGATTGCTTTATAGCTAATATCTGAGCTCAACCTACATTGATAGAGGATTTGGCCAAGTTACAAGATGATGATCCAGTTTTACTAGAAATTAAGGCCAATATTGAACAAAGGTCGGATTTTTCTATTTCTAATGATGGAAGATTGCTATTCAAGGGCCGAATGTGTATACCGGATCATGAAGATACAAAGAAAGTGATCTTAGAAGAAGCACATAAATCAAAGTACACCATTCATCCAGGAGGTACGAAGATGTATCAAGATCTCAAAAGAAACTTTTGGTGGCCCAATATGAAGAGGGAAATTGCTGACTTTGTATCTCGATGTCTCACATGTCAACAAGTGAAGGCGGAACATTTCAGACCTGCAGGAAAATTGCATCCCTTCAATATTCCAGAATGGAAATGGGAGCGCATAGGAATAGATTTCATCATGGGATTACCTAAGACAAGAGGTGGACATGATGGCATATGGGTAATCATAGATCGATTGACTAAATCTGCACATTTCATACCAATAAAGTGTCGATGGTCTGTTGATATCCTGGCAGCATTATACATGAAAGAAATTGTTAAACTACATGGTGTCCCTGTCTCTATTGTATCAGATAGAGATCCTCGATTGACATCGTAATTCTGGAAGAGCCTACAACATTCGCTAGGAACCAGATTAAATTTCAGCATAGCCTTTCATCCACAAACCGATGGTCAGATGGAAAGAACAAATCAGGTGGTAGAAGACATGCTCAGGGCTTGTGTCATTGATTTTGGAGGAAGTTGACATGATCACTTGCCTCTGGTAGAATTTGTATATAATAACAGCTATCAAGCGAGCATACAAATGGCACCTTTTGAAGCTCTATATGGGAAAAGTTGTTGATCTCCAATATGTTGCAATGAAATAGGGGAAAAACAATTTCTAGGCCTCGACCTTATCAGAGATTCTACGGAGAAAATCAAGCTCATTCAAGAAAGAATGAAAATGGCACAAGATAGGCAAAAGTCCTATGCCGACAATCGAAGACGTGACTTAGAGTTCCAGGTAGGAGATCATGTATATTTAAAGGTTTCTCCAGGACGTGGCATTCGAAGATTTGGTATTAAAGAAAAACTAACTCCAAGGTTCATTGGCCCATTTGAAATTCTTGAAAGGGTCGGTGAAGTAGCTTATAGATTAGCTTTACCTCCACAATTAGTGGGAGTTCATGACGTATTTCACGTCTCCATGCTAAAGAAGTATGTATACGACCCTGACCATATTATCACTTATGACAATCTGGAGATACAAAAGGATTTGACATATGAGCAAACGTCAATAAAGATTCTGGATCGGGAAGTGCGTCAATTAAGGAATAAAGTTTTTCCCATGATCAAGATCCAATGGAAGAAAACATGGCCATATGAAGCAACATGGGAAACCGAAGCAGCTATGCGGAGAAGATTTCCAGAATTATTCAACTGTAAGTACACTCTCCACAATCCATGTATTGAATTTGGGGACCAAATTCTTTTTAAGTGGGGGAGGGTGTAGTGCCCCGGAATTTATATAAGTGATTTCTGGATTAATTAATAATCTTCAGGAATTTATTTGGGCTAAATGAATTTATAAATGGATTAACAGATTAATAAGTCATTATAAGGCCCAAATATGTTAATAAGTTAACCTAGCCTATCTAATTATTATCCAGAAGATTTAAAGACCAGGCCCATTAGCCCATATTCTAGAAGGTTATTAAGCCTATCCTCAGATTTTTTTTATAGATAAACACTACTTAATAAGATAATTTAATGGATAATGGATAAAAGAGTTTTATTAGATTTAAAATTCTGAATACGATGACTATAACGGTCTATCGTAAGACCGCCACAGCCGTGTAACGCGGTAAGGGACGACCATCACAGCCTGCGACTTCTGTGAGTGAGAGAACTTGCAAAAATATTAGAACTTGATGTTCCTATCCACAAGAGACCTAATTGGAACAATGTATAAAGACCCTAAGGACTCTTAGAGATCAGGTTTTGGCAAATTAAGGACTCTAGAATCGATCTAATCTTCAAACCCTAGCTAGAACCCTATAAATAGGACCTAGTTCTGAACTGCGCGACCCCTACATTTGCTCGCGTGGAATCAAGGTAAGGAGTCATTATCTCAGGTAAGTTCTTTAGAATAATTTGTTCCCAATACTTTAGACTAACTCCTCTCAAAATTTCACATCTTTAGGTCAAGAGGTCGTGGAGTTAGAGCCTAAGGAAGTTGTTGGAAAAGTCACAGAAGGAAGAAAACTAGGGCAAGATTCCCAACCCATTTCAGAAGCTACAGCCTAAGAGAGATGTAGGTTATCTCATGAATGGCAAAAATAACGTGATAGGACTATAAGCCCTCTGGTTTGATTGAATTCTATGCATGGTAGAGCATCAATTTCATGTTTTACTTGTTCTATGCATTACATGCATCTCTTAGCCTTAATTGGAAAATTTAAAAGATGTATCCTATTTATTTCACTGATACCTATTGTGCCCCTTAGGCACAAGCATGTGCTATGTTGAATTGATGATAGCAATGCTGTTTTGTTTTGATGATTGCAACACAGTGAGTGCATTATGATATTATGTTTTGTTTTGATGATGGCATGTTGATTTGAATGCTTGAGTGTGTTATATCTGATTTAGTCTGTGGAGATTGCATGAGTGTGCCATGTTTGATATCCTTGATGGGTCGACTCCCTCAGACTGTCCATCTTATTTAGAGTCTCATGCAGCATCAACGCTGTGAGCATTCTCAAGTCTGCAGCGTCAACGCTGTGAGTGTGTACACAGCATTCTCAAGTCTGCAGCGCAGCATTCTCAAGTCTGCAGCGTCATCTCTATAAGTCTATACAATGGTTCAGCAAGTGTGTACATCGCTTAGTGTAAGCATGGCGAAGTCCAAAGTCTATACACTGCTGCACGTTGTGTTCTATCGAAGTCTGCACATTGCTGAATGATCTGCAAGTCTATACACTGGTCGAGCATTCAAGTCTAAACATTGGCCAAGTCTACACATCGACACTGTAGCTTGCTTAGCTCAAGTCTATACATCCGTTTGCACTGCACATGAACTCTATACATTGCACTGTTCATGCACGGCACAGCAAGTCTGCACAACATCCGTCTCATTTTAGCGTCTAAGGCAAGTCTATACACTGGAAGTTGAAGTATGTACATTGCACAGCACTGCATATATGATATCTATACATTGGGCAGAGACGCATAAAGTCTATACAGTGCCTCAGGCTGAGCAAGTCCATACATTGGTCGGTGGAAAGTCTGTACATTTAGAAGTCGGTACATCCACCATCTTTCTCAGCGTCTCATGCCAAGTCTGTACATCACTGTAGCTGCATCGTCTTGGTCATCGTCTCACTCGAGTAAGTCTGTACATTGGCCTTGCATCGGCAAGTCTGTACATTGGCTTCATATGCTCCTAAGTCTATACATCGGTCCTCAAGCGTTACGAGTCTGTACATCCTTCAAGGGCCAAGTCCATACACTGTCTCGCTCACATCTTCAAGGGTGATTGAGCATCGTGAAGTCTGATTGAGCATCGTGAAGTCTGATTGAGCACTGTGAAGTCTATTCAGTGGATGAGCATTGTAATGTCTATACATTGGTTAGGCTCGATCATGCAGCGTTCATTTCATGTCTATACACTGCATTTTACAGTATGAGTTATAAAGTCTATACACTCATTCACTGTTCATACATTCACAGTGAAGTCTGTACATCCGTTTGGCTATGCATCACTATCCACCAAGTCTATACATTGGTAGAGTCTGTAAATCAGACGTGCATGCTCGCCTGTCCCCCCAGATGCTCTCTTGGGACCGAGTATGCCCTCCAGTGACTGCTAATGCTTCCCTAACTTTGAGGATGCTCCCCTGGAGCAGTGATTGCTCCCTAGAGACAGCATGTGCTCCATATGCTCCCCTGACAATGGTGATGCTGTCCAGAGGCCATAGATGCTCCCCTGAGACTTCATATGCTCTCGTGCGAGAACGCACTTTACACTACAAGTCTATACATCATGATCATCTGTACAAGTCTATACAGAGCTCTTCACTTAACCTGATATTCCGATACTCTGTCTGACAGGTGCTCTGCTCGTGGAGGCTAATGAAGGGCACGTGATCCGAGGCTGGAAGGGCAGACAGGATCGTGACACGTGTGCTGAAGCTGGCTGAGAGACTGACACGTGGTCCAAGGTTTTTAGGCGGGGGATGTGGAGAGTACACGCCCTGCTGCTACTGCTGCTGCTATATATATGAGTCTTCATCTTCAGATGAAGAGTGATCGAAGTAGAAACAGCAATAGCAGAAGAGCAGAGTGCAGAGAGGTCTTCGATACAGAAAAGAAAGAGAAGGGGAGAGCAGAAGAAGAGTAAAGAGAGCAGAAGAAGAAAGAAGAGCTAAGAGACAGAGAGCAGAGAAGAAGAAGAAAAAGAAAGAGAAAGAGAGGTCGAGAGTTGAGAAGAAGAGATCAGTTGAAGATTGTCTCAACTGGACCGTGGATCAAATCCAGGCCAGTCAGCTCTTGTAGAGAGCCACATTTGTGCTTCATTTCATTATAGCTTTCCGGTGCTGTTTTGTTTCCCTTTTGTGTTTTCCATTTTATCCCTTCTTCAAGCTGTTAGTCAGCGGATGCAGTGGAGGTCTCCACTGGACAGGTAAAGCTGTAATCCTCAGTTGGTGAGACTTGGTCTCGGACGGGTTAAGCTGTAATCCCCAGCGGGTTCAAGCTGTGAGTCAGCGATGGCTAAGCTGTATTGCCCAGCGGAAGCAAGCTGTGATGCTCAGCGGATGGCAAGCTGTGATGCCCAGCTGTTCAAGCTGTGAGTTAGCAGGAAGCCACACTCAGGTTGAGTATGGGGTGGATGTAGGTCTGCTGGACCGAACCACCTAAAAACCCTCTTGCATTGTGGTTTGTTTTGTTCTATTTGTGCTTCCGCTAGATGAATGCATAGGGGCGCTCAACTGTCTGCTTATAGGTTCAGTAGATGAGTGTTCTATTTTGTCTTGTTAGCATTCCAATTTTTAAGTGAGCGAAATCTTATTTTGGGTGAAGGTTTTTTAATTGGGTGAATTATTAAAGGGCTATATTCATTCACCCCCCTCTGAATACATGCACCGAACCCAACACTTGGTATCAGAGTGGGTCTCTGATCTATCAGATCTAACAATCTGCAGAGGATCCTGCTAGTTTTGGTGCATTTCAGAGTGGATATCTTGTGCTCGTTGTTTTGTTTCACTGTCTTAGTGCTTTACTTCGCTTATTTGATTTTGCTGCATTTCCTATCATTTGTCTTACTACGCTGAATCTGTCTGCCACTTGTTCAAATGGGTCGTCCTCCGGTGTATGACGGTTCTAACTTTGATAGTTGGCTAGGAGGCCTATGTGTGTACGTAGACTCCATAGATCCCAAACTATGAAGGCTACTATCTAAAGGCCCACACAAACTGCCTCATGATGAGACCAAGTGGTCTAAAGAGGACAGTATAAAGAACCGTGACAATGTCATAATCCTTAACATCTTAAGAGCTGCAATCAATACTGATATGTACCCTTTTGCTCTCAGGTGCACATCTGGAAAGGAGATATATGACAGACTCGTTTCTGCGCATAACCAACAAGGTGATAGCTGCTTGATGGCCAACCGGGATGATGAAGATGAGACCTCATCTCAGGTAAGCTCTGAATCAGATGGATACTCTTTCGATGAATTGATAGAGATGTATGAAAATTTGTTAGAAGTATCCAAGAAATTGAAATCTGATAATAAAAAGTTGAAAAAGAAATGTGATAGAATAAATCTGAAAGACTCCTGTGAAAACTGTCCAAATATGAAAAAGTCTTATGATGCATGCATGCTAGATGTTCAGAATCTTAAGAAACAAAGTGATTCTCTAAAACTTGAAAAACAAACATGCTTGGATAAAATGTCAGAAATAGAGAATCAGTTGAATGATAAGAAAAAGGAGCATCTAAAAGGCATGCAGGAACTTACTGAAGTTAATACTGAAATGGACAAATTGAAACTGGAGAATAAATATTTTCAAAAGAAAAATAAAACTATTATGGTCAGAATGAATGAAATCAATGAGGAGGTTTCACAGTCTTCTTCTGCTAAATCAAATTGTAAAATGTGCTCAGCATTAAGAGAACGTAATGAAGATCTCTTTAGTGAGAATGAATGGTTAACCAAACAAACTGCCTCACTTAAAGAAGATCACAAAAATCTGCTTGCTGAGAAAATTAAAGCAGAAGAAAGAGAAGAGGAACTAATTGAAATATTGGAGCAAATGTCTGGAAGAGAGAGATGTGCTAATAATGAAATTCAGGATAAAAATATTGAGGAAGAAAACATTGAATTAAAAGCTGAAGTTGAAAAATTGAAATGGTTAAATACTGGCTTATCTGAAAAACTTCTCACCACAGAAAAGGGAAAAGCTGTTTGTAATGAAGAATCAAAAATTTTGAACAATCTTGAACAAGAAATTGAGAAGTACAAAACTGCAAACAAAGTTTTAAGCGAATGTGTAAATTGCAGTGAACAGGAGATATCCAGTTATGAGCTTCACATTGCTAGCTTGGAAGATAAAATTCATAATCTGGAAACTTTAGCAATTGAGTCTGCTAAGAGTGAAGGAAAAATGAAAGATGTTATGAAAAGTGAGAATAAGAACTCTAAAAGGGGGATAAGCTGTAATTCTGATGTCAAGAAAATCACTAGAAACCAGCTATACACTACCTTTGTGCATAGTTCTGATGTAGCTGGTACCTCAAGTCATTCCCCAAAATAAAATAAGAATGAGAAATCATCTTCAAAATATGTCTTTCAGTTCAAAGCTCAGAAAATTGAAAAGCAAACAAAATCTGTTGAGAATAATCAGAAATTGAAAAGAAAGAGTCAAACAAAGAAGGCTAAGAATATTTCTGGTTGTACTCTGAAACTTGTTAGCTCGGCTGAATGTAATGGGTCAATGCAAAATGCTCATGCTTCATGTAATCATTCACATGCATCTAGTCAATCTGTTAGTAATCATGTCATCAGAAAATCACAAGTGTCATGTCACTATTGTGGCAAGATAGGACATGTAATGGATGACTGCAGATTGTTGATTGAAGATGAGCATGCTAGTGAAGCAATGCATTCTAGGAATTCATCCGACAGAAACCATGCCATTAAGAAATCTGTTGCATATTGTTACTACTGTGGTAGGCGTGGTCATCTAATGAATGCATGCTTTAAAATGAAAGAAGACAATAATGTGAACTCTAGATTTTTCACACATGCTCATGGCCCATATAGATATGAATCTACTTCAGGCCAGCATATTATTTATTTCACTTGCAAAAAGCCTGGGCATAAGGCAAATGAATGCTGGTCAGGATATCATTGGGGGAACAACAACTCGAGAAGTAAGCACCTGAGGTGCTATGAGTGTGGGAAGCATGGCCATACAGTCAAGAACTGTTGGCATGCTCAGATAAGTCATGTTAATGACAAAGCCTTTAAATTCTCTGCAAAACGACCTGTGAATTTTTCATGCTTTAACTGTGGTAAAACATGTCACAAATCTGCTGAATGTTGGGTGAAGAAGAATAAGAAACAGAATGTCCATGTAAACAACAGAACAACTCATGCTCAATCTCATAGGTCTCATGCTTCTTTTGATAAGCATCATAGGACCAGAAAATCTGTTGGTTCATGTCATTATTGTGGAAATTTTGGACATTCTATGTCTGATTACTCTCTAATGGAATTTGATGATAATATTGCTAAGAAATTATTTAGAACACCTGATAGGGATAATTCAGGACCCAAGACCTCTTGGGTTCCTGCAGGATCAACTTGATTTTATCTTGCAGGTGTGCCTTGGTGGGAGAAATAAAAGGGGTCTATGATCCAAGGCACTCAACAGAAAACCCCAAGATTTTATATTTCAGGTCAGTTCTGAACTTTGCTTTAAATTCATTAACTGAAATTGTTGAACTGTCTGCTTGATTTATGATGATCTCTTCATGTCTAGCTGATCAGTCTACATTCCAGACTCAGCTATTGAATTCAATTCTGCATATCTGATGCTCTTCTCTTGCTATATGTTGAACTGAATTTGAATGCTTCTTTAGTGTATTCAGTTGATGCACTATATAGACTTTGTGTAAATGGATGTGTTTTGTGTCAGTGCAATGCATGCTTGTTGTTGAATGCATACTTGGACTGAGTGTGAATGCTTCATTTAGTGTACACAGTCAATGCATGTGTCTTATGTCTGTATATGTCACGCCCCGAGCGCGGAAGATACCCGGAGACGCGTGACGAGTTTATATCAATCATGTCAATCAGAGTGGTCGTGTATTTGACACAAAGACAGAGATGCGCAAAGTAAAGATAACCCAATCCTTTATTTCATAATGGATAGACTATTACAAATCTAATACTCTGTTTAATAAAAAGGAAAAGAATACATATTTGACTCAAGAAACTATAGAAAAGACTAGATGACACTTGAGCAGCTTTATCACTTTCACTCTTGACCATTCCCATCCGATTGACTTCCATCGTCGTCGGACTTACCTGAAAAGTAAAAAGGGACAAATGGAATGAGCGAACGCTCAGTAGGAAATTATATCTCAAGTACTAGCAAGGGGTTTAAGTAATTACATATTTCATGAATGTAATAAAGCTATGCATGCTCGCATAAAACGACAAGATAGAGAGAGAATATATCAATAAGGTAACAAGTTGAACTAGTCATGAACTTTCAATGAAAGATAACAAGATATTCAAGCAAGAATATTTAACAAGTCATGTCAAGAACTTTGGCTATTATGTATCAAGCAAGCAAGTAATTACCCTTTCTCGGGTCACGCATTTCATGTCAAGTCAAGTACGATTCAAGTACAAGATATGAGTGTGGAATGTCCAATCAAGCAAGTCAAGTACTCGGTATAATGCCAGATACCTTATCATTTTAACTCCCATGGGCACAAGTACTTTCGGGTGCTCCTCCCAAGACCAGATCGGGCCCTATATGCGCAGGCATTTATCATGTGTTTTGACATCCACTCTTGTTTATAGCCAACATAGAATTTCAATAATCAAGCTTGTAGACATGTATGACAACTTTGACAGAATGGAGTCTAAAAATATATGACAAAGGACATAGAATGGCGATAATAACGGTATAATCATGATATCGATAAAACTAGGTAGAATATGGTTCCCTTAACTTGGGTACCATGACAAATCAATATGGACATTCTTTATATAGAATTGAGGTCCACATGAACAGTATATCAAAGGTAAGATACCCTCATTCTTATCATAGAATTGAGGTTTACAAGAACGACATGATATGGCATGATATCATCATCCCATTAAGAATTTTCTTATGATATACTCTTTGTATATCATAAGGGCCGGTATACCATGTTTCTTTAGATTGACATGGCAAAGATCGTATAATGGGTTTTTAGGGTACAACCAGCTCAGTCGACCTTGAGGGAATCCAAGGTACGAGGAGTCTTACGGAGGTCTCTATGACTAACTCGCTAGTCCAAAGGAACGGAATGTCCTATGGAGAGCTTGTATGTCAATGAGAGTTGAGTGTGATCGATGAAACAACATGAAACATGGGACTATACTCACGGAGTGGAGAATAGTGCCGATATATATATTATATAACATATGAAACCATCGGTTAACAGAAACAGTGGAAAATCAGTTTTACAGTAAAGTAACGACTAAAGCAGAGTCGTTTATCAAGTAATTAACGCCTAACAGAAGGGCGTTTACACATGTTTCCATTTTTTTAGAATTTCAATATTTCATTAATTTATCTAAAACGCGCCCTGGTCAGAGGCGTTTCTTTGCAATGAGACGACTACAGTAGCAGGCGTCTTTTTATTTACAATATTTTACAGAACATATTTATTTTCAGAAATTATCAAAAACGCGCCCTTGGCAGGGGCGTTAATCATTAAATTCTCATTTTTACAAAATATATTGTTCGGGAATTTAACAGAAACGCGCCCTATGAAGGGGCGTTACTTTTCAATTCACGCCCTAGTATCGGGCGTTAGTCCAGTGAAAGACGACCTAGCCACGGTCGTGAATTCAAGAAATACCATGAATTTTCATGGGCAGTAATAATTTTAGGATAATAGAATTCATGGAGAACGAATGTATGGTCATGACAATAAAATTAACAGGTTTGAAGACATATGATCATGCATTATTGTAGAATCATGATTTCATAGATAATCAATTCTTAACATGGGTGATTAATGATTAAATGAAATTAACGCCTGTGTACAGGGCATCAAATCTAAAATTGACGACCTGATCAAGGTCGTTTCTTTACAAGTAGCGCCCTTGTTTGGGTCGCGTATTTCAAAATCACGCCCTTGGTAAGGACGTTCCTTTCAAAAATTCAACAGAAACGTTTAAAACTTAGGAAAACTATATGCAGGTGTATGCTCATATGATTTCACTACTATTCTTATATACTTTGGGCTACATACTTGAGAAAATCCTACCTTAATTGATATCTGAAGATGGGACACGTGAATAACTTGATAAGAACACACTCAAGCTTCTAATACCCTTGATATCAGCAATATGCAGATCGGACAGGAAGAAGAAAAATTCAGTTGATGAAGATGATGGAGATGATGATCTTCAATCAACCTGTAGGGGAAGAAAAAGGAAGGAAGGTGAGGATATAATCGAAGTTAGGGAAACGGTTGAAGAACATTACCTTGTTCTTCGGTAGTTGCTGTGGAGCTTCCTACAAAGAAAAGTCAATGAAGATTTATCAATTCTTCATGCAGTCGAAACAGAGGGCAAAAGAAAATAAGAAGAACATATGTTCTTCACTTACCGTGCAGCAGCAGGTCGATCAAATGGGTTAGGGTTTGGCCAAACAGGTTTATTTATAGAATTTTGGAAATCCTATTAGAGTTAGTGATTGTGTGAGGGTAATATATCCCTAATAGAGTCCTTGCCCTAGTAAACACTTACTAGATTAACATAATCCTTCCCTGGATAAGCTCTGGGTTCGAACTGTTCACGAATGGAATTAACGACTTTGGTCAGGGCGTCGATTCCTGAATTGACGACCTTGTTCAAGTCGTTTCTTAAGAAGCGCCTGGTACGAGGGCGTTCTTTGTTTTAAAACACGCCCATACTAGAGGCGTTACTTGGCCTTACCGTTTTTGGCGTTCAGAATTTGACGCCGTGTAGTCAGGGCGTCACTTCTTGAATAACGCCTTATCTAGAGGCGTTTCTAATTTGAATAGCGCCTTTATCCGAGGCGTTATTTTATATTGTTTTATTTATCTATTTATTTGATTTATTTTAAAATCTTTATTGTTATTAATATTTTATCAGGGTTGCTACACCCTCCCCCACTTAAAAGAATTTGGTCCCCAAATTCAATTGCATAATATGTATATACGTGGAGAGTGTAGATCATATACCTCTTAGAATAACACGGGAAATCGTTTCTTCATAGATTCCTCGGTCTCCCATGTCGCTTCATGTTCAGTATTCTTATTCCATTGTACCTTAAGCATGGAATAACCTTATTCCTTAGAGCACGTATTTCACGGTCTAAGATCTTCATAGGCTTCTGTTCATAGGTGAGGTCTTTCTGGATCACCAGATCTACATGTTCAATAATATGAGATGGATCGTGTACATACTTCTTCAGCATAGAAATGCGAAACACATTATGTACTTCGGACAATTGAGGAGGCAACGCGATGCGATAAGCAACCTCGCCAACTCTTTCGAGTACCTCAAATGGTCCGATGAATCTTGGCGTAAGCTTGCCCTTAACACCAAATCTTCGTATGCCACGTCCAGGTGATATCTTGAGAAATACATGATCTCCGATTTGGAATTCAAGATCTCTCCTTCTTGTATCTGCATAAGCCTTTTGCCTGGTCTGAGCAACTTGCAATCTTTCTCTGATTACTTGTATCTTCTCAGTTGTATCCCTTACCATGTCTGGACCTAACAGTTGTTTCTCTCCAACTTCGTTCCAGCATAAGGGTGATCGGCAACTCCTTCCATATAAAGCTTCGAAAGGTGCCATTTGGATACTAGCTTGGTAGCTGTTGTTATATGCAAATTCAACTAGAGGCAAGTGGCCATGCCAGTTTCCTCCAAAGTCAATGATGCAAGCTCTAAGCATATCCTCAACAACTTGATTAGCTCTCTCGGTCTGACCATCCGTTTGTGGGTGAAAAGCAGTACTAAAGTTGAGCCTTGTTCCCAATGAATGTTGTAGTCCCTTCCAAAAATGAGAAGTAAAACGGGGATCTCTGTCAGACACGATTGAGACAGGAATTCCATGTATCCTGACTATTTCCTTGATGTATAGTGCAGCTAGCACATCAATTGACCATCGGCTTTTTATTGGCAAGAAATGCGCCGATTTAGTTAATCGGTCAATGATAACCCAGATTCCATCGTGTCCTCCTTTTGATTTAGATAAACCCATGATGAAGTCCATACCAATATCCTCCCACTTCCACTTAGGAATATCTAGAGGATGTAGTTTTCCAGCAGGCCTTTGATGTTCCGCCTTGACCTGTTGGCATGTGAGACAGCGTGATACATAGTCCGCTATTTCTCTTTTCATGTTGGGCCACCAAAAGTTCCTCTTTACATCTTGGTACATTTTGGTTGATCCTGGATGAATAGTGTACCTTGATCTGTGAGCTTCATCTAAGATCTTCTTCTTTAATTCTGGACAATCTGGTATACAAGTTCTGTCTTTGAACAATAATCTTCCATCAGAAGCTAATTGAAAATCAGATTGTCCTTCTAGTCTTCCTTTGATTTCCACTAATATAGGATCATCATCCTGAAGTGCTTGTATCTCAGATAATAAATCTGACTGTATGCTTACATGAGATAATGTGACAAATTTGACTTCCTTGTCCAAGCGAATATTGAGCTCGGAGAATTGTTCTAGCAACCTCCATTCTTGTATCATATAATTGGCTATCATTGCTCTCGGCTTTCGACTAAGGGCATCAGCAACATAATTACCCTTTCCGGGATGGTATTGTATATTGAAGTCGAAGTCCTTGAGATATTCTAGCCAGCGTCTTTGTCTCATGTTTAGCTCCTTTTGTGAAAATAGATATTTGAGACTTTTGTGATCGGAGTATACAGTAAACTGCACTCCATATAAGTAGTGTCTCCATATCTTTAGGGCAAATACCACCGCGGCCAGTTCTAAGTCATGGACGGGGTAATTCTCCTCATGCTTCTTCAGTTGACGTGAAGAGTATGCTATGACCTTTCCTTGTTGCATTAGGACACATCCGAGGCCAATGCCAGAAGCATCTGTGTAGACCTCGAATTTCTCTCCTTCTATTGGTAGAGCTAACACCGGAGCTGTAGTGAGATGATCCTTGAGAGTTTGGAAACTTCTTTCACATTCCTCACTCCATTCATATCGGATCTCCTTGCGAGTTAACCTTGTAAGGGGCACGGCGATCTTAGAGAAATCTTTGATGAATCGCCGATAATAGCCTGCAAGGCCTAAGAAACTTCTGATCTCGCTAGCATTGGTTGGTTTTTCCCAATTTCTAACAACTTCGACCTTTGACGGATCTACTGATAATCCATCTTTTGAAATCACATGTCCTATAAAAGCCACTTCTTCAAGCCAGAATTCACACTTGCTGAGTTTTGCATATAATTGATTTGTCCTCAAGACTTGCAATGCAATCCTCAAATACTTTTCATGTTCTTCCTTAGTCTTGGAATATATCAATATATCATCAATGAAGACTACCATGAATTGATCCAAGTAAGGCCTGAATATGCTATTCATTAACTGCATAAAGGCAGCAGGGCCATTTGTTAGTCCAAAAGGCATAACAACAAATTCGTAATGGCCATACCTGCTTCTGAATGCGGTCTTATGAATGTCATCATCTTTGATCCTTAACTGATGATATCCTGATCTGAGGTCAATCTTCGAAAAATATTTGGATCCAGAAATTTGATCAAATAATTCATCGATTCTCGGCAGTGGATACTTGTTCTTGATAGTGAGATGATTTAACTGTCGATAGTCGATGCATAGCCTCATGGATCCATCTTTCTTCTTTACAAACAGTACAGGTGCTCCCCACGGGGAAGTACTTGGTCTAATAAACCCTTTTTGAATTAGTTCCATCAACTGCTCTTTCAACTCTTTGAGTTCCGCAGGGGACATTCTATAGGGTGCCTTTGAAACTGGACCAGCACCAGGGACTAAGTCAATGGTGAAGGCCACTTCTCTTTGAGGGGGTAATCCCGGTAAATCTTCCAGAAATACGTCTGGAAATTCTTGCACTACCTGAATGTCTTCTATCTTGGTTTCCTTAGCTTCTTTAACAGTGACAAAAGCAAGGAAGGATACACATCCTTTCCTGACGAGCTTGCTTGCTCGAAGAGCCGAAATAAGAGGGGAATTGCTCCGACTCTTGGGACGAGTAAAGACTAATTCTGGAAAATCTTTGAAAGCAATTTGGCTATTGCGGCAATCAACCGTTGCCTGGTATTTGGATAACCAGTCCGCTCCCAGTATAACATCATACTCCTTTAGATCAAGGCATATGAGATCTATAGGTAAATTCCTACCTTGAACCATTACCTCACAGTTTTGGTAGTGATGAGTAATATCATTTTCACTTCCAAGAGGAGTAGTTAGAACTATTTTTATCCATTCTGGTTCTAACGGTAATGGGTCGGCAAACTTCTTAGAAATAATGGAATGCGATGCACCCGTATCAAATAAGACATAAGCACTTTTGGAACAAACTGTTAATGTACCTTCTACCAGTCCACCTTCTTCTTGCTCGGTCTCCTTTATTGCATGAAGTCGAGCGTTCTTTGTCACCGGACGTTTACCATCACCGGCTTGGTCATTCATTAATGGACACTCGGGAATCCGATGCTCACGGCTTCCACAACGGAGACATGCTCCTAACTTCCTCCAGCATTCTTCTGTCTTGTGACCAGCCTTGTCACAATACTTACACACTACATTTGAAGGGGTAGTGGTGATAGAAAAGGGCTTGGATTTCTTGAACTTGGAATCTTGAGAGGATGAACCTCCATTATTGGGCCTCTTCTTAAAGTTGGGTTTGAAAGAATCCGAACCTGTGACTTGCTCCTTCTTGTCTTTTCCACGGATCCTATCAGATAGTTCCGTGGCATCTTCAAGTAATTGAGCTCGGCGCACTATTTCAGAATAAACTTGGATGTCCATAGGCGCTAGCTGAGTAATATAGTGGGGCCTAAGCCCATTAAGAAATCTACGGGCTTTCATCTTCTCCGTGCTAATAAGATACTTAGCATATCTAGACAACCTAGAGAACTGAGCTTCATAATCTGCTAATGATAAAGATCGTTGCTTTAATGCAGCGAATTCTGCAGCCTTCTTTTCTTGGACTCGGTCCGAGAAATATTTAGCATTGAAGTATTCCACAAATTCTTCCCATGTTACTTGAGTAGGATCGATGGTTGCTTCAATAGACTCCCACCAGCATCTAGCATCTTTCTCTAACTGGAATGTAGCTAATAGAACTTTGTCCTGATCCGTGCATTGCATGACACGGAATATGCGTTCGGTTTCCCGAACCCAATGCTCGGCATCGTCCGGATCGGTCGATCCTATGAACTTCGGGGGATTCATATTCTTAAAGGCTTGGTGTAAGCTTCCAGCTTGTGGAGCACCACCCTGTGCTACCTGTTGTAGCGCTTGAGTCATTCCTTGAAGGGTACGCTGCATGTTGCGCCATTGAGCACGTTCGGCAGCCATTATCCTACAATTACAATAACTATATTAGTACGTGACTACATTTAGAAACCAGTACTCTATTTTTAACTTTAACCCTTGGTTCTACCCAATCTCACTGGTAAAAGGTTTATACTTATCCTTGGACTTGGGTTTTTCCTAGGAATTGAATACCTTAGGCTCTGATACCATTCTGTCACGCCCCGTACTCTATACCGTCGAGGTATTGTCCGCTTTGGCCTACCGACCTCACGGTTTTATCCCTTTTTAATAGTGATCGGCTCCAGAATGGGGGACTTCCCGGGCAGGTCACCCATCCCAGTACTGCTCCCCATTAAGCACGCTTAACTTCGGAGTTCTTTTCAAGAACTGAGCCGATACTTCAAAAGGCGCCTCGATGATATAGAGTACAACTTTGCTATATTTGAGGGTGTTACAATCTACCCCTCTTATATAGGCGACGTCTCGTCGCTGGGCACATATAGCACGCAATCATGCAATCAAGCCCCCAGGCAGGTAGGACTCTAGAGGTGGCCCCTACAGGCTCAAGAGGTGGCTCCCACTATGTAGCACTTTGCTCCATTACGGACTCAAGAGGTGGCTCCCATAGCGTAGCACTTTGCCCTGCATGGCACTTAGTTCCCACACTTCCGGCTGGGGTATGGCTCTGATACCATTCTATCACGCCCTGTACTCTATACCGTCGAGGTATTGTCCGCTTTGGCTAACCGACCTCACGGTTTTGTCCCTTTCTAATAGTGATCGGCTCCAGAATGGGGGACTTCCCGGGCAGGTCACCCATCCTAGTACTGCTCCCCATTAAGCACGCTTAACTTCGGAGTTCTTTTCAAGAACTGAGCCGATACTTCAAAAGGCACCTCGACGGTATAGAGTACGGGGCGTGATAGTATACATCATTTGCATGACTGTCATTGATGCTGTTCAATGCATGTAGGACTGCTTTATGTTGCATTGTCCTTGTTAACCCTAGTATATCAAATGGTATGTTGCTAAAAGGCAGGGAAATCTGTCCGGAGGTTTCTACCATGTGTAAGATGGTCTTTGAGACCAGATTCTCCGTCTAGTACCATGGGTCCTGTCTTCATGTAGAACAGTGCACTGCATCATATTTTTTTTAAAAAACAAAATCTGAAAAATGATAAAAATGTTCATGACTTGGATGCACAAACTTGAATTGATTGCATACTTGTCTCATGTATCCTCGATGCATAGTCTGCATGTAGAACAGCCTAGTGCATAGCATAATCTTTGCATCATGATGTCAGGGGGAGCTGAGAGTTTTTCTGTTCAATTCATTGAATCCTTGCTACTTCTCATTGTCCCCATTTAGTTCTTTCATATCCTTTGACATCAGATGCTCCTGGAACTCAATGCCTATTGCTATCTTTTCCCTAACCTTCACTGAACAACAGTTCTGTTTCTTGTTTAGTACATTGAGTTGTGATTATTGCAATTGTTCTTTTATAAGAATCACTCTTACAAATTGAAAGGAACTAAAGGTTTAACCTTTATAAATTGGCGAGTTAAGTGTCTGCACTTCAGAATTTGAGATAAAAGAAAACTTTTATAGCTCTTAATCTTTGTCTCATGGCTAAAATAGAAAGAGTTTTTTTGTAATGCCTAAATGTGTTGAACTGGAAATGTCTAGAACAGGTGAATAAGAGTATGTAATGATTTTTTTTAACAATCACTCTAAAAGAAATAAGGGCAGCAGTAAATAAGATCTTCATGTAAAAGAACTGAACATAGTGACAGAGCAATGGCTGATTGCACTGAGAAACTGTGAACTCCTCCAAAGAAGTAGGAGAACTCACATGTCATGAGGTGCTTCAGAATATCTCTGTTCATAGGGTCAAATCTATAGGGGGAGTCCTCACCAAGTAACTGAGGGTACTGGCCTCTAATGAAGGTGTGCCCTTAATGTCAAAAGTGAAGACTATTCTTTGTAGGTCTTGATCTGAAATAGGTCTTGTAGTTTATGCCTAGTAACTAGGGGTACCTGCCTCTGATCAAGGTGTACACCTAATGTCAACAGCATACATGCCACAGGTCTATTCACTTAGTTCAGTTTCTGAAAATTCAAAAGTGAAATACAAACTGCTGTAACCCTTTGAAAATCAAAAGTCATTGAGTGAAAATTATTTTTCTCAATACATATTCAAGTTGCCTTTCTTGAACTTCCATGTTTAAACACAAAAGGGTATTATTTCAGACTTATCTATTAATACCATGTGCCCTAGATTCATTGCTATAAATGGAATCTATAAACTCTTTTTCAGGGGTCAGGTGTTTTACTCTAGATATATCACTGTTAAACCTGAATTTTTAAAAATTGTATGTTGATGATTCTTATACTTTAACTATTATTTATAATCAGGCTTATTCTCTGAACCAATGATTTAGCTGTTGTCTAGTGACCCTCCTACCTTCTCTACCTTTGAATTATCTGTTCATATTCCTTCTCAAAGGGGGAGCAATTATTTAAGGGGAGAAATAATTCAGGGGGAGTCTTACATTCAGGGGGAGAATGTTCATAAGGGGAATTTGCATGTATAATGCACTTTGCACTCTTGTTTATACTATTTTTTCACTTTTTGATTATGTCAAAGGGGGAGAAATTTTTGTGTGTGACTCACTATCACAGCGTGTTGCCATCATCAAAAAGGGGGAGAATGTTGTGCCCCTTAGGCACAAGCATATGCTATGTTGAATTGATGATAGCAATGCTATTTTGTTTTGATGATTGCAACACAGTGAGTGCATTATGATATTATGTTTTGTTTTGATGATGGCATGTTGATTTGAATGCTTGAGTGTGTTATATCTGATTTAGTCTGTGGAGATTGCATGTGTGCCATGTTTGATATCCTTGATGGGTCGACTCCCTCAGACTGTCCATCTTATTTAGAGTCTCATGCAGCGTCAACGCTGTGAGCATTCTCAAGTCTGCACCGTCAACGCTGTGAGTGTGTACACATCATTCTCAAGTCTGCAGCGCAGCATTCTCAAGTCTGCAGCGCAGCATTCTCAAGTTTGCAGCGTCATCTCTATAAGTCTATACAGTGGCTCAACAAGTGTGTACATCGCTTAGTGTAAGCATGGCGAAGTCCAAAGTCTATACACTAATGCACGTTGTGTTCTATCGAAGTCTGCACATTGCTGAATGATCTGCAAGTATGTACACTGGTCGAGCATTCAAGTCTGAACATTGGCCAAGTCTACACATCGGCACTGTAGCTTGCTTAGCTCAACTCTATACATCTGTTTGCACTGCACATGAACTCTATACATTGCACTGTTCATGCATGGCACAGCAAGTCTGCACAACGTCCGTCTCATTTTAGCGTCTAAGGTAAGTCTATACACTGGAAGTTGAAGTATGTACATTGCACAGCACTGCATATATGATGTCCATACATTGGGCAGAGACGCATAAAGTCTATACAGTGCCTCAGGCTGAGCAAGTCCATACATTGGTCGGTGGAAAGTCTGTACATTTAGAAGTCTGTACATCCACCGTCTTTCTCAGCATCTCATGCCAAGTCTGTACATCACTGTAGCTGCATCGTCTTGGTCATCATCTCACTCGAGTAAGTCTGTACATTGGCCTTGCATCAGCAAGTCTGTACATTGGCTTCATATGCTCCTATGTCTATACATCGGTCCTCAAGCGTTACGAGTCTGTACATCCTTCAAGGGCCAAGTCCATACACTATCTCGCTCACATCTTCAAGGGTGATTGAGCATCGTGAAGTCTGATTGAGCATCGTGAAGTCTGATTGAGCACTGTGAAGTCTATTCAGTGGATGAGCATTGTAATGTCTATACATTGGTTAGGCTCGATCATGCAGTGTTCATTTCATGTCTATACACTGCATTTTACAGTATGAGTTATAAAGTCTATACACTCATTCACTGTTCATGCATTCACAGTGAAGTCTGTACATCCGTTTGGCTATGCATCACTATCCACCAAGTCTATACATTGGTAGAGTCTGTACATCAGACGTGCATGCTCGCCTGTCCCCCCGGATGCTCTCCTGGGACCGAGTATGCCCTCCAGTGACTGCTAATGCTTCCCTAACTTTGAGGATGCTCCCCTGGAGCAGCGATTGCTCCCCAGAGACAGCATGTGCTCCACATGCTCCACTGATGTTGGTGATGCTGTCCAGAGGCCATAGATGCTCCGCTGAGACTTCATATGCTCCCGTGCGAGAACGCACTTTACATTACAAGTCTATACATCATGATCATCTGTACAAGTCTATACAGAGCTCTTCACTTAACCTGATATTCCGATACTCTGTCTGACAGGTGCTCTGCTCGTGGAGGCTAATGAAGGGCACGTGATCCGAGGCTGGAAGGGCAGACAGGATCGTGACACGTGTGCTGAAGCTGGCTGAGAGACTGACACGTGGTCCAAGGTTTTTAGGCGGGGGATGTGGAGAGTACACGCCCTGCTGCTACTGCTGCTGCTATATATATGAGTCTTCATCTTCAGATGAAGAGTGATCGAAGTAGAAACAGCAATAGCAGAAGAGCAGAGTGCAGAGAGGTCTTCGATACAGAAAAGAAAGAGAAGGGGAGAGTAGAAGAAGAGTAAAGAGAGCAGAAGAAGAAAGAAGAGAGAAGAGACAGAGAGCAGAGAAGAAGAAGAAAAAGAAAGAGAAAGAGAGGTCGAGAGTTGAGAAGAAGAGATCAGTTGAAGATTGTCTCAACTGGACCGTGGATCAAATCCAGGCCAGTCAGCTCTTGTAGAGAGCCACATTTGTGCTTCATTTCATTATAGCTTTCCGATGCTGTTTTGTTTCCCTTTTGTGTTTTCCATTTTATCCCTTCTTCAAGCTGTTAGTCAGCGGATGCAGTGGAGGTCTCCATTGGACAGGTAAAGCTGTAATCCTCAACTGGCGAGACTTGGTCTAGGACGAGTTAAGCTGTAATCCCCAGCGGGTTCAAGCTGTGAGTCAGCGATGGCTAAGCTGTATTGCCCAGCGGAAGCAAGCTGTGATGCTCAGCGGATGGCAAGCTGTGAGGCCCAGCTGATGTATGGCAAGTTGTGATGCCCAGCTGTTCAAGCTGTGAGTCAGCAGGAAGCCACACTCGGGTTGAGTGTGGGGTGGATGTAGGTCTGCTGGACCGAACCACCTAAAAACCCTCTTGCATTGTGGTTTGTTTTGTTCTATTTGTGCTTCCGCTAGATGAATGCATAGGGGCGCTCAACTGTCTGCTTATAGGTTCAGTAGATGAGTGTTCTATTTTGTCTTGTTAGCATTCCAATTTTTAAGTGAGCGAAATCTTATTTTGGGTAAAGGTATTTTAATTGGGCGAATTATTAAAGGGCTATATTCATTCACCCCCCTCTGAATACCAGCACCGAACCCAACAATACCCATGCATATAGATAGCTTGTACTTCGTTATCATGCCTAGAATAGACATGATATTTAATTTACAGACATGATGTGAGTTGATATCTTAGGTTTTTACATAGTTTTCTGTTAGCAGACTCTCTGACGCATCAGCGTAGGACCGTCACACTCATGTAACGGCCTTACGATAAACTGTCTTATGCTCTGTTATATTTGGGTTTCTCTGTTGACTCTGACGCATCTATATAGACGCGTTACATAACTGTAACGGCTGTTCTCTGACCGTCACAATAACCGTGACGCCCCACTTCTAGACCGTCAGAGTCTATGATCTGTCAACCCTAGACAGAATATGATTTGTTAATAGTTCTTATTATTAAGCCTAGTTACCTAAGTGTTAACCTAGTTACATGACTTTGAGATTATTTAAGCATTCATGATAGGTATTGCATGATTTGGTATCTCACTTTTACTTTGAGTTATGTTAATTTCATGAAGCCAAACTCTATAGTTTTGTAATTAGAAACATGATTTTGAAAGATGAACGAGTAAAGTTTTTATCTTGGTTTCACATCGATATATGTCTATATCTATATATTCTTTCTCTATCAATAGAGTCGCTTCTATAAGTACATGGCACATACTCCGGTGTGTTGTCCATTAGTTCACACTTTGCACTATAGGAACATAATCTTGGACATGAGGACCTCTCTATTGGATATTCCTTCCAATGGACTAGGAAATCTTGTTTCAAGGCCTCCGTAATTCTCCGCGAGTCTGGGATTCTCACTAGGACGCCGAGTTGGTTGTATCATTAAAGCCCATTAACTAGAATACACTATCGTTGTTTCTGGATCTAATAATGTAACGGCCTTACATTGGACCGTCAGAAGCACGTAACGGCCATTGCATGACCGTCACATTTTTCTGAGTCTATTTTATTGTTCTGGACTCGGATCACTATAACGACCCGCTACTGGCGCGTTACAGAATGTAACGGCCCAGTAGATGACCGTCACACAGCTTGCATATATTAACCCAAGGTTTGACCCAAGGGTTGATTTCTAAAGTTCTAGATGGACTAATGATAGTCTAGAACTTAGCATAATGATTGAAGAGACTTAATGAAATGAATGAAAGGTAAAAGAATGTACCGTTATGCTGTCGATTTATTTCCATGAGCATAACATTGTTTAAGTCTATTTCTTGATCTCATATATTCTAATTGAAGCATTCATTCATTGATTTTCATTATTTGGAATTGCTATATTCTTGGCCATACTTTACTGTTACATGCGTGGAAGTAGCTTAATTTATACTTGAAGATGCAATCGAGCACTGATTGTGTTCAAGGGCTCTATGCTAGTCCCCTCGGATGATTGCCGGAAACATACTATTTTATAAACCATGGGGTATGATACTACTGGCGTCGCATTGTGCTGGGAGTACTATTTCTATAAATAAGTGAAGATCCACGACACGACATGACATTCTTCTACATGACTTTCTTGCTTGATATTCCACAGAAATTCACGAAGTACTTGCTCATAAGCATAAGATGCTAAAGTGTTGATTATGTGGCTTGCTAATACATTCTCGATATATTCTTGTTCATGAAAGGCCAATATCATGATCTTGTTATATTCTTGCTAGTTCATTCTTGTTCTCATTCCATCTTATATGATTGTCTTGTTACTTTGATTTAATCGCGTGATCATCGCATTGCATGATTTTGCCTTATTTCTCTAGAGTAAAAATGTTAATTACTTTAATAGTGCCTTCATGTTGATGCGAAGATACCTACTGGGCAAGTGTGCTCATTACCTATTTTCTAACATTTTTCAGGAGATGGAAGTAGTTCAGATTCGGATTCGGGCTATACTAGTGGCGGGTCCGGAAGTGAGTGAAAGTCTTGTAAAGCTACGAGCGAAGACTTAGGAAGTCTATAATGTTTAGATTGAGTCAATGTAATTTTCTTATTTCTTGAGTCTAGTAGAATGAAAGGTGATTATTGTAAAGGAATACTTTGATCATTTATGAAATAAAGTTGGAGTTTGATTAAATTCTGTACAATTGCATTTATGTGTGTGATTATCTCGCGCTCTGGTCGTTCTTACTTGCAAGAGGCTTACCATGCCGGCTGTTCGGGCTCCCCGAGTTAGTCTTCCGCTGTAATAAAGGCTCGGGGCGTGACATCCGGAGTCTAAATCTTCCGCGTTTCTATGGATCTTCCAATCCAGACGAAGCAGAAAATTGGATCGATGAAATGAATCGTATCTTTGATATCATTCAATGCACTGATCAGGAGAAGGTCCGTCTAGCAACATTCCAATTAAATAAGGATGCTCGTACTTGGTGGAAATCGGTCCCGGCACCTCCGGCCGATGCACCTCACACGTGGGATGGTTTTCTCACTTTATTTCGTGCCAAGTATTTCTCCGAACATGTGAAGGAAAGGAAGGCCATGGAGTTTGCCTCCCTTCATCAAGGGATGATGTCAGTAGCAGAGTATGAGCTGCAGTTTTCAAGACTAGCACTATATGCACCACACCTTATTAGCACGGGATTATTGAAGGCAAATCGATTTATGGATGGGTTACGGCCCGGGTTCATTCAGCAACTTGCGACACAAAATATCCGCACTTACGCGGAGATGGTTCAGAGGGCATATCTATGCGAGAGGACCTTAGAGAAGGTTGAAAAGTTGAAAGGAAAGGGAGAGGAATCCAGCCGGCGCTCAGATCGGCATTATAAGAAGGAGAAGTTTAGCATCACGGAACCCTACAAAAGCCGTGATAACAAGAAAAGATCAAGGAGCGGGAACGGTGGAAGTTCCCAAAAGAATAATAAAAGGGTTAAGGAAGAGAAGAAGCAAGTTGCCGCGGCGTGCACTTTTTGTGAGAAATTCGGCCATTCGGCTGAAGAATGCTGGAAGCGCCTCGGTGCTTGTTTGCGTTGTGGAAGTAGGGAGCATCGTGTGCCAGATTGCCCCCTTATGAAAGAGTAATCAGCTAATGGAGGACGCAGGAGGCAGGCTCGCCTCAATGCGGTTATAGATGAAGATGAAGCACCTAGGGATCTAAATAATGGACTTATGGAAGGTACTCTTCAAATCTGTTCTCACCCTGCATTCGTGCTATTCGATACTGGTGCTTCTCATTCTTTTATCTCCACCACTTTTACAAAAACCTTACCAATTGCATCAGTGTCCTTACCTTCAGATCTTACTATTACTACACCTTTAGGATCTAGAACTAAGCTTACCAAGCATTATCCTGATTGCGAGGTAGTGGTAAAAGGACACAATCTCCCTGCAAACTTAGTATGCCTTGATATGAAAGGTTATGATGCCATTTTAGGGGTAGATTGTCTTGTAGACCATGATGCTTATATCAATTGCCGAAATAGGATTATATCTTTTCGAAAGCGCGATCTTCCAAGATTTTCTTTTCTTGGCATCAAATACAAAAAGCATCCTACCATTATATCTTCTCTTCACGCTTGCAAGCTTATCTCGCAAGGATGCAAAGCTTTCCTTGCTTCAATCATTATTACCGAATCTAAGGAGATTACCCTAGCAAATATTCCTATTGCAAATGAGTTCCCAGACGTGTTCCCATCTGAACTACCTAATTTACCGCCTGAAAGGGAAGTAAACTTTACCATTGAACTCATTCCTGGTGCGGCACCTGTTTCTATAGCCCCTTACAGGATGTCCCCCACAGAACTCAAGGAATTAAGGAAGCAGTTGCAGGAACTTCTAGACAAGGGTTTCATTAGACCCAGCACGTCTCCTTGGGGTGCGCCTGTTCTATTTGTCAAGAAGAAAGATGGTTTCCTTAGGCTATGTATCGATTACCGGCGACTGAATCAGCTTACAATTAAGAATAAGTATCCGTTGCCGCGTATTGATGAGCTCTTCGATCAGCTTTCGGGAGCTGAGTACTTCTCTAAGATTGACCTCAGATCTGGTTATCATCAACTTAGAATTAAAGAAGATGATATTTATAAATCAACTTTTCGAAGTCGTTATGGCCACTATGAATTTGTGGTGATGCCGTTCGGGTTAACTAATGCCCCAACAGCATTCATGGAACTTATGAACAGTGTCTTCCAGCCATACCTGGACCAGTTCATAGTCATCTTTATTGATGATATCTTAATATATTCCAAGACAAAAGAGGAGCATGAAGAACATCTAAGGATAGCCTTGCAAACACTTAGAGAGCACAAGTTATATGCCAAACTCAATAAGTGTGAATTCTGGCTCAAGGAAGTCTCATTCCTCGGCCACATTATTTCAAAAGAAGGTATTGTTGTGGATCCTTCTAAGGTAGAAGCTGTTAAGAATTGGAGTCGGCCAACGACTGTATCCGAAGTAAGAAGCTTTTTGGGTCTAGCTGGTTATTATAGGAGATTCATAAAGGAGCTTAATATGAGGCAGAGGAGGTGGTTAGAACATCTCAAGGACTTTGATTTTGCTATTCAATATCATCCTGGCAAGGCAAATGCTGTAGCAGATGCACTCATCAGAAAACCAATGGGTATGTTATCAAGTCTCATGATTAGTGTGACTAACCTTATTCCTCAATTTACTCGGTTGAATTTAGATGTCGACATTAAGGAAGAAGATTCCTTTATAGCTAATATCTGAGCTCAACCTAGATTGATAGAGGATTTGGCCAAGTTACAAGATGATGATCCAGTTTTACTGGAAATTATGGCCAATATTGAACAAAGGCCGAATTTTTCTATTTCTAATGATGGAATATTGCTATTCAAGGGCCGAATGTGTATACCGGATCATGAAGATACAAAGAAAGTGATCTTAGAAGAAGCACATAAATCAAAGTACACCATTCATCCAGGAGGTACGAAGATGTATCAAGATCTCAAAAGAAACTTTTGGTGGCCCAATATGAAGAGGGAAATTGCTGACTTTGTATCTCGATGTCTCACATGTCAACAAGTGAAGGTGGAACATTTCAGACCTGCAGGAAAATTGCATCCCTTAAATATTCCAGAATGGAAATGGGAGAGCATAGGAATAGATTTCATCTTGGGATTACCTAAGACAAGAGGTGGACACGATGGCATATGGGTAATCATAGATCGATTGACTAAATCTACACATTTCATACCAATAAAGAGTCGATGGTCTGTGGATATCCTGGCAGCATTATACATGAAAGAAATTGTTAAACTACATGGTGTCCCTGTCTCTATTGTATCAGATAGAGATCCTCGATTTACATCGTAATTCTGGAAGAGCCTACAACATTCGCTAGGGACCAGATTAAATTTTAGCACAACCTTTCATCCACAAACCGATGGTCAGACGGAAAGAACAAATTAGGTGGTAGAAGACATGCTCAGCGCTTGTGTCATTGATTTTGGAGGAAGTTGGCATGATCACTTGCCTCTGGTAGAATTTGCATATAATAACAGCTATCAAGCAAGCATACAAATGGCACCTTTTGAAGCTCTATATGGGAAAAGTTGTCGATCTCCAATATGTTGGAATGAAATAGGGGAAAGCCAATTTCTAGGCCCTGACCTTATCAGAGATTCTAATGAGAAAATCAAGCTCATTCAAGAAAGAATGAAAATGGCACAAGATAGACAAAAGTCCTATGCCGACAATCAAAGACGTGACTTGGAGTTCCAGGTAAGAGATCATGTATATTTGAAGGTTTCTCCAGGACGTGGTATTGAAAGAGTTGGTATTAAAGGAAAACTAACTCCAAGGTTCATTGGCCCATTTGAAATAAATGAATTTATAAATGGATTAACAGATTAATAAGTCATTATAAGGTCCAAATATGTTAATAAGTTAACCTAGCCTATCTAATTATTATCCAGAAGATTTAATGACCAAGCCCATTTAGTTTGGCCCATATTCTAGAAGGTTATTAAGCCTATCCTCGGATTTTTTTTAAAGATAAACACTACTTAATAAGATAATTTAATGGATAATGGATAAAAGAGTTTTATTAAATTTAAAATTCTGAATACGATGACTGTAACGGTCTATCGTAAGACCGCCACAGCCGTGTAACGCGGCAAGGGACGACCGTCACAGCCTGCGACTTCCGTGAGTGAGAGAACTTGCAAAAAGATTGGAACTTGATGTTCCTATCCACAAGAGACCTAATTGGAAAAATGTATAAAGACCCTAAGGACTCTTAGAGATCAGGTTTTGGAAAATTAAGGACTCTAGAATCGATCTAATCTTCAAACCCTAGCTAGAACCCTATAAATAGGACCTAGTTCTGAACTATGCGACCCCTACTTTTGCTCGCATGGAATCAAGGTAAGGAGTCATTATCTCAGGTAAGTTCTTTAGAATAATTTGCTCCCAATACTTTAGACTAACTCCTCTCAAAATTTCACATCTTTAGGTCAAGAGGTCGTGGAGTTAGAGCCTAAGGAAGTTGTTGGAAAGGTCACAGAAGGAAGTAAACTAGGGCAAGATTCCCAACCCAATTCAGAAGCTACAGCCTAAGAGAGAGGTAGGTTATCTCATGAACGGTAAAAACAACATGATAGGACTATAAGCCCTCTGGTTTGATTAAATTTTATGCATGGTAATGCATCAATTTCATGTTTTACTTGTTCTATGCATTACATGCATCTCTTAGCCTTAATTGGAAAATTTAAAAGATGTATCCTGTCTATTTCACTGATACCCATGCATATAGATAGCCTGTACTTCGTTATCATGCCTAGAATAGACATGATATTTGATTTACAGACATGATGTGAGGATATATCTTAGGCTTTTACATCATTTTCTGTTAGCAGACTCTCTGACGCATCAGCGTAGGACCGTCACACTCATGTAACGACCTTACGACAGACCGTCATACGCTCTGTTATATTTGGATTTCTCTGTTGACTCTGACGCATCTATACAGACGCATTACATAACTGTAACGGCTGTTCTCTGACCGTCACAATAACCGTGACGCCCCACTTCTAGACCGTCAGAGTCTATGATCTGTCAACCCTAGGCAAAATATGATTTGTTAATATTTCTTATTATTAAGCCTAGTTACCTAAGTGTTAACCTGGTTATATGACTTTGAGAGTATTTAAGCATTCATGATAGGTATTGCATGATTTGGTATCTCACTTTTACTTTGAGTTATGTTAATTTCATGAAGCCAAACTCTATAGTTTTGTAATTAGAAACATGATTTTGAAAGATGAATGAGTAAAGTTTTTATCTTGGTTTCACATTGATATATGTCTATATCTATATATTCTTTCTATATCAATAGAGTCGTTTCTATAAGTACATGGCACATACTCCGGTGTGTTGTCCATTAGTTCACACTTTGCACTATAGGAACACAATCTTGGACATGAGGACCTCTCTATTGGATATTCCTTCCAATGGACTAGGAAATATTGTTTCAAGGCCTCCGTAATTCTCCGCGAGCCTGGGATTCCCACTAGGACGCCGAGTTGGTTGTATCATTAAAGCCCATTAACTAGAATACACTATCGTTGTTTCTGGATCTAGTAATGTAACAGCCTTACATTGGACCGTCAGAAGCACGTAACAGCCATTGCATGACCGTCACATTTCTCTGAGTCTATTTTATTGTTCTGGACTCGGATCACTGTAACGGCCAGCTACTGGCGCGTTACAGAATGTAACGGCCCAGTAGATGACCGTCACACAGCTTGCATATATTAACCCAAGGTTTGACCCAAGGGTTGATTTCTAAAGTTCTAGATGGACTAATGATAGTCTAGAACTTAGCATAATGATTGAAGAGACTTAATGAAATGAATGAAAGGTAAAGGAATGTACCGTTATGCTATCGATTTATTTCCATGAGCATAACATTGTTTAAGTCTATTTCTTGATCTCATATATTCGAATTGAAGCATTCATTCATTGATTTTCATTATTTAGAATTGCTATATTCTTGGCCATACTTTACTGTTACATGCGTGGAAGTAGCTTAATTTATACCTGAAGATGCGATCGAGCACTGATTGTGTTCAAGGGCTCTATGCTAGTCCCCTCGGCTGATTGTCGGAAACATACTATTTTATAAACCATGGGGTATGATGCTATTGGCGTCGCATTGCGCTGGGAGTACTATTTCTATAAATAAGTGAAGATCCATGACACGACATGACATTCTTGCTTGATATTCCACAGAAATTCACGAAGCACTTGCTCATAACCATAAGATGCTAAAGTGATGAATATGTGGCTTGCTAGTACATTCTCGATATATTCTTGTTCATGAAAGGCCAATATCATGTTCTTGTTCTATTCTTGCTAGTTCATTCTTGTTCTCATTCCATCTTATATGATTGTCTTGTTACTTTGATTTAATCGCGTGATCATCGCATTGCAAGATTTTGCCTTATTTCTCTAGAGTAGAAATGTTAATTACTTTAATAGTGCCTTCATGTTGATGCGAAGATACCTACTGGGCAAGTGTGCTCATAACCTATTTTTAATATTTTTCAGGAGATGGAAATAGTTCGAATTCGGATTCGGGTGATTCAAGTAGCAGGTCCGAGAGCGATTGAATGTTGTTATTACAAGAGCGAAGACTTAGGAAGTTTTATAATGTCTAGATTGAGTCAATGTAATTTTCTTATTTCTTGAGTCTAGTAGAATGAAAGGTGATTATTGTAAAGGAATACTTTGATCATTTATGAAATAAAGTTGGAGTTTGATTAAATTCTGTACAATTACATTTATGTGTGTGATTGTCTCACGCTCTGGTCATTCTTGCTTGCAAGAGGCTTACCATGCCGGCTGTTCGCGCTCCCCAAGTTAGTCTTCCGCTGTAATAAAGGCTCGGGGCGTGACAGTTAAGTTGGTATCAGAGCCTAAGTCTCAGGACTTAGGGAAAAGAATCATGTCATAGGATAAGTCCAAGGTTTAAGGACCCCCACCTATGAACCAAGGAAGGAATTTTCATGCCCATGTGATAATTGGGTAGAGCCGGGATGAGATAGTTATTAGCTTTAAGATTGATTTTCTTTCAGTCTCACGAGAAATAACAAGCTGTTATATTTCTCTCAGGTACCTTATTATTCTTATCATGGCTCATCGCGTAGACTGGAATGGCAAGCAACAAACCATTGCCGGCCTTACACAGGCATTACAAACCATGGCCCAGGCACGGGCAGGAGCACGGGCTGGCGACCTTCATCGCAATTTGCGGTGTAGTGCCCCGAAATTTATATCAGTGATTTCTAGATTAATTAATAATTTTCTGGAATTTATTTGGGCTAAATGAATTTATAAATGGATTAACAGATTAATAAGTCATTATAAGGTCCAAATATGTTAATAAGTTAACCTAGCCTATCTAATTATTATCCAGAAGATTTAAAGACCGGGCCCATTTAGTTTGGCCCATATTCTGGAAGGTTATTAAGCCTATCCTCTGATTTTTTTTAAAGATAAACACTACTTAATAAGATAATTTAATGGATAATGGATAAAAGAGTTTTATTAAATTTAAAATTCTGAATACGATGACTGTAACGGTCTATCGTAAGACCGCCACAGCCGTGTAACGCGGCAAGGGACGACCGTCACAGCCTGTGACTTCCGTGAGTGAGAGAACTTGCAAAAAGATTGGAACTTGATGTTCCTATCCACAAGAGACCTAGTTGGAACAATGTATAAAGACCCTAAGGACTCTTAGAGATCAGGTTTTGGCAAATTAAGGACTCTAGAATCGATCTAATCTTCAAACCCTAGCTAGAACTCTATAAATATGACCTAGTTCTGAACTGCGTGACCCCTACTTTTGCTCGCGTGGAATCAAGGTTAGGAGTCATTATCTCACGTAAGTTCTTTAGAATAATTTGTTCCCAATACTTTAGACTAACTCCTCTCAAAATTTCACATCTTTAGGTCAAGAGGTCGTGGAGTTAGAGCCTAAGGAACTTGCTGGAAAAGTCATAGAAGGAAGAAAACTAGGGCAAGATTCCCAACCCAATTCAGAAGCTACAGCCTAAGAGAGAGTTAGGTTATCTCATGAACCGCAAAAACAACGTGATAGGACTATAAGCCCTCTCGTTTGATTGAATTTTATGCATGGTAGAGCATCAATTTCATGTTTTACTTGTTCTATGCATTACATGCATCTCTTAGCCTTAATTGGAAAATTTAAAAGATGTATCCTGTCTATTTCACTGAAACCCATGCATATAGATAGCCTGTACTTCGTTATCATGCCTAGAATAGACATGATATTTGATTTGCAGACATGATGTGAGTTGATATCTTAGGTTTTTACATCATTTTCTGTTAGCATACTCTCTGACGCATCAGCGTAGGACCGTCACACTCATGTAACGGCCTTACGACAGACCGTCATACGCTCTATTATATTTGAGTTTCTTTGTTGACTCTGACGCATCTATACAGACGCGTTACATAACTGTAACGGCTGTTCTCTGACCGTCACAATAACCGTGACGCCCCACTTCTAGACCGTCAGAGTCTATGATCTGTCAACCCTCGACAGAATATGATTTGTTAATATTTCTTATTATTAAGCCTAGTTACCTAAGTGTTAACCTGGTTATATGACTTTGAGATTATTTAAGCATTCATGATAGGTATTGCATGATTTGGTATCTCACTTTTACTTTGAGTTATGTTAATTTCATGAAGCCAAACTCTATAGTTTTATAATTAGAAACATGATTTTGAAAGATAAATGAGTAAAGTTTTTATCTTGGTTTCACATTGATATATGTCTATATCTATATATTCTTGCTCTATCAATAGAGTCATTTCTATAAGTACATGGCACATACTCCGGTGCGTTGTCCATTAGTTCACACTTTGCACTATAGGAACACAATCTTGGACATGAGGACCTCTCTATTGGATATTCCTTCCAATGGACTAGAAAATATTGTTTCAAGGCCTCCGTAATTCTCCGCGAGCCTGGGATTTCCACTAGGACGCTGAGTTGGTTGTATCATTAAAGCCCATTAACTAGAATACACTATCGTTATTTCTGGATCTAGTAATGTAACGGCCTTACATTGGGCCGTTAGAAGCATGTAACGGCCATTGCATGACCGTCACATTTCTCTGAGTCTATTTTTTTGTTCTGGACTCGGATCACTGTAATGGCCCGCTACTGGCGTGTTACAGAATGTAACGGCCCAGTAGATGACCGTCACACAGCTTGCATATATTAACCCAAGGTTTGACCCAAGGGTTGATTTCTAAAGTTCTAGATGGACTAATGATAGTCTAGAACTTAGCATAATGATTGAAGAGGCTTAATGAAATGAATGAAAGGTAAAAGAATGTACCGTTATGCTGTCGATTTATTTCCATGAGCATAACATTGTTTAAGTCTATTTCTTGATCTCATATATTCGAATTGAAGCATTTATTCATTGATTTTTATTATTTAGAATTGCTATATTCTTGGCCATACTTTACTGTTACATGCGTGGAAGTAGCTTAATTTATACCTGAAGATGCGATCGAGCACTGATTGTGTTCAAGGGCTCTATGCTAGTCCCCTCGGCTGATTGCCGGAAACATACTATTTTATAAACCATGGGGTATGATGCTATTGGCGTCGCATTACGCTGGGAGTACTATTTCTATAAATAAGTGAAGATCCACGACACGACATGACATTCTTGTACATGACTTTCTTGCTTGATATTCCACAGAAATTCACGAAGCACTTGCTCATAAGCATAAGATGCTAAAGTGTTGATTATGTGGCTTGCTAGTACATTCTCGATATATTCTTGTTCATGAAAGGCCAATATCATGATCTTGTTATATTCTTGCTAGTTCGTTCTTGATCTCATTCCATCTTATATGATTGTCTTGTTACTTTGATTTAATCGCGTGATCATCGCATTGCATGATTTTGCCTTATTTCTCTAGAGTAAAAATGTTAATTACTTTAATAGTGCCTTCATGTTGATGCGAAGATACCTACTGGGCAAGTGTGCTCATTACCTACTTTCCAACATTTTTCAGGAGATGGAAGTAGTTCACATTCGGATTCGGGCTATACTAGTGGCGGGTCTGGAAGTGAGTGAAAGTCTTGTAAAGCTACGAGCGAAAACTTAGGAAGTCTATAATGTTTAGATTGAGTCAATGTAATTTTCTAATTTCTTGAGTCTAGTAGAATGAAAGGTTATTATTGTAAAGGAATACTTTGATCATTTATGAAATAAAGTTGGAGTTTGATTAAATTCTGTACAGTTGCATTTATGTGTGTGATTGTCTCGCGCTCTGGTCATTCTTGCTTGCAAGAGGCTTACCATGCAGGCTGTTCGCGCTCCCCGAGTTAGTCTTCCACTGTAATAAAGGCTCGGGGCATGACAGTTAAGTTGGTATCAGAGCCTAAGTCTCAGGACTTAGGGAAAAGAATCATGTCATAGGATTAGTCCAAGGTTTAAGGACCCCCACCTATGAACCAAGGAAGGAATTTTCATGCCCATGTGATAATTGGGTAGAGCCGGGATGAGATAGTTATTAGCTTTAAGATTGATTTACTTTCAGTCTCACGAGAAATAACAAGCTGTTATATTTCTCTCAGGTACCTTATTATTCTTATCATGGCTCATCGCGTAGACTGGAATGGCATGCAACAAACCGTTGCCGACCTTACGTAGGCATTGCAAACCATGGCCAAGGCAGGGACAGGAGCACGGGCTGGCGACCTTCATCACAATTTCTGGAGTCTAAATCCTCCGCGTTTCTATGGATCTTCCAATCCAGACGAAGCAGAAAATTGGATCGATGAAATGAATCGTATCTTTGATGTCATTCAATACACTGATCAGGAGAAGGTCCGTCTAGCAACATTCCAATTAAATAAGGATGCCCGTACTTGGTGGAAATCGGTCCCGGCACCTCTGGCCGATGCACCTCACACGTGGGATGGTTTTCTCACTTTATTTTATGCCAAGTATTTCTCCGAACATGTGAAGGAAAGGAAGGCCATGGAGTTTGCCTCCCTTCGTCAAGGGATGATGTCAGTAGCAGAGTATGAGCTGCAGTTTTCAAGACTAGCACCATATGCACCATACCTTATTAGCACGGAATTATTGAAGGTAAATCGGTTTATGGACGGGTACCCAGGTTCATTCAGCAACTTGGGACACAAAATATCCGCACTTACGCGGAGATGGTTCAGAGGGCATATCTATGCGAGAGGACCTTAGAGAAGGTCGAAAGGTTGAAAAGAAAGAGAGAGGAATCCAGCCGGCGCTCAGATCGGCATTATAAGAAGGAGAAGTTTAGCATCACGGAACCCTACAAAAGTCGTGATAACAAGAAAAGATCAAGGAGCAGGAACGGTGGAAGTTCCCAAAAGAATAATAAAAGGGTTAAGGAAGAGAAGGAGCAAGTTGCCGCGGCGTGCACTTTTTGTGAGAAATTCGGCCATTCGGCTGAAGAATGATGGAAGCACCTCGGTGCTTGTTTGCGTTGTGGAAGTAGGGAGCATCGTGTGCCAGATTGCCCCCTTATGAAAGAGCAATCAGCTAATGGAGGATGCAGGAGGCAGGCTCGCCTCAATGCGGTTATAGATGAAGATGAAGCACCCAGGGATCTAAATGATGGACTTATGGAAGGTACTCTTCAAATCTGTTCTCGCCCTGCATTCGTGCTATTCGATACTGGTGCTTCTCATTCTTTTATCTCCACCACTTTTGCAAAAACCTTACCAATTGCATCAGTTTCCTTACCTTCAGATCTTGCTATTACTACACCTTTAGGATCTGGAACTAAGCTTACCAAGCATTATCCTGATTGCGAGGTAGTGGTAGAAGGACACAATCTCCCCGCAAACTTAGTATGCCTTGATATGAAAGGTTATGATGCCATTTTAGGGGTAGATTGGCTTGTAGACCATGATGCTTATATCAATTGCCGAAATAGGATTATATCTTTTCGAAAGCCCGATCTTCCAAGATTTTCTTTTCTTGGCATCAAATACAAAAAACGTCCTACCATTATATCTTCTCTTCATGCTTGCAAGCTTATCTCGCAAGGATGCGAAGCTTTCCTTGCTTCAGTCATTATTACCGAATCTAAGGAGATTGTCCTAGCAAATATTCCTATTGCAAATGAGTTCCCAGACATGTTCCCATCTGAACTACCTAATTTACCGCCCGAAAGGGAAGTAAACTTTACCATTGAACTCATTCCTTGTGCGGCACCTGTTTCTATAGCCCCTTACAGGATGTCCCCCACAGAACTCAAGGAACTAAAGAAGCAATTGCAGGAACTTCTAGGCAAGGATTTCATTGGACCCAGCACGTCTCCTTGGGGTGCGCCTGTTCTATTTGTCAAGAAGAAAGATGGTTCCCTCAGGCTATGTATCGATTACCGGCGACTGAATCAGCTTACAATTAAGAATAAGTATCCATTGCCACGTATTGAAGAGCTCTTCGATCAGCTTTTGGGAGCTGAGTACTTCTCTAAGATTGACCTCAGATCTGGTTATCATCAACTTAGAATTAAATAAGATGATATTTATAATCAACTTTTCGAAGTCGTTATGGCCACTATGAATTCATGGTGATGCCGTTCAGGTTAACTAATGTCCCAGCAGCATTCATGCAACTTATGAACAGTGTCTTCCAACCATACCTGGACCAGTTCATCGTCGTCTTTATTGATGATATCTTAATATATTCCAAGACAAAAGAGGAGCATGAAGAACATCTAAGGATAGCCTTGCAAACACTTAGAGAACACAAGCTATATGCCAAATTCAATAAGTGTGAATTCTGGCTCAAGGAAGTCTCATTCCTCAGCCACATTATTTTAAAAGAAGGTATTGCTGTGGATCCTTCTAAGGTAGAAGCTGTCAAGAATTGGAGTCGGCCAACGACTGTATCCGAAATAAGAAGCTTTTTGGGTCTAGCTGGTTATTATAAGAGATTCATAAAGGACTTCTCAAGGATCGCGGTTCCTTTAACTAGACTCACCAGAAAGGAAAATCCTTTTGTCTAGTCGAAGGACTGTGAAAAGAGTTTTCAAAGTCTCAAGAATCATCTTACCACAGCCCCTATTTTAGCACTACCCATGGAAGGTGCTGGATTTGAAGTATATACGGATGCGTCTGGAATTGGCTTAGGATGTGTCCTTATGCAAAACGGAAAGGTGATTTACTATTCTTCAAGACAACTGAACCGTCACGAAGAAAATTATCCTGTAGATGATTTAGAATTAGCAGCGGTTATCTTCGCCTTGAAAATTTGGCGTCATTATCTTTATGGAGAAAAGTTCACGATCTACTCAGACCACAAGAGCTTGAAGTATTTATTCTCTCAAAAGGAGCTTAATATGAGGCAGAGGAGGTGGTTAGTATATCTCAAGGACTTTAATTTTGCTATTCAATATCATCCTGGCAAGGCAAATGCTGTAGCGACCCGGATTCCGGATACCCGGCATACCCGGTAGGACCACCGGATACGCGTGATACCGCATGGAACCCATGAGGCCTCCCAAGAGCGGGAAATCTCCGAAGGGAAAAAGGCACGTGTAGAGTACATTGAAGCCACAGAGATAGTACAGTAAGCAATTAAATTTCATTAGATAGGTTTGCTAAAGTAGTAGAAATAAAATTACTTTTTAATTAACTGTTCAAATTAACACTTATATCTCAGAGTCAGTCCAAAGCTGAAGACAACAAGTCTAGCACAATACAGTCGACAGAAAGGAAAGGTGTACCAAGAAGTCGGGGGAAGCCCGACACAGGTACCAGCTGGCAGCAACGGCACGCAACGAGCATGCACACACCAGGAACCACGCGGAAGCAGAACGAACAACGCCACCCCACCTGAAAAGTAGGGGTGAGCCACGAGTCACTGGCTCAGTAGGGGTCACGCAGATCCCCACTGTAAAACACGCAGTAACACAGAACAACAAACACAGCAGGTGTAGTAAAGCAGGAAACTACACTACAAAGCTGTAAAACTACGCTACAGGCAGTAGTAAGCAGACGGGAAGTAGGAGTAGGGAACAAGTACGGAAAGGGAAGAACTCGCGCCAGACAAGCGGCGGCCGAACTAACCTCCGCACCCCAAACTACTCCAAGCAACAACAGAAGGGCGACTCTGACCCAGCAAAGTCAGAAGTTACCGATCTGTCGACCCGACACCAGGTCCAAAATGAAGACCTACAAGGACGGATAAAACAACCACAACGGCCTACACGATTGGAACATCGTGTACGCAACCCCAGGCTCATCTTGGACACAGCCAAGAACAGACGTCAGGTGCATTAATGGGAAATTGATTGATGTGATCGATCGTCATGATTACTGTTTGGAATTGACGACTTAGTGAGCAGGCGTGAGTTTGTTAAGGCACGACATGTGTGAACGCGTTATTTCTATGAAATTGAGGAATTATTTAGAAAATATTTTAAGAAATTTAAAGCGATTAACGTCTTGCCTTGAGGCGTAAATCAATAGACGCCTGTTTGAATAAGCGTCAATTATGGTTTTATCTTTTTTTAAAAAATTGATTAAATGAAATGGACGACATGTGCTAAGGCGTGGGTTGAGGAATTGACGCCATTAGGGGAGGCGCGTCTCAGAACGAAGAATCATTGAATTGGAAGATAAGATCATATAACATATTATTTTCGCTCAATTAAAGGAAAAATCCTTTTATTTCATTAGATGAAAATCATTGTTACATTCACTGAGCCGCCGTGGGCCTTATTTTCCTAAGTGCTATTACATAAGATTTGCATTTGTTCTCTTCTTCTTCAACATATATTTTGGACCTATGGAGAAGTCCAACCTTCCATTGAGCCATGATTGTTTTGACTTCTTCTTGATCTCCACTTGAGCCTAGTTCCCTCCTCTTAAGTGGTGGAAGATGAGAAGGTTCTTCAAAAGTGTGTCGAGGTAATCCAAGCTTTGGGAGGCACCGATGAGCATTGTAGAGGACGAAGTCGTTCCCGCCGATCAATCGAAGCTCTATACCGGAGGAGAGTCTTGAGTGAAGCTCTTGGGTCTTGAGAAACCCCGGTGTGCAAGTGAAGCCGCTCTTTGGCATTGTCTTGAAGTAGTCCCTCCATTCACTTCTTTTCTTGAGCTTTGGCACCCGATTAGTCACTCTCTCACATAGGCCTAGAGAATCCATCATATATCGAAGAGGGCTTTTTGAGAAGATTTTTGAGGCCAATTGAGTTTCTTGGCACGGGTCAAATTTTAGGTGGAAGTCCACCCATCAAGAAAGGAGTAGCATTGACCCATAGAGAGGTCGCCCCAAGAAAGCCGATGTGAGGACCTTATATAAGTTGGCTAGTACCGCCGGTCCTATTCTTTTGCCTTCCCATATGCTAGCTATGGTGCTTAAGTGGCATTCTTCTAAGTGGTCTTCTATTGAAGGGAAGAGGAGAGCTCCAACCATGCATAATGTAAAGCCTTTCATTACTCTCTCCAACAAGTCTTCTTCCTCTTGGGCTTTGTCCATGTTCTTGTATACCCATGAAGCTAATTTGAAAAGATTGATTCCTTTGTGGGCTTTGATTTGATTCACTAGATTTGGGTTTGGTATGAGGCTAGTAAGCATGTCATGTGCATTTATTGGTTTGATCATGCTAGTCATCCTTGATTCTTCTCCTTGCTTCATCTTTTTTAATCCAAGGAGCATCTCTACTTCCTCTAAGAAAATGGTGGCTTGAAAAGTGGGAAAGAGGAAGGTATGAGTGTTTGGATGCCATAATTCTATTAATGCTCTTATGGAGGCCCAATCTAGGTGGATATCATCATAGTGGGTAGCATGGGTTATAAGGCCAAGAAGGTGCCATCTACTAAGAAAAGACCTCATGTCTAAAGAGAGTTTAGAGAGGAGTAAGGGGAGCCACTTAATTTTTAAGAACCTCCTTGGTCCTA
This sequence comes from Amorphophallus konjac, assembly GCA_022559845.1. Taxonomy (NCBI): domain Eukaryota; kingdom Viridiplantae; phylum Streptophyta; class Magnoliopsida; order Alismatales; family Araceae; genus Amorphophallus; species Amorphophallus konjac. The sequence continues at coordinate 207,119,740 of CM040119.1, forward strand.
GTACATTTGGGTAGTCCTGAAAAACAGAAAAGGAAGAGAAGAAGAGAAGAGAATGCAATCAGAGTTTTTGAAAAAAGAAGAGGAAGAATGAAAAAGAAGCTTTAAATTAAAAATAAACTTACTTGGCCTTTGGCTATCCTCCCGCTAACATGGCTTGCAACTTCAGAGATCCTAGGAAAGCTCATCCTAGACTTCTTTGAAGGTCCATGCATCAGCATCATGTCCATCTTATTCTTCTTTCGGTTGATGGAGAGGTCCCTCTGGTCTCTATTTTGGTTTGCTGTTGAAGGCTTGATTGCTGCAGCCTTCAGTTGTTCTGATGATCTCGATTTAGCAGAAGACTCGTCGCCTTTTATAATGATTCGGAGCTTTGGCTAGCCGTTTAGAACATCACAGTTTGAGTTCGAGTTCGAATCAGTCGATGAAGGTTTGATTCCGAGCAGGAAACGGAGCGCCAGTAAGATAGTTAATTGACGACATATAGCTTGGCATCATTTATTTTATTGACGACATTCTCAGTGTCATCATTTATCCAGCGCCCTCTTGAGGGCGTCAGTTTCAGTCCGATTCCAAGTCTAATGGTGATCTTAATTAACGCCCAAATGATTGTCGTCATTTATTGTTTTGATGCCTCCGCATAGGGTCGTCATTTTTTGAGCATACACTTTTGAATTGCTTTACAACATGATGATTGTTAATGAAATTAAGTGCTATTATATCTTGATGAAGTTTATTATGTCACGCACTTATGATCATACTTTGAGCTTTTTGAGCTTATTATCTTTATTAAGCTGATGATTATTTACTGAGCTAATAATTTTTGAGCATAGAAAAGCACAGGTTATGTAGATCTTGAGACGATTGGATTTCTTCCGCTGGTAACACCATTCCATCTTTGTATCTCTCATGTACGTATTGTTACTATATGATATCTATGCTATTATAGTATATCAAGGACCTTGTGGTTCTGATGAACTGGAATTTTAGTTCCCCTTCATCAAAAATAGTGATAATTCGAGGCGAGTCTTGATCACACGGATAGGCCGTTGAGTCATCTAAGGTTTGGGACGACGGTTCCACTTTCTGAGTTGATACGTGGATAAACGGGCTTCGGCTTAGTGTTAGCTTAGAGATCTGGATTCCTGATCAAATCTGGATGGTTTAGCAATATTAACCTTGATTATCTTCTATTTTAGTTTGTTTTAATTTTTCTTTTAGCCCAGCATGCATCATGTAGGACTTTGAGCTCTAATGATGAAAATTCTCATATTACGCCAATAATGAAGGCCACCCGCTCTTAATGGAGTTGACATAAGATATTCTATTCCAAATCAAGTATTTTATTCTCCTTGAAGTCACTCAGGCTGGTTCCTTGAAAACCATTCATTTGTTGGGTCTTTATCTCAATTATTTTATTTTCTGCAAATCCACCTTGGTTGTAGCACGTCAACATTGGCTGGTAACCGCTCTCAAATGGTGTCTTTCCTTCCGTGCCATCGTGCACATTTTATTCTTTAAGATTAGTCCCTTCATCCAGCTAATCATTGCTTTCTTGTAATCATCCAAAGTTGTTTCATTTAGACTTCTGGAAAGATTTCCAACGCTTAGTGTTGGAGGCGTGTCACATCACACCTTGACATCTACTTATCAGTTCGTTCTCACTTCATTCTGCTCGTTACACTTTCGCTTCATTTCGTTTCACTCTCTTGCAAAGCAGACGCTAAGGCGGGGCAGCTGTAGACACGCCAAAATCGATGCTATGTTGAGTAAATCTCATGTCACCATGTGACGCCCCAAAGTGGACTTCAATATTGGCTTAATATGAAGTTTTTCTAATTTCTCCATATTTAATTGTGATTTCTTGGCTTTTTGCTTTAAAAATTAAAATTAACGCCTATGGGGAGGGCGTCATTTAATTGACGACCTAGTAAGGGGCGTTTTTCTTAAATAAATGACTGTTCAAACGGTCGTCGATTCCTGGATTTTACAAATTCTAACGAAAATAAAACTCAAGGTAATTGACGTCCTAAGGAGGGGGGCGTTGATTATTTAACGCCTGTTCATACAGGCGTCATTTGACAATTTTAAATAAGGAAAGTCCTCTATTTCTATAATTAAATTTAGGAATTGACGACTATGTGAATGTCGTCATTTCAATTGATGCCCTTAGCTAGGTCATCATTTTCACTTCCGTCTCCCTTTCACCTGCTTCTTTCCAGTAGTAATCCTTTCCCCATTTTGCACCTTGTGTTCGATTGGGAAGATGGTTCCTTATTGAGGATTCATTGCCTTGTTTTAATCCCATTAATGCAAGGATTTTTTCCCCTATAAATACCCCCTAGAATCCCTCACGTGCGAAAGAGAACGCAGAAGAAGTGTGTAGTAGAGGACATCACAGAGAGAGCTAACAGAGAGGAGCGTTTCGTTGTTTGCAGGTTGTTTTCTCCCAAGCTCTTCCTTCGGCGTACTTCTTCCATGGACGTTCTTCTTCCACAGCGGTGGAGATTTCTCCTTCCCGCGTGCTTCCTTCCTCCCATAGAAGCTGAAGCTCTTGTCCTCCTCCCTTTACTGCTGCCATACAGCAGAAGGGCGACCCCTCTCTCTTATTCATTTTATTTTGCTGTTATCATATCATTACATATCATTCTCTAGCTGCTTTGCTAGAGAGGATCATATTACACTAGTTTACGTTGCATTAGCATACTCATCCATAATCCCATCCCTTGTTACTCCTCTTAGGGGTTTTAAAACCAAAACACACAAGGTGTGTGTCCATGCTTAATTTGATTGATTTCTATACTTCTAGAGCATTGATACTACACATCTTTGGCTAATCCATATCTTTATTTTGTGTGTTTATGCAAGGGTAATCAAACTATAAACCCCCTTCGTCGGCCGGCCGATAGAAGGAGGAAGGAAGAACCCCCAATCTTACTCGCTCAATACAAGGTACATGCGATCACTCCTTTGATATTTTGAGGTAACCCCTCTGGCGATCACTCTCCTTATTAGCACCATGTGCATTGCTTAATACTTTTATGTCTATATTTTCTTAGTGGATTTTTAATTAGAATCTACAATCCCCGTGTTGCTACGCAAGTAACGTGTAGTGAAGCCTCACCGGGTTTCGGTGAGGGGTGGACGTAGGGAGCCCGTCGTGGTCCCGAACCACCTAAAAATCTTTGTGTCTCGTGCGATTGCCTGTGTGATTGACCATTTCTTCTATCTCCCTTCATAGGTCCATTGAATAGATTTTTACTCACTGCACCACTGCACATTGCTATATCCGCTATCCATGTTTGGATTGATTGTTAATCGTTCTGTGCTTAGAATTATTCGTGTGAGATCGAAAAGATCGAGAGAACTCTTTTAATCTCACTTGAGTTTAGGCTAATCAACGTAGTTAATTTTACTTCAGTTGTAATTGGGTTAGAAAGTTTTTAAAATCCGCTATCTCGGCAAGGGGGCAATTCAACCCCCCTTCTTGTCCGCCATCTCTCTGGGCCTACAAGCTCTCTTCCTATTCTTCTTCCTTAGAAAAGCTGCAGTCATTTTTCTGCTGCTACTGAACGTGAAGAAGCTCGTCATCCTTCATCTTCCTCCTTCACGAGAAGTTGCTGTTGCTTCTGTTCCAATGCTACTGCCGCTGCAATTGTGCCCATAGCCACTGCTGCACTCTTTATTATTGTTCCTCTTCCTCCATCGTTGCTGCTAATGCATATTCTTATTATCTCTTCTTCGTTAGACGACGTCCAAACCAATCCAAGAGGTAGGTGTTCTCAAGCTATGAAGCCCAACATGTTAAACACAGTAATAATCTTGCATATAGGTCACGTAAACATGATACTATGTTTTCTGTTCTCGTTACCGAAGTTATACTGCATTACATTAAATAGCAACCCTGTCATGGGCGTTGATATAATGAACGCCCTTGTGCACTGTCAACAATTCTTTTAAAATAGCGGCAGTTCTTAGAGCGTCAATTAAATAGCGACCGGGTGAATAGTCGCTTAATCTCTGATATTTAATAAATACTACAAGCTTAAAAGTAGTTAACTATGATATACAATGCTAAAAATTGATGCATGAGCATATTACTAGATTCCTGTTATTTTTCTCTACCTGTACATGTCTTTAGTTTCCTGTTCTGATACACTTCAAAATTCATGAGTCTAAGCTTGTACCTGCCCGATGCGTATCACCTGACAAAGAAAAGGTGACTATATCTTAGTTACTGTTTATAGAATAAACGACCACATAACAAGGCGTTATTTGTATAGATATTGTTAAAAAGCAAAATTTTATGTAAATAGCATTCTGCGACCTGACAGAAGGCGTCAATTAAAGATTGAGCGCCCGTTCACTCAGTCATTGATTATAATTGTTAATATTATTATGCTGAAAATGATTAGAATTAGCGCCAGTATGATATGCCATTAATTCTTATTAAATCAAAAAATGTTCATAAATAAATAGTATGGAGCGACCGTTCATAAAGTCGCTATTCCCCTAAATATCGGCTTATGTACAGGCGCTATTTTCCTGTTTCACAGTTTTCATCGATTTTCTCACCCATACCGTGGGTTTATGGCACTGTGTCTCAGTCCGTAGATGCAGTCCCACGTTTCACGTTATTTCACGTATAGCCCCTAATTCTCTGTGATGATTGAGCCCTCCGTGGGATATTCCTTCCTTTGGACTGATGATTTCATCATAGAGACCTCCGTAAGTCTACACGAAGCCTTGGATTCCGTCAAGGCCGTTGAGTAGGTTGTACCCTAAAAACCTATAACACCATGTCTTGTCACATCACTCTAAAGAAATGTGATGTTTAGCCCTCATAGAGTGCTGATCTAGCCTCTTTAAGAAGTTTGTTCACTGTCGTTAAATGGCGACATTGACCTGGGTGCCATAATGAATTGGCGACCTGATTAGTGCCGTTATTTCATGATATAGAGACCTGATCCTAGGTGCTATTTCATCAAACCTATGCTGTTCACAGGAATTAGGGACCATGCATATGGGCACTATTTCCGTATTTGACGGCAACCTAGTGGACACCATTTACCCAGGTTTACGCTATGTCTTGATTTTCTGAGGATTTTATTATGAGTCATACTTGTTCAAAGTTCAGTCCTTGAACTACTTCGTTCGTGAAGTCTATCTTATCATCCTACAATGGTTCATCCTTTGGAACTCTATATTGGCTATGACTATAGTGGATGTCTAAAATACATGACTCATTATTTGTGCATATAGGGCCCGATCTGGTCTTGGGAGGAGCACCTGAAAGTACTTGTGCTCATGGGAGCTATATTGATCACGATGTGGGATTGCACCGAAGTGCATGACTTGCTAGATTGACATTCCATAACTCGTGCTTGACTTGACTTGACATGACATGACTTGCATGGCCCAAAAAGGGTATTTTACTTGCTTGATATTATGATAGCCAATTCTCCTATCATGACTTGATGAATACATGCTTGACTATCTTGATAAGTTTCTCATGAATACTTGTAATCTTGCTAGTTCGTCTACATTAATCTTGATACTCTACTCACTCTTGTCATCATCGTGCGTACATGCTAGATTTGCATTCATGTAACATGTAATTACTTAAAGCCATGCTTGTACTTGAGATATAATTCCTACTGAGTGTTCGCTCACCTAGTGTTTTCCCCATATTTTCAGGTAACTCCGATGATGAGAACCAGTCGGAGGGGAACGGGAACGAGTAGAGAGTGTAGAGCCTTCCAAGAAGCGTCCATCTATCAATGTCTTTTTCCTAGTTTCTTGAGTCAAACGTTGTAATCTTCTTTTACTGAGTCAAAATTATCTTTTAGTACTTTTATTCAGATTTATGTAATAAGATTCACTTTCATGGTTATTATGAATAAAGGATTTGGTTATCTTTACTTTTGCGCACTCTGTCTATGTGTCGAATACACTTATGCTCTGATTGACATGATTGATATAAACTCGTCACATGTACCGGGCTACTTTCGCGCTCGGGACGTGACATTTTTTGTGGTATCAAAGAATAGGTTATTGAATTCCTAGGAAACCAAGTCCAAGGATAGGCTTATACCTTTACCTAGTGAGATGGGGTAGAACCATCGGTTAAGTTAACTTAAGGACGTAAACTTTAGTTAAATCATACATTAATATAGTTATTAAAATATTGTAGGACCATGGTTGCCGAACGTGCCCAGTGGCGTACGATGCAATGCACCGTCCAAGGTCTTACTCAGATGCTACAACAAGTGGAGTAGGGAGGAGCTAACCGTGGAGTGGGAGATCTCCACTGAAGCTTCCGTAATATGAATCCACCAAAGTTTGTTGGCTCATCCGACCCTGATGATGCCAAGCATTGGATCAGGGAAGTAGAAAGGATATTCCGGGTTATGCAATGCTCGGACGAAGAGAAGGTATTACTAGCAATTTTCCAATTGGAAAGGGACGCCCGCTTCTGGTGGGAGTCTATGGAAGCTACATTGGCGCATGATCATATTACATGGGCGGAGTTTGTGGAGCACTTTAATAACAAGTATTTCTCCGATCGTATATAAGAGAAAAAGGCCACAAAATTCGCCACACTCAAGCAACGAACTCTATCAGTGGCCGAGTATGAGGCCCAATTCTCTAGATTATCGTGGTACACGCCGCATTTGGTGGGCACTGAGAAAATGAAGGCTAGAAGGTTTCTGAATGGGCTCAAGCCGCAATATATAACCCAACTGGCACCGATGGAGGTTCAAGTCTATTCGGAGATGGTGCGAAGAGCCCAATTATTGGAGGATGCCATGGAACTGTCTGATCGGATCCGTGGGAGAGACAAGAAGGAACATGTTACAAGTTCCAACACCTTCAAGCCAACCTTTAACAAGAATATAGCAAGTAACGGAGGAGAATCCTCCCAAGAAAAGAAACCCAAGAAGAACAACAAACCCTTCTCCATTACTGCTGCACCTTCCAAAGAGGTGTGCAAAAACTGTGACAAGGTCGGCCATAGGGCTGAGGAATGTTGGAGGATACTAGGAGCTTGCCTCTGATGCGGGAGCCGTGATCACCGGATTCCCGACTGCCCCTTACTTAATGAGCAAGCCGGAGACGAGAAACGCCCGGTGAAGAAGCAAGCCCGTCTCCAAGCTCTTCAGAAAGCGAAACAAGATGAAGGCGGACTGGTGGAAGGTACATTAACGATTTGTTCCAAGTCTGCTCGTGTCTTGTTTGATACCGACGCATCACATTCTTTCGTTTCCAAAAAGTTTGCTGATCCATTACCTATGTAACCGGAATGGATAGATCTAGTAATATCAACCCCTCTCGGAAACGAATCCGAGATCACACACCATTATTTAAATTGTGAAGTTATGGTGAAAGTGAGAAATATGCCCGTCAACTTAATATGCTTAGACATGAAGGATTATGATGTCATACTACGAGCCGACTGGCTGTCCACATACAAGGTAGTTGTAGATTTTTGGAACGGCATGGTGACTTTTAAAGAGTTCCCGGAACTTGTCTACACCAGACCTAAGGGTCGGAACAAGTCACCCATTATTTCAGCCCTCCGAGCTAGCAAGCTAATAAGGAAAAGGTGTGTATCCTTCCTTTCTTTCGTCAACATAAAAGAGACTAAGGAATCCTAGATAGAAGACATCCAAGTAGTTCGAGAATTTTTTGATGTATTCCCGGAAGACTTGCCCGGGTTACCCCCACAAAGAGAAGTGGCCTTCACCATTAACCTTGCCCCTGGTGCGGGTCCAGTTTCCAAGGCACCATATAGGATGTCCCTTGCCTAGCTCAAGGAGTTGAAAGAGCAACTGTTGGAACTTTTAAAGAAAGGGTTTATCAGACCAAGCGCTTCCCCGTGGGGAGCGCCTGTGTTATTTGTAAAAAAGAAGGATGGATCAATAAGACTCTGCATCGACTATCGACAGTTAAATCACCTCACTATCAAAAACATGTATCCACTACCGAGGATCGATGAGTTATTTGATCAGACATCTGGATCCAAGTATTTCTCCAAGATTGATCTTCGGTCAGGATATCACCAATTGAGGATCAAGGATGAGGACATTCATAAGACCACATTTCGGAGCAGGTATGGGCACTACGAATTTGTTGTTATGCCTTTTGGACTAACGAATGCCCCTGCAGCCTTTATGCAGTTGATGAATAGCATATTCAGGTCTCATCTGGATCAATTTATAGTGGTCTTCATTGATGACATATTAATTTATTCCAAGACCAAAGAAGATCATGAAGAGCACTTAAGAATGGCATTACAAATATTAAGGAGCAATCAACTCTATGCCAAGCTTAGGAAGTGCGACTTCTAGCTCGAGGAAGTGTCCTTCCTAGGACATGTGATCTCGAAGGATGGAATTTTCGTCGACCCGTCAAAGGTTGAGGCCGTGAAGAGTTGGTAAAGGCCGACTAGTGCTACCGAGATCCGAAGCTTCTTAGGTCTAGTTGGCTATTACAGGCGATTCATCAAGGACTTTTCCAAGATCGCCGTTCCTCTTACTAGGCTGACCTGTAAAGAGATTCCTTATAAGTTGGACAAAGAATGCAAGAAGATCTTTCAAGCCTTGAAGGATCTTTTGACAACTACCCCGGTATTAGCATTACCAATTGAAGGGGAGAAATTTGAGGTGTATACCGATGCATCTTGCATTGGCCTCGGATGTGTGTTGATGCAACAAGGGAGAGTCATTGCCTACTCATCTCGACAATTGAAGAAGTATGAAGAGAACTACCCGGTGCATGACTTAGAGCTGGCCACGGTAGTGTTTGCCTTAAAGATCTGGAGACACTATCTCTATGGAGAACAATTCACCGTGTACTCCGATCACAAAAGCCTCAAGTATCTATTTTCTCAAAAGGAACTCAACATGAGGCAAAGGAGTTGGCTAGAGTACCCTCAAAGTCTTCGACTTCACAATACAATACCATCCTGGAAAGGGTAATCCTGTGGCTGATGCCCTTAGTCGGAAGTCGAGAGCATTATTGGCTAACTACATGATCCAAGAATGGAAATTGCTAGAGCAGTTCACTAAACTTAATATAAGTATAGACCAGGAGAAAAGGTGTATTACTCTGTCACACATGAGGATACAACCGGATCTGCTCACTGAAATACAAGGACATCAAGACAGTGACCTGGTGTTAGTAGAGATCAGGGATAAATTAGAAGAACGACCTGACTTCAAGATAGCATCAGATGGAAGATTATTATTCAAGGCAAGGACTTGTGTACCAGATTGTCCAGAATTAAAGAAGAAAATTTTAGAGGAAGCTCACCAATCTAGGTACACAATTCATCCAGGATCTTTTAAAACCAAGACCTGAAGCGGACATTTTGGTGGCCCAACATAAAAAGAGAGGTAGCGGATTTTGTGTCTCGCTGTCTCACATGCCAACAAGTCAAGGCCGAACACTAAAAGCCTGCCGGCAAGCTACATCCTCTAGATATCCCCAAGTGGAAGTGGGAGGATATCGGTATGGACTTTATAATGGGTTTGTCTAAATCTAAAGGAGGACATGATGGAATATGGGTCATCATTGATCGATTGACCAAGTCAGCTCACTTCTTACCAATCAAGAGTCGATGGTCAGTTGATGTCCTTGCTGCTTTATACATTAAAGAAGTCGTCAGACTGTATGGAGTTCCTATTTCGATCGTGTCTGACCGAGACCCGCATTTTACTTCTCATTTTTAGAAGGGTGTACAACACTCTCTGGGGACGAGACTCAACTTTAGTATAGCCTTTCACCCTCGGACAGATGGTCAGACCGAGAGAACGAATCAAGTGGTAGAAGACATGCTACGAGCTTGTATTATTGATTTCAGTGGAAGCTGGCATGATCACTTACCTTTGGTCGAGTTTGCATATAACAACAGCTACCAGGCAAGTATTCAAATGGCACCTTTCGAAGCATTATACTGAAGGAGTTGCCGATCACCTTTGTGCTGGGACGAAGTTGGCGAAAAGCAACTACTAGACCCAGACATGGTGAGAGACACCACCGAAAAGATTCAGCTAATTAGAGAGGGACTCCAAATGGCTCAGTCTAGACAAAAGCCTTACGCCGATACTAGGAGGAGAGATCTCGAGTTCCAAGTCGGAGATCACGTCTTTCTCAAGATTTTCCCAGGCCGTGGTATTAAAAGAATTGGTGTTAAGGGGAAGCTTACACCAAGGTATATCGGTCCCTTCAAAGTGTTAGAGAGAGTTGGCGAGGTTACCTACCGCATCGCCTTGCCTCCTCAACTATCCGAGGTTCACAATGTGTTCCGCATCTCTATGTTGAAGAAATATGTGCACGAACCAACCCACGTCATAGATCATGGGGATTTGGTGATACAAAAGGATCTCACCTATGAACAAAGACCAATGAGGATCCTTGATCACGAGGTTCGCGCACTAAGGAACAAGATAATTTCCATGGTCAAGGTACAGTAGAGCAAGTGCTCAGAACAAGAAGCCACATAGGAGACGGAAGAGTCTATAAAGAAGAGATTCCCGAACTTATTTCCACTCAGTAAGTACTCTGCACCCTCCATAGTTATGTAGAATTAAATTTGGGGACCAAATTCTTTTAAGTGGGGGAGGGTGTAGCACCCCTGATAAATTAAAGGGATAAAATTCCTAAATAGATTGAACATGGGTAATTTTCTAAATAAATAGACAAGGCCCAAATAATTTTATAAAACCAAATGGGTAAATTAACCTGTATTAGGGCCTCACGTATGTAAGTTAAGCCTTAAATATAAATGGGCCTTATATGTAAACTAAAATCCTTTTACAAAGGAGAGGTTATTCGGCCTTTAGCCATAACCCCCTTACGTGGGAAAGTAGTATGGATATATATATATATGGGCTTTTTGCATGGAAACCATTGTTAAAAGTGAATTTGTAAAAAAACCATTCCTAAAAATGCATTAGCAGGTATATCACTGTGTAATCTAAATTGTGTAAAAATTAACTCAGTGATATACCTGCTAATGTATTTTTAGGAATGATTTTTTTGTAAATTCATTTTAACAATGGTTTTCATGCAAAAAACCCTATATATATATATATATAGGTTATTTGGTGAAACTCAAATCCCCTCACGTTCGAACAAGGCTTTAGGGTTTTGCATGTGGCGGTTGGAGATATGTTAAGGAAGGGATTAACAAGGAAATTTGTAACTCAATAGGATTGTTTACGTGGGAACTTGTTTCCCAATAGGATTCAAAACTTCCATCTCTTTAAATATAACCCCTCTCGAACGAAGCCAAAGCTAATGCTGCTACTACATTCGAAGAGATCCTGCGTCCTTTGCCTCTGGAGATCATCAATCTCCTGCCGATCGTGAACGAAAGGGAAGGAAGAGCTCTCTTCCTATTCTTCTTCCTTAGAAAAGCTGCAGTCGTTTCTCTACTGCTACTGAACGTGAAGAAGCTCATCATCCTTCATCTTCCTTCTTCACGTGAAGCTGATGTTGCTTCTATTCCAGTGCTACTGCCGCTGCAATTGTGGCCATAGTCGCTGCTGCACTCCTTATTATTGTTCTTCATCCTCCATCATTGCTGCTACTGCATATTCTTATTATCTCTTCTTTGTTAGACGAGGTCCAAACCAATCCAAGAGGTAGGTGTTCTCAAGCTACGAAGCCCCACATGTTAAACATAGTAATAATCTTGCATATAGGTCACGTAAACATGATACTATGTTTTCTGTTCTCATTACCGAAGTTTTACTGCATTACAGTAAATAGCGACCCTGTCATGGGCGCTCATTTAATGAACACCCTTGTGCACTATCGCCAATTCTTTTAAAATACCGGTAGTTCTTGGAGCGTCAATTAAAGAGCAACCGTGTGAACAGTCGCTTAATCTCTGATATTTAATAAATATTGAAAGCTTAAAAGTAGTTAACTATGATATACGATGCTAAAAAATGATGCATGAGCATATTCCTAGATTCATGTTATTTTTCTCTACATGTACATGTCTTTAGTTTCCTGTTCTGATACACTTCAAAATTCATGAGTCTATGATTGTACTTGCCCGATGCGTATCACCTAACAAAGAAAGGGCGACTCGGTCTTAGTCGCTATTTATAGAATGAACGACCACGTAACAAGGCGTCATTTGTATAGATATTGTTAAAAAAGCAAAAATTTATGTAAATACCATTCTGCGACCTGATAGAAGGTGTCAATTAAAGATTGAGCGCCCGTTCACTCAGTCGTTGATTATAATTGTTAATATTATTGTGCTAAAAATGATAGAATTCGCACCAACATGATATGCCATTAATTCTTATTAATGCAGGAAAAGTTCATAAATAAATAGTATTGAGCGACCGTTCATAAAGTCTCTATTCCCCTAAATAGCGGCTTATGTATAGGTGCTATTTTCCTGTTTCACAGTTTTCATCAGTTTTCTGACCCATACCGCAGGTTTATGGCACTATGTCTCAGTCCGTAGATGCAGTCCCACGTTTCACGTTGTTTCACGTATAGCCCCTAATTCTCGGTGATGATTGAGCCCTCCGCGAGATATTCCTTCCTTCGGACTGATGATTTCATCATAGAGACCTCCGTAAGTCTACGCGAAGCCTTGGATTCCCTCAAGGCCCCCGAGCAAGTTGCATCCTAAAAACCTAATGGAGAAGGATGATCTGAATGTTGGTAGAATTCATGCAAGAAATTCTCATGCTAAGAAACCTTCTCCTGTTTAAAAGAAAAGAGTTCACTATTTTTACTGTCATAAGATAGGTCACCTCATGCATGAGTGTAGACAAATGGAACTAGATGACCTAACTACTGTAGGAATGCATGATAAAAAATTCATGATAAAGATCATGCAATTCCTAAAAAGAAATTTCATTTCTATCATTGTGGCAAATTAGGCCACATTGCGGCACATTATTGGCATACACCGGGGAGTAACAGTCACCACAGATTTGTGAAAACCCATGTGTATCAAAATGCTTTTGATAAGAATAAATCTGGGTTTAGAGAAAAGAGTTCTGCATGTTTTGAATGTGAAAAACCTGGCCATAGAGCAAATCAGTGCCGGTTGGCAGGTTTCAGAAAATAGATCTCTCATGTGTATAATAATAGAAACTTCAATGCTCATGCTCATAGATTTAATGATCACAATAATGTGCATAAAAAGAGTTTGAAATTTGTTACTTGTCATTACTGTGGACAGTTTAGACATTCAATGTCAACTCTGCGGATGGAGACGCTAGAGGGGGTTCTCGGCATGGGGATCCCTCCGAGGAGGCCAACCCTGAGGATGCCAGCAGGCCAAGCGCTGCTTCCTTATCACTTGGCCCTCCCCCACCGCACGGTACAACATCCTCCAGATATCCATCCCTAGTAAGATGGAGAGGCAGATCTCGTTCAAGAGGGAAGCGCCCGACCCCAATCTCTTCCACACCTGTGTCTTGGAGCTCCCTCTTCAAGGCCCCATCTGGATCTCAAGATCTAGGACTCCATTTCGTTCCTCTAGAAACTAATAATGGAGTCAAGATCGCCATTTATGAGAAGGCTGACTCTGAGGATCTTTTAGCAACTTGGTCCTTTGCCTTGGTAGGGTACGCGGTAGGTCTGCAATTATCATTTAACCCACTTTATTCTTTCATTAAGTCCCGGTGGGGAACAAATGCTTTTGAACTCCATCTTCTTCAGAACGGTTTTTTTGTCTGTAAATTTGATTCTGAGGAGGATTTATGTCGGGTCCTTGAGGGGTTCGGGACCATTAAAGGTCATCCCATTATTCTCCGTAGATGGAGTCCTGATGTACGAATAGAACTTGATAGTCTCATGAGTATTCCCTTGTGGGTGGCTTTCCATGGACTCCCGTTACACCTTTGGACCCTGGAATTTATTGCGAAGATCTCTTCCATCCTGGGCAAACCGTTGTATCTAGACAAGCTAACGGCGGAGTGCAAGAGACTGGACTATGCGAGGGCTTGCATCATGATCTCGTCGGGGGAAGAGCTGCCTGATTTCATTCATTACAAAGATCTTGACGGTAACGTGAAAAAGATCAAAGTATCCTACCAATGGAGACCAAGACATTGCTCTACGTGCTGTTCCTTTGGGCATGCAGACGGAGCATGTAAACCGGCCCTTCACAATAAACATTCGAATGTTCAGGTATTCAAACCAAAGGTTCGCCATAATGAGCCATCTGATAACTGTGTACACACTAATAAATCCTTTGCAGTTCTACAGTCGGAGGGATATGGTTCTCTGGAGGGTCTCGGTGTCCCACCAACTCAGATCTCTGAGCCTCCCAAAGCCCTTGTGGTTCAGAAGCCTCATAGAGATGAGCCCGTGACTCACACTGAGGCCATCCAGATTACCTTACCCACGCTTGATCCTATTGGCAGATCCAAACCAAGGGTTTCTCATCTTTCAATAGCGAAGTCACCCAACCCAGTGGTTATGGACGACTCACCCTCTTCAAGTGCTTGTTTACCACCTTTTATCGAGGATTTGGATCCCGCCATCAAGAATAATTCTTGTCCTTCCCTTGTAGACCCATCTGTTGTTCTCCACTCGACCCATTACTGCCATGTTGCGAACCTGCCAAGTTGCCTTCCTCCCCATGCGGACCCACCAGCAGCTTTCGCTTTTGCCCTACAATCGGCCCCTCCGCCCTCACCTTCCAATGAAGCGCAACCCAAGGTAGCTCGATCACAACTTTTCTTCAACAACGGAGCATCTCCAGCCTTTACCTATCTTGGAGGGGCCGCAAACCAAACATGTTTTTGTCCTAACCATTCGGCGCACTCTCAAGATGCTCATAATGGAGACCCACTTTATGGAGCTGCGCAAAACTCCACTTCACTTGGGGGGACCGCAAATTCAAGTTGCTGCTGCCCTTCACGTGAACTCCATGATGCTGCCACCGCCCTTTCTCTTAACAAGGAATACCACCTTGCGCATGTGAATGCGCAGTGCCATGATCACATAAGCCATGCTCTTGTAGGCCCATCGGACCCGCAACCTACTAGCGCTCTTGATGCTAGTGGCACCTTGGCAGATGACTTAATGGAGTTATAGCTTGTGGAACTGCTGCCATCAGTGTTGCTCCTACCTCATACTCAGTGCCTCCCTGGTGCGGACACCGGAACGAGCGAGTAGCACGAACCGGCGAGCCGACGGTACCATACGCGGAGCACCAATCGGACTACATCGGCTTTCCTTCGAAATGGAGATAGTTTGGCTTGAGTTTGGATACTTTTAGCCTTTGTTTACATTGAATTTGGGCTTGTAATATGTATGTTTACTTGGGTTTTCATTTTGCGCTGATTATAAGGCTCTTAAAAGCCATTTGATTTAAAGCCCCTTTAGCATCCATTAAGGAGGAGTGGCCTTGGACCATTATGATGGATCCATAAACCATGTAAGGCCCAATTGGGCTTCCTTCTTTCATGGGCCATCTAGATAGGAAACACCATAATCCATGCTTGATGGAATGGGCTTAAGGGTGGCCTTGGACCAACTTGGAGCATTCTTGGCCCATGAAGGGGGCGCCCCCTTATTTGTTTGTATTAGGCTGAATTTTTTTGTTTTCTTTTCTTCCCTCCCTAATTTACCACAAGGGACATGGA
The DNA here is from genome assembly GCA_022559845.1 of Amorphophallus konjac. Taxonomy (NCBI): domain Eukaryota; kingdom Viridiplantae; phylum Streptophyta; class Magnoliopsida; order Alismatales; family Araceae; genus Amorphophallus; species Amorphophallus konjac. The sequence continues at coordinate 207,135,375 of CM040119.1, forward strand.
AAATGGCTGCTGGTCCAAAAGAATTTCTGCCACCTACCCCCCTCCCCTTTGAATTTCAAAGGTAGGTGAAGGTAGGTGAGTCTATGTCTCCTTGTCCCCCCCTCTCTCCCTCTCATTGTCAAAGGGGTGCACCCCTCTCCCCCTTACCCTTGTTCCATCGAACTCCCCAGTCCCCTCCCCTTTCCAAACCACTATATAAACACTTGTATTATGTTAGTGCAAAGGTTAATGAAGTTTTTGTGAGAGAAATTTGAGTTAAGAGAGGGATTCTCTTCCCCCCCCCTTGGGTGGGATACTCTGCCCAGTCCTGTGACGGGACTGATCTTGGGTGTGTGACTCACCCCCATATCTTCCTCATCCTCTTATCATCTACTTCCACCAAAATTTCAGTGATACTTCTACGAGTCAGGAAGATTTCAGAGGTGGTTTCACGTCGATCGGAGTTCTGGATCGCCAACATCAATTATTTTCATGACGGTGCGTAGATCTGCCCGAGCCTGCTGCTCAGATCTGGAGTTTCCTGATTATGAATTTTCCCAGATGTCCTCTGAAGCCATCAGGAGCTGCCTTTCAAAGTGATTGTAGTATTTTTAGTCCTCTTCACGTTGCCGCTGATCTCGTCTCGATCCGAGATCTGTGCTGATCGTGGCGACGATTCTCGTGGGATCGCGCGAGCTGATCTGTGCAGACCCGACTCAGAACTAGAGCCGACTTCCAGAGTCTGCCGTGCCTCATCCCATCCAGATCTGTGCGAGCTCTTTTGAGTACGTCTTCCTCTGGACGTCGCCGATGAGCTCCCACAAATGGCGCCTCGATCCGACATCGGCAACCAATTTTCCCTTAATTAATTGTCTTGCTGTGCAGTTCTGGGTGCACAAAACTAGAAGCCGAGTGTAAATGCTGCTGCGCCCAGATCTGGAAGAATCTATTAGCGCCCTTCGGAGTGGACAAACTACGTCTTGTCGCCGACGTTCTCCAACAAACAGCGCTCCGATCCGCCATCGGATCTTGGCGTACCGGCCTCCGTAAGTTTACTGTGTAGGGTGACCAGCACGGATAGAACGGAGTCGACTTCCATTCGGCTCACCCGGTCGGCTCCGGCTCGCTTCCCTTGCCTCCTGCAAGTGTGGCCCATCAACCCGGGTTCCAGCAACCCCAAAATTGGCATTTGTAGCCCTATACCTCCCTGCGTGGAGTGGGCAAATATTTCTGAAATTGTAATTTTAACAATTGTGTGTATTGGGGTTGTTTGAATTCGGCCGGGAATTCTTCCCCACGCCTAGTCGTGGAGGTATGCGCTTCGTTCCCCTCTCACTTTGCTGGTTTAGTATATTATCATATATGATGTGTTTGTGAGATTAGGGCCGATAGCTAGTTCTAAATCACCGTGATTGTGAGTTGTGAGCGCCCGTTCCTTAGCTCTAGTCGAGCACCGAGCTCGGACTGCACCACCCTAGGCGACGGTGGTTCCTTAACCGCTGCGATCCCCACGTTTCCCTCACAAGGGATGATCGTCGGGCTAGTTAGACTGCTGTTGAGAGACGTCTCCACCCAGAGAACGCCACGGTGGTCAGCCGCCCGGCTTGCCTTTAGCGTGTTAGTGCTGGCTGCACATCAAGTCCGTCGTACGTCTTAGCCCGGTCGTCATCCGTCCCACATCAATTTGGTATCAGAGCGTCGTTTGAGTCTAGGGTGTTTAAAAAAAAAAGAGTCGTTTAAGTCGAGTCTAAGTCTATGTCGGTCTAAGTGTCACATTTGCATACCATTAATCGGTATATCAAAAGGTGTTGTCCGAACGTTAGGCTACGCCTATCGGGAAGGCCGTATACTTGCGCGAGTGATCTTCAGATCGATTAACTCCGCCACGTGCCGAGTCTTGGTTTAAGTCCAGGTTCCTAGTTAGTGCATTCCAACCTTCGTGTCTTTGCATGCCCACCCGGCGTGGTACCCAATACCATCGCCCCGCATCTATGGCTAACCCACGGGATGCCCCTCGGGAGACTTCCACTCCTTACATGAGGCAATGATGGCCATTATGGCTCGATTGGACCAATCCGAGGCTACCTTTCGGAATTTCTCCGATAATATGGATGGTCGCCTTAGGGCCATGGAGGGACGCATGGAGACCTCTGACAGGTCTATCCAAGATCTAGTTGGACGATTAGATAGAATGTCACACGGGGACCCCCCAGGAGCGGCTCAAGGCCCACCCGCACCTCGTCCCGCGGTGGCCCAAGGCCAACCCGCTCCCATGGCCCAAGTCCAGGCCACTCCCGCGGCCCAAAACCAGCCCCCACCCGCTCCTCAAAACGGCCGGCAATAGGCCATCGAACCACAACATCGTGACCTTGGTCTAGAAGACTATGGGTCCGATAATGCGTATGGGGGGAATGGCCGACGCCGTCATGGCTTTCATCAACCAAGAGATGAGGAGGACGATAGAGTCCTTAGGACCGTGCGAGCAGACCCTCCCACTTTCAACGGGTCTTTGGACCCAAAGGTCTATCTCGATTGGGAGGCCGGCATGGATCGGTACTTCGAGTGGTTCAAAATGACGGACCTCTGGAGAGTCAGGTTTGCAAAAATGAAGTTGTTAGGGCAAGCGCAAACTTATTGGCGCAATGTGGAGAGCTTGCTCTATCAGCGTCGAGAGCCCCCGGTTGAGTCTTGGGATGAAATGAAGGATAGGTTTAGAACTAAGTATCTTCCCACCTCGTACCGTCAACGGCTCATTAATCGATTGTAGAACCTCACCCAATGTGATAGGTCTGTGTCCGAGTATATCGCAGAGTTTGATGAATATTTTTTGCGATGTGACATCTCAGAAGAGAGCACGATGCCTGTTTCTCGCTTCCGTCGTGGTCTGCGGCCCCATTATCAGTACGAACTCTCTCGCCACAATGTAACCACCCTGTAGGCCGCCTATCAAGTTGCTCTCTAATTAGAGCAGTTTGAGTGAGATTTTGCTCTTGTCCAGCGACCGGGAACCATCCCTCAGCGTGGGTCCGACTCTCGGACCACACCTAGTTCCTATAGCCGATTTCCGGTGGTTCACCCTCCGAAACCCCCTCGCTAGGACCCCTTTGCTCTCAGGCCTCGGCCTCTCCCTCCAAGGGACCCTCCCCCCCGCCCACAGGCTCCAATCCCCACCCCACACCCCCAGCAGCCCACATTGCCTACCCGACCCCAGCTCCCATCACCCTCGGCCCGACGAGAAGACAAGGGAAAGGGACCGATGACCGGTGGAGCATCTTCTAGCACAGGGCCATGTGACCAGTGCTATAGGTGTGGTGGAATTGGCCACTTTGCGGCCAAATGTCCCACTCGGGAATCATTGGCTATTTCGGACACACCAGTCCGTGACTCCACACCGGAGCTGGTAGAGGTCATCTATGAGGCAGACCCCAAACTCGAGAAGGAGTATTTTTATTCGCTTCTAGAAGAGTTTGCTGCAGACTCGGGTATCCAGGGCGATGTGCACCTGCATGTGATCCACCCGAACCTCTGAACCCCCATTTAGAAGTCAGTAGGTTCATGTTATATGTCTAATGATAGGGTGCTAGGCCCGGATACAGAGGGGGGTGAATGTATCCCTCTACCAATAATGCCCAAATTATAACCTGGATGCTAGACACAGTCCCAGAATAAAACTAATTCAATTGAACTCATGAACAAACACATGGAGCGCGCCTAAGCAATCATCTAGCGGAAGCAAAGCAAGACAATCAAACCACTGCACAGATAATTTTTTAGGTGGTTCGGTCCACAGACCAACGTCCACCCCTCACTCCCAACCCGAGTGAGGCTTCCACTAGCACAAGCTAGAAATCGCAGACTCAGTCTGCAACAGGTGCTGCCAAACAGCTTGACCAGGGGAACAACCTCCCCTCTTCCTCCAGACCGGAGGGACACCCCAAGTGACTCCCAGCCACTTGGAACCAGAGACTAGGTCTCTCTTCCTCTAGACCAGGAGGGAACCTACCAGTGACTCCCCATCACCAGCAAACCAGAGGTAATAGACCTCTCTTCCTCTAGACCAAGAGAGAACCACTGATCACACATAGTCACCAGCGAACTGGAGATCAGATCTCCCTTCCCCTGAGTCCACAGGAGGAACCCGACCTCACTACTGAGTATCGGAAGAATAAAAGTAATCAGAGTAACAAAAGGAAAAACAAGAAATGAAAATAACACAGCAAACAGAAAGCTGGAAACTCAAATGCACAATGTGGCTCTCAACGGAGTTGACTGGCCTGGATCTGATCCACGGTCCAGTAGGAACTTCTTCTGCTACTTCTCTTCTTCTTCTTCTCAACTCACGCTCTCTCTTTCTCTTCTCTGCTCTCCTTTTCTCTCTCACTGTCTTTCTCTTTCTCGATCTCCCTTCTGCTCTCTATATTCTTCTGCTCAGGCTCACTCTTCTTCTTTCTTCTTCTTCTTCTGCTCTCTGCTACTCTCTTCTTCTATCACTCTCTACTGCTCTCTTTTTCTTCTTGCTGGATCGTGCAGACACTCTTTCTTTTATCAACACTCGATCAGTCCTCTTCTGAGGAAGAAGTCTTCTATATATAGCAGCAGCTCAGGGCGTGTGTCTTCCACATCTCCCGCCTAATTGACTCTGCCACGTGTCAGCATCTCAGCTCCTTGGATCACGTGCTAGGTGCCAACCTCGGATCACGTGCCCAGACACCTGTAAGATTAATGAAGAGTTCAGTCGATGAACAATATCAGCTGAAGACAGTGTACAGACTTTATTCAGCAGGTAAGATAATGGATGTATAGAGTTAGTCGTGTGAAGGAGGACGAGTGTATAGACTTGATAACATATGCTGTAGAATGCATATGATGCAGTGTATAGGCTTGATGAAAGCAATGCATGCACAATGATGCAATGTTCAGACTTTGCTGAAGACTGCCAGTCGATGTATAGACTTGGCTAAAGCCAATGCTGAAGCAATGTTCAGACTTTGCTGTAGGCTGCCAGTCGATGTTTAGACTTGCTGCTAGTAGGCTGGCAGAGGATGTATATACTTGCTGTGCAGGCTTCCTGACCATGTATGGACTTTGCTGAAGGTAATGCATGAGACAATGTTTAGACTTTGTGTATGCAATGCAGTGGCGTGTACACACTTTGTGAGTGTGAAGCTATGCATGTATAGACTTCACATATGCAGTCATTATACCATGTATAGACTTAGTGTTCACGTGAGAAAATGATGTATGGAGTTGATGTATGCAGCAATAAGAATGTACATACTTTATTGCATGCATGACAGACAATGTCTAGACTTGCTATAATGCGTGCAGCTAAAGGAGCAAACAGATGTATAGACTTTAAGTAAAGATGCATGAGCAATGTATAGACTATGCATAAGCACACTTGCGAGTGTATAGACTTGGCTACGGCATCAAAGTATGCACAACGTAAATGACGCCTTCTTCCTAGGCGTTCGATTCAAAAGTGACACCACTTTTGGTGGGCGTCAAATTCCAGACACAGTGGAATGTATAGACTTCCTTCGGCACAATGCAACATAACGATGTACAGACTTTGGCTTGAACAATGCACATACGGATGTACAGACTTGAACGTAGGTAAAGATACCAATGTTCAGACTAGTGCAATGTATGGACTTAGTGTGTGCGAGCATTGCTGCAGGCAGTGTACAGACTTGATGATGTGTAATGCATGAACAGCTGATGCAGTGTACAGACTTGGTCTCTTGCAATGCAGCGATGTACAGACTTTGCTATGCGTGCATGCTCACGATGTGTAGACTTGTTGAAATGCAAGGCAACGCAGACAATGGCTGTATAGACTTGGATATGTATGCAGGGCGAGGCAGGGCAGACCCTGTACAGACTTTGAAACATAAAGAGGCACACGGAGTGTACAGACTTGGTCTGCGACAACAGGCTGTACAGACTTGCATGAGACGATGCCTAAGATGCTGCATGAGACGATGCCAACGACTATGCCAATGATGTACAGACTTGCTAAGACGATGCATGAGATGCTGCCAGACTGTACAGACTTCGAGTGAGACGATGCATGAGATGGTGAACAATGTATAGACTTTAACGTAGGTAAAGTAGACATTGTATAGACTTTGCGAACACACAGCAGTGTATAGACTTGGACGCTCGCTATGCCTGCGATGTACAGACTTAGTGTTGCGCCACTAGGCCAATGTACAGACTTAGACCACCTGCATTCTATGCAATGTACACACTTCTAATGCTTGCAGTCTATGCAATGTATAGGCTTGGAGGACTTGCATGCTGTGCAATGTGTAGACTTGAGGTCTCGCATGCAATGCAGTGTGTAGACTTTGAAGTGCTTGCAGCTGTGCAATGTGCAGACTTTGAAGTCTCGCATGCAATGCAGTGTGTGGACTTGTCATGCCAACACAATGCGATGTACATACTTGTTGCGTGATGCTAATGTGCAGACTATGTAAATGCATGCGGTGTATAGACTACACTTATCTGGGGAGTCGACCCATCTAGAAAGGGGGTCGACCCACTTCTGTCCAGACTATGCTGAGTGTGATGATTCATGGATGTTTAGTCTGTACTGACTTCCACAAGCAGAGTAAAGCAACTGATGTATATGTATATGAATGCTTTATGCAGCAGATAACATGACTGAACATCAAATGCAATGCTTTAGATCTGATAAACTGACTGAACAGTAATGCAATGCTTTATGCTCTGATAAACTGACTGAACATCAGAATGACTAAAATGACTGAATATCACATGGTGACTCAAAGTGCTTAACTCACATCAAAACCAATCATCAAAACCACATGGGCATAACAATCTCCCCCTTTTTGATGATGGCAACACTGTCAACACAGTGAGTCATTCTAATGATGTGAGTCATTCTGATGACTCAAACTATTCTCCCCCTTTGACTTCATCAAAAAGAAAATAGTTTGAGAAGTTAAAGCATATTTATGACTCAGTCAATTTCTCCCCCTTGCTATAATCAAGATGAACCATGGACAGGTATGAATGCAGAGATGTAGATGCAACAAGAAATGCAATACCTCCCCCTAAATATATGAATGCAAGGTCACAATTGATATGAACATGATTCAATATGACAAGGAAGCTCCCCCTGAATAGATACCAATTGATATGCATATGTTGCATTTCTCCCAATTGATATGGTTGAGAGGGAGACCACAGTGGCATTCAAGGATAAGTTCAGGTCAATGAACCAAGGACAGTGAGCAGAAGAGTTTCAAATAATCAGATTTACAAATAAGCTCCAAACACAAGAAGTTCAGCCAGATTTTCAAAGAGATACCAATCTCATAAATCAATAATAGAATTTTTTAAAGTCTTCCATTATAAGGGCTTATGAATGAACTTTATTGAACAGCATGGTTTAAACATGATGTATACAAAGTTTGTCAATAAAATTCTGTATTTATATCTAAAATCACAGTTTAATAAAAGTGAACCAAGCCCTCATATTTATATCTTGATTAACCTCCCTTTCTCTTACACAATCAAATTTACTGACTTCTTTCGGAATTACATTGACTAGAATTGAGATCAAGCAGTTATGAAGTCATGTGAATTTGTCTAGGGTTATAGCAATTTTGCTTTTGCATCAATATTCAAATATTGCAATTTGTTCAGCAAATTTTCATTCTACATATATCCAGAGCACTCTAGTTCAGTGCACACTTTGTAACTAGAGGATATACGTTGATCAAACGCCAATATCCCTAAGCACTTAGTGTGACTAACAGTCATGCTTTATATTAACAGAGATAACATTTACACCTCATGACATACCTCAACTTATTTCTTTGATGAGTGAGATGTATTTCTCAGTATACATGCCATTGCTCTGCCAGATTTAACAATCATTTTTAAGCAGAGTTAACTATGGCACCTCATGACACAATCCTTTGGACATGGTTTCTCAGTGACCAAAGTCATTACTCTGATAATTATTTACCCTTTAGACATTTCAGAGAGCTCATTTGCTTCAAAACAATACTACTTTCATGTACTTAATCTCATAAAGTCATGTATTCAATAGTGCAGATTTCAGAAGTTTTTACAAGACTCGGCATGAAACATTTGGTTGAAGTTTTTTAAAAACATGATTCAGATATTTTTTTAAGAGATTTAAAGTCAAACTTCAATGAAAACATTAAATTTAAACCAGCTGAGTTATTTCAAACATTCATAAAATCGTATAATAGAAGATTCCTAGTTCAAGTGTTTTCAGATTTATGAACGAGAGATGTCCCATTGAAATCTTCACGAATGACTGATGGAAGAGGTCTTCAAGAATGAGTGTTTTTGAAGCTCATTATTTTCAGATATGATCAAGGTTTGTCAATTAAAATCAATGAGGAAAAGGTTATGCACATCAAGGAAGATATCAGGAGGTCAGGCATGCTTCAGGATTTTCAAGATTAACATGCAATAAATTTTTACAAATGTATGCATTTGACAATCTGTATGCAATGCATTGACTACCCCTGACAATATGCATTCAATCACTCTTTTTGGCATTTTTCAATGAAATGCAATGCAATTAACTACATGTATGCAAAGACATGTAATGTTTACCATGAAGACTGAACACATGACAATGTGACTCATGCTCATTCAGATTCTCAATGACTGTATATGCAAATCACATATATGCACTTCAGATGAGGAGAGTTCAGAGACTTCAATTTAGAAAATGCAGATGAAGAATGAATATGCAAAAACAGATTTAACATGCTATGCAGTAAAACTAAAAATAAGAAGTGCAAGAAATTTACCTGAAAAGTTCAGGAAGGGGTTTTCATTCTTGAGTGCCTTGGATTAATCCCCTCTTTATTAATCAGCTTTCAAGACACACCTGCAAGTTAGCAAACAATTTTGCACAAATAGGCACCCAAGAAGTCTTGGGTCCTGGCATGACAGTATCACTCCTAGCAAGTTTTCTCAGCATGTTTTTAACTTGATGATCATCAAATTTCATCAGAGGATAACCATCCATCAAATGTCCAGATTTGCCATTGTCACGCCCCGAGAGCGGAAGATACCCGGAGATGCGTGACGAGTTTATATCAATCATGTCAATCAAAGTAGTAGTGTATTCGACACAAAGACAGAGATGCGCAAAAGTAAAGATAACCCAATCCATTTATTTCTTCATAATAAATAGTCTATTACAAACCCAATACTCTATTCAAAAAAAAGAAAAGTACACATTTGACTCAAGAAATATATAAAAGACTAGATGACACTTGGAAAAGCTCTAGCTCTTTCACTCTTGATTCTCCCCATCCGATTAACTTTCCTCATCGTCGGACCTACCTGAAAAGTAAGGGAAACACGGAGTGAGCGAACGCTCAGTAGGAAATTATATCTCAGGAACTATCAAGGGGTTTAATAGTTACATCTTTCATGAATGCACTATAGCTATGCATGCTCCCCTAAAACGACAAGATAGAAAGAGGATATAACAATAAGATAACAGGGAGAACTAGTCATGAACCGTTCAAGAACTTATATCAAATGACCTCAAGATATTCAAGCAAGTACTTTATCATGTCAAGATGAAATTTAGCTATCACGTTCAAGTACGCAAGTAATTACCCTTTTTCGGGCCACGCAAGTCAGGTAATATCAAGTCAAGTACAAGATTTGTGGAATGTTCAATCAAGCTAGTCATGCACTTCGGTATAATGCCAATACCGTGATCAATCAACTCCCATGGGCACAAGTACTTTCGGGTGCTCCTCCCAGGACCAGATCGGGCCCTATATGCACAGGCATTAGTCATGTATTTTTAACATCCACATTTTTGTGTATAGCCATCATGGAATTTCAATAAGCAAGCTTGTAGTCATGTAAGACAACTTTGAGAGATTAGAGTCCAAAAATATGACTTTTGACACCAATAGGCGATAATAACGGTACAATCGCACTTTCGATAAAACTAGGTGGAATTGGTTCTCTTAACTCGGGTACCATGATAAGTAAGTAGAGACACTCTTTTATATAGAATTGAGGTCCATATGAATAGCACCTCAATGGTAAGACGTCATCATTCTTAATATAGAATTGAGGTTCACAAGAACATCAAGTTTGATATAGAATTGGGGTCTACAAGAACATCATAACAATGTTGATATAGAATTGGGGTTTACAAGAACATCATAACAACGGCATATTCTTCCCCGTTCATTAAGATAATTCTCATATCATACCCATGGCATGACATGAGTGCCGGTATTACCATGTTTCTATAGAGGGATATGGCAAAGATTGTGTAATGGGTTTTTAGGGTACAACCAGCTCAGTCGGCCTTGAGGGAATCCAAGGCTACGAGGAGACTTACGGAGGTCTCTATGACTAACTTGCTAGTCCAAAGGAACGGAATGTCCAATGGAGAGCTTGTATGTCAAAGAGAATTGAGTGTGTAATGCGATAAATCATCGTAGAAAACATGGGACTATACTCACGGAGTGGAGTAATAGTGCCAATGTATATGTATGTATGTATAATGAAACCCTCGGATAACAGTAATCAAGAAAAATCAGTAGTGCAGAAAATAGCGACTTTGGTAAAGTCGTTTTTCATGAAATTAACGCCTTAATCAGGGGCGTTTATATTAAATTTGACGACATGTATAGAAGTCGTCCTTTCAATATTTCTAATTTTGCAGAATATTAAAAATCTGGAAATTTTCATAAAACACGCCCTGGACAGGGGCGTTAGTTTTACAGAAAGCGCCCTAGTATGGGGCGTCAGTTCAATAAAAGACGACCTGGACAAGGTCGTTAATTCACAATTTTTACAATTTCGAGACGATGAAATTTCAGGAACATGATATAGGGTCAGGACCAGAAAAATAGCAGGATTACAAGAGATTGATCATGCATTAATCTAGAATCATGTTTGAATTGATATATAATTTTTAAACATGGTATTTAGTAATTAAAAGAAATTGACGTCCGTGTGCAAGGCGTCAAATATTAATTTGACAACCTAGTCATGGTCGTTTCTTGTAATTTAGTGCCCTTGATAGGGGCGCTTCTTTCAAAAACTCTTCAGAAACTAATCAAAACGCATGAAATCTATATGCATGTATTAATGGATGATATTATAATTATTAATATGCTAGTTTGGGCTACAATCCCTGAGAAAACCTACCTTGATAGTTATCTGGGTGAAGGTTCTGAGGATTTGGAGATGCTTTGCGATACTCTGTTATGAAGAGAGTATCCCCAGAACTCAAACAATGGACGAAGGCAGGTGACGAAGGATCCTCTGTTCTTCCCTGTCAACCGTCTGCAGATCCTATAAAAGAAGAAGAAACTGCATACATTAGTTTCTTCATCGCACATAATCAGAGGAGAAGGAAGAGGAAGAACATTACCTTGTTGTTCACGCTTGACAGGCCGATTACCTACGAAACAAAGAAGATGAAGAATCAATTAGTGTTCTTCATAAGATCGTATACGGAGAAAGAATAAGGAAGAACCTCCTGTTCTTCACATACCTTTAGAAGAATCGAACGCCAAAATATCGATCAGGCTTAATTTAGGGGGTATTTATAGGATCTGGGTGAAACCTAATAGGGTTAGTGTTCGATTGGAAGTAACACTTCCATGATAGAGTTATTACTACATTCGAACTCTTTCTCATAGTTATCCACTTACCCTGGATAAGTTCCTGGTTCGAACGAAACTGGAATGGAATTAACGCCTTATTCTAGGGCGTCGAATTTAAATTGACGCCTTGACGTGCGTCGTTTCTTGCTGAAACGCATCCATGTAAAGGGCGTTACTCTTTTTATTGTCTTTTTATGCCTTTTATTTATTTTGGCCGTCTGAAATTTGACGCCGTGAAACGTGGGCGCCCTTTCTTAAAAACGCGCCTTAGATGAGGACGTAGCGCCTTGCTCCAAGGCGTTAATTTTATCAGGGCTTTGTTCTTCTTGTTTCAACCTTTTTCATTTGTTCACTTAATCTTTTAGTTTATTTCAATTTATCTAAATTTATTTCTTCTAATTTTATATGTGTTGCTACACCCTCCCCCACTGAAAAGAATTTGGTCCCCAAATTCATAGCATATATTTACATATGGAGAGTGTAGAGTTCATACCTTCTAAAATAACTCTGGAAATCGCTTCCTCATAGATTCCTCGGTCTCCCATGTAGCTTCATATTCTGAATTCTTATTCCATTGTACTTTTAGCATGGGAATAACCTTATTCCTTAGGGTTCGTACTTCTCGATCTAGTATTCTTATGGGCTTCTGCTCGTATGTGAGATCTTTCCAGATTACTAGATTTCCATGCTCAATAATATGTGATGGATCATGCACATACTTCTTCAACATAGATATGTGGAACACATCATGTACTTCGGACAGTTGAGGTGGCAATGCGATGCGATAAGCAACCTCGCCAACTCTTTCTAGTATCTCAAAAGGTCCGATAAATCTTGGTGTAAGCTTGCCCTTAACACCAAATCTTCGTATTCCACGTCCAGGCGATATCTTGAGAAATACATGATCTCCAACTTAGAATTCAAGATCTCTTCTTCTTATGTCGGCATAAGCTTTTTGTCTAGACTGAGCAACTTGTAGTCTTTCTCTGATCAATTGTATCTTCTCGGTAGTGTCCCTTACCATGTCTGGACCTAATAGTTGTTTCTCTCCAACTTCGTCCCAGCATAAGGGTGATCGACAACTCCTTCCGTATAAGGCTTCAAAAGGTGCCATTCGTATACTTGCCTGGTAGCTATTATTGTACGCAAATTCAACCAGAGGCAAGTGATCATGCCAGTTTCCACCAAAATCAGTAATGCATGCTCTTAGCATATCTTCGACTACTTGATTGGTTCTCTCGGTCTGACCATCCGTTTGAGGATGAAAAGCCGTACTAAAGTTAAGTCTCGTCCCCAACGAATGTTGTAGTCCTTTCCAAAAATGAGAAGTAAAATGGGGATCTCTGTCAGACACGATTGAAACAGGAATACCATGTAATCTGACTATTTCCTTGATGTATAGTGCAGCTAAGACATCAACTGACCATCGACTCTTGATTGGCAAGAAATGCGCTGATTTAGTCAATCGGTCAATGATAACCCATATTCCATCATGTCCTCTTTTTGATTTAGATAAACCCATGATGAAATCCATACCAATATCCTCCCACTTCCATTTAGGGATATCTAGAGGATGTAGTTTTTCAGCAGGCTTTTGGTGTTCCGCCTTGACTTGTTGGCATGTGAGACAGCGTGATACGTAGTCCGCTATTTCTCTTTTCATGTTGGGCCACCAAAAATTTCTTTTTACATCTTGGTACATTTTGGTAGATCCTGGATGAATCGTATACCTTGACCTATGAGCTTCATCTAAGATCTTCTTCTTCAATTCTGGGCAGTCTGGTATACAAGTTCTATTCTTGAATAACAATCTTCTATCAGAAGTTAATTGGAAATCTGATTGTCCTTCTAATCTGCCCTTGACCTCCACTAATGTTGGATCATCACCCTGAAGTCCTTGTATGTCAGTTAGTAGGTCTGACTGAATACTTATGTGAGATAATATGACGCACCTAGGGTCCGTGTCCATGCTTATATTGAGTTCAGAGAATTGCTCCAGCAACTTCCATTCTTGAATCATACAATTGGCTAACAGTGCTCTCGGCTTTCGACTAAGGGCATCTGCTACATGATTACCCTTTCCGGGATGATATTGTATATTGAGGTCGAAGTCCTTGAGATATTCCAGCCATCGTCTTTGCCTCATATTTAACTCCTTCTGTGAGAAAAGATATTTGAGACTCTTATGATCGGAGTATACAGTAAACTGTACTCCATAAAGATAATGTCTCCATATTTTGAGTGCAAATACTACCGCGGCCAATTCTAAGTCATGGACGGGGTAGTTCTCTTCATGCTTCTTTAATTGACGAGAAGAGTAGGCTATAACCTTCCCTTGTTGCATTAAAACACATCCGAGGCCAATGCCAGAAGCATCATTGTATACCTCGAACTTTTCTCCTTCAATTGGTAATGCTAAGATAGGAGCTGTAGTAAGATGATCCTTGAGAGTTTAGAAGCTTCTTTCACATTCCTTACTCCATTCATAACGGATCTCCTTGCGAGTTAACCTCGTAAGTGGCACGGCGATTTTAGAGAAATCCTTGATGAATCGCCTGTAATAGCCGGCAAGACCTAAGAAACTTCGGATCTCGCTAGCATTGGTCGGTCTTTCCTAGTTCCTTACAGCTTCAACCTTTGATGGGTCTACAGACAAGCCATCCTTTGATATAACATGTCCGAGAAAAGTCACTTCTTCAAGCCAGAATTCACACTTGCTAAGTTTTGCATATAATTGGTTTGTCCTCAATATTTGTAATGAAATCCTCAAATGTTCCTCATGCTCTTCCTTGGTCTTGGAATAAATCAATATATCATCAATAAAGACCACCACGAATTGATCCAAATAAGGCCTGAATATACTATTCATTAACTGCATAAAGGCAGCAGGGGCATTCGTTAGTCCGAAAGGCATAACAACAAATTCATAATGGGCATACCTGCTTCTGAATGCGGTTTTATGAATATCCTCGTCCTTGATTCTTAGTTGGTGATATCCTGACCTAAGATCAATTTTAGAAAAGTACTTGGATCCTGAAATTGGATCAAACAATTCATCGATTCTCGGTAGTGGATACTTGTTCTTGATAGTGAGATGATTCAACTGTCGATAGTCGATGCATAACCTCATGGATCCGTCTTTCTTCTTTACAAACAATACAGGCGCTCCCCACAGGGAAGTACTTGGTCTAATGAATCCTTTCTTAATGAGTTCCATCAATTGCTCTTTTAACTCCTTGAGTTCAGCAGGTGACATCCTATAAGGTGCCTTTGAAATCGGACCAGCACCAGGGACTAAGTCAATGGTGAATGCCACTTCTCTTTGCGGGGGTAATCCCGGCAAATCTTCCGGAAACACGTCCGGAAATTCCTGCACCACTAGAATGTCTTCTAGCTTAGCTTCCTTAGCTTCTTTAACTGTGACAAAGGCAAGGAAAGATGCACATCCTTTCCTGATGAGCTTGCTAGCTCGGAGAGCTGAAATAAGAGGGGATCTGCTCCGACCCTTGGGGCTAGTAAAGATTAGTTCGGGAAATTCCTTGAATGTAACCTTGCTATTGCGGCAATCAACCGTTGCCTGATACTTGGATAACCAATCTGCTCCTAGTATAACATCATACTCTTTCAGATCTAAACATATGAGATCAATAGGGAGATTTCTACCCTGAACCAATACTTCGCAGTTTTGGTAATGATGTGTAATATCAGTCTCATCACCCAGAGGAGTAGACAAAACTAACTTCATCCATTCCGGTTCTAGGGGTAATGGGTCAGCAAACTTCTTAGAAATAATAGAATGTGATGCACCAGTATCAATTAAGACATATGCATTCTTGGAACAAACTTTCAATGTACCTTCCACTAGGCCACCTTCTTCTTCTTGCTCGGTCTCCTTGATTGCATGAAGACGAGCATTCTTGGTTACTGGGCGCTTTCCGTCACCGGCTTGGTTATTTAGTAGTGGGCAATCGGGAATCCGATGCTCACGACTCCCACAACGGATCGGAGACATGCTCTAAGTTTCCTCCAGCATTCTTCTGCTCTATGACCCGCTTTATCACAATGTTTGCACACTGTATTTGGAGAGGTAGTGGTGATAGAGAAGGGCTTGGTCTTCTTGAACTTTTGCTCTTGTGAGGAAATACCTCCATTGCTAGGCCTCTTCTTGAAGTTGGGTTTAAAGGAACCCGATCCTGTAACTTGTTCCTTCTTATCCTTACCACGAATCCTATCAGATAGTTCTGTGGCATCTTCTAACAGTTGTGCGCGGCGTACTATCTCCGAATAGACCTGAATGTCCATCGGTGCCAGTTGGGTAATATATTGGGGCCTGAGCTCGTTTAGGAACCTCCTAGCTTTCATCTTCTCGGTGCTAACTAAGTGCTTAGCATACCGAGACAATCTAGAGAATTGGGCCTCATACTCGGCCACTGACAAAGATCGTTGCTTTAATGCAGCAAATTCTGCAGCCTTCTTTTCCTGAACTCGGTCCGAGAAATATTTTACGTTGAAGTGTTCAACGAATTCCTCCCACGTAACCTGATCTTGATTTATAGTAGCCTCTATTGATTCCCACCAGCATCTAGCATCCCTTTCTAACTGAAAAGTAGCTAATAAGACCTTATCTTGATCCGTGCATTGCATAACACGGAATAATCGTTCTGTTTCCTTAATCCAGTGTTCAGCGTCATCTGGATCAGTAGAACCCGTGAACTTGGGCGGGTTCATGTTCTTGAAAGTCTGGTGGAGACTTCCTGCTCGTTGTCCACCTCCTTGTGTTACTTGTTGCAGCACTTGAGTCATGCCTTGCAGTGTACGCTGCATGTTGCGCCATTGAGCACGTTCGACAGCCATTATCCTACAATTACCATAACTATATTAATACGTGATTTGTATTTAAAGACTAGTATTTCTATGTTACTTTTAACCCTTGGTTCTACCCAATCTCACTGGTTAAAAGTTTAAAACTTATCCTTGGACTTGGGCTTCCTAGGAATTGAATACCCTAGGCTCTGATACCATTCTATCACGCCCTGTACTCTATACCGTCGAGGTATTGTTCGCTTTGGCCTACCGGCCTCACGATTTTATCCCTTTTTAAGGGTGATCGGCTCCAGAATGGGGGACTTCCCGGGCAGGTCACCCATCCCAGTACTACTCCCCATTAAGCACGCTTAACTTCGGAGTTCTTTTCAAGAACTGAGCCGATACTTCAAAAGGCACCTCGATGATATAGAGTACACAACTTAACTATATTTGAGGGTGTTACAATCTACCCCTCTTATATAGGTGACGTCCTCGTCGCTGGGCACATATAGCACGCAATCGCGCAATCAAGCCCCCAGGCAGGTAGGACTCTAGAGGTGGCCCCTACAGGCTCAAGAGGTGGCTCCCACTATGTAGCACTTTGCTCCATTACGGACTCAAGAGGTGGCTCCCATAGCGTAGCACTTTGCCCTGCATGGCACTTAGTTCTCACACTTCCGGCTGGGGTATAGCTCTGATACCATTCTGTCACGCCCCGTACTCTATACCGTCGAGGTATTGTCTGCTTTGGCCTACCGGCCTCACGATTTTGTCCCTTTCTAATAGTGATCGGCTCCAGAATGGGGGACTTCCCTGGTAGGTCACCCATCCCAGTACTACTCCCCATTAAGCACGCTTAACTTCGGAGTTCTTTCCAAGAACTGAGCCGATACTCTAAAAGGCGCCTCGATGATATAGAGTACAACTTAGCTATATTTGAGGGTGTTACAATCTACCCCTCTTATATAGGCGACGTCCTCGTCGCTGGGCACGTATGGCACGCAATCACTCAATCAAGCCCCCAGGCAGGTAGGACTCTAGAGGTGGCCCCTACAGGCCCAAGAGGTGGCTCCCACTATGTAGCACTTTGCTCCATTATGGACTCAAGAGGTGGCTCCCATAGCGTAGCACTTTGCCCTGCATGACACTTAGCTCCCACACTTCCGGCTGGGGTATGGCTCTGATACCACAAAAACTGTCACGCCCCGAGAGCGGAAGATACCCGGAGATGCGTGACGAGTTTATATCAATCATGTCAATCAGAATAGTAGTGTATTCGACACAAAGACAGAGATGCGCAAAAGTAAAGATAACCCAATCCATTTATTTCTTCATAATAAATAGTCTATTACAAACCCAATACTCTATTCAAAAAAAGAAAAGTACACATTTGACTCAAGAAATATATAAAAGACTAGATGACACTTGGAAAAGCTCTAGCTCTTTCACTCTTGATTCTCCCCATCCGATTAACTTTCCTCATCGTCGGACCTACCTGAAAAGTAAGGGAAACACGGAGTGAGCGAACGCTCAGTAGGAAATTATATCTCAGGAACTAGCAAGGGGTTTAAGTAGTTACATCTTTCATGAATGCACTATAGCTATGCATGCTCGCCTAAAACGACAAGATAGAAAGAGGATATGAAAATAAGATAACAGGGAGAACTAGTCATGAACCGTTCAAGAACTTATATCAAATGACCTCAAGATATTCAAGCAAGTACTTTATCATGTCAAGATGAAATTTGGCTATCACGTTCAAGTACGCAAGTAATTACCCTTTTTTGGGCCACGCAAGTCAGGTAAATCAAGTCAAATACAAGATTTGTGGAATGTTCAATCAAGCTAGTCATGTACTTCGGTATAATGCCAATACCGTGATCAATCAACTCCCATGGGCACAAGTACTTTCGGGTGCTCCTCCAGGACCAGATCGGGCCCTATATGCGCAGGCATTAGTCATGTATTTTTAACATCCACATTTTTGTGTATAGCCATCATGGAATTTCAATAAGCAAGCTTGTAGTCATGTAAGACAACTTTGAGAGATTAGAGTCCAAAAATATGACTTTTGACACCAATATGCGATAATAACGGTACAATTGCACTTTCGATAAAACTAGGTGGAATTGGTTCCCTTAACTCGGGTACCATGATAAGTAAGTAGAGACACTCTTTTATATAGAATTGAGGTCCATATGAATAGCACCTCAATGGTAAGACGTCATCATTCTTAATATAGAATTGAGGTTCACAAGAACATCAAGTTTAATATAGAATTGGGGTCTACAAGAACATCATAACAATGTTGATATAGAATTGGGGTTTACAAGAACATCATAACAACGGCATATTCTTCCCCGTTCATTAAGATAATTCTCATATCATACCCATGGCATGACATGAGGTCCGGTATTACCATGTTTCTATAGAGGGACATGGCAAAGATTGTGTAATGGGTTTTTAGGGTACAACCAGCTCAGTCGGCCTTGAGGGAATCCAAGGCTACGAGGAGACTTACGGAGGTCTCTATGACTAACTTGCTAGTCCAAAGGAACGGAATGTCCAATGGAGAGCTTGTATGTCAAAGAGAATTGAGTATGTAATGCGATAAATCATCGTAGAAAACATGGGACTATACTCACGGAGTGGAGTAATAGTGCCAATGTATATGTATGTATGTATAATGAAACCCTCGGATAACAGTAATCAGGAAAAATCAGTAGTGCAGAAAATAGCGACTTTGGTAAAGTCATTTTTCATGAAATTAACGCCTTAATCAGGGGCGTTTATATTAAATTTGACGACATGTATAGAAGTCGTCCTTTCAATATTTCTAATTTTGCAGAATATTAAAAATCTGGAAATTTTCATAAAACACGCCCTGGACAGGGGCGTTAGTTTTACAGAAAGCGCCCTGGTATGGGGCGTCAGTTCAATAAAAGACGACCTGGACAAGGTCGTTAATTCACAATTTTTACAATTTTGAGACGATGAAATTTTAGGAACATGATATAGGGTCAGGACCAGAAAAATAGAAAGATTACAAGATATTGATCATACATTAATCTAGAATCATGTTTGAATTGATATATAATTTTTAAACATGGTATTTAGTAATTAAAAGAAATTGACGTCCGTGTGCAGGGCGTCAAATATTAAATTGACGACCTAGTCATGGTCGTTTCTTGTAATTTAGCGCCCTTGATAGGGGCGCTTCTTTCAAAAACTCTTCAGAAATTAATCAAAACGCATGAAATCTATATGCATGTATTAACAGATGATATTATAATTATTAATATGCTAGTTTGGGCTACAATCCCTGAGAAAACCTACCTTGATAGTTATCTGGGTGAAGGTTCTGAGGATTTGGAGATGCTTTGCGATACTCTGTTATGAACAGAGTATCCCCAGAACTCAAACAACGGACGAAGGCAGGTGACGAAGGATCCTCTGTTCTTCCCTGTCAACCGTCTGCAGATCCTATAAAAGAAGAAGAAACTGCATACATTAGTTTCTTCATCGCACATAATCAGAGGAGAAGGAATAGGAAGAACATTACCTTGTTGTTCACGCTTGACAGGCCGATTACCTACGAAACAAAGAAGATGAAGAATCAATTAGTGTTCTTCATAAGATCGTATACGGAGAAAGAATAAGGAAGAACCTCCTGTTCTTCACATACCTTTAGAAGAATCGAACGCCAAAATATCGATCAGGCTTAATTTAGGGGGTATTTATAGGATCTGGGTGAAACCTAATAGGGTTAGTGTTCGATTGGAAGTAACACTTCCATGATAGAGTTATTACTACATTCGAACTCTTTCTCATAGTTATCCACTTACCCTGGATAAGTTCCTGGTTCGAACGAAACTGGAATGGAATTAACGCCTTATTCTAGGGCGTCGAATTTAAATTGACGCCTTGACGTGCGTCGTTTCTTGCTGAAACGCGTCCATGTAAAGGGCGTTACTCTTTTTATTGTCTTTTTATGCCTTTTATTTATTTTGGCCGTCTAAAATTTGACACCGTGAAACGTGGGCGTCCTTTCTTAAAAACGCGCCTTAGATGAGGGCGTAGCGCCTCGCTCCAAGGCGTTAATTTTATCAGGGCTTTGTTCTTCTTGTTTCAACCTTTTTCATTGGTTCACTTAATCTTTTAGTTTATTTCAATTTATCTAAATTTATTTCTTCTAATTTTATATGGGTTGCTACAGCCATAATGATGGCAAGAAGCAGCAGATTTCTGATTTGATTTATGCACATTCTTATTAGCATGAATTCTATGTGCATATGCATGGAAATTTTTGTTAACAGAATTAAAATTCTGTTTACCAAAACTAATCTTGCTTTGGTATCCTGCCAGCCAACAGGTTGCAGCCTTGTGACCTGGCTTTCCACATTTATAGCATGAAAGTTTTGCAAATTGTTTTACAGGGAATTTGACAGCATGGGAGTTAACAGAATTCTTCTGAATATGCCAACAGTCCTTGACTGTATGGCCTTTTTTCCCACACTCAAAACATGTAGAAATCTTTCTTCTAAATGCAAATTTATTCCCACCAAAACCATTTCTATTTGCAGAGAATTTAGCATGTTTGAAGTTCTCATTCCTACCCTGAATATGCCAACAGTTTTTGACTGTATGGCCATGCTTTCTATAGTGAGAGCATTTGATAGAATTTCTTCTGAAGGAACCTGACCAGCATTCAGAGACCTTGTGACCAGTTTTGTTGCAGTTAAAGTAAATGATGTGATGGTTCTTTGAACCAGATTTGTTCTTATTAAAAACATGCTGGCTTGCAGGGAATTTAGCATGATATGAATGAGATGTTTTCTTACCACTTGCAAACCAGTAGTGAGCAATTGTGTGTCCTAATTTGCCACAGTGAAAATATTCAATTTTTTTTTTCTGAGATGAAGAATTTTTCTCATGAAATTTCCTAGCATTCATTATGCTGGCACTCATATCATCTTTCTCCATCAACCTGCAGTCATGCATCAGATGACCAGGTTTATGACAATAGTGGCATGACATTTTCTTTTTGTGTGCATGTGTGTGTATGTTTAGGTTATGTTTCACATGCACAGCATCAACATGAGTGTTTCTTTGCTTGCTCTTCACATGATCATTCCTTTTCACTTTTTCAGCTTGTTTCTGAAAGTCAGTTTGTTTCTGCATTTTCTGAACAGTGGGCTGTTTATCTTTTGAGGTGATGGCTACATTTGATGAAGTGACAAACGATGTCATTAGCTTATCTTTAAGAGCCTTTTTATTGACATTGTTGTAACCTAACCCTTCCTTCCTGACATTGATTTTTACACCTAGTAGCTTGTCTAGGTTTTCTTGCCCACTCACAAACTTAGACAAAGAGTTCCTCAAGTCTTGGATTTCGTTTTCAAGAGAGGCAATGTGTAACTTATAACTTGCAGTCTCTTGTTCACTGCAATTGACAGCTTCATTCAAAACCTTGTTGGCTATTTTATATTCTTCGATCTCCTTTCTCAGATCTTCTACTTTTTCAGTTTCATTTGTAGAGATCATTTTCCCTTTCTCCAATGTAAGAAGTCTTTCAGACATGGCACTGTTTAAAAATTTTAATTTTTCAACTTCTTCTTTAAGCTTATCATTTTGAACCAATTCATTTATTAGAAGCTGATCTTATGAATTGACTTCTTGCTTTCTTCTATTTTCAAATTCCTTCATTTCTCTTTGCTGTTTTTCATCCTTTTTCTGTAACTCCATGTTTACAGATTTTATGGCTTCAAATTTCTCAATCAGCAAATCATTCTCTCGTTTAAGTTTCTCTAATTTTTCTTCATTTTCTTTGGAGAATTTTTTGAGGGAATCTTTTTCAGACTTCAGCTTGTCTAAATCTGAGTTCACACTATCGAAATTTTTTATCAATTCTTTACTCTGAACAGAATCATGACAAGTCAGGCTAAGCTTCTTCTCAAGTTTAGAGATTTCTTTTACATGATCTTGATTCTCAATTTTCAGCAATGAAATTTATTTCTTCAACATTTGAATATCAGACATACAAGCATCATGAACATTTTTCAGTTCAACACAATTTTTACATGGAGAATTCAAACTGTCTGATCTACTATTCTTCTTCAAATGTTTGTATTATTTTCTTAACTGATCATAAGATTCTTGCAATTCATCATAAGCAGCAATCCAATCATCTAATGAAAAGTTCTCGAAGGGATTTACATCTTCATCATCATCTTCTTCATTTTGGCTACCACTTTGATTGCTTCTGTTAGCCATCATGCAGCTGTCCTCACTTCTCTTCTGAGCTCGCTTCAGCATATCTAGAATGTCTTTAGCAGAGCTGCAATCATGAAAGCAGGAATGTAAAGCCTTATCAGTAGCTGCCTTCATTAGATTCATAGCTATTTGATTCTCTTCATACATTGATCTGTGACTGTCAGTCCATTTGGACTTTTTCTTTGGTAATTTATGAGGACCGTGTGAAATTAACTTCCACAGATCAGGATTAACTGATATAGCATAATTTTTCAGACTGACAAACCATACATTAAAATTGGAGCCGTTGAAAACTGGTGGATCACCCATGGAAACAGATCAGATTTAATGCAACAGGAATATTTGATGGGAATCGACGCCGAGCATGTACATTTTATTTTGCATTTGTGTCCTTTAGTTTATTTTTATATCCATGGGAAAGTATAAGCGCAATTGTACGGCTTTGTAAGCCAATGCGTCATTCCCTTGGATTGTTTGGGTTTCTA
Source organism: Amorphophallus konjac (assembly GCA_022559845.1). Lineage (NCBI taxonomy): Eukaryota > Viridiplantae > Streptophyta > Magnoliopsida > Alismatales > Araceae > Amorphophallus > Amorphophallus konjac. The sequence continues at coordinate 207,158,587 of CM040119.1, forward strand.
TGTAATTTGTCAGTAGGACCAGTAAGGGGGCCCTCAGTCCTTTCCCATTGGTCCATGTCATCCATGTGGGGCTGGTCAACCATCCTAGGTGGCCTTCTAGAAGGGTTGAATGCCAATTGACCACATGGGAGACAAAGGGGGTAAATTTTCCAAGGTAGGCTACCTACCATGTCAAGCTTGTCTCCCACTTAGATTATTTTATTTTTTTGTGTGTGTGTTGGTCACATTTAATCTAGGCCCTTCCTTCCCCATCCCTAGATCCAATGGTGGAGATTTGATTTGATGTGTAGCATATATATACTTGTATTTTTTCCATTTAGAACAATTAATGAGAAGAAAAAAGCATTTTGGCAAGAGCCCCTTGTGAGAATTTCGACCCTCTCTCTCTCTCCCTCTGGTTTTCTTCATCCCCAACCTCATTTCTAGAGTGGTAACCCTTCTATCATCTCCTCTTCACCTCCGGTAATCATCGGTGCCGCCGCCGCCGCCGTTCGTGCCGCCTTCGAGCCGCCACGGGATCGTCTTCGGTGTTCTGTCCTGCTGGACAGAGGTGCAGCTCGAAAATTCCTCAGGCCAGCCACGAGTTCCAATCGACATAAAATTTTGAGGGTTGGTTCCTACCTTATAGACCCTTCCCCACATAAAAATTCACCTCCAAATTCCCCCGTTTCATATTGTTTCCACTTCGTTCATTCCCCAAACTCAAATCAGATCTGTCTCTGTCTACAGTGACAGAACCTTTGAGTTCGTCCCCTTCTACCACCCTTTTGAATTTATTTTGCCCTCCCAATTTAACTGGGTTTTCTGTCCATTTTTCCATACCACCACAATTTTTATTAATTTTTTTTGAGTCTTTTACCTATTTTTCAAAATTCATGTTCTACCGGAGCTACAGTACCTCCAGCCAGATCTCGGATTCGACCTTCTTCCAGTAAACAAATCATATAAATTCATAGACACATCCAAACGTGTCCAAACCAACTTTTCCGTCTTTCCAACTCAAAATCCTACAATGTTCATGAAGAAGTCGAAGTCTGAATCCAAGGTCCTCCTAACGGTCAACGGCAGTTATCAGAGATCAGCTCTGCAGATCTGAGTGTTCAGTTACTGTACAACAGGAGGTTGTAAATTCCACAAGTCCAGATCAGCGAAGATCCAGGCCAGATCTCTAGGCCTACATTGAAGTACTTCGTGTCAGCTTTCCAACGGCGCTAATTTCGTGTCAATCCGACATCGGATCTGACCGCAGCGTCCGTTCTCGCCGGACAGCGCGCTGAAAACCAGAAACTGCAGATCCGTGGGAAGTTTTCCCGACGGGCGCCGGCCGGAGCCGCCCGGCCTCCGATCATCGTTCCAGCGTGCCGCCAGCCCGGGGATCGCTTCCATCAGTGTCCCCCACCACAGCGGTGACCCGGGTCCCACACGGCCCCTCAGGACAGCACGTGGGCCCCACCGTCACGTGTTCGGGTGTTGCCGAAACAGCGCGAGAAGCCGCCCGTCAACCCGAATTCGGTCCTCCCGGACCCCATTGTGTAGCCCTTTACCTCCCTGCGTGGAGTGGGCAGCGGCTTACATTTCTGTAATATTGTGTAATATTGTTCCGGGAGTACGAGTTCGGCCGGGTCCGTCGTCCCCACGCCGAGCGCGTGGAGGTATCGTCTTCGCTCCTACACTTGGCATTTCGCTTATTTCATATATGCTTGTTTATGCCACTGCTAGAGAGCATGTTTTAGGACCTAGCTCGTTATAATTTCATATCACCGTTGCTGCGAGAGAGTGAGCGAGACCGTCCCGTGACCCGATCCGGGCACGAAAGTGCGAATCGACCACCCTAGCTCTTGCCGGTTTCTCAACCGTGCACGTCCGACGCTTCCCTCATCAAGGGACGATCGCGAGCTTGTCGTGTCCTTGGTCCCGTCCCGCATCAATTTGGTATCAGAGCAGGTTGAGTCTAGGGTGTTTGCATTCAAAAAAAAAAGTGTCATGTAGTCATTAGTCGGTCTAAGTCGTGTTTAGGATCATCATATTTTTAAAACAACAAAAAGAGTCATTTTTGGGTCGCATACATCCCTTTACTCGGTATATAAAAAGGTGTTGTCCGACCGTTAGGTTACGCCTATCGGGAAGGCCGCACACTTGTGCGAGTGACCTTCGGGTCGATTGTCTCCGCCCCGTACCGAGTCTTGGTTTACGTCTAGGGTCCTTAGTGTGCATTAGTTAGTGCATTCCAACTTTGCATTACTTAGTGTCGTGTCTAGTGTTTTGGTCCGAGTGTCGGCATGGCCATCCACTAGTTTCCCCGTGTCCCATGGAGTCCCAAACTCCCGGATGGTGGCGATACTATCTCAAATGGAAGGACCACCCGAACCACCCCACGAGGCCCGAAACCCGGGATTTCTACGGGTCCGATGACCCGAGTGTCTATCTAGAATGGGAAGCCATTATGGATGATTACTTTGAGGTGTACATCATGTACGGGCCCATGCAAGTCGATGTTGCCAAAATGCGACTTTTTGGTGAAGCCGCTGCAACTTGGAGGGACATCAAATATTGGAGGGAGGATAGGAATCTAAGGCCCATCAAGTCATGGTGGGAAGAGAATGCTTAGGAGGGCCTACGTTCCCCGCCCACCTACCTCCAACCACGGAGGTCATTCCACTCACCAACCCCACCAACTCACCCACAATCAAGTGGGCCACACCTCTACCCAATCCCACCCCTTCACCGCCGTCCAAGCCCACCAAAGTGACCCCAATCTAGTGGCCCGCCCATGCACCACCAACCAACCTCCCCTTGGCACTCCCATCCCAACCCACTCAAGCACCTCCAACCGAGTAGAAGTCCCGCTTATAACCGAGCCTAGGCCCACACCCGAGCCGAGAGTTAAGGAGCTAGTCCACCCCAAGGTCCCTCCTCCAACCCGCTCCTTAGAAGAAATAAAGAAAATGATTTCGGATTGGTGGGAAAGGACACAAGCTACTCCACCACCCATGGATGCTCCATTGTTATCTACCTCCGGTCTTCATTCGAAACCATCAAAGTGGGAACTACCAAAGCCCGAGCCACCCGTGTTTCTTACGGGAACACTTTACATAGCCGAGCCACTTCTTAGATGGCTCAAGGATGGCTTGGTCCCACATCTCTTCCCATCAATGGACCCCACACTACCACTAGTGCCGGTCAACTCATTCCATACCACATTTCGATCTCGTCACCATGTTGATACGTTGGATGATCTTGTCATGGGATTAGATTCACAATGGGAGTTGACGCATCTTTTGGCCCGAGGCTTTGACCAACCCGCTAGTCTTAGCTTCACCCATCCGGCCATAGGGTCCATTACCTCCGAGTGCACCGTGGGTTGTGTCACCACGGAGGTTCTTCTACTTCTCCCGCTACCGGATGAGCCCGACTTCATGACTTTGCTTCCGAGGGAGGAGTCATATTTCCTATACACGGTCCCATCTACCATGACGGAGGAAGGTGACCACCCGCACCTTCAAGAATTTCATGATTGGGACCATGTCATGTTGGAACCCACTTCATGGGGTCACACCTTCTTCGACCCTTTTGACCCCTTCACTAGTGACCCTCCCGAGTTTTCATACTCGTTACCCTTCTTCCGCGGAGTTCACTATCCCACCTTTTCCATTCGGGCCAAGCAAACTCCACATAGCCATAGGTCCGAACCATCCCTCGGGGGTAAGGAAGACTTTGGTTTCCCCGATCCCTCTAAACCACCCGCACCTCCCGGACTTCCCGCATCCAAGCCCAATGTCCATGATTGGTGCATCATAGTATGTCTAGGAGTTCCCCATGACGTCAACCTCCAGTTACGTCAAATGCATGTATGGCACATATTCGGGTGTCCTGGTCTGCCGTCATCCATGTACGGGTCTGACTAACATTAGGTGTGTCTAGGGTCCTAGTTGAGTCGGTGTGTTTTTTGTGTGGTTTGTTTGTGTGGTGATTTTGAGTCGATTGTTTGTGTGATTTTCATTCATGTGTCAGTGCATGGTGAGTCTGCATGTGTCTTGTGCAAGCTCGTGTCGTTCTCTTATGAGTGTGAAGCGAGTCGACTCACTTGATGAGTATGGGATCGGTTCTACTTCTATACCCGGATCAGTCACCTATAGGGACTCAGCGGTGATTCCTAGTGAGTCTTCGAGCTGCTTCCTTCCTTTTTGAGAGTGCCCCTTCGGAGTGACCACCTTTAGCCCATAGCAATTCGCATATCGAGTATATATGGAATGAGCAGGTGCCGATCATTTGGAGTGGAGCGTACCCGCGTTACTTGGCACGGTGACGGATCCGCCGGAGTATTCGAGCATCCTTACCCCTACTCGACGGGGTCGAGTTCCTCCCACCCGGGGAGAGTTGATGGGAATCGACGCCGAGCATGTACATTTTATTTTGCATTTGTGTCCTTTAGTTTATTTTTATATCCATGGGAAAGTATAAGCGCAATTGTACGGCTTTGTAAGCCAATGCGTCATTCCCTTGGATTGTTTGGGTTTCTATGTAATTTGTCAGTAGGACCAGCAACGGGGCCCTCAGTCCTTTCCCATTGGTCCATGTCATCCATGTGGGGCTGGTCAACCATCCTAGGTGGCCTTCTAGAAGGGTTGAATGCCAATTGACCACATGGGAGACAAAGGGGGTAAATTTTCCAAGGTAGGCTACCTACCATGTCAAGCTTGTCTCCCACTTAGATTATTTTATTTTTTTGTGTGTGTGTTGGTCACATTTAATCTAGGCCCTTCCTTCCCCATCCCTAGATCCAATGGTGGAGATTTGATTTCATGTGTAGCATATATATACTTGTATTTTTTCCATTTAGAACAATTAATGAGAAGAAAAAAGCATTTTGGCAAGAGCCCCTTGTGAGAATTTCGACCCTCTCTCTCTCTCCCTCTGGTTTTCTTCATCCCCAACCTCATTTCTAGAGTGGTAACCCTTCTATCATCTCCTCTTCACCTCCGGTAATCATCGGTGCCGCCGCCGCCGCCGTTCGTGCCGCCTTCGAGCCGCCACGGGATCGTCTTCGGTGTTCTGTCCTGCTGGACAGAGGTGCAGCTCGAAAATTCCTCAGGCCAGCCACGAGTTCCAATCGACATAAAATTTTGAGGGTTGGTTCCTACCTTATAGACCCTTCCCCACATAAAAATTCACCTCCAAATTCCCCCGTTTCATATTGTTTCCACTTCGTTCATTCCCCAAACTCAAATCAGATCTGTCTCTGTCTACAGTGACAGAACCTTTGAGTTCGTCCCCTTCTACCACCCTTTTGAATTTATTTTGCCCTCCCAATTTAACTGGGGTTTCTGTCCATTTTTCCATACCACCACAATTTTTATTAATTTTTTTTGAGTCTTTTACCTATTTTTCAAAATTCATGTTCTACCGGAGCTACAGTACCTCCAGCCAGATCTCAGATTCGACCTTCTTCCAGTAAACAAATCATATAAATTCATAGACACATCCAAACATGTCCAAACCAACTTTGCCGTCTTTCCAACTCAAAATCCTACAACGTTCATGAAGAAGTCGAAGTCTGAATCCAAGGTCCTCCTAACGGTCAACGGCAGTTATCAGAGATCAGCTCTGCAGATCTGAGTGTTCAGTTACTGTACAACAGGAGGTTGTAAATTCCACAAGTCCAGATCAGCGAAGATCCAGGCCAGATCTCTAGGCCTACATTGAAGTACTTCGTGTCAGCTTTCCAACGGCGCTAATTTCGTGTCAATCCGACATCGGATCTGACCGCAGCGTCCGTTCTCGCCGGACAGCGCGCTGAAAACCAGAAACTGCAGATCCGTGGGAAGTTTTCCCGACGGGCGCCGGCCGGAGCCGCCCGGCCTCTGATCATCGTTCCAGCGTGCCGCCAGCCCGGGGATCGCTTCCATCAGTGTCCCCCACCACAGCGGTGACCCGGGTCCCACACGGCCCCTCAGGACAGCACGTGGGCCCCACCGTCACGTGTTCGGGTGTTGCCGAAACAGCGCGAGAAGCCGCCCGTCAACCCGAATTCGGTCCTCCCGGACCCCATTGTGTAGCCCTTTACCTCCCTGCGTGGAGTGGGCAGCGGCTTACATTTCTGTAATATTGTGTAATATTGTTCCGGGAGTACGAGTTCGGCCGGGTCCGTCGTCCCCACGCCGAGCGCGTGGAGGTATCGTCTTCGCTCCTACACTTGGCATTTCGCTTATTTCATATATGCTTGTTTATGCCACTGCTAGAGAGCATGTTTTAGGACCTAGCTCGTTATAATTTCATATCACCGTTGCTGCGAGAGAGTGAGCGAGACCGTCCCGTGACCCGATCCGGGCACGAAAGTGCGAATCGACCACCCTAGCTCTTGCCGGTTTCTCAACCGTGCACGTCCGACGCTTCCCTCATCAAGGGACGATCGCGAGCTTGTCGTGTCCTTGGTCCCGTCCCGTATCAATATTGATGCACCAAAAGTAAAATAGCACCTAAGACTGCAGGATCAGATCTGCAGGTCGCTGGACCTTCTATGCAGACACCCGCTCTGATACCAATTGATAGGGTGCTAGGCCCGGATACAGAGGGGGGTGAATGTATCCCTCTACCAATAATGCCCAAATTATAACCTGGATGCTAGACACAGTCCCAGAATAAAACTAATTCAATTGAACTCATGAACAAACACATGGAGCACGCCTAAGCAATCATCTAGCGGAAGCAAAGCAAGACAATCAAACCACTGCACAGATAATTTTTTAGGTGGTTCGGTCCACAGACCAACGTCCACCCCTCACTCCCAACCGGAGTGAGGCTTCCACTAGCACAAGCTAGAAATCGCAGACTCAGTTTGCAACAGGTGCTGCCAAACAGCTCGACCAGTTGAACAACCTCCCCTCTTCCTCCAGACCGGAGGGACACCCCAAGTGACTCCCAGCCACTTGGAACCAGAGACTAGGTCTCTCTTTCTCCAGACCAGGAGGGAACCTACCAGTGACTCCCCATCACCAGAAAACCAGAGGTAATAGACCTCTCTTCCTCTAGACCAGGAGGGAACCACTGATGACACACAGTCACCAGCGAACTGGAGATCAGATCTCCCTTCCCCTGAGTCCACAGGAGGAACCCAACCTCACTACTGAGTATCAGAAGAACAAAAGTAATCAGAGGAACAAAAGGAAAAACAAGTAATGAAAATAACACAGCAAACAGAAAGCTGGAAACTCAAATGCACAATGTGGCTCTCAACAGAGCTGACTGGCCTGGATCTGATCCACGGTCCAGTAGGAACTTCTTCTGCTACTTCACTTCTTCTTCTTCTCAACTCACGCTTTCTCTTTCTCTTCTCTGCTCTCCTTTTCTCTCTCACTGTCTTTCTCTTTCTCGATCTCTCTTCTGCTCTCTCTATTCTTCTGCTTAGGCTCACTCTTCTTCTTTGTTCTTCTTCTTCTGCTCTCTGCTACTCTCTTCTTCTATCACTCTCTGCTACTCTCTTTTTCTTCTTGCTGGATCGTGCAGACACTCTTTCTTTTATCAGCACTCGATCAGTCTTCTTCTGAGGAAGAAGTCTTCTATATATAGCAGCAGCTCAGGGCGTGTGTCTTCCACATCTCCCGCCCAATTGACTCTGCCACGTGTCAGCATCTCAGCTCCTTGGATCACGTGCCAGGTGCCAACCTCGGATCACGTGCCCAGACACCTGCAAGATTAATGAAGAGTTCAGTCGATGAACAATATCAACTGAAGACAGTGTACAGACTTTATTCAGCAGGCAAGACAATGGATGTATAGAGTTAGTCGTGTGAAGGAGGACGAGTGTATAGACTTGATAACACATGCTGCAGAATGCATATGATGCAGTGTATAGGCTTGATGAAAGCAATGCATGCACAATGATGCAATGTTCAGACTTTGCTGAAGACTACCAGTCGATGTATAGACTTGGCTGAAGCCAACGCTAAAGCAATGTTCAGACTTTGCTATAGGCTACTAGTCGATGTTTAGACTTGCTGCGAGCAGGCTGGCAGAGGATGTATATACTTGCTGTGCAGGCTGCCTGACCATGTATGGACTTTGCTGAAGGTAATGCATGAGGCAATGTTTAGACTTTATGTATGCAATGCAGTGGCGTGTACACACTTTGTGAGTGTGAAGCTATGCATGTATAGACTTCACATATGCAGTCATTATACCATGTATAGACTTAGTGTTCACGTGAGAAAACGATGTATGGAGTTGATGTATGCAGCAATAAGAATGTACATACTTTATTGCGTGCATGACAGATAATGTCTAGACTTGCTATAATGCGTGCAGCTAAAGGAGCAAACAGATGTATAGACTTTAAGTAAAGATGCATGAGCAATGTATAGACTATGCATATGCACACTAGCGAGTGTATAGACTTGGCTACGACATCAAAGTATGCACAACGTAAATGACGCCTTCTTCCTAGGCGTTTGATTCAAAAGTGACGCCACTTTTGGTGGGCGTCAAATTCCAGACACAGTGGAATGTATAGACTTCCTTCGGCACAATGCAACATAACGATGTACAGACTTTGGCTTGAACAATGCACAATGAACATATGGATGTACAGACTTGAACGTAGGTAAAGATACCAATGTTCAGACTTGTGCAATGTATGGACTTAGTGTGTGCGAGCATTGCTGCAGGTAGTGTACAGACTTGATGATGTGCAATGCATGAACAGCCGATGCAGTGTACAGACTTGGCCTCTTGCAATGCAGCGATGTACAGACTTTGCTATGCGTGCATGCTCACGATGTGTAGACTTGTTGAAATGCAAGGCAACGCAGACAATGGCTGTATAGACTTGGATATGTATGCAGGGCGAGGCAGGGCAGACCCTGTACAGACTTTGAAACATAAAGAGGCACACGGAGTGTACAGACTTGGTCTGCGACAACAAGCTGTACAGACTTGCATGAGACGATGCCTAAGATGCTGCATGAGACGATGCCAACGTGTTAGGGTGCAAGGCCCGGATACAGAGGGGGGTGAATGTATCCCTCTACAAAAATAGCCTAATTAAAACTCTAATACTCAGTAATGCGGAATTAAAACTGTTGCAGAAGTGGCCTGAAGAACCTTGGAAGGATCAAAGCAAGACAGCAACTCAAGAAGCCCTCAAACGAACCTAAGCAAGCATCTAATGCACAGCAATTAAGTGAACATATAAGAAGATCAAACCACAAGGGACACCAGGGTTTTTAGGTGGTTCGGTCAACAGACCTACGTCCACCCCTCACTCCAAACCAGAGTGAGGCTTCCACTAGTAACACTAGCACAGCAGACTCAGTCTGCAACAAAGGCTGCCAAACAGCTTGACCAGGGGAACAACCTCCCCTCTTCCTCCCAACCGGAGGGACACCCCAAGTGACTCCCAGCCACTTGGAAACCAGAGACACACGGTCTCTCTTCCTCCAGACACGGAGGGAACCCCTGGACTTGCTACCCACAAGCCCAGAACCGGAGGAACAAGCCTCCCTTCCTCCAAACCGGAGGGGAACCTAGAGACCCAAGTCTCTCTTCCTCTGAACCCCAGAGGGAAGCACAACCGGAGATAAATCTCCCTTCCTCCAACCCGGAGGGAAACAACCGATGACACCCTGTCAAAGGCAACCAGAGACGCAAGTCTCTCTTCCTTCACGTCGGAGGGAACCAACCACAAGTAGCACCCAGCTACTTGCAAACCGAAGACACAAGATCTCCCTTCTCCTGAGTCCACAGGAGGAACCCGATCCCCAACAGGGCAATCGGAGGAACAACAAATGAATAGTTCAAAGGAAAAACAAAACCCAGCAACAGAAAGTTGAAAAGATAAAATCAAATGTGGCTCTCGCAGGAGCTGGCTGGCCTGGATTTGATCCACGGTCCAGCAGGAACTTCTTCTACTGCTTCTCTCTTTCTCCCAGCACGAACTCTCTTTTCTTATTCTTCTTCTCACTGCTCTTGCCTTCTCCTTCTTCTCACTGCTCTTGCCTTCTCCTTCTTCTCACTCTCTGTATCTCACTGTCTCTCTTTCTTTTTCTTCTTCTGCTCTCTCGATCTAGCTCTCAGCCTTCTCTATCTCTTCTTTCTCTTCTGCACGTCTTCTCTTAGCTCTGGCTACTTCTACTTCAGTCACTCTCTCTGCCCTTGCTCACCCCCACTTCAATGGTAGAAAACACATATATATATAGCAGCAGCAGATTAGGGCAGCGTGTGCTCTCCACGATTCCCGCCCAAATGCTTCAGTCCACATGGTGGCTCCTCTGCATCTCGGATCACGTGCCCCCACTCTTCACAGGCTCGACGAACAGTGCCTGTCACACAGTCATAGGAGATTAATCAGAAGGATAAAATGTATAGACTTTGAAGACTTAGCCAACGAGTGTATTGACTTGAACAGCTAGCCACGAGTGTATAGACTTAAGATGTGATAACAAGTGTGTAGACTTGAACTTAGAAATGAATGTATAGACATTAGAACAGCAAAAGGTGCACTCTACTGAAAACGACACGGGGTACATAAGATGACTACAACACGAGATAAACAGAGAACTACACGAGGTACATACAGTATCAAAGCTAACACTACAAGGATAACGACACGAAGTCAGATGAGAACAGCACGAGGTAAGAGAGAACGACACGAGGTAAAACGGTAGTAAAACACGCGATCAGAGAAAACCTGGACGAAGATAGAAAGAAGCAACACGAAGACATAAAAACAACACTAAGACATAAACACAGAACTAACATGAAGACTCAAACACAAAAGATAACACGAAGACACAAACATAGAAACAACACGAAGACATACAAGACAAAAGATAACACGAAGACACAGGAAAATGACTCGAACACGAGGACAACACGGGCTGACAATAACTCGAAGATGAAAACAGAAACTGACACGAAGTGTCGTTACAAAACAAGAAAGACACGAGGTCTAGGAAAAGCAACACGAAGACAGAAATAACAAAGAAACGACTCGAACTACGGACGACATGGAGACAACACAGTCAGACTCGACTTGAGACACTTAAAGCTTGAATTTAGAGAAGAATGCACGAAGTAAAATCAACACGAAGACAGAAGAAGACGATCAACGACACGCTGACTCTGTACAGACTTAAGCTAAAGTAAGACAGTCGATGTATGGACTTTATGAGAAGGAAACTGAACACTGTACACACTTCCAACGTACAGACTTCATATGAACAGCCCAATGTGCATACTTCCCTTCGATGCATCTACAGTGCAATGTATGGACTTGACGAACATTATGCAATGTATGGACTTTGATGTTCAACTGGTGAGTGTATAGACTTCACCAATGAAACGCTCGCTGTACAGACTTGCGGGATGCAACGTGAGACGCTGTATAGACTTCGTCTTCCAGCGTATAGACTTAATGAATGCATATGCCAAGACCATTGTACAGACTTGACATATTTAAAGTGCATGCGATGCAGACTGTACAGACTTTGATATGTGAGACACAAAGAGAATGCACTGAAGTCTGTATAGACTTAGCATGAAGCACACATGCGATGTACATACTTCAAGTCATGCAATGCAATGTACACACTTCAGCTAAGCAAGCTTCAGTGAATGTATGGACTTCATGAATAAGATGCAATGCTAACTGTTGTATAGACTTGTGAAACGATGCAAGCTACATGACAATGCAAGTTGTTCAGACTTTGTGTGTTCAAGTCCCAATGTACAGACTTAGCTTTGATCATGGGATGTACAGACTTGGCGAATGCAATATTCAGACTTGGACGCATGCTGTGCCATGCGATGTATAGACTTTATGAGCATCTACAGTGTAGTGTATGGACATGCAAACTTGAATGTGTAGAATTGATGATTGATGAATGATGTATAGACTATGCTGAAAGGGTATGACAGCAACACCCATTTGTACAGACTAACATCAAACAATCCAGATAAAATGTAATTTATGAAATGCATGAACAATTATGAAATGCACCAATGCACACTACACACAGCCATATCTAAAATGCAGCAATAATTCAGATAAGATTTTCATTGAACCATTCATCTGCACCACAAATAGACTTGTATGCATTCAAATGACTTATAGTGTTTGCTATCATCAAAATCACAGGGACACAATAATCTCCCCCTTTTTGATGATGGCAATACTATGAGTCTTATGAATGAAATAAGTGGAGTATTCAGACTAGACTCATCAAAGAATTCTCCCCCTTTGACTTCATCAAAAAGAAAAATAATACTTTGATAACCTAGTGATGTCATATTAGACACTCAAGATAGTTCAGCAGAAGATGGCAACACAATATCAGAAGCAATTAAAACAATTCTCCCCCTTAGTCAAACAACTTATGCAGTCATGCATATGCAACAATACTCCCCCTTTGACATGGCAGAAGATATAGAGCTAATGCAGACAAACAACATGATCAGACAATTTAGCACATTGTCCTCTTATGCATATAGTCTCTCAAACAGACCAGAGAATTCTACCCTTATGATCCATGATGCAATAGAAATCTACAAGGATGAACTCTGGTTATCCAAAGAAAAATTCTGAGAGTTATGCGTTACATAAGAGAGAACCAATGTGAATCAAAACACATTGATAGAGGGCAATATGATCAGAAATGTTTTGAAGGTTGAAACCAATTGAGATGAAGGGAGAATATCAACAAAAACACAGGGACACTCAAGAATGCTGACTAGATTTCCCCCTTTAAGAAAGACACCCAGCAAGACAGGAAAGCTCCCCCTGATTAGATGATGGAGTGAAGCCAATTGATATAGTGAAGTGATGAGCATCTATCAGCAAGACACAAACTGTATTCACAGTGAATGAATGAGGAAGACAGATTTTTATTAGCACACCAAATTCATAAATCTTTGTAAATGAATTTCAGATTCTTCAATTATAATAGATTATGAATGAGTTTAAACTGACCATCATGATTTAAGAGAGATGTATTCAAAGTTTATCAAGGAAATTCAATACTCATATCTGAAACACCTATTAATAAAGGTGAACCAACAACTCATTTGATATTCATGTTTAACCTCCTTCCATCTTACTCATTTAAATTCAGTGACTCCTATGGAAAATACACAAGATCGTATTGAGATTAAACAGAAATACATGAGACTGAGCTTGTCTTTAGATTTTCAGAATTTTCTGACACCAATTGAGCAGCACTTATTTTTCCTGAGCAAGTTTGGTTCAGTCAACACCTTTTTACATGAGGCACAACACGTTTTAGGTGAAGTGATCCAGTTACTCAATGTGACAACCGTATTGCGTCTTAAAGAGAATAGAGTTAGCAGTGGAGTATCTTTTTACATGAGGAGACACCTTGATCAGAGGCCAGAATCCCCAGTTACTCAACACATCCATGCCATTGCTCTACCAGACTTTCAAACATATTGAAAAGAGGTAACTATGGTACTTCATGACATGGGCTTACTCTATTTCATTGATAGAAAACCCAATTTCTCTGTGACCACAGTCATTGCTCTAGCTTTAAATTTTAACTATTTTCAGATTCTTCAAACAAAGCTCAGTACACTTGAAATGATTAAGAACATTACTTTCTACATGTATCTTAACCAAAGAAAGCCATGTCTTTTAAAATTTCAGATTTCAAAAAGTTTTGCAGGAAATTCATGAGGCAATTGGTTAAGACGTATTAAGCATGATGATTCAGATATTTTTCAAGTCTTTTGCATCAAAACTTAGAAAATACATTAGGCTTAAATCAATTTGATTTATCAAAACATTCTTAAGCCAGTATAATAGAAGATTCTTCTTTTCAAAATGTCTGATTTATGCCTAGGGTGCACTAATTGAATCTTTCCTCATTCGGCTGAATCAATGACATAGTCAAGAGAAATTAGCAGAAAGCAATTCAGATACCAATAGTTGAGAGAATTGAGCAATTCAGATGCAAGCCTTAAAGACCAGAATTCAGTCAGATTAGCTTGGGATAGTCTTGACAAGATATGAAGAAATGTGTATGATAGAAACAAGTTATCAATTGAATTCATAGTAGACAGAATCAATGGAGCTACATCAGTGTAGACAACAGAGAATTCAAGTGAACCATACATTTGCCAAGAATGGATCAGATTGCTAGACAGAAGGAGTTCAAGAGGTAAAGAGATGAATCAGGAATGCTCCCCCTATCTAGATGCAATGAATCATTATTTTTTTTTTGTATGTAAGGAGATGCAATTGCAACTAACTACATGTATGCATTCAGCAAATGAGATTATCATGATTATGCAAGCATCAATCAAACTCCCCCTTACAAAGTGCATGATATGCAATTAACATATATGCACACAGCTCACAGTACAAGCAAGAAAGCCTACAAAGCTCAATGCAGGAGTCAAACCAAACAAACAGCATGTATGCATGAAATTATGACTTATCAGATCAACCATAAATTTCATTTGAACAGATGTGAAGAATTTACCTGAATGGGGTTTTATCAACTCGGGTGCCTTGGTTTATTCCCCCCCCCTTTTTTTTTCTTATTACCTCAGCTTCCAAGGCACACCTTCAAGTTAGCACACTATGTTGCATGGGCAGGTACCCAAACTGTCTCGGGCCCTGCATGGTTAATAGTGACACCTTTGGTAGGTGTTCTAAACAACCTCTTAGCATGTAGGTCATCAGATCTCATCAGATGGCAATTATTCATTGAATGACCTAATATACCACAATAATAGCAAGAGGCAGCAGATTTCAGATTTGATTTATGCACATTCTGATTAGTATGAGTTCTATGTGCATATGCATGAAATTTTTTGTTAACAGAATTAAGATTCTGTTTACCAACATAAGCCAGCCAACAGTCAGCAGCTCTATGACCTAGCTTCCCACATTCAAAACATGTAAGTGTTTTCTTTTCAAACACAAATTCATTTCTATCAGAAATATTTCTATTGACAGGGAATTTACCAGATTTATTGTTAAACTTCCTTCCCTGAGCATGCCAACATTGGGCGGCAATGTGGCCCATCTTGCCACAGTGAAAGCATGAACTAGAATTTCTTCCACCAGTCCTCAGCCAGCATTAAATGGCCCTGTGGCCAGTCTTTCCACACTCAAGGCATGTAATGAGCTTATCTTTAAAAACAAATTTGTTCTTATTAGGACCATGTTGGCTTGCAGGAGATTTACCATGATATGAATGAGATGTTTTCTTATCATTTGCAAACCAGCATTATGCAATTGTGTGTCCTAATTTACCATAGTGAAAACATTCAATTTTCTTTTTCTGAAATGAAGGATTTCTATCATGAAGGTTCCTAGCAGTCATATCATCCTTCTCCATCAATTTACATTCATGCATCAGATGACCAAATTTATGACAATAATGGCATTACATTTTCTTTTTAGATGCATGTGAATGTGTGTGTGAACTTTGATCAGCATGCCCTAATGAACCCTTTTTATTTATTTTCTGTTTTCCACTCTTTTTCTGATTTTTGTTCTGTTCTTCAATTTTCTGAACAATGGGCTGTTTATCTTTTGAAGTGGTGGCTACATTTGAAGCTTTTACAAAAGATGTCATCAACTTGCTCTGAAACTCTTTCTTATTAGCATTGTTGTAGCCCAGCCCTTCCTTCCTAGTGTTGATTTTTACACCTAGTAGCTTGTCTAGATTTTTCTGCCCACTTACAAATTTTGACAGAGAATTGTTCAGATCATTTATCTCAGATTGAAGAGAAGAAATCTGATGTTCATAGTTGACTATATCTTTTTCACAGACCAGAATCTGTTGATGCATCACATCATTCAAATTTTTAAGAGTTTCAATCTCTTGTTTCAATTTGAGCTCATTTTGATTTTCATCAACAGATTTTCCCTTTTCAAATATCAGCAATCTCTCTGACATGGTGGAGTTCAACTGTTTTAGTTTCTCAATTTCCTCCTTTAGACTAGTGTTCTCCTGCTCAAGTTTATCATCATCAAACAAAACATCAGTTAGGAAACTTGGATATTCTGATTTACAGTTTTCAAAGTTTTCCTGAGATTTTAAGTTCGCAACACTAACAGCCTCGAACTCTTCATTGATCAATTTGTTTTCATTCTCAAGACTGATTAGTTTTTGTTCAGATTCTTGACATTGATTTCTGAGTTTAGTGTTTTCAGATTTAACATGATCAAGTTCTAATTGAATTCCATCTAATTTCGACACTTGTCTTCTGAGTATCTCATTTTCAGTTTTCAGAATTTTAGGATTTTCAAGATTTTCAGTCCCAGAAATGGGATCCCCTAGATTTGTTATCTTCTTTATCAGACTTTTATTTTTCTTCCTCAATTTTTCATGGGAGTGTAACAGATTAGCGTAGGCATCTTCCCAGTCATCTAAGGTGAAATTCTCGAAAGGGTTTACCTCCACAGCATCTTCAAATTCATCTTGTTCACTGCCATGGTTGCTCTTGTCAGCCATCAGGCAGCTGTCCTCATTCATCCTCTGAGCTATCTTCAGCTGATCCAGAATGTCTTTAGCGGACCTGCAGTCATAAAAACAAGAATGTAGAGCCTTGTTAGTGGCTTCTTTCATCAATTTCAAAACTTTCTGATTCTCTTCATTTCTCGATCTGTGACTTTTAGTCTATTTGGACTTTTCCTTTGGCAGTCCGTGAGGACCATGTGAAATTAACTTCCACAGATCCGGATTCATCAATTTCACATAGTTATGGAGACTGGTAACCCATGAGTTAAAATTAGAGGCATTGAAAACTGGTGGAGAACCCATTGAATAAATCGGCAAATAGATTAATGCAGCAAAGAGTAAAATCAGAAATGCACCAAGGGACAATAGAATCCTCTGCAGATCGTTGGATCTGATCAATCAGAGAACTGCTCTGATACGAATTGTTAGGGTGCAAGGCCCGGATACAGAGGGGGGTGAATGTATCCCTCTACAAAAATAGCCTAATTAAAACTCTAATACTCAGTAATGCGGAATTAAAACTGTTGCAGAAGTGGCCTGAAGAACCTTGGAAGGATCAAAGCAAGACAACAACTCAAGAAGCCCTCAAACGAACCTAAGCAAGCATCTAATGCGCAGCAATTAAGTGAACATATAAGAAGATCAAACCACAAGGGACACCACGGTTTTTAGGTGGTTCGGTCAACAGACCTACGTCCACCCCTCACTCCAAACCAGAGTGAGGCTTCCACTAATAACACTAGCACAGCAGACTCAGTCTGCAACAAAGGCTGCCAAACAGCTTGACCCGGGGAACAACCTCCCCTCTTCCTCCCAACCGGAGGGACACCCCAAGTGACTCCCAGCCACTTGGAAACCAGAGACACACGGTCTCTCTTCCTCCAGACACGGAGGGAACCCCTAGACTTGCTACCCACAAGCCCAGAACCGGAGGAACAAGCCTCCCTTCCTCCAAACCGGAGGGGAACCTAGAGACACAAGTCTCTCTTCCTCTGAACCCCAGAGGGAAGCACAACCGGAGATAAATCTCCCTTCCTCCAACCCGGAGGGAAACAACCGATGACACCCTGTCAAAGGCAACCAGAGACGCAAGTCTCTCTTCCTCCACACCGGAGGGAACCAACCACAAGTAGCACCCAGCTACTTGCAAACCGAAGACACAAGATCTCCCTTATGACAATGAAACAGCTCTCCCCCTATCAACATGCATGTTTGACTACTCTCCCCTTAGATGTAAGTAAACCATAACTCCCCCTGAAGCACAAGAATGGACTCTGGTTATCCAATAAATCAATCTGAAATCAGCCATTTTAAAGAATCCAAATTCTGGTGAAAATACCACAGAATCAGAACTTATTGCAGAACAAGATGGAAGATTCCAACAGTGTGGAGAGAAATACATCTCAGGAATCAATCTGAAATCCACCATCATAAAAATTCTGAGGTTCAGAAGGCTGTAAGTGAACAAGGTAATAATGGGAGTGGCACCTCACATTTGTATGGTCAGAAAAAAGCAGATGGAATCAGTCAACTGATAAGAAAGGAGTTGACTATACAATTTTTGTTGATCATGGAAAAATCTGATCATGAGGGATTTGAATGTAAGGTCACAAATGATATGAACATGATTCAGTATGACAAGGAATGTCTATACATTCATTTCTAAGTTTACAGGATCAAGCCCCTACCGTTGCGCTAAAAGCTCGAGCTGGTAGCGAAGGTTAGACCGTATTTCCTTGTGGCAGTGCAGAGCCCCACGTCTATGACGTGCTGTAGGCGGGCATGAGGGGCTTCGCACATGGACCCCATGATCCATGCGGCGGGTTGGGCTACCAAGCACCGATGGTCCCACGTGGGTCCCATACCCCACGTGGTACACACCAAATCAAAGGAGATGCTGGCATAAACCAACAATCTCCCCCCCAGTGGCACCTGGGATTTGAACCCGCGACCTCGCTCTGATACCAGTTTACAGGATCAAGCCCCTACCGTTGCGCTAAAAGCTTGAGCTGGTAGCGAAGGTTAGACCGTATTTCCTTATGGCAGCGCAGAGCCCCACGTCTATGACGTGCTGTGGGCGGGCATGAGGGGCTGCGCACATGGACCCCATAATCCATGCGGCGGGTTGGGCTGCCAAGCGCCGATGGTCCCACGTGGGTCCCATACCCCACGTGGTACACACCAAATCAAAGGAGACGCTGGCATAAACCAACAACTGTTAAGGTGCTAGGCCCGGATACAGAGGGGGGGTGAATGTATCCCTCTAGAAAATATAGCCCAAATTAAAACTCTAAAGCTCAGATATGCGGAATAAAGACTAATGAGCTTTCCAAGATGAAATGATAAGGCAACAAATGAACAAACAGTTGGATTGCACCAATGCAGCCACCTGAACAACCAGAAATGAAGGCAGAGCTAAACAACCCAAACACACTTAGCAGAATATAATGCTCAAAAATAACTCTCTAGATAATGCAACTAGCCAAGCATGCACAACCTGTGAATGGGAGGTAGAAGATATGGAGTTAACGCAAGGCAAACCCTACACAAATAATTTTAAGGTGGTTCGGTCCTCCAGACCTACATCTACCCCTCACTCCCAACCGGAGTGAGGCTTCACTAGCCAATGCTAGAACCAAGCAGACTCAGTCTGCAACAGGTGCTGACACACAGCTTGACCAGGGGAACAAACTCCCCTCTTCCTCCCAACCGAAGGAACACCCCAAGTGACTCCCAGTCACTTGGAAACCAGAGGTCGAAGACCTCTCTTCCTCCAGACTAGGAGGGACCCAACCAGTGACTTCCAGTCACCAGCAAACCAGAGGTCGAAGACCTCTCTTCCTCCAATCGGAGGGACCCCTGGACTTACAACCCGCAAGCCCAGAACCGGAGACAAGTCTCCCTTCCTCCAACCGGAGGGAACCCACAAGTAGCTCCCAGCTACTTGCAACCGGAGATCAGATCTCCCTTCTCCTGATCCACAGGAGGAACCCGACCTCACTAATGAGAATCGGAAGAACAAGGATAACCAAATACAAAGGGGAAAAATAGAAACACGAAATGAAAATAACTTCAGCAAACAGAACGCTGAAAAATGAAATGCAGAATGTGGCTCTCAACGGAGCTGACTGGCCTGGATCTAATCCACGGTCCAGTAGACAGATCTTCAGGTAAGCTTCTCTTCCTTTTCTCTTCTCTCTCACTTTCTTTTTCTCTTAACCCTCACGAGCTCTCTAACTCTCTCTATCTCTTCTCTTCTCTTCTTCTTCTGCTTTCTACTGCAGCTCTTTTCTTCTTCTGCTCTTTCACTCTCTTTCACTCTTTTCCTCTATTCTCTTTGGCTCACGCTCTCTGCTATTCTCTCTTCTTCTCTTTTTCTTCCTCTTTTCTTTTTCTGGATCAAAGGACTTTCTACTCTCCAGGCTTCTTCTTCGATCACCTTCATCTGTTGGATGAAGGCTTCCTTTTATAAGCAGCAGCCAGCAAGAGGGCAGCACTGGGCGCGTGTGGCTTCCTCATTTCCCGCCCAGAACTTGTGGCCACGTGTCAGTCTCTCAGCCAGCTTCAGCACACGTGTCACAATCCTGTCTGCCCATCCAGCCTCGGATCACATGCCTCCCATTCACTGAGGAATATTCTTCCTCGGGCCACCTTCTTCTTTTTGTTTTTCTTCTTCTCCTGCAAAGAAATAAAATGATTAAAACTCAGGGCCACAAAAACTAAAACTACACGAGGTGTGTAGGAACAACAATAGGTGCACTATACTGAGAACGACACGAGGTACGGAGAAGGAAATAACACGGAGTAAAAATGATAGAGACACGCGATCAAAGGAACCTTGGACGAAGATAGAAAGAAACAACACGAGGACATAAACACAAGAATGACACGAAGACATGAATACAAAAGTAACACGAAGACACGAATACAAAAACAACACGAAGACACGAATACAAAAACAACACGACATAACAAACAGCAAAGAGAACGGCACGAGGTGAAACGTCACTTTACAAAAAAGACTTGAATACACACGAAAACAACTCGAGTACTAAGTTACTCGAACGTACGAACGACTAGAAGACGAGGACGACACGGGCTGACAACAACTCGAAGATGAAAACAGAAACTGACACGAAGTGTGGTTACAAAACAAGAAAGACACGAGGTCTAGGAAAAGCAACACGAAGACAGAAATAACAAAGAAACGACTCGAACTAAGGATGACATGGAGACAACACAGTCAGACTCGACTTGAGACACTTAAAGCTTGAATTTAGAGAAGAATGTGTGAGCGACGTCACGTGGTTCGGGGAAGAGCGGAGAGGACGCGGAGCGCGCGGGCTCCTTCTTTTTTGTTTGTTTGCTGTAACACAGAAATAAGAGAAGAGAGAGAAGGGGCCACCACGGGAGATTGCTCCGGCGGGGCGAGCGGGACAAGTGTGATATAGCAAAATATGGGGGTTAAACGGCCATAGCGGGAAGTGACTCGCCGCGGCCTCGGGGGGACGGGAATGGTGCAAAAATTAAATAACAAGAATTGAAACGGCCATTGGGGAAGTGACTCGCCGCGGCCTCAAGAATATGAGCAGATAATAAGATGACAGAATATAGAGAGAATACAAAGAGCGGGAATTTAAACGGCCATTGGGGAAGTGACTCGCCGCGGCCTCGAGAACATAAATAAATAAGAATATAATGTATAAGAACGTGAATTTAAACGGCCATTGGGGAAGTGACTCGCCGCGGCCTCGAGAACACGAATAGATAAGAATATAACATATAAGAACGGAAATTTAAATGGCCATTGGGGAAGTGACTCGCCGCGGCCTCGAGAATATGAGCAGAATATAACAGAGTATAAAGAGAATATAAGAACGGAAATTTAAACGGCCATTGGGGAAGTGACTCGTCGCGGCCTCGAAAACAAGATGTGATCGCCAGGGGCCGAAAGACCCCAAAATAAGAAAGTGATCGCGCCTACCTCAGGAGCGGGAGATGGCGGGTTGCTTCTTCCTCTCCCTCCGGCCGGCCGACGGAGAGGGCTTTCCTCGGCTACCCTTGCAAAACATCGACAAACAAATGACAAGTGGATTAGAAAGACGGAGGTGTAGTACTCAAATCCTTGCGATAAAAAATAACGAAATGATGGCAAGACACACACCTGGTTGGTGTTATCTTTTAAACCCCTCTCGGACTCGAGTAGGAGGAAAATGAGATGATGGATGTAAGAAGTGTATAAGAAAAGGCGCCCTTATGAAGGGGGATAGTGGATGCAAGATGATGAATGCAAAAGAACTACGAATAAAAGGAAAGAATTGGCTTATTGGATGTGCCGATGGTGAAATTCGACGGAGCTCCGGCAGCGTGGGGATGACGTGGAAGCGCGGTGGATGAAGACGACCTTCCTCTCGCGAACGTGAGCACCCGAGAAGTCGGCAGAACCTCCACCTACAAAAGAACCCACGGGTTAGAAAATGACTCGTAGCCTCTGGGCTCCGGCAGCCTATCGGATCACTTCGAAGCTCTCCCAGAACTGAGGGGGTGGGCCTCTATTTATAGGGCTCCGGAGGGTGGAGGCGTCTAGGACCCTAGACACCTCCATCAGGGCCGAATTAATAATTTATTCTATTTTTATTATTTTTTTTGAAAAACTTTTGTGGGGGCGTCCAGGGTCCCGGACGCCTCTAACAGGTCCACCGAATACTGCTGACGGCCGCACGCGGTTTGGCACAACGCGTGATTTTGTGAGCGGTGCCTCGTGATTCAGAAATGGGCGCGTCCAGGGGCTTGGACGTCTTCATAATTTGGATTTTTTCACACACGACAAACCGTCATTCGGTGGCCGGCGCCTGTGAGAGAGTTGATGGAGGCGTCCAGGGGCCTGGACGCCTCCATAAATATATTATTTTATTTTTTTTATTTGTCTTTTGTGCCAAGGCTGGCATTTTTGATTTTTTTATAATTGTTTTTATGGAGGCGTCCAGGGACCTGGACGCCTCCATTAATATATATATATTTATTTATTTATTTTGTTTTTTATGCCAACTGGCATTTTACACACATTTTTTTATTTTTATTTTTATGGAGGTGTCCAGGGCCCTGGACGCCTCCATTAATATATATATTTTTTTCTTGGTTTGGGCCCTGAGAAAATAAAATAAATTAAATTAAAAACATGGGGGCGTCCAGGGGCCTGGACGCCCCCACTAAGACCCACCCGGGTCCTCAAATCAGGCGTCGGCGGCCGCCCGTCAGACACCCATCCTGATTCCGGAACCTCCTGATGCGTCTGACTGTTGTTGACGCTGTCCGAATGCCGTGACGGGACGATTCCGAATGCCGAAAAAGGTAGAAGAAGACCCAAGAAAAGGAAGCACTCGAGTAATTTAAAATGCGTAAGCCGTTGCGGGGCGTCGTATAGTCATATGAGACTTTCTCAGGAGGCGTCAAGAATGGCGTGTCTACAGCTGCCCTGCCTTGGCGTCTGCTTTGCAAAGGAGCGACATGTAGTGGAATGGTATCGAAGTGGAGTGAAATGAAGTGGGAGCGGACTGATAAGTTGATGCCAAGGTGTGATGAGACACGCCCTTGACGTTACTGTTTGGAATCTTTCCTGAAGTTTCAATGAGGCGACCTTGAAGAAGGTCTTTCAAATATTGACGATTGCTTGGACGGAGATCAAATAAGGGAGGGTGAGATGTGCGCTCAGGCACGAAAAGGAGACCAACTTCTCGGTGTGGAAGTACCTGGGTCATAAACCGGAGGTTTCACCTTTGGGGAGCGGTTACCAGCCAATGTGGAAGTGCTGCGGCCAAGGTGGGTCAAACAAGGTCAAAAGTAAAGGAATATCTGAGGGTCTGTCCAAACAAGGGTCTCCTTTGGAAGAGTAGCGTAGGGCTGTCTCAAGGAAACTCGGTATTTCATTCGGAGTGGAATATCTCATATTTGTGGGAATTGAAACACAACGGCTTTCACAATCGAATCACTTGAATGATCTTCCGCAATAAATCAAAGTCCTATATGAATGCATGCTGGGTTTAAAGAAAAATTTAAAACAAACTAAAATAGAAAATAGCCAAGGATAATATTGTCAACTTGTTAAGAACGGGTCAGGATACCGATCCGGTGAGCCGACACTGGGCTGGGGCCCGTTTATCCGCACACCAACTCACTGAATGGAACCGTCGTCCCCATGCTATCACAAATTAACGGCCTATCCGTACAACCCAAATTCTTCCAGGATCATCACTGTTTTTGTTGAAGGGGAACTCAAATCCCAGATTCATTCGGGCCGCAAGGTCCTTGACATGTTCTAGTAGCGTAGGTATCATATACTACGATGCATGACATGGTGGGACCAACCATTGAAAGGTGGGACAGGAGATAGGACAAAGATGTCCGTTAGTAAAACCTGCACAGGCCAGCATGGATCAATAACATCAGAAAGTAGCAGATTTACAACAGAATCACACCACAATGGAAAGGAAATCTAGCCAAAATCCTGACACTGACTGCTGATGTGACATGTTCTATCCTGTAGCAATATTCCCTTCCTATAAGAACTCCCCTTAGGCTAGTTCATTCAGATGCACTAAGGTGGGTTTTGGAAGCTCAGGAGAGGAAGGAGAGGAGAATCTAGAGATTTCAGGATGGAAGGAGAGTCTTCCCGCGTTATGAAGAGGAGCAGGCCTAGCAGCGAGATCAGGCGACTCTCCGACCTCGAGGGTCATCTGAGTGGGACGATCTTGTCGCATATGATAAGATGATTCATTTCAAATTTTCCATGTGAACCTTCTTCTTACTTCCTTCATTTCTTCTTTCTTTCCTCTTCCAGCCATATCCACTCTTCCCAGGCCCGAGGAAGTTTTCCAAACTGCCATGGCTTTCAAAGCTAACTTCCAATATCTCCATTGGCATGAGGGCCATACTCTCGAAGTGGCATCTACAGGGGCTCCTTATTCACGCCAAGCATTACGAGAAGATTCGTATGGACTGGGCGGCTATGGGCGCACTAGTGGAGATCTGGCATCCCCAGACCCACACTTTTATCTTCCCGACCTTCGAGGTGACCATCCTCCTCGAGGAGGTGGAACTTCTACCCGGATTGAAGAAATTCAAGAGTGACGGGAAGGTGAAGACTATGCGGATGCTGACACGGGGGACTTCTGAAAGCGTCCTTGGAAGCTTCATGCCGCCCGACGCAGCCAGAAAGGTCCGTACTCAAAAGGGGATCGATCTCCAAAAGCTTGCGGAGTGGGTCATGGACGCCCTGAGAGGGTCACCAGACGATGACTATTTGGAGGGAATCATGAAGGGGTTCACCATTTGTCTGGCGGGTGCTCTCTTGTTTCCTTATACCGACAACATAGTGGAGGAAGACCAACTGAGTGCTATCTGCGGGATCTGGCGTGGAAAGAGGGTGGGACCCGCTGTCCTCGCCTACCTGTATAGTGGCCTTACTGCCTCGAGCATGGGCAAGCCTCCTTTTGGTTGCGCACTTGTCCTGAGCTGCTGGCTGGATTTGCATTTCAAATTCGACCACCGCGAGGGAATGCCAACTGCTTCGAAGCTCTTCCAACAAAGCCCTCTTCATCACATAGCCGACGTGTTAGGCTTCGGTGGTACTGTAGTGAACCGCGTTCTGTGGCTGAAGAAACGTGAAGACTGGCGGTCTCACTTCCGCACCGTGACACAAGGCTTCTTTACTTGCGCACCGGCATGTTTGCTTTCGCTAGATCTCCTCATGAGGCCTTCTCCCGAAGTTGATCTTCAACTGATCGGCGCGACCGAGTTCGTCCTTTATAATGCGCATCGGTGCTGCCTCCAGATTGGCATCCCACGCCATTCGTTCCCGCCACCGACTGGCATCGTTCCTTTGAAGAAAAGGGAGTTGGGCACTGAAGCGGACGCGAAGGAAGCGAAGGCCATTAAAGCTCCCTAGAAGACAAGTGTTGCGGGAAAGGCCTTAGCGCACGTGGTGGAAGAATGCGAGCCGTGGAGGGCTTATGTAACCGAACTGGGGAAGTTAAGGCCTAAGGCGCCTAAGCCCCTGATGTAGTTCATTCTGCTTTCTGATGGAATAAAATCTGGCATTTGGCAGTTTTGGACCAGGTCCGTTAATTATTAGTCTTTTTTGTGGTTTTTCTTTTTCTTTGTGTTTTTATTTTTTGGTTTGGATTATATACATACTCTTATCCTTTTTTACTTTTATTATATATATATACTTTTTGAAAAAAATTTATTATAGGGGCGTCCAGGGGCCTGGACGCCCCTGATTTTTATTTTTTGTTTTATTTGATTTTTTTGTTTTGGGGGCGTCTAGGGTCCTGGACGCCCCAATTTTTTTTTGAATTTTTTAAAAAAATAAAAAAGATGGGGGCGTCCAGGCGCCTGGACGCCCCAAATAGGCTGGATTCTATATATATTGGGGGGGGGGGGCCTCCCCCCTTTGCTCAATTACTGTTCATTCTGACGACCTAGTCACCCTAGACGACCCATTCTTCGTCCCAATGGAGCGAGGAGGATCGAGCCAGGGTCCACAGAAGCGGAAACGACGGGCTCGTCGTCCGAGGAGGCTGAGGGATGATGCCGAGGAGGCTGCTGCGGTGGAGGAGATTGCCGTGGGTGAGGAGGCTCTTCCTTTGGCCTTGGAGGCTGCAGTGGACGCTGGCGACGTGGGAGAGGACGAGCACGATCCGGTAAGCCCCTCGGAACTCTCACTCTGTGGTTCAATAGGCTAAACGGACGGGTGAGAGGCTGTGAGAGAAGGCCGGGGAGTGAGGGAAAGGAGGCGTCCAGAGGCCTGGACGCCTCCACATTTTCTTTTTCTTTTTTTTATTTTTTATTTATTTACAAAAATAACAGAAATATAATTAAAAATAAGGAGGCGTCCAGGGCCTGGGACGCCTCCATGATAATATATATATTATTAATATATTTTTTGTTTTGATTTTGGAGTTTTTCTAAAAATAAAAGAAAATAAAGGAAATGGAAAGGAGGCGTCCAGGGGCCTGGACGCCTCCATAAAAAAATAAATATTTTAAAAAGAAAAATAAAATAAAATGAATAAGTAGTATATACAGTGTTATTGTTTATTATTATTCATGATGCTGATGTGTTCTCTGTTGGTTTTGTGGTGTGCAGGGCGTGATGAAGGGCCGGATCAGCTGGTCC
This sequence comes from Amorphophallus konjac, assembly GCA_022559845.1. Lineage (NCBI taxonomy): Eukaryota > Viridiplantae > Streptophyta > Magnoliopsida > Alismatales > Araceae > Amorphophallus > Amorphophallus konjac. Next base: position 207,185,244 of record CM040119.1, read on the forward strand.
CTGGTGGTGGCAGCATACCGCGGGCTGCCGGACTTCCAGAGGGCGCGTGTGGACGCCATGGGCTTTGGAGCTTTCCTTAGGATCGAGCCCTTTCGGCTCGACCTTCCTCTTATCCAGGCATTGAGGGAGCGGTGGCACGCGCCGAGCCGGGCGTTTCTGATGCCCTGGGGGCACATGGTGCCGACACTTGAGGACGTGGCTCGGATCACCGGGCTACGAGTTGACGGAGAGGCAGTCAGCGGGGTCACCTACCCCAACTACCGAGAGAGTGCCCTGGACCTGCTGTGGTTAGAGACGAGCGTGACTGATAGAGACAGCAGGGTAGTTGGCCGAGTGGAGATCATGGAGGCGCTCAGATTCGTCGACCCGCGCCAGCGGGTTAGCGAGACTGGAGCGGAGTTCTTGGCTCGACTGGAGGGGGATGCTTGTGCAGCTTTCACCCAGGATCCGAGCGAGAGGGAGCTGGTGGATCTAGACCTTCGGAGGTTTCTTTTCTTCTTCCTGGGCCGCCTTCTGCTGGGGACGAAGGGGGATGGCATCCACTGCCGTTTCCTCGGGATCTTGGCGGATCTGGACAGAGTGGGACACTACGCGTGGGGAGCGGCTCTGCTTGCCCATTTGATTGCTGATCTCTCCCAGACTTCGGAGAAGGAGACGACAGTCAGCGGCTTCGCACCTTTCCTCCAGGTACACAAATTATTTATGCATTTTCACAGTTAAATATGCAATTATTGTACTAATGATGTATGATGGAGGCAGGTGTGGAGCTATTACTATTTCCTGATGGGGAGGGCTAGGCATGGGAACAGGAGGGCCGTGCCTCTGGCGCGGCGGTGGAGGCCGGTCGTGGTTGCAGCACCCCACGGCTACCAGCTGGCGTCGCTTCGTCGGGAGCTGAGCGAGTATCCCGAGGCCATGGTATGATGCGTATGATTTTTTGTGTTTATGCATGTGACTGAATGGTAACTAACATGATGTATGTATGGTGATGCAGGTGGTGTGGAGACCCTACCTGGGCATGGGCGACGCTGGCCAGCCTTGGGTTGTAGCGGGTCTTCCTCGTTTCAGGCGGGACGTGTGGGTCCATTGCCTGAACGAGATCGAGCCGCTTCGGCTGAGGCTGGTTATGAGGACGTTGGGGCTAGCCCAGGAGTGGGTTGATGTAGAAGAGCTGGCCCGCATTGGGCGGAAGACCAAGGGGAAAGCGAAGGTTGTGGACTGGCGTACGTGCTTTCCAGCATAGTACCAGGACTGGCAGCAGGGCGGGGTTCCAGTGGTGTCCCATGTACAGGACAGTACTGATTACCTGAGACGGTACCGGGCTACGTATGGGGACCGCCTCTTCCTTGGTGGTATGGCAGGGGTAAGTGAAATGAGAATGCTTCACTCTTTATATGTATATGCATGTGGTACTAACTTACGTGCAATGCAGGATGCTCGTGATACCATGATCGCCGACCTGCGGGCCCAGTTGGCGGACGCCAGGCGACAGTTGGTGGCCATCCGACAGGAGTTGGAGATCCTGGTGAGTTTATGCGATGCATTTTTTTGTGACCTGGATTTTTGATACTTGGCCTCTAACTGTCGTTCGCTCTGTGTTTCAGCGGGCCCACCAGACAGCGGCAGCCGGGATGGCTGGTGGAGCGGGTTCCAATTCGCGGGGCCCTCCTCCGGAGGTTTCTGCCCTCCAGGAGCAGCTGGCGTATGCGGTGGCTCGGGCTGAGGAGGCCGAGCGTGACTGCGAGGCTCGAGTGAGTGCTTGCCTGACCTTGACTCTCTTCTGGCTACTTTCCTTCTATCACTGTTGTTCTCTTATGGTGCATGCGTGCTTTGCAGGTGGCCGAGATCCGAGAGGCCCTGGCGCGTGCTGTTCGTGCCGAGCAGGAGCGCGACGCTCGGGTGGCGGAACGTGACGCCCGGATTGCGGAGCGTGACGCCCGGATTGTGGAGCTGGAGGAGGAGCATCGACGGGAGGCTGAGGAGCTCCCTCGTGACGTGCTAGATCTGCGGATCACCCTCGAGCTGTCGAGGAGGGAGGCGATGAGAGAGAGAGAGGAGAGGGAGAGAGAGAGGGAGGAGCGACAGCGGGATCAGACCGAGAGGAGGAGTCTGGAGGCCCAGCTGCTGGAGCTCCGGCTGAGTCTTGGCACGGCGGAGGGGAGGCTTCGGGAGAGCGAGGAGCGGTACCAGAGGGTGAAGAAACGCGGGGCGTGACTTCGTCAGTCTGGTTCTTTTTCCATGGGCAGCTATCTGGTCTCTTCGGCCGAGGAGCGTCGTCGCGCCTTCGAGGCTGGAGTGCCACCGCAGGGCGAGGCGAGCACGGCTTCTCAGGGTTCGCAGAGGCCCCCTAGGGATCCCCGGCAGAGGAGGGAGGAGAGAGATGACCAGGAGGGTGATGGTGAGAGTTAGAGAGTTGCTTGTACACGTCACCCTTCTCACTGTATGATGTACTTTCGGCTATTATATGAAATGGCTTTCTTGTGTTGTGTGTACTTTTCTCTCTCCCACACTTTCTTCTTTGCACTGAGTTGTCCTTCGAGGCACGCTCCACGAGACCTTACCCTGAACAGCGGGGAACTACGCTTTGCACGGAGGGATTCTGTTTCCTTTCTCCTCCTTTTGGGCGCGTCCAGGCGTGAGGACGCGTCTTAGTCCTTGAATTCAAATTTAAAGCGTCGGGTGGCCTTTCTTCTCCCGTGCCTTACCCGCAAACGAGCCCGCCTTCCGCCGAAACTCGCTTGCCCCTTTTTCGTCTTCCTCCTCTTTTGATTGATGGAGTTCGGTGGGCCCGATCATGGTGAAGATGGAGAGGGGCGAGGAACTCCTCGCCCGAGGAGGGACGCGCCAGAGCACGGAACGGCGTCCATGGAGGAGGAAGGGCCGCTTCGGGCCCCCGAGGGACCCGAGGGGCCCGATGGCGCGGGAGGAGGTGAACACGGCTCGGTGAGTGCTTGGTTTTCTTCCTCTTTTAATTCATTTTGGGTTTTGAAGCGAGCCGCGCGAGGGGGAAAGGGTTCGGTGAGTGTTGCACTCAAATGATGGACGCGTCCTAGACAGGGGACGCATTCCTTTTGACTGATGTGGGACCCCTTTCTTGGTACAGGATATGGAAAGGACCCTAGGTCTGGCCGATGAGTGGGCGAGTGCGGACGAGCCGAGCCGCGTCAGGAGGGAGAGTCGCGGCAAGGCGAGGCTCGAGGACTGGCCCGTACGTCTCCCTGGACAGCAAGGGGGTGTACTGGTGTAGGACAGTGCCGACTTCCTGCGGCGGCAGAGAGAGAGTTACGCGGGGCTTCCCCAAGCTGGGGACATGCGTGGCATCGGCGGTTCGCGCGCCCAACTGTCAGAGACTAGGCGGCAGCTGGCCGTCGCTCAACATGAGCTGTCGCTCCTGGTAAGTTATGTGCCGCACTTTTAACTTCAGATTTTGGAGTTTCACTGACGGCCGTTGTTTATTTTGTTGCAGCGTGCCCAACAGACAGCGACGGTGGGAGTGGCTGGCGGATCTTCCAGTTCCTCGGCCCCTTTTCTCGAGATTGCCTCCCTCCGGGAGCAACTTGTCGGTGAGGTGGCCCGCGCGACCCGGGCGGAAGAGGAGCGTGACGCCTGGGTGGCGACTGTAGCGGAGCTGCGGCATCGCGGTGAGGAGAGACCTTCTCCAGACATCCTGGAGTTAAGGGTTCTTCTGCAGATGATGAGGAGAGAGGTAGAGAGAGAGAAAGCCGAGAGAAGGTCCGAGCGACAGCGGGATCTGACCGAGAGGAGGGCCTTGGAGGCCCAAGTGAGGGAGCTCCAGCTGGGCCTTCAGGCCGTCGTACAGAGGCTAGGAGGGATGGAGACGCGCTATGAGAGAGCGCGAGAGTTCGGGGAGCAACTCCGCCAGTCCGATCGCTTTGCCTCCAGTGGCTTCTTCGCCATGCCAGGGGAGGAGCAGCGAGTCACTGCTGCGGAGCAGGCGCCAAGAGGCGAGGCAGGTGTTAATGCACGGGGATCCCGGAGGCTTCTGAGGGACCCTCACCTCGGGGGAGAGGAGAGGGACGCCTAGAGGGACGAGCATGGAAATAATGGCAAGAGCTGGCGAGCTAGTGGACCCGCCACCTCTCTATGATTGTAGTGTTTGTGATAGCTTTTGTAGAATTATGAATGGAATGATTTGATTTTCTGCTGCTTGTTTGTTCTCTTGTGCGTTCCTTCTTCCCTACACTTCTTCTCCTTTGCACTGTTCCCATGTGATGGGTCTGCCGAGACTCCGCCCCGAGCGGAGAATCGTGTCTTGTTGTGACCATTTTCCATGGGAATCTACCGTCGAAGTCAATAATGACGGCCCTAGCCACTTTCCCGAATGTTGTGTCAAATTTTGCGGACGTCCTCCAAATCATGATAGGGTATCCCTAGACAACATAGGGGGCTAGTCGTCATATTCTTCGTCCAGTCAATCACCATGTGCGAGCGGTGAAGTGACACACGGGACCGCATGGTAGGTGCCTCATCGCGAGGGCTACCATTAACAGGTGATGGAGGCAATCTTGGCCCGCACTCCTTCCATTTCTATAAATTCTTGTCCCTTTTATCTTCCCAGGTATATCGAGGACTAACTCGAGGAGCACAAGTTCTCACGGGAGAGGAGGAGTTCAAAACTCTGAGAGTTGGATGGAGGGCGAATCTTCCCATTCCTCGAAGAGAAGCAGGTCCAGTGGTAGTAGTTCCAGGAGGCTTTCAGACCTTGAAGGGCACTTCAGCGAAAGGGCCCAATCACAACTCGTAAGCCAAGTTTTCTTGCCCTTTTTTCATTCTTTCTTCCTTTCTTCTGACCAAACCTCACCCCCATTCCTTGTATGTGTAGGTTGTGATGAAATCACAAATCTTATGGGAGTTGGTAGTAGCAGCGTACAGGGGCCTCCCAGATTTTTCGAAGGCGAGGCTAGACGTGATGGGATTTGGTACCTTCCTTCGGATAGAGCCGATCCAGCTTGACTTGGTCCTGATCCAAGCCTTGTGTGAGAGATGGGACCCAGTGAGTCGGGCATTCCTGATGCCCTGGGGGCACATGGTGCCCATCTTGGAGGATGTGGTCCGGATCACAAGCCTGAAGGTAGAGGGCGAGGCAGTGACCGGAGTCACTTACGCGGACTACAGAGAAGGTGCCCAGAAGTTACTGGGTTTGGACCTAGATGGTCGAAAAAATAGGTCGGTAGCTAGGGCGTCCCTCATGGATGCATTAGGGCTCACCGACACTCGTCGGCGGGACGATGAATCCTTAAAAGAGTTCATGGAAAGGATGAAAATAGGATGCCGTGCCGTGTACTGCACAGATTTCAGCGACTGGGAAAGATGCAACATAGATTTGAGGAGATTTCTCCTCTTCCTTTTGGGGAGATTGGTACTGAGCTCGAAAGGGGACGGTATCCAATGTTGCTTCCTGGAGCTGCTATCAGACCTTGAAAGAGTAGGGTATTATGCCTGGGGAGCCGCCATGCTGGCACACTTGTTTGCAGGCCTATTCTAAGAAACGGATCGTGAGATGACTGTGAGTGGTTTCACACCATTCATCCAGGTATTTTTTTGGTTTTGCTTGTTTTGTATTTTTTTGTGTTTTTGCAAAGTACTGATGACCTGTGCCGAGCAGCTATGGAGCTATTATTACCTCCCTATGGGGAGAGCTCAGCATTGGCGACCCGTGGTGGTGCCGTTAGCCAGGCGGTGGGAACCCATCATGAGTGCGGCACCCCTAACCTACCAACTGATGGTGCTAAGGCGAGAGCTACAGGAGTTCCCTGCAGCGATGGTAAACTGGAGACCCTACTCAGACATGGTCGATGCCGACCAGCCGTGGGTTCTAGCAAGTCGTGCCCGGTTCGGACGGGAATTGTGGATGCACTGCCTGAATGAAATCGAGCCGCTTCGGCTACGATTAGTTATGAGGACTTTAGGACTGGCTCAAGAATGGGTGGATTCAGCTGCGCCACCTCGTGTCGGGAGAAAGACGCGGGGACCGGCGACCTGCATTGACTGGCGCGTGCGATTCCCCGAACAGTATGAGGACTGGCAACGGGGTGGCACGATTGTAGAATCACAGGCGCGGGATAGCGAGGACTACTTGCGTCTATATAGGACAAAGTACGCAGAACGGTTCCAACCCTAGGGACTTGTGGAGGTAGGTTTCCCCTTTTCTCTTCTCTTCTTTCTCCTTTTCTTGGTTTTCCGGTGAAAATGCTGACTTGTAAGGCTGCAGGATGTCCGGGATGCCATGATAGCGAATTTACGAACTCGCTTGGCAGAGATGGAACAACAGTTGGGCGATGCCCGCGGAGCTACGAGCGCCTTGGTAGGTGTACAGTACGTTCCTAATTAAAACCCCAGATTCCAGATGTTGGCTGCTAATTCACGCGGTCGTAGCATGCCCAGATTGGCGCGGCTTCCCCAGCGATGGGAGTAGGTGGTGCCTCTTCCAGCTTGTGGATTCCCACCTCAGAACTTGACTCGCTTCATGAGCAACTTGCTCACGCCGCGCAGCGTGCTGCGGAGGCAGAAGGGATGCTCTCTGTACAGGTAAGAATCTCAGTGTCGAGTTCTCCTTGTTTATGTCTTATCGTGTATCTGAGATGGTACACTTGGCAGGAAAAGGAGACGGAAGAAGCGCTTGGCCAAGCTGCGCAAAAGGAGGCTAGGATAGCAGAACTGGAGAGGGAACTGCGGCGTCATCCTAATGACGACTCCTCTAGGGATGCTATGGAACTGAGGATCACTCTCCAGTTGGAGAGGGAAGACCGCGAGAGGGAACGTGCAGAGAAAGAAAGAGACGCAGAGAGAGAAAGAGCCAACAGATTGACTGAAAGGGAGGAACGAAGGGCCATGGAGGCCCAACTATTCGAACTCCGAATCAGCCTTGGTCTTGTTGAACAGTGGCTGAGAGATGGTGAGGAGCGCTACCGAAGAGCACGAGAGCGTGGCTTTCGTGTTGGTAGCTTCTCTGGTGCTTCCGTAGATCAACGCCGGGATGTGGGAATAGGAAGAGGAGTACAGAGCGGTAGGAGTACCGCTTTTCGTAGTTGGGTAGCACCTTTGAGAGTGTTTTGCCCGGAGAGTAGTGGGACGAGTAATGCAGAGAGAGAGGGTGGAACTTGATGTAATTTTTTTGGTTTTTGGAATAAAACACAAGGTTTGGTTTGTTTGGTTTTCACCTTTACTTCTGTTGCCTGAATCCTTGCACATATCACTGAAACAAACAAATCAGAATTTCTGTTCTGACTTGGCCCCTTGCTCAATAAGCAAATGGTCACTGTGACTGTCCTTGATAACTAGTCAAGGAGCCAAGCCTTTATTTAAGGAAGGCGAGAGAAAGAAGTGATGAAAAATGCGACAGGCAATCACACGAATGCAAGCGGTATTAAAGGTGAGATGCTGCACGCAAATGCAATCATGTAAAATTGATTTGTTTTCTTTTTTATATTTGGCATTTTTTATTTTATCATAAAAATATCTTTTTTGTTTGCAAATATGTACATTTTCTCTTTTCCATTTTTTTTGTTGCTTTTATCATTTCGATTTTTTTTGTTGCTAACGCCCGGTAAGCACCCACATGGCACCTAACCTACGTGAGCAAGGGGTTTCTTACTAACCTCCCAGGTATCCTAAGTGCACATCTAGGTTGATTTGGGCCTCTAGACCCCTCGAATGATGATCCCGCCGGCTAAGACTTACCCTGATGACAATACCGTCATGCCATGCTTAGGCTCCCAGTCGCTTCCGACCACAGGGATTCACCCAAAAGGTGTTCGAGGTAAATGATTTGCCCGACCCGGGTCTATTTCCTCACAACTCTAGATGGTATATGATGGAACACCCTAGAACCCTAACGACCAACCGCGCGACGCTGACCCGGAATCAGACGCCGTCGCACCCATAGGTGACGCGCTTGCATTGGCCTAAGCCTGAGGTTAAACAAGAAGACATCAAGGTGGTAAACAGGGGTCTTGACCAGCCAGAAACACAGAGACTCCTTCGCAGCGATAGCTTTTGCTTTTCAAAGTAGACAACCAAATGTGTATATTAAAATAAGGTCGCAGACCCTGGGCAATTTTCACCTTTCAGAAACTCCATCGAACCTTCATCTTTAGAGGGAGAAGGAAGAGTGTAGGGGATAAACCTCCTGAGAGGACCGGCAAAGCCGTTAACCCAGCGAGCGAATAAGGGCCCATCAACTCTTTCCTTTCAGACAACTTCGGACCAAATCTCGAGCATTTACATTCCACGGCCCCCTTTGTGGATTCAGACTTTTGCTTTGAGGGGTTCCGTTTATCGCAACAGGCACGGTCACGACCACGCTTTTCTCTTGATTTTGATTTTGTATTTCTTTTTGTGAGGGAGATATAGTCGTTTGACGTTTGTGGGCTCCCTTTTCGTATGCCTACGGGGACACTGCCCTCTTCTCGTGCTCTGATCGATGCTCGAGGAAATGGATCCTACTCTTGCCCTTGGGGTTTGAGTTTCAGTTTCTCATGCTCAGCGTTTTAAGGGCGCCGACTGTCTCATTTGGTCGAAGAGAAAAGAATAAAGATTACATCTTCCGGAGATCTTCTGGGTGGAGCCCCACCGTAGGTGATGTTACCGACTTTTTTTGAATAAAATACATAAGCGAGCACATGTTAGCTTCCTTCGAGCGAGCATAGGCCGACATGGCCGGACAGGGATTTCCACGGTTCTGGCAAACCAAGACCCGGTGCCTACCAACCCTTAATGGGCCCTATCCTAACATGAAGGTTAGATGCAGGGACTTAACTACATGGTGACTGCCAGGCATCGGCATTTTGAATTTTCCATATTTTTAGTGGTTTTCGATATTTCTTTGTTTTTGATGTTTTTTTTATCTTTTCATCATTTTTTTTTGTTTTGTGTTAAGGGTAGTATTTCTTAAGATAAAGCCCATTCCAAGGGTGGGATAACTCGGTCCCTTCGGCGTTGATTAGCTTGTAGGCGTTGCCAGGGTACACGGCTTGAATTACAAATGGTCCTTCCCAATTGGGTTGGAGCTTAGAACGCGGACCTCCAGGTTTGACAAAAATTCTTTTTACGACCATCTCACCGACTTTGAATTTTCTCTCAACTACTTTCTTTTGGTAAAAGCGAGCGAGTCTATTTTGATACACACGCGCGTGTTCGGCAGCGGCCAGCCGTTTCTCATCCAAGAGTTCCAACTGGGCGAGGAGTGAATTACGACGATCGTCGAGGGGAAATTCCTCGTCCAATTGTACCCTGAGAGAAGGGATCAGAGTCTCGTACGGGACTACCACTTCCATACCATAAGTAAGGGCAAATGGAGTCTGCCCGGTGGGGGTACGGATTGAAGTGCGATAGGCCCATAGAGCTTCGATAAGCTTTTCTGGCCAGTCTGAAAACTTACTAGACTCGCAGGTTTTTTTGATGATTTTGAGCAATGTTTTATTGGTGGCCTCCGCTTGGCCGTTACCTTGTGGGTAATAAGGCGATGAATGATGCAATGCAATTGCGTACCTTTTGCAGAGGTCCTGTAGGTCCTGAGAAATTAACTGTGGCCCATTGTCGGTGACGATCGTGCTTGGGACGCCGAATCTGGCGAGGATGTTTTTCATGATGAACTTGCAGACTGTTGACGCCTTGATTTCCGCGTAAGCTTCGGCCCATTTGGTGAAGTATTCCGTCGCAGTAAGGATGAAAGATTTCTGCTTGGTGAGGGAATTGGGATCACCTAGGGGACCAATAATGTCGAATGCCCACATGGAGAAAGGCCACGGGGAGGATATTGGATGAAGTGAGGAAGATGGTGAATGGATTTTATCGGCGTGAAGTTGACACTTGACACACCTACGGACATAGACAACACAATCTTCTTCCATAGTGAGCCAATAAAAGCCTTGGCGAATGATCTTCTTGGCGAGCATCTGACTATTCACGTGGCCACCGCACACGCCCGAGTGCGTCTCTTCTACACATTTCCAAACCTCATCGTCACCAAGACATCTTAACAGAATACCAGTAAGGTTCCTCCTATATAGTAGACCTCCAACCAAAGTATATTTCTGAGCCACCCTTCTTATGGCTTTCTTGTCCTCTGTGGTGGCCCCTTCAGGATAAGACTGATCTTGGCAGTATTTGACGATTTCATAGAACCATGGTTTCTCTTCATCAGCCAGTTCTTCTTCGACCTCTGCCAACATGATCTCCCTCTTCTCAAGGATATCTTCCTGCAGGATCTTCCTTGCTATCCTGTCTTTGATGTTTACGTAGGAAGCATCATCGATTGCAGGGGCGTGAAGTTTGTAGATGGAAATGGACTTAAACCATCTTCCTAGAGGGAACCTTAAGGATGATGCCAATGAGGCGAGGGCATCGGAGAGAATATTCTGATGACGAGGGACATGAACAAAGATCAGTTTGACGAACAGTTTGGCAAAGACAGCAGTGAGTTCTTGGTATGGCTTGAGTTTGGGATCGCGAGTGCGATATTTAGTGAGCACCTGGCGAAGGATGAGTTGACTATCACCTACGACTCGCAACTCAGTGATACGAAAAGAATGAACGAGTTCTAGGCCAGCTAGAAGGGCTTCATATTCAGCTATATTGTTGGTGACTGAAAATTTGAGCTGATATGCCAACGGGAATGTGAGACCTTCAGGCGACAGGAGGGCGACGCCGATTCCACTCCCTTGAGAATTCAGAGCTCCATCAAAATATAGTGTCCACATTGGCTCATCCGATTGGTTGACGGACATTAGTTCCTCATCTGGAAACTCTGATTGGACGGGATCGAACTTGGGAAGAGGATGGTGAGCGAGATGCTCGGCTATGGCATAACCTTTAATCGCCTTTTGCTGGATGTAGGTGATGTCGAACTGAGAGAGAAAACTTTGCCAGCGTGCTAGCCTATCCGTAAGGACGGCTTTCTCCAGAAGGAATTTGATAGGATTCATTCGAGCAATCAAGTGGACCTCGTGAGCCAAGAAGTAGTGCTTCAATTTCTGCACTACCCAAATGAGGGCAGCACAGGTTTTCTCCATGCCGGTGTACTTCTGCTCACAGGGATTGAGAAGTTTGGACAAGTAATAGGTTGCCTGTTCCTTGCCTTCTTCATCAGCTTGTGCGAGGACGGCTCCCACGGAGTCATCCAAGACTGAGACGTAAAGGATCAGAGGTTTTTCTGGTTTTGGTGGAATGAGAACGGGTGGACTAGCCAGATATTCCTTCAACCCTTCAAAAGCTTTCTGACATTTAGAATTCTAGTGGAATTCTACTCCTGGCTTGGTCAACTCGTAGAGAGGTCTACACCTTTGTGAATGTTGGGACACAAACCGACGAATAAACTGTAACCTCCCGATTAAACCTCGGACTTCCCTCAAATTCTTGGGAGGCGGCATATCCCTGATAGCCTTGACTTTGTCGGGATCTATCTCGATCCCTCTTTTGCTCACAATGAACCCCAGCAATTTACCTGACGACACACCAAACACACACTTCTTCGGGTTCATTTTCAATTGGAACTCTCTTGACCTTTGCAAGACCTTAGCCAAAACTTCTGGATGTTCCATCCTTATCCTTGATTTCACCAATAAGTCATCCACATATACTTCCAGATATATGTGCATCATGTCATGAAATATGGCCATCATCGCTCTTTGGTAAGTAGCTCCAGCATTCTTTAATCCGAACGGCATGACCACGTAACAATATGTTCCCCAAGGGGTAGTGAATGACGTCTTTTCCTGATCCTCTTCTGCCAAACGAATTTGATTGTATCCTGAAAATCCATCCATGAAAGAGAGGGTTTCGTAGCCTGCCGGTTAAGGTCCCGGAAGTCGATGTAAATCCTGACTTTCCCATCTTTTTTCATGACCGGGACAATGTTCGCCACCCATTGAGGATAAAGGATGACTCTAATGAACCTGGCTTTGTGGAGCTTATCGACCTCTTCTTTCATTTTCAAAGCCATCTGAGGGTGGAAACGCCTTAACCTTTGTTTTACCGAGATGGACCCTGGTTTTAGGGTTAAACGGTGTTCGACCAAGGTTGAATCCAGACCCGGTATATCCTCGTAGCTCCATGCAAACGTGTCCTTATATTCCTTGAGAACCTCAATTAATGCCTCTTCTTCAGAGGGTGGTAGGTTGTCACTTATGAGGATGATCCTAGGGTCTTCCTCTGTTCCCAAGTTGACTTCTTTGGTGGATTCTTCTACGGCGGTTGACGGCTCGTCGAATCTCCTCATTCCACTAGCGTATGCGCCCGCCGCATCCTCATATTCTTCACCCTCCTCTTCAGTGGGGCATTCTTCATCCGTGATCTCGTAGACTCCATACCCTTCATCAGATGCACAGTTGCCCTCGCATTCTATTTCGGGTAGCTGGATTGGATTTTCTAACAACTGGGGGATGGCAAGAAGGGCCTGACACCTGGCGGCCAAATCCAGAAGGAATCAACGAGGGATCTGCCTACCCTTGGATTTCTTCCTAGGTACTACCCTTGGCCTATCATTCCTAGATTGACTGACAATATTTACAGAAGAAGAGGAAGACGAAGAGGATGGTGTAGAATGTACAGGAGAAGACCCCTCAGAGGAGGGGTAGAAAAGGTCGCTCATCGGACCTTGGACGGGTGGTCCGCAAGGCGGTACGCACCCGTGGGAGATGTAGGAGGTTTCCTCAACGAAGATGTGTTGTTGGGGAGTTTGAAAATTGACGTTTTTTTTTTCGTTTTCATTTTTAATGACAAAGCAGTGAAAAGAGATTGGAGGAGAGAGAAAAGGGGTTATGGCTAGAGGATTGTGAGGCTCATAGAGCAGATCATGGTTGAAGACCTGGCGCGGGTTGAAAAGCCCGCGTAGGTATGTAAGCAAAGAAGGGGACCTGGGAAGATCATCAGATAATTGTCTGGCCCAGGAAGAAGATATCAGCAAAGGCTGAGACGAGTGGATGAAGAAGATGGCGGCTAATGAGCCGTCGACGGCAATGTTGTGGACGGATGAAGATCCGTCGATGACAGGGTCCTTCTGGCGAGGACGAGGGTAGTTTGGAACCTTGGCAAGAGTGGTAATATTCTCTGGTATTTCGGAGATCAATGGTGGTCCTTCAAGCTGCGGAGACGAGAACATCCTTTCCAGTGCAACGGAAATGTCCCGTATGTCGAACCATTTGTCCCACTCGCATTACGGATCTTTGATCTTGCCTCTTTTGGTGATCCTCGGACATTTTTCAGCCAAATATACAGCATGTGATCCCCCATATGCTTCTCGTGGGTGATCTCCCATCTGAACAACGGGCCCTCTGTTGAAGTGGTTTGATAGAGTCCACGTGAGGGGCTTCCAATCTGCCTTGAACGGTCCTTTGAAGCCCGGGCCAAACCTGCGGTTCGGCCTAATTTCCTTTGGTGGTTTGAGCATACCCTGTAACTGTGCGCCCAGACCTTTTCCTTGTTGATAGCCGATGTTCCTCATAATCTCCCAACCTTTGGAGTGAAAAGGGAGACATGATGTTGTGGTTGCCCTGACCGGCTCCTTTGGTGCTAGTGGAACATGAGATGGATCACGTACGTCCAGCAGTGACAATATGGGCCGATGATACGGCCAAACAGAAGGCAGAGAGGTGTTGATAGCATCCACTGTGTGAAGGACAGGTGTACTGACCACTTTAATAATTCTCCCATTGTAAGGAAACTTCAGGCACTGATGGTTGGTGGAAGGCACAACGTCCATGGCTTCGATGTAAGGGCGACCCAGTATAGCCTTGAATGTGGGGTCCATGTCGAGGACATGGAATTCCGTGGGAATTGACATGGGGCCTAGTTCTGCCTTCAGAATAATCATTCCCTGCGACGGCCTTTTGCTATTGTCATAAGCCGTAACCGTGATCGAGGAAGGTCTTATTTGTTCCTCGTCGATCCCACACAACTGAAGAGTGCTCATGGAGATCACATTTATGGATGCACCCGTGTCCACAAGACACGGGTTTATGGATACCCCATTAATTTTTATTGAAATACACAATGCATACTTCTGAGCTTCCTTGGGGGCGAGCTCGTAGTTGTGAAACATGATGGCTGGTTGTGTGTCTGTTGGGGTCAGGATGGTCGAAATCTTCTCCACGGGGAAGTCTTCATTAACCATGACCTTTTGAAGATATTCCATCAAGGCCGCCTGGTGGGATGTGGATCTTTGAAGTAGCTCCAGGATGGAGATCCGAGCAGGTGTCTTGTCCAAGTGTTTCAATAGATCATACTGTGTTCCAGGGATAGCTCTTTCTGGTTGTTCTGCATCATCCTTCTCTGGCTGAGATTGCTCGGGATTCTGACTGTTGTGGGGGAAAACCCTGTAGAAAATCCTTCCACTCCGGAGCACCATTGCCTGCGACTTTTGTACCTCTGTGGGGGTAGCAGTGGGTTTTAACAGGGGTTTGAGGGGTAGTAGTGGAGGAATGGTTGATGAAGTAGGGGTGATGACGGGAGCAGGGATTCTGATGAGGGGTTTGTTAGGTGGCGGCATGGTGGAGGTAGAGGGGATATTGCGCGGATTATGAAGGATAAGGGGTCTAGAAGGTGGCGGTGGAGACGAAGTAGGAGTGGGTAGGGCTTGAAGTGGGCAATGATTTTGAGGTGGGTGATGGTTAATGAGTGGTTTTGAAGGCATTAGTGGTGATACGGTGGAGAAAGACGGGGTTATGTATGGTTGACGGATGATAAGGGGTTTAGAAGGCGTAGGGGTAAATGTGGTAGGGGTGAATGGTAAAGTGGTGGAGTGAGAGAAGATGAGAGGGTGTGAAGGCGTAGTGGAGAGTGTCGGTTGATAGGAGGTCGGGGTACGGATGAGAGGGCGTAATGGTAGTGGAAATGGTGATGGTGATACTGACGCGGGTTGATGAGAGAGAGGTGTTACCCAGGCGAGGTGAGGGGGTTGCATGACGATAGGGTTGGAGGTAGAAAGAATGGAGGTACTTTCCTGGTGCCACACCTGCTCTCTCCCGACTTCCGGGAAGGAGGAGATGGGGTTAACCTGATGATTGGGCTGTTGGTGCTTCGGTAAAGGATTCTGGATTATGCCCATGTCGGGTTGTTGTTGTGGGGCCTGCTGAGCCTGCTGTTGTTGTTGTGGTTGCTGTTGCTGTTGCTGTTGTAACTGCTGCTGTGGCCTATGAGGGGGTCTCCTAGCCTTGAGAGCCGCGACGTATCGTCTCATCTCATCCCAATCTATTTGATGTTCATCGTTCATATCATGGATGTAATCTTTGAAATGGAAGTAGTAATCTACTGTGTGTCCCGGCTGCCTGTGGTAGATGCAGTATTTGGAGGTATCAACATTGGGGGGCCACGCGGGCCTTTCTCTGGGTAGGGCGAGTTGGTTTGATGCCATGAGGGCATTAAAAATGTCTGCTAAGGTTTCTGGCAATGGTGGATAGTAGGCTCTCTTGGGACCGAGCGGCCTCCTTTGTTGCTGTTGGGGACCATAGTTCCCCGGGGGTGGAACTTGGTTGTACTGAAGTGGTGGTTGCTGTTGCTGAGGTTGTGGTTGTTGTTGCTGGGGTTGGCGTAATGGAGGCATATTATCCTGGGGTGGATTATTTTGGGGTGGAGGACGAAGAGGGAAAGGACCTGGTTGAAGGGGAAGTCGGGGCATTTGTGGAGGCCTTGGGTTGACTGCATAGTTGGCATTGTTGACCGCACTGACTTGCTCATTTGTCA
Source organism: Amorphophallus konjac (assembly GCA_022559845.1). Taxonomy (NCBI): domain Eukaryota; kingdom Viridiplantae; phylum Streptophyta; class Magnoliopsida; order Alismatales; family Araceae; genus Amorphophallus; species Amorphophallus konjac. The sequence continues at coordinate 207,200,943 of CM040119.1, forward strand.
CGACCCCTTCTGTGGCTCCGCCCGGGACACCAGCGCCTATCTTTCTGACCACTTTGGGCTTCGGCGACTCAAACATGTTCATGATGGGGGAGTCTTTTAGCTGGGTTTGGATGTACCGGGCCCTTTCATAGAGTTCCTCCATTGTAGTAAGTTTATTCATGGCCAGGACATGTCTGAACTGTGGGGTTGCATTAGACACAATCATCTTCACTTGTTCGGGCTCGGAGAGGGTATCCCTTATTCTTTCTGCCAGAGACCTCCATCTATCAGCATATCGGGCAAAATCCTCGTCGGGTTTCATCTTTTCGGCCACTAGGTCGGTAATGGAGAGTGAGGGACCGACCCTATCCCTATATTTCTGCAAGAACCTTCTCTGGACTATTTCAAAATTCTCAGCCACGCGGGGCTCCAGAGAATAGAACCACTCAAGCGCAGGACCATCCAATGATCTCCGAAAGAGGTATGCCAGGGACCTCTGATCGTTTTGCCAATAGGAGGATTCATACATGAAATCCTTGAGGTGAATGAAGGGGTTGCCGGTACCATTGTATCTGCGGTACGTGGGCATTTCGGAGGGAGGAAGATGAATGACGGGAAGGATTGGCAAAGCAACCTCCGGGGTGGCTTTCACGTCCACCATCCTTCTCAGATTTTGAAACTGCTCGTCCATGCGGTTGAACCTATTGAGGAGCGATTGGGCGAGCTCCTCTGGAGGTGAAGGTGGCACTTGCCACTGGGGGAGAAACTGTCTCCCGGAGGCTTGAGGGGGGAACCCAGAATGAGAGGGAGCTGTCGGACCGCCGACAGTTGGCCCCGGCTGAAGCGGTGTCTGGGGAACAACGGGAGTTTGAGATTGTGATGGGAACTGGAATGAGGGTGGTTGTTGGCTCGCTTGTCCTTGAAGCGAGGGAGACTGGATGGCTTGCGCCAATGAGGGAGATGGAATGGCCTGCACGGACTCTTGGAGAGGTGCGATGGCCGGAGTTGACTCCTGGGGCGTGGGGGAAACAGATTTCCCTTTTAGAATGGCCTGGAAGGCCCGGAGCTGTTCAGAGGTAAGCTCCGTGTTGGCGAGGACGCCCAGTAAGGAAGTGATATCCTGTGGCGGGGACGTGTCCCCGGTAATAACCTGCACCTCATGCGAGGGGTCATGAGAAGGACCTGAGTCCATAGCATAGACTCGCGGGTCGGCTGACAAACCACGGCTAGGGTGGTTCTCCTCAAAAGACTCGTGAGACATGCTCACAGTTTTCCCAGAACGTAAAAACATACACTAGCAAGTAGGTAGCAGAGATTATCAAACAAGTGGATGCCTTTACGCCCCTTTTTTGTGTTTTGATTTTGATGATTTTTTTTGTTTTTAGCGAGATCCGAAGTTCACACAAAATGGGGACCCTAGTTTATTTTTGTTTCACCGCCGTGTCAGTTAGGGTCTCTCATCTCACCACGAATGAAATGACTAACTTCGGGGAACTTCAATGGTACAACCAGCCCAGTGAACGAAGAGGAGATTCTTCGATGTCGGGGACTTACGGAGGTCCCAGTGTAGGAGATTCTAGTCCGTTGAGAGGAATTCCCAAACGGAGAGTCCTTCCTTCACCGGGAAAGGGTGATCCTCAAAAAATGAAAAAAGGATAGAAAAGAGGAATGGATGTATGCAATGGAATGCTGACAGATATATAGAGTAAGAAAACAACAGAAATAACAGACATATAATAAACAAACAACCAATCACAACTGATAGTGCTGCCGTGAGCACAACGGGGGCGCGCGCGGGCGCCAAGGTGGAGAGGCACGGATGGTGCCGAACTTGCAAGGGTAGCCGAAAGGAAGCAGTAGAGGTCCCACCGTGATCGCCAATCTGTGAGCGACGTCACGCGGTTCGAGGAAGAGAGGAGAGGACGCGGAGCGCGCGGGCTCCTTCTTTTTTGTTTGTTTGCTGCAACACAGAAATAAGAGAAGAGAGAGAAGGGGCCACCACGGGAGATTGCTCCGGCGGGGCGAGCGGGGCGAGCGGGACAAGTGTGATATAACAAAATATGGGGGTTAAACGGCCATAGCGGGAAGTGACTCGCCGCGGCCTCGGGGGGACGGGAATGGTGTAAAAATTAAATAACAAGAATTGAAACGGCCATTGGGGAAGTGACTCGCCGCGGCCTCGAGAATATGAGCAGATAATAAGATGACAGAATATAGAGAGAATACAAAGAGCGGGAATTTAAACGGCCATTGGGGAAGTGACTCGCCGCGGCCTCGAGAACACAAACAGATAAGAATATAACGTATAAGAACGTGAATTTAAACGGCCATTGGGGAAGTGACTCACCGCAGCCTCGAGAACACGAATAGATAAGAATATAACACATAAGAACGGAAATTTAAACGGCCATTGGGGAAGTGACTCGCCACGGCCTCGAGAATATGAGCAGAATATAACAGAGTATAAAGAGAATATAAGAACGGAAATTTAAACGGCCATTGGGGAAGTGACTCGCCGCGGCCTCGAAAACAAGATGTGATCGCCAGGGGCCGAAAGACCCCAAAATAAGAAAGTGATCGCGCCTACCTCAGGAGCGGGAGATGGCGGGTTGCTTCTTCCTCTCCCTCCGGCCGACCGACGGAGAGGGCTTTCCTCGGCTACCCTTACAAAACAACGACAAACAAATGACAAGTGGATTAGAAAGACGGAGGTGTAGTACTCAAATCCTTGCGATAAAAAATAATGAAATGATGGCAAGACACACACCTGGTTGGTGTTATCTTTTAAACCCCTCTCGGACTCGAGTAGGAGGAAAATGAGATGATGGATGTAAGAAGTGTATAAGAAAAGGCGCCCTTATGAAGGGGGATAGTGGATGCAAGATGATGAATGCAAAAGAACTACGAAGAAAAGGAAAGAATTGGCTTATTGGATGTGCCGATGGTGAAATCCGGCGGAGCTCCGGTAGCGTGGGGACGACGTGGAAGCGCGGTGGATGAAGACGACCTTCCTCTCGCGAGCGTGAGCACCCGAGAAGCCGGCAGAACCTCCACCTACAAAAGAACCCACGGGTTAGAAAATGACTCAGTAGCCTCTGGGCTCCGGCAGCCTATCGGATCACTTCGAAGCTCTCCCAGAACTGATGGGGTGGGCCTCTATTTATAGGGCTCCGGAGGGTGGAGGCGTCCAGGACCCTGGACACCTCCATCAGGGCCGAATTAATATTTTATTCTATTTTTATTAATTTTTTTGGAAAACTTTTGTGGGGGCGTCCAGGGTCCCGGACGCCTCTAACAGGTCCACCGAATACTGCTGACGGCCGCACGCGGATTGGCACAACGCGTGGTTTTGTGAGCGGTGCCTCGTGATTCAGAAATGGGCGCGTCTAGGGGCCTGGACGTCTTCATAATTTGGATTTTTTCACACATGACAAACCGTCATTCGGTGGCCGGCGCCCGTGAGAGAGTTGATGGAGGCGTCCAGGGGCCTGGACGCCTCCATAAATATATTATTTTATTTTTTTTATTTGTCTTTTGTGCCAAGGCTGGCATTTTTGATTTTTTTATAATTGTTTTTATGGAGGCGTCTAGGGACCTGGATGCCTCCATTAATATATATATATATTTATTTATTTTTTTGTTTTTTATGCCAACTGGCATTTTACACACATTTTTTTATTTTTGTTTTTATGGAGGCGTCCAGGGCCCTGGACGCCTCCATTAATATATATATTTTTTATTTGGTTTGGGCCCTGAGAAAATAAAATAAATTAAATTAAAAACATGGGGGCGTCCAGGGGCCTGGACGCCCCCACTAAGACCCACCCGGGTCCTCAAATCAGGCGTCGGCGGCCGCCCGTCAGACACCCTTCCTGATTCTGGAACCTCCTGATGCGTCTGACTGGTGTTGACGCTGTCCGAATGCCGTGACGGGACGATTCCGAATGCCGAAAAAGGTAGAAGAAGACCCAAGAAAAGGAAGCACTCGAGTAATTTAAAATGCGTAAGCCGTTGCGGGGCGTCGTATAGTAATATGAGACTTTCTCAGGAGGCGTCAAGAATGGCGTGTCTACAGAATGCACGAAGTAAAATCAACACGAAGACAGAAGACAGACACGGCTATCACGACACGTGATGAAGCAGTGAAACTAAGAAAGAACGACTCGAGGAACAACAGTAAGTGACACGAAAACACAAGAGCAAACATAAAGGATGACTCGAGATGAGCAACTAAATACTGAGGAAACGACACGAGGTTCACAGGGAAACGACTCGAAGTTCGTCAGAACAATTCGAGCTGCTTCAGTAAACATCACGAAGACAGAAGGTGAAGCGACTCGAAGTCACAGGAAATCAACACGACGTATGAAAGAAACAATACGGACACACAAAGTACTACCTCATAGCAGTTTTCCTGTTAATCATGGAAATTTCAAATGCATAACATTACGTAGGATATCTGATTAAAATGAGAATACTTAACATAGTGATGCTCATCATCAAAACACTAGGGAAGTCACAAACAAGAAAGTTGTGAACAACAAGGCATATTGTACAGACTTCAAACAATATGCATCAGACGACAGTGAATGGACTTGAAGACCCTTAGCCAATGTATAGACTTCAGGTGGAGACCAATGTGTAGACTTCTCGTGAAACCCTAATGTGCAGACTTGACGCTGTACAGACTTTCCAAAGAGAACATAACGCTGTACAGACTTGAACTGAAGACCAATGTATGGACTTCAAAATAGATGCTAAGGCCAAGAGGAGTGTATAGACTTTCACGATGTATGGACTTGGTCTCAAGAAATATAAGCGATGTACACACTTAGCTAATGTGTAGACTTTACCTTAGACGCTAAATGAGACGCTAAAGTCTGTATAGACTTGAAGAACCTGAAACAAAGTGCTTACTCACAGCGTTGACGCTGCAGACTTGAGAATGCTCACAGCGTTGACGCTGCAAGAGACGTAGGCTGTACAGACTTAGCCTAAGACAATGCATGAACATATCAGCAGAGAAGCAATGCACAGAACAGAAATCAAGCACAAGCCAATATATCACAGCATGACTCAAGCATACGCATGCATGCATTCTTCACAATTCAGACATGGCACACTTATGCAATCTCCCACAGAAAAGGTCAGACATATTCAAGACAATGTGGTGACTCATTCATGTTGCTATCATTAAAACACCACATCATCAACAAAGCACAAGGGGCACAACGGTCCAGCAGGAACTTCTTCTACTGCTTCTCTCTTTCTCCCAGCACGAACTCTCTTTTCTTCTTCTTCTTCTCACTGCTCTTGCCTTCTCCTTCTTCTCACTCTCTGTATCTCACTGTCTCTCTTTCTTTTTCTTCTTCTGCTCTCTCGATCTTGCTCCCAGCCTTCTCTATCTCTTCTTTCTCTTCTGCACTTTCTTTCTCTAAAAAGAAAATGCCATGCCATTATTGTCATAAATTTGGTCATCTGATGCATGAATGTAAATTGATGGAGAAGGATGATATGACTGCTAGGAACCTTCATGATAGAAATCCTTCATTTTAGAAAAAGAAAATTTAATGTTTTCACTGTGGTAAATTAGGACACACAATTGCACAATGCTGGTTTGCAAATGATAAGAAAACATCTCATTCATATCATGGTAAATCTCCTACAAGCCAACATGGTCCTAATAAGAACAAATTTGTTTTTAAAGATAAGCTCATTACATGCCTTGAGTGTGGAAAGACTGGCCACAGGGCCATTGAATGCTGGCTGAGGACTGGTGGAAGAAATTCTAGTTCATGCTTTCACTGTGGCAAGATGGGCCACATTGCCACCCAATGTTGGCATGCTCAGGGAAGGAAGTTTAACAATAAATCTGGTAAATTCCCTGTCAATAGAAATATTTCTGATAGAAATAAATTTGTGTTTGAAAAGAAAACACTTACATGTTTTGAATGTGGGAAGCCAGGCCATAGAGCTGCTGACTGTTGGCTGGCTTATGTTGGTAAACAGAATCTTAATTCTGTTAACAGAAAATTTCATGCATATGCACATAGAACTCATACTAATCAGAATGTGCATAAATCAAATCTGAAATCTACTGCCTCTTGCTATTATTGTGGTATATTAGGTCATTCAATGAATAATTGCCATCTGATGAGATCTGATGACCTACATGCTAAGAGGTTGTTTAGAACACCTGCCAAAGGTGTCACTATTAACCATGCAGGGCCCGAGACAGTTTGGGTACCTGCCTATGCAACATAGTGTGCTAACTTGAAGGTGTGCCTTGGAAGCTGAGGTAATAATAAAAAAAAGGGGGGGGGGAAATAAACCAAGGCACCCGAGTTGATAAAACCCCATTCAGGTAAATTATTCACATCTGTTCAAATGAAATTTATGGTTGATCTGATAAGTCATAATTTCATGCATACTTGCTGTTTGTTTGGTTTGACTCCTGCATTGAGCTTTGTAGGCTTTCTTGCTTGTACTGTGAGCTGTGTGCATATATGTTAATTGCATATCATGCACTTTGTAAGGGAGAGTTTGATTGATGCTTGCATAGTCATGATAATCTCATTTGCTGAATGCATACATGTAGTTAGTTGCAATTGCATCTCCTTACATACAAAAAAAAAATAATGATTCATTGCATCTAGATAGGGGGAGCATTCCTGATTCATCTCTTTACCTCTTGAACTCCTTCTATCTAGCAATCTGATCCATTCTTGGCAAATGTATGGTTCACTTGAATTCTCTGTTGTCTACACTGATGTAGCTCCATTGATTCTGTCTACTATGAATTCAATTGATAACTTGTTTCTATCATACACATTTCTTCATATCTTGTCAAGACTGTCCCAAGCTAATCTGACTGAATTCTGGTCTTTAAGGCTTGCATCTGAATTGCTCAATTCTCTCAACTATTGGTATCTGAATTGCTCTCTACTAATTTCTCTTGACTATGTCATTGATTCAGCCGAATGAGGAAAGATTCAATCAGTGCACCCTAGGCATAAATCAGACATTTTGAAAAGAAGAATCTTCTATTATACTGGCTTAAGAATGTTTTGATAAATCAAATTGATTTAAGCCTAATGTATTTTCTAAGTTTTGATGTAAAAGACTTGAAAAATATCTGAATCATCATGCTTAATACGTCTTAACCAATTGCCTCATGAATTTCATGCAAAACTTTCTGAAATCTGAAATTTTAAAAGACATGGCTTTCTTTGGTTAAGATACATGTAGAAAGTATTGTTCTTAATCATTTCAAGTGTATTGAGCTTTGTTTGAAGAATCTGAAAATAGTTAAAATTTAAAGCTAGAGCAATGACTGTGGCCACAGAGAAACTGGGTTTTCTATCAATGAAATAGAGTAAGCCCATGTCATGAAGTACCATAGTTACCTCTTTTCAATATGTTTGAAAGTCTGGTAGAGCAATGGCATGGATGTGTTGAGTAACTGGGGATTCTGACCTCTGATCAAGGTGTCTCCTCATGTAAAAAGATACTCCACTGCTAACTCTATTCTCTTTAAGAGGCAATACGGTTGTCACATTGAGTAACTGGATCACTTCACCTAAAACGTGTTGTGCCTCATGCAAAAAGGTGTTGACTGAACCAAACTTGCTCTGGAAAAATAAGTGCTGCTCAATTGGTGTCAGAAAATTCTGAAAATCTAAAGACAAGCTCAGTCTCATTTATTTCTGTTTAATCTCAATATGATCTTGTGTATTTTCCATAGGAGTCACTGAATTTAAATGAGTAAGATGGAAGGAGGTTAAACATGAATATCAAATGAGTTGTTGGTTCACCTTTATTAATAGGTGTTTCAGATATGAGTATTGAGTTTCCTTGATAAACTTTGAATACATCTCTCTTAAATCATGATGGTCAGTTTAAACTCATTCATAATCTATTATAATTGAAGAATCTGAAATTCGTTTACAAAGATTTATGAATTTGGTGTGCTAATGAAAATCTGTCTTCCTCATTTATTCACTGTGAATACAGTTTGTGTCTTGCTGATAGATGCTCATCACTTCACTATATCAATTTGCTTCACTCCATCATCTAATCAAGGGGAGCTTTCCTGTCTTGTTGGGTGTCTTTCTTAAAGGGGGAAATCTAGTCAGCATTCTTGAGTGTCCCTGTGTTTTTGTTGATATTCTCCCTTCATCTCAATTGGTTTCAACCTTCAAAACGTTTCTGATCATATTGCCCTCTATCAATGTGTTTTGATTGACATTGGTTCTCTCTTATGTAACGCATAACTCTCAGAATTTTTCTTTGGATAACCAGAGTTCATCCTTGTAGATTTCTATTGCATCATGGATCATAAGGGTAGAATTCTCTGGTTTGTTTGAGAGACTATATGCATAAGAGGACAATGTGCTAAATTATCTGATCATGTTGTTTGTCTGCATTAGCTCTATATCTTCTGTCATGTCAAAGGGGGAGTATTGTTGCATATGCATGACTGCATAAGTTGTTTGACTAAGGGGGAGAATTGTTTTAATTGCTTCTGATATTGTGTTGCCATCTTCTGCTGAACTATCTTGAGTGTCTAATATGACATCACTAGGTTATCAAAGTATTGTTTTTCTTTTTGATGAAGTCAAAGGGGGAGAATTCTTTGATGAGTCTAGTATGAATACTCCACTTATTTCATTCATAAGACTCATAGTATTGCCATCATCAAAAAGGGGGAGATTGTTGTGTCCCTGTGATTTTGATGATAGCAAACACTATAAGTCATTTGAATGCATAAAAGTCTGTTTGTGATGCAGATGAATGGTTCATTGAAAATCTTATCTGAATTATTGCTGCATTTTAGATATGGCTGTGTGTAGTGTGCATTGGTGCATTTCATAATTGTTCATGCATTTCATAAATTACATTTTATCTGGATTGTTTGATGTTAGTCTGTACAAATGGGTGTTGCTGTCATACCCTTTCAGCATAGTCTATACATCATTCATCAGTCATCAATTCTGCACATTCAAGTTTGCATGTCCATACACTACACTGTAGATGCTCATAAAGTCTATACATCGCATGGCACAGCATGCGTCCAAGTCTGAATATTGCATTCGCCAAGTCTGTACATCCCATGCTCAAAGCTAAGTCTGTACATTGGGACTTGAACACACAAAGTCTGAACAGCTTGCATTGTCCTGTAGCTTGCATCGTTTCACAAGTATATACAACAGTTAGCATTGCATCTTATTCATGAAGTCCATACATTCACTGAAGCTTGCTTAGCTGAAGTGTGTACATTGCATTGCATGACTTGAAGTCTGTACATCGCATGTGTGCTTCATGCTAAGTCTATACAGACTTCAGTGCATTCTCTTTATGTCTCACATATCAAAGTCTGTACAGTCTGCATCGCATGCACTTTAAATATGTCAAGTCTGTACAATGGTCTTGGCATATGCATTCATTAAGTCTATACGCTGGAAGACGAAGTCTATACAACGTCTCACGTTGCATCCCGCAAGTCTGTACAGCGAGCGTTTCATTGGTGAAGTCTGTACACTCACCAGTTGAACATCAAAGTCCATACATTGCATAATGTTCGTCAAGTCCATACATTGCACTGTAGATGCATCGAAGGGAAGTATGCACATTGGGCTGTTCATATGAAGTCTGTATGTTGGAAGTGTGTACAGTGTTCAAGTTCCTTCTCATAAAGTCCATACATCGACTGTCTTGCTTTAGCTTAAGTCTGTACAGAGTCAGCGTCTCATTGACCGTCTTCTTCTGTCTTCGTGTTGATTTTACTTCGTGCATTCTTCTCTAAATTCAAGCTTTAAGTGTCTCAAGTCGAGTCTGACTGTGTTGTCTCCATGTCGTCCGTAGTTCGAGTCGTTTCTTTGTTATTTCTGTCTTCGTGTTGCTTTTCCTAGACCTCGTGTCTTTCTTGTTTTGTAACCACACTACGTGTCGGTTTCTGTTTTCATCTTCGAGTTGTTGTCAGCCCATGTCGTCCTCGTGTTCGAGTCATTTTCCTGTGTCTTCGTGTTATCTGTTGTTTTTATGTCATCGTGTTGCTTCTTTCTATCTTCGTCCAGGTTTTCTCTGATCGCGTGTTTTACTACCGTTTTACCTCGTGTCGTTCTCTCTTACCTCGTGCTGTTCTCATCTGACTTCGTGTCGTTATCCTTGTAGTGTTAGCTTTGATACTGTATGTACCTCGTGTAGTTCTCTGTTTATCTCGTGTTGTAGTCATCTTATGTACCCCGTGTCATTTTCAGTAGAGTGCACCTTTTGCTATTCTAATGTCTATACATTCATTTCTAAGTTCACGACTATGCCAACGCTGTACAGACTTGCTAAGATGATGCATGAGACGCTGCCAGACTGTACAGACTTCGAGTGAGATGATGCATGAGACAGTGAACAATGTATAGACTTTAACGTAGGTAAAGTAGACATTGTATAGACTTTGCGAACACACAGTAGTGTATAGACTTGGACGCTCGCTATGCCTGCGATGTACAAACTTAGTGTTGCGACACTAGGCCAATGTACAGACTTAGACCACCTGCACTCTATGCAATGTACACACTTCTAATGCCTGCAGTCTATGCAATGTATAGGCTTGGAGGACTTGCATGCTGTGCAATGTGTAGACTTGAGGTCTCGCATGCAATGCAGTGTGTAGACTTTGAAGTGCTTGCAGCTGTGTAATGTGCAGACTTTGAAGTCTCGCATGCAATGCAGTGTGTGGACTTGTCATGCCAACACAAGGCGATGTACATACTTGCTGCGTGATGCTAATGTGTAGACTATGTAAATGCATGCAGTGTATAGACTACACTTATCTGGAGAGTCAACCCATCTAGAAAGGGGGTCGACCCACTTCTGTCCAGACTATGCTGAGTGTGATGATGCATGGATGTTTAGCCTGTACTGACTTCCACAAGCAGAGTAAAGCAACTGATGTATATGTATATGAATGCTTTATGCAGCAGATAACATGACTGAACATCAAATGCAATGCTTTAGATCTGATAAACTGACTGAACAATAATGCAATGCTTTATGCTCTGATAAACTGACTGAACATCAGAATGACTAAAATGATTGAATATCACATGGTGACTCACAGTGCTTAACTCACATCAAAACCAATCATCAAAATCACAGGGGCACAACATCTAAGAGTCTCCCGCTTTGGGTTGCATTATTTGTTTGGTGTCTATGTATGTCTAAAGTCATGTATGTGTCTGTTTATTTCTACATTTTGTTTTCTTTCATGCATATGGTTTGTATTAAGTCGTGTCTCAATAAAAGGCCAGCCATGCACGTATAAGGAATTAGCTGATGCATGCTACATGTCCGTGAGTTCATAAGGGAGAGTACGTCATGATCAGGGTCATACCTGAACGGTCTCCTCTTGGGGCCGTAAAGCAACTCTAGACCCACGATACCCGCCCTTCCTGAGTCACGAGACAAGTGGGTTCAAATGCGTACGTTATTGAACTACCGGATGACTATGGTGTTAGCTCGACGCTCCATATTTCTAATCTGGTAGCATATCGGAACCCGCGGTGATCCCTAGTGAGTTTTGGGCTTTATCCTTCTATTGTGAGTGACACAACACCCGAGAGTCCACCTCTTCCAGCCTCAACGCACACATATAGATTGTATACTGGATGAGCAGGTGATCACCACCAGGAACGGAGCCTACCAACACTTCATAGTGCGTTGGCGATGATGCCCCACGAGGAGCAACACCTTGATCACATGCGGAGAGCTTAAGCTTCGGGACCCTTACTCGACTGGGTCGAGTTCCTCCCACCCGGGGAGAATTGGTGCGGACACCGGAACGAGCTAGTAGCACGAACCAGCGAGCCGACGATACCATATGCAGAGCACCAATCGGACTACATCGGCTTTCCTTCGAAATGGAGATAGTTTGGCTTGAGTTTGGATACTTTTAGCTTTTGTTTACATTGAATTTGGGCTTGTAATATGTATGTTAACTTGGGTTTTCATTTTGGGCTGATTATAAGGCTCTTAAAAGCCATTTGGTTTAAAGCCCCTTTAGCATCCATTAAGGAGGAGTGGCCTTGGACCATTATGATGGATCCATAAACCATGTAAGGCCCAATTGGGCTTCCTTCTTTCATGGGCCATCTAGATAGGAAAGACCATAATCCATGCTTGATGGAATGGGCTTAAGGGTGGCCTTGGACCATTAAAGGTCATCCCATTATTCTCCGTAGATGGAGTCCTGATGTACGAATGGAACTTGATAGTCTCACGAGTATTCCCTTGTGGGTGGCTTTCCATGGACTCCCGTTGCACCTTTGGACCCAGGAATTTATTGCGAAGATCTCTTCCATCCTGGGCGAACCGTTGTATCTGGACAAGCTAACGGCGGAGCGCAAGAGACTGGCCTATGCGAGGGCTTGCATCATGATCTCGTCGGGGGAAGAGCTGCCTGATTTTATTCATTACAAAGATCTTGACGGTAACGTGAAGAAGGTCAAAGTATCCTATCAATGGAGACCAAGACGTTGCTCTACGTGCTGTTCCTTTGGGCATGTAGACGGAGCATGTAAACCGGCCCTTCACAATAAACATTCGAATGTTCAGGTATTCAAACCAAAGGTTCCCCATAATGAGCCATCTGATAACTGTGTACACACTAATAACTCCTTTGCAGTTCTGCAGTCGGAGGGATATGGTTCTCTGGAGGGCCTCGGTGTCCCACCAACTCAGATCTCTGAGCCTCCCAAAGCCCTTGCGGTTCAGAGGCCTCATAGAGATGAGCCCGTGACTCATACTGAGGCCATCCAGATTACCATACCCACACTTGATCCTATTGGCAGATCCAAACCAAGGGTTTCTCATCTTTCAATAGCGAAGTCACCCAACCCAGTGGTTATGGACGACTCACCCTCTTCAAGTGCTTGTTTACCACCTTTTATCGAGGATTTGGATCCCGCCATCAAGAATAATTCTTGTCCTTCCCTTGTAGACCCATCTGTTGTTCTCCACTCGACCCATAGCTGCCATGTTGCGAACCTGTCAAGTTGCCTTCCTCCCCATGCGGACTCACCGGCAGCTTTTGCTTTTGCCATGCAATCGGCCCCTCCGCCCTCACCTTCCAATGAAGCGTAACCCAAGGTAGCTCGATCACAACTTTTCTTCAACAACGGAGCATCTCCAGCCTTTACCTATCTTGGAGGGGCCGCAAACAAAACATGTTTTTGTCCTAACCATTCGGCGCACTATCAAGATGCTCATAATGGAGACCCACTTTATGGAGCTGCGCAAAACTCCACTTCACTTGGGGGGACCGCAAATTCAAGTTGCTGCTGCCCTTCACATGAACTCCATGATGCTGCCACCGCCCTTTCTCTTAACAAGGAACACCACCTTGCGCATGTGAATGCGCAGTGCCATGATCGCATAAGCCATGCTCTTGTAGGCCCATCAGACCCGCAACCTACTAGCGCTCTTGATGCTAGTGGCGCCGTGGCAGATGACTTATTGGAGTTATAGCTTGTGGAACTGCTGCCGTCAGTGTTGCTCCTGCCTCATACTTAGTGCCTCCCTGGTGCGGACACCGGAACGAGTGAGTAGCACGAACCGGCGAGCCGACGGTACCATACGCGGAGCACCAATCGGACTACATCGGCTTTCCTTCGAAATGGAGATAGTTTGGCTTGAGTTTGGATACTTTTAGCCTTTGTTTACATTGAATTTGGGCTTGTAATATGTATGTTTACTTGGGTTTTCATTTTGGGCTGATTATAAGGCTCTTAAAAGCCATTTGGTTTGAAGCCCCTTTAGCATCCATTAAGGAGGAGTGGCCTTAGACCATTATGATGGATCCATAAACCATGTAAGGCCCAATTGGGCTTCCTTCTTTCATGGGCCATCTAGATAGGAAAGACCATAATCCATGCTTGATGGAATGGGCTTAAGGGTGGCCTTGGACCAACTTGGCCCATTCTTGGCCCATGAAGGGGGCGCCCCCTTATTTGTTTGTATTAGGCTGATTTTTTTTGTTTTCTTTTCTTCCCTCCCTCATTTACCACAAGGGACATGGAAAGTGGCTGCTGGTCCAAAAGAATGGCTGCCTCCTACCCCCCCTCCCCTTTGAATTTCAAAGGTAGGTGAGTCTATGTCTCCTTGTCCCCCCCTCTCTCCCTCTCATTGTCAAAGGGGCGCACCCCTCTCCCCCTTCCCCTTGTTCCATCGAACTCCCTAGTCCCCTCCCCTTGCCAAACCACTATATAAACACTTGTATTATGTTAGTGCAAAGGTTAATGAAGTTTTTGTGAGAGAAATTTGAGTTAAGAGAGTGATTCTCTTCCCCCCCCTTGGGTGTGATACCCTGCCCAGTCCTGTGACGGGACTGATCTTGGGCATGTGACTCGCCCCCATATCTTCCCCATCCTCTTATCATCTGCTTCCACCAAAATTTTCAGTGATACTTCTACGAGTCAGGAAGATTTCAGAGGTGGTTTCGCATCGATCGGAGTTCTGGATCGCCGGCATCAATTCTTTTCGTGACGGCGCGCAGATCTGCCCCAGCCTACTATCCAGATATGGAGTTTCCTGATTACGAATTTTCCCAGATCTCCTCTCAAGCCATCAAGAGTTGCCTTTCAGAGTGATTGTAGGATTTTGAGTCCTCTTCGCGCTGCCACCGATCTCGTCTCGATCCGAGATCTATTCTGATCGTGGTGACGATTCTCGTGGGATCGCACGAGCTGATCTGTGCAGACCCGACTCAAAACTAGAGCTGATGTGACACGACCTAGGGGGTTCTTCACATGATCAAATGACCCTTGGACCTAGCAAGCAACCAACGCACGAACCGGTGACTTTACTCGGGCGGACTCACCCGCTAAGCGCACTCTTGTGCCCGTAGGCAAACCGGTGATAGTGGTGAGGGTCCGGGACGGGCCCTTGCTGCTCCGAGGGTTGGCTAGCTTAGGATTGGACCTCTCAAGGGTCCTAGGATGTCCACTCTCATAGACGGCCAGCACGCCGAGGGCGTGGGTATTAACGGTTCACTCACAACTCACCCGCGGTAATCATTCATTCACAAGCAAATTTGAGTTCGGGCACTCCACTTACCACCGACGGCACTAAGATACAATACTACTCAAGCAAGGAAATTTCAGCAAAGAGGAGTGTGCAGTGGCTCACCTAGTCGGTGTGAAGACACCGATCCCGGTCGGAGACGAGGGCGAGCGAGGAAGCGTGGGCTTACCCGCACGCCGCGTCGGAGAAGCTTCAACCTGAAATTGTAAATTACATGCACTACACCCCATGCAAGGGGGGGGGGGGGTTCTTGGGGTGGGGATTAAGGTGTTACAATCAAAACTACCACCACGCAGGGTGGGGCCTTCAGCCGGCCAAGCGGGGTGGGGAAAATAAGGTAAAGAATGTCGGTTGAGTGTGGATGCCGAATCTGCCGGTTATCTGCGAACAGGGACAATGGGGCGGTGTAATGACCTTAGATCCTTCTCACGAATTTTTCCGATATCGAAACTGGCGGCAAAAGCTTCGTAACAGGTACAGGAATGCTTCAGATTTTTGTGAATTTCTTCTGAGACCGTGGCTGACCGGAGCAGTGGTTGGAACAGGACATGAGGTTTTCTGATCCACAGTTGCAGACTTCTGGCAGCAGGTTGCAGAGGACGCCACGCACTCTCCCGAACTCCGATCAGCACGAAACCAGCGGTGACGTCTTCGTGGTCAAAGTAGCTTTAAGCCGAAGGTAACGCGGCTACAATCAGAGGTCGACGGCGGTCGTTGTACCCTGAAGAGTTGGCACTGGTCGGAGTAGACAGTAGGAGACAGAACTGGAGAGCTCGGGGGAGAAAATTCGTAACTCCTTCCTCCGGCAGCCGAATGAGGTTCTGTTTCTTGATCTTGGAAGAAGACTAGCAGAGGAAGAACTTTGATGAAGAGGCTTCAGCCTGAATCCGCTAGGGTTCGTCGTGGCAGAGTGATCTCTCAGGTTCTGATGCTTGGCAGGGAAGGTTCCGTGCAGTCGTGGGAGAACGGAGTTCCTGGACAGCCCCGAGCTCCGATGAAGACGAAACCACTTTGGTGTCGAAGAGGACAGGCAGACGCTTCCACGGATGTATCTTGGGCCTTCAGAATCTCCCAGAGGAAGCCGTGGTCACCTCTGCAAGTCGGTACTCTTCTTCTGATCTGCAACTGAAACTGTAGGTTGAAGATGACGGGGGGGAATGGGGTATGTGGGAGGGGAAATGGGGGTGGATGAGTGTAGGAGTGACCCCTGGTTGTAAGGGGGTCTTGGAGGGGGTGTTCCAAGGTGTGTATGAGGGAGAATGGGGTCTAGAAGGTGGTGTTTGCAGTTGGTGAGAGGGGAGTTACGAATTTGGGATGGGTGGGGAAGAGAGAAGGAGAGATCTTTCTCCAAAATTTGAAAATGGACTAATGTGGTTAGTTGGGCTTTGGGAATGGGAAGAGTTGTGTTGGGGAAGGGAATGGGTGCTTGGGGTAGTGGGAAGGGTGCTTGGGGAAGTGGGTGGGGTAGTTGGGGGTTGGGAGGTGGAGCTAGGATTGGTGGAAGCTCCCTTGGGACTAGGGGGTGGAGTAATGGTGGCTTGGGGAAGTGGAGGGTCTTAAATGAGGTGGGTAGCTAGTGGAGGTGGTTGGGGAAGGGAGGAGAGAGAAGCAAATTCGGAATTGGGTGTTGAGGAGAGAGAAAGTGGAGTGAAAAAGAAAGATTAAGAGAGGGAAGGGTGGGGAATCTCTCCCCTAGGGCATCTCACCCAAGAAATGTTGGAATCACTCCACTAAACTAAGCTTTGGACTCTCAAATGGCATTTTTCATTGATTGATTCATTGATTGATTAAGTTCAAATGGAGGAAATGGGGTCCTATATATAGGAAACCCACATTTCTACAAAAGACCCTGACAAAAGCCTCATTGACAAATAACCGAAGGGGTAGGAGAGCTCATTGGGCCAAGCCCAAAGAAATGGGCCCAATTAGCACATTACACAATCTAATGACACTCAAACATAGGAAAATAAATGCTAGACCTAGGGAAATGACTCAAATAAAATGAAAATTACATCAATGACTCAAATAAAAATTACATAGGACTCAAAATTAAATGACTAGACCATGCCTGATGAAATAGGAGGTGATGTTCTCATCATACTCCTGGGGTGCAAAGAACTCGACTCCGTCAAGTATGAGTCCACCGGGGGGAGAAGAGGTCCTCCGACGCAACTCCGAGCAAGCTTCAACCTCCAAACTCAACCTCACGTTCGCAACCAGGGGACGACGCTTCAACTCCTCAAGGTGGCTTGGACACACCCTCTTGCCGATGATAGTACCTTGCTTGCCCAGTATTGCCTCCGTGTGCACACGTCGGGCTCTCAAGTTGTTATGTGGAAGCTCTCTGAGGGTGTCGCTCACAAAGATGGGGGTAGGCTCAAGGTGCTCACTAGGATCTACCGCGGTGCCCTTAGAGGGTGCTAGATCTGTTACATGAAAAGTGAGGTATATCCCAAAATCCCATGAGTAAATCCAACCCATAAGCCAGGTTGCCAAAGCCACTTGGAACATGGAAGGTCCAAGTCCTCGTGCCCTCGATTTGGAGGTGGCCCTAAGGTAGAGCCATTCCAAAACCACCATCATGAGGTTGCCTTCTTGGAATTCGAAGTGCCACTCGTGAGTTTTTGCCCGCTTATTACGACCCTCACCGCCCATTGCTAGATGCTTGCTTGAATGAGTATGCCTTGAGCTACGGTGCGGTGTGGGTGGGAAGTGTGTGGTATGCAAAGGGGGACCGGGGCAACCAAAAGTAGACCTATCATGTAATGATGCAGTGTAGACTTCGGTCAACCTAGGTGGGCCGGGGCACCCGTAGGTGGCCCTATCATGCAAAGTGGTGATAAATATCGGGGAACCCGGACATCCGTAGATGCCTTTGACATGTGTATGACTAATGTGAAGTGAGGGAGGGCCGGGGCATCCATATGTGTCCCTTTCATGTATGGGTGTGATGAGTGCCGGGGGACCCGGACATCCGTGAATGCTCCTATCATGTTTAAGACTTATGATGAATGACGGTGGCCCATTACATCCGAATATGGAACTCTCATGCTTAAGACTCATGATGAATGGAGGTGGACCCTTACATCCAAAAATGGTCCATTCATGCTTCCTACTTGACATGTGGGTGTTGTGAATGAATGGACCCGTCTTATGAATCATGCCAAGTGATGTGTTATGCCAAGACTTATGCATTCCTTTCCCAAAGATGACTTCCATGTGTATGGGTGTGGGATGGCCTTTGAACTTCCATGTGAAAGGGTCAAAAGGATCTAGGAAGGTGGGCATTATGGAGAGAGGGGGTCTTCTTTGCTTCCTAGGCATATGTTGTCTATGGTGATGGTTCCCTTTGTGTGGCCCAAGTCTTGGAAGAGGTGTTCTTGGTCCAACATGGTTGGTTGGGGTAGGGAAAGGGGAGTTGTGGGTAAGGTGGGTGTATTACATGGGTACCTAGACTCCCATTGGAAGGGATCAAAGGGGTCATGGACTGGGCTTCCTAGAGGAAGGAACTCTATGTCCACATGGTCCACGCATGGTGGGTCATCCTTCCCCAAGGTAACTGGACCAAGATCTTTAGTGGGCCAGTCGGTCAAGGTACTTGGGATCTTAATGGTAGTGGAGTGGACCATGATGGGTTCTTCATCCATGGGGAGAATGATAAGGAGGTCACTAGTGTAGCAACCAATGGTGTAGACTGAGGTGATAGAACCAACATATGGGTGGATGAGACTAAGTCTTCTTGGGTGGGCCTCTCCTATGGTCAATAAGCAAGTCAACTTTAGTTGCCATTCTAAACCCTTGATGAGATCATCCCAACTATTTACCTCATAGTAGGATTGGAATGTGGTGTGATAGGAGTTAATGGGTGCTAATTGGAAAGGATGCTCCATGGTTGGGTTTTGAAAGTACAAGGTATGAGGGATGGGATTTTGCTTGAGCCATTTGATGATGAGTTCTCCTAGGGTCACCACCTTTTGCATGAGATTGAGTGGTTTGGGGAGGTATGTGTTTGTTTGGACGGGGATGAGTTGATGTCCTTCTTCCTTATTGATCGGAGTATGAATTTCCTTGAATGTGGGGAAGGGATTTGGATTGGTGTCCAATCTCGGGGATTTGGTCTTGTGGGCCGGGTTTTCCTCATGTTCACTCATGACCTTGTTCATTCTTCGAAGTGGGTTGAGAGGGCATGGTGGCCGGGTATGGGGCCCCGGTGGGTGAGGGAACAAAAGGTTGTTGAAACCATAGGCTCCCGGGAGATGTGGGGGATGAAGTAGGCAAGACCAACGCAATGGGTGGAAGGTGGTATTCCGTTCATCAAGCCATTGTTTCCCTAGGATTATGCAAGGGCCTTCCAAAGTTCCAATTTGACACCAAGCTCCATCAAAGTATTTGGTCTCTCCAAACCTTTTATGGAATTCAATGAAGACTAGGTCTCCATTGTGCACAATTTGTCCGGTCGTAGAGAGGGTGGCTACAATGTCGGGGGATACCCAATTATCTTCTACCATGTAGATGAAGTCAATTTCTGTGGGGCTCCCATTAGGTAGGTATGCTTGGGATATGATGGGAATTGGGGCTTTTTGGTCTGTAAACTCAATGACAATGGGAGGTGGATAATGCAAGGAACGATCCGATGAGAACTCTAATGCAAGCGTGCCCATGGACTTGACTTGATAGAGACAAGTCAATGACTTGCTCTGATACCACTTGATGTGACACGACCTAGGGGGTTCTTCACATGATCAAATGACCCTTGGACCTAGCAAGCAACCAACGCACGAACCGGTGACTTTACTCGGGCGGACTCACCCGCTAAGCGCACTCTTGTGCCCGTAGGCAAACCAGTGATAGTGGTGAGGGTCCGGGACGGGCCCTTGCTGCTCCGAGGGTTGGCTAGCTTAGGATTGGACCTCTCAAGGGTCCTAGGATGTCCACTCTCATAGACGGCCAGCACGCCGAGGGCGTGGGTATTAACGGTTCACTCACAACTCACCCGCGGTAATCATTCATTCACAAGCAAATTTGAGTTCGGGCACTCCACTTACCACCGACGGCACTAAGATACAATACTACTCAAGCAAGGAAATTTCAGCAAAGAGGAGTGTGCAGTGGCTCACCTAGTCGGTGTGAAGACACCGATCCCGGTCGGAGATGAGGGCGAGCGAGGAAGCGTGGGCTTACCCGCACGCCGCGCCGGAGAAGCTTCAACCTGAAATTGTAAATTACATGCACTACACCCCATGCAAGGGGGGGGGGGGTTCTTGGGGTGGGGATTAAGGTGTTACAATCAAAACTACCACCACGCAGGGTGGGGCCTTCAGCCGGCCAAGCGGGGTGGGGAAAATAAGGTAAAGAATGTCGGTTGAGTGTGGATGCCGAATCTGCTGGTTATCTGCGAACAGGGACAGTGGGGCGGTGTAATGACCTTAGATCCTTCTCACGAATTTTGCCGATAGCGAGACTGGCGGCAAAAGCTTCGTAACAGGTACAGGAACGCTTCAGATTTTTGTGAATTTGTTCTGAGACCGTGGCTGACCGGAGCAGAGGTTGGAACAGGACATGAGGTTTTCTGATCCACAGTTGCAGACTTCTGGCAGCAGGTTGCAGAGGACGCCACGCACTCTCCCGAACTCCGATCAGCACGAAACCAGCGGTGACGTCTTCGTGGTCAAAGTAGCTTTCAGCCTAAGGTAACGCGGCTGCAATCAGAGGTCGAGGGCGGTCGGTGTACCCTGAAGAGTTGGCACTGGTCGGAGTAGACAGTAGGAGACAGAACTGGAGAGCTCGGGGGAGAAAATTCGTAACTCCTTCCTCCGGCAGCCGAATGAGGTTCTGTTTCTTGATCTTGGAAGAAGACTAGCAGAGGAAGAACTTTGATGAAGAGGCTTCAGCCTGAATCCGCTAGGGTTCGTCATGGCAGAGTGATCTCTCAGGTTCTGATGCTTGGCAGGGAAGGTTCCGTGCAGTCGTGGGAGAACGGAGTTCCTGGACAGCCCCGAGCTCCGATGAAGACGAAACCACTTTGGTGTCGAAGAGGACAGGCAGACGCTTCCACGGATGTATCTTGGGCCTTCAGAATCGCCCGGAGGAAGCCGTGGTCACCTCTGCAAGTCGGTACTCTTCTTCTGATCTGCAACTGAAACTGTAGGTTGAAGATGACGGGGGGGAATGGGGTATGTGGGAGGGGAAATGGGGGTGGATGAGTGTAGGAGTGACCCCTGGTTGTAAGGGGGTCTTGGAGGGGGTGTTCCAAGGTGTGTATGAGGGAGAATGGGGTCTAGAAGGTGGTGTTTGCAGTGGGTGAGAGGGGAGCTACGAATTTGGGATGGGTGGGGAAGAGAGAAGGAGAGATCTTTCTCCAAAATTTGAAAATGGACTAATGTGGTTAGTGGGGCTTTGGGAATGGGAAGAGTTGATTTGGGGAAGGGAATGGGTGCTTGGGGTAGTGGGAAGGGTGCTTGGGGAAGTGGGTGGGGTAGTTGGGGGTTGGGAGGTGGAGCTAGGATTGGTGGAAGCTCCCTTGGGACTAGGGGGTGGAGTAATGGTGGCTTGGGGAAGTGGAGGGTCTTAAATGAGGTGGGTAGCTAGTGGAGGTGGTTGGGGAAGGGAGGAGAGAGAAGCAAATTCGGAATTGGGTGTTGAGGAGAGAGAAAGTGGAGTGAAAAAGAAAGATTAAGAGAGGGAAGGGTGGGGAATCTCTCCCCTAGGGCATCTCACCCAAGAAATGTTGGAATCACTCCACTAAACTAAGCTTTGGACTCTCAAATGGCATTTTTCATTGATTGATTCATTGATTGATTAAGTTCAAATGGAGGAAATGGGGTCCTATATATAGGAAACCCACATTTCTACAAAAGACCCTGACAAAAGCCTCATTGACAAATAACCGAAGGGGTAGGAGAGCTCATTGGGCCAAGCCCAAAGAAATGGGCCCAATTAGCACATTACACAATCTAATGACACTCAAACATAGGAAAATAAATGCTAGACCTAGGGAAATGACTCAAATAAAATGAAAATTACATCAATGACTCAAATAAAAATTACATAGGACTCAAAATTAAATGACTAGACCATGCCTGATGAAATAGGAGGTGATGTTCTCATCAAGAGCCGACTTCCAGAGTCTGCCCCGCCTCATCCCATCCAGATCTGTGTGAGCTCTTTTGACTACGTCTTCCTATAGATGTCACCAACGAGCTCTCACAAGCGGCGCCTCGATCCGACATCGGCAACCAATTTTCCCTTAATTAATTGTCTTACTGTGCAGTTCTGGGTGCACAAAACTAGAAGCCGAGTGTAATTGCTACTGCGTCTAGATCTAAAAGAATCTATTCACGCCCTTCGAGTGGACAAACTGCGTCCTGTCGCCGACGTTCTCCAACAAACGGTGCTCCGATCCGCCATTGGATCTCGGCATACTAGCCTCCGCAAGTTTGCTGCGCAGGGTGACCAGCGCAGACAGAACCGAGCCGACTTCCATTCGGCTCCGGCTCGCTTCCCTCGCCTCCTGCGAGTGTGGCCCGTCAACCCGGGTTCCAGCAACCCCAAAATTGGCATTTGTAGCCCTGTACCTCCCTGCGTGGAGTGGGCAAATATTTCTGAAATTGTAATTTTAACGATTGTGTGTATTGGGGTTGTTTGAATTCGGCCGGGAATTCTTCCCCACGCCTAGTCATGGAGGTATGCGCTTCGTTCCCCTCTCACTTTGCTGGTTTAGTATATTATCATATATGTTGTTTTTGTGAGATTAGGGCCGATAGCTAGTTCTAAATCACTGTGATTGTGAGTTGTGAGTGCCCGTTCCTTAGCTCCAGTCGAGCACCGAGCTCGGACTGCACCACCCTAGGCGATGGTGGTTCCTTAACCGCAGCGATACCCACATTTTCCTCGCAAGGGACGATCGTCGGGCTAGTTAGAGTGCTGTTGAGAGACGTCTCCACCCGGAGAACGCCACGGTGGTCAGCCGCCCGGCTTGCCTTTAGCGTGTTAGTGCTGGACGCACATCAAGTCCGTCGTACGTCTTAGCCCGGTCGTCATCCGTCCCGCATCACTCCCGCCAAGCATCAGGAAGAACAATCCCAGGTCACACAAGCACCAACTACACTAAGAGAAGACAAGCATTCGGGACAACATGCTGGCAATTATAGTGTGCAAACTCATGCTGCTCCACATCGCTCCACTATCAACCAAGCTAAGCCCCATCATTCATCTTTTAGGAGCTTGCAGGCTGTGGACGAGATGGACAGGAAAAAATCAAGAATGAAGGGCAAAGATGCTGATGGTCGGGCTACAATTCCCAAATGCACCTAACTTTGCATTCCCTTTCCTTCAGGATTTCTATATGAAGATTATTGCCTGGAATGTCAGAGGTATCAACAAGAGGGAGAAATGTAGAGAGTTAAATATGATGATCAGAAGCAAAGCTTGTGCCTTGGTTATCCTAGTTGAAACAAAGATAAACCCTGGCCATACTATGCATTTTAAAAACTTAATTTGGCTTGAAGCTAAAGTTATTACTAATGACCAGTACGGTGGCAAAGGGAGAGTCTGGATCTTATGGAACCACAATATCATTGATGCTCAGTTGGCTGCGGGTAGCAGTCAATTCCTTCATTTACGATGCAGGAATAAGTTAAATCTTCTGGAATTCACAATTACTGGTGTTTATGCATCCAACTATGCGAATGACAGGAGGAGCTTATGGAAGGATATTATCTGTCTTTCCAACAACATCAATTCTCCTTGGATGGTAGCTGGTGATTTTAACACAATTAGATACTCCCATGAGAAAATGGGTGGGTGAATGTCAACTGAGCCCATGTTGGAGGAGTGTATCCTGTGCATTCAACATTCAGATCTTGAGGACATTACCTACTGTGGCAATAAGTTCTTCTGGACTAATAGGGGAGAAGCTCAACGCAAATCATGGCACGATTGGATAGATGTCTCATCAACTCTCTTTGGACTGCTTCTTACCCGGATAGCTGGGTTGAATACGGTAATGAATATTTTTATGACCATACACCCATGTTTATCAAAACAGATAAAGAAATTATGAAGAGCAAGATCCCATTCCGGTTCTACAATATGTGGACCTCTCATCCAGAATTTCTTAAATTCATTAAATCTGGCTGGGAAATATCGGTCGTAGGGTCTCCTCCACATGTGCTTTGTATGAAGCTTAAGGCTTGCAAATTTGCCTTTAAGAATTGGAATAGGAACACCTTTGGTAATATCCAGAATACGGTGGACACTTCTAAGAGGAATCTTCACCAAGCTCAGACTAATCTTCATGATAGCCCCTTTGATAATGACCGCATCCACCAGGAGAAGGAGGCAAGAAAAGAATATCTGAATGCTCTAGCACTCGAGGAAAACTTTATCAGACAGAAATCAAGACAGAATTGGCTGACGTTGGGTGATTCCAATACAAAATTCTTTTATGCTAGCATGGCGGCCAGAAGACCAATAAACCAAATCAGACAATTTAAAGATCACCATGGAAATACTATCAATGATAGTAATCAGGTAAAGCAGCACACCATCGATTACTATTATCAACTACTTAACCAATCTTCTTTGCAAGAACCCCATGACACCAACCCTTCTTTGCAACTCTCTGAAGAAGACATGGTAATTCTCAATGCTGAATTCACCTCAGAAGAAATTAACGAAGTTGTCTTCCAATCTCCAAAAAATAAAATTCCAGGTCATGACGGATTTCCAGCGGAGTTCTATCAATCAGCATGGCACATAATTGGTAATGATGTGATAAACACCTGCCTTCACTTTTTCAGAACAGGACATCTTTACAAACAGTTCAACAACACTTTTATAGCGCTCATACCAAAAGTGGTGGGGGCTGATAACCTAGAGAATTTCAGGCCAATTGCACTATGCAACTTCATCTACAAAGTGATTTCAAAGCTTATGGCTAATAGAATCCAGAAGGTGATTAAAAAGATCATTAGTCCTCAGCAGACTACATTCATCAAAGGTAGAAGTATTACCCACAACATTCTACTAGCTAATGATCTGACTATAGATTTACATTACAAGGACAAAGGAAGGATAATTGGCCTTAAAGCTGACCTGAGGAAGGCGTTTGACTCTGTTGACAGGCGCTTTATATATCATATGCTTATGAGAATTGGGTTTCCGGCCAACTGGATCCAATGGATTAGAAGCTGCATTGAGAACTGTATGTTCTCCATTCTATTCAATGGTTCACCTACAGGTTATTTTAAAAGCTCTAATGGCATCAGGCAAGGAGACCCTCTGTCCCCTTATCTATTTACCATTGCTATGGAAGGACTCACTTGTATGCTGGAGGAAGTAGTACACCAAGGTCACCTCAAAGTTCCGAAGACCGCTGGAACCCATGTTTCTTACATTACTTTTACAGATGATTTAATTATTTTTCTACAAAATGACATTGATTCAGTTCACTACCTTGCAAACATTCTCCACAGATTTGGCAAATGGTCAGGCCTCAAGTTGAATCATTCCAAAAATAGAGTGTACATTTGTGCCAAGGTCGAAGACAAAACAGCAATTACAACAACGCTGAGTGTGGATGAAGGTAATCTACCTATTCCGTACTTAGGCTTGCCTCTTATCTCCACCGGTTTAAGAAAGCTACATTGCCAACCTATCATTGAGAAAATCAAAAATAGAATTAGCTCTTGGAGAATGAAACTCCCTTCCAAAAGTGGGCGGCTGGAACTGATTAGATCCATCTTATCCACCTACTCCATCTATTGGTCTACGGCTTTCCTTCTACCTGCAAGATTAATCCAAGAGATTGAAAAACTATTGGCAAATTTCTTCTGGCAAGGGACAGGTGCTAATAAGGCGCTTCACATGATAAATTGGGACATTATATGCAGACCAAAAAAAGAAGGGGGTCTAAATTTGAGACGACTAGGTGATTGTAATAAAGCTAGTTTGGTGAAACAGTGCTGAGATATATTACATAAAAAGGACAGTATGTGGATAAAATGGATACATAGTAAACATTTATCCAAATGTAACTTTTGGTACATTCAGGCAAAGTATTATCGTTCTGCAGCATGGAAAGGTATCCTTCAAATGAGAATGTGGCTACTCAAACAAATCAAATTTTCTATCTCCATTGAAAGTTCACTTAGCATGTGGTATGATCCATGGATCAATGGGAAAAGCATATTCCAGCTTTATGGAGATCGGATCAGGCAAGATCTGGGAGCCAATGTGAATAGTACTGTTTCTGACTTCATTTGTAACGGTACTTGGAATCTTCCGATTCCAACCTCCATTGACATGTTTGAGCTTTGGCCAATTATTTCTGCTATTCCTCTGGATAATGATCCCACTGATAAATTGATTTGGATTCATGACAAAGGTAATTTTTCATGTACTTCTGCATGGAATCAAATACGGCAAAAACATCATGTATGGCATCCGGAGAGCTGGGCTTGGGGCAGGCCACTATGCCACAAGCATTCCATATGTTGCTGGAAAGCACTTCACCACAGGCTACCGACTTTGGATATTATTCAGAAAAAAGGGTTTTCACTTACAAATATGTGTATTCTTTGTAAAGGGGTAGAGGAAAGAATTGACCACCTATTCTTCTCATGCAAATACTCAAAAGATCTATGGACTGACATCTTACAAAGATTTGATATCGACAGGGAACCGAAGAAATCACTTTTATGTGAGCTGCAATCTCTTGAGGCCAATTTTCCTAACAAAGGTTACCTCACCAAGCTTATCAAACTGTTATTCCGATGCACCATCTGGTGGATTTGGAGGGAGAGATGCATTCGAATCTACAAGAATAAGGAAATGGGATATGCAAGGCTTCTAATTGAAATTCTCTATGAAACCAGATGTTGTTTGGAAAACGAACTTAAGTTTGATAGACTAACCTTCAGGGAGAAACATATATTTAAATGATATAACTTCAGCATTACTTAACTCTGGCCATCTGTCTTTTATTTCATGGGGGATCTCATCTTGTAAGACATAAAGGTACAAATTTGAATGGTGTTGAACATGTGTGCAACATGATTAAATCATTTTATGGTTTTGATGATGTCTGCCTCTTTAGTTGGTTTTGATGATGTCTGCCTCTTTAGTCATTAATGAACTATACCTACATTTGATAATGTTAATATTCATACATTTCAGGTCATTATACTTCCAGTGTAAAAGCTCAAGAATGGCACACCAATCTAGACAACTGAATTGACAGATATCAAGGCATATGATAATATTGGATGCACAAAAATATAGCATGTTTCAAGCACAGAAATCAAGCTGAATAGCATCACACATAAGGTCATTGCATATTCTTCATATGGTCAGTGCATGTCTTACCTTATGGATGATTCAAGGTCGGTGCAATTTCTCGATAGCATGCTACAAGATAATCCAAGGAATGAAGTGGAATTGGCAAATGTGAAAGCTCATGGCAAATGTGAAAGCTCATGGCAAATGTGAAAGCTCAAGGCAAACGTGAAAGCTCAATGCAAATGTCAAAGCTCAATGCAAATGTGAAAGCTCAATGTTGCGCCCTCGCACGCGGATCGACCTGCGCGGTCAGGTCGCGGGGATCGACCTGCCCGGTCAGGTCGCGGGGGTCAAGGGGGCAGCGCCCCTTGTAGGGGTTTCCGGGGGCGGAGCCCCCGGAACAAAAATTTGATTGAAGACTCAATAATAAAATCTTCAAGATAGTCAAGGAAGATGCCACGGACATGATCGGGCTACTAAAGAAGTTGAACGACGGAGCTGACGCGGATAACGGACCAACCCGGGATGGGCCGGGTTCTGCCCAGCTGGCGGTCGACCGCCAGCACAGGGGCGGTCGACCACCCCAGCCAGAGCCTCACCGTCTACAGGCTTTTTCAGTAGCGGTCGACCGCCAGCCAGTGGCGGTCGACCGGAATTCCCAGGGGCCATTCGTCTACAGCATTTTACAGTAGCGGTCGACCGCCAGGAACCTTAGGTCGACCGCCAGCCCCGAGCCAACCTTATTTGACTTCGAAATCCACCTCGTGGCCAGCCCCTTTCCATGGTTTTGTTTAATCAAACCTCACCTAACTTCCCATGATTTGTGGATCTGGTCTGGGGCTTGTTTATAGACCATTCAAAGTCTATAAAACCATTACAAGAGGGTTAGAAACCCTAGTTGATGGAGTTGATGAAGTGAATCAAGGGAGGCCATTTCGAGAGCACTGTAGCACCTCCGTGAACAGTGTTTCGAGCAGAACTTCTTCATCCTTCCAAGGTGATTCAAGGTGAGATCTGAAGCCAAGCAACCTCCAATCAAGCAAGAAGCAATCAAGGCTTACAAAGGTGATCAAAGCTGCATCCATACACCTCTTCATCAACTCAAGAGGATCAAGAGAAGATCAAAGCTACATCTAATATCCTCTCCATCAACTCAAGGTGATTCAAGCTCATATCTCAATCCAGCATCCTCCAAGAAAGAGTAGAAGCAAGTAAGGCTAAGAGGGAAGATCAAAGGAGGCTTCAAAGGGGTGTTCAAAGCAAGAGGAGTTCGAGTTACTGTTCACGTGAACAGTACTCCGTGAAGAACATCTTCATCCAATCTAAGGTATTCAAGGTCATATCAAAGAGATCATCTTCCAAGATCTGTGAAGAAGGAAGCAAGGATCAAGGTAGCATCTATTCACTTCTTCATCCATTCAAAGAGATCAAAAGGAAGATCAAAAGAGGAGGATTGGAAGAACAGTTACTGTTCACATGAACAGTACTCCGTGAAGAACAATCATCCATTCAAGGGTGATTACAAGAAGATTGATTTGGAAGAAGAAGAGATCCCTGCTGCTGATCAACAAAGCATATCGATACAAGGGCCAATTCCTTCTTACTCAATCTCTTATTTTAATTTCTTCACATCTGTTTTACTTTCAATATTGTTAAACATTGAAGTTGTGATTCGTCCCTACCAGGTGGTTAGTAGGAAGGCAATTGGAGGGTGTTCCAATTTACGGTTGACGTCCCTACCAGGTGGTTAGTAGGAAGGCAATTGGAGGGTGTTCCAATTTGCGGTTGACGTCCCTACCGGTGGTTAGTAGGAAGGCAATCGGGAGTTCTCCGATTTGCGGTGTAGCCGTCCCTTCCGGCTTTGTGTGTAGGAAGACAGAAAGAGAGTTTTCTCTGTTCTGTGGTTTGGGGCGTGTCCCCGGGTCAAGCTGTGAGTCAGCAAGGAAGTCTCACCGGGTTTTGGTGAGGGGTGGACGTAGGTTGCGGGGTTGCAACTGAACCACCTTAAAAACCCCTGTGTTGTGGGTTGTTTATTGTGTGTGATTGATCTATATCTTCTAACCCCATTCGCAGGTTCGTGTGCTTCCACACTTGGTTATATTGCTCACACACATATGCACTTTGAGTGATCAACATAGCATACACACACACACACACGGTTGTTGCAAGCTATTGCATGTTCATCTATGTGTTATGCTTTGTAATTCACTTAAAGAAGTGTGGACGTTTCATAGCTTACAATTCAAGTCTTTTCATTTGAGCCACTCTACTTAATTCCGCTGTGCATCGTGCCTAAATGATTCATTCACTTAAAAAGAGTGGTTTAAGTTTCTGTTAGCTAAGAGTTTTAAATAGGCCAAAGTTTCTGATAGGATCTATTCAACCCCCCCTTCTAGATCCATTTACACCTCACGGGACCCAACAAATGGTTGCTAGCTCTGCTCTAGTTCTAGTATTTTTTCATGTACCTTCCTCACCGTAGACCACGTTTCTTGTGGCATGGATTATTACCTCTTGAGCAATCAGTCTAGGTATGTCTAGATATTACTCACCCGTTGTACTCATTTTTACTCTTCTATAATAGTTACAAGTTTAGCGATCAAAAAAAAATATTGTAAGCTGATGGATCTTGACGATCTTTTAGCTCAGAAAAGGCTGAAAGCACCCTTTAGAGGTGCCACTCACTCTGTAGGACCCAAGACATCTTGGGTATCTGTTGGAACAAAATAGTCTGCCATTTTGCAGGTGTGCCTTGGATTGGAATAAAGGGGTCAATAAACCAAGGCACTCAAGAATGAAAACCCCATGACTGCACTGTACAGGTCAGTTCTGAACACTTTGTTTAAATTCTGTTATCTGGAATTGTTTGTTCTAGATGTTAGCATATCATGTTAGTCTGTCTGTGCTTAATTGAAATCGTCTGAAAATTTGAACTACACATGATATCTATGGTAGTCATTCTTAGGCTTCACTGCATATCTGTTTCTTAAGCAAAAAGCACAAAAACATGTTTTCAGCATTCATTATATAAAATGCATTTAGTCAGGGGGAGTTTGATTGCAGTTGCATAATATTCATGGTGCTCATGACTAGCTTCGTTGCACAGTGCATACATACAGTGTAATGCATTGCATATCATCTAAATTGAAAAATTCAAAGAGGAAATAACTCAGCGCATCTAGACAGGGGGAGCATTTTAGACTCACTAGTTGTTCACCTCTTGAACCCTTCCTGTCTAGCAATTCGGCTCACTTTCCTATCCATGTGTGTTGATTTCATTCTTGAGTTGAGAGTTGAATTGTGTGAAAAATTATTTTGTGTCAACCTATCATTGATTTCTGAATAATTAATGTTCTGATGTTTGAATAATTGTTTTGCACAGCTAAGTGTCATATGCATTCCTGGCATAGTTGTTGTTTCAAGTTGAAGAAGGCACTGCACCGAGTTTAAATCAATGCATTTTCTGCACGTAGTCGATGCAGTGTGTAAGCATTTGCACTCGATGCATGTATTTCACCAAGCATAGGTAGTTGCATGTCTTGCATATAGTCGGTGCATCGTATGTTTAAATAGCATGTAGGTCGGTGCATCTTATGTCCACGTTGCATGCAGGTCCGTGCACTTCATGTTTTTCACGTGTCAAAGTCGGTGCACTTGTATACTACTCGCATACAAGGTTGGTGCATTGTCGATGTTCTACGTGTCAAGGTCGAGGCATTGCATGCTTCATGCATGATTCAAGTCGGTGCATCATGATGTCAGGGAGAGGGTAGTATAGTCTGAACTGAGAATAAATCTTTCTACTATCTCCTCAGTCTTAGAAGTTTTATCACATGGCATCATCTATATCATTTGGTATCATTTGTCTTGCTCAGAACCTCTCTCCTTCAGAATTTGTGAGCTAATTCAGTACTCCAGACTCAGCCACTGAATTCTATTCTGCACAACTTTGATGCTCTTCTCTTGGTTGCTGTTAATTGTACTGCCAGCTTATCCTACTCACTCACATTCTTTCCAGCTGTTCTGACTGGTTTGATTCCATGCTGTGAATATCATATAATTTTTCTCTCTTGATTAATCATCTGCTGAAATTCTTTGAAAATCTGTTCAAATTCTTTCATATCAGAATTCTGTGCTCTGGTGTGGATGAGTTGTTCAGTTGCATTGATTGGACTGATTTGAGAAATCTAAGTTGTCTACCTTGTTTATATGTATGAAATCTTAGAAGAAACTCCTATCATACAGAGTTAAGAATGTCCACTGATTCAGATTGGTATAAGTCTAATGTATTCTTGAATTTGAATTTGAATGATTGAAAGTATCTGAATCATAAGGTTTAATAATTCTTAACCACCCATGTCATAAAATATCTAGACTCTTTCATCTGAATTCTGAAAATATGAGATCAAGGCTACTTTGGTAGAGATACATAGAGCTAGTATTGTTTTTAAACACTAATTTGAAAAAGGTTGTCTAAGAAGAAAAATGGTTATTAGAGCAATGACCTTGGTCACTGAGAAACTAGGTCCTCTATCAAAGAAATAGAGTAAACCTAAGTCATGAAGTGCCATAGTTATCTCTGATGGAAAAATGATTAAAAATCTGATAGAGCAATGACATGATTGTGTCGAGTAATTGGGGATTCTGGCCTTTAGTCAAGGTGTCTCCTCATGTAAAAAGACACTTCATTTGCTAACTCTGTTCTCACATCTGAGAGGCAATGTCAGTTATCACACTAAGTAACTGGGTCACTTCACCTAAGACGTGTTGTGTCTCATGTAAAAATGTGTTGCTTAACTAAATATGCTCAAGAAAAATAATGTGCTGATCAAAAGTAAATATTTTGCAAATTCAGTCAACCTCACATTCTAGTAAAGGTGGTTAATCTCAATACGGCACTATGTAACTCTCAAAGGAGTCATTGAGATTATTTGTTTAAGATGAAAATGATTGATCTGGAGCATTGCTTGATTAGTTGGTTAAGCTTTATTAAAACTTAGTTTCAGATATGAGTAATGAATTTAATTGACAGATTCAGCTTACATCATGCTTAAACCAGGTGGATAATGTAGGTT
This sequence comes from Amorphophallus konjac, assembly GCA_022559845.1. Taxonomy (NCBI): domain Eukaryota; kingdom Viridiplantae; phylum Streptophyta; class Magnoliopsida; order Alismatales; family Araceae; genus Amorphophallus; species Amorphophallus konjac. The sequence goes on from CM040119.1 coordinate 207,233,351, forward strand.
AATTCATAACCCCTTATGATAGGACTTACAACTGTGGTACCTGCTAGATAGTAATTTCTTCTAATCAGGTTCACCTCTAACAACTTGATCATCCACCTGTTGGTCACTTCCTACTCTGTGATTGTCACATCCTAATCAATTTCTGCTGAATGATTCTTGAAAATCCTGTGCTATGTTTGCACTCACATCACTCTATCTCTGGCTACCCTTATTGAGCTTACTTCACCAGTTTCATTCTCCACACTACTAGAATCTTCCATCTTATTTCGGTATTCCTGATGAAATGCTCTTGTAACCAGTTCTAGTTCTGTGGGCCTTCCACATGCATTTTTCTGACCATACAAATGTGAGGTGCCACTCCCAATATTACCTTGTTCACTTGCAGCCTTCTAAACTTCAGAATTCCTATGGTGGTGGATTCCAGATTGATTCATTGGATTACCAGAGTTCATCCATGTAGGTACACCCTGTGATTTCTGATTGCACTCATATTTTCAGGGGGAGGATTGATACTTAATTGTCTAACTACTCTTGTGCTTGCTGATTTCATTTCTTTATTCAAAGGAATCTTCATGTATGGTTGTCCCTTCTCCTATCCAGGGAGAGTAGAGGATGTCATATTGCATACTAGGGGAGAATAGCTTCTATATGCATCAATGTTGCAATCAAAGGGGGAGATTACATATCTATCATTTCATAGTGCTTCTATTTCATTATAAATCTGGTTTCTTTTTGATGAAGTCAATAGGGGAAGAATCGCTTGACATGAGACAGTGTGACTCATAGTGTTGCCATCATCAAAAAGGGGAAGATTGTTGTGCCCCTGTGGTTTTGATGATAGCAAACACTGTGAGTCACTATGAGTCACCATTATATGATTGCTAAATGATTGCATAAGATGATTGCATATGGTCCTTGCATACCCACTGGTCATATATCTCTATCTATACTTTAGGCCAATGCATACATTCAGGGTCAGTGCATCCTCCTGATACTATGTCTATCTGCGTTGCATGAAGTCCGTGCATTCCTTATCATTGTGCATTTCAAAGTCAGTGCATTCATCTATGTTCAGCAGACTAGGTCAGTTCACTTCATTGCCTAAGTCAGTGCAGGGTTGATTGTCTAAGGCTACGGTTTGTGCATATATCAGTAGGCTGCACAACAAACTCAGTGCATGCTAGTGTTCATGAGCATAATGGTCTGTGCATCTTGTCCTTGCACGCTGCCTTGCAATTGATAGTCGATGCAAAGTGCACCCCATCCATGAAAAGTCGATACAGTTCTTGTAGTAGGCTGGCATCATGTCGATGCAACCTCTGTACTGCATGCTAGCTAAGTCGGTGCAACCTTTGTTGCTGCACGTGACTAAGTCCGTGCATACTGTATTCTAGGCATAGCAAGTCGGTGCAATCTTCATTGTTGCACATGGCTAAGTCTGTGCAGGTCTCGTTGCTGCACGTGACCAAGTCCGTGCATGCGTAGTCTAGGCTCAATAAAGTCGGTGCAATACCTGTCATCGCACGCATTCAGAGTCGGTGCAACATCCATCTTTCGCACAAGTAAAGTCTGTGCAGGACAAGTCATAGCATACTATGTCAGTGCAGCTCATGCATACCGCATATACGAAGTCTGTGCATATATCATGTGATGCATAATAGAGTTTGTACAACCTTTTTCTCTCGCACGAACAAAGCCTATGCAACTCTTGATTCTTGCACGTGCAAAGTCTGTGCAAGACTTCTCTCGGCATTCGTAGCCTGTGCATCTTTTAGCTCTGCATTTGAAACAAGTCTGAGCACTTGTTCCCTATATGAACACTGAGTCCGTGCATATGTGCACTTATGACATATTGAGTCTATGCATGGTTGCCTTAATGTCTCAGCAAGTCTATACAATCTCACACTTATCTGATGTTTATATGTCTTGACACACTGACAGGTCAACTGCTCATGATTGTTAAGAAGGGCACGTGATCCAAGGCGGATCATCCCTAACAGATGACTGCCATGTGGAAGCTATAGTACCCAGAGTTGTGACACGTGGACAAGATTCCTAAAGCTTCCTAGCGGGAATGTTCTCTCCACACACCTAGGGCGAGACTCGTGAGTCTTAGACTAAAGGAGTATATAAGATCATTTCCTGCCATCAATACATTAATTCCTGAATTATTCTCGGAGAAGAAAGGAGGAACATGAATCATCTGAGAGCAGCAACAGACCAGAGCAGAAGTGAAAGAAGAGAAAGCTCGTGAGATCGAGAGAAGAAGAGAAAGAAAGATAGAGAGAGAGATAAAGAGATCGAGAGAAGAAGAGAAAGAAAGATAGAGAAAGGAAGAGAGGGTTCGAGGGGAAGAAAAGAAGCATCATCAGACAATTCTGTCCCTACTGGAATCTGGATCAAATCCAATCCAGTCAGCTACATGGGAGCCACATCTGTGTTGCTATCGTTTACAGCTTTCAGTTGTTGTGTCTTCTTGTCTTTTGTTTTCGTTTGAACCATATTTCAAGCTTTTAGTCAGGGGAGCAAGCTGTGTTGCTCAGCAGTTGTAGAGGAGGATTCCTCTGGTCGGCTAAGCTGTATTGCCCAGCGGGTCAAGCTGTTAGGCAGCAGATGGCTAAGATGTATTGCCCAGCAGAAGCAAGCTGTGATGCTCAGTGGTTGTAGGCAAGCTGTGAGGCCCAACGGTTTAAGTTGTGTATCAGCGGAAGCCACACTCGGATTTGAGTGTGGGGTGGACGTAGGTCTGCGGACCGAACCACCTAAAAATTTCCTTGTCTATTGTGGTTTGATTGCCTTATTCGATTCGCTAGATGTATGCATAGGCCGATTTGTATCTTTTGTCTAGCGTGAGTCTTGGGCTACATACTCTCTACTTGATTCTGGTTCCGAAAGATCCCATGTGTTCAGGTGCAGTCACTCTATGTCCAGAGCAGTAGGTGATTACACCTTCTAAGCTTGATTGAACTCATCTCTGTCTTTCAGACTTGTTAAGATCCTAGTTTATTTTATTCCGCATCTCTGATTGTTACAGTCAATTTTTAATTGGGTGAAGTTTTTAAGGGGATTCATTCAACCCCCCCCCTTCTGAATCTGAGCCTAGCACCATATCAATTGGTATCAAAGCATATTGTCTAGGACTCATTTAACCTATCATGTTCTCCCTTCTTAAATCTTATCTCTCAATCTGTTCTGAAGTTTTTGTCCTTCTCAACTTTTTCTTATCTCTTCATTATCATATCTTTATGAGAGGGAGTTGCCTCGCGACTATGAACCCAGCTATCCTACGTCATCTGATCTTATGCGTCGATTGAAGATCATACTTGTCATGTCTTTTATCCCACCGTGTCCTTGTCACACATGTTATGTCCCTCCGTCCCCTTGCCACACGTGTTGTTGTCCCTCTGTGTTGCCATGTTGTCTTTTGTCCCCTGTGGGGTTGTTATCCCACGTGTCCTTGCCCCTCCATGTCCTTGTCCCACCACGTATGCTGTCCCACCGTGTGTGTGTTGTCTTGTCCCACCGTGTCTTCAATCTCATGCATGTTTACCATTTGTTCTTGTGATGTTTGTTATGCTGTTGTGTTTTGCTCATCTTTGTCATGTTATATTTCGTTCAATATAGTCATCTTCGTGCATGTTGTTATGTTCCTGTTCATCATGCTTGTTTGTTCATGTTTGTTCATTGTCTTATTAGAAAATTCATAAAAATCTGAAATTTGAAAAATCAAAAAAAATGTTGCCTTGCTTGGCAGGTAAGTCAGGTATAGCTCTCTATCCCTGCTCATTGTTGCATTACTATATGGTATCTACCTTATTATAGCCTCTCAAGGACCGGCTGGTTGCTCGTGTGTTTCGAGATCTGATGTTCTCTTTTAACAAAAATTATGATGATCTAGGAGCATACGGTTAATCGTTAGATAGGCCGTTAGTTTGAGTCGGGTGGGGGACAATGGACTGTGTCTCTCACGTCATGGTCGCAAGAAGACTCTTGATCCCGTCTTGGCTTGGTCTAGCAATATTATCCATGAGTACTCTCTATTTTATGCTTTCTTTGCATTCGTTTTGATGATTTCTTTATTTTAGCCCAACATGCATCATGTCATTTTGAGCACTCACATCTCGTGATCCTCTCAAGGTTCTCTCCTTAGCAATGATTAATTGCATCTCAGCTCTCTTGGATAACAGATCTTCATTCCACTCCGAATTTGAATGATCTATCTGATCTGCCCGCTTGGTCAGGTTGGCCAGCGTGATTCCTGTCTGGATTTTATCTCAGTTTTACTTTCTCCTTTTCCAACTTTTCAGCTGTCTCTTTCCGATCCCCTCATTGTCCGTGGATTGTGTCCCCAACGAGGTTGGTCGTGTTTCCTTTCCTTCCTTAGTTAGCTCTCTAGGCATGTCTCGTTCTTGTCATCCCTTCCAGGTGTTTAGTTCGGCATTTTTGGGAGAATTCCTGTCACTTGTTGTTTGTGACGGGTGTTTTTTATCTTGATGCACGCTTATCAGTTCTCTCCGCTTCATCTCTACTTCATCTCCATTTCACGTCGCTGTCGCTTTCGCTCTATCTCATTTCCATTCCACCTCTACGTTCCTTTCGCTCGCTCCCTTGCAAAGCGGACATCAAGGAGGGGCATCTATTGACACCCGTTTTTAGCCCGTAAGTTGCATCATTTCTCTTATTCATCAATTTTGATGTCCCGAATTACCCATTATTTTGGAGCCTTCTTTGGATAGATTTCGAGCCCATTTCATTATTTTCTAGCCTTTGAATTTTGGAGATCATTATTTCTTAGAGCCCTGGGGATAATTTTATCAACTTGCGGCCTTCCAAGTCAACTTGCGGCCCATTTAGGTCGACTTTTCATCAAGCATTCGGCTACTTTCATTGCGCAGTTCTGAATACGGTCCTTTTTCATCCCCTTATGTTCCTATATTCATTAAGTGCTCTTCACCAAAGTTGTTCATTCTTTAAATCTCTACAATTTCTTCTTCTACACCATTGGCCGATTTCTCACTGATTTCAAGTTATTTGTATTTTTCTGGTAGGCTGTGCTATTCACCTGCATCCTAGAATTTTCTCTCTCTGTTCTCACCCCATTTTCTCCCTCTTCTAATCGTAATTTCATCTTACTCTCTTCATGAAAGTTGTTCGTCTTTCAGTTATCTACAATTTCTTATTCTCCCACTTTTACAAGTTCAGTACCGTTTTCGAGATATGCTCTAATTTCCAAAGTCGCACAAAATCTACCCAGAAAATTTTCCTCCAGCAGCCTAGCAGTCCTGGGAAGACCGCTAGGCCATAAAAAATGGTCTTCACTATACTGTTTTCTCCCAAACTTGCCTGAAATCATCCCGTTTCACCCCTGGGGACCTGCGGTCACCCCCTAAACCGTTTGCCATAGCCTTGCGGTCCTTCCTAGACCGTTTTCATCAAGAAACGGCCCTGCGATAGACTGTTTGCCAGACAGAGAGTCCTAAACTTCCTGAAATCCAATTTCTTCGCCGTGGGACTCTTTGGAACCCTTGTTGACACCACTTTCGAGGCAAATAAGCCTCCACCTTAGTTTCCATTGATCTGGGACTCTTCCCACCACTATTATCTTGAGGTTTATGCATCAAATTGGGTGTTTATCTCAGATCTATCTCCAGAAGTTTCCTGCTCCTATTTAAAGCACCCAGGTTTGCAGGTTGCGAAGGGGGGCTCTTTCTCGATTCGGGACGAAGCCATGCCGCGTTGTCTACCTTCTGCTTCAACCCTAACCTAAAGAGGGAAGTATTATCTTCGATTTCCATGCTCAAGGGCTTTCTATATCTTTTTATTTTCTTAGTTATTCATCCTCCAATTCTCAAAATCATCAAAAAATCTCTATTTTCTGCTACAACCTGCACTTTTCTTCATATTGCATGGATTCTCCCCGCAGTTCTACTGCGTGTTTTCTCCTCCTATTTGTCTTATTCTCATCACAACACACACACACCTATCCTTTGCACCCTTCCACAGGGGTTAAAAACCTCCCCCCGATGCGTTTTCTCTCAATTTCTACCCTTATTTTATCACTGCGGGATTGATACTACACATGCTTGTTCTAATGAGTTTTTCGCTTGTATTGTCTTTGTTTTACAGGAGAGCATGAATAGAACATGAGGCCCTCTTCCTCTAGCCGGCTGGAAGGAGAGGAGGTTGAATCCACAAAGTTCCCCACACCCCGTTCTTAAGCGTGATCAAGTCTTTATCTTTCCAAGGTACACGACGTCGGTTCTCTCTTTTCTTCATCCTTTGGCGTTGCTGCAAACTTGGTGGTGATCACGGTCAGTTCTTCGATCTCTTATCGCCCCCCTTTGTTCATTATCCTCCATGATTGATCATGCTCATATGATACATGCATAGTCAGGGGGCGGGGTAGATAGTTTATCCACAGTCTCCTGTGCTGGGAGCAGTCGAAGCGGTAGTAGCCCGCGCCGAAGATGAGGTGGGAGGACCGACAGTTCCCTGACTAGGAGGGGTCGAAGTGCTATGGCCGGCTGGTCCTTAGACAGAAGGATCCTTCGGCTAGGCGGGGTGGCGGGTAATCCTATGGCTCCCGTGGTCGAATGTGCAGGTGTTCGACTGATCTTGAAGGGTGGCATCCCGATCAAAATGCCAAGGCCTACTGAGGATAATGCTTCCCACTTCCATAGGCAACACGTCACACCATATCTCATCGTGGTAAGCCTGGAACTACACTGGCACCGGACATCACACTCTAACTGGGATGGAAGTAGAATCCACCCAAGATACTCTGTAAGGTGCAGGGTGATCCACGGGCGTCAAACCCAGGCGTCTAACAGTGCCCGTGGAGATAGTTTTAATGCAACTCTCGCTATCTATGATCACTTTACAAGCCTTTCCTCCCAGCCTACAAAATGTGTTGAAGATGGTGGTTTGACGTCAGTCGTCACTCACATGAGGCTGGGTTAGGATGCACCTGACTACACCCAACTACACATCATCTTGATACTGGGTACCTGGGACGTCAACTTGCTCTCCCTCCATTAGTTCATCAAAGAACTCCTCCGCTAAGTCCTGATCAGCCTCGTAACTGATCGGCACATGCTCAAGTGTGGAGTCACCGATAGAGGGGTCAGAAATGACAAGCGATTCCCGAGTGGGGCACTTGGCCGCATAATAGCCAACTCCACCACACCTATAGCAACCGTCACGCGTCTCGGTGCCCTGAGATGTTCCACTGGCCATCGGCCCCTTACCCTTGTCCTCACGACGGACCGGGGGTGTAGGAAGTAGGGGTCGAGTCGGTACGATGGGCTAGAGAGGTCTAGGGGCAGGGACGGGTGCCTGCTGGCGAAGGGGAGGATCCCTCGGTGGGAGGGGGTAGTTAGGAGCAGCGAGGTCTTAGCGATGGCGTTCCTGTGGATGAACCACAGGCCACCGAGTGTAGGAACTAGGTGTGGTCTGAGGATCAAACCCACGCAGATAGGTGACCCCCTGGCACTGGATAGGAGCAAACTCTGCCTAAAACTGCTCCACCTCAAGGGCAACCTAGTACACGACTTCCAACGTGGTCACGTTGCGGCGGAAAAGCTCATACTGAAGGTATGGCCATAGACCACGCCGAAAGCGGGAAACATGTATGGAGCTTTCCTCTGCGATGCCACATCGCAGAAAATACTCATCAAATTCGGCGATGTAATCGGAGATGGACCGATCTCTTTGGGAGAGACTCTGCCATTTGTCTATGAGACGCTGGCGGTAAGTGACAGGAAGGTACTTTTGCCAGAGTTTGACCCTCATCTCATCCCATGTCTCAACCTGAGGCTCCTGACGCTGAAAGAGCAAGCTTTCCACATTCTTCCAATAAGTCTGTGCTTGCCCGAGCAGCTTCATCTTAGCGAACTTGACTCTCCGGTGGTCCGTCATCTCAAATCACTCGAAGTATCGGTCCATTTCGACCTCCCAATCTAGATAGACCTTCAGGTCCAGAGACCTGTCAAAAGTGGGAGGGTCTGCGCGAACGATCCTGAGGATCCGCTCTTCCTCATCATCCCTCTGTGGTCGGTGAGCACGACAACGTCAGTCATTACCCCTATAATCGTTGTCGGACTCGTAATCCTCAAAATCGAGGGCACGTGACCATCGTTCCTTAGCTCTAGGTGGGGCGGGCTGGGTAGTAGGTGCTTGAGGGGCCTGAACAGCTCCGGGAAGCTCCCAGGGGGGACTCTCTCCACACTCTTCAACCTTCCAACCAGACCTTAGACAGATCAGTCGAAAGCCTCAGCGCGATCCTCCATGGCCTTGAGTCGGCCCTCCAGGCGATCGGTATGCTCCCTAAGAGTTTGATCGGACCTATCCATGCGCTCCATGAGTAGAGCCATCATGTCCTCCAGAGATCGACCTCCCTGGGTGGCACCTCGGGGCTCACCCATAGTGTCAGGGCGATGGTACTGGGTACCTCCACGAGTAGGCATGCAAGGGGACCTAAAGGGAGCTAAGGGGTGACTCACTACGACATATCTAGATGGAGCAAAGCAAAATGATGACCCTAGACTCCCAATATCCAGTACGTGGTGAAGATATGATCCACATATCAAACTCATGCAAGTGTGCTACCTTCCCAATAGGCATACCCTATCGTTCCAGGAAGATCTTTTGATATACCGTATATAGGGATGCAATGCGACACCTTGGACCGACTACCCAAGACTCAAAGTCGCTCTGATACCAATTTGATGCGGGACAATATGAGACTTAACACGGACTTGTTGCAAACCTGGGACTCTAGGGGACGACGCTGTTGACACCTATCTTTAGCCCTCAAGTTGAGTTATTTCTCTTATTCATCATTTTTGATGTCCCGAATCATCCATTATTTTGGAGTCTTCCTTAGATAAATTTCGAGCTCATTTCATTGTTCCTTAGTCTTTGGACTTCGGAGATCATGATTTCATAGTACCCTGGAGCCTATCTTATCAACTTTCGGCCCGCCAAGTTGACTTACGGCCCATTTTGGTCAACTTTCCATCAAGCATTCGACTACTTCCATTGCGTAGTTCAAAAAATGGCCCTTTTTCATCCCCTTCCGTTCCTATAATCATTATGTGCTCTGCACGAAAGTTGTTCTTCTTTTAAAGCTCTACAATTTCTTCTTCTACGCCATTGGCCTGTTCTCCATCAATTTCAAGTTATTCACATTTTTCTCGCAGGCTGCGCTGTTCACCTGCGTCCCAGAATTTTCTCTCTCTGTTCTTACCCCATTTTCTCCATCTTCCACTTATTTTCTCATCTTGCTCTCTTCATACAAGTTGTTCATCCTTCAGTTATCTATAATTTCTTCTTCTACCACTTTCACGAGTTCTACACTATTTTCGAGATATGCTCTGATTTCCAAAGTTGTGCAAAGTCTGCATAGAAATTTTCCTCCAGCAGCAAAGCGGTCATTTGCTAGACCGCTAGGACACAAGAAATGGCCATTCACTAGATCGTTTTCCCCAAACTTGTCCGAAATCATCCCGTTTCACCCCTGGAGCCTTGCGATCACCCCCTAGACCGTTTGCCATCCCCTTGCGGTCGCCTCCTAGATCGTTTTCATCAAGAAATGGCCGTGCGATAGACCGTTTGCGAGACAGAGAGTCCTAAACTTCCTAAACTCTGATTTGTTCATCGTGGGATTCTTTGGAACCCTTATTGACACCAGTTTCGAGGGAGATAAGCCTCCACCTCAGTTTCCATTGATCTGGGACTCTTCCCACCAATATTATCTTCAAGTTTATGCATCTATATCTCCGAAATTGGGTGTTTATCTCAGATCTATCTCTAGAAGTTTCCTGCTCCTATTTAAAGCACCCAGGTTCACAGGTTGCGAAGGGGGGCTCTTTTTCAACTCATGGCGAAGCCATGCTGCATCTCCAACTCACAACTTCGACCCCACCTTGAAGAGGGAAGTATTAGCTTTCCATTCCATCTTTCTGGGCTTGATTTCATGGTCTATTCTCTTAGTTCTCTTCTCCTCAATTTCATAAATCATCACAATTTTCTACACTTTCTACTACACCTACACTTTTGCACATTTTGCATCAACAATTTTTCTCTATTCTTTGCATCTTAACTCGTGATTTTAAATCTCATGCATCCACAACACACACACATATTATTTTCACCCTTCCACAAGGGTTAAAAACCTCCCCCCGGTGCGTTCTCCCTTAATTTCTACCATTGTTTTATCATTGCGGGATTGATACTACACATGCATGTTTCTAATGAGTTTTTCTCTTGTGGTTTGATATTTATTTTGCAGGAGAGCATGATATGAACGTGAGGCCCTCTTCTTCTAGCCGGCTGGAAGACGAGGAGGTTTGAATCCACGACGTTCCCCACACCCTATTCTTTAAGCACGATCAAGTCTTCATCTTTCCAAGGTACACGGCGCCATTCCTCTCCTTTCTCCATCCTTTTGGCGTTGTTAACCCTTGGTGGCGATCACGGTACATTTTCCTATCTATTCATCGCCCTTTGTTCATTATTTTCCATGCTTGTTCATGTTCATATGATACATGCATAATTAAAGGGGCGGGGTAGATAGTTTATCAACAACCTAGTTTTTTTGGCGATCTCGATGGGACACCAATGCTTATCACATTTATTTTCATGCTCTTTTGTAAGTTGGGTGTGTGCATGTTCATGTTTAGGTAGTATTTTCTCTATTCTCCCACAGTTTTGGGTGTTTTAAGGGCTCCGGTATCATGGCAGTCTTCTGGTAGACCGCAAGGGGCAAAAAAATGGTCATTTGGTAGACCACTTACGGATTCTGGCAGTTCTGCGCGCGTGCTCATAGGGCCCTATTCATTGCGGCATAACTTTTGATCTCGGGGTCCGATTGCGCTGATTTTTATTCCATTGGATAGCCCTTTGTATTATCTTTCCATCCATATCTTATTTGTATTATTTGGGTCACATTTGCATAATCTAATATTGTCATACTTTTTGAGTTTTCTACATAAAGTCTGCAGGAAGGCTAAGGGACAGGTTCACAGGTACGCCTTTGATTGATGATTTGATTGCCTTCTCGATGTGTGATTGCGCTGATTTTTACTCCATTGGGTAGTCCTTTGTATTATCTTTCCATCCATAGTTTATTTGCATCATTTGGGTCACATTTGCTTAGTTAAATATTGTCATCATTTTAGCATTTTATGCATAAAATCTGCATGCAGTCTACGCACAGGCTCATTGGGGCAACTTTCTTGGGCGATTTAATTGACCTCCCGAGGTCCTATTGCCTTGTTCTTGGGCCCATTCTGTAGTCCTTTGTATTGTCTTTCCATCCATATTTTATTTGCATTATTTGGGTCACGTTTGCATATTCAAATGTTGTCCCCATTTTTGTATTTTGTGCATAAAATCTGCATGCATGTTCAGGGGCAGATTCACATGTACGTTTTGCATTAATGATTCCTTTACCTTCCGGGTTCCGATTGTGTTTGAAGGGGCAAAATCTCGCGCTTGTATCCTGAGCGGGCTGTGGATCACCTGAAGATGAATTGTAAGACAGGGAAACGTATCAGAGGGCCCAGGGGGCTTCCCTGGGGTAAAACCCTCCGATGGCTAAGTCAGTAGAGCTATGGTGGAAGCAATAATGGGGAGGAGAAAAGCTAGCGCGCGAGATTCCTCTCCACCAGAGGGTGAAGCGAATTGCTCAGGAGTTTGGGTCTATGAGTACCTGGATGGCTCTCTTCTTCCATCGGAGGGTAGCCCTGGTTTAAATAGTGTGCCGCCTTCAGGAGTCCAGCAAGCTGAGGGGTCTCCGGCGGGAGTTACGTCCTTGACGTGGGCTTTCATGGCCTTATCGTGGGGACGTTATCACCTTGAAGTCCGGCGGTTTCTTGACTCCCCTATCCGTTGGGGACTCTTGAACGGATGATATTTGGTCTGGCCGAGCTCCTGAAACGCCCGCCCTGTCCGGGTGATGAGCATAGCTCGGTGGAAGAGGGGTCGGATAGGTCAGCTAATGCCTGTCTCTCCCAGGTGGGGAAACGGCTTGGGCCGGACCTTCCTTATGACCTGACCATCACTCGGGCCCTCCGAGCCTAGAGGCCGCCGGGGAGAGTTGGTTCCTCGAGTGTTTGCTTATTGGACTTTTCTTCCCTGAGTGGGCCCTGTGGGCTGTCACCCGGGTGGGCTTGCCTCGTTGGACCCTGTTGGGTCTAGTTGGGCTGCTCTTTGGGTGGGCTACAGAAATCCCCCTCTCCACTTGTCCCCCTCCTACTCCCGAGCCATGGAGGCTCGGTCGAGTAGTTTTTGAGGCTTTGGACCGGCGTGGCTCAGGTGGGCGGAATTCTGTTGGCGTGATGGAGCCACGTATACTGGTCGCCTGGGCCCGTAATGATGATCCTGACGGATTTGAACTGAAGGGGCCCCCTTTTCTCAGAGCACGGAACGACGCGCCGCCTCCCTCCAGGGTTTTATAGGAGTTGGGCGCTGTTCGTCGTTCTAGGCTTCTCAGGGTTTCGGGCTTTCCTTAGTTTCTTTGTTTCTGGGGCTCCTTGATGCGCCGTGAGGGCACAGTGGAGGCGCAGAGCCTTGCGGCGGCGTTTGAGGAGTTGGCGAGGATAACCGCCGAGGCGGTCCGGCAACTTCCTTCCCCTCCGGAGTCTTCGAGCTCGCGCGAGGGATCATCTTCCGGCTCGATGGCTGGTCTGCCTCTGGAAATCGGGCAGGTGAGGTGGGAGCCCGTCTCCAACTGTAGTGAGTTGGGGGAGGCCGAGGTGAGGAAGCTGGAGCATCGCTTTCGCTTGCCTCTCAGGTACAGCTTTGCTGCCGTCGCCCCGTATGAGACGAGTCTGGATAGCCGTACGGGGCACATTTGCACTTTTCTTCTGGCCTAGAAGAGTGGGTTCCGCCTTCCCTTCGAGCCTCTTGTACTCCAGCTTCTCGAGTTTTTCCAGTTGGCGCCTATTCAGTTGGTGGCCAACTCATATCTCCTTCTTTCCGCCTTTCGGATTCTCTGTCGTCAGCACAACATTTTTCCTTCCTTGGACCTCTTTCATTATTTTTTCGAGTTGAAAGTGCACCCGTCGACGGGGAAGGGCTTTTACTTCATCCAGGCAAGGAGGAGCAGGAGTTGCATCTCCCTCGCTGCGAAGGACTCCTCGCACAAGGGGTGGAAGACCCAATTCTTTTGGGTGAAGGCGGAGGCGACGGACGAGTTTTGGAGATGTCCGATCTCGCCCAATTTTCATCCGAATCTTCCCCCTCGCCCGGAGGAGTTTCCTCCCCACGTGGAGCGGCAGGCCGCTCGTCTGCTGGGTAACCGCCAGTCGACCGAGGAGCTGGTGACGTCGGAGAATATCGAACGGTGCTTGCTTACGCGGTTGACGTCGACAGGTACCGCTCTCGAGGCTCTTCTCCTGGGATGGTAGTTACTTTTTTCTCCTGACCGGGTCTTCTCCCTTTGTGGCAGACGTTAGGCGGGAACCTCTGGAGGAAGCTGCTGAGGTCATTGATCTGGGAGATGACTCGGCGGCCGATGAACCAGATGCTTCTGCGAGCTGCACCCAAGCCCGAGATAAGGGCAAGGGGGTGGCTCCCGCGGGGTCTTCACGGCCGACTGGTACAAAGCGCAAGGATCCCATGGCGGGAAAGTTGCGGGAGGCCGTGAAGGCCAAGAAACGGGCCAAGAAGGCCGGTCTTCCTCCTACCGCCGGGGGCGATTCCGGCTCGGCGGCGCTCCCCTCTCGGGGGCAAGATGGGGCCGACCCCTTGGGGCCAGCTCCCCCACCTGCCAGGCGAGAGGGGGCCGAGGAGACCGGGGGCCCATCAGAGGGTGGCGATGGGTCGGCTCTCCCCCCCATGGAGGCAGAGGGGGCCGATGTCGAAGTAGCTGGCGCCGAGGCCGGGGGATTGGCCGAAGGCGGGGTTGTCTCGGTCGGCGAGTGCGGGCCGAGACAGGCAGGGCTGGGGGTTCGCCCGCTAGGGCGTTGCAGCCCCAGGTGCTTGGAGCTCCCGGTGCGGTCGGTCCCGCGGCGCCGGTCGAGGTTGGGGGTTCGCCCGGGGAGGCGTCGCAACCCCAACTGGCCGTGGCGCGCGAGGCGGTTGGTTCCGTCACTCGAGCGGAGTCTTCTGGCGGGGTGCCCCGGGCGGAGCGGTCCCCTCTGTCGGAGCCCTTGGAAAGGCTCGGCATTACGGGCGACCTGTATCGGGTCTGCCAGTCGATTGCCGCAAGGACGAAGGGGGGAGAAAGGCGCAATACCCCCCCGGGATCCTTGATGTCTTGATGGAGGGCGGCTTGGTCATAGCTCGGTCGGCGGCTTTGATGGCGGAGGCGCACGCCCGGACGGAGGCGGAGCGGTCGGAACTTGCCTGGACCCTTGGGGGCTGCGAGAGGAAACTGGCCCGACTCAAGGGGGAGCATGAGGGGCTCTGGCAGGAGTTCTCCACGTTCCGGGAGGTGGCGCGGGCGAGCCGACTAGAAGTAGGGGTGCTGGCCGAACAGCTCGCCAAGACCCGAGATTCTCTCGAGAGGACAAGCCAATTCCTTGAGGAGGAGCGTCTGCGTCGCCTCGAGCTGGACAACCGCTGGGATCTCGAATGCGCCGAGCTGCTAGATCGGGCGGAGGTGGCGGAGCGTCTCCGAGCTGAGGTTGAGGTGGACCGGGCCCGGGCAGAGGAGCGCGCGGCCGAGGCGGAGCGGGCTCAGGTCGAGCTTGTCGGAAGGGCGGGGCAGGTCGAGGCGGAGGCAATCGAGCGTTACAGGAACTCGGATGCTTACTCGGCCGACCTGATGAAAGCCGCCCTACCCTACTACGAGGTAGCACTACGCCGGGGTGCTCGAAAGGGGTTCAAGCAAGGCTATCGCCGGGCGGTGGACTACGCCGATGAGCAAAGCTCCGCGATCGAGTTCCCCTTCGGCCAGTGTTATGACTTGGATGAGTCGGTTTCCAGCTCTTCCTCGTCAGTCGGGGGAGATTCGGAGGGGTCACCTCCATCGGGGTCACCGGCTCCGGGCGTTTCGGGAGGGCTCACGACCGAGACAGTTCTCGCACAGGCGAGGTCAGTGTCTGAGCCGGCCGTCACCGAAGGCGCCGGGGGTGACGCGTCTCCTTCCACCGTTCCCGAATGTCAAAGTGGGCCCGAGGCCTGATGTACTTTGCCTCCTTCCCTTTTTGTCTTTCTTCCCTCTTTGTAGAGGGTTTCCTTTTGGTGTGATAATAAATGACTTGCTCTGTTTGAGTACCATCCTTGCCGTGATTTGGTTGGCGGATCTTGAGTGGTTGGGAGGTGCCGATATGTCCTGCGTGGTTTTCGCATGCAGTTTTGGTAGGCTTTTGACGGGGCGTCTTTCCGTTTCCTCATGCTTTGAATGTCAGGCCGCTTCGTGAATCCCGCTAGGGCGGGGGACGAGGAGTTGGAGGTGACTGTTCAGGGGAGAAATCCTTTCGCGTGTTTCTGAGGAGGGGGGGTCATTTAAGGCATGTAGCCTCCTTTGGCCTATAAGAAGGACCGAAAGGCGCCCTTTCCTCTTCACTACTTGGGATTTTCTCTAACAGTCTTTCCTCGCTCCTTCCTCTTCACTGTGCGTTGTGCCCTTGTATTCGGAGCATGGAGGATCCTTCGGAGGGTGACGCCGCCGCCGACGGGGAGCGGCGAGCTCCCGCTGCCCTGTAATGTTGAACGGATCCCACGGTCGCCGCGCGTGCACGAGACGGGTCCGACGGTCACCGCGCAGATCTGGAGAGGGCTTCGACGTGTGAAGGCACGGTTCTTGCCCTTTCTCAGTTCCAGCGTGGCTTCCGAGTGGACGCCGAGGCGGAGGACGGATGGGGGCATCAGGGGAGCCCGCCGTTACTTCCCTCCGTGTGAGGGGAGGAGGCGTATCAAGCTCCCTCCTCACCGAAGCCTTCCTCCGTCTGCAGCCTCTTTCTCCCTCTTCTGCTCTTCATTTCTTTCACTCTTCGGGGGCTGCTTGCTCTCTCCTTCCTTCCAAGGAGTTGGCAGTTTGGAAGAGGGGAGGCCTTCACGGCGCTCCTTTTTCCTGGTTGTTGCCAACTTGGGAGGTAGCCTTCCTCAACGTTTAAAGGTGGCCTTCCTCCTGCAATCCCTCTGTCACCTTTGTCACGGGCCACCCGAGGCAACTGGCTTGACCACCTCTTGCCCAAGCCAGTTTCCGCACGAGGCAGAGTCAGTGGCTGGACGCGAGGAGATCAAGACCGAGTCAGCCGAGCGATGACCCCTTGAGGCGGTGTTAGACGGATTTTTGCTTTTTGCTATGTGATGTACTGTCATTTGCCTATCTGATGTACCGATGGTTTAGAATGAAAAGAAAAGGGATTTATTCTGTCCATCTTGCTGTACAATTTCAAAAATAGAATTTGCGTAGTGCGGCTGCGTTCCATGTCCGAGGAATAGGTTCCCCTTCCATTGTCGCTAACCTGTACGCACCTTTTCCGAGCGTCTCTACCACTCGGTAGGGGCCTTCCCAGTTGGGGGATAGCTTGCCCGCTGCCTCTAGTGGTCGAGAGGCTTCGGCTTTCCTGAGGACGAAGTCCCCCGATTGGAAACGTCTATCTCGGACCTTGGCGTTGTAGTATCGAGTGAGGCGGCGCTGGTACTCCGTTGCCCGGACGTTCGCGATCTCTCGGAGTTCGTCTGCTAGGTCGAGGTTCTCGAGCAATTTTTGCCCGTTTGCCTCGAGTGAGAAGCTGATCACTCGGAGAGACGGATTGGCGATCTCCAATGGAACGACGGCTTCGGTGCCATATACCAACTGAAAAGGGCTTTCACCGGTTGCCGTCCTTGGGGTTGTTCAGTGCGACCATAATACGCTAGGCAATTCCTCGAGCCAGCTACCCTTAGCCTTGCCGAGTCTGGTTTTTATGCCTTTCAAGATAGTCTTGTTGGCATTTTCAACCAGCCCGTTGGCCTGAGGGTGGGCGACCGAAGTGAAGTGGTTGCGGATATTTAGGTCGGCGCATCTATCTCGGAAGTACCGAGAGTCGAATTGCCGACCGTTATCGCTTACTATCACTCGGGGGATGCCAAAGCGACAAATGATCGATTTCCAAACAAAGCCCCAAACGACTGTCTCGGTGATCTTCGCCGTAGCCTCGGCCTCGATCCACTTGGTGAAGTAGTCGATGGCGACGATGATGAACTTCTTCTGGGACTGGGCCGTTAGGAATGGCCCAAGGATATCGATTCCCCACCGAGTGAAAGGGTAAGGCTCGGCTAGGGTGACAAGTTCCGTAGCCGGCTGATGGACCAAGTGGTCGAACCACTGGCATCGGTCGCACTGTTGAACATAGGCCGAGCAGTCACGCTGCAGGGTGGGCCACCAGTACCCCTGTCATAACAGGATTCTGGCCAGCGACCTTGCCCCTGTGTGCGCTCCGCATAGGCCTTCATGAATCTCTTGGATGGCTCGGCTTGCCTCGTCGGGACCGAGGCACTTCAGGAGGGGACCGGAGAACGATCTTCGGTAGAGAGTGTTGTCGAAGATGACGAAGCGCCGAGCTTGATACTTCATTCGGCGGGCTTCTTGAGGGTCGGAGGGCCCTTGGGAGTCTTGTATCTAGGATAGGTAGGGGGAGCGCCAGTCACTTAGAGTGGCCGAGTCAACAGCGAGGAGCTCCGTGTCAATGCTCGGGCGCTCTAGCTCTTCTAGGAGGACCGATCGTGTACCTTCCGGGTCTAGGGAGGAGGCCAATCGAGAGAGGGCATCCGCCCGAGAGTTTTGCTCCCGAGCTATCCGGACTACCCCAAATTCCTCGAACTGTTGGGCCAGGCTCCGGACCAACTGAAGGTATTTGATCATGGGTGCCTCCCGAGCTTCATACTCGCCATTGACCTGACCTGCGACTAGTTGAGAGTCGGTGTGGATCCTGACTCGCTCGACCCCCAGCCGTCGGGCCATGCGCGCTCTCGAGATAAGGGCCTCGTACTCAGAAGCGTTGTTGGATGCCTGAAAGTTGAATTTCAAGGCGTACTGTAGCTCTATCCCTTCGCGGGACCTTAGGAGTATCCCCACATCGCTGCCTGCCGAATTGGACGATCCATCGACGAACAGTTCCCAGGTTGGCCCGTTTGTGGTCGGAGGCCTGTCCTCGGCGGGGATGGTGCTTTCGGCAATGAAGTCGGCGAGCGCTTGGCCTTTGATTGCTGATCGCGGTCGGTACGAGATGTCGTAGGCCCCGAGCATAATGGCCCATTTGACAAGTCGCCCTGAGGCCTCGGGGTGGGCCAGAATCTTCTTCAACGGCTCGCCGGTTAGCACGGTGATGGGGTGCCCCTGGAAGTAGGGGCGGAGGCGCCTTGCGGAGGTAACCAGCGCTAGCACGAGTTTCTCGGTTGCGGGGTACCTCCGTTCAGCCTCATTGAGCACCTTGCTGGTGTAGTAGACTGGTCTTTCGATTCCCGAGTCATTTCTGACTAGGACCGAGCTGACCGTGGATGACGTCGCCGAGAGGTAGAGCAGCAGGACTTCGCCTGGGGCGGGCTTGGAGAGCACTGGTGGCGAAGCCAGGAACTTTTTAAGCTCGGCGAACGCTGTCTGGCACTCCTCATCCCATGCGAACGTAGCAGACGCTAGCTTGGGTCCCCTCATCAGTTTGAAGAAGGGCAAGCATCATTCGGCCGCACGGGACAGGAAGCGGCTGAGAGTGGCCACACGCCCTGCCAGACGCTGAACGTCTTTAATGCATGTGGGCGGGCGCATGTCCAGGATGGCCTGGACTTTGTCGGGGTTGGCTTCGATCCCGCGCTGGGTGACCAGGAAACCCAGGAACTTCCCGGATTTTACTCCAAAGGCGCACTTGGCGGGGTTGAGCTTCATGTTGTACTTCAGGAGGGTGCCGAAGGTTTCGGCAAGGTCGGTTAAGTGGTCTTGGGCCTTGAGGGTCTTGACGAGCATGTCGTCAATGTAAGCCTCGACGTTCCAACCCAGCTGTCCCTCGAACATGTGATTTACCAGTCGCTGATATGTGGCTCCGGCGTTCTTCAACCCGAAAGGCATCCGGGTGTAGCAGTACACGCCGCAGTCGGTGATGAAGGCGGTCTTCTCGACATCTTCTGGGTTCATTCTGATCTGGTGATAACCTGAATAGGCATCCAGGAAACTGAGTATCTCGTTGCCTGAGGTTGAATCAACCAATTGGTCGATGCTCGGTAGCGGATAGCAGTCCTTGGGGGTAGCCTTATTCAGATCGGTGAAGTCCATGCACATTCGCCATTTGCTTGTAGTTTTTGGCACCGGGACGACATTGGCTAGCCACGTAGGGTACAGGACTGGTCTGAAGAGGCCTGTTACTTGTCCCTTGGTGACCTGTGCCTTGATGATCGCCTGTTTCTCGGGCGCATGCTTCCTTCTCCTTTGTTGTACAGGCCTCACGGTAGGGTCGAGGCTGAGCTTGTGCATCACGGTCTTCTCTGGTATGCCAGGGAGTTGATCATCGGACCAAGCAAAGACCTGAATGTACTCAGAAAGGAATTTTTTATATTGCTGCTATTCCATGGGTGGTAGGTCGGCTCCGATCCTTACTCCGAGGGCCGGGTCATCGTTTAGGAATACCGTTAGCAATTCACCACCGGGCTCGGCGGTTACGGTCTTCCCTTCGATTCCCTTGGGGCCCTTGTCTCCCCCGTCCGGCCTTGAGGCTTCCACCGAGATGTTGTAGCACCTTCTGGTCGTGGCCTGGTTACCTCGGACTTCCCCCAACCCATTTTTGGTGGGAAACTTCATTATCTGGTGATAGGTAGATGGTACGGCCTTTATCCGGCTGAGGATTTTCCGGCCGAAAATGGCGTTGTACACTATCATACCCTTAATCACTATGAAGTTCACCAAGACCGTAACGGTTTTGGGTGGGGTGCCGATGGTGACCGACAGGCTTAGGGCTCCCTCGGGGTAGGTGGCCAGGCTGTTAAACCCGCAAAGGGGTGTTCGGATCGGGCAGAGCTTGGATGGGTCTTCCCCCATCTTAAGGAAACAGTCGTAAGATAATACATCAGGGGCGCTCCCATTGTCAACCAGAATTCTATCTACGTTACAATGGTTTATTGTGGCCGAGATAACGAGGGCATCATCATGCGGGGTCTTCAGCCCTTCCAGGTCTTGGTCGGAGAAGACTATGACCTGGGGCTCCCTCGGCGGGCCGCTGGAGGGTTCTAAGACCTGGCTGGCCCGCTCGGCATGACGCTTCCTTCCTCGACTGGTGTCGCCGCCCGACGCCGTTCCTCCGGAGATGACGTTGATATGGACCCCTCGGGGGGCGTTGTCGATCTCCTCGGCGGCATCCCGGTCTTCTTTGCGCCCGGCTGCAAACCGGGCCAGGTGCCCTTGATGGATGAGACGTCCGATCTCATCCTGGAGCTGGTGGCAGTCGCCGGTATGGTGCCCGTGGTCGCCGTGGAACAGGCAATGCCTATCGCGCTTGCGATTCTTCGATCTCATCGGTTCGGGCCGGCGGAGGAGTCCCGAGTCTTTGATGTCTTCATAGATCTCGTAGACTGGTGCGGTCAGCGGGGTGTACCGCTCATACTTCCTCTTGCGCTCTCCTTCCCGATCGCGCTTCTTGCCCGAGCCAGGGTTTGGCTCGGAGGCTCGCTTCTTGTCCCCCTCCCGACCCGAGCCGGTTGTGTCTCGGCAGGCGCTGAGTACTTCTTCGCACTCGGCGTGGCGCAGTGCCAGAGTCACTAGCTCGGCAAGGGTCGAGGGAGGGTGGAGGACAAGTTCGCGGCGGAGGTTCTCGTCCCGGGTGCCCCCGGTCAGAGCGGTCGTGGCCGAGGCCACATCCAGGCGGGGAATTCTGAGGGCTTCCGATTTAAATCAGTGGACATAAGCCTGGAGCCTTTCCCCTTGCGCCTGTTTGAGGGCCAGGAGCCCCGCTACTGACCTTGGGGGGGCGCTTCCGGCGAAGCTCTCCTTGAAGACTCGCCCGAATTGCCTGAAGTCCCGGATGGACCCAGGGGCGAGGGCCCGGAACCATGCCTGAGCGCCTTGGACCAGAGTGGCCGCAAAGGCTCGGCATTTAATAGGATCCGGTGTTCCATGCAGAGTCACCAGGGCGTCGAAGCTGTCGTAGTGGTCGGCTGGGTCACCCTGGCCATCATAGAGCTTGAAGGTCGGAATGGAGGTTCTGGGAGACACCTCTGCCTTCAAGATGTATTCGGAGAAAGGGGATTTCTCCTCATCCTCTGGGAAAGAGGTTTTCTGCAGGGCGCGGAGGGCGCGCTCTTGCTCTGCAAAACATCTTTCGAAGTCCCTCAGCCGGAGGGAAAGTTCCGGCTGCGGTCGTGCCGTGGGACTGGGGGGAGCGTCGTGGCGATCCTCAGGACCGCCGGCGCTCGGGCGTGGAGGCCTCGCCCCCTGTTTCCCTTTTCTGGGCGTGGAGGAAGCCTCTTGCTCCGGGGGCGGAGCTTGCGAGGGTCCTCCCACGTTGTTGCGGATGAGCTGCTGACCGCGGAGGGTGAAGCGGCCCCCAGCGGTATGCTGGGACGCACTTCGGGGGGGGCTCCCGGACGGGGCGCGGGACCTGGCATCCCTTGCCGCCTGGGCCCTCATGAGCTCCACGAGGACGTCAAGCTTCTTATTGAGGGCCTGGAAGACCTCGTCGCCACCGTTGGGGGGTACCCCCGTCACCGTCGGAGGGGGCGGCGGTCCGTTGGTGGGGACGCTGGCGTTGGAGGGAGGGTTCTGTGAGGCCCTAGAGGGGCCATCTCCTGCCGCCACCACGGCCTTGCCCTTCTCGACGGTGGATCTCCTCCCTGAGCTTCTTCTCACCATCTCGGCTCTTCGTGCGTTTCCCACAGACGGCGCCAGATGAAGAGGCGAAATCTCGCGCTTGTATCCTGAGCGGGCTGTGGATCACCTGAAGATGAACTGCAAGACAGGGAAACGTATCAGAGGGCCCAGGGGGCTTCCCTGGGGTAAAACCCTCCGATGGCTAAGTCAGTAGAGCTATGGTGGAAGCAATAATGGGGAGGAGAAAAGCTAGCGCGCGAGATTCCTCTCCACCAGAGGGTGAAGCGGATTGCTCAGGAGTTTGGGTCTATGAGTACCTGGATGGCTCTCTTCTTCCGTCGGAGGGTAGCCCTGGTTTAAATAGTGTGCCGCCTTCAGGAGTCCAGCAAGCTGAGGGGTCTCCGGCGGGAGTTACGTCCTTGACGTGGGCTTTCATGGCCTTATCGTGGGGACGTTATCACCTTGAAGTCCGGCGGTTTCTTGACTCCCCTATTCGTTGGGGACTCTTGAACGGATGATATTTGGTCTGGCCGAGCTCCTGAAACGCCCGCCCTGTCCGGGTGATGAGCATAGCTCTGTGGAAGAGGGGTCGGATAGGTCGGCTAATGCCTGTCTCTCCCGGGTGGGGAAACGGCTTGGGCCGGACCTTCCTTATGACCTGACCATCACTCGGGCCCTCCGAGCCTAGAGGCCGCCGGGGAGAGTTGGTTCCTCGAGTGTTTGCTTATTGGGCTTTTCTTCCCTGAGTGGGCCCTGTGGGCTGTCACCTGGGTGGGCTTGCCTCGTTGGACCCTGTTGGGTCTAGTTGGGCTGCTCTTTGGGTGGGCTACAGAAATCCCCCTCTCCAGTGTTGTTTCCTGGTCCTTCCTTATTGTCCTTCGTATTATCTTCGTCCCCATACTTAATTTGCACTCATATAATTATGTTTGCATAATTAAATCTTGCCATCATTTTTCACGTTTATGCTAGATTTTTGCATGCAGTCCGGTGCACATAGGGCTATGCATTGCATATCATAGTCGCATTCCTACCTTGGTAAGTGATCCTCTCGCCCCCATATTCCTTGGGGTCGACTAGGTGATCTTATCTAGGACCTCCGTAAGGCCCCGTGAGCCGTTGATTACCACACGGATGCTGGGCCGATTGTACCTTTCCACCCCTTAGGCTTGCATTTACATACATGCAAGGGAGTTAAACCTTAGTCAACCCAAAGTTTGGACCTTATTCCCATAGGATTCCTATCTTGAGGGAATTATGTTTAACTCAAATTATTAAAAGGTCTATTAAAAACTTCTAAAATATTTCTCATCATATTCTACTTGTTTGACTTGGGTGAAAACTCTCACATTATATTGTTTGTGTTGTTTGGGCTTGTCCAGGCCCATTAGTGGTATTTTGTGTTTCATCCACATATTTTGTTGTTGTGAGGCCCATTTAGGTTAGTCCATTTTGTGTGTCGATTGTCTAGTCCATTGTCATTGGTCCGTCTTCCATTGGTCTTTGCATTAGTGGGTCAGCCCCCTCTTGTCCTCAAGCCCATTAAGCCATTGCTTCCCCACCTGTATTTTCCTTTGATATCTTTGTATTAAGTCTCCATTTTCCCTCATGGAGCATCATTCCAACCCCTTGTACCATCCTTCTTCCCAATTTTCTTCTTATTCCCGTGTGGAATCCTCTTCCCACGCGGGCCCATCTTCCTGTGGTCCTTCTGATCCATCCGAGGAATAGGCTAATCTCATGGCCCATCTATCATGCCTTGTTCGCCAAATGGACCCGGCCTAGGCTCAAAGGCTCATTGCAAATCATCTTCATAGGCCTTCTTCTCTTAATGGGCCTTGCTCACATCTTAATGGGCCTCCTCTTTTCAATGGGCCCTATTCTTCTGATGGGCCTTATTCTCCCAGTGGACTTCATTCTTTTAACGGGCCTCCTCCTTCTACCCATGTTGCTGCTAGCCCAATGGATCTTTATGCTCATGTTCCATCTAGGCCCACATATCCTTCCACTCCTGGAATGGGCCCATATTCTTCTCAGCCCGGATCCTCTTATCCGGCCCATTACCTTGCTCCTGGTCTTAATTCACAACCTCTTGCTCAAGTTGGCCCATATTCTTCTCGATCTCTCCCTACCCCAGAGATGATCTCTCAAGCCCAACATCAGCTTGATGAGCTTCAACGTCAGGTTGATCCTACGTCCTCCTTAAGTGTTCCATTCGCATTTCAAGATCTTCGACTTCCGTCTCCATCACAAATTCCCGCATATCGCCGTTATGGTGGAGTCGGTGACCCACGTGTGCACTTAAAGGAGTTTCTTTATGAGTCGGCCAAGTTTCAACATGACCAATGCTTAATGGCCTATCTATTCGGTATGTCATTGGAGGGCCCGGCTCGGGATTGGTTCTTCTCCCTTCCGTAAGAGAAAGTTGTGAATTTTCAAGCCGTGCAAGAGAGATTTATCCAGCAGTTTCAAGACCAGGTTGGACCCAGATATTCTATGGTGGATCTGGCCCATGAGAAGATGAAGCCCAATGAGGATTTCTACACCTTTGCTGACCGCTGGCGTAGCCTTGCCACGCAAGTCCCGGGGCACATTCCAGAGCCGGAGTAAATCAAGATGCTGATTTCTAACGTAACGCCCGAGTACCGCTTCATCTTAGCCCTCAACGACATCATCTCCTGGCAATAACTTTATAGCCGAGCCCGCTTCATCTCCCAACAACTGTAAGATTCCCTTAACCTCGAGTCTTCTCCGCCTTCTACATCTCCATACACCCCGCCATCTACATCTACCTCCACCTCCACATATCAACCTTCACCCTCCACAAGCCAACCCTACGCTCCCATGAGTTAGCCTTCCATGAGTCAGCCTTACGCCACATCCACCTCCACGTATCAAACCTCCACGAGTCATCCTTCCATGAGTCAACCTTCCGCTTCTACATACCCGTACCCTCCCGCATGTCAACCTTCCATGAGTCAGCCTTCCACTCCCACATACCCGTCTCCGTCTCCACCTCCAGTTAGGGGAATTCCACACCCTGAGCAGGTGGATGTCGTCCACTACATTCCCACTCCTGCGCCATTCCTTAGTCCTTCCAGTTACCATACATCCCTGCATACGCAACCTCCACAACCGTCTCCACCACCTCATACCCCTCAGCATCCACCTTGCCCGAAGCGGGCTCCTCCTCCTCCGTTGCGGGAGTGTTTCATTGATATTTTTCTGGCTTTGATGGCCACTCACGCGTTGCTGCTCCATCTAGTTGTGCCTTGCCAACCCGCGGTCGGGAATATGCTCCAATTTTACGATTATCATCGCTGGCAGGGACATTTGGTCGAGGATTGTCCTGAGTTCCGGGAGTATATTTATGACTTGGAAGCCAAGAAGAGGATCGATTGGTCCGCTATTCACAAGGTCATTGCACATCTCAGTAAGTAGCAACAACAAGCAGCGCCGCCCAGGCAGCCATCTCCATTACAAGACCAGGGGCACCCCTGTGAATCTTCATCTGGCACCGTGCCTGCTCCATTGCCTACTCCAACACCCATTCCTTCACCTAGGCCATCTCCATCTCCTACCCCGGCTTCACTTCCACAAACCCAAAACTATGCTTAAGCCAGTGCCTTCCCTTCTATTTCCGTTACCTCCACCACCGCTTCCACTCCCGACGCCGTGCGACGTGTTGTGTCAATATGTCGACATTGGGCCCCATGGATTTCCACTTCACCTTCACCCTCTCCACCAACATTACCCCCATTGCCCACAACACCACCATCGCCTGCCCCTCCATTGCCTTTACCATCTCCGCCCTCTCCTCCATCATTCTTGCCGCCTAAGCCTAAGCAAGCTCTGCTTTCGCCTTCACCCAAGCCAGTCATCACCGCTATCCTTCCACCACCTGAGGCCTCTACATCTTCTAAGCCTTCACCTCCACTACCTATTCCTATTACCACCACTTCTCCACCTACTTCCGCCCCACGGAGCGGGTGTGCGCTGCCTTTGGTGCCCCTTTGGTCTTTCCCCCATGGAGACAGTGGGCCGAGTCAGGATGATGCTTTGCCGATTGTACATTTCAAGCTTCAAGATTTCATCTGTCGGATGCCGATATGTATCCTGGTCCCTGGCTATTTTGGGGATGATGAGCCTACATTTTTTAAGACGGTTGCCAAGAAAGGCTCTCGTACACTAGTGTCAGTTTCTTCTCGAGCGAGACTGGTGGCAATCTCTTTGCTCGTCGAAGGATTCACTATCGATGCTGCTATCACATCGCGCTCGATTGTTGTTCAGTTCACTGGCCAAGAAGGGTTCTCTACCCGTATTTTGCTAACGCATATGGCTGCCAAGAGTTTGTTGGATTCTATGTTCAAAGGGCAATTCACCGTATTTTCTGTGGATATTTTGCACGTTCTATGCAACCTCTCGGTTTATTGGTGAGTCGGCCATGACAACACTGCGCATTACTCTTCCTCAGCTTCATCCTACTCTTCTGGTAAGAGAGTTTTGCTTCAGGCCTGACTACCAAGTGGAGTTGCCGAACCTTAGGCTCTTTGTGCCGAGTGACAAGACTCCATGGTTTCATAAGGTGTTAGCACTGGGGGTCTAGGGGCAACCACCCCGACGAAGTTGCATGTTCATAATCGGGCTAGGCCATCTGCCAGATGGGCCCGTTATTTGAGAAGACGTTGCAAGATAAGAAGGCCAAAGTTCCAATCCCACGCTAGGTGGGTCCATGTTCAAGAAATTTCAGCCAAGAAGAGGCGGCAGCACAAGTTTAAGAGCCGCCAATTATGCATTCAGGGGTCCACCTCTTCCTCCCCTTCTTTTCATTCATCCTTCCTTCTACTTAGTTCCCACCCTTGGGTGGTGTATCTTCCTCCATATGATCCTATTTCCATCATTTTTTCCTCCCTTCCTAAGTATGTGCGTCCCCATTCCTCTCCTTTTTTCTCCGGATCCTCCATATTTTCCCTCCTCTCACAATTCTAGGCCTCGGCCTATGTGTTTTCATCCCAATCTCGGGACATCTCCCAATTCTTCTCCTCCAGTACGTCCGGATTCTGCTTCTGATTCATCCCCGACCTTGTCGGGTGATTACCAGTCTCTTTCCTCGACCCTGTCAAGTGATTATCATTCTCTTTCCCTGACTCTATCGGGTGATTACCATTTCTTTTCTCCGACCCCGTCGGATGACCATGATCATTCTTCTCCGACCACGTCGGATGATCACCCCGTTTCTTCCTTACCTCTGCCGTAATCTCCTTATTCTTTTCCTACTATTTCTATCTTACCCTTTTGGGGTTCTTACCCCTTTTCATGCTGTTTTCGAGGCTTTAGTCTGCCTTGATCTTAGTTGATCTTCGTTTCTTATATATTCGGTTCCTTATTATCAGGGTCTTTGTGCCTTAACGAGGGAGTTCTAGCCCTCGTCTCTTTTCCTTTTTATTCTTCTTCGTCCATTTTGGTGTCCGCCGCTCCTCCGTGCTGAAGAATCTCGATCATTGTTATCCTTTCCTTTTACTGTCAAGCAAGACATACAAAAGCTCGTGCTACGCGAAGTTCGCTGATAAAGATTGCTTCAGGATATTTCTTTCACGTATGGATTTGCAAGGTATCTTTATTTTGTGCAAGAATATGATTTTATTTTCATTATTTCTATTATTCATTCGCATTGTTAAGATAATGTTGTCTCCTCACACGGTTGAGTGGAGTTAGGAAGTTTGCTTAGTTCAGTTAAAAAGAGTTCGCTTCTGCAGCATCCTCAGGCTGGTGTTAGCTCCGTGCTGGGAGTCTAGTTCTCTCCTCGATCATTGAAGGTGACCTTTTAGCATAGATTTTTTACACACTTTACGGCAATCCATAGCCGATTTCTTTGAGGCAACACCGTTGCTGCTTTGGCCATACTTTGGGTATGCACAAAAGTCTTTTCTTTTCTCTTCTCGGCCAAGTGCAGGGGCAAGAGATGGATGGATGAGATGATCAACCTAGGCGCTCCCTAATACGAGAGAGGTCTCAAATAGGGGCAGTCTTCACCCTTGTAAAAGTGAGCTTTCATGCTAAATCTAGCCAATAAGGGCTATCAAAAGAAACCAATCAATGATCTGATCAATGCAAAATTATGAATCAAAGGCATGGCAAGAGTGGCAGTACAGTTCCCCGCGGGATGTCATGAGCCCGGTCGCATGCGTGCCTGATAAATATGGGTCTCAAAATCAAAGACACAAAGCCCCGGCACAACAGATTGTATCTTTGAGGGGTAGTGCCCTGGAAAGAATTTGAGTCCTGGTATCTCCCATCGTGTATAAAGCTTGTCTCCCATTTTTCTTTTACTTCTCCGTCTTAGGCTGGATTGTATCTCGGGTATGGCCTTAGTAGGGGCACCGTTCTTTAGAGGCGGTTGGTTGTGGTAAGTCACCCTCATATGCACGCCCTGCTCAAGGAAAGTCTTTAATGAAAAGGGGAGGAACGACGATCCCTAGCCAATAGTTTTATCCCGTCTCCGGGTGCTGTAGATTGCTTTGTCAAAAAACAAAATAAAAAAATAAATATTTTTAAAATTCTAAAAAAATCAAATATTTCAAAATTCCAAAAAAACCATATATTATCAAAATCCAAAACAAAAAAATTAGGAAAAGTCAAAAATCTAAAAATATATGTCTTCTGTTCCCTTCTTCATGCATTTTTCGTTTTCTATTGTGAGGACAGGTATGATATGTTTACTCAGTGTGTAGGTCACAGGTACTCCAGCTTTCCTCGCTCTATATTTTGATCTATTTGGTTCCTGTTCACGACTTCTAATCTGTTCCTTCATTCTTCAATATATTCTCTCGATCTGTTCTGAGGCTCGTGTCCTTCTCAACTTCCGCTTTATCTCATCATGTCGTTGTGAGAGGGCTCTTTGCCTCACAATTATGAACCTAGTGATTCTGCTTCATCTGATCTTGGACTTGATTGAAGAGCATATCTGTCATGTCTCATATTGTCTCATTCTCTGTGGTCATCCCTAGTGTTCTTGTCCCAACCATGTATTGTCCAACTGCATTGTTGTCTTGTCCCACCGTGTTCGTCTTACATGCATGTTGTTGGTTCGTGTCTTGTATGTGTTGCTAGTTCATCCTTTGTTATGTTATGTTATGTCGTCTTTCCTTCATTTGTTTGTTTCGTTATTGTTCATGAGTTCATTTGTTTGTCTCGTTATGTTTATTCATGTTATTCATGTTGGTTGTCTTATTTGAAAAATCCATAAAAAATTAGAAATGAAAATCCAAAAAAATATCGTTTCGCTTGACAGGTAAGTCAAGTATGGCTCTCTATCCCAGCTCATTGTTGCATTACTATATGGTATCTACATTATTATAGCCTCTCAAGGACCGGCTGGTTGCTAGTGTGTTCTGAGATCTGATGTTCCACTTTAACAAAAATGATGATGATCTAGGAGCATACGGTTAATCGTTGGATAGGCCGCTTGTTTGAGCCTGGTGGGGGACGACAGACTTTGTCTCGCACGCCGTGGTTGCAAGAAGACTCTTGACCCTGTCTTGCTCAGTCTAGCAATAGTATCCTTGAGTACTTTCTATTTTATTCTTTCTTCGCATTCGTCTTGATGCTTTCTTTATTTTAGGCCAGCATGCATCATGTCATTTTGAGCATTCACGCCTCGTGATTCACTCAAGGTTTCTCCTCAGCAATGGTTGATTACACTTTAATTCTCTTGGATAAGAGATTCCTCATTCCACTCCGAATTTGAATGATCTCTCTGATCTGCCTACTCGGTCTTGTTGGCTAGCGTGATTCCTGTCTAGATTTTACCTCAGTTTTGTCTTTCCTTTTCCAGCTCTTATGTTGTGTTCTTTCCGATCCCCTCATTGTCCGTGGATTGTGTCCCCGATGAGGTTGGCAGTGTTTCCTTTCCCTTAGTTTAGCTCTCCAGACATGTCTCATCCGCGTCAATCGTTCCTCGTGGTTAGTCCAGCGTTTTCAGGAGAATTCCTAACACTTGTTGGTTGTGACGGGTGTCTTTTGTCTTGTTGCCCGCTTATCAGTTCTCTCCGCTTCATCTCCATTTCACATCGCTTTCGCTTTCGCTCCATCTTCTTTCCATTTCACGTCCGTGTCACTTTCGCTCACTCCCTTGCAAAGCAGACATCAAGGAGGGGCATCTGTTGACACCCGTTTTTAGCCCGCAAGTTTAGTCATTTCTCCTATTCATCATTTTTGATGTCCCGAATTATCCATTATTTTGGAGCATTCCTTGTATAGATTTCGAGCCCATTTCATTGTTCCTTAGCCTTTGGACTTCGAAGATCATGATTTCATAGTACTCTGAAGCCTACCTTATCAACTTCCGGCCCGCCAAGTTGACTTACGGCCCATTTTGGTCAACTTTCCATCAAGCATTCGACTACTTCCATTGCGCAGTCTAGAAAACAGCCCTTTTTCATCCCCTTCCGTTCCTATAATCATTATGTGCTCTGCACGAAAGTTGTTCGTCTTTTAAAGCTCTACAATTTTTTCTTCTACGCCATTGGCCAGTTCTCCATCGATTTCAAGTTATTTACATTTTTCTCGCAGGCTGCGCTGTTCAACTGCGTCCCAGAATTTTCTCTCTCTGTTCTTGCCCCATTTTCTCCATCTTCCACTTGTTTTCTCATCTTTCTCTCTTCATGCAAGTTGTTCATCCTTCAGTTATCTACAATTTCTTCTTCTACCACTTTCACGAGTTCTACACCATTTTCGAGATATGCTCTGATTTCTAAAGTTGTGCAAAGTCTGCATAGAAATTTTTCTCCAGCAGCAAAGCGGTCATTTGCTAGACCGCTAGGACACAAGAAATGGCCATTCACTAGACCGTTTTCCCCAAACTTGTCTGAAATCATTCCGTTTCACCCCTGGAGTCTTGCGGTCACCCCCTAGACCGTTTGCCATCCCCTTGCGGTCGCCTCCTAGACCGTTTTCATCAAGAAATGACCGTGCGATAGACCGTTTGCGAGACAGAGAATCCTAAACTTCCTAAACTCTGATTTGTTCATCGTGGGACTCTTTGGAACCCTTGTTGACACCACTTTCGAGATAGATAAGTCTCCACCTCGGTTTCCATTGGTCTGGGACTCTTCCCACCAATATTATCTTGAGATTTATGCATCTATATCTCTGAAATTGGGTGTTTATCTCGGATCTATCTCTAGAAGTTTCCTGCTCCTATTTAAAGCACCCAGATTCGCAGGTTGCGAAGGGTGGCTCTTTTTCAACTCGTGGCGAAGCCATGCTGCATCTCCAACTTACAACTTCGACTCCACCTTGAAGAGGGAAGTATTAGCTTTCCATTCCATCTTTCTGGGCTTGATTTCATGGTCTATTCTCTTAGTTCTCTTCTCCTCAATTTCACAAATCATCACAGTTTTCTACACTTTCTGCTACACCTGCACTTCTGCACGTTTTACATCAACGATTTTTCCCTATTCTTTGCATCTTAACTCATGATTTCAAATCTCATGCATCCACAACACACACACATATTATTTCCCCCCTTCCACAGGGGTTAAAAACCTCCCCCCGATGCGTTCTGCCTCAATTTCTTCCCTTGTTTTATCATTACGGGATTGATACTACACATGCATGTTTCCAATGGATTTTTCTCTTGTGGTTTGATCTTTGTTTTGCAGGAGAGCATGATATGAATGTGAGGCCCACTTCTTCTAGCCAACTGGAAGACGAGGAGGTTTGAATCCACGACGTTCCCCGCACCCCGTTCTTTATGCGCGATCAAGTCTTCATCTTTTCAAGGTATACGGTGCCGTTCCTCTCCTTTCTCCATCCTTTTGGCGTTGTTAACCCTTGGTGGCGATCACGGTACAATTTCCTATCTATTCATCGCCCTTTATTCAATATTTTCCATGCTTGTTCATGTTCATATGATACATGCATAGTTAAAGGGGCGGGGTAGATAGTTTATCAACAACCTAGTCCAAGGGCTTATTGGGTCATTTTTCTTTGTGTCTACACTCTTTTGCAGGTTTACAGGACTCGTTGCACGAGGCCCAACTCTTCTGGCTAGCCAGGAGGGGTGGAGATACAAGCCCCAAGCCTCTGTTTTGGATGCGTTAGCGGCAATTCATCAGATCGTTTGCGGATCTCATGCGGTCTATCATAGGACCATTTGTCATCGTCTAGCGGTCGTCTGGAAGACCGTTTTCCCTCTGCAGCACTTGGTCTTCTTTCTCCCGCGGGCGGGTGGCTTCACTCGACTCCTTCCATGGTACATATTGCAAATTCACTGTGTTATTTACCTTGGTCGCGATCACATAACTTCTTACGTGGGCATTGTTCATCATCTTGCTTATTTGTTCTTTTAGTCACTCCACACCCCCGGTGTGTTTTATTGTATTACTTTGCTCCACACCCAATGCTTGTGTTTTCATTTCTCCTTTCTTTTATTCTTGTAATATTTGAGATGGCATGCCCATCTGCTTCAATTTCATGTTGATTATTTGAGCTAGAGCACCACTTGTTCAGATATTCCACTTGTTCACACATATTCCACACATTCATTCCATCACACTCGCATAAAAACATCAACAACCTCTATTTTTTGGCCATCACGGGGGGACATCTAGTGCCAATCGTGCTGAGTTTTTGTTTGCCTTGCTGTTCTTAGTTGTTCCCAGTTGCCCTGCTGTTTTCCTCAGTTTTCCAGTCTATTTCTTGCTATTTTCTGCTCTCTAGTTCCCTAGCGGTCTCCTCTCAGGCCGTTTCTGCCTTAAAGGCGGTCTAGCGATAGACCGTCTTATCCTGTTAGCGGTCTTCCACTTGACCGTTTCTCTAGTTACATGTACGCACACCGAGGTTGCTGTTATTTCTGTAGTTTTTGACTATGTTATTACTCTTGGGTGCTATCTGGTCTTCTCCTCTTGTTATGGCATAAATATACATCATTGTTTGCATCTTGTTTGTTAGCTTTTCGGCTATAAATTGCATGCACTCCGGTGCACATAGGGTCATTCATTCCTCATATCATAGTTGCATTCCCACCTTGGTGTGTGATCCTCTCGCCTCCATATTCCTTGGGGTCGACTAGGTGACCATATCAGGGACCTCCATAAGTCCCCACGAGCCATGGATTCCCACACAGACGCCAGGTCGGTTGTACCTTCAGCACCCCGTGTATAGGTTTCATAAGTGAGGGAGAGTTTATACCTAGAGTTAACAAAGTCCCTGATATCCTTCCTATTAGGAACCTATTGTTGGAGAGAACATATTAAATTCAAATTACTAATGTTCTAAAGGAAGAGATAAGTAAAATTTGTCCATCATCATAACTTGGTTGACTTTGGTTGCTTTTCATAAGTTTGAGGTCATCTTGTCTAGTCACTCATTTGTGGTAGTTTGTGTTTGTGTTCTATTTTCAAGGTACTTTGTTGCATGTGGAGTTACTTTCGATCATTAGATTCATCTTCTAGGGGCAATTCCTCTTTCACATCTTATTCCAATCTCTTGTTCGAGTCCAACATGTCCCCCTACGATCTTCCTCGTTCCCATGAGGAATCTCTTCCCCAGGGACTCTTGGAGGACTCGCCTACGGTTGTCCAACTTCAATCAAAAGAAAGGTCCACCCTTCCTCCATCCTCTGTCCCCATGGAGGGTGCACAACCCTCCCTCTCCTCCAATAATCCCACTAGTCACATCTTACAGATGATGGCCCAGTTGGATTCGGCCCAACTTCAGGCCCTTTATCAGACCTTGCAGGGGTCCGGTGCCCCATCTCCCACGATTGCACAGGGTCTGTCCACTACCTCCATCTCTCAGTCTAGGGTTGATGGGCCTGGGGTTCCGCCCATTCCTATTAATCTTACCCTGGTCCAACCCAGGATCCTCCAGTTCTCCAATCTGGAAGCAGGCCAGTCCTCTAGATCGGCCCCTCAAATCCTTCATAAAGGGAAGACCATCCTTCCCTCATCCACCCAGATTGATTCTTATAGAACCTTCCCATCAATTCCACAAGCCCTGGTCAGCCCGGCCGATCTCACTTGTCCTCAGCAAGGGGCAGTCCATGTCCACTCAAATTTGGGTCATCCTCCGGCCCAATATCCGTCTTATGGGCCTCCACCTCCTTCTGTCTATCCTTTGTCTCCTCGCCATGAGCTTACTCCTTTCACTCCACCTACTCCATCTCGGGAGCAGGAACTCCTTGATAAATGGGCCGCCATGTAACAACAACTCAACTTCGTTCAAAAGCGGGTTGGCCCACAATCTCTAGCAGATGTCTCAGTTCCTAGCTTCCACAATATCCGATTCCCTCCTCAATCTGAGCTCCCCACATACCGCAAGTATGACGGGAATAGCAATCCTTTTGTTCACGTGAGGGACTTTATATACGAATCGGCGCAGTTTCAGTATGATCATCGCCTCATGGCGTATTTATTCCGCTGATCTCTAGATGGAGTTGCATTGGAATGGTGTTATGCTTTACCACTAGAGGATGCTGAAACTTTCAAGGTAGTCAAGGAGAAATTTATTCAGATATTCCAGGATTGGGTCGGCCCGGAATATTCGTTTGCAGATCTTACAGCCGAAAAGATGAAGGCAGATGAGGACTTTACAACGTATGCCGACAGATGGAGGCAGATGGCGGCCCGGGTGCCAGGTCATATTCCGGAGGAGGAAAAGGTCAAATTGCTCATATCCAATGCTACACCCACCTTCTGTAACATACTGGCCATGAACGATATTGCCAACATGCACCAACTCTATAGCCATGTGAGATTTATTAAAACCCAATTCAAGGACTCCCCTATCCATTCTCTTTTCGAGCCCCAAAAGCCCAAATACAATAAGAAATCCCAGGGGCCCGTTACCGAAGGAGTCCAGACCAATGAATAGGTGCAAGCCGCAGCGCTTCGCTCCGCTTCCCTCAAACTCCTCGTAACCCCCAGTTCTCTACTCCGCAAAATGCCCAACCTGTCTTCCCTGCTCCACCAAATGCCCAGCCTACCTTCCCTGCTCCACAAAATACCTTCCCCGCTCCACAACAGCCGCAACAACCCCCGCAATACCACAATGTCCCTCCACCCAACGGCTACACCAATAAACGCCCGGCTCCGAAGAGAGCGCAATATCCCCCTTTGCCCGAGTCCCTCACAGACATCTTTTCTGCTCTCATGTCAATAAGTGCAATCCAGCTTCCTCCGGAACGGCCCAACTGAAACCCGGCCGTTGATCAGTCCAAATACTGCATGTTCCATAGGCAGCTCGGGCACACTATTGAGGGGTGTTATAGGTTGTGAGATCTAGTATACGACCTACATGAAGGCCAGCGCATTGATTAGGCCGAGATGCATAAGGCCATCATTGAAATAAAAGAGAAAAGAAGTCAGGCACCGAGGCAGCAAGTGCAGCAGCAACAAGCACCGCAGCCTCAGCCGCAGCCACAACAGTAGCAACAGCCCGTTCAGGACTTGGGGATCCACCAAAACTCCATGCCGAATCACCCGCCCCCTCCCCAACCTCAGCCACCAGCACCGACTCAGGTTAATCTTGTCCAACCCCTGACTCTAGATGCCTGGTGGTCCTACGATGATGAAGCCTCTGTACAGCAGCTCATGGCCCTCCACCATAGCTACCGTAACCCTTCTTTGCCTTCTACCCCCCTCATCCTCCCGCTTAACCATTAAACTCCTCGATCCCCTGCAATCGCCAAACCCGTCATTCTACCCTCTGCTCCACCTACTATTATGCCTATCTCCACTCCGTCACCAACACCTACCCCCATCGTTACCTTGCCTCTACTTAACCCTTTACCAGTCATCCTTCCTCCACGGCCTGTCATCTCCACACCTACTCCTATCACCCCCATTATCTCCACTACACCCTCTACCACGTCATGTATTTACCCCGTCGGGCCCATTAAGCCGCTAATCTGGAGTCCATCTGACGTTGTGCTGGCCCAAAACCTTGCACTACGGAGTGGGCGTTTGTTTCATAGGAACTATCCTTCCACCGGTGCACCTGGACCCACCCCCAGTCCTCGCAACAGGCCGCTGATCAGGAGAGACAGATCCCCTGCCAGGGACACAATATGACTTGCTTCATCATCTGGACCGGGTGCCCGCCAAGATTTCTATGCTAGAATTGATTAAAAGGTCCACACTTCACCAAGATGCACTTCACAATTTCCTTCAAAAGGTGATAGTAAACGAAGACATGGTAGTGGACAGCTTACCAACAGCCCTTGCTGCAATCTCTAAAGGGCCGGCAATTACATTCTCTGAGACTGAACTGGTACCCCCTGAGGCACGATAGATGTCGCTATGCATTTCTATCACTCTAAACAAAGTCAGCATAGACGCAACATTGGTAGACACAGGGGCATCAATCAATGTCTGTCCTCTCAGCACTTTAAGGGCCTGCAACTTGTTAGAAGATCTACTAAGGCCGACCTCGACTACTATTGTAGCGTATGACAATTCTAGAAGAGCATGTCATGGGGTAGTCATCATTCAGTCTGAGCTCGGGCCTCTTACTATGCCGATTGAATTTTATGTGCTGGACATCGACCCTATGTCCAAGGCTATCTTGGGTCATCCGTGGATTGACAATCTTAATGTCGTACCATCCACTGCTCACCAATGCCGTAAATTCCCTTTTCAAGGGAGGGTGGTCAAACTAAAGAGCATGTCCACGGTCCAGTCTGTCAAGGCCGTCTCCGAGAAGATCTTGCCAACACAATGGCCCAGCAATCGGCCTATCATCTCAGTGTTGGATCTAGACTTTCCATGGGCCTATGCGCCAAGCAAGCCCACCACTACGCCCGTAAACGTCAGAGTGAAGCCCCAGATACGAGATTCCAAGGGTTGGGACATTATATTAAAGCTGGGCTATCAGCCGGGGAGAGGTCTTGGCGCACAACTACAGGGGCGGACCAAACCGGTCCCCAAAAGTAAGAAAATGAACAGGCGGGGCCTCGGTTACCGAGAATCCTCATTCTTAATTTTGGGCGACTCCGGACCATTAACATGGGACTACCGCCAGTATTTTGTTAAGGGCCCCCAACAGCCAGGCACATTGAAAGCATCACAAAGTCGGTTCGAGAAAGAAAATATAGCTTATATAGTCGACAGCCCGCTATTGCTGCCCAAGGGGCCGGTTGATGATATGCTTGATTTCAGCCAAGCATTTGAAAGGTTGTTTTATGAAGAAGAAAGCCGCCAAACAAACCAGGAGGTGTGACTTGTGCATTATGGGCCGAAGAAGCCAGCTTGCCGCTCACGGGAAAGGGGGAGCTCACCCGTCATCTTTACTTGGTCTCCTTCCTGCTTATTTTCATTCTTTCAAAAGATGGCATCCATACCTCGGTCACCTCCTATCTTGATCAATCCATTACTGCTTGAAATGCCAACTGATTTCCTTATCGTCAGGACTTGTGACTACTGTCCGCCTGTCGATCTATCTACTCCTTTCTTCTCCTCCTCTGACCCCTTCCTCGACAATTTCTGTCCATCCAAGTATCCCCTTAGGCTCCCTCCCCCGCCTTCCTCTCCATCTTGTTGCATGATCTCCACTGATCTCCAAAAAAAAATGTCAAATTTGAAACGGAGATTTCAGTGGAAGATTACGCTATCTTCCCTCCATCTTCCTCCCAGGGGCATGAGGTCCCTGTTGCCTCCCTCCCATTAAGGGATCTCTCTCCCAGGTTAGGGGTAGGGTCCATCGAGTCTAGGGTAGTAGAGTATGTTCAGTCTAGAGATGTAGGGTCTTGTTCTAGGTCGTCCAAATGCCGAAAATAGGAAACAGTCAGGGAGCTTTCCTCCGTGGCATCACATCACAGAAAGTACTCATCGAACTCGACGATGTAATCGGAGACGGACCGATCTCCTTGGGTGAGACTCTACCATCTGTCTATGAGACGCTGGCGGTAGGAGGTAGGAAAGTACTTCTTCCTGAGTTTGGTTCTCATCTCATCCCACGTCTCTACCTGGAGCTCCTGACGGTGAAATATCAGGTTCTCCATGTTCCTCCAATAAGTTTGTGCCTGCCATAGCAGTTTCATTTTGGTGAACTTGACTTTCCAGTGGTCCGTCATCTCAAACCACTCGAAATACCGATCCATGCCGGCCTCCCAATCAAGATAGACCTTCCGGTCCAAGGACCCGTCAAAAGTGGGAGGGTCTGCTCGCACCGTCCTGAGGACCCACTCGTCCGCATCATCCCTCTGTGGTCGGTGACCACGACGGCATCGGCCATTTCCCCCATAATCATTGTCGGACTCGTAGTCCTCAACATCGGGGGCACGTGGCTGTCGCTCCTCAGCCCTAAGTGGGGCGGGCTGAGCAGCAGGCGCCGGAGGGGCCGGGGCAGCTCCGGGGAGCTCCCGGTGGGGGACTCTCTCCACATTCTCCATCCTTCCAACCAGACCTTAGATAGATCAGTCGGAGACCTTGACACGGTCCTCCATGGTCTTGAGACGGCCCTCCAAGTGGTCGATGTTCTCCCTACTAGTTTGTTCGAACCTATCCATGCGCTCCATGAGTAGAGCGAACATGTCATCAAGAGTTCGGCCTCCCAGGTTGGCACCTCGGGGTTCACCCATAGTGTCAGGGCGATGTGGTACTGGGCACCTCCACGGGTGGGCATGCAATGGGAGAGGACCTAGAGGGAACTAAGGTGACTCACTACAACCTATATGGACGGACTAATGCAAAAATGAAGACGACCTAGAATCCAATATCCGGTACGAGGCGGAGGTTTGATCCAAAGACTGCGCTCATGCAAGTGTGCCCCTTTCCCAATAGGCGTAACCTACCATTCTGGGAACACCTTTGGATATACCAGATGAAATGGAGCACCTTGGATCGACTACCCTAGACTCAAATCGGCTATGATACCAATTTGATGTGGGACGACTACGAGACCCAACTCAGACTTGTTGTGACCTTGGACTCTCTAGGACGAAGCGACTAAAGAGATGACGCGACTAGCAACAACACTACAACGCGCGGCACCTAAAGAGCTCCAGAAGAGGCGAACATGCCCCAAACAAGAAGCGCTAACTCACAATCATCCCTGGCGAGGGAAACGTGACGATCTGCATGGTTGAGTAACCGGCTTTGAGTCTCGGGTGGTCGGCTCACTCTCGTGCTCGGAATGAGTCACGGGACAGGTTTAGCTCTCACAACTCACAACGGTGATTAATTTAACTAGATAGGTATTAAACTACTCACATGCAGTAGCAGTAAGAATTTATACTAGCTAAGCAAGTAAGACAAAGTGGGTCGCGAGTGTACCTCCAAGCTCGGGGCGCGGGGAAGGCTTCCCGGCCGAGAACTGTCACTCCCGGTACAAAAGGCAAATTAATTACTGCAAGACAATTACGGCCCACTCCACGCAGGGAGGTAAAAGGCCACAACGCCGGTCTAAGAGCGCCGTTCCGAGGTTGACGGGTAGCGTGTTGGCGGCGTGTCGGCCGGTTGCAGGCTGCTACTCCGAAGCTGCAAATTCTGTCTGGCAGGACAGCAAGCACGGGCGCCCAAAGGGACATCAATCTCCGAGAATCTTCTGAAGGCGGCGGTTCACCAGGATGCTGGCAGAGGGTCCCTGGTCGACCCCTGGGAGCGGCGGCCGTTGGATCTGCTCTGACGTATTTCTTTGGGATTTATCCGGCAACCCCCTTTTTTGGCCTAGCTTGGAACAGAAACGCGCGCCTCAACAAAAATGGCCGGTACGCCCAGATCCGATGTCGGATCGAGACACGGTGGGTACCGTTGGAAAGAGGTCAAAAATCTACGACATATTGGAATTTCAGTTCCATCCAACGGCTGGATTGGAAATGAAAACGACTGCAAACTGACTGAGTTCTCTGTCTCAGAATATAGAACAGATAGGGCAGAACGGGATCTACCTATTCAAGGGGTTTGACCGAAAATCAAATGAAGGATCTAGGACCTGAGATTTTTATGGTGGATAGGGGGGAGGGTGGTGGTCACGGAGATAATTTTTTTGTATTTTTATAACAACGTCAAGGGGTGGGAAAAATCAGCTAACACAGGCTATCCCGCAGATCTACACACAGGCAGACTGCGAGAAGGAACAACAAATGACTGGGAAAGGGCCTAAACTGACTCTGATTGGCCTAAAAATTACACTGGGAATGGTGGACGATGGGTGGAACCTACCCTCCAAATCTCATCACGATCCGACGGTTGGATCTTCTGTACCAGCCCTTTTACCGAGCTGCTATCCAGCAACTCTGAATTTCGGGGCAGTAGGCCAGAGTTGATGTTGTGGCGGCTTAATGGCGGCACGAACGGTGGCGGCGGCGGCGGCGGCGGCGGTGGTCGATCACAGTAGATAGAGGAAGAGGGGGGAGAGGAAGAAAACTCAGAAATTTGGAGGATTCAGCCTAAATCTGAAGAAGAGGGAGGAAGAATGGGAAGAACACTCAAGAACAAGAGAGAGAGAGGGGGGTGCGCCCAATGCACATTTCACATAAAATTCATCATTAATTTTATCCAAATGACACCAGAGACATTAAATACTCAAACCCTAGACCTAGCCAAATGACCTAGGTTACCCTTGGTCAAGGGGGCAAATTGGGGAAGGGAGATAAAACTAGCATAAACAATTCCCCATAAGGGGACAAAAGAGGGGGTCGCCCCCTCTCTCAAGTCAACATAAGGGGCTTGCATTAATTAATTCCCTTGGACCATACTAATCCCCCCTTGGACCAAAATAAATTAAAAATACAAATACATGGTCAATTATTCTACCATTGACCCAATATAAAAACCCAAGATAATACAAACCAAATAGACACCAAATACACACCTAATACACACCAAATACGATGAAATATGTATAAAATATGAATACATATAAAAATACGTACTAAAATATCAACGATCCGGTGGTGACTCCAGACTGTCCCCCAGCCACAAGGAGGTCATTGTCGACCGAGTCGTGCTGCGTGTCCGGTACCGGCGGCTCGCTGAGTCGAGCCGTACTCGGGCTCTGGTGTCCTCACCACAAGCTCCCAATCTCCTCCAGCATTCCTCGGCCTTATGGTCGGCCTTGTCGCAATGTTTACACACCTCTTTGGAAGGTGTGATAGTAATGGAGAAGGGCTTGCTATTCTTCTTGAACTACTCTTGGGAGGAATCTTCTCCATTGCTTGACCTTTTCTTGTTGAAGGTTGGCTTGAAGGTGCCGGAGCTTGTAACATGCTCCTTCTTATCTTTTCCATGGATCCGGTCGAACAACTCCGTGGCATCTTCTAACAGTCTGGCTCGCCTTATCATCTCCGAATAGACTTGAATGTCCATTGTGGCTAATTGGGTAATGTATTGCGGCCTAAGCCCATTAAGAAATCTTCTAGCTTACATCTTCTCGGTACACACCAAGTGGGGTGCATACCTTGACAGACAAGAGAACTGGGCCTCGTACTCGGCCACAGATAGAGCTCATTGTTTAAGCAGGGCAAACTCCGCAGCCTTCTTCTCTTGTATCCGGTCTGAAAAATACTTGCTATTGAAGTGTTCAAAGAACTCGCCCAACGTGATATGGCCATGGGGTAATGAAGCTTCTACCGACTCCCACCGGAATCGGGCATCCCACGCTAGTTGAAAAGTCACTAGTAGGACCTTTTCTTCATCTGTGCATTGCATGACACGAAATATACGTTCAATTTCCCTAATCCAGTGCTCGGCATCATCGGGGTCGGTCGAACCAATGAACTTTGGTGGGTTCATGTTGCGAAAACTCCGGTGGAGATCTCCCGCTCCACGGTTGGCTCTGCCCTGCGCCACTTGTTGTAGCGCCTTGGTAAGACCTTGGACAGTACGTTGCATGTCGCAAAATTGAGCACGTTCGGCGGCCATGATTGTCACGCCCCGAGCGCAGAAGGAACCCGGAAATGCGTGACGAGTTTATATCAATCATTTCAATCAGAGCGTAAGTGTATTCGACATACATAGACAGAGCATGCACAAGTAATGATAGCCAAGTCCTTTATTAATCATAACTTTAAAGTACTCCATTACAATTCTTTATGAAAGAACTATGACTCAATGAAAGGAAAAGTACAACGGATGACTCAAGAAAATAGAAAAGACAGGACTAGATAACTGTAGAAACCTGATAAATTAAAATGACAAATATTTTTTTTCAATGAATTATATAATTAAAATCTTCATGAAATAATTAAATTATATTTTTACTATATGAAATAAACTAGATAAATGCATTTACTTAAGGTAAATAGAAATTAAATACTCTAACCCTTAAATAAATCATAGTAAGTCCAATAAAAGTCCATATAATGGATTAGGATTATAATTGGCCCATTGGATAATCCATAATGGGCTGAATTAATGGATACAGGATTCAATAAAGGTTAAATTAACCTTAAATTCGTAACATGTGTTTAATATGATATTTAAGGGATTAAAATAACTCAATTTCTAGAAGATTGACTCAAGAATTGACCCTTACCTACCAGCCACCTTAGACCAGCCATTTTTACATTGGTTTCACACCAAATTAAGGCTAGATTAAGAGGAGAAGTTGGAATTTTCTTCTAATTCGGAGTTAATGGGTTTGGTAAAATTAGGTAAGAAATCTTGACAAATTTGGACAAGTTTTGGCTATAAATAGGACCCTATTCGACCCTCAAATCATCCATGGTGGCCTAGGCTATGCTGCTGCGGAGATTGGAGGGGATTTGAAGGGAAGATTCGAAGATCAAAGGGTTTTCTTATTATTGGGGCTATTTTTCTACCTCTTCCTTAGATCTGCTGAAAGGTAGGTGTCTCTCAAGCTAAATCTTAATTAAAATATGCTATCTTGTGTATTTTTCAGTGCCCTTTCCATTGATACCTGTTTCCCTAAATTTCGTTAAGAAATAAGCAAGTTATGGTCTTTTTATTGGAGGGGTATTCCCATTTTTCTTCAGAACCAGAACGCGCTGCCCATCAGGGGCGCGTTCATAAACGCGCTGCCCCGACATGGCGCGTTCCTATACCCTATTTCCATCGTCCAGATTTTCAAAAAATATATATATATATATATATTTTAACATTTCAGATCGCGCTAGTCTTGGATAGCGCGTTCTTTAGATCGTGCTATCTAGAGCCAATGCGTTCCTAGAAACCTAGTTTTCAAAAAAAATATAAAATTAAATAAATTTCCAGATCGTGTTAGCACTGGCCAGCGCGATCTTCAAATCGCGCTAGTCAGGGCTAGCGCGTTCAAGAAACTTTCCCGGAATGTCCGGGGTCCAAAATAAATTATTTTGGATATATAAATATATCTGTATATATTACTTGAGTGCCACGTCGCATTCTTTAAAAAACCAACCAACCAACCAACCTCGGCTCGGCTCGGCTCGGCTCGGCACAAATAAATCAATAAATATATATATTAATAGTTTCATATCCACACACAACTCGAGCCCACATCTTATGTCCCTTGGGTCCTGACCCAAGGGTGAACTCTCTAACATATAATGCCAATGAAGTTTAGTTAACTTCCAATTTGGGAGTAAAGTTTAGTAAATATACAATATAAATTATAGCATTTGGAATCCACATTAATTGTAACCATTCAGTCACCAAAAATAAGGAAAAGTAATATTAGCATGTTTGAATTTTTACAACATGTTAAAAATTATTTTTGTAGAATAAAAATTATTTTTAGCATGTAAAAATATATTTTTACCATATTATTAGTAAACTAATACATGAAAAATATTTCCAGCATGTTAAAAATTACTTCCAGCATGATAAAATTATTTTATCCATACTGAGATATGAAAACCATTTTTTAGCATGTTCAATCTATTTCAAACTATTTTTTTTACATGCTAAACATAATTTCCTATTAAATAATTAGTAAATTGATGCATGAAAATTACTTTCAGCATGTTAATATTACTTCCCGCATGATAAAATTATTTCCAAAATGTTAGCATTATTTTTAGCATGTTAGAACTATTGTCAGCATACTAAAGCTATTTAAAATCTATTTTCCCATCAAATAATTAGTAAATAAATGTAAAAAAATTATTTGAGCATGATAAAATTTATTTTATTATCAGAGAATTTCTGTAATCAGCATGGTAAACTTCTTTTTATCATCTCATCAGTAAGTTAATGTATGAGAATTATTTTAGCATGTTAAGTATTAATTTTAGCATGTTAAATATTAATTTTCAGCATGATAAAATTACTCTCAGCATGATAAAATTATTTCTAGCATGTTAAAAATTACATTAACATGTTAGAATTATTTTCAGCACGATGAAACTATTTTTAGCATAATAAATCTATTTTCTTAAGTATGAAACTCTATATTTATTATAATATCAGTAAATAAATATATGAAAATTACCTACAGCATGTAAAAATCTGTTTTATCATGTTATCAGTAAATTAGTGTATAAAAATTACTTTTTAGCATGTTAAATTATTTTCTGCATGATAAATCTATTATTCTATCTTATTATCATTTATCCTATCTAATTATCATTAAAAATATCAATAATACGTGAAATCACGATTTTAATTCAAAAGTATATACATCTTATCTAAAACTTAATATTTCTGAATTTTAACAGAATTAAGAATGAATTCTCAAATGATTTCGTGAATATGGTGCTTACCTACACCACGTTCATAACAGAAATCCGATTGGCTATAAAATCCACGTTTTG
This sequence comes from Amorphophallus konjac, assembly GCA_022559845.1. Classification (NCBI taxonomy): domain Eukaryota; kingdom Viridiplantae; phylum Streptophyta; class Magnoliopsida; order Alismatales; family Araceae; genus Amorphophallus; species Amorphophallus konjac. The sequence continues at coordinate 207,277,771 of CM040119.1, forward strand.
GCTAAACTAAAATACCTCCAGGATATATAAAAAAACTTCCTGAAAATATGCCTAAACAGTTGTTAAATCAATTGAACACAAGATTAAATTATGAAATTAAAATAATTCTATTAGTTCTATTTACTTGAATTTTCTTCCTAGTTACCGTTCGTTCTTGAATTCCACGACTTAATGTCGTTAAACATGATGCCTTAAAATTATTATTCACTTCCCTTGCAACTTCTGAGATTTTCGCCAGATCTGTACTTTTTACAAATGAGCTTATTCTTGAAATTCATTGGCCATAGTGTTAAGTTGATGTCTAAACGTACTTGGGATCTTATGATCCACCGACCCAATGCCTCGCATTAATGGGGCCCGATCTGGTCCTAGGAGGAGCGCTCGAAAGTACTTGTGCCCATGGGAGTTGATTGACCACGGTGTGACATTGCACCGAAGTGCACGACTTGTTAGATTTTTACGGCATTCCACTATTCATACTTGTTACTTGTGTACATGATTACTTGAAAATTACATGAATTACTTCACTTGCGTGAAATTGCCAATTACATGAAATTCTTTACTTGTTCAAAGTTATTACTTGAAAATTTCTCTTGATATCTTGTTATGTCAATTACTTGGAAATTCCACTCATGTTATACACTTTTCGATGCAACTTGGAAAGATTACTTAAATTGTTAAACACTTAAAGATTGCCTGGTTTTTAGAGATATAAAATCCTACTGAGCTTTTTGCTCACCCTACGTTTTGGTTAAATTGTTGCAAGAAATGACATTGAACAAGGGAATGGATAAGAGTGAAAGAGTGATATTCTTTTCCCTATGGTTTATGTAGATCATTCGTGTTTTACAATAATCATGTACTTTGGGTTTAGAAGTTTTTAATTTGCCTTTATGGCATATGAATTAGCAATGTAAACCTCTATTTTGATAGGATAAAAGTATCATTTTCTCATCAATCTTTATCTTAGAATTAATTTGTACATGCTCTGATCGACACGCTTGATTACGACTCGCTCACGCCCTCGATATTCCGCGTCGGGGCGTGATAATAACGCTTGACGGTTGGAATGGCTCTAGACTCTTCACTCTTGTCCATTCCCATCCGAATGAGTCTCATCATCGGAATTATCTGAAAAATAGGGGAAAACACTAGGTGAGCTAACGCTCAGTAGGAATTATATCTCAAGTGCTAGCTTACTTTAAGTAAATTACATGTTGCATGAATGCAAGTATGGCTATGCATGTTCACCTGAAACGACATTAGAGAGAGAGTATAGCAAGAGATAAATGAGTTAACTAGCAAGTCTTTCATGTCAATATACCAAGATGAACAAGTATGTACATTTATCAAGTCATGTCAAGAATTGGCTATCATGTTTCAAGCAAGCAAGTATATACCCTTTCCGGGCCGCGTACGTCATGTTATGTCAAATCAAGTACAAGTATAGAATTTTTGGAAATGTCCGATCAAGCAAGTCATGCACTTCGGTGCAATGCCACACCGCGATCAATAATAGCTCCAATGGGAACAAGTACTTTCGGGTGCTCCTCCCAAGACCAGATCGGGCCCTATATGCGCAAATATTGAGTCATATATTTTGACATCCACTATTTTTATAGCCAATATAGAGTTTCAAGGTAGGAAAGCTCTTGTAGAGATTTTAAGGTAGATCTTGTGGAATAGAAACTCAAGGATAGAACTTTCATGTAAGGACATACTACGGTCAAAACAGTACAATCACGGTACTCATTAAAAACTGGGTGGAATCTACTCCCTAATGGGTGCCATGATATCAAGAATAAGCGCTCATATTCACATGATTGCTCATCCTTTGTACATGATAAGGTAGGAAGAACTAGTGTCCACATGTAGGGCACTAAATCCTTAAGTGATAGCAATGGTATGGTTTTCCCATTCCATTAACTTAAGAAACATTCTCACGGCGGCTAAGAAGCATATCATGAGGGCCGGTATACCGTGTTTCTTTAGAGTGACATGGTAATAAAAAGTGTCATGGGTTTTAGTGGTACAACCTGCTCAATCGGCCTTGAGGGAATCCAAGACTACGAGGAGACTTACGGAGGTCTCTATGATAAAGTCACCAGTCCGAAGGAAGGAATATCCCGCGGAGGGTTCATCTATCATCGTGAAATAGTGGGGTAATCGATAAAACACCGAGAAACGTGGGACTATAGTCACGGACTGGAATATAGTGCCAATAGATATACCCACTAAGATGGGTTACAGAAAAACCACGAAAATCAGGAAGCAGGAAAATGGCGCCTAGGGTAATGTCTTCATTTTATAAAATAGCGCCCTAGGGTCACTATTTCATTAAATAAAGACTCTCTATTGAGTCGTTATATCTAAGTTACATATCCATATATATATATCAATTTTCAGAAGTTTTCATATATAGGGGAATGGCGCCTATGCACACAGTCTCCTTTTCTGAATATAGCGCCCAGGTCAGGGGCGCTGTATTGAATTGTGGCTGGGTGACAGTCATTGTTCAATCAAGTGAAATTTGGTCATGAATAGTAGCACTTTTTAAAGAAAAATAATTTCGCAAGAATGAATATATGGACAGGTAGAGAAAAAAAGCAGGAATCTAGCAGTGTACTCATGCATTAGATTAGACATCAGGATTTAAAGTTATTAAATTTTAAAGATGGTGTACTTATTTAATTACGGAAAGAATAACGATTGTGTCTACAGTCGTTTTATGAAAATAGCGCCCTATAGAGGGGCGCCCTTTTACTAAAACTCTAAAAAACGAAGCAGAAACAACTGAAAGTCAATCTATCATACGTATATGCATGTTCATGATCAAAAGTTATTAGGTTGGGCTTGGTACTTGAGAACACCTACCTTCGTGGGTTGATCTAGACGTCGAACATAGAAGAAAATAAGAGTAAAACGGCAATTGCAGCTTCCACGGAGTAGAGGAACAAATGCTCTTCTTCTCGTTCACCGTAGTAGACAGAAGGAAGCAGTAGGGATAAGGGAAAGTGATGGTTGCTCTTCACGATATAGGCTGCAATAGAGGAGGAAGTTGAAGCTTCTTCCTTCACGTACGATGCATCACCGTAGCAACAATAGTAGCAGAAGAGACCCTTCTTCTTCTCAGCCGCAGGTGCAACCTCGATGAGCGGCAGAGGTTGACGACGATGCAGAAACTTAGAGGCAGTAGCCTTGGCAAGGTTTCGAAGGGATATATTTATAGGGAAGGAATCCTACCAGGGAACTTTGAGTTCGATCGAGTGTAAGATACGTAAGAATCCTATTGGAAACAAACCTTTCCATGTATCAATCCTTCCAGATCGACACCTTCCCGAACCACATTCTACTTCCCAGTTCGAACAAAACACCGCAATCGGGGTTTTCCATATTCACCCTCAGGTAAATAGCGCCCAAGCCAGGGACACCCTTCTTGAAAATGGTGCCTCTATGAGGGGTCTTCATTTCACAAAATGGCGCCCTATCAAGGGGCGCCCTTTCCCTTGGCCCATTTGGGTTTGATGGTAAGGCCCATTAGAGTATGAGTGTTGTTTATGTGCGGGGTTTGGGCTTTGATTATCTATTTAGGAATTCTATTCCTTCAATTTACCAGGGTTGCTACACCCTCCCCCACTTAAAAGAATTTGGTCCCCAAATTCAATCGTATATAGACATGGAGAGTGCAGAATACATACCATTTTTAAATAAGTCTGGGAATCTCTTCTTCATGGATTCCTCAGTCTCCCATGTGGCTTCTTATTCTGAGCATTTGCTCCATTGAACCTTGATTATGGGAATTGTTTTGTTCCATAGGGTACGGACCTCGCAATCAAGGATCTTCAATGGTCTTTGTTCATAAGTGAGATCCCTTTGTATCACTAGGTCTCCATGATCTATGATATGTGATGGATCGTGCACATACTTCTTCAACATGGATATATGGAATACGCTATGGACTTCGGACAATTGAGGAGGCAAGGCGATATGGTAGGCAACCTCGCCAACTCTTTCCAGTACCTCGAAAGGTCCGATATACCTAGGTGTAAGCTTGCCTTTAACACCAAATCTTCTAATTCCTCGCCCTGGAGAAATCTTAAGAAATACATGATCTCTGACCTGGAATTCGAGATCTCTCCTTCTTGTGTTGGCATAAGCCTTTTGTCTAGATTGAGCTGTTTGTAGTCTTTCTCTAATCAGCTGGATTTTCTCGGAAGTATCTCAAACCATGTCTGGGCCGAGTAGCTGTTTCTCGCCAACTTCATCCCAGCACAAGGGTGATCGGCAACTCCTTCCGTACAAAGCTTCGAAAGGTGTCATCTGTATACTTGCCTGGTAATTATTGTTGTATGCAAACTCGACCAAAGGCAAGTGATCACGCCAGCTTCCACCAAAATCAATGATACAAGCTCTGAGCATGTCTTCTACTACTTGATTTGTTCTCTCGGTCTGACCATCCGTCTGAGGATGAAAAGCTGTACTAAAGTTAAGTCTTGTCCCCAACGAATGTTGTAGACCCTTCCAAAAATGAGAAGTAAAATGCGGGTCTCTGTCAGACACGATTGAAATAGGAACTCCATGTAGTCTGACTATCTCCTTGATGTACAGTGCAGCAAGAACGTCAACTGACCATCGGCTCTTAATTGGCAAGAAATGTGCCGACTTTGTCAATCGGTCTATGATGACCCATATTCCATCATGTCCTCCTTTAGATTTAGACAGGCCCATTATGAAGTCCATACCGAGATCCTCCCACTTCCACTTGGGAATATCAAGAGGATGTAGCTTACCGGCAGGCTTTTAGTGTTCCACCTTAACTTGCTGGCAAGTGATACAACAAGACACGAAGTCTGCTACCTCCCTTTTCATGTTGGGCCACCAAAAGGTTCACTTTAAGTCTTGATACATCTTGGTAGATCCAGGATGAATCGTGTACCTTGATCTATGAGCTTCTTCTAATATCTTCTTCTTTAGTTCGGGACAATCTGGTACACAAGTTCTTCCTGAACAACAATCTTCCATCTGATGCTATCTTGAAATCAGATTGGACTTCTATTTTACCCTTGATTTCCACTAATACGGGGTCATTGTCTTGAAGTCCTTATATTTCAGAGAGTAGCTCAGGTTGTATCCTCACATGTGATAGTGTAACACACATGTTCTCCTTGTGCATACCTATGTCAAGTCTAGAGAACTGTTCTAGCAACTTCCACTCCTGAATCATACAATTGGCTAATAGGGCTCTTAGTTTTTGACTAAGGGCATCAGCTACAAGATTACCCTTTCCAGGGTGATATTGGATTGTGACGTTGAAGTCCTTGAGATATTCCAGCCAACGTCTCTGTCTCATATTCAATTCCTTTTGAGAGAAGAGATACTTGAGACTCTTATGATCGGAGTATACAATGAATTGCACTCCGTATAGGTAATGTCTCCATATCTTTAATGCAAACACTACCGCAGCCAACTCTAGGTCATGGACTGGGTAGTTCTCTTCATGCTTCTTCAGTTGTCTGGAAGAGTAAGCTATGACTCTTCCTTGTTGCATTAATACACATCCGAGGCCAATGCCAGATGCACCGGTGTATACCTCGAATTTCTCTCCTTCAATCGGTAAAGCCAACACCGGGGCAGTAGTCAAGTGATCCTTAGAGCTTGAAAGCTTCTTTCACAATCTTTGCTCCATTCATAATGGATCTCTTTGTGAGTTAGCCTAGTAAATGGTACAGTGATCTTGGAGAAGTCCTTAATGAATCGCCTGTAATAGCCTGCAAGACCCAAGAAACTTCGGATCTCGCTAGCATTGGTCGGTCTTTCCCAATTCTTTACCGCTTCAACTTTTGATGGATCTACTGATAAACTGTCCTTTGAAATTACATGACCTAGGAAAGATACTTCTTCTAGCCATAACTCACATTTGCTGAGCTTTGCATATAACTGGTTTGTCCTCAATATCTGTAATGCAATCCTCAAATGCTCTTCATGTTCGTCCTTGGTCTTTGAATAGATTAATATGTCATCAATGAAAACCACCACAAACTGGTCTAGATGAGGCCTGAATATGCTATTCATCAACTGCATAAAGACTGCATGGGCGTTTGTTAGTCCAAAAGGTATAACAACAAATTCATAGTGCCCATACCTGCTCCTAAACGCGGTCTTATGAATGTCTACATCTTTGATTCTTAGTTGGTGATATCCGGACCTGAGATCAATCCTCGAGAAATACTTAGATCCAGATATTTGATCAAATAATTCATCGATTCTCGGCAGTGGATATTCATTTTTGATAGTGAGATGATTCAACTATCGATAGTCGATGTATAGCCTCATAGATCCATCCTTCTTCTTTACAAATAATACAGGCGCTCCCCATGTTGAAGTGCTTGGTCTGATAAATCCTTTCTTCAGAAGCTCCATCAATTGTTCCTTTGACTCCTTGAGCTCGACAGGAGACATCCTATAAGGTGCCTTAGAGACTAGACCAGCACCAGGGATTAGGTCGATGGTGAAGGCCACTTTTCTTTGTGGGGGTAAACCAGGCAAATCTTCTGGAAATACATCGGGAAACTCCCGAACTACCGGGATGTCTTCTACCTTGGTCTCCTTAGTCTCCTTTATGGTGACAAAAGCAAGGAAAGATATACACCCTTTCCTTATAAGCTTGCTAGCTCGAAGAGCTGAAATAAGAGGTGACTTGTTCCGACTCTTTGGGCTAGTGTAGACAAGTTCCGGAAACTCCTTAAAGTTACCTTGCCTTCATGGCAATCAACAACGGCCTTATGTGTAGATAGCCAATCGGCTCCTAATATAACATCATATCCCTTTAAGTCTAGACATATTAAGTCTGCTGGCAAATTTTCTCCTTTTTACCATAACTGTACAATTGGAATAATGGTGTGAGATCTCGGATTCATTTCCGAGTGGGGTTACAATTAATAGATCTATCCACTCTGGTTTCGTAGGTAATGGATCAGCAAACTTCTTTGAAACAAAAGAGTGTGATGCACCAGTATCAAACAAGACATGAGCATACTTGGAACAAATCTTGAGTGTACCTTCCACTAGTCTGCCTTCCTCTTGTTCTGCCTCCTGAAGAGCTTGAAGACTTGCATTCTTCTTCACCGGGCGCTTCTCGTCACCGGCATGATCATTAAGTAGTGGACAATCAGGAATCCGATGATCACGGCTCCCATAACGGAGACAAGCTCCGAGTCTTCTCCAACATTCCTCGGCCCTATGGCCGGCCTTGTCGCAATGTTTGCACACCGCTTTGGAAGGTGTGGTAGTGATGGAGAAAGGCTTGTGATTCTTCTTAACCTTCTTCTCCTGAGAGGATTCTCCTCCGTTATTAAGCCTCTTCTTGTTGAAGGTGGGCTTGAAAGTACCAGAGCTAGTAACATGCTCCTTCTTATCCTTCCCACGGATTTTGTAGGACAACTCCATGGCATCTTCTAATAATTGGGCTCACCGTACTATCTCCGTGTAGACTTGTATGTCCATCGGCGCCAGCTATGTAATATATTGAGGCCTGAGCCCATTGAGAAATCTTCTAGCCTTCATCTTCTCGGTACTTACTAAGTGTTTAGCGTACCGTGATAGCCTAGAGGATTGAGCCTCATACTCGGACACCGTTAATGTTCTTTGTTTAAGTGTAACAAATTCGGCAGCCTTCTTCTCTTGTACTCGATCAGAAAAATACTTGTTATTGAAATACTCCTTGAATTCAGCCCATGTACCATGATCTTGTTCTACCATAGCTTCTACGGACTCCCACCAGGAACGGGCATCCCTCTCTAACTAAAATGTTGCTAATAAAACTTTTTCTTGATCCGTGCATTGCATGACACGGAATATCCATTCAATCTCCCTTATCCACTGCTCGGAATCATCCGGATCGGTCGAGCCTATGAATTTAGGAGGGTTCATATTGCGGAAACTTTGATGGAGACTACCGGCTCCATGATTATCACCTCCTTGTGCTACCTGTTGTAGCGCTTGAGTGAGACCTTGCACGGTCCTTTGCATATCACACCACTGAGCACGTTCCGCGGCCATGATCCTACAATTATTAAGATAACTATGTTAATATGTGATTATATCCAAAGGTTCTAGTTTCTAAGTTAACTTAACCGTTGGCTCTACCCAATCTCACCGGGTAAAGGTTTAAACCTATCCTTGGACTTAGGTTTTCTAGGAATTGAATATCCTAGGCTCTGATACCATAAAAATTGTCACGCCCTGAGCGCGGAAGGAACCTAGAGATGCATGACGAGTTTATATCAATCATTTCAATCAGAGCGTAAGTGTATTCGACATACATAGATAGAGCGTGCACAAGTAATCATAACCAAGTCCTTTATTAATCATAACTTTAAAGTACTCCATTACAATTCTTTATGAAAGAACTATGACTCAATGAAAGGAAAAGTACAACGGATGACTCAAGAAAATAGAAAAGATAGGACTAGATAACGCTTGATGGTTGGAATGGCTCTAGACTCTTCACTCTTGTCCCGTCATCGGAATTACCTGAAAAATAGGGGAAAACACTAGGTGAGCAAACGATCAGTAGGAATTATATCTCAAGTGCTAGCTTGCTTTAAGTAAATTACATGTTGTATGAATGCAAGTATGGCTATGCATGTTCGCGTGAAACGACATTAGAGAGAGAGTATAGAAAGAGATAAATGAGTGAACTAGCAAGTATTTCATGTCAATATACCAAGATGAACAAGTATGTATATTTATAAAGTCATGTCAAGAATTGGCTATCATGTTTCAAGCAAGTAAGTATATACCCTTTTCGGGCCACGCACGTCATGTTATGTCAAATCAAGTACAAGTATAGAATTTGTGAAAATTTCCAATCAAGCAAGTCATGCAATTCGGTGCAATGTCACACCGTGATCAATAATAGCTCCCATAGGCACAAGTACTTTCGGGTGCTCCTCCCAGAACCAGATCAGACCCTATATTGGCAAGCATTGAGTCATGTATTTTGACATCCACTATTTTTATAGCCTAAAGGGGCGTGATCTCGCGCTTGTCCTGAGCGGGGTAGATGAACACCGAATAGTGAACTGTAAAGAAAGGGAAACGGATCCGGGGGCCCAGGGAAGGTTCCCTAGAGAAAACCCTCCGATGCTTAAGTCTGTAGGGCAATGGTGGAAGATATGGAGGGAGGTAGAAAGAGGTGCACGAGATCCCCCTACACCAAGGTGGTGAAGTGGTTCCTGCTCAGAGAGTTTTAGGCGTGTATTGCCCATACCTTTCGTTGGAGGTAGTCGCAGGTTTATATAGTGCACTGGCTTCATGAGTCCCGTAAGCTGAGGGGTTTCAGGCAGGCGTTACGTCCTCAACGTGGGATCTTTACGTCCTCATTGTGGGATCTTTATAGCCTTGAGGGATCATGGGCCCCCTTATCCTCATAAACTCCTGCTCATAAAGGGTTCTCAACGGCAGCATGGATAAGCAATCGTCGGTCGTCCCGAGCATAAAAGGTGCCAACCCTGTCCGGGCGATAGGCATAGCTCGGATGAGGATAGGTTGGAGTGGGCGCTGAGCACCTGCCCTTATCCCAGCGAGGGGATAGATCGGGCATGGGTCTTTCTCTGACCTGGCCGACGCTCGGGCCTTCCGAGCCTAAGGGCCGCCGAGGAAGGGTCTGATCCCGAGTGAACTTACTTGGACTTTCTAGCTTAAGTGGGACCTGTGGGGCTATCACTTAGATGAGTTGGGCCTCGTCTGGTCCTGATGGACCTACTTTGGCCGCTTTCTAGATGGGCTACAGAAATCCCCCTCTCCACTTGTCCCTCTCCTACTCCCGAGCCTTGGTAGGCTCGGAAGAGTAGCCGTTAGGGTTTTGGACCAGCGTCGCTCGGGTAGGTGGAGATCTGGCAGTGTTAGGAAGCCACGTGTCGTGGTCACCTGGGCCCGTAATAATGATAATCCTGACGGATTTTAATTGAACGTGCCCCTTTCTCTCGAAGGTCGGAACGGCACGCCGCCTTCCGCGTGGGGATATAGGCGTTGGGCGTTTGTTGTCATTCTAGACTACCTCTGTTTTTAGGGTTTGGCTCACCTTTGTGTTTGCTTTTTGGGCTCTTTGATGCGTCATGAGGACACGGCGGAAGAGCAGAGGCTTGCAGCGGCGTTCACGGAGTTGGCGGAGATAACCGCGGAGGCAGTTCGGCGGCTTCCTCTTCCCTGGAATCTTCGGGGTCCCGAGATCGCCTCTCCTCAAACTCTTCTCCGGATTCCATGGCGGACCAGCGTTCGGATGCCGAGGAGTGGGAGGACGAGCCAGTGGTGAAGGCACCGGTTCCCAACTGCAGTGAACTGGGGGAGGCGGATGTGAGAAGGCTGGAGCACCAGTATCGCCTGCCCCACAAGTTCTGCTTTGTCGCGGCCTCTCCACACGAGACAAGCTTGGACTCACGTACAGGCCATATATGTACTTTCCTTCTGTCGTGGAAGGGTGGGTTCCACCTTCCCTTCAAACCTTTCATTCTTCAGCTTCTTAATTTTTTCCTGTTGGCACCCATTCAATTGGTAGCCAATTCTTATTTTCTTCTTTCCGCCTTCCACATTCTCTGCCGCCAATGTGGAGTTCCTCCTTCCTTGGACCTCTTTCACTATTTCTTTGAGTTGAAAGCACATCCTTTGATCGGGAAGGGTTTCTATTTCATCCAGGCGAGGCGGAATAGGAGCTGTATCTCCTTGGCTGTGAAGGATTCTTCACATAAGGGGTGGAAAACTCAATTCTTCTGGGTGGGGATTTGTTCGGTAGAGGAAACCTGGAGGTGTCTAGTAATCCCCAATTTCCACCCGAATATCCCTCCCAGGCAGGATGAGTTCCCTCCACATGTGGAGGAATATGTGAATGTCTTACTGAAGCACCGCCAATTCACAGAAGAGCTGGTTACCCCAGAGAACGTCGAGCGGTGCCTCCTCACGGGGCTGCATCTGTCTGGCTCAGGTGCCACAAGTTAGACTCTTCCCTGGATGTTGGGTCCATTTTTCTTTTTCTGACCATGTCTTCCTTTTTGTGCAGACACCAGGCGGTCGGCTTTGGAGGAGGTGTGGACATGCAAAATTGCACGCCCGTATGTCCCGACTAGTCCAACATTAACGACAGCTTCAACTGAAGAAACTACATGGAAGAGGGCCATCCGGACTCCCCGAACACATATACACTGCCATGAAGCTATCTCTGGAGTCACGACAGCGAAGAGGAATCAACCCCCCGGGAGCCCCACAATCCGTGGGCCTCGAAGAAAATCAAACGGGCCACAACTCAGCGCTCACAATGGGCTCGGAACTGCCCATTTAGCCCTTCAGCGGCATGACCTTGAGCTCATCAGTGGCACACCCCACTGGCCTTCAGCGGCACACCCTCTGCCCTGTTCAGCGGCACGACCTTGAGCTCTTCAGCGACACACCCCGCTGGCCTTCAGCGGCACACCCTCTGCCCTGTTCAGCAGCACGCCCTTGAGCTCTTCAGCGGTACGCCCTTCGGCGGCACAGCCCTTCAGCGGCACAGCCCTCCTGGTCTTCAGTGACATGCCCTGGCAGCCGTTCAATGGCACGCCCTCCTGGCCTTCAGTAGTACGCCCTGGCAGCCGTTCAACGGCACTCCCTGGCAGCCGTTCAACCGCACACCCTCCTGGCCGTTCAGCGGCACGCCCCCTGCAGTCTTCAACGGCACTCCCAGGGCAGCCCTTCAGCGGCACGCACTCTGTGCCCCTTCAGCGGCACGCCCTTTGGGCTCTTTAGCGGCACGCTTGCCGTGACTTCCAGTGGCACGCCCTTTTGGCCCTCCCGCGGCACGCTTGTTGAACCCGCCAGCGGCACAGCGTTCAGGCATTTCGACGGCACGCCCGGCAGACGAGATCTTACACCCATGCCCTACAGATTTTTGGCGCGCAATAGGCTGTCCGAGGTGTCGACCGGAGGTTGGGCCACACAGTCTACTCCTCTGCCACCAAGGACGGGGGAAGTCAAACCCCATCATGACCCATCACTTCCCGCCTCCGACTACCGTGCTCGAACGCTTCCGCCGTGGAGGATATAAAAACTCCTCTCCTTCGATACACAGGGAGGAGGACAGCGGACAGAGAGGAGAAGAAGAGGAAGAACATAAGAGGAAGAAGGGAGCTCCGCCGTAGGGTCCCCCCTTCCGACGATCACCCAAAAGAGAGAGTAAGGGAGGGAAAGTCAGCTATGATGTAGAGGAGGGAGTGGAGGAAGGGCGGGGAGTAGTCACCCCTGTTCGGCCCCAACACTCCTCCCGTTTTCTTCTTCTTCTTTCATTTGCATGATCTTCTCCCCTTACCGGCCGTAGTTTCAGCACGTATGTGCTTCGCAATGTATGTGGCCCGTTGTGGTCACTCCTCTTCATGAATAAAAATCACCCTTCCTAGATTTCTTGTTGCTTCCGTTGGTTTATGCCGATGTGCATGGTGTATTGTTCTTTTTCTCCCCTCCTCCGGTGCTTTGGAGTCTCCATGCCGATGTTGTTCCCCTCGTGCGATCCCTGGCCTCACAAGCTCAATGCCCTCCTCTCTAGTCCCCAACTTCACCCGTTTGCTTGAAGGGAGAGGCCCTCCTCCGTCTCTTGGACACTCAGCTACCAATATCCCCTTTGGCTTTCCTCCTTGCCTCGACTCCAGCCTACCTAGCTAACCCTCAGCCTTCACCCTTTGCTCAGCCCTCCACTGGTCCACTCCTACCCCAATGCGGCCCCCAGCTCCCAGCGGCACCCCCATTGAACCCTTCGCCGGCACGCCTAATTTCCCTGTCGCCGGTACCCCCCCCCCCCGTTGGCCCTTCGCCGGCACGGCCTTGACTGCCCTCCCTAGCACGCCTTAGACAGCCTTCGTCGGCATGCTCCAAGGCGGCCTTCCCCGGCATGGCCCTAGCGGCCTTCATCGGCACATCCTTGATCGCCTTAGCTCGACACACCCCCGACCAGTCCCAGGGAGGTTTCCTATCCCTCGTTGCTTTCAGATTTTTCAAGGTTTTATCAAAAGGTGTTGCCGCCTTCGGGTGCCCACCTCCAATTGTCGGGTTCCGCCACTCCATGTCAGCGCGTTCCCTTTATCTCTCTTACGCTCAGGTCAAGGGGAGAAACTGTCAAATTTTTGTTAGAGAATAATAACACATTAAAGAGGCAACAGGATGCAACAAACAAATGGGACAACAACATATTAAAGGGCAAAGGAAAATAACGGATGAATGGAATGATCGACGACATGATACTCCAACCGAAATCAGGCACTACGGATAACATAAGAAGAATTGGATCTAATTTATTGCTTGGTAGATTAAACGCCCAATCTATAAAGAACAGGTTCAGAGGAGAGGGGGGAAAGACTTGTGTAAAACTACATAAAAACCAAAGAGAAGAAGAAAAGAAAAGCCTTAAAGGAAGTGGAGGAGGAGTGGGCCCTTCAACGGGATGCCCCTAGCCAACCCTTCACCGGTACATTTTCCTTGCTGCCTTCCCCGGCACGCTCTCTTCCTCCCTTCAACGTGTACGCCCCCGGCCAGCCCTTCGTCGGCACACCCTTCTTGGCTGCCTTCTCCTCCATGCTCCATGCCGCCTTCGCCGGCACGCTACCGGCTGCCCTTGCCAGCACACTCCTAGCCCCCTTTCACACCTCCCAGCCTGTGTCGGTGCATATTGCACCGACCTTGGGTCTGCCTCGGTGCACATTGCACCGACCCTACCTCTTTATGGCCCAAGCATTGCACTTACCTTGGCCTCCGTACAGACTTTGCCCTTTTACAGCCCAGCTGCACCGACTTCAGCCCGCAGACCGTACAGACTTTGCCCCTCTACAGCCCAAGGCTGCACCGACTCAGCCCGCAGGCCGTACAGACTTTGCCCCTCTATAGCCCAAGGCTGCACCAACTTCAGCCCGCAGACCGTATAGACTTTGCCCCCCCTACAGCCTAAGGCTGCACCAACTTCAGCCCGCAGGCCGTATAGACTTTTCCCCTCTATAGCTCAAGGCTACACCGACTTCAGCCCGCAGGCCGTACAGACTTTGCCCCTCTATAGCCCAAGGCTGCACCGGCTTCAGCCTGCAGACCGTATAGACTTTACCCCTCTACAGCCCAAGGCTGCACCAACTTCAGCCCGCAGGCCGTACAGACTTTGCCCCTCTACAGCCAAAGGCTGCACCAACTTCAGCCCACAGGCCGTATAGACTTTGCCCCTCTACAGCCCGAGGCTACACCGACTTCCGCCCATAGGCTGCACCTACTTTGCCCCTCCACAGCCCAAGGCTGCACCGACTTCAGCCCGTAGGCTGCACCGACTTTGCCCCTCCACAGCTCAAAGCTGCACCGACTCTAGCCCGCAGGCTGCTCCGACCTCTCTTCAACCCCGTGCAATAGTTGTATTGACCCCAGTTATAGTTGCATCGACCCCAAGGTGGACTCGCACCGACCTGCTGCCAGCCCAGGTCTGCACCGACCTAGCCCGATCTCTACCCAGCGCACCCTGTGACATCCTCGCCGGCACGCCTTCAGCCGCCCTTGCCCGGTGCACTCCCCAACCGCTCCAACACGGCGCACCCCAACCCATCCACCCAGTATACTATCAACTCTCCTACCCGATACACTCCTGACCTCCTTCAGCGGCATACCGCTCGCGTTCTTCACCAGCACGCTCAGCTTAGCCGCCCCTCGCCGGTACGTCCCTTCAGCCCCCCCTTTTTTTTGGCCCTCCAGTGGCCCACACTCTCTCCAGAAATATATATATAAATGTATATAATGGTAACAATAATAATAATAATAAATTAATAAAAATTATGATAAATAAATAAATCTGAATATATATATAAGGAGTAAACAAAAATGTGAGATAATAATGATGATGATGATAATAATAATAATAAATAAAAAAATCATTCACAAAAATACATAAAAGGGAAATAAGCAAAAGAAAATACATATGTATATCTATAATCGGAAGCCCAGATAAAGAGACGATAAAATCTATCATTGCAGCCTCGTCTCTCCCGTGACCCGGTGCGGAAGGGAATAACAATGCCGCCCCTGCAGGTCGTCCCTAAGTTGCGAGGATTACCTCAATACGGCCACGACCCGACCTCGCATCGGGCCAACATTCTGATCAGACCGGACCCATTCCTCAGGACCGGACCCCTTTCGAGCCACTATTAAAATTGCCGCGCGTTCGGCAGACATTTGAACGGATTCATCTCGGCTTCCACCGTGTTTCTATTACGGGCCTTTGTCCAAACATGAAAAAGGTCCACGAGTGACCAACATAACCCGCGGCTCGTAGCCAGATGCGGACCTTAGTGTGATTTATGCTTGCCTCTTTCTCGCGCAGTTAGTATTAGTTCTTTCGGCCGCAGGGCCCGTAATTTTGGTAATTAATCAAGGGTGTTCCCTCGTACGGGGGATGTAAATGATGTCGTGGCCTTCATGGCACGACGGGATATGGTCCTGACACGAACCACACAATCGTCTGACGAAGTCAGATCGAGCGCACCATGGGCTCTTCGGAGCCCGAATAAATTGTCACTTTGTGACTGGCACGCCCATGCACTTAATAGACGAATAAGCAAAGCCAAATAAACAAACAACGACGCTATGAGCAAATTTTAGTGCGTCCAAAAGTCTGGCACGCCCGGTGGGACCAATCCACCCTTCATCTCTTTGCCGGAATTAGGGGCCCTGCGGCCCCCTTCTTGTAAAACTAATTGCGCTACTTGTGCGAATGCAAGAAAATCACATTATGGTGCCAACAATGGCGGTTACTTGCGGCCCTCAGGTCATCGGCAACCATGTTCGGGATGGCTACGTGGCAGTCCCCCTCAACTTCGGGAGCTTCCCTCCCACGGTGGGCTTCCCCAACTTCTTGGGGGTGGCCTACGTCAACATACTTGACGTGAAAGCGCCTGAGGAGCCCCAGACCAACTCTCCCACCCGGGGGGCCACTGAAGCTGCTGCCGGCCGAGCTGTGGCCGAGGACAATGATGGCGTCCCTACAACGACGCTAGCCTGCAATGTGCACCACTTGCACCAAACTGCCGGTCCGTCCCACCAAGGATCGGCATCTCACCGGAGGAGGCTCCGGAGGAATAATACTGGCATCGTCTCGGGGCGCCGCATGTTTAACTCTGGGAAATCCATGACCGTCGGGACCCTCCGAGTTCGCTTGGATGGGTAGAGGTCCCAGGTGACACCGGACCGCGTCGTCCCGACTATCCCAGTCCGGAACTCTTTCCAGGGGATGGAGAAGCTGAAGGAGAAGGTGACGCCCGCTGTTCTGGCCGCATCACCAAAGACTGCACCGGCTCACAGGCCGGCCAAATTAAAGCAAATCTGGGTCCCCAAGGAGGCCCGGCCCACTGCACCCGCCCAGGCGGGGCCTAGCACTTTCCGCCCGAGGAGGGCCAGAAGAGATGATAGGGTCGAGGTGACGACCCCGACTCACCAACCAGCACCTGCCATGCCGACGTAGCCTGAAGGCGCCCACCGCCAGCTCCGCAGGCACCGACACCAGGCTGCCCGCCCGGCGCCCAGGATTTACTCCCCGCCTGTCACTGCCATCGGCAAACAACCACCGGCCGCTCTCCCCGACCAGGAGTGGGAAGGGATCGAGCAGGCCATGAGAAACTACCTCCGGGGCCCAGGTAGTACTCCTTTGGGTCGCCAGCGACTGCTGGGGGCAATGACCTCTGCCTTTCCAGAAGAAGAAGCCCGACCTGTACCTAGTGCAGAGTCAAGAAATCGGTCAGAGGAGCCGCGCCAGTCCCCTCTTCGGGAGGAAGCGCCGCCCCGACGATCGGTCCTTGACAGGTGGGTGTTCCCGGGAACGTCATCCCGGAGAATGATGAAAAGAAATAGAGACTGGAGAGTCTTCACCTGCAATATGGCAGGAGTTCTGGGTCGGTATGGGGCCCTACCCACCGATCCTGAAGAAGTGGCCAGGCTCGCCGCCAGACCGGGGCCTCTCACTAGAAGGGGAAGGGCGGAAGGCAAAGCGGCACGGATAGGCACCGAAGAAACTTTTTACGAAGAACCTCCTGTGGCTTTCGCGGCCAATGTAGTCACCACCGGCGACACGAGCGGCGGACCCTCCACATCATCCGAGGACGCCCCGGCCGAGGAGATAGGGGGCATGCCCAATCTCCCTACAACCGACCCAACAATGTTGTACATGATGCAACGGTTCAGGCAAGAGATTGAGTTGTTGAAAAAGCAACTAAATGAGCGGAACGCACAACCCTTGACGTCCGGACAGACCGAGGTTCCGTTCGAAGCACCCACGGGCAACAGGCAGTCTTCAGAAGCAACTCTGCAAGCTGCGACCTCCCCAGCAACTCCCAGCTTCCCTGGGGGCATACCCCCGCAACAGGCACAGTACACAGCACCGGCCCCGCTGCGGGCCCTGCCTTCCCAAGGGTTCCCCATGGCTCCCCAGGCGACTGTGCTAACTACCCCGAGCGCGCAGCCCGCCCATTTCTATCCAAATCCGGTCGACCCGGCAGCAGTGAGCCGGTTGATGCTTGAACAGATGATGGACATGAAGCTGGCGAAGAGGAGCAATGGGGATCAGACGCCATTCGACGTCTACCGGGTGCCCTATCCAGCCCATTATGTCTCGAAGAAGCTGCCGGTTGGCGTCACCAAGCCACTGAAACTCGAAAAGTTTAATGGGCAGGGGTCTCCCAGGGAGCACATTGCCTATTATGTGAATGCTATGGGAGACCTGGCCGCTGATGAGGCCTACCTCCTGAAGTTTTTCGACTCGACACTCACTGGGCTTGCCTTTGAGTGGTACTCCAGCAGGTCTGTTGCTGATTGGCCCGACATGCAGAAGAAGTTCAAAGAAAGGTTCTACTTTGCCGAGCGGGAGGTCACTGTGGCAGAGCTCTATTCCACAAGACAAAGGAATGATGAGTCGGCTCTCGACTACATTAAAAGGTGGAGAAACCTCAACATGAGGTGCAGGCGTCCCCCGCATCAGGAGGACGCAGTGCAGATCTGCAAATAGAATTTAAAAAAAGAAATCTGGAGAGAATGATTGGCACTGAGGTCAAGACATTCGACCGCCTGAACAATATAGTGGCCGAGATTGAAGCATTTCTGGCCTGATATTCCTCCACTCTGGACATGTCAAGCCAGAGAGCCAGGCAGGCCGAGAAGAAGCCAGCTCCCCCTGAGGTGTATACACTGGATTTCTAGGCCTTTGAGAAACAGAAGGAAAAAGCCAAAGGAGCTGCCAACCTTCCCCCGCCCAGAACTACAGAACGGCGGGAAGGCCCCTCACTGAGGGAGAAGATGAGAAAGAAGCTATATTCCTTCTCTCGAGACAAGTCCAACTCCTGTTCGAATGGGCGACTAGCTACAACAAAATCACGTTGCCAAAACCGAAGAAGCCCGGTGACCTGAAGAAGAAAGACGACCCGCGCTTCTGCCTGTACCACCGGATGCTCGGGCACACTGTTGAGGATTGCTATGTCTTCAAAGACGTCATTGAGGCCTTAATCAAGAACGGGGAGCTGGACATGGGGGAGCATAAAGTAGACCCCCCGCAGCCGCATGAGTTGCCCAGCATAACCTCCACCGTCAACATGGTCTCGTTATACCAGGAGTTGCCTGAAGAGTGGGCGGAGACCAGCACCCACGTCGCCTATGAAACTTTTATTACGGCCCTAGCTCAAGACCAAGGGGGTTGGCAGACCGTACCCAGGAAGAATGGAAGGGGACGGGTCCCTCGGCCCACCCCAGAAGTTCATGTGAGGGGTGTGACACCCCGGCCAGCACCGCCTCCGGTGAACTCAGTCTGGCATGACGCGGCCCCCCGACTAGTCATGAGGTGGCCCACCTACAATAAAAAGAAGCACATCCCAATGCAGATGCACAAGGAGACCAGCCCGGCGGTTGAAAGACTCTAGGCTATTATTGATGGGCTCGAAGATTATGAACAGCCCGAAATCCAGCCAGTGGAGCTGAAAGAATATGTTCCCTGGGAGGAGTTCGAGTCACTCGAGCTGGCTCCAAGAGCGGAAGATGAGGCACAGAAAGAGCCTTCCCTGAGGGGTGAACTTCCCCAAGAGTGGCTACCGGCTACAGCAGGAGAGAAAAAGAAGAAGAGAAGACCCAGGAACAAGAAGAAAAAAGAGGTCATCGTTGCCTGCAACACCCTCTCGGCATTGTTTGACACTGCCCTCTCCCTGGAAGAAAAAGAAGAAGAGCCACCCCCTGAGCCGACAGAGGTAAACTAGGCTGAAGCATCCGCTTCCCAACACGCCACTAGGTCGGGAAGGAACTGGGGGCGCTGTGGGAGATGGATTTTTATTAAGAAAGATATTTTATTATGGATTTATTTGGTTTATTTATTAAAGGTTTATTTACGTAGGGCATGCCAGTCACTAGGTGACGAGTTTATTATGCGCACCGTCTGACTAACCAGACGATTATAGGTGATCGTGTCGGGACCCAAAACCCGCCGTACCATAAATGCTACAGCGTTAATTACATCTCTCCAGAAGAGAGAAAACCCTTGATTAATTGCCAAAAATAGAATGACCATGGGGCCGCTAGAATATGTGAAAGACGCGATTGCATGCAAGCACACAATATGGTAGTATTTGTTTATTAGGTCGGCTCCCGGTACGGGGCGGAGAACCTAGGTCCGAAGACCACCATTACGCATAGTAAAGGCCTTCGGTCAGGCATAACCCGCCCTTCTGCCAATCACTGTTTGATATACCGAAGAGTCAGCTCATGCCAGCATGCACCAAGGTGATATATATATACATGAACATACATAATGCATACAATAAGAGCATGATAGAAAATAGGTTTAAATTAATTAATTTCTTTTACCCGACCCGTGGTCAATTAGGTTGACCAATCCCTATTATAGAAGGCAAGGGTTGCCCCGGGAATGAATGCGGGGTTAAAACGGCGCAAAAGGAAACAATTGGCTAAAATCCGGCGCGGTGAAGCGTAGGTATAGCTTAAAACAGCGCGGGGTACCGTGGGTAAAAATGCTAAAACGTCGCGGTATGGAGGATGGGCTCAACCGGCGTGGATGGCTTGGGGCGCGCCGGAATAGGGCGCGCCGAAATAGGACCATTTGAAAATCTGAAATTTTGAGTCTAAAGCTAATACGGCGCGGGGGGGTATCGCGCCGTATTAGGGCGCGCCGGATTAGGGGCGCGCCGGATTAGGCCATTTTCTTGCTATTTTCAACCCGTTTGAGTTCCAGATTTGTTTATTAGCCTCTTTGATGTTAATTGAGATAATTAATTATTGAACTGGAGGCTTGGATACCCCAGAAGCAGAGTCAAAAGCTCGTGCAAGGTTCATACTCAAGCACAGAGGTTCATTGTTTGAAAGCTCCAAATCACCAGGGTAACTTAGTGTTCTAAGCCTGGCAAAAATTTGGCAGCATCTCCCCCATCCCTGAAGGATTGCAGGGGAGAAGCGGGGTCATACTCACGCATGGAGTAAGCCCCTAACAAGCCGGACAGCGCAACGGTGGCCAGCGGATCCCAATCGGATAGGAAACCCCGAGGACTATCCTACGAGGGGCACCATGGTTCGTGGGTTGAGATGTGATCGGATAAAGTGACTAATGAAGGAAGTGAAGACCCCGAGGGCTAGCCTACGAGGGGGCACACGATCCGTTGTCAAATCTAGATCCGAAAAGGGACGACCGGAAGGGAAGGAAAACCCCGAGGGCTAGCCTACGAGGGGTACACAACCCATGGTCACCACAATATCCCTGAGGATAGTGGATTTGATGTTGGGCTTAAGCCCTGTTTATATTCACCAGACGGCTCATGAGGATACATACCACGAAGGGGTATGACCCTGTGATCCACTGCTGATTCAGGGGGAATGTCCCCTCTCCCCGGTCTGTGAATAACCTCACAGATAATGCATGTAGATAACATACTCGGCATAACCATGGCTGATCGCATGTAACAATGAAGGGTGACTGGTTAGCGTATTAACAGAGGAAGGGCGTCAACAGGTTAACAGGGGTTAGCCGATTAGAGGAGAAAACTTCAGAAATTAACCCACAGTAGCTAATAAGGCGATGATGCCGTAGAATTCTATAGGGACGACCCTCATCTCCCTCTAGTTCATGATTAAGAACAAGAGGGTAGTGGGGAGAGTGAGTTCGTGGAATCACCCAGGAAAACATATACGACACCCGTGGTACCAAAACCATGAAGGGCGTAAACGAACCTCGCGTAAATACTCCCTCGACAATAATCCCCGGGGAGAGGGGATATTACTGTTGCCCTTTTGGGATACCCAGGGCATAGTCAGCATCGCCGAGAAAACCCAGGTAATCACACACCGAGGATAGTCAAATGTGAAGATTCAGGGAAAGGGTCGATGAAACAACACATACAAAAGAACATCGCCAGAAGATATATATTCCATTCCATCGGAGAAAAGACAGAGCTGAGGCTACAGCTCGTTCACATTTGGTGCGGTCCGACGTTGTCGCACGAAAACCGCCCTTCAATCACACAGGGGATGCATTCCCGTACAAAGGATTACAGAGAAGAGACAAAGGGAAATTGAGGGGGAGATGGGCTCATATCATCGCCCTCCTCCCAATTACATCAGATTAGGGGAAAATAGCAAGGGGAGCGACCATTGGAAACCCACCTAAGACTTTGGCGAAACAGAGTATCAGATGGTGCACTTCTTCTCCGGCTCCGGGTTTCTTCAAACAGAGGGACAGAAAGGGCGGTGGCTCTCCGAGGCTCCCTCTCAGAAAACCCCTACTTCTTCCCCAAGCTTCCCCCTCTCAGGTGATTGACTGCTCTCTCTAGCCGTCTCCTCTTTTCCTAATCGAAAGTCCCCTTTTTATAGCCTTCACCGGCTTGGCCTTACCCGGCGCGCATATGGGCGCGCCGGTTTAGCAAGGATTGCTTTGGAGCGCGCCGGATTAGAAATTTTGGAGCACGCTGGATTAGAGGCTCCTTCGTCCTATCTCCAATATCTTTCGGCCCATTTAACTTGTCTAGGCCCATCTGTGCTTATTTTCTTCTTTTGTAACGGTTGACCAATCGTCCGAATTGTACTCATTGTCCAGGCTTCCGCTTGTTTCTTCGGGGGTGGTCTCGAATATTCTTCCGAACTCTTAGGTCTTGCTTTAGCGGTTGGCCGTTGGAGCCGAGCATCTTGTCTTTTCTTCTTCTTTTTGGTCTCATCTTTTGTTCGGCTTCTGCCATTCTTTCTTTCTTTCTTTTCTTCTCTGTCGGCACAAGAGCACCCGATCAGAACATAAGACCTGCAGAAGCAGAAGTCAGGAAATATTAGGAATATTTTCAGTGTCAACAAATGCCCCCCACCCGCGGGTGTCGCGATAGAGGGACGAAAGAGCGGGACGTGCGGGTGTTGCCCATGACCCGTTTGAAAATATTACATGGATCTTTTTATTATTTATTCCATTTCTATTTATCCTCATTCATTCATTTCTTATTTCATCATTCTTTTTATTATCTCTTTTTTTCATATATAACCTCATCCAAGCACGCAGGCACTCATCGACTGCAAGCATAGAGTAGATATATGTAGCATAGTTCCCCTATAACAGGGATAGGATAAGGACAGCGCCCACGATTCACGGACAGAGTGCGGCTCACAAAGCATAACTAAGGGAGATGTGCATACGTAAAGGAGACACCGCATAGAACATATGCATAGCATGAATCACAATTTGCACCCAGGACTGTTCCTCCATAGTGTGAAAGTGTAATTATATGGGTAGTGAACCCTTGACATAGGGACGTGCAGACGTTCTGAGTAACACTGGAGGATTACTTTATCGCCTGCACGCACATTTGGGGCTCTCGACATTTGGTAGCTTCGTACAACCCCCTTGTCCATTTCTTGATTTTGGGCTTCACCGTTCGGCGCGAGTTTCCTCATGTGTCTCAATGGGGATTCCCGGCTACTAGGATTTGTCCTTTATTATGATACTATTGTGGATTTCACCGTTTGACGCGAGTCTCCTCATATGTCTCAATGGAGATTCCCGACTACTAGGATTCATCCTATATTATGATTTTATGATGGATTTTGTCACGTCCTGAGTGCGGAAGCTTACCCGTGGCGCGACAGTTTTATATAGAACCAAAGCGAGCTAGCTATTCGATGGAATTCTTCATTTTGATAGTTAATAGGGTGCGCAAATGACTAAGATTTAACTTGAAATTAATACAAATAATCTGAGATAACAATTGTTACCACTAACCAAATGATAATTACACACATTTCTCGAGTCCGACTACTAGGCTTCAAGCCCTTATTACAGTTCTAATAAATTAGACTAACACAACTGACATCTGACATAACTGGATACAAATGACATAATTACTACACCACAATTAACAAGACAACATGATAACTCCATTTCTACCCTCATCACTCAGACTCATTCCCTTCCGAGTTCTGGCTGATATCCGAACTACCTGAAAAGGTTAGAAAATAACTAGATGAGCGAATCGCTCAGTAGGATTTACATCTCAAGTTCTAACATGCTTTAAGTGAATTACCCATTTATTTAATGTAGGTAAACTATGCACGCAGACAGATAGATATCAAAGAATCGTAAAATCGATAGGAGTAGAAAGTGAGAGTATATAGATTGCACAATTTCAAGCAGCAGTAGCAAGTGATAGCAAATGATATCAGGCCAGTGATAACTGAGAAGTAATAACTGGAATAGCAACATGTTAATCAAGCTAGCAATAGTAAGCAAAGTAGTTTCAAGCATGTATAACTGAAATTGGCTATTTATAATGCATTCAAGTAAACACTTTTACCCTTCTGCAGGTCTCAAGTCAATCAATCAAGTAATATCACGGGAATGAGTGGAATGCCTAAAGTCTAGCAAGCAAGTACTCCGGTGCAATGCCAAACACCATGGTCAATAAACTCCCATGGGCACAAGTACCTTCGGGTGCTCCTCCCAGGACCAGACCGGGCCCTATATGCACAGCATTGGTCGTGTTTGTCAACATCCACTCTCATTTATAGCCAATATGGAATTTCAAGGATTGACCCGGTAGGATGTATATAAGGTGGATTATAGAATAGAATCCAAGGCGTATCGTTATGTAGGGACGAACTAGGAGTAAAACCCGTAACGTTCGATACATGCTAATGGCAATAGGAGTTTGAGACTAACTTGCTGGTGTTGACACAAATGTCGATATTAGTTATATATATATTATTTTTATCCAATATGTATATGTATATATATATCTGATTATAGAATTCTGTCCAATATAATGGAGGTTATAGGTATGTATATCTTCTGTCCGATATACATATATGAGTTAGCCAAAATGGTGATTTATTATAATAATCAGAAATTAATTATGAAAATAAGTTTTTATGTTGAATATAGTTCTAACTTGCTAAAAATGATATTAACATGTTGAGAATGAGTTTCATATGTTACTTTACTGGTAAGGTGATAAAAATAAATTTTTCATGCTGGATTTAATTTTTACATGCTGAAAATTAATTATTCACATGCTAAAATTAATTAACTTACTGATAGGATGATAATATAAGGTTGCCATGCTGATTACAGAAATTTACTGATAACAACATAATTTTATCATGCAAAAATTTATTTTTCTACATTTATTTTCTAATTATTTGATAGGAAAATAGAATTATCATGCTGAAAAATAGTTTTAATACATTGAAAATAACTATAACATGCCAAAAATAATTATAACATGCTGGAATAATTTTACCATACTAGAAGAAATGTTATCATGCTGGAAGTAATTTTCATGCATCAATTTACTACTTTATTTAATAGGAAAGTAAGTTTTATATGCACAAAAATAGCTTTAAATATATTTTAACATGCTGAAAATAATTTTTATATCCCAGTATGTATAAAATAATTCTATCATATTGGAAGTCACTTTTAAAATGCTGGAAATAGTTTTAACATGTTGGAGATAATTTTTAGTATGTATAAACTAATGTGGTGAAAATTAGATTTTTACAAAAAAATAATTTCATTCTACAAATATATATATATATTTATTTAAGGTGTCGGGTGTATATATGCACACTTGCATATGCAGGTGTTATATATATACTGTTAATAGAGGTAAAATGGAGGTTCATAAATTGTTCAGACTTTATTTCACTTGTAAAGAGGCTTTACGGTGTTTTTCATTAAGTTCACTGCATGTGTCGACACTAGTGTCGACACTTACTATTCGTTTTTGGTCTCTGTTGTACAGTTAATCAAATAATGTTTTGTGTGTCGACACTTGTGTCAACACCGGTGTCGACACCTGTGTCGACACATGAGGTTCTTCTGCGAGTAATATGTTCACATACGTATTGTGTGTCGACACCTGTGTCAACACCGGTGTCGACACATGAGTTGCTTATATGTTCACATATGTACTGTGTGTTGACACCTGTGTCAACACCGGTGTCGACACCTGTGTCGACACATGAGTTGCTTATATGATCACGTATGTACTGTGTGTCGACACATGTGTCAACACCGGTGTCAACATCGGTGTCGACACATGAGTTGCTTATATGATCACGTATGTACTGTGTGTCGACACCTGTGTCGACACATGAGTTGCTTAACACTTAACGTGTCAACACCGACATCTGACGTGTTGATGAAGTGTCGACATTTAACATGCTATTACATAAATATGGAAATGTCGACACATGATGTGTCATGGAAGTGTAACACTTGCTGTCATATATATATATGTAAGTGTGTGTCATGGAAGTGTTGACATTTAACATGCTAAATGTTGTTAATAGATTAGTTAATAAAGCTAATACATGTTAATTATCTAGGACATGAGACTAATACTTGTTAATTGTCCCAGATTGAAGCTATTGCATGCTAATTATCCTCGTTGTGAAACTAATTACTTTACTAATTTTACTACTTTTCTTAGATTAAAACTAATATATGATAACTAT
Source organism: Amorphophallus konjac (assembly GCA_022559845.1). Taxonomy (NCBI): domain Eukaryota; kingdom Viridiplantae; phylum Streptophyta; class Magnoliopsida; order Alismatales; family Araceae; genus Amorphophallus; species Amorphophallus konjac. The sequence continues at coordinate 207,303,784 of CM040119.1, forward strand.
GAGGCTAACACATGCTGTATAAACGTGAAAGATCGCATGGAGATGAGCCTAAGACTAACTGCCTAGACTAATCATCTTAGATTAGCTGCTAGTTTAGTTAAAAATTGAGAACACCTACCTCTTTGAGACGACAGCGTATAGATGGAAGAAAAAGGGCAGCTTTCTTCTGCAACGTCAGAGGAGGCTCCCCCTTCTCTGCAGCAAGTCTTCGGAAGAATGAAGGAAGTCTCAGTATAAGGAGTATTATAGCGTTGGAGGGGGACAAGATCCTACATAATTCGCATCTTAGTGCGATGCCAGCTCAAACGTCCAGCTCAAACCTACTATTCATGTATGAGAAGGACAAATGCCAACGAAGGTTTGTATGTAAGCTAAATTATAGGGCCAAATTATAGGGGCCACAGGGCCTCGTGTCGATGCAAGTTTTGCTAGCCTATAGCATATAATTATCTGGCATAAAAAGTAATGGTGGATGCTAAGATTTGAACCCTAGTCATTGGGTTGAAAGGTAAGTCACATAACCAACTACACTAGGAAGCCACTTGTTAAGTGAATACTCTTTACATATGATTGCTCCGTGTTCCAACTTCTTACTTAAGCTTCCCATAGAATTTATCTAATATTTTTTTTATTTGAAAAATATTAATAATAATAAAAAAAATTTATACGGGGTGCTACACCCTCCCCTACTTAAAAGAATTTGGTCCCCAAATTCAATTGTATAAGGGCAAATTCAACTACATAAGGATACTGTAGAAAGTATAAGATACCTGCCTACTAAAATAGTTCTGGGTATCTTCTCTTCATAGATTCCTCGGTCTCCCAAGTTGCTTCTTGCTCCGAGCATCGATTCCATTAGATTTTTACCATAGGGATCGTCTTGCTCCTTAGAACTCGGATTTCTTGGTTGAGAATCTTTACTGGCCTTTGCTCATAGGTGAGGTCCTTCTGTATCACCAAGTCAGTGTGATCGATGACGTGGAGAGGATCGTGCACATACTTCTTCAGCATAGAAATATGGAATACATTGTGCACTTCCGATAGTTGAGGAGGTAAGGCAATGCGGTAAGCCACCTCGCCCACTCTTTCTAATACTTCAAATGGACCGATAAACCTTGGTGTAAGCTTGCCATTAACACCGAATCTTCTAATACCTCGGCCGGGAGATACCTCGAGAAATACATGATCACCCACTTGAAATTCCAAATCTCTCCTTCTGTTATCAGCATAAGATTTTTGCCTGCACTGAGCTACCTTGAGTCTCTCTCGGATAAGGTGTATCTTTTCAGTTGAATCTCTAACCATATCTGGGCCTAGAAGTTGTCTTTCACCGACTTCATCCCAACATATTGGAGATCGACAACTCCTGCCATAAAGTGCCTCGAAAGGTGCCATCTGGATACTGGCTTGGTAGCTGTTATTGTAGGCAAATTCGGCTAGGGGTAAGTGGTCATGTCAGCTTCCGCCGAAATCTATAATACATGCCCTTAACATATCTTCAACAACCTGATTTGTTCTTTCAGTCTGACCATCTGTCTGGAGATGAAAAGCAGTGCTAAAGTTGAGTTTCGTTCCCAGAGAATGTTGTAGACCCTTCCAAAAATGAGAAGTAAAGCGTGGGTCTCGATCAGATACTATAGACACAGGAATTCCATGCAATCTAGTAACCTCCTTGATATATAAGGCAGCAAGAACATCAATCGACCATCGACTCTTGATAGGCAAGAAATGAGCCGATTTAGTAAGGCGATCGATGATTACCCATATTCCATCATGTCCGCCCCTAGACCTGGGCAAACCCATGATGAAGTCCATGCCGATGTCTTCCCATTTCCACTTGGGGATATCTAGTGGATGCAATCTTCCAGCGGGCTTCTGATGTTCCGCCTTCACCTGTTGGCATGTCAAGCATCTAGACACGAAGTCTGCTATCTCCCTTTTCATATTGGGCCACCAAAATATTCTTTTTATGTCTTGGTACATCTTAGTGGCTCCAGGGTGGATCGTATACCTCGATCGGTGAGCTTCTTCAAGAATCCTCTTCTTCAGCTCAAGACTGTCTGGTACACATGTCCGTTCATGGTATAATAATCTGCCATAGAGTGCCAACTTGAAATCAGATTTCTCGTCTAGCTTTTCTTTTATTTCCACTAGGGTAGGATCTTCTTCTTGCAACCTCTTGATTTCAGCTAGAAAATCCGGATATACACTTATGAGAGATAGAGTAATACACCTGTCATTCTCATCCATGCTTATATTGAGCTCAGAGAATTTTTCCAGCAGCTTCCATTCTTGAACCATACAGTTGCTTATTAGGGCTCTCGGATTCCGACTAAGGGCATCTGCTACGGAATTACCCTTACCAGGATGATATTGTATAGTGAAGTCGAAATCCTTGAGATACTCGAGCCAATGCCTTTATCGCATGTTCAGCTCTCTCTGAGAGAATAGATATTTAAGGCTTTTATGATCGGAGTATACGGTGAATTGCTCCCCGTAGAGATAGTGCCTCCAGACCTTTAAAGCCAATACCACTGCGGCTAGTTCCAAATCATGCACATGGTAGTTTTCTTCATGCTTCTTTAATTGCCGGGAAGAGTATGCAATGACTCTTCCATTCTGCATCAATACACATCCGAGGCCGATACCAGATGCATCGGTATATACCTCGTACTTCTCTCCTTCAATTGGTAGAGATAAGACCGGAGCAGTAGTCAAGAGATCCTTCAAAGTTAGGAAACTCTTCTCACAGTCTTCACTCCATTCATAAGGCACTTCCTTGCGAGTTAATCTGGTAAGAGGGACAGCAATCTTGGAGAAGTCCTTAATAAAACGCCGGTAGTAACCAGCTAGACCCAAGAAGCTTCGAATCTCCGTTGCATTCGTTGGTCGTCCCCAATTTTGTACAGCTTCGACCTTCGCAGGGTCAACAGAAATTCCATTCTTTAATATGACATGGCCTAAGAAGGACACTTCTTCAAGCCAGAACTGGCATTTGCTGAATTTGGCATATAGCTTGTTGTCTCGCAATATCTGTAATGCCTTCTTGAGATGCACTTCATGATCTTCTTCAGTTTTTGAATAGATCAATATATCATCGATAAAGACCACAATAAATTGGTCTAAATAAGGCCTATATATGTTGTTCATTAACTGCATAAAAGCTGCGGGGGCATTTGTTAGTCCAAAAGGCATAACAGTAAATTCGTAATGCCCATACCTGCTTCGAAATGCAGTTTTATATATGTCTTCTTCTTTGATCCTCAATTGGTGGTAACCAGACCGAAGATCAATCTTGGAGAAATAGTTAGCTCCAGACAATTGGTCGAACAGCTCGTCAATTCTCGGCAGCGGGTACTTGTTCTTGATTGTAAGATGGTTCAACTGTCGATAATCAATGCATAGCCTAAATGTTCCATCCTTCTTTTTAACAAAGAGCACTGTTGCTCCCCAGGGGGAAGTACTCGGCCTAATGAATCCCTTTTTCAGTAAATCCATTAGCTGCTCTTTTAGCTCCTTCAACTCGGCGGGAGACATTCTATAGGGTGCCTTAGACACAGGACCAGCACCAGGAATAATGTCGATAGTGAACGACACTTCCCTCTCCGGGGGTAAACCTGGTAATTCTTCAGGAAAAACATCTGAAAAGTCCCGAATTACATGGATGTCTTCAATTTCAGTCTTCTCGACTACCATGACAGTCACAAAAGATATGAAAGCCACACATCCTTTATTCACAAGTTTGCTAGCTCGAAGAGCTGAGATGAGAGGGGATTTATTCCGAGGGCTAATATAAACTAACTCGGAATAATCTGCAAAAGTTATCTTGCCATGCCGGCAGTCTACCGTTGCTTGGTAGGTGGATAACCAGTCAGCTCCTAATATGACATCATAATGCCTCATATCAAGGCATATCAGGTCGACTAGCAGATTGTTACCTTGGACCATAACCTCACAACTTGGGTAGTGATGCATGATATCAGACTTGTTTCCAAGAGGTGTAGATATTACTAAATCTAACCATTCAGGTTCTTTAGAAAATGAGGCAGTAAATCTCTTGGAAACAAATGAATGAGTTGCTCCAGTATCAAATAGAACTTTTGCAGGTTTAGAGCAAACAGTTAGTGTACCTTCCACGATTCCTCCTTCCATGGGTTTCGTCCCTTGAAGAGCTTGGAGACGGCCTTGTTTCTTTACCAGACGCTTCTCGTCTTTGTTGGCTTGTTCCTTCATCAAGGGGCAGTCGGGGATTCGATGCTCTCGACTCCCACATCGGAGACATGCTCCCAGTTTCCTCCAGCATTCCTCAATCTTATGACCAGCCTTGTCACAATACTTGCAGATTTCCTTGGAAGGTGTGATGGCAGAGGAAGGCTTATTATTGATTGTAGAGAAGGGCTTGTTGCTTTTCTGGAACCTCTTCTCTTTAGAAAATTCTCCTCCATTTAAGAATCGCTTCTTACCAAATGGTGGTTTGAAGTTTACCATACTAGGGACGGGTTCCTTCTTGTCCCTGCCTCGAATCCTTTCAGAGAATTCAGTGGCATCTTCCAACAATTGAGCACGCCGAACCATTTCCGAATAGACTTGGATGTCCATTGGCGCAAGTTGTGTAATATATTGGGGCCGTAGCCCGTTGAGGAATCTCCTTGCTTTCATCTTTTCCGTACACACCAAGTGGGGTGCATAACGGGAAAGTCTTGAGAATTGGGCCTCATATTCGGCCACCTTCAGGCTCCGTTGCTTTAACGCGGCAAATTCCGCGGCCTTCTTCCCTTGAACACGGTCAGAAAAATACTTGTTGTTGTAGTGTTCAACAAACTCCACCCAGGTGACATGGTTGTCGGGCAGTGTTGTTTCTACGGATTCCCACCAACATCGAGCATCCCGTTCCAGTTGGAATGTAGCCAATAGAACCTTCTATGTATCCGTGCATTGCATTACACGGAAGATCCTCTCAATTTCCTTCAGCCAATTCTCGGCATCATCGGGGTCCACCGAACCCGTGAATCTTGGTGGGTTCATGTTACGAAAATCCCGGTGAAGGTCACCAGCTCCACGGTGAGCACCGTCAACACCGCCTTGCGCCACTTGCTGTAGCGCATGTGTAAGTCCCTGCACAGTGCGCTGCACCTCGCGCCATTGTGCTCTTTCAGCGGCCATAATCCTACAAAAGAATTAAGGTGTAATAAATATTGGGTTTCGTTATTATGGGGTCAATTGTCATTGTTAAACTTAACCCTTGGCTTTACCCATCTCACCAGGTAAGATCTAAACCTATCCATAGACCATTCCATTAGACATTTATATCTTTGGACTCGAGTTTTTACCTAAAAAATTGAAATCCTAGGCTCTGATACCAAGAAAGTTGTCACGTCCCGAGCGCGGAAGCTTACCCGTGGCGCGACAGTTTTATATAGAACCAAAGCGAGCTAGCTATTCGATGGAATTCTTCATTTTGATAGTTAATAGGGTGCGCAAATGACTAAGATTTAACTTGAAATTAATACAAATAATCCGAGATGACAATTGTTACCACTAACCAAATGATAATTACACACATTTCTCGAGTCTGACTACTAGGCTGCAAGCCCTTATTACAGTTCTAATAAATTAGACTAATACAACTGACATCTGACATAACTGGATACAAATGACATAATTACTACACCACAATTAACAAGACAACATGATAACTCCATTTCTACACTCATCACTCATACTCATTCCCTTCCGAGTTCTGGCTGATATCCGAACTACCTGAAAAGGTTAGAAAATAACTAGATGAGCGAATCGCTCAGTAGGATTTACATCTCAAGTTCTAACATGCTTTAAGTGAATTACCCATTTATTTAATGTAGGTAAACTATGCATGCAGATAGATAGATATCAAAGAATCGTAAAATCGATAGGAGTAGAAAGTGAGAGTATATAGATTGCACAATTTCAAGTAGCAGTAGCAAGTGATAGCAAATGATATCAGGCCAGTGATAACTGAGAAGTAATAACTAGAATAGCAACATGTTAATCAAGCTAGCAATAGTAAGCAAAGTAGTTTCAAGCATGTATAATTGGAATTGGCTATTCATAATGCATTCAAGTAAACACTTTTACCCTTCTGCGGGTCTCAAGTCAATCAATCAAGTAATATCACGAGAATGAGTGGAATGCCTAAAGTCTAGCAAGCAAGTACTCCGGTGCAATGTCAAACACCGTGGTCAATAAACTCCCATGGGCACAAGTACCTTCGGGTGCTCCTCCCAGGACCAGACCGGGCCCTATATGCACAGCATTGGTCGTGTTTATCGACATCCACTCTCATTTATAGCCAATATGGAATTTCAAGGATTGACCCGGTAGGATGTATATAAGGTGGATTATAGAATAGAATCCAAGGCGTATCGTTATGTAGGGACGAACTAAGAGTAAAACCCGTAACGTTCGATACATGCTAATGACAATAGGAGTTTGAGACTAACTTGCTGGTGTTGACACAAATGTCGATATTAGTTATATATATATTATTTTTATCCAATATGTATATGTATATATATATCCGATTATAGAATTCTGTCCAATATAATGGAGGTTATAGGTATGTATATCTTCTGTCCGATATACATATATAAGTTAGCCAAAATGGTGATTTATTATAATAATCAGAAATTAATTATGAAAATAAGTTTTTATGTTGAATATAGTTCTAACTTGCTAAAAATGATATTAACATGTTGAGAATGAGTTTCATATGTTACTTTACTGGTAAGGTGATAAAAATAAATTTTTCATGCTGGATTTAATTTTTACATGCTGAAAATTAATTATTAACATGCTAAAATTAATTAACTTACTGATAGGATGATAATATAAGGTTGCCATGCTGATTACAGAAGTTTTCTGATAACAACATAATTTTATCATGCAAAAATTTATTTTTCTACATTTATTTGCTAATTATTTGATAGGAAAATAGAATTATCATGCTGAAAAATAGTTTTAATACATTGAAAATAACTATAACATGCCAAAAATAATTATAACATGTTGGAATAATTTTACCATACTGGAAGAAATTTTATCATGCTGGAAGTAATTTTCATGCATCAATTTACTACTTTATTTAAAAGGAAAGTAAGTTTTATATGCACAAAGATAGCTTTAAATATATTTTAACATGTTGAAAATAATTTTTATATCTCAGTATGTATAAAATAATTCTATCATATTGGAAGTCACTTTTAAAATGCTGGAAATAGTTTTAACATGTTGGAGATAATTTTTAGTATGTATAAACTAATGTGGTGAAAATTAGATTTTTACAAAAAAATAATTTCATTCTACATATATATATATATATATATATATATTTAAGGTGTCGAGTGTATATATGCACACTTGCATATGCAGGTGTTATATATATACTGTTAATAGAGGTAAAATGGAGGTTCATAAATTGTTCATACTTTATTTCACTTATAAAGAGGCTTTACGGTGTTTTTCATTAAGTTCACTGCATGTGTCGACACTAGTGTCGACACTTACTGTTCGTTTTTGGTCTATGTTGTACAGTTAATCGAACAATGCTTTGTGTGTCGACACCTGTGTCAACACCGGTGTCGACACCTGTGTCGACACATGAGGTTCTTCTGCGGGTAATATGTTCACGTACGTATTGTGTGTCGACACCTGTGTCAACACCAGTGTCGACACATGAGTTGCTTATATGTTCACATATGTACTGTGTGTCGACACCTGTGTCAACACCGGTGTCAACACCGGTGTCGACACCTGTGTCGACACATGAGTTGCTTATATGATCACGTATGTACTGTGTGTCGACACATGTGTCAACACCGGTGTCAACACCGGTGTCGACACATGAGTTGCTTATATGATCACGTATGTACTGTGTGTCGACACATGTGTCAACACCGGTGTCGACACCTGTGTCGACACATGAGTTGCTTAACACTCAACGTGTCAACACCGACATCTGAGGTGTTGATGAAGTGTCGACATTTAACATGCTATTACATAAATATGGAAATGTCGACACATGATGTGTCATGGAAGTGTAACACTTGCTGTCATATATATATATATGTAAGTGTGTGTCATGGAAGTGTTGACATTTAACATGCTAAATGCTGTTAATAGATTAGTTAATAAAGCTAATACATGTTAATTATCTAGGACATGAGACTAATACTTGTTAATTGTCCCAGATTGAAGCTATTGCATGCTAATTATCCTCGTTGTGAAACTAATTACTTTACTAATTTTACTACTTTTCTTAGATTAAAGCTAATACATGATAACTATGAGGCTAACACATGCTGTATAAACGTGAAAGATCGCATGGAGATGAGCCTAAGCCTAACTGTCTAGACTAATCATCCTAGATTAGCTACTAGTTTAGTTAAAAATTGAGAACACCTACCTCTCTGAGATGACAGCGTATAGAAGGAAGAAAAAGGGCAGCTTTCTTCTGCAACGTCAGAGGAAGCTCCCACTTCTCTGCAGCAAGTCTTCGGAAGAATGAAGGAAGTCTCAGTATAGGGAGTATTATAGCATTGGAGGGGGACAAGATCCTACATAATTCGCATCTCAGTGCGATGCCAGCTCAAACGTCCAGCTCAAACCTACTATTCATGTATGAGAAGGACAAATGCCAACGAAGGTTTGTATGTAAGCTAAATTATAGGGCCAAATTATAGGGGCCACAGGCCCCGTGTCGGTGCAAGTTTTGCTAGCCTATAGCATATAATTATCTGGCATAAAAAGTAATGGTGGATGCTAGGATTTGAACCATGGTCATTAGGTTGAAAGGCAAGTCACATAACCAACTACACTAGGAAGCCACTTGTTAAGTGAATACTCTTTACATATGATAGCTCCGTGTTCCAACTTCTTACTTAAGCTTCCCATAGAATTTATCTAATATTTTTTTTATTTGAAAAATATTATTAATAATAAAAAAAAATTTATACGGGGTGCTACAGATTTCACCGTTTGACGCGAGTTTCCTCATGTGTCTCAATAGGGATTCCTAGCTACTTGGATTCATCCTTACTTTAATTGTAGGGTTTGCTGCACCGTTTTCGCGCAAGTCTCCTCATTTGTTTCAGTGGGGATTCCTGGCTACTTGGATTCACATTCCACTTATCACTATCATCATTTTTTTTCTTTTTTTTAAAGGGGGTAGGCAGCTTTTTTCTCACGGCCACCCTTTACGCGAGTGTAGAGATTTGAGCATCCACGAAGTGTTAAAAATAATTTACGACGTCCCTATGGCTAAGGACCATTACTCATATTATGCGCAAAGTGTGGGAGTTTCGCCTAGGGTATATCATGCGAGTTGTGCTAGCAACATAGCTACGACTCTTCCCCTAGCCGTATGCACTCACCGAGAATTGGCTTTTCGTTCCTTAGTGTATGCCGTGACGCACACATATCCTGAATCAGGGCAACGTTATTTAGCAAAGGAGTACACGGCCTTAGAAATTTGAAGGAAGCGTATTAATATTATATTTCAGGCAGACATGCACGTGAGGCAGACAAGCACACAAATCACGCCATGATTATCATTTTTCCTTCTGTTCTTTTTTTTTCTTCTTCTTCCTGCTTTTTATTCTTTCTTCTTCTTTTTTTTCTTTTCTTTTTTCCTTCCTTTACTCTCTTTTTTTTTGTTTTTTTCTCTTCTTTTTTTCTTCTATTTTTTTGTTTTCTCCTTTCTAAAGGGCTTAATGGGCATGCCCGCAATGATTCTGGCGTCGGGAGCCCGATGCCATGGCATTGGAGAGAAGGTGTCATATGTGATGGTAAATCCCTAGAGGGATCACGGGTTGGTATGAAACCAAAGGAGGTCTTTTCGTTCGTTAGTTCGGACAACAGTTCCGAGCCAAGGGTAAGAGGTTTGTCGGCTTAGACCAAAGGTCATGACGCCGGATGACTTGGCTTAGACGTAAGGTCATGACGCCAAGGGGGAATATGTAATGGCTTAGACATAGAGTCATGACGCCGTATAACTTGGCTTAGGCGTAAGGCCATGATGCCAAGGCAGAACATTTAACGGCCTAGACATAGAGTCATGATGCCGTACAACTTGGCTTAGGCGGAAGGCCATGACGTCGAGGCAGACTATTTAACGGCTTAGACGTTAAGTCATGACGCCGTACAACTTGGCTTAAGCGGAAGGCCATGACGCCAAGGTGGAATATTTACCGGCTTAGGCGAAAAGTCATGACGCCGGACAACTTGGCTTAGGCGGAAGGCCATGATGCCAAGGCAGAATATTCACCGGCTTAGGCGGAAAGCCATGACGCCAGACAATGATATTTAACGGCTTAGACAAAAAGTCATGACGCCGTACAACTTGGCTTAGGCGGAAGGCCATGACGCCAAGGTAGAATATTTACCGGCTTAGGCGAAAAGCCATGACGCCGGACAAGGATATTTAACGGCTTAGACGTAAAGTCGTGATGTCGTACAACTTGGCTTAGGTGTAGGGCCATGATGCCAAGGCAGAATATTTAACTGCTTAGACATAGAGTCATGACGCCGTACAACTTGGCTTCGACGGAAGGCCATGATGCCAAGGCAGAATATTTAACGGCTTAGACGTAGCGTCGTGACGCCGTACAACTTGGCTTAGACGGAAGGCCATGACGCCAAGGCAGAATATTTACCGACTTAGGCGAAAAGCCATGACACCGGACAAGGATATTTAACGGCTTAGACGTAAAGTCATGACGCCGTACAACTTGGCTTAGGCGGGAGGCCATGACGCCAAGGCAGAATATTTTTCGGCTTAGGCGAAAAGCCATGATGCCAGACAAGGATATTTAACGGCTTAGACATGAAGTCATGACGCCGTACAATTTGGCTTAGGCGGAAGGCCATTATGCCAAGGCTGAATATTTACCGACTTAGGCGAAAAGCCATGACGCCGGACAAGGATATTTAACGGCTTAAATGTAAAGTCATGATGCCGTACAACTTGGCTTAGGCGGGAGGCCATGATGCCAAGGAGGCGAAAAGCTATGACGCCGGACAAGGATATTTAACGGCTTAGACGTAAAGTTATGACGCCGTAGCTAGAAGGAGTCTTTTTGTTCTTCAACTGGATGGAAGGGTAGAGTCACAAGTAGAAAGGATCTTTTGTTTCCCGGCTAGGCGGAAGGCCCAAGCCAAAGGTGAAGGGGTCTTTTGTTGTCTGGCTGGACAAAAGGTCTGAGCCAGTGGTAAAAGGGACTTTTTGTTGACTGACTGGATGAAAGGTCCGAGCCAGAGGTAGAATGGCCTTTTTGTTATATGGTCGGACGGAAGGTCCGGACCAAAGGTGAAAGGGTCTTTTTGTTGACTGACTGGACGAAAGGTCCGAGCCAGGGGTAGAGGGGTCTTTTTGTTGTGTGGTCAGACGGAAGGTCCGAGCCAAAGATGAAAGGGTCTTTTTGCTGACTGACTAGACGAAAGGTTCGTGTCAGAGGTAAAAGGTTCTTTTTGTTGTATGGTCGGACGGAAGGTCCAGACCAAAGGTGAAATATGGATGTTGCCCTAACGAGCTGTCGGAGCCAACAAATCTTGCTTAGGCGGTATGTCCAAGGCAAGGGCAGACATAGAACACTGTTGTCGTCTCGACGTCATGTCGAACACGACCAACCTGGAAGAGATAAAGGGTCTGGGCCAGGGCAGAATATGGTTGTTGACTAGACAGATTGCCAAAGTCAACCAATTTGGAAAAGGCATGAGGCCTGAACCAAAGGCAGAATATAACATAGGTGTCGGCTTGACGTCCTGTCGAAGCCAACAAACTTGGTAGAGGCGTGAGGCCTGGGCCAAGAGCATCATGTAGGATAGGTGTTGACTCGACGGCATGTCGAAGCCAACAGACTTGGCAGAGGCGTGAGGCCTAAGCCAGGGGCAGAGTATAGGCTATGAATGTTGACCCAACAGGATGTCAGAGCCAACAAACCTTGCTTAGGCGGCATGTCCAAGACAAGGGCAGACATAAAACAATGTTGTCATCTCGACGTTTATGTTGAAAATGATCAACCTGGAAGAGACAAAGGGTCTAGGCCAGAATATGGTCGTTGACTTGACAGACTTGCCAAAGTCAACCAACTTGGAAAAGGCGTGAGGCCTAGGCCAGGGAAAGAATGTAGGATATGGATGTTGACCCGACGTCATGTCGAAGCCAACGAACTTGGCAGAGGCGTGAGGCCTAAGCCAAGGGTAGAATATGGAACAGGTGTTGACTCGACGTTCTGTCAAACTCAACGAACTCAGCGAAGGCGTGAGGTCTAAGCCAAGGGCATAATGTAGGATAGGTGTTGACTTGACGTCATGTCGATGCCAACGAACTTAGCAGAGGTGTGAGACCTCAGCCAAGGGTATAATGTAGGATAGGTGTTGACTTGACGTCATGTCGAAGCCAACGAACTTAGCAGAGGCGTGAGACCTCAGCCAAGGGTATAATGTAGGATAGGTGTTGACTCGATGGAATGTCGAAGTCAATGGGCCCTGCCCCGATAGAAGGTTTGGGGTGAGGGTAGACTAGATCGTAGACGTATGAGAGGCCCAGACCCAGGGCTAAATATTGATGTCAACCCGACAAGGTGTCGGAGTCAACCAACCTTGCTCGGACGATAGGTCTGAAACAAGGGTATAATATGTAGGTGAAGATGTCAACCCGACGTCATGTCGAACTTGACCAACTTGGCAAAGACGTGAGGTCTAAGCCAAGGTAGATTATGGACATTGACCCGAGGAGATATCGGGATCAACAAACCTTGCTCAGACAGAAGGTCCAAGACAAAGTGAAGAGGTCTTTTATTGGTTTATCAGTTTGGATTGACTGAGTTTATTGAATTTGTTGGGTTTATTGAGTTTACTGGGCTTATTGGTTTCATTGAGTTTGTTAAATTCATCGGATCTATTAATTAAGTTTGTTGGGGTTTATTTGATCTATTGAGTTTATTGATTTGATGAGTCGATTAACTTGTTGGGTTTATTACATCTGTTGGATTTTATCGATTCCATTGAGTTTATTGATTTGTTTGGTTTTATTGGGTTTGTTGGGTTTGTTGCATTTATTGGATTTTGTTGGTCTTATTGACTTATTAAGTTCATTTCAAACCATTGTTTTCATTTCTTCATCGTTTTGATTTCTTTCTTCTTTTTGTTTCCCTTTTTGTTATTATTATTTTGTTTTTTTTTGTTGGGCTCCCCGACTTTTTTGTCCGGTGGGACTATTGATGAATTTGACTATTTATTCTATTGGTGGGGCTAGGGATTGATGTCCAAGAGCCCGGCGGGCCTGGCGAGGGTGGAGTGCCACTAGGCCAAGGAAAGGATAGCTCGGTCAAGCGGAGTGCCACCAGACCAAGGAAAGGGTAGCTCGGTCAAGGCAGAATGCCACTAGACCAAGGAAAGGGTAGCTTGGTCAGGGCGGAGTGCCACTGGACCAAGGTGGGGGTAGCTCGGTTAGGGCGGAGCGCCACTAGACCAAGGAAAGGGTGGCTTGGTCAGGGTGGAGTGCCACTGGACCAAGGAGAGGGTAGCTCGATCAGGGCGGAGTGCCACTAGACCAAGGTAAAGGTAGCTCGGTCAGGGCGGAGTGCCACTAGACCGGGGAAAGAGTAGCTCGGTCAGGGCGGAGTGCCACTGGACCATGGTGAGGGTAGCTCGGTTAGGGCAGAGCGCCACCGAACCAAGGTGAGGGTAGCTCGGTTAGGGCGGAATGCCACCAGACCAAGGAAAGGGTGGCTCGGTTAGGGCAGAGCACCACCGAACCAAGGTGAGGGTAGCTCGGTTAGGGCGGAATGCCACTAGACCAAGGAAAGGGTGGCTCGGTCAGGGCTGAGTGCCACTAGACCAAGGTAAAGGTAGCTCGGTCAGGGCGGAGTGCCACTAGACCAAGGAAAGGGTTTTATGAATCCTACCCAGTAGGACAAAGGATAATTTTGGGGCTCGGCAAGGGCGGAGTGCCTCAGGCCAACGAAGAGGGCTTTATGAATCCTACCCAGTGGGACGAAGCTTATTTTCGAGCTTGGCGAGGGCGGAGCACCTCAGGCCAAGGAAAAGACTTTGTGGACCCAGCCCGATGGGATAGAAGGTAATTTTCAAGTTCGGTTAGGGCAGAGCGCCTCCGACCAAGGGAAAACTTTTGTGGGCTCGGTCCGACGGGGCTGATGGGCAAATTTTGAGCTTGACAAGGGCAGAGTGCCTTATGCCAAGGAAATAGGAGATTTTATTGGGCCGACATTGGACAAGGAATCCAAACCGGCATTGATAGGAGAGTCCCATGGGACAAATATGGCATTATTGTGGCTGAATGCCGAAAGGCCATGAGAGTGCATTGGCTAGGGTCATAGGTCCCAGATCAAGTGTGGAGGGTTAGTCTTGGTGGGACAAGTGGGGAGTATCCCCGTTGGGTAGGAGGGCGGCAAGGCAGCATGAATTCTGGTGGGACCAGCGGTGCTGAGGTAGGCCACTAAAAGCCGAAAGGTGCTTATTTGTTGGCTTGATGAGGAGAAAGGAGCCGAGGGTGCAGACAACTTGGGAGGACTTGTCCTTTTCATTCCCCAACAGGGTTTGGACCCGTATTTGAAATAGGAGGCCTAGTGGCCAATGAAGGTCCTTTAGCGTCGGTGGGATTGTTGATTAACATGATCCCCCTGGGAGTATTTAGTGATAGCTATACATCAGATCAATAGCTATCTTCTTTTGTCATTGATTTCTTCAGGAGATGCTCCAAATAGCTTCGGTTCGGGCCTGCGACGGTTACGCCAGGTGTCCTCCTCTTGACGCCTATTCTTAGAAGCTACAGTTGCAGGGTCTTCCTACCTCCACAGATGATGTAGTCATTTTATTATCCCCTTGGGCATTCACCATGCATTTTTTATAGTCCAAGGTGGGTGCACAGGAGAGCGCTCACACCCTTAGAGAGGGGATGAGTGGTTCACTCCACCATACCAACCCCACAATGGTAGTTTTTTTTTATTTGGCATGGACCAAGACATGAGGGGAGTGACATCTCCCTCGACAGATGTAGCCATCAAGGCCACCTTCATTTTATTTCAATTTTTTTGGAAGACCCGACCTTCTGAGAGACGACATCTCAGACTCAATAGGTGGAGCCCTATGTTTATATGTGCAAATTTCATTTGCCCTCCTTTTTCTTGCTCCTTTTTTTCCTTTTTTTTGGTGCCTGCCCCCAGAATAAGACCTTTCCTTTCTTTTTTTTATCTCTTTTTTTTTGCTTCATTTGCAATTCTTCTTTTTGTTGGCAAGCATCCGCATTCAAGCTGTGCGGGCTTGCTAGACATCGGCTTCAGCCAGATTGGTGAGGAGCAGTTGAGGCGGTAACGCCACGCGGGGCTGCTCTTTTAAGGACAGATATTTGATGAGGGCACGGTGGGTCCACCATATACTCGCCCATCTGTAGTTCACCTTTTTTGATCAGGCCTTCAATAATGTCCTTGAACACATAGCAATCCTCAATGGGATGCCCCAACATTTGGTGATAATGACAGAATCGTGGATCGTCTTTTCTTTCGGCATCACCTGACCTCTTCGGCTCCGAAAGCACTATTTTGCCGTATTCACGGGCCCACTCAAAAAGTGCCCTAGTCTTTTCCTTTGAAAAGGAATACAGTTTCATCGTTTTGCCCCTTAATGAGGGCCCTTGTTTTGCTGGATCGGCGGAAGGTGCCTCTTTCATCTTCTTCTTCTGTTGCTCGAAGGCTTCAAAATTTGAGGCGTAAACTTCTTCTTGTGCCGGAGGTTTGTTGATTGGTTTATTCTTCTGGCTCGAGGCCGTAGAGGATGAGCAAAGCCTTGCCAGAACTGCATCAGCATTGGCCGCAATGTCGCCCAGTTGTTCAAAGGTCGTGACTTCAATGTCAATGACCCATCATAGAATTTCTATTCTCAAATTTTCTTTGCAGATTTGAATAGAGTCCCCGTAGCTCGGTGGATGTCTACATCTTTCACGGAGATTCCTCCACCTTCTTATGTAGTCCATGACAGACTCATTATCTTTTTGTTTGGCTGCTTGTAATACGGGCTCGGTGACTTCCTCTTTGGCTGTCTCCACATTCATTGTTTGTTTTGCCTTTAGCTCGTCTGACTGCATGCGCGGTCTCATTGGCACCATCTTCGGAGATGCTTTAGTTGCCCCCTGACGTGCTCGGGAGACTATATGTTTGATTGGTTGAGGGAGGATACCCCTTGTAAGATCATGTGCTATTCGGGGTTTGACTGGTCATGCTGGAGCTTCAGGTGAGCTAGCACCACCTTGTGTCGCCTCATGTAGATGTCCTGCCAGTTGCGGCATAGGAGGACCTAGATTCATTTCATTCAGCTGCCTTTGCAGCATTTCAATTTCCTACTGCTTCTGGTTTAGCAGTGCCACTATAGCGGGGCCTTGCCAAGAGGGGCCGGGAGTGCTATCTTGCGCCTCCGGTCTGACTAGGGTGAGTGGCATTCCGTCATTGTTGCTGGATGCGCCCGATTTCTTCGAGATGAACTCCATGGGTTTTATACCTTCGAATGGAGGAGGAACGTGGTATTGCCCCCCCTTGTTGGCTGACGGGTGTCTTGATATCCTCCCGGGTCTAGCAGCATGATAGGAGGCAGAAGCTTTAGCCTGATTTGCTCCTTTTGGCATAAAGCAAATTTCTTCATCTTCTTCATCAGCAGCTTGAGCCACACTGGACGGTGCTGACATCATGTTACAAGAGAGAGCAACATATCTTATTTTAGCTTTTGTATTCTCATTTTCCTTCTCCCATATGGCTGGCCTCTGCCCCCGCAGTGGGTCATTCGGTGCATTGAACACCCTTGCCCTTTCTTTAATTCCTTTTGTCAGCCCGTGAGACTTATTGTGTCCTTGAAGGGCATGCTTCTTGACCTGCATAGGCTGGCTCTTGAGCTGCTCCTGCTTGTCTAGCCTGTCTGTAACAGTTTGTAGCCGTTCCACGGTTGAGTTGATTTCTTCATGCGCCCGCGCCGGGGCTTGTTTCTTTGTGTTATCCACTGGCCTTCTGATAGCCATAGGAGGGGCTATTTGTTGCCAAGCCGGAGCTATAGGGGGCGGAGCAGGCTGGCCCATGGCTCCACTAACATGGACTCTTGGAGTCGGAAGGGATGTTGATCTTGTTCTTTTCTTCATTGACGATGCATGCCAATTTCTCTGCTTTTCTTCAGGCACTAGGGCACAGTCTTCGTTGGTGTGTTGGCTAAAAGCCTCTGGCACTTCTTCAGGTAGTCGCTGACATATAAATATTACATTAATTGATGCCCCCAGAGTAGGCACTTCATGAGGGCGCAGAGGATCGACTCTGTCCTCCTCTATTTGTAGCTCCCCTCTTTTTATTAAGCCTTGGGCGATGTCTTTGAATATTTGGCAATCTTCAATAGGATGCCCCAAGATTTGATGGTAGGGACAGAAATGAGGATCATCTCTTCTTTTGATGTCATCAGGTCTCTTTGGCTTCGGAAGCCTAATTTTGCTATATTTGACAGCCCACTCGAATAATGCTCGAGTCCGGTCCCGGGGGAAGGCATAGAGCTTCTTTACTTTGCTCTGCAGAGGATGCCTCTCTCGACAGTCAACAAGTTCATTGAGAGGAGGGTTGTGCACCCATTTGTGCCTTTTCACCGTGAGGCTGATATTATGGACTGCTTTTAGCATCGGTCGTTTATCAACCTTCGTGACTTGATTACTTGAGCCGGCAAAAATGGAGGGATATCTTGTGAATAAATCTTCAACCTCCGTGGCAATATCACTTAATTGGTCAAATGACCGGATTTCTATTCCGATCATCTTTTCTAGAATCTCATTCTTCAAATTTTGTTTGCATATTTGTATTGCATCTTCTGGATGCGGGGGAAGCCGGCACCTTGTGCTGAGATCCCCCCATCTCTTGATATATTCTGCAGCTGTTTCATCATCTTTTTGCTTGGCTGCCAACAGCTCAGCCACGGTCACCTCCGCCTTGATGACGTGGAATCTTTCACTGAATTTCTGCTGCATGTCTGGCCCGTCGTGGATAGACCTGGCCGGCAGGTCAGAGTACCATTCAAAGGAAGGTCCTATCAATGAAGATCCAAAGAACTTCAGCAGGTACGACTCGTCTGCCGCCAAGTCGCCCATGACTGTCATATAATGTGCAATATGTTCTTTCGGGGAGCCTTGCCCATTGTATTTGTCAAATTTTGGGAGTTTATTGACGTCGAGTGCAGTCTTTTGGCAGCATGATGGGCTGGATATGGTACTTCATATATGTCAAAGGGGGCATAGTCATCACCACCCCTCTTTGGCAGTCTTGCCTCGATCATCTGCTCCACCATCAACTTATTCAGCATAGATGGCTCTTCTAGTTGAGGGCAGAGGTGGGTGGGCTGCATCAATAATGCGGGCGAAGTCATAGCATTGGACGGCAAAGGCTCCAATAGGGGAGCCTGCCACTGCATCTGAAGGGGCATTGGCCGTACTGGCTGGAGCCGTTGGGAATAACGCTGAGGAGTAGCCCAATTCTGAGCTGTAGTTTGTAGAATGGCCTGTGAAGGAGCACCCCGGGGTTGAAACCTTCATGTGATAGTTCGGCTCGTGCCCCCGGTTCCTCGGGCGCCATAGCGTGCCCAGTCTTTTCATTCAATTTTCCTTTCAGCAGTTCTACCTCCTGCTGGTACCTTTGCAGTGTCATCAGCACGGCACGGTCCATAGCTGTTTTGCTACTGATGCCCTCGAGTGCTTCACCAAAGGTGCATCCAGACAGGGGTACCCCTTCTTCTTCAGATGCCATTGTCTTGGTATTGAGAGTAGTGTTATTTTCATCAGCAACTCACTTGTCCTTAGAGACTTGCAGTAACTCAGCCTCAATTTTGCCCCGCCTTGTCACCGGGTCTTCTCTTTCGGCAACCTCGGCCAGCCGTTCTAGTTCATTTAGCAGGGCGCCATGCCCGCTCATCACCCCTGTCATATTACAGGTGAGGATTTGCATTCTTCTACTGTACTTTCTGACTCCCCTTTGGGCCTGACTAGGGAGAGTTGGCCCTTCATTTGTTGAAATTCTTTTCATCTTTTCATTTTGTGAAGGCCTTTCAAAGCTTCCAGCCCCACCTTGCTTCTCTTTTTCATTCGCCACCATGGGTGGCATTTTGTCTTTTTCTTCTTCTTCGGCCCTGACGGCATGAAGCAATCTCTGTTGGCCCAGGGAGGAATTCTTGAAGTTACAGAAATTTTCGCGGACCCTCTTTGTCATGTCTTTCTGATGACACTCTGGAGAAATGGTAGGAGACAGCACTTGGACTCGGACAGACGGCATGTGTGAAAGCCGTATTAGCTTGGCAGCTTGATTGAAGTTTCTTGGATATTTGGAAATATCAGCCTGCCTTGCACCGGCCCTGGCGGCGGGTGGAGGAGTTGTAATCATGACTTCTTCCGCATGCATATTCTCTTTGCCCCCTCTATTAGGAACATCCGCAGAATCTTTGAAGCCTTGTGAGGCTGGTGCAGGGCCTCGGATCCTCTTGGGAACCCAGATTTGCTTAAACTTTGGTAAGTTCGGGATTGGCCTCCCTTGCTTGTTGTCTTTAAAATTCATCCTTTGGCTTGCCAGCACTTGGAAGGGGTTGTGAGTGGGCACAGTCGGGATGATCCGATCCGGCAGAACTTCGGCACCGTGACCTTTGAAGTAGACTCGGATGCCCCCGATTAACGAGGACTTCCCAGATGCTGAAAGTTGACTCCGAGGAGCAGCAACAATTCTTCCTATGGAGCTCTTCTTGTTGCCTCCAACATGCTTCTTCTCATGTGCCACAGTTAGGCTAACAGTATGGTGGACGTGGTAGCTCACGATCACCGGAGTTTTCAGTAGAGTTTTGTTAATTTGGCCCTCACTTCGGCGGGCCGCGGCTTTGTTGTTCTTCAGCTCCGCAGGTCCAGAACTCGCCACGTCTAGGAGATCTGCGAATGCAACTCCCAAGAAGTTGGGGAAGCCAACGACCAGGGGAAAGTTACCGAAGGTAGTAGGTACGGCAAGGTAGCCGTATGCAGCATGGTCGGCCATGATTTGGGGACCGAAAATAACTCCAGACAGTCCGCTCGCCATCACTTCAACCCAAAAAGAGGAGAAACAAGACGAATGAATAAGTAGTATTTGAGGTAGTTAGGTGGGGCCCCCATGGTTCCTCTATTTTGGCGAAGAGATGAAGGGAGGTTGAGTCCCACCGGGCGTGCCAGCTTGTGGGAGATGGATTTTTATTAAGAAAGATATTTTATTATGGATTTATTTGGTTTATTTATTAAAGGTTTATTTGCGTAGGGCGTGCCAGTCACTAGGTGATGAGTTTATTATGCGCACCGTCTGACTAACCAGGTGATTGTAGGTGATCGTGTCGGGACCCAAAACCCGTCGTACCATAAACGCTACAGCGTTAATTACATCTCTCTAGAAGAGAGAAAACCCTTGATTAATCACCAAAAATAGAATGACCATGGGGCCGCTAGAATATGTGAAAGACGTAATTGCATGCAAGCACACAATATGGTAGTATTTGTTTATTAGGCCGGCTCCCGGTACGGGGCGGAGAACCTAGGTCCGAGGACCACCATTACGCATAGTGAAGGCCTCCGGTCAGGCATAACCCGCCCTTCTGCCAATCACCGTTTGATATACCGAAAAGTCAGCTCATGCCAGCATGCACCAAGGTGATATATATATACATGAACATACATAATGCATACAATAAGAGCATGATAGAAAATAGGTTTAAATTATCTAATTTATTTTACCTGACCCGTGGTCAATTAGGTTGACCAATCCCTGTTATAGAAGGCAAGGGTGCCCCGGGAATGAATGCGGGGTTAAAATAGCGCAAAAGGAAACAATTGGCTCAAATCCGGCGCGGTCAAGCGTAGGTATAGCTTAAAACGGCGCGGGATAGCGTGGGTAAAAATGCTAAAATGGCGCGGTATGGAGGATGGGCTAAACCGGCGTGGATGGCTTGGGGCGCGCCGGAATAGGGCGCGCCGGAATAGGACCATTTGAAAATCTAAAATTTTGAGTCTAAATCTAATACGGCGCGGGGGGGTATCGCGCCGTATTAGGGCGTGCCGGATTAGGGGCGCGCCGGATTATGCCATTTTCTTTCTATTTTCAACCCGTTTGAGTTCCAGATTTGTTTATTAGCCTCTTTGATGTTAATTGAGTTAATTAATTATTGAACTGGAGGCTTGGATACCCCAGAAGTAGAGTCAAAAGCTCGTGCGAGGTTCATACTCAAGCACAGAGGTTCATTGTTTGAAAGCACATGTTTTATTAAGTCCAAATCACCAGGGTAACTTAGTGTTCGAAGCCTGGCGAAAATTGGGCAGCATCTCCCCCATCCCTGAAGGATTGCAGGGGAGAAGCGGGGTCATACTCATGCGTGGAGTAAGCCCCTAACATGCCTGACGGCGCAACGGTGGCCATCGGATCCCAATCAGATAGGAAACCCCGAGGACTAGCCTACGAGGGGCACCATAGTTCCGTGGGTTGAGATGTGATCGGATAAAGTGACTAATGAAGGAAGTGAAGACCCCGAGGGCTAGCCTACGAGGGGGCACACGATCCGTTGTCAAATCTAGATCCGAAAAGGGACGACCGGAAGGGAAGGAAAACCCCGAGGGCTAGCCTACGAGGGGCACACAACCCATGGTCACCACAATATCCCTGAGGATAGTGGATTTGATGTTGGGCTTAAGCCCTGTTTATATTCACCGGACGGCTCATGAGGATACATACCACGAAGGGGTATGACCCTATGATCCACTGGTGATTCAGGGGGAATGTCCCCTCTCCCCGGTCTGTGAATAACCTCACAGATAATGCATGTAGATAACATACTCGGCATAACCACGGCTGATCGCATGTAACAATGAAGGGTGACTGGTTAGCGTATTAACAGAGGAAGGGCGTCAACAGGTTAACGGGGGTTAGCCGATTAGAGGAGAAAACTTCAGAAATTAACCCACAGTAGCTAATAAGGCGATGATGTCGTAGAATTCTATAGGGACGACCCTCATCTCCCTCTAGTTCATGATTAAGAACAAGAGGGTAGTGGGGGGAGTGAGTTCGTGGAATCTCCCAGGAAAACATATACGACACCCCTGGTAACAAAACCATGAAGGGCGTAAACGAACCTCGCGTAAATACTCCCTCGACAATAATCCCCGGGGAGAGGGGATATTACTGTTGCCCTTTTGGGATACCCAGGGCATAGTCAGCATCGCCGAGAAAACCCAGGTAATCACACACCGAGGATAGTCAAATGTGAAGATTCGGGGAAAGGGTCGATGAAACAACACATACAAAAGAACATCGCCAGAAGATATATATTCCATTCCATTGGAGAGAAGACAGAGCTGAGGCTACACCTCGTTCACATTTGGTGCGGTCCGGCGTTGTCCCATGGAAACCGCCCTTCGATCACACAGGGGATGCATTCTCATACAAAGGATTACAAAGAAGAGACAAAGGGAAATTGAGGGGGAGATGGGCTCATATCATCGCCCTCCTCCCAATTACATCAGATTAGGGGAAAATAGCAAGGGGAGCGACCATCAGAAACCCACCTAAGACTTTGGCGAAATAGAGTATCAGATGGTGCACTTCTTCTCTGGCTCCGGGTTTCTTCAAATAGAGGGACGGAAAGGGCGGTGGATCTCCGAGGCTCCCTCTCAGAAAACCCCTACTTCTTCCCAAAGCTTCCCCCTCTCAGGCGATTGACTGCTCTCTCTGGCCGTCTCCCCTTTTCCTAATCGAAAGTCCCCTTTTTATAGCCTTCACCGGCTTGGCCTTACCCGGCGCGCATATGGGAGCGCCGGTTTAGCAAGGATTGCTTTGGAGCGCGCCGGATTAGAAATTTTGGAGCACGCCGGATTAGAGGCTCCTTCGTCCTATCTCCAACATCTTTCGGCCCATTTAACTTGTCTAGGCCCATTTGTGCTTATTTCTTCTTTTGTAAGGGTAGGCTAATCGTCCGACTTGTACTCGTTGTCCAGGCTTCCGCTTGTTTCTTCGAGGATGGTCCCGAATATTCTTCCGAACTCTTAGGTCTTGCTTTAGCGGTTGGCCGTTGGAGCCGAGCATCTTGTCTTTTCTTCTTCTTTTTGGTCTCATCTTTTGTTCGGCTTCCGCCATTCTTTCTTTCTTTCTTTTCTTCTCTGTCGGCACATGAGCACCCGATCAGAACTTAAGACCTGCAGAAGCAGAAGTCATGAAATATTAGGAATATTTTCAGTGTCGACAGGCGCCCTCCTCAGGATAATCTCAACATCATGCTCAGGGGAGAGCAGCCATACCAGGTCCTCGAGCCCAGGGTTCGAGGCACCGAGGTCCCTCCCCCGTCGGGTCTCTATCCCGAAGGAGCCGGGAGCCGAGGCACCCCTTCATTCGCCGAATTCCTGTCGGCCCGAGCAGAGAGGCAGGCACGCTCCCAAGGGTCTCCTTCGACCAAAGAAGCAGGCAGTCCCTAAGCTCCGCCACCGGCGACCCCTCCTCAGCAAGAGGAGGAAAATGACGGCGTCCCAAACCTTGCCGAATTCATGAAAGAAAGGGAGGAAACCCAACAGGCCCCACAGGCTCAACACGCTACGTCAGAACCCGCAAAGGAGGCATCCTCTAACCCAGCACCCCAGCTCCAAGGTGGGGGCAGGCGTGGCAAAGCCGAAGAGATGAAGTTACTCAAGGTGCGGGCTGCCGATCGAATAGTCAGACACCTCAAGAAGATCCCGGCCCGATTTACCGTGTGGGAGATCCTATCTTTGGATGAAGAAACACGACAAGCCATCATTGCCACACTCCAGACACCAGCACACCTTGAAGCCTGTCTGGCTAAAATATCGCTCGAAGTGGCTGTGGCTTTCACAGAGGATGAAATGCTCCTGCCCACCTGCAGTCATAATAGATCCCTCTACATGAAAGGGCAGTTGAATGGACAGCCTATCAACAGGGTCCTGATTGACCCAGGGGCGGCAGTAAATATACTCCCCTACCGGGTGTACCAAAAGCACTACTTTGACGTACACCTGGTGGAGGTCAAGAATGTCAAGATTGCTGGTTTTAATCAGAAGTGCGAGGTGCCTATGGGGGTCACAGAATTCAACTTGACCTTTGATGATTTCATCACCAAGGTCCAGTTCCACGTCATCAACTCCAACACTTCCTACAAGGCGTTGCTTGGACGGCCCTGGTTACACCAGAATAGAGTGGTGCCTTCCACCCTGCACCAATGCATTAAGTACCCTTGCGAGGGGAAGGAAGCCAGAATCTTCGCCGATCTCCACCCGTTCGAGGTGTTCGAGTGTCATTTTGTCAAATGCCAATCTATACTTAGAGAAGGCGAAGCAAGCTCCCCAGGCCGCCCAAGACAAGGGAAAGAGGAAGGTCGAGTCGGGCTGCTGGTTCCCTCCACCACCCCGAGGCTATATGGCTCCCCTTCATGTACAATGCATCACACAACAAGGAGGGGTATTCAAGGTAGCTCCTCTCGCCATCTATCCTGCACCGGGGGCGCCTTGCCTCGAAGACCTACTGGAGGATGTCAGAGTTCCTCCGGGGATCATCAAGCCCGTAACAGAAATTGACTGTCAAGCAGCCGAGCAGCTGAGAATTTTTGAGGTGCCTAACCCTGCGGGGCCACCCACTATCTTCTATGTTGCCGCAGAAAAGCCAGTCAGGGAATATGATGATTGCCGATTCCCTAACGAATTGCATGACCCACACGTCCCCATCGCGGGACTTCCTCACATGACCGACCGGGCCGTCGGGCTGGTCAGAAAGCAGAAGATTCCTCCTTACCAACCCTCCAGCCAGAAGGAAATGTTTGAAAGGATATGGAACCCACCAAACCTGGATCGGCGGATGCTATAAATTACCAAGCACCCCGGCCTGGGCTTTTCACCAGAAGATTATTACGAAACTGATGTTATATCAGTTTCGGCCCTGTCCGGTGAGGACCCCGCTAAAGCCGCAAACTCGCGGGAAGTCCGTCAAGATGAATGTTCCACGCCTTTGACTGAGGAGGCGCAAGATGAAGAAGTGTTCCTCTGGAACCCTCCCCGCCGTAGCTACATGGGGAAGACTTCCTCCTTCCCCGAGGGGTTGACCTCGAAGGATCACACCACCGGGGCACCTTCGCCCCGGCCTGTTGGCGAAGTACGGAGCAGTAGCATGGGCCATGCTCCGGATTCCCCTCGATGCGACCCCACCATGTATGCCTTATACCATAAGCAGCAACGGGAGATCGAGATGTTAAAGGCATGGCTGGCTGAGTTAACCTCGCTAGGGGCCGACCTGATCCAGGGCTCCCTCCGTAGGCGGGGTGGCAACGCGTCTCGGCCCCGAGACACCAGTCCTGACGCCTCCTTCTGGTCGAGGAAGGAAGCAAGGGATACGGTGAGCCCTTCAATCGGGCGGCCAGCCAGGCGAGGCCTGACCCTCCAGGAGAAGCTGCAGAAGCCCTACTCCTTCTCAAGAGAGAAGACTCGGGGTATCTTCGATTGGGCCTGCCATTACGGCAAGGTCTCCCTCCCGAGGTCCAAGAGGCCGCAGGATGCCCGAAGAAATGGGGACCCACTGTTTTGTCCCTATCACCAGATACTGGGTCACGCCATTGAGGACTGCTATGTCTGCAAAGACATTGCTTAAGACCTCATTGATAAAGATGAGCTCAGGATGGGAGACTATGTAGTATCCCCGCCGCACCCCCACGTGACGGGCAGCCCCAGAAGGGGGGCCTATACGATATCTATCCAGAACCAGGCCCCTGAAGATGCGGCTGCCTCGGCCCGAGCCGAGGTTGTCTATGATGAGTACACAGAAGGCCCCGAGGCGACCCTGTGCCTTTCTACGCCAGGGATCCCTGCGGACCCACCGACTATGGCCCAGGAGGGATGCGAGGTGAACGCAGCCTCCACATCAAACCACGAGGAACAAGAAGAAGAGGATGGCGTCCTCGAACTCGAGGACCATGAAGATCAAGGCTTTGTTGATTTGTCGCCGGCCCCACCGGAGATTGAAAATGGCGGCCAGGCCACCGTCGACGAATTGGTTGAGATCAACCTCAGCACAGAAAGTGACCCCAGGCCGACCTTTCTGAGTGCTCTTATACCCCTACAGGAGAGGGAACAATATGTGAAGCTGCTACAAGAATTTCGGGATTGCTTTGCCTGGAACTACAAAGAGATGCCGGGACTTAGCCCTGAAGTGACTCAGCACACTCTGGCCATTGATCCCAAGATGGAGCCAATAAAGTAGTCTCCTCGGCGTATGAGGCCGGAATTGATCAACCAGATCTGCAAGGAGGTTGACAAGCTCATAGACGTCGGCTTCGTGGCAGAAAACCAATACACTACTTGGCTGGCTAACATCGTGCCGGTGAAGAAGAAGAACGGGCAGATCAGGATTTGCGTGGATTTTCGCGACCTGAACAAAGCCTGCCCGAAAGATGACTTCTCGGTGCCCATCATCGAAGTAATGATTGACGCGACCACTGGCCATGAGGCCCTGTCTTTATGGACGGATCATCCGGCTACAATCAAATCTGGATAGCTGACCACGACCGGATTCACACAGCTTTCAGGTCGCCCAAGGGGATATTCCACTACAAGAGGATGCCCTTCGGCCTCAAGAATGCCGGCGCCACGTATCAGCGGGCGATGACCAATATATTCGACGAGCTGCTGTATAGCAAAGTCGAATGCTACATTGATGATTTGGTCGTCAAGACCAAGGAAAGGGGAGATCATTTGAATGATCTTAGGGTCGTCTTCTAGAGACTCCAGCAGTACGGGCTGAAGATGAACCCCATGAAGTGCGCCTTTGGCGTTTCCAGCGGGAAGTTCCTCGGCTTCATTGTCCAGCACAGAGGAGTCGAGATTGACCCCTTCAAGATAAAAGCCATCCAGGAACTGCCTCCTCCGAAGAGCCTGGGGGAGCTGAGGTCTCTGCAAGGTCGGTTAGCCTACATCCGCAGTTTATCTCTAGCCTGTCAGGGCGCTGCCAACCCTTTCACAAGCTGATGATGAAGAATGCACCCTTCAGCTGGGGTCCCGAATGCCAGCATGCGTTCGACCAACTAAAAGAATACCTGAAGACCCTGCCAGTCCTGGGGGCACCCGTCAAAGGTAGACCGCTTATTCTTTATATAGCGGCTACCGAATATTCACTAGGGGCAATGCTTGCCCAGAATAATGAGAAAGGGAAGGAGCGGGCTCTCTACTATCTCAGCCGAAGGTTGGTGGGAGCAGAGGCCAAATACACCCCGATTGAGAAGATTTGCCTTGCCTTGGTCTTCGCGGTCAAGAAGCTGAGGCACTATATGCTGTCTCACGAGGTGAATCTGATATCCAGAGCCGATCCCATCAAGCACATCCTCTCCCAGCCGGTCCCGAAGGGGCGTCTTGGCAAATGGGCCGTGCTACTCATGGAGTTCGACATCACCTACGTGCTGCATAAGGCCGTTAAGGGGCAAGCCATTGCGGACTTCTTCGCAGTACATCCCATGCCTGAAGACTCCCCGCTGGCCACTGAGCTGCCCGAAGATGAACCACTGGAGGTGGACCAGATTCAACAAGCCATTTGACAGCTACACTTTGACGGGGCTTCGAGAACAGAAGCGACCCCGTCCGGGCGCACCAAGGTACGAGCCGGAGCCGGCATCATCCTCAAATCTCCGGAGGGGGAGGTAGTGCACACTTCCTACTGCATCAGCAAGCCCTGCACAAATAATGAAGCGGAGTATGAAGCTCTGATCATCGGCCTCCAGGTGGCCCTCCAAATGGAGATCAAAATGCTTCAAGTATTCGGCGACTCACTGCTGGTCGTCAAGCAAGTCCAAGGGTAGTTTGATGTCCGGAAGCCCGAGTTGCTCCCTTACTATAATAAGGCAAAGGCGCTCATGGAGAGGTTATATCTCCTTGAAATAGGCCATGTCACCAGAGGAGATAATGCACAGGCCGATGCCCTAGCAAAGCTGGCGAGCTCACTAGCAGTGCCGCCAGATGGGTTACTCAACATCCAAGTGATAAATCAACACCAAGTGCCCAGCATGATAAAAGAAGAGCCAGGAGAAGAGGAGCTAGAAGTCGCCACAGCAGAAGCCATCGGCCTACCTGACTGGAGGGAGCCTCTGATGCGGTGGTTCAGATACCAGCAACTGCCCAAGCAAAGAGAAGAAAAGATCAAGCTAATGAGAACCAAGGACTCTTATGAGCTCCGAAATGAAATATTATTCCAGATTATGGCCGACGCTAGACAGAAATTACTCCTCCGATGCCTGTCCACTGAAGAAGCCTGGAGGGTCATGAAGGAAGTCCATGTCGGGATAGCTGGTGCACACCAGGCAGGACCAAAGATGAAGGTCGAAATAATGAAGCTTGGCTACTATTGGCAGGCAATGTTCGACGACTGCTGCAAATATGCTAAGTCGTGTCAAAAGTGTCAGAAGCTTGCCACCATACCTAGAAGGCCGCCCGTGCAGCTGCATCCAACGGTGCCCAGTTGGCCGTTTACCCAATGGGAAACAGAAGTCGTGGGTCCCTTACCCGCGTCATCCGCCGGCTGCAAATACATTTTGGCGACAACTGATTATTTCTCATGTTGGGCAGAGGCCGTCGCCCTAAGAGAGGTTACCGGAGAGATCATGGCCAGATTTATGCGCCGTAACATCATATTCCAGTTTGGCACCCCCGACCGGATTGTCTCAGACAACGGCAGCCACTTCCGCAACCAAAAGGTCTATCGGCTGGCGGAAAAGTACAAAATTGACTGGAGGACATCGACTCCTTACAATCCCCAGGCTAATGGGCTGGCCGAAGCCTTTAATAAAACACTCTGCACTCTCCTGGCCAAGATTGTTAGTTCTAACAAAAGGGACTGGGAAGATAAAATGTATGAGACGCTGTGGGCATACCGGACCGTATACAAGACCCCAACGGGCTGCTCGCCTTTCTCTCTAGTATACGGCTCGGAGGAAATGGTCCACGTCGAATTGGAGGTACCCTCCCTCAGGGTTGCCATCCAGCACGGGCTTGTCCAGGAAGGGCAGACCAACGTCGATTGAAGACTCGAAGAGCTCTCCAGTTTGGAAGGAAAGCGGCTTCAGGCCCAACAGAACATTCAGGTCTACCAGGCCCGAATAGCGCGTGCCTTTGACAAGCTCGTCAAGGAACGCGAATTCAAGAGAGGCGACCTTGTCATGGTAAAGAGAAAAGACGTCATGGCCGCCAACCCTAAGGGTAAGCTGAATGAAAATTGGCTCGGACCTTACGTAGTCCAAAAAGTCTACGAGGGTGGAGCTTATGTAATTGTTAACCACCGCTGGGAGGTTCAATTCCCGCCACTTAATGGGAGACACTTGAGGTTGTACCACGCTCCAGCACCCCCATTCAATCAATAAAATAATCCTTCGCCCTATCTTGGGTGAATTTGCATGATTGCTGTCCGAATGACTTGATCGTCATTCACGTTCTAAAAAAGGAACAAAAAAAAAGAGAAAAAAAAGGGAGATAAGGGAAAAAAGAATGGGAGTAGGGAAGAGAAGAAAGAAAAGAGAGAGAGAGAGAGAGAGAGAGAGAAAAGAGAGAGAAAAAGAGGGAAAAAAGGGAGAAAAGGAAAAAAAGGAGAGAGAAAAAGGAAAAAAGAGGAGAAAAGGAAAAGAAAAAAAATAAGAAAAAAAAGAGAGGAAAAGGAAGAAGAAAGAGAAAAAAAAGAGAGAAAAAGGAAGAAAAAAGGGAAAAAAGAGAGAGAGAGAAAAAGGAAGAAGAGAAGAGAAAGAAGAAAAAAAGAAGAAAAAAAAAGAGAAAACGGAAAAGGGGGGAGACGGCTTCCCCCTATTTCGAACCATCGCCCCGTATCAGCAGGGATACCAAAAACTAAACAAACTCTTCTCTCCGTCCTCCCTGGGCGGTGGGTATCCCTTTGGCTTGGACCTCCCGTCCGGGCCATTGACTAAACAAACTATTCTCTCCGTCCTCCCCGGGCGGTGGGTATCCCTTTGGCTTGGACCTCCCGTCCAGGCCATTGACTAAACAAACCCTTCTCTCTGTCTTCTCCGGGCGGTGAATATTCCCTTTGGTGTGGACCTCCCATCCGGGTCGTTGGTTAGGCAAATTTCCGTTCGCCACCCCTCCGAGCGACAAGAGGCCCAATCTCCTCCGTCTAAGGCCAGTGCGTAGTTCCGACATTGGGAGAGACCGGTGGTCCACCCGTTTGGCATGGCGGAGTGGTCCCCTCGTTCTCCCCCTGGAGGGCGAGCACTCTCCCGTGCCCCACATGGATTCCTACTTGGTTCCCCGAGAGCGGACTACCGTAAGGACTTACACTCTATCGGTGTGTGTCGACAAAAAACATGATAAAGAGGAAGAAGAAAAAGAAAAAGAAGAGATCCCCCCTAGAGCGAATGCCACACACACTGAAAGGACACAAGAAATTGTAAATGTTCTGTTCCATTCAAAAAGGATTAAATGACATGTGCTTCGGGGCATACCCCTGTGTTACATTTCAAAAAGAATAAAAAAAGAGGGGAGCTCAGGGGTGCCACGCTCAATCAACGTCCCTAAAGATGTCTTCAAGAGGGAGGATTCCGACGCAAGGAAAGTTTGTCATGTCGTGCAGTCGGCCCCTCCGTTCTTCGAGTCGGGCGAGCTCGGTCTCCACGGATGCCATCTCGGCCTGGGCGACGGCAAGTGCCCCGCCTTCCTTCTCGACTACCTCCTCAGCTCGGGCAAGGTCAGACCTGGCGGCGGCAAGGTAGCCCTCCAGCTTCGTGATCCGATTCCTGAGGGAGCAAACATCGCACTGGCCTTCCTCCAGGGCCTTCCCGTGCTGCTCTTCATCGTCATGCCGTGCCTCCAAAATTTGCAAATATTCGTTTGCCTGGGCATCGAGAGTAGCGCGCTCGCCGGGGGCTTGAGTCTCGAGGAACTCACGACGCTTGACATACTTTAGCAACAATAAAACTCGTCGCGACCATTCCTCGAGTGGGCAGCCCAACACTTGCAGTGCCCCGGTCAGCTGCGTCACTATACTATGCATCTCCCGATATGACAAGGAAAGATCGGCGAAGAGCATTGTCCGTAATGTCACCAACATCTGTCGGACCGATGCGCCTGACGAGGTATGGCTGACCGAGGGCACAGTTGGAGGGACAAAATCTACAGAGCTGTCCACCTCGGCCCACAAATTAGTGTCCACTACGACCGAAGAAGATGGAAGAGCAAGAGCCAAGTCTCCTGGCCGGCGTAGCTTGACATAAGACCCCTGGCGGGTCACCGCCAGGGGAATGGATAAGGTCACCGCCAAATAACTTGGTGTCGCCGCCATCTCCCTGGATGGGGATGCAGGTGCCGCTGCTGTAGCCGAAGGAGGGGCTTCAAGCAAAGCCGGGCCCGAAGCCATCCCCGATAAACCTCTTTCCCGCGCCTGGGATCCTTCCAGGTGTGCGCGAAGTCCTGCAAATATTTTCTTCAAGAGCGGGTCCTACATCTGGGCCGGGATCCTTGGGAGAGGCGAAAGCGGAACCATTAGCCGGGGTATGCCTCCCGCATGCACGAGTGCTGTGAGGGTCTCCACCCCCAGGCCCGAGACCGAAGCCGACCCCTCCACTGTTATCGGACCGATAGTCAGCCTCCGTTTGGCGACAGCCTTACGGGCACGGCCAGGTGTCTTCCCTGGCATCGGCACTACCTAATCATGTGAAGCAGAGTTAGCCGCCCGCTGCCTAAAACAAATCACGCAAGAATGAAAAGGGTGAGGAAGAATCACAAGGCCCACGTACTTACTTCGGCCACCGGGATGATGCTACCTTCGGGCGAGATCTCCCCCTCCTCCAAAGGCTCGCTCGCCGGCCCAGGAGCACTGGAAGCCTCTACGGCCGACTCCTGCTGAAGGGCCTCAAACAAAAGGGCTAGCTTGCCCAGGCCCGCATTGGCTCCCACCAGGCGGGTGACCGGCGCGGCTGGAGCAGCTCCCTCCACAGCCTCCGGCTCGGTTGGTTCCTGAAAATGAAGGGATGACATGAGGAAAGTCGCTGGATGATCACGAGGGAGGTCCCGTGCGAACAAGCTCACACCTACAGCAGCCTCTTCCATTAGGCTCAGAGAGCTAGCAAGTGAGGGAGCCTTAAAGATCGGCTTGGGAGGCCCAGGTACCTCAGGAGTGCCCTCGCCAGAAGCCACTTCATCGAAGGAATAATCATAGTCTCCCTCTTCGCCCGACGAAGACTCGACCGCCATGGGTTCTGCCCTTGCTGGCAGGGGGGCCTCCGCTTCGAGGTCGATGAGCGGCGCATCCTCTCGCTGGCTGGGTGAGGCTAGTACGCCAGGTTTCAACCTCTTCCTCACGTACATGTGCGTCGCGGGTAGATGTGGGCGGGGCCCTAATGGCCCGATAACTACTGCATCAGCGCCTGCCACATAGAAGAAAAGGGTGGATCATGCCAGAGCCAATGAGGCCTTAAGGATGAAAGAAGTCAATTAGCTGCATGAAGATAAATACCCTTGCCGGCCGCTACAGGAAAAGGCGGCTCACAGGTCCCCTTAACAGGCGACGGTGCCCCGGTAGCCACCGTCTCCCCCTCGCCCGAGATCAGTGTGGGTACCGGCTCCTCCATACCGGCTGAGAAGAAGAAACACACATGTCAAGCATGCATGAAAGCCCTACCCCCGGGAGGCAAATAAATCCCAAGGAGTGTCCGCGGTCAACAAGTCTCACCGGTGGGGCGGCTCGGTTCAGTCGGGCTAACCTCGAGCTCCTCGAAGGACAGAATGGGAGCCACCGAAGAGATGGTCATTGGAGCCAGGGAGGTCTCGGCCCGCCTTCGCTTCGCCTCTTTCTGCCCAGCCGCTTTGGCAGCGGCCAACGCTTTCTTAATGGGCGACCTCGCCCGGGATCTCCCCTTGACATGTAGAGGGGGAGTCGGAGTCGGCGCCGACGCCGGCGCCGGCGCCTCCCATGCTACAACCATGACCTCTCCTACGCCGGGAGTGCGCGTGGGTGCTTGCCCTTCCACATCAGGGACGGGCGCAGGAGCCGGTTCCTCCATGTCAGGAAGGGGCGTGGGTGTAGGCTCTTCTATAGCAGCTGAGACAAAAAGGGGAAGAGACATTTAGGTGTCAAGGCCTTGCCTCAGAATGAAAATAGACCTTAAAAGCACACTAATGGTTGGAGATTCTAACCGGTGGGCTGACTTGGCTCGGTCCGGGTGACTTCAAACTCCTCGAAGGATGGAATTCGTGGCGCCAGTGGAGCAGCCGCCGAAGCCTTAGCGGTCTCTATTTTTTGCCGCTTCACCTCCCGTCTGCTTGGCCACCTTGGTAGCATCCACCGCCTTTTTCACAGGCGATTTAGCCTGGGGCCTCTTCGTTGCCTTGGGCCAGTGGTCGGGGCTGGCAACGCAGCGTCAAAATAGGCAGGCTTCTGGACGAGCCGAAGAAAGTTTTGGTACGTCGCCATTTGCCCGCTGTCGGGGTGGTCTATCAGAAACATATATATGATTAGCATCCGATACCCTACAAAGGTCATAACGATGGTGGAGGAGAACAAAAGGAAGATGGAAGATCACATACCATGGGGGCCAGTATACAGCCGAAGTGTTATCGGCCAGTAGCTCAGGGACAACTCCTTGTCCCGACGGGCCGCCTCCCAGACTAGCCAGCACACGTCCTCGATTTTCTGGCAACGGTCGGTGAGATCAGCCAGGTTCGCATGCTTCTTCGACGAAAGGTGACAGAAAAGGTTGAAATGGTCCATGCCCCACCCGTCGGCATAGTAATATGAGACCTACAGGCGCTTGCCCAGGATGGCAGCCGTCTGATCCTCAATCTTCAGCCCGTTCACTCGGAGAAGGACATACAGCCATGCAGTGTCCTTATAATTTTCAGGCTTCCTCTCCTCCTGCCTCATGAACATACGATACGGGCAGATCGGGTCTCTCTCCGGGTGCCAGCTCTTCGCGGGAGTGCCCTTCTCTTCCATGGGGAGTGAATAATTGATGAGCTCCAGACGGTCACTCCCTATCCGACAAAGGTCCCTCAGAGTCTTCTTGTAATCGTCCTTCGCCACTGGGGGTAGCCTCGCCTGCGGTGTCGGTCTCGCTTCCCGACCCTCCCGGCGAGCTGCCAGATTACGCCGCCACCTCCTTGTCATGTCTATTCTTGAGCCGAAGGAGATGCTCCGGGTAGATGTCAAGCACCTGCACTAGCTGCTTGCTCAGAAATTTTCTCTCTGCCCCGTCCTAGCAATCGGTCTTATGTAACCGATAGAAGGCCGTCCGGGCGTTCCACCACTTCACGTATTCCGGGGTCACCTGAGGAATACGGCCGGGGGCTGGCACCCTGAAAGTCGCGGGGTCCGCCCGGCGAAAGAAGTCCCACTAGCTTCTGGCATGCTCAGCGGTCGAACTCCCCCGAAGATTTCACGAAGGCAGGCCGAACTGTGCATGATAAACAGGGACATGCTGATCATATCCGAAGTTTCGACCAAACTGGAAGGGGTAGTACGGATCTAGCAGCAAGTTATCCCCCTTCCTGAATGCCAGTACGCTCGGACGGATGGATAAGGCCCAATCTTTGAGCTCGGGTTCCAACAACGGGCGGACCACATTTTTCTGGCTAATGGGGTGGACGTACTTCTCCACCTGATCGTCTTTGCATTCCCTCTTATTGTTCACCAGAGGGCTCGAATGTGCGCCCAACGTCCAGAAGTAGATGGTGCCGGCGGCGTCCCGCGGAACCGTTGTTAATCGGCCCCGAATATCATACAGCTGCTGGGAGGTAGAGCCTGGCTCTGCGCTGGTAAATTCCAACATCCTCGGCACCAGCCCCCAGTCCTGAAGAGCGCGCGGGGAAAACTCTGGAAACAACAAGGAAACCCATGCATTAAAGAAATGCAGCGGACATACATACCGAGTCTGCCTCGGGAATTGGTGAGTGCTGATGTCCCCCAGCGCCTTGTATATCAAGCAAAGAGTGGCTGGGCATAGGGACAGCTTGATCCCCCACGCCAGTTGGCATGCTGGGTAGATGGCGTCCGGTCGAATGACTGTCTCATCCCCGTATGGCATGGCAAATGAGCACAGCCAGTATGTTAGGTATGCGGCGCAATGTGTTAGCGGGTCGACCCCCATTGGATTGGGGCCACTCCGGCGTCCTCTGGAAGGAATCTTCACATCGGTCTTGGGCTTGGCACGCTTCTTACGAGCAACAGTGGTGCCGATGCATGGAAACTCTACATATTGCTTTAGCCCATCGTAAAATACTGTAGCCACAGAGTCAGGCGGACCCTCTTCCGGTCCCCACGGGGAGGCTGCCTCCCTCCGTGTGCCAGTTGGTACAGTTCCCGGTAAGCCCTCATCAGGTACCGGTATGAATAGCCAAGGGAATAATAGCTATCCCCATTGGTTTCATCCTTGATCAGATCTGGGAGGCATATTTCTTCATAGGGCTCCCCATCAATGGGTAAGCCGCTGAGCTGATTGAGGCTCCACAAATCAAGTGAAGTCTCGCCTTCTGCCGTATAGAAAGTATTGGTCTCCGCACTGAATACTTCTATCATGCCGCAGCAGAGACCCTTGGAGATGGGGTAGCCGTAGCAGGAGGCGTAGACGCTATGGTAAATGCCAGCCCGGACCAGCAACGGGCATAGTTGAACAGCACGTACTCGGTAAACTCTACTGCCCCTTCCCTGAAGGTGTGAGCGTCCTGGAGCTTCAACTCCCCGAACCAGCCTAGCGCCAGCTTGTGCTTGAATCGGACGGCCAGGCAATCCAGGATGAATGGCTCTTCCCTGTAGCCCCATTTCAGGGGAGCCAAGAACAAACCAAAATGAGGCGGCTCGCCTTGCAGCCGCCCAGCGGACATGTCCCACTTTGCTGGGGTGAATTGAGGTACTCGCACCAATCTATCTTTGGCCAGTAGCACCCCTTCGATCCCCAGGATAGGCTTCCATTCCCGGGCCTCCCCCACCAAATACATTGGGATGCTCCTCGGGACACTGTACAACAGACTGTCACGAACCTGGAGAATCACTTGCTCGACCTCCTGCACCGCTCGTAACTCCCGCCTCTCCCGGGAGCGGAAGTACTTTAAAAACCGGATGAGATGCTTATCCTTCGGGAAGTCCTTCCGATATTCGCCGGTCCGGTCGAAGGTGAAGCGGTTCTCAACCCGAGAGAGCCGATGATAGTCCATTGTCTCGGCCTTGGAACCCGAGGACTTAGCCAGTGCCGCTATTTCTGCATGTTCCCTGTCCAGGTCTTCTACATTACGCCACGTGACGGCTGGCATCGGAGGCGGAGGAACGAAGTCGGCACTGGCAGCAGCAGGAACAGAGGAACCGCTTGGGGCAGCCATTTGTCTGCAAAATCACAAACAAACAAGGATCAGAACAAGCCACGGGCAAAGAGAAATGAAAACTATAAAGGGGCTCTACTACAAGTGAAGTGAATAAGACGTTGCCAATTTCGGACGAAATTTCGGCAGAGTTTCCCCTGGGCCAGAGGCGTAAGGGAAAACACGGGCGCGCATCCACAAGGAGTGACGGCCCCAACAAAGGGACGGTGGGCCCCGAGGGACAACACCGGAAATCCTCTGTTCAAAGAAGTCCTCCCTTCACTGGATCGCTGCCTAAGGGGCCCCTCCGCAGGCACGCCCTAAGGTGGCCTTCACCGGCGCGCACCCCCCCGGTCTTCACCGGAACAGCCAAGTGGCCCTTCCCCAGCACGCTTCGGAGCGTCCCTCACATGCACGCTTATGGTAGCCTTCCCCGGCACACCCAGAGCTCCCCCTCGCCGGTACACCTATACGGGTCTTCACCGGCACGCCAGCACGGTCTTCCCCGACACACTCCTCTCCAATAGGGCTTCCCGGCACGCTCGGTGCTTGCCTTCGCCGGCACGCCCTATTCACTATTCCCCGGCATGCTCCTGCAGCCTTCCCCGGTACATCCACCCGGCACACCCTTGTGTGCCCTTGCCCGGCACACCCATAAGCCTCCTCGCCAGCACACCATGGTTGCCCCTCACGCTCCCTCCCAGCAGCCCTAGCCCGGCACACACCCTGGAGGAGCCCACCCGGCATACCCATCACCACGGTCGCCGGCACACCCGCACGATGCTTCCCGGCACGCCCCCTTGGGTCCCTTAGCGGCACGCTAGGGCCCCCGCTTGCCCGGCGCGCCTAGCGTCCCCCTCACCGGCACGACTGGCGCCTCCGGCCTGCGGCCACCTTGTGGCCCTCCTGCGGAGTCAAAGAAGAGGGAGGAAGAGGAAGAGCAGAGGGAAAGAAGGAGAGGGAGAGAGGAAGAGAGGGGTGGGAAGCCTAGGGCTCCACTGACCCCCCCCCTCGTGGACGGCGAAGAGGGTGAGGGAGAAGATTGGAGGGAGAGTAAGAGAGGAAGAGAGAAGAGAGAAGAGGAGAGGGGGGAGGCCCTTCGCAGCCGTCTCCTCACCACGACGACGATGACGGTGGCGGGTTTGACGCCCGACGTCGGAGAGGATGGAGAAGAGGAAGAAGAAGGAGGACGGGGGGTGTCTCGCCCGTTCGGCCACCGAAGAGAGAGAAAGAGAGAGGGAAGAAAGGGAATTCGAAAAGGGGGGTGGCCCGTTCAAGCCACCCCTGCCCTTTTTATATGAGGTTATAAAAAGAGAAAAAGAGAGAGAGAGAGAAGGGAAAATGGGAGAAAAAAATAGAGAGAGAGAGATGGGGGAGGAATTTTGACAAAAAAAGAAAAGAGAAAAAAAAGAAAAAAAAGGGGAACAAAAAAGGGAAAACGGGGGAGAGAAATAACAATGATAATAAATAAATATAAATATGTATACATATATGCATGCATATGCACACATACATGTGGAGGTGTACGTAAATAATGCACGATGATAGATGTCTCCGTGGGTATGTCCCGTCCGCACGCCCCTAGGTGTCGACGGGCATCCGCACAGACAAAGATGACTCCACCTCTGCATTGGCATTAGTTCCTTGCCGGCAAATGAGTCCTTTTTCTGGCGCAAGGCTTCGTGCCCTAGCCACCTTCTCTCATGCAAAATCACCATTGCAGGCCTTACGCCCGAATCGGTAAAGTATACATCCTTGCGCTGGCATTAATCCCTTGCCAGCGAATAAGCCCCTTTCCGGTGTAAGGCTTCATGCCTTAGCCACCACCCGTTCTCACACAATATTGCCGTGACGGACCTTACGTCCGAATCGGTAGAAAATCCCCTGTTGCGTTGGCATTATCCCCTTGCCGATGAATGAACCTTATCTTTCGGTGCAAGGCTTCGAGCCCTAGCCAACAAACACATATTATCCACTCGTCCAAGAAAAAAAAGAAAAAAAAAAGAAAGGGGCTTAAAATAGAGGTGCCCTGCCAGACTTGTCCCTACACGGGGGCGAGGGCAAAAATGGCAACAACCCAGCTGCGGTGAAAACCCGCAAAGGGCGCTGCAGGCAAAATCGGGTACCCCGCCATGTGAAAACTTGAGAGGGCGCGTGGGCAAAAGCAAGAGGGGGCTGGTGCTGGCGAAAACCCGAAAGGGCGCCTGTGCCGGTAATGTGGTTTAAAGAAAAAAAAAGAGAGAAAAGAGAAAAAGAAAGAGACAAACATATTGCTTCAGTTCCCGACACCCCGTCGGCACTGATAAAGAGACAAAGAGACCAACATACTACTTCAGTTCCCGACACCCCGTCGGCACTGATGAAGAGGGCACGGATGAAGAGACAAAGAGACCAACATACTGCTTCAGTTCCCGGCACCCCGTCGGCACTGATGAAGAGGGCACGGATGAAGAGACAAAGAGACCAACATACTGCTTCAGTTCCCGGCACCCCGTCGGCACTGATGAAGAGATAAAGAGACCAACATACTCCTTCAATTCTCGGCACCCCGTCGGCACTGATAAAGAGACAAAGAGACCAACATACTGCTTCAGTTCCCGACACCCCGTCGACACTAATGAAGAGACAAAGAAACCAACATACTCCTTTAGTTCCCGGCACCCCGTCGGCACTGATAAAGCGACAAAGAGACTAACATACTGCTTCAGTTCCCGACACCCCGTCGGCACTAATGAAGTGATAAAGAGACCAACATCCTCCATCAGTTCTCGGCACCCCGTCGGCACTGATGAAGAGACAAAGAGACCAACATACTCCTTCAGTTCCCGGCACCCCTTCGGCACTGATGAAGAGACAAAGAGACCAACATTCTGCTTCAGTTCCCGGCACCCCGTCGGCACTGATGAAGAGACAAAGAGACCAACATACTGCTTCAGTTCCCGGCACCCCGTCGGCACTGATGAAGAGATGAAGAGACCAACATACTGCTTCAGTTCCCGACACCCCTGTCGGCACTGATGAAGAGACCAACATACTGCTTCAGTTCCCGACACCCCCTCGGCACTGATAAGGAGAAGAAGAGACCAACAGACTACGTCAGTTCCCGACACCCCGTCGGCACCGACGAAGAGAAGAGGAGACCAGCACACCCATGGGCACCGCCCGGCTCATCCTTCACCTGCGCTACCCATGGGTGGGGGGCATTTGTGGACATGCAAAATTGCACGCCCGTATGTCCCGACTAGTCCAACATTCACGACAGCTTCAACTGAAGAAACTACGTGGAAGAGGGCCATCCGAACTCCCCGAACACATATACACTACCGTGAAGCTATCTCCGAAGTCACGACAGTGAAGTGGAATCAACCCCCCGGGAGCCCCACAATCCGTGGGCCTCGAAGAAAATCAAACGGGCCACAACTCAGCACTCACAACGGGCTCAGAACTGCCCATTTAGCACTTCAGCGGCACGACCTTGAGCCCTTCAGTGGCACACCCCGCTGGCCTTCAGCGGCACACCCTCTACCCTATTCAGCAGCACGACCTTGAGCTCTTCAGCAGTACACCCTGCTGGCCTTCAGTGGCACACCCTCTGCCCTGTTCAGCGGCACGCCCTTGAGCTCTTCAGCGATACGTCCTTCGGTGGCACAGCCCTTCAGCGGCACAGCCCTCCTAGTCTTCAGCAGCATGCCCAGGCAGCCGTTCAACAGCACGCCCTCCTGGCCTTCAGCGGCACGCCCTGGCAGCCGTTCAACGGCACGCGCTCCTGGTCTTCAGTGACACGCCCTGGCAACCGTTCAACGGCACGCCCTCCTGGCCGTTCAGCGGCACGCCCCCTGCAGTCTTCAACGGCACACCCAGGGCTGCCCTTCAGCGGCACGCACTCTGTGCCCCTTCAGTGGCACGCCCTTGGGGCTCTTCAGCAACACGCTTGTCGTGCCTTCCAGCGGCACGCCCTTTTGGCCCTCCCGCGGCACGCTTGTTGAACCCGCCAGCGGCACAATGTTCAAGCATTTCGACGGCATGCCCGGTAGACGAGATCTTACGCCCATGCCCTATAGATCTTCGGCGCGCAATAGGCTATCCGAGGTGTCGGTCGGAGGTTGGGCCACGCAGGCTACTCCTCTGCCACCAAGGACGGGGGAAGTCAAACCCCATCATGACCCATCACTTCCCGCCTCCGACTACCGTGCTCGAACGCTTCCGCCGTAGAGGATATAAAAACCCCTCTCCTTCGATACATAGGGAGGAGGACAGTAGATAGAGAGGAGAAGAAGAGAAAGAGAAGAAGAGGAAGAATAGAAGAGGAAGAAGTGAGCTCCACCGTAGGGTCCTCCCTTCCGATGATCACCGATAAGAGAGAGTAAGGGAGGGAAAGTGAGTTGTGATGTAGAGGAGGGAGTGGAGGAAGGGCAGGGAGTAGTCACCCCTGTTCGGCCCCAACACTCCTCCCGTTTCTTTCTTCTTCTTTCATTTGCATGATCTTTTCCCCTTCCCGGCCACAGTTTCAGCACGTATGTGCTTCACAATGTATGTGGCCCGATGTGGTCACTCCTCTTCATGAATAAAAATCACCCTTCCTGGATTTCTTGTTGCTTCCGTTGGTTTATGCTGATGTGCATGGTGTATTGTTCATTTTCTCCCCTCCTCCGGTGCTTTGGAGTCTCCATGCCGATGTTGTCCCCCCCGTGCGATCCCTTGCCTCGCGAGCTCAATGCCCTCCTCTCTGGTCCCCAACTTCACCCATTTGCTTGAAGGGAGAGGCCCTCCTCCGTCTCTTGGACACTCAGCTACCAATATCCCTCTTGGCCTTCCTCCTTGCCTCAACTCTAGCCTACCTAGCTAACCCTCAACCTTCACCCTTTGCTCATCCCTCCACTTGTCCACTCCTACCCCAATGCGGCCCCCAGCTCCCAGCGGCACCCCCATTGAACCCTTCGCCGGCACGCCTAATTTCCCTGTCGCCGGTACACCCCCCCGTTGGCCCTTCGCCGGCACGGCCTTGACTGCCCTCCCCAGCATGCCTTAGACAGCCTTCGTCGGCATGCTCCAAGGCGGCCTTCCCCGGCACGGCCCTAGCGGCCTTCATCGGCACACCCTTGATCGCCCTAGCCCGACACACCCCGACCAGTCCCAGGGAGGTTTCCTATCCCTCGTTGCTTTTGGATTTTTCAAGGTTTTATGAAAGGTGTTGCCACCTTTGGGTGCCCACCTCCAATTGTCGGGTTCCGCCACTCCATGTTGGCGCGTTCCCTTTATCTCCCTTACGCTCGGGTCAAGGGGAGATGCTGCCGAATTTTTGTTAGAGAATAATAACACATTAAAGAGGCAAAAGGATGCAACAAACAAATGGGACAACAACATATTAAAGGGCAAAGGAAAATAATGGATGAATGGAACGATCGGCGATAGGATACTCCAACCGGAATAAGGCACTACGGATAACATAAGAATAATTGGATCTAATTGATTGCTTGGTAGATTAAACGCCCAATCTATAAAGAACAGGTTGAGAGGAGAGGGGGGAAAGACTTGTGTAAAATTGCATAAAAACCAAAGAGAAGAAGAAAAGAAAAGGCTTAAAGGAAGTGGAGAAGTAGTGGGCCCTTCAACGGTACGCCCCTGGCCAGCCCTTCGCCGACACATTTTCCTTGCTGCCTTCCCCGGCACGCTCTCTTCCTCCCTTCAATGGTACGCCCCCGTCCAGCCCTTCGCTAGCACACCCTTCCTGGCTGCCTTCTCCGCCACGCTCCACGCCGCCTTCACCGGCACGCTACCGGCTGCCCTCGCCAGCACACTCCTAGCCCCCTTTCACACCTCCTAGCCTGTGTCGGTGCATATTGCGCCGACCTTGGGTCTGACTAGGTGCACATTGCATTGACCCTACCTCTTTATGGCCCAAGCATTGCACTTACCTTGGCCTCCGTACAGACTTTGCCCTTCTACAGCCCAACTGCACCGACTTCAACCCGCAGACCGTACAGACTTTGCCCCTCTACAGCCCAAGGCTGCACCGACTTCAGCCCGCAGGCCGTACAGACTTTGCCCCTCTACAGCCCAAGGCTGCACCAACTTCAGCCCGCAGGCCGTACAGACTTTGCCCCTCTACAGC
Source organism: Amorphophallus konjac (assembly GCA_022559845.1). NCBI lineage: Eukaryota > Viridiplantae > Streptophyta > Magnoliopsida > Alismatales > Araceae > Amorphophallus > Amorphophallus konjac. The sequence goes on from CM040119.1 coordinate 207,346,278, forward strand.
CCAACGCTGCACCGACTTCAGCCCGCAGACCACACAGACTTTGCCCCTCTACAGCCCAAGGCTGCACCAACTTCAGCCCGCAGGCCGTACAGACTTTACCCCGCTACAGCCCAAGGCTACACCGACTTCAGCCCGCAGGCCGTACAAACTTTGCCCCTCTATAGCCCAAGGCTGCATCGACTTCAGCCCGTAGGCTGCACCTACTTTGCCCCTCCACAGCCCAAGGCTGCACCGACTTCAGCCCGTAGGCTGCACCGACTTTGCCCCTCCACAGCTCAAAGCTGCACCGACTCCAGCCCGCGGGCTGCTCCGACCTCTCTTCAACCCCGTGCAATAGTTGTATTGACCCCAGTTATAGTTGCATCGACCCCAAGGTGGACTCGCACCGACCTGTTGCCAACCCAGGTCTGCACCGACCTAGCCCAATCTCTACCCAGCGCACCCTGTGGCATCCTCGCCGGCACGCCTTCAGCCGCCCTTGCCCGGTGCACTCCCCAGCCGCTCCAACACGGCGCACCCCAACCCCTCCACCCAGTATACTATCAACTCTCCTACCCGGTACACTCCTGCCCTCCTTCAGCGGCACACCCGCTCGCGTTCTTCACCGGCACGCCCAGCTTAGCCGCCCCTCACCGGTACGTCCCTTCAGCCCCCCCCTTTTTTTGGCCCTCCAGTGGCCCACACTCTCTCCAGAAATATATATATAATATGTATATAATGGTAACAATAATAATAATAATAAATTAATAAAAATTATGATAAATAAATAAATATGAATATATATATATATATATAAGGAATAAACAAAAATGTGAGATAATAATGATGATAATAATAATAATAATAATAAAATAAAAAAATCATTCACAAAAATACATAAAAGGGAAATAAGCAAAAGAAAATACATATGTATATCTATAATCGGAAGCCTAGATAAAGAGACGATAAAATCTATCATTGCAGCCCCATCTCTCCCGTGACCTGGTGCGTAAGGGAATACCAATGCCGCCCCTGCAGGTCGGGCCTAAGTCGCGAGGATTACCTCAATACGGCCACGACCCGACCTCGCATCGGGCCGACATTCTGATCAGACCGGACCCATTCCTCAAGACCGGACCCCTTTCGAGCTACTATTAAAATTGCCGCGCGTTCGACAGACATTTGAACGGATTCATCCCGGCTTCCACCGCGTTTCTATTACGGACCTTTGTCCGAACATGAAAAAGGTCCACGAGTGACCAACATAACCCGCGGCTCGTAGCCTGATGCGGACCTTAGTGTGATTTACGCTTACCTCTTTCTCGCATAGTTAGTATTAGTTCTTTCAGCCGTAGGGCCCCTAATTTCGGCAATTAATCAAGGGTGTTCCCTCGTACGGGAGATTTAAATGACGTTGTGGCCTTCATTGCACGACGGGATCTGGTCCCGACACGAACCACACAATCGTCTGACGAAGTCAGATCGAGTGCACCATGGGCTCTTCCGAGCCCGAATAAATCGTCACTTTGTGACTGTTGCATCCCTACGGTTTTGATGATGTCTCACACTATAAATCAATCTTCTATCTCTAGATTAATTGATGTTTCACCATGTAAATGAGTGCAGTTCATATGGTTGTCAGATAATATGCTCTACTTGGTTCTGTCTACACTCTGTCTGCAGAGTCTGGACAGTGGTGGGTCGACCCCTCCTTGCTGATGAGTCGACGCCTCAGTACATTAATCATCTTAGTCTGTCCATTCATTGGCCTTTCTATCCAAGTCCATACAACAGGACTGTAGCCTGTTTATCTGAAAGTCTATACATCCGGAAAGGGGCCATGTCTATACATTCTTCCGTTGAATTCATTTAAAGTCTATACATTGGCTTCGCATCTGCAAGTCTGTACATTGGCTTCATATCATAAAGTCTGTACATTGGCTTTGCATCGGCAAGTCTGTACATCGGCTTCAACTCTCCAAGTCTGTACATCGCCTTCAGACTTTCAAGTCTATACACTCCATGCTCATTCAAGTCTATACATCCACAGTGTAACTTCAAAGTCTGAACATTGTTTCACTCCGTCAAAGTCCATACATTCTCAGCTGAACCCCATGTCTATACAGTGGCCTCGAGCTTCTCAAGTCTACACACTGTCTTCGGCCTCAAAGTCTATAAGTCGCTGCACTGTACAAGTCCATACACTGGCAGCCCTGCAGAAGTCTATACATTGGCTCAAACATTCCAACTCTGTACAATGGTCCTTCGAACACTCCAAGTCTATACAATCTGCTTTCACGATTCAGAGTCTATACATCGTTCCTCGAAGGCTAAGTGTATACATTGCTCACCGTCTCACTAAGCGTCTCACTTGCTAGTCTACACATCGCTGTTGGGCATCAAAGTCTATACACTGCACCGTCTCAACTTGCGTCTCACTGAGCATCCATTCACTGTAAAGTCTATACAAACTTCATCGTCTTGAGAACGTCTAATGCCTTCACCAAAGTCTATACATTGGCAGTCTTTTACCTACGTTGCACTTTGAAGTTTGTACATCGAGTGAAGTCTGGTTAAGTCTATACATCCCATAGCTCTTCACATAGGAAGTCTATACACTGCTTGCACGTGTTCAAGCCTCTACAGCCTGCATGCTTCAAAACGCCAAGTCCATACATTGGCTTTGGGATGAAGCCTATACATTGCTTTAGGCAGAGCAAGTCTGTACATCGCACAACTTTCATACTTTCATTCTATTGTGCATCCTCTTCAAAACGAAGTGTGTACACTCGTTGGCTAACTGTTGAAGTCTGTACACTCAGTTAACCTACAAGTCTATACACTCGATTGTTAGGCTTTCAACCCTATACACTCGATTGTTAAATGCAAGTCTATACACTCTCTTATTTGAAACACTTGCTTAAACTGCTGTTTCAATGTCTACACATTCGATGCCTTCAAGCATTATTCTCTTCGAAGTCTACACATCATCGTCTATACATCATCGTCTATACATTGAAGTCCATACAGTGCATACTGTTGTGCTTCAAGTCTACACACTGCTCCTCTTCATTACAAGCCTTTACACTCATTCTCCTTCTCTCGACCAAGTCCATACATCCATTGTCTTGACTACTGAATGAAGTCTACACATTGAGATCGCATGAACACTTACAAGTCCATACACTGAGCTCGCTGAAGAACCTCAACTCTATACACTCTCACACTGTGACACACTTGCCTATTTGGCATCCCTGAGTCTATACACTCGAGGGCCTCATACACTTCACTGAAGTCCACACATTTCATCCTTTGTGCTAATGCATTCTTCAGCTAGTCTATACACTGAGTTTGCTTGAAGTCTCACAAGTCTATACACTCCCTCAGTGTACACACTTACTTAATCTGATATCCTAATGTCTATACATTCGTATCTGATTGAACTAACTAATCACAGTTCTTTGTCTCAGCCTGTAGGTAATACAGGTCAATGATTGGGCACGTGAATCGAGGATGATACCTGGCACGTGATCCGAGAATGCTCTGGAAAGGGAGGGAACGAGACTCCCTCATGTGAAGGCCTGAAACTCAGGTCGAAAGCCATATAAAAGGTGCCTTCTGCGATGAGATGGAGTGAACTGGAGAAAAAGCAAAGGAGCAGAATTTCTGAGCAGAAGAACAAAAGAGAGAGAGCCTCCACGTTCCAGAAAGAAGATAAAGAGAAAAGATTAGAGAGCAGTCCTGTGAGAGAAAAGTCTGAGTGAGAGAGAAGAGTCTAATTTGCTTCTTCGGATGCTACATTTGTATTTGATTTTTCTGAAACGATTTGTGTTCATCGTTGGTCTTGTTTGCATTTCTGTTTTTCCTTTTATTTCTTCATATATCTGATCTCGAGTTGTTACCCTCCGGTGTTTGGAGGAAGGGAGTGTTACTCCGGTTTCCCTCTGGACTGCAGAGGAAGAGAGATCGTAGATCTCTAGTTTTGCTAGTGACGGGTTGTCATTAGCAGGTTCCCTCCGGGTTGGAGGAAGGGAGAGCTTTCTCCGGTTCTATTCTAGCTGGTAGCTGGAACAGGTTTCAAGCTCTGTGGGTAGCAGAGTTTGGTTGAGGGATTTGTTTCCTTTGGTTATTCAAGCTGTGTGGCAGCACATTGTTCGCAGACTGAGTCTGCAGGTTTCTAGCATTGGCTAGTGGAATCCTTACTCTAGTTGGAGTGAGGGGTGGATGTAGATTGTAGACTACAATCGAACCACCTTAAAATCTCTTGTCTCCTTTGTGGTTTGCTGCAATCGTTGATGCTCTCTATCTGCTTGGCAATGTGCTTGTGTGTGGACGGCCTCTTCCAATCGCATCTTATTACTCTGCCTTAGTTTCTCACTGCATTAGCTATTCTGTTTAGCTATATTCGGTAGGGTGATTTTCGAAGTAGTGATTTTCATCTGAAGTTGTTCAAATCGAGAGTGATCTATTCATCCCCCCCTTCTATATCACTCTTGCTGCGCTAACATTTGGTATCAGAGCAGGTTCGCATCATGTGGGCGAACGGTCAGGGAAATGCTAATGGTCCTAGAAGCTTCATGGCTTAAGGTCAATCCATTAGTCGCCCTCCATTTTTTGATGGTAATAAATATCTGTTTTGGAAGAACAGGATGGAAGTGTTTATCAGGGCTCAGAGCCATAAGCTGTGGAGAGTAATTACTGTTGGGCCGTATGATCTGCCACCGAATGAGGACGTGTGGACAGATGACCATGTCAAGCTATCTTCACTCAACTGGACGGCGTTAAACATCATCCAGTGTGCTATTCACCTAGAGGAATATGCTCGCATATCTGCCTACAAGACTGCCAAACGAATGTTGGACGAGCTGCAGCTAATCTACGAAGGTACAGCTCAAGTCAGAGCCTCAAAGGTAAATGTCTACACCTCTGAGTATGAATTGTTTAAAATGAAACTAGAGGAGAATATTACTGAAATGTATGCTAGGTTATCTTTGATCACGAATACTCTTAAGGGGCTAGGGAAAGAGCTAGCTGAGGCAAACATTGTCAGGAAAATTCTGAGATCTCTATCCCCGGCATGGCACACTAAGGCCATTGTGATTGAAGAGTCAAAAGATCTGACTACCTTGACTGTGAATGAACTCATAGGATCCCTCATGACCTATGAGATGAATTTCAAAGGAGGCGGTGAAGGAAGTGATAGGAAGGCTAAGAATGTAGCTCTAAGGGCGTCCCGCAACAAGGGTAGCAACAGCGGGAACAGCAGCAGTAGCCCCGAGTCTGAGTACGAGCTTGATGGTTTTTCTGATCTCGACCAGGAGGAGCAGACAATGCTCACTCGACAGTTCAGAAAATTTTTGAAGAAAAAGGGGAAAATCTTTAGGAGAAAGAAGCCATATTCCTTTGGCAAGAATGCTGAATCTAGCAATCGTAAGGACAGAAATTCTAAGAGACTTACTTGTTTTCATTGTAATAGACAGGGACACATGAAAGGCGAGTGTCCAGATCTTCAGAAGAAGGGTCCCTACTTTCAGAGGAAGAACACAAAGGTGCAGAAGAAGAAAAAACCTCAGGCGATGGTCTGCACATGGAGCGAGGAAGAAGAAGATCCCGAAGACACTTCCTCAGAGGAATATGAAGAAGGAATTTGCCTAATGGCAAACAGCGAGGAAGAGGTAATAACTATCTTTGAAAATTTCTCGATTGATGACTGGGAGGATGCTTATGGTGAATTGTTAGATAAGTTTAATTCTCTTAGTAAAGAGCATAGAGTTCTGAAAAGAAAACTTAATACCACTGTTGAAGAACAAACCCATGTCTGTGAGGAAAATCAGAAACTAAAAGAGCAACTAGAAGAAATGACCTCACTAAGAAAAGAAAATGATAAGCTCAAGGGAGAAAACCAGGACAGTCAAAATCAGCTGAATGAACTCAAAATAAGAATCGAAGAAAGCTTGAATGAAAGTAGAGTGAACTCAGAAAAATATGAAGCTGTTAAGAAAGTCAATGGTGAACTTTTAAAAAATTCTGAGTCCCTTCAAAAGGAGCTGGAAGACAAATAGAAAGTTTTGGAAAACTTTATCCAAGGAAAATCTAGTCTGGATGCTATACTGGGGGCTAGGGTTAACTTCAATAAGGAAGGTCTAGGCTACGACCCAACTAACAAAAGACCCCTACAATTCAAAACCATTACCTTTTGCCCAGAGAAGGGAAAAGAAAAGCTGGACACACCATCCAGCTCAAACAGTAGTAAGGGAACTCAAGGTCAGAAGGAAAGTCCTAAAAACAGTGCTGGCCAACCATTTAAGATGGGAATGAATTCTGTGAAGACTTTCACTAAGCCTACCAATCAGAACATAAATGATAAATGGACCAAGCAAGGGGATCAGAAGAAAAGATGGAAGTACTATAATCAAATGGGTCCAAAGAGGACCTACTGGAGAAATGATCATCATCTTCAAAAATTTGTTGATCAACAAACTTACAGGAGATATTCTAGAAATGGCAAGCCTAATGAATGGAATAAAACTTACTTTTCCAGACCAGCCGGCTATAATTTCAATAAAACAGAAGTAAAGGTGCCAGAGAAAACAATGTTGAAGCAAATTTGGATTCCTAAACACTTGATTAGAAATTTGAATAATGTCCTTGGACCCAACTCATCTTGGGTTCCAAATCACTCTGCTTGATGTTATTTGTGTAGGTCGGCCTGGCAGCTGAAGATAACAAGTGGTACCTCGACAGTGGCTGCTCCAGGCACATGACAGGTGACCGATCCAAGTTCAGCAACATAGAGATGAAGGTTGGGGGTCTGGTCAAGTTTGGAGGAAAGAACAAAGGTAAGATTATTGGAGTTGGTACAGTGGGTAAGTCTTCCACAAACTCCATTGAAAAAGTTCTACTTGTGGAAGGTCTTCAACATAACATGATTAGCATTAGTCAGTTATGTGACAAGGGTCACAGGGTTGTATTTGATGATAATTCATGCAAAATCTTTGAAATAAATTCTGATGTGGTTAAATTTGTAGCCAACAGGTTTAATAATGTCTACATAGTAGACTTAGATGAGGAATCTGAATCTAATATTTGTTTCTCTGCCAATTCTGAAAATGATGTTTTTGAATGGCATAGATGTCTAGGTCATGCTAGCTTTACTACTTTAAATAAATTGGTCAAGCATGATTTAGTTAGAGGCATGCCTAGAATTAAATTCAATTCTATATCAAAATCATGTGATGCATGTGCTCTAGGCAAACAGACCAGAAAATCTTTTAAATTAAAATCTGAGCCATTGTCCTCTAGACCAATGGAACTTCTCCATATGGACCTTTTCGGTCCCACTAGAACTCAGAGTCTTAATGGAAACAGGTTTGGCTATGTCATCATAGATGACTTCTCTAGATATTCATGGATATTCTTCTTAGCAAATAAAAGTGATGCATTTCAAAAGTTTAATCTATTTTTCAATAAGGTCAAACAAGAAGGAAAACACAAGATCTGTACTATTCAATCTGATCATGGAGGTGAGTTTGAAAACTCCATGTTTTTTGATCTTTGTGAAAGAGAGGGACTAACTCACAGGTTTTCTTCTCCCAGGACACCTGAACAGAATGTGATTGTGGAGAGAAGAAATAGAACTGTGGTGGAAATGGCCCGAACCATGCTGATTGAAAGTAAGTTACCTAGAAGGTTTTGGACAGAAGCGGCCAATACAGCAACTTACATAATCAACAGGGCCATAGTAAGACCCATTCACAAGAAAACACCCTATGAGCTTCTAAAAGGTAAGAAACCAAACTTGTTTCATTTCAGACTTTTTGGAGCAAAATGTTTTATTCACAATAATGACAAGAATGATTTAGACAAGTTTGAAGCTAAAAGCTCCCCTGGAATATTTTTGGGATATTCAGAAGTGTCTAGGGCATATAGAGTCTTCAACATAACAGACAAAAAGGTTGAAGAGTCTCCACACATTATTTTCAGTGAAAAGAAAGGTGTGTCTAACATTGAAAATTTTGACAGGGACTCCAATCATGATGGGGAATTCCTAGAAGACCAAGAAGAAGAGAAGACTCAGCCGAGTGGAACAACAAATCCACTCAATCAGGAAGGGCCAAGAGAAACAGGTGAGTCTTCAACCAATGTTAGATTTCTTAAAGACCATCCGATAGATAATGTCATAGGCAATCCTGAAGATCCCTTTCGGACTAGGTCTCATTTTAGGAATGTGAATAATGAAGACTTAATTGCTTTAGTCTCACAAATTGAACCCAAATCAATAGAAGAGGTCTTGGCTGATCAAGCTTGGGTCAATGTCATGAGTGAGGAATTAGGCCAGTTCGAAAGAAATAATGTCTGGGAACTTGTTCCAAGACCAGATAATGTTAATATCATAGGAACTAAGTGGGTGTTCAAAAATAAAATGAATGAAGATGGAGTCATCTCAAGGAATAAGGCCAGATTAGTAGCCAAGGGCTACTGTCAAGAATTTGGTGTAGACTTTGATGAATCCTATGCACCTGTTGCTAGGATGGAAGCTATAAGAATGCTGCTTGCCTTTGCATGTTCAAAGAATATAAAACTCCAATAAATGGATGTTAAAAGTGCCTTTTTAAATGGAGTCATTAAAGAAGAGGTTTTTGTTGAACAACCCCCCAGATTTCAATTCTCTCCTTAACCTAACCAAGTTTTCAGGTTAAACAAAGCCTTGTATGGTCTAAAGCAGGCTCCAAGAGCATGGTATGAAAGATTGACTGAATTTCTGATCAGCAAGGGCTACAAAAGAGGTAAAGTAGATCAAACTTTATTTACCAAAGGTACAAATAAAGATCTTCTCATAGTTCAGGTATATGTAGATGACACTGTGTTTGGATCAACTAAGCATGAACTGTGTGTTGAATTCTCTAAAATGATGTCTGTCGAATTTGAGATGAGTTTGGTTGGTGAACTAAAGTACTTCCTTGGCTTGCAGGTACAACAGCTAGAGGATGGGTGCTTCATCAACCAGACCAAATACACAATGGAACTGTTCAAGAGGTTTGGTATGGAAAACCTGAAGCACATTATAACACCCATGGGTACCAATACCTCACTGGATGCAGATGAGACAGGTAAAGAAGTAAATGCCAAGCTCTATCGAGGTATGATTGGATCTCTTCTTTACCTAACAGCTTCCAGACCTGATATACAATTCAGTGTAGGAATGTGTGCAAGGTATCAGTCTAGACCTACTGAATTACATCTAGCTGCAGTCAAAAGAATTTTCAGATATTTGTCAGCTACTCATTCTCTTGGTTTATGGTTTCCTGCATCACACACATTTGACTTAATTGCATACACAGATGCTGATTATGCAGGATGTAAACTAGAGAGGAAAAGCACTAGTGGTCATTGTGAATTTTTGGGTGGGTGTTTAGTGTCTTGGGGTTCCAAGAAACAACATTCTGTGGCCCTCTCCACTGTAGAAGCTGAATATGTAGCTGCAGGGAGTTGTGTAATACAAGTCATATAGATTAAACACCAGCTTCAGGACTACCAAGTAGACCTGGGGTGCACACCTATCTATTGTGATAACACAAGTGCCATTAATCTTGCCAAAAATCCTGTTTTGCATTCACGCACCAAACACATAGAGATAAGGCATCATTTCATAAGAGATGAGGTTTCTAAAAGCAATTTTGAACTGATTCATGTAGGCACAGATAATCAGATTGCTGACATCTTCACTAAACCTTTGGATAATGAAAAATTCACAACACTGAGAAGAGAATTAGGCTTATACAAACTGTCTTAAATGTGAAGTCTGTTCTTTTTGTGAGGGGGAGTTCTGTCTATCTGTTGGTTAGCTTTCAGGACTGCTTTGAGTGAGGGGGAGCTGATTGAGCTGTGAGAGGAAGAGTTCTTTGACAGATTCAAAAAGTTTGACCAGATATGTGTCTTTGCTGGTTTTCATGACAGATCTAGTGTGGTTCTCTCAGATAGCAGAATATCACTTAATTCTTAAGTCTATAAGTCAGTGATTCTAACATCCAGTCAGAATCTTTCCTTTAGTATTCTTTCAGAGATCTGGATTAATTGTAAAAGGTATATCTTCCTACATTGTTAATAATTCTGGTTCAGGCCAAAACTTGTATGTCTTGATATCTGACCCAATCAACTTGAAATCTAGACTTCAAGACTCACTTCAAGAAATAGTCCTTCTGGTATTATTTTCAATCATTCTATCTCTTTAACACAAGGGCTTAACTGAACAAACATGTCTTGTTTTGGGCACTGAGAAACTGAGAGTTTCATCAATGAAATGAATATTTCTCCTAAGTCATGAGGTGTCAAATGCTTAAAAATGAATGAAAAGACATGACAGAGCAATGGTGGCTTGCTGGTGAGTAACTGGGGACTCTGGCCTCTAATCAAGATGTTTTCTCATGACAAAAGCCACAATTACTAACTCTGTTCCTTAATAAAAAAAAGGGGGGGGGGGAAGTAATGAGGTACTCACTCTTAGTAACTGGGGATTCAGGCCTCTAATCAAGGTGTCTCTCTAATGTCAAAAGAGTGAATCACCAACTTACTCATTGATCTTCTTGAAAATCATCTCAAAAATTCCTTGTTGTTGTGCAACTAATGGATTGCTTGTCCTCAATACCTTGAGAACACCTCTCTGAATTTGTCTCTTGCTGTCTTGTAGGATAGTTGAATGCTCAGCTATATTAGGCCTTACTTGTTAACTCCTACTCTAAATCATAGACTTTGTATGCTGATAAACCTTTCTATCATTCTATGTCTCAATTGTGTACTGGAGTTTAAAGAATCTTTACTTGAGTTTAGAACCTCACTTATTCTCTTAAGACCTACTCATGACTTTTTGCACTAAGTAGTTACTGCACTTCGTCCTCATGTCTCCAGCACTTTCATAAATTCTGCATTTCCTTTTGCTGATGTCAAAGGGGGAGAGAAGTTTAGCAATATCAGTAGATCAAATCATGAGTCTTGGGGGAGATATGTTCCTGAGCCAAGGAAATAACTTGTCTTGTGAGGAAAAGAGCTGAGAGTGAGCTGTGGGGGAGTGGTTTTTGAGAAAGAAGTGCTTCTGCAGTTGTATTTACTTTGTCTGTGCTTGCACTTGCTTTGAATCTGCTTTGTCTGTTAAAGCTGCAGTTAATTGCTTGATATGCCATGATATTGCTTGATTCATAGTGTTGCCATCATCAAAAAGGGGGAGATTGTTGCATCCCTACGGTTTTGATGATGTCTTACACTATAAATCAATCTTCTATCTCTAGATTAATTCATGTTTCACCATGTAAATGAGTGCAGTTCATATGGTTGTCAGATAATATGCTCTACTTGGTTCTGTCTACACTCTGTCTGCAGAGTCTGGACAGTGGTGGGTCGACCCCTCCTTGCTGATGAGTCGACGCCTCAGTACATTAATCATCTTAGTCTGTCCATTCATTGGCCTTTCTATCCAAGTCCATACAACAGGACTGTAGCCTGTTTATCTGAAAGTCTATACATCCGGAAAGGGGCCATGTCTATACATTCTTCCGTTGAATTCATTTAAAGTCTATACATTGGCTTCGCATCTGCAAGTCTGTATATTGGCTTCATATCATAAAGTCTGTACATTGGCTTTGCATCGGCAAGTCTGTATATCGGCTTCAACTCTCCAAGTCTGTACATCGCCTTCAGACTTTCAAGTCTATACACTCCATGCTCATTCAAGTCTATACATCCACAGTGTAACTTCAAAGTCTGAACATTGTTTCACTCCGTCAAAGTCCATACATTCTCAGCTGAACCCCATGTCTATACAGTGGCCTCGAGCTTCTCAAGTCTACACACTGTCTTCGGCCTCAAAGTCTATACAGTCGCTGCACTGTACAAGTCCATACACTGGCAGCCCTGCAGAAGTCTATACATTGGCTCAAACATTCCAACTCTGTACAATGGTCCTTCGAACACTCCAAGTCTATACAATCTGCTTTCACGATTCAGAGTCTATACATCGTTCCTCGAAGGCTAAGTGTATACATTGCTCACCGTCTCACTAAGCGTCTCACTTGCTAGTCTACACATCGCTGTTGGGCATCAAAGTCTATACACTGCACCGTCTCAACTTGCGTCTCACTGAGCATCCATTCACTGTAAAGTCTATACAGGCTTCATCATCTTTAGAACGTCTAATGCCTTTACCAAAGTCTATACATTGGCAGCCTTTTACCTACGTTGCACTTTGAAGTCTGTACATCGAGTGAAGTCTGGTTAAGTCTATACATCGCATAGCTCTTCACATAGGAAGTCTATACACTGCTTGAACGTGTTCAAGCCTCTACAGCCTGCATGCTTCAAAATGCCAAGTCCATACATTGGCTTTGGGCTGAAGCCTATACATTGCTTTAGGCAGAGCACGTCTGTACATCGCACAACTTTCATACTTTCATTCTATTGTGCATCCTCTTCAAAACGAAGTGTGTACACTCGTTGGCTAACTGTTGAAGTCTGTACACTCAGTTAACCTACAAGTCTATACACTCGATTGTTAGGCTTTCAACCCTATACACTCGATTGTTAAATGCAAGTCTATACACTCTCTTATTTGAAACACTTGCTTAAACTGCTGTTTCAATGTCTACACATTCGATGCCTTCAAGCATTGTTCTCTTCGAAGTCTACACATCATCGTCTATACATCATCGTCTATACATTGAAGTCCATACAGTGCATACTGTTGTGCTTCAAGTCTACACACTGCTCCTCTTCATTACAAGCCTTTACACTCATTCTCCTTCTCTCGACCAAGTCCATACATCCATTGTCTTGACTACTGAATGAAGTCTACACATTGAGATCGCATGAACACTTACAAGTCCATATACTGAGCTCGCTGAAGAACCTCAACTCTATACACTCTCACACTGTGACACACTTGCCTATTTGGCATCCCTGAGTCTATACACTCGAGGGCCTCATACACTTCACTGAAGTCCACACATTTCATCCTTTGTGCTAATGCATTCTTCAGCTAGTCTATACACTGAGTTTGCTTGAAGTCTCACAAGTCTATACACTCCCTCAGTGTACACACTTACTTAATCTGATATCCTAATGTCTATACATTCGTATCTGATTGAACTAACTAATCACAGTTCTTTGTCTCAGCCTGTAGGTAATACAGGTCAATGATTGGGCACGTGAATCGAGGATGATACCTGGCACGTGATCCGAGAATGCTCTGGAAAGGGAGGGAACGAGACTCCCTCGTGTGAAGGCCTGAAACTCAGGTCGAAAGCCATATAAAAGGTTCCTTCTGCGATGAGATGGAGTGAACTGGAGAAAAAGCAAAAGAGTAGAATTCCTGACCAGAAGAAGAAAAGAGAGAGAGCCTCCACGTTCCAGAAAGAAGATAGAGAGAAAAGATTAGAGAGCAGTCCTGTGAGAGAAAAGTCTGAGTGAGAGAGAAGAGTCTAATTTGCTTCTTCGAAAGCTACATTTGTATTTGATTTTTCTGAAACGATTTGTGTTCATCGTTGGTCTTGTTTGCATTTCTGTTCTTCCTTTTATTTCTTCATATATCTGATCTCGAGTTGTTACCCTCTGGTGTTTGGAGGAAGGGAGTGTTACTCCGGTTTCCCTCTGGACTGCAGAGGAAGAGAGATCGTAGATCTCTAGTTTTGCTAGTGACGGGTTGTCATTAGCAGGTTCCCTCCGGGTTGGAGGAAGGGAGAGCTATCTCCGGTTCTGTTCTAGCTGGTAGCTGGAACAGGTTTCAAGCTCTGTGGGTAGCAGAGTTTGGTTGAGGGATTTGTTTCCTTTGGTTATTCAAGCTATATGGCAGCACATTGTTCGCAGACTGAGTCTGCAGGTTTCTAGCATTGGCTAGTGGAATCCTTACTCTAGTTGGAGTGAGGGGTGGATGTAGATTGTGGACTACAATCGAACCACCTTAAAATCTCTTGTCTCCTTTGTGGTTTGCTGCAATCATTGATGCTCTCTATCTGCTTGGCAATGTCCTTGTGTGTGGACGGCCTCTTCCAATCGCATCTTATTACTCTGCTTAGTTTCTCACTGCATTAGCTATTCTGTTTAGCTATATTCGGTAGGGTGATTTTCGAAGTAGTGATTTTCATCTGAAGTTGTTCAAATCGGGAGTGATCTATTCATCCCCCCCTTCTATATCACTCTTGCTGCGCTAACACTGGCATGCCCACGCACTTAATAGACAAATAAGCAAAGCCAAATAAACGAACAACGACGCTATGAGCAAATTTTAGTGCGTCCACAAGAGGCCGTAGAGGTGATCGACCTCGGCGATGACTCGGCTGCCGATGAATCGACTGCTCCCACGGGTCGCTCCCGAGCCAAAGATAAGGGCAAGGGGGCAGCCCAGGGCGGATCCTCTAGGCCGAGGGGGTCCAAGCACAAGGATCCCATGGAGGGCATGATCCGAGCCACCGCTAAGGCCAGGAAGCGGGCCAAGAAGGCCGGGTTCGTACTCCCAGTCGAAGGTGACCTTGTCGCGGCTCGCCCCTCCGCAGAGCATGATCGGGCCGACCCTACCGGGCGAGCTCTCCCACCCGCCAAGCAAGAGGAGGCCGAGGAGGTTGGGGCTGCTTCTGCGGTCGGCGACGATGCTGGCTTGGCTCCTCCTTCGGCCGGAGCCGAGGGGGCCGGGGCTGCTCCTGCGACTGGCAACGGTGCTGGCCCGGCTCTCCCCTCGGTAGGAGTCGAGGGGGCCGTAGACGAGGCGGGGGATGCTGGGGCCGCGGCCGAGGTTGGCGCTTCAGGTGGTGGTGCCGAGCCGGTCCAAGTTGGGGGGTCGCAAGAAAATCCGACCGAGGCACGAGAGGTGACCGAGGCCGCGGCTCGGTTCGAGCCACTCGGGAGGACGTCGGCCGATGGGGGGTTTTCCATTTCGACGGCCTTAGAGAGGCTTGGTATCCCGGGCCCTCTGTACCAGGTATGCCGCGGTATAGCCGCGAAGGTGAGGGGGGGAGGGAGGCAGTACTCCCCGTCTACGGCCCTCGTGGGGGTTATGGAGGGCGGCCTGGTCCTGGCCCAGATGGGGGCCACTCTGGCAGAAGCGTACGCTCGGTTGGAGTCAGAGCGAGTGACTCTGGCTCGGACCCTTAGTGGGTCCGATAGGAATTTGGCCCGGCTTGCCGAGGAGCATGATGGGCTTAGACGGGAGCTTTCATCGGTTGGGGAGCTGGTGCGGTTGAGCCAGCTGGAGGCCCGGGCACTAACCGAGCAGCTAGCTAAGGCCCGCGAATCACTCGAGAGGAAAAACATGCTTCTTGAAGAGGAGCGCCTTTTTCGTGTCGAGCTGGATGGCCGGTGGGAGGCTGAGCGCTCCGATCTGGTGGATCGGGCGGAGGAAGCTAAGCGCCTTCGGGGGGAGGCTGAGGCCGATCGAGCCGAGGCGGAGAAGCGGTCGGCGGAGGCCGAGGAGCGGGCAGCTGAGGCCGAGCGGAGATTAGCCGAGACGGAGCGGGAGAAGGTCGAGCTCACTGGTAGAGTGGGATTGGCCGGGGCGGAGGCGCTTGAGCAGTACAAATGCTTAGAGGCCTACCGGGTCAACCTTAAGGAAGCTGCCCTCCCCTACTACGAGTCAGTGCTTCACCGAGGCATCCACAAGGGGTTCAAGCAGGGCTACGACCGGGCTATATCTTATGCTGAGGAGCATGTGTCCGGGATTGAACTCTCATCCGACAATGCTACGACTCGGATCTGTCATCCTCCGGCTCCTCTGTTTCGGCGTCAGATGAAGAAGATCAGGAGGGCTCTTTGCCCGAGGGGTCGCCAGCTCCGGACGCCTCGGGAGGGCACGCAACCGAGGCAGTTCCCACGCCGGTGGGGTCAGTGCCAGGGTCGGCGGTCGCAGGGGATGCCGGGGGCAAACCTCCCGAGCCTTCCACTTCCCAGCTTCAGGGTGGGGCAGAGGCCTAATGTATCTGCTTTGCTTCCTCTCTTTGTATATCTTTTTCCTTTTGAAGAAAAAACTTTTTCTGTTGTGTAGAAAAATAGATAAGGCAATAGCGTTATGACGAAGACTTAACTGTTCCGTACCGTCATTGCTGTATTTTGTTCAGCGTATCTGCAGTGGTTGGAAAGTACCGATACTTTCCGCGTGGATCTCGCCTCATGGTTGGGTGAGCGTCTGATAGGGTGTCTTTCCATTTTCTCATGCTTTGAATGTTTGGCCGCTTCGTGTGTCCCGCTGGGGCGGAAACGAGAAGTTTGAGGTGACCGTTCGTAGGGAGAGATCCCTTTGGCATGTTTTTGAGGAGAGAATCATTTAAGGCAAATAGCCTTCCTTCGCCTATAAAAGGTCTGAAGGGCGTCCCTTCCTCTCCACCGCTTAGGGTTTTCCCTGACAGTCTTTCCTCATTCTTTCTTCACGTAGCGTTGTGCTGTTGTATTTGAAGCATGGAAGACGCTCTGGAAGATGAGGCTGCCGATGACGGAGGGCAGAGAGTCCTTGCTACTTCGGGTTTGAAGGAGGTTCGACGGCCGGTGGACGGGTTTGAAGAAGGTCCGACGTGCGAAGGCACGTCGTCTTCTTTTTATCAGTTCGAGCGGCGTTTGCGGGGAGGCGAGATGGCAGACGGATGGGGGCATCAGGCATCCCTGTCGCCCGTCCCTTCCTGCTCGCTCCATGTAGGGGAGGAGTAAGCCAATTAAGCTCCCTCCTTCCCGGGCTTTCCCCTGCCTCCTCGTCTAGCTCTACTGGTTTCTTTTTCCCTCTCGCATCCTCTTTTTCCCTCTTCTGCTCTTCTCATCATTTCTTTCACTCTTCGGAGGGTGCCTGTACTATCTTCCTTCCAAAGAGTTGGTAGGTTGGCGGGGAGGATGCCTTCATATGCATTCCCTCTTCCCCTTTCTCTTCCAAGTTCAACTTGGAAGGTAGCCTTCTCCTTCCTAATCCCTCTGTCACCTTTGTCCCGAGCTGCCTGAGCCAACGGGGTCGACTACCCTTTATCCGAGCCAGTTTCTGCACGAGGCAGAGTCAATGGCTGGACGCAGGAACGTCAACCGAGTGATGGGCTCATATGGCGGCGTCGGATGGATTTTTTGCTTTTTTGACATGTATTTTCTTGGCTTCGGCCTTCCTGATGTACAAGCGAGTTGTTTGAATAAAAGAAAGGAGGCTTTTATTTTATCTCATGTCGTTTACACAATGCTCAGTATTCAGAAGTAGAACTTGCGTAGTGTAGTCGCGTTCCAGGTCCGAGGGATGAGCTCTCCTTCCATCGTGGATAGTCAGTATGCTCCTTTTCCAAGCGTCTCGACCACTCGGTAGGGACCTTCCCAATTAGGGGATAACTTGCCCACCGCCTCAAGTGGTCGAGAGGCTTCGGATTTCCTGAGGATGAAGTCTCCCGGCTGAAAGTGTCTATCTCGGACTTTGGCGTTGTAGTATCAAGTGAGGTGGCGTTGATATTCCGTTGCTCGGATGCTGGCAATCTCTCGGAGCTCATCTGTTAGGTCGAGGTTTTCGAGCAATTTCTAATCATTTGCCTCAGACGAGAAGAAGATGACTCGGAGGGAGGGATTGCCAATCTCCAACGGGATCACGGCCTCGGTACCGTATACCAGCTGAAAGGGACTTTCATCGGTTGCCGTTCTGGGAGTCGTTTTGTGCGATCAAAGTACGTTCGGCAATTCCTCAAGCCAGCTGCCCTTGGCTTTGCCGAGCCTAGTTTTAATGCCTTTCAAGATAGTCTTATTGGCATTTTCGACCAGCCCGTTAGCCTGAGGGTGGGCGATCGAAGTGAAGTGATTGCGAATGTTAAGGTTGGCACATCTGTCACGGAAATACAAAGAATCAAATTGTCAGCCATTATCGCTCACTATCACCTGGGGGATGCCGTAGCGACAGATGATCGATTTTCAGACGAAGCTCCAGACGACTGTCTCGGTGATCCTAGCGGTGGCTTCGGCCTCGATCCACTTAGTGAAGTAGTCGATGGCGACGATGATGAACTTTTTCTGGGCCTGGGCTATGGGAATGGCCCGAGGATGTCGATTCCCCAACGACCGAAAGGATATGGCTCGGCAAAGGTGATGAGGTTCATTGCTGGCTGATGGACAAAGTGGTCAAATCACTGGCATCGGTCACAGTGTTGTGTGTAAGTCGAGCAGTCGCGCTGTAGAGTGGGCCACCAATAACCTTGTCATAGCAAGATCCCGGCGAGTGACCTTCCTCCTAAATGCGCTACGCACAAACCTTCGTGAACCTCTTGAATCGCTCGATTGGCTTTATCAGCGCTGAGTCACTTCAGGAGGGGACCGGAGAAGGATCTCCGGTAGAGAGTGCCGTCCAGGGCGACGAATCTCCGAGCTTGGTATTTCAATCATCGGGCTTCCCGAGGGTCGGGAGGCTCCTGAGAGTCTTGGAGCCACGAAAGATAGGGGGTACGCTAGTCGCTTGGGGAGGCAGAGTCAACAGCTAGGAGCTCTGAATCGATGCTCGGCCGCTCTAGCTCTTCGAGAAGGACAGATCGAGTACCCTCGGGGTCAAGAGAGGAGGCCAGCCGAGAGAGGGCATCCGCTCGGGAGTTTTCCTCCCGAGCTATTTGGACTACCTCAAAACTCTCGAACTGTTGTGCCACGGTTTTGACCAGCTGGAGGTATTTGACCATCGGTGCTTCTCGAGCTTCATAACCGCCGTTGACCTGGCTAGCGACAAGTTGGGAGTCAGTATGAATCCTGACTCGCTCAGCCCCCAACCGCCGGGCCACGCGGGCTCCCGATATGAGGGCCTCATACTCGGAAGCGTTGTTAGATGCTTGGAAGTTAAACTTCAGGGCGTACTGTAGCTCTGCTCCTTCGAGGGACTTCAGGAGGATCCCGGCGCCCCTTCCGGCTGAGTTGGAGGATCCGTCGATGAATAGTTCGCAGGTCAGCCCGGGCGCGGACGGAAATCTCTCTTCTGTCGGGATGATGCTCTCGGCTATGAAGTCAGCGAGCGCCTGACCTTTGATAGCCGAGCGAGGCTAGTACGATATATCGTAGGCCCCAAGCATGATGGCCCACTTAACGAGGCGTCCCGAGGCTTCGGGGTGAGCAAGGATCCTCTTCAATGGTTCGCCGATCACCACGGTGATGGAGTGCCCTTGCAAATAAGGTCGGAGACGCTTGGCCGAGGTAACCAACGCAAGCACGAGTCTCTCGGTTGCGGGGTACCTTCTTTCAGCCTCGTTGAGCACCTTGCTGGTATAGTAGACCAATCTCTCGACCCCCGAGTCATCTCTGACCTGGACCGAGCTAACTGTAGACGGGGTTGCCTAGAGATAGAGATGCAGGTCTTCGCCTGGGACAGGCTTGGAGAGCATCGGGGGCGAAGCCAGGAACTCCATAAGCTCGGCGAACGCATTCTGGCATTCCTCATCCCATGCGAATGTGGCAGATGCCAGTTTAGGCCCCCACAATAACTTGAAGAAGGGTAAGCATCGTTCGGCCGCACGGGATAGGAATCTGCTGAGTGCGTGATGCGGGACGGATGACGACCGGGCCAAGACATACGACGGACTCGATGTGCGGCCAGCACTAACACACTAAAGGCAAGCCGGGTGACTGACCACCGTGGCATTCTTCGGGTGGAGACATCTCTCAACAGCAAAACTAGGTAGCCCGACAATCGTCCCTTGCGAGGGAAACGTGGGGATCGCAACGGTTAAGGAACCACCGTTGCCTAGGGTGGTGCAGTCCGAGCTTAGTGCTCGACTGTAGCTAAGGAACGGGCGCTCTCAACTCACAATCACGGTGATTTGTAGCTAGCTAATGGCCCTATTCTCACAAACGTAGCATATTTGATAATATACTAAACCAGCAACGTGAGAGAGAAATGAAGCGCATACCTCCATGACTAGGCGTGGGGAAGAATTCCCGGCCGAATCCAAACAACCCCGGTACACACAAGTGTTAAGTTTACAATTTCAGAACCTAATGCCCACTCCACGTAGGGAGGTAAAGGGTTACAAACACTAAATTTGGGGTTGCTGGAACCCGGGTTGACGGGCCACACTCGCAGGAGGCAAGGGACGGGAGTTGGAGCCGATCGAGTGAGCCGAATGGAAGCCGACTCGGTTCTGCCCGCGCTGGTCACCCTGCGCAGCAAACTTGCGGAGGCCGGTACACCAAGATCCGATGGCGGATCGGAGCGCCGTTTGTTGGATAACGTCGGCGACAGTACGTAGTTTGTCCACTCCGAAGGGCGCCAACAGATGCCTTCAGATCTGGGCGCAGCAGTGACTGATTTGAGCTTCTAGTTCTGTGCTCACAGAACTGCATAGGAAGACAAATAATTATAGTAAAATTGGTTGCCGATGTCGGATCGAGGTGCCGTTTATGGGAGCTCGTCGGCAACGTCTAGAGGAAGAAGTACTCCAAAGATCTCACACAGATCTGGACAGGACGAGGTGGGGTAGAATCTTGAAGTCAGCTCTAGTTCTGAGTCGGATCTGCACAGATCAGCTCGCGCGATCCCACGAGAATCGTCGTCACGAACAGCACAGATCTGAGATCGAGACGAGATCGGCTGCAGCGTGAATGGGACTCAAAATCCTACCATCACTCCAAAAGGTAGCTCCTTATGACTTGAGAGGAGATCTGGGGAAATTCGTAATCAATAAACTCCAGATCCAGACAGCAGGCTGAGGCAGATTTGCGCGCCGTCACGAAACGAATTACAGCGGGCCATCCAGAACTCCGATCGACGTGAAACCACCTCTAAAATCTTTCTGACTCGTAGAAGTATGATTGGGAATTTTGGTGGAAGCAGATGATTAGAGGATGGTGAGGATATGGGGGTAAGTCACACACCCAAGATCAGTCCCGTCACAAGACTGGGTAGGGTATCACACCTAAGGGGGAAACAAGAGAATCACTCTCTAATTGCAAATTTCTCTCAAAAAAACTTCATTAACCTTTACACTAACATAATACAAGTGTTTATATAGTGGTTTGGCAAGGGGAGGGGGCTGGGGAGTTCGATGGAACAAGGGGAAGGGGAGGGGGCTGCGCCCCTTTGACTAAGAGAGGGAGAGAGTGGGACAAGGGAACACTAGACTTGCCTAACTTTCACCTACCTTTCAATTTCAATGGGAAGGGGGGTAGGTGGCAGCCATACTTTTGGACCAGCAGCCATTTTTCATGTTTCCATGTGGTAAATGGGGGAGGGAAGAAAAGAAAACAAAATAACTAGCCTAATACTTCCAAAGAAGGGGGCGCCCCCTTCATGGGCCAAGAATGGGCCAAGTTTGGTCCATGGCCACCCCTTAAGCCCATTCCATTATGTATGGCTTATGGCCTTTCTAGCCTAGATGGCCCATGAAAGAAGGAAGCCCAATTGGGCCTTACATGGCTTATGGATCCATCATGATGGTCCAAGGCCACTCCTCCTTAATGGATTCTAAAGGGGCTTTAAACCAAATGGCTTTTAAGAGCCTTACAATCAACCGAAAATGAAAACCCAAGTACAACGACACATTACAAGCCCAAATTTAATGCAAACAAAGGCTAAAAGTATCCAAACTCAAGCCAATTTGTCTCCATTTTCAAGGAAAGCTGATGTAGTCCGATTGGTGCTCCGCATATGGTACCGTCGGCTCGCCGGTTCGTGCTACTCGCTCGCTCTGGTATCCGCACCAATTCTCCCCGGGTGGGAGGAACTCGACTCCGTCGAGTAAGGGTCCCAAAGCTTGAACTCTCTGCATGTGATCAAGGCATTGTTCATCGTGGGACATCCTCGCCAACGCACTAAGAGGTGTTGGTAGGCTCCATTCCTTGTGATGATCACCTGCTCATCTAGTATAAAATCTATATGCTTGCATTGAGGCTGGAAGAGGTGGACTCTCGGGTGGTGTGTCACTCACAATAGAAGGATAAAGCCCGAAACTCACTAGGGATCACCGCGAGTTCCGATATGCTACCAGATTAGAAACATGGAACGTCGAGCTGACACCATAGTCATCCAGTAGTTCAATAACGTACGCATTCAAACCCACTTGTTTCGTGACTCAGGAAAGGCGGGTATCGTGGGCCTAGAGTTGCTTTACGGCCCCCAAGAGGAAACCGTTCAGGTATGACCCTGATCATGACGTACTCTCCCTTTTGAACTCACGAACATGTAGCATGTATCAGCTAATTCCTTATACGTGCATGGCTGGCCATTTATTGGGACACGACTTAATACAAACCATATGCATGAAAGAAAACAAACTGTAGAAACAAACAGACACACACATGACCTTAGACATACATAGACACCAAACAAACAATGCAACCAACAGCTGGAGACTCTTAGAAATCTAACATGAACCTACTGACTTCTAAATGGGGGTTCAGAGGTTCGGGAGGATCACACCCAAGTGCACATCGCCTTGGGTACCCAGGTTTTCAGGCTCTTCTAAAAGCGACTCAAGATACTCCTTCTCGAGTTCGGGGTCCGCTTCATAGATGACCTCCACTAGCTCTGGTGTGGAGTCGCGGACTGGAGTGTCCGAAATAGCCAATGATTCCTGAGTGGGACACATGGCCGCAAAATGGCCAATTCCACCACCCTATGGCACTGGTCACGTGGCCCTGTGCTAGAAGATGCTCCACCAGTCATCGGCCCCTTTTTCTTGTCTTCTCGACGGGCCGGGGGTGGTGGGAGCTGAGGTCGGGTAGGCAATGTGGGCTGTTGGGGGTATGGGGTGGGGGTTGGTGCATGTGGGCGAGGGAGAGGGTCCCTTGGAGGGAGAGGCCGAGGCCTGAGAGCAAAGTGGTCCTGGCGAGGGGGTTCCAGAGGATGAACCACCAGAAATCGGCTATAGGAACTTGGTGTGGTCCGAGAGTCGGACCCACGCTGAGGGTTGGTTCCCGTTCGCTGGACAGGAGCAAAATCTGACTCAAACTGCTCTAATTCGAGAGCAACTTGATAGGTGGCCTCCAGGGTGGTTACATTTCGGCGAAAGAGTTCGTACTGATAGTGGGGCCGCAGACCATGACAAAAGCGGGAAAGAGGCATCGTGCTCTCTTCCGAGATGTCACATCGCAAGAAATATTCATCAAACTCTACGATGTACTCAGACACAGACCTATCACCTTGGGTGAGGTTTTGCCACCGATCAATGAGTCGTTGATGGTACGAGGTGGGAAGATACTTAGTTCTAAGCCTATCCTTCATCTCATCCCAAGACTCAACCGGGGGCTCTCGACGTTGATAGAGCAAGCTCTCCACATTGCGTCAATAAGTTTGCGCTTGCCCTAACAATTTCATTTTTGCAAACCTGACTCTCCGGAGGTCCGTCATTTCGAACCACTAGAAGTACCGGTCCATGCCGGCCTCCCAATCGAGATAGACCTTTGGGTCCAAAGACCCATTGAAAGTGGGAGGGTCTGCTCGCACGGTCCTAAGGACTCTATCATCCTCCTCATCTCTTGGATGATGAAAGCCATGACGGCGTCGGCCATTCCCCCCATACGCATTATCGGACGCATAGTCTTCTAGACCAAGGTCACGACATTATGGTTCGATGGCCTGTTGCCGGGCGTTTTGAGGAGCAGGTGGGGGCTGGTTTTGGGCCGCAGGAGCGGCCTGGACTTGGGCCATGGGAACGGGT
The DNA here is from genome assembly GCA_022559845.1 of Amorphophallus konjac. NCBI lineage: Eukaryota > Viridiplantae > Streptophyta > Magnoliopsida > Alismatales > Araceae > Amorphophallus > Amorphophallus konjac. The sequence continues at coordinate 207,369,866 of CM040119.1, forward strand.
TGGCCTTGGGCCACCGGAGGAGGAGGTGCGGGTGGGCCTTGAGCCGCTCTCGGGGGGTCCCCGTGTGACATTCTATCTAACCGTCCAACTAGATCTTGGACAGACCTGTCAAAGGTCTCCATGCGTCCCTCCATGGCCCTAAGGCGACCATCCATATTATCGGAGAAATTCCAAAAGGTAGCCTCGGATTGGTCCAATCGAGCCATAATGGCCATCATTGCCTCATGTAAGGAGTGGAAGTCTCCCGTGGGTTAGCCATAGATGCGGGGCGATGGTATTGGGTACCACGCCGGGTGGGCATGCAAAGACACGAAGGTTGGAATGCACTAACTAGGAACCTAGACTTAAACCAAGACTCGATACGTGGTGGAGCTAATCGATCCGAAGATCACTCGCGCAAGTGTGCGGCCTTCCCGATAGGCGTAACCTAACGATCGGACGACACCTTTTAATATACCGAATATTGGAATGCAAATGTAACCTTGGACTTAAATGACCGTAGACTTAAACCGACGCTCTGATACCAATTTGATGCGGGATGGATGACGACCGGGCCAAGACGTACGACGGACTCGATGTGCGGCCAGCACTAACACACTAAAGGCAAGCCGGGTGGCTGACCACCGTGGCGTTCTCCGGGTGGAGACGTCTCTCAACAGCAACACTAGGTAGCCCGACGATCATCCCTTGCAAGGGAAACGTGGGGATCGCAGTGGTTAAGGAACCACCGTCGCCTAGGGTGGTGCAGTCGAGCTCGGTGCTCGACTGGAGCTAAGGAACGGGCGCTCTCAACTCACAATCACGATGATTTGTAGCTAGCTAACGGCCCTATTCTCACAAACGCAGCATATATGATAATATACTAAACCAGCAACGTGAGAGAGGAACGAAGCGCATACCTCCACGACTTGACGTGGGGAAGAATTCTCGGCCGAATCCAAACAACCCGATACACACAAGTGTTAACTTTACAATTTCAGAACCTAATGCCCACTCCACGCAGGGAGGTAAAGGGTTACAAACACTAAATTTGGGGTTTCTGGAACCCGGGTTGACGGGCCACACTCGCAGGAGGCGAGGGACGCGAGTTGGAGCCGATCGCGTGAGCCGAATGGAAGCCGACTCGGTTCTGCCCATGCTGATCACCCTGCGCAGCAAACTTGTGTATGCCGGTATGCCAAGATCCGATGGCAGATCGGAGCGCCGTTTATTGGAGAACGTCGGCGACAGGACGTAGTTTTTCCACTCCGAAGGGCGCAAACAGATGCTTTCAGATCTGGGCACAACAGTGACTGATTTGAGCTTCTGGTTCTGTGCTCACAGAACTGCATAGGAAGACAAGTAATTATGGGAAAATTGGTTGCCGATGTCGGATCGAGGCGCCGTTTATGGGAGCTCATCGGCGACGTCTAGAGGAAGAAGTACCCCAACGATCATGCACAGATCTAGACGGGACGAGGGGGGGCAGACTCTGGAAGTCGGCTCTGGTTCTGAGTCGGATCTGCACAGATCAGCTGACGCGATCCCACGAGAATCATTGCCACGAACAGCACAGATCTCAGATCGAGACGAGATCGGCGGCAGCGTGAATGGGACTCAAAATCCTATAATCACTCTAAAAGGAAGCTCCTGATGACTTGAGAGGAGATCTGGGGAAATTTGAAATCACTAAACTCCAGATCTGGACAGCAGGTTGAGGTAGATCTGCGTGCCGTCACGAAACGAATTACTGCGGGCCATCCAAAACTCCGATCGACGTGAAACCACCTCTAAAATCTTCATGACTCGTAGAAGTATCACTGGGAATTTTGGTGGAAGCAGATGATAAGAGGATGGGGAGGATATGGGGGTGAGTCACACGCCCAAGAGCAGTCCCGTCACAGGACTGGGCAGGGTATCACACCCAAGGGGGAAACAAGAGAATCACTCTCTAATTGTAAATGTCTCTCAAAAAAACTCCATTAACCTTTACACTAACATAATACAAGTGTTTATATAGTGGTTTGGCAAGGGGAGGGGGCTGGGGAGTTCGATGGAACAAGGGGAAGGGGAGGGGGCTGCACCGCTTTGACTAAGAGAGGGAGAGAGGGGGACAAGGGAACACTAGACTTGCCTAACTTTCACCTACCTTTGAATTTCAAAGGGAAGGGGGGTAGGTGGCAGCCATACTTTTGGACCAGCAGCCATTTTTCATGTTCCCATGTGGTAAATGGGGGAGGGAAGAAAAGAAAACAAAATAACTAGCCTAATACTTCCAAAGAAGGGGGCGCCCCCTTCATGGGCCAAGAATGGGCCAAGTTTGGTCCATGGCCACCCCTTAAGCCCATTCCATTATGTATGGCTTATGGCCTTTCTAGCCAAGATGGCCCATGAAAGAAGGAAGCCCAATTGGGCCTTACATGGCTTATGGATCCATCATGATGGTCCAAGGCCACTCCCCCTTAATAGATTCTATAGGGGCTTTAAACCAAAGGGCTTTTAAGAGCCCTACAATCAGCCCAAAATGAAAACCCAAGTACAACTACACATTACAAGCCCAAATTTATTGCAAACAAAGGCTAAAAGTATCCAAACTCAAGCCAAATTGTCTCCATTTCCAAGGAAAGCTGATGTAGTCTGATTGGTGCTCTGCGTATGGTACCGTCGGCTCGCTGGTTCATTCTACTCGCTCACTCTAGTGTCTGCACCAGTGCGGCAATGCGTCCAGTCAGGCGTTGAATGTCTTTGACGCAGGTGGGTGGGCGCATGTCCAGGATGGTCTGGACCTTGTATGGGTTGCCCTCGATCCCACACTGGGTGACTAGGAAGCCCAACAATTTCCCGGACCTTACTCCGAAGGTGCACTTGGTGGGATTTCGCTTCATATTGTATTTCAGGAGGGTGTCAAAGGTCTCAGCTAGGTCGGCGAAGTGGTTCTCGACCTTTGGGGTTTTGATGAGTATGTCGTCAATATAGGCCTCGACATTCCGACCGAGCTGTCCCTCAAACATATGGTTGACCAACCTCTGATACGTTGCTCCAGTGTTCTTCAACCCGAAGGGCATCCGGGTGTAGTAGTATACGCCGAAATCGGTGATAAAGGCGGTCTTCTCGATGTCTTCTGGATTCACTCTGATATGTTGATAACCTGAATAGCCATCTAGGAAGTTGAGTATCTCGTTGCCCGAGGTTGAGTCAACCAGTTGGTCGATGCTAGGTAATGGATAGCAGTCCTTTGGAGTAGCCTTGTTCAAGTTGGTGAAGTCCACGCCCATTCGCCACTTTCCCGAAGCTTTTGGCACCAGGACGACGTTAGCCAGCCACGTCGGGTACAGGACCGGTCTTAAAAGACCAGTCTTTTGCCCCTTGGTGACTTGCTCCTTGATGATCGTCTGCTTCTCGGGCATGTGCTTCCTTCTGCGTTGCTGTACGGGCTTCACGGTTGGGTCGAGGTTGAGCTTATGCATCACCGTCTCCTCCAGTATCCCGGGGAGTTGATCATCAGACCATGCAAAGACTCGGATGTATGCTGAAAGAAAATCTTTGTATTGCTGTTGGACTTCAGATGTTAGGTCGGCTCCAATCTTTACTCTCAGGGTCGGGTCGTCGTTTAGGAAAACCGCTAGCAATTCGCCTCCAGGCTCAGTGGTTGCAGATTTTTCCTCGACTTCCCGGGGGCCCTTGTTCTTCCTGTACGGCCTTATGGCTTTAACCGAGATATTGTAGCACCTTCTGGCCATGGCCTGGTTGCCTCGGACTTCCCCCAACCCATTTTTGGTGGGAACTTCATTTTTTGGTGATAGGTAGAAGGCACTACTTTCGTTCGGCTGAGGAATCCTCAGCCGAAGATTGCATTGTATGCTATCATACCCTTGATCACTATGAAGTCCGCCATAACCATAACGGTCTTGGGTGGGGTGCCAAGAGTAACCGGCAGGCTTAGGGCTCCCTCGGGATAAGTTGCATGGCCATTGAACCCGCACAGGGGGAGTTCAGATCGGGCGGAGTTTAGACGGATCCTCCCCCATCTTAAGGAAACATTCATAGGATAATACATCGGGGGCACTTCCATTGTCAACTAGAATCCTTTCTACGTTACAATGATTTATTGTGGCCGATATGACTAAGGCGTCGTCATGCGGGGTGGTCAGCCCTTCAGGTCTCGATCGGAGAAGACTATGACCTGAGGCTCACTTGGCGGGGCCTTGGGAGGCTCGATGGCTCGGCTCACCCGCTCAGCATGACGCTTCCTTCCTCGGCCACTGTCTCTTCCTGATGCAGCTCCTCCGGTGATGACGTTGATATGGACCCCGCGAGGGGCGTTGTCGATTTCCTCTGGGGCGCCTCGGTCTTCCTTGTGCCCGGCCACGAACCGGGAGAGGTGCCCCTGACGAACGAGACGCTCGATCTCATCCTGGAGCAGATGGCAGTCGCCGGTGTGATGTCCGTGGTCGCTGTGGAATAGGCAATGCTTGCTGCGACTGCGGTTCTTCGACCTCATTGGCTCGGGTTGGTGGAGGAGGCCCGAGCCTTTGATGTCCTCATATATCTCGTAAACTGGAGTGGTTAAGGGAGTGTGTCACGCCCCGAGAGCGGAAGATACCCGGAGACGCGCGACGAGTTTATATCAATCATGTCAATCAGAGTAATAGTGTATTCGACACCAAAATCAGAGATGCGTAAAAGTAAAGATAATCCAATCCTCTATTCCTTCATAAGAATATGTCTATTACAAACCTTTGAAGTACTAACTAAAATAAAGGAAAAATACAAGGTTGACTCAAGAAAATATGAAAAAGACTAGACATCACAGAAGAAGCTCTATCTCTTTCACTCTTGATTTTCCCCATCCGTTTGAGTTCCCTCATCGTCGGACTTACCTGAAAAGTAGGGAAACACTAAGTGAGCGAACGCTCAGTAGGAAAAGTTATATCTCAAGAACTAGCAAGGGGTTTAAGTAACTACATCTTTTATGAATGCACTATAGCTATGCATGCTCACATAAAACGACAAGATAGAAAGAAGGTATAGCAGGAAGAACTAGTCATGAACTTTCAAGAACTTATATCAAAAGATATCCAGATATTCAAGCAAGTATAGTTGTCATATCAAGTCATGTTGGAATTTGGCTATTTCATTCAAGCACGCGAGTAATTACCCTTTTTCGGGCCAAGCAAGTCATGTAATATCAAGTCAAGTACAAGTACAAGATTTATGGAATGTTCAATCAAGCTAGTCATGCACTTCGGTATAATGCCAATATCGTGATCAATCAACTCGCATGGGCACAAGTACTTTCGGGTGCTCCTCCCAGGACCAGATCGGGCCCTATAAGCGCAGGCATTAATCATATATTTTAACATCCACTTCTGTGTATAGCCAATATGGAATTTCAAGGATAAAGCTTGTAGACATGTAGGATAGACCTTGATAGAATAGAGTCCAAAATATGACACTTGACATAGAATGACGATAATAACGGTACAATCATGATTATCGATAAAACTAGGTGGAATTGGTTCCCCAACTTGGGTACTATGACAAACAAGTATGGACACTTTTTATATAGAATTGAGGTCCACATGAACAGCACATCAATGGCAAGACGTCCTCATTCTTAATGTAGAATTGAGGTCCACAAGAACATCATGTTGCATATAGAATTGGGGTCTACAAGAACATCATAACAATGTTGATATAGAATTGGGGTTTACAAGAACAGCATAACAATGGCATGTTCTTCCCTGTTCATTAAGATAATTCTCATGTCATACCCATGGCATGACATGAGGGCCGGTATTACCATGTTTCTATAGAGGGACATGGCAAAGATTATGTAATGGATTTTTATGGTACAACCAGCTCAGTCGGCCTTGAGGGAATCCAAGGCTGCGAGGAGACTTACGGAGGTCTCTATGACTAACTCGCTAGTCCAAAGGAACGGAATATCCAATGGAGAGCTTGTATGTCAATGAGAATCGAGTGGGTAATGCGATAAATCGTCGTAGAAACGTGGGACTATACTCACGGACTGGAATATAGTGCCGATATGTATATGTATACACATATATATATATAATGAAACTCTCGGTAAATAGAAATCAGGGAAATCAGTAATGCAGGAAAATAGCGACTTTGGTAAAGCCGTCTTTCATGAAATTAACGCCTTAATCAGGGGCGTTTATATTAAATTTGACGACGTACAGAGAAGTCATCCTTTCAATACTTCTAATTTACATAATATCAAAAATCTGGAATTTTTAACAGAACGCGCCCTGGACAGGGGCGTTACTCTTCAATATGCGCCCTGGTCTGGGGCGTCAGTTAAACATGCGACGACTTTGTCCAGGTCGTGATTTCAAGAATTTATCAACTTTCCAAACAATAAAATTTCAGGAAACGAGGTACAGGGTCATGACAAGATATATAGCAGGATTTCGCAGGTATAGTCATGCAACATATTATTTTCATGGTTACATAGATTTTAAATATTAAACATGGGTATTTATTAATTTCACAGAATTGACGACTACTGGGCAGGGCGTCAAAACAAGAATTACCGCCCGAGTGTGGGTCGCTTCTTTATGTTAGCGCCCTGGTCAAGGGCGTTGCTTTGAAAATTGCATAGAAAGCATCCGAAACCACAATAAAACTATATCCATGGATGATCGATGATATTATTAAAGGTATTAAGCTAGTTTGGGCTACGTTCTTGAGAAAACCTACCTGATGATTATCTGGGTGAAGATATGTGAAGAGAACGATACTCTATTTTTACAACAGAGTCTTCTGATCACCGGCAGAAGAAGAAGATGATGCTTGGTGAAGAGCCTTCGTTCTTCAGTCAAAAAGGACGATCATCTTCTCAACACAGACAACCTGTATAGGAAGATAAGGAAGGAAAAGAACATCAACGTTCTTTCAACACACTCAACCAAAAATAAAGAGGAAGAACATTACCTGTTCTTCACGTTGATGACAGCAGCAGCAGATCGCCAAATAGCGATCAAGGGTTGATTTAGGATGGTATTTATAGGATTTTTAGAATCCTAATAGGGTTAGAGGTATATTGGAAGTAATACTTCCCTGATAGAGTCCTTACCATATCCTACCTTCGACGTAGTTATCCATATCTTGCCCTGGATAGACTCCTGGGTTGAACGAAACTCGAACTGAATTAGCGTCTTAAGCGAGGGCGTCGAATTTAAATTGACGCCTTGTCTAGCGTCGTTACCTATGTAAAACGCGCCTATGTAGAGGGCGTTTCATTTACTTTCCTTAATTTTATCTTCCTGTTGTTTGGGATTTGACGCCCTTTTATATAGACGTCCTATTTAAATTAACGCCTTAAACAGAGGCGTTGCCTTTTGAATCAGCGCCTTGCTAAAAGGCGTTATTTTCCTCTTGATTAATGATTTAATCATTTAAGCTCTTTGTCATCTTATTCACTTATCTTTTATGTTTAATTTGATTTATTTATAAATCTTGCTTTTATCAGGGTTGTTACAGAGTGTACCGCTCGTACTTCCGTGACGGTTCCTTGCTTTCCCCGTCTTGGTTCCGCCTTTTCCCTGGACCCGAGTTTGGCTCGGGTGCCTGCTTCTTGTCCCCCTCCCGACCGGAGCTGGTTGCGTCTCGGCACGCGCTGAGAACTTCTTTGCACTCAGCGTGGCGCAGAGCCAGAGTCACTAGCGTAGCAAGGGTCGAGGGAGGGTGGAGGACAAGTTCGCGGTGGAGGTTCTCGTCGCGGGTGCCCCCGGTCAGCGCGGTTATAGCCGAGGCGACGTCCAGGCGGGGGATCCTCAGGGCTTCCGATTTGAATCGGGTGATGTAAGCCTGAAGCTTCTCCCCTTGCGCCTGTTAGAGGGCCAAAAGCCCCGCCACCGACCTTGGGGGACCGCTCCTGGTGAAACTCTCTTTGAAGACTCGCCCAAGCTGCTTGAAGTCTCGGATGGATCCGGGAGCCAGGGTCCGGAACCAGATTTGGGCGCCTTGGACCAGAGTGGTCACGAAGGCTCGACATTTGATGGCGTCGGATGCTCCATGAAGGGTCATCAGAGCATCAAAGCTGTCGAAGTGATCGGCCGGGTCACCCTGGCCGTCATAAAGCTTGAAGGTCAGAATGGAGGTTCTAGGAGATACCTCTACCTTCAAGATATAGTCGGAGAACGGGGATTTCTCCTCGTCCTCCGTGGAGGAGTCTTTCTACAGGGTGCGTAGGGGGTGCTTCTGTTCCGCGAAGCGCCTCTCAAATTCTCGCAATCGGAGGGATAGCTCCGGGGGGGGCTGTCTAGGCATTCCCCAGGGACTTCAGTCTCTGGGTTCAGATGGCGTACCCCGGGTTTCCTCTTTTTCGGAGTGGAGGAGGTCTCTTGCTCCGGATTAGGGGCTTGTGAGGGTCCTCCTGACCTGTTATGGATGATCTGCCAGCGTCAGAGGGTGAAGCGGCCTCTAGCGGTGTGCTGGAACACGTTCTCGTGGGGGGGGGGGGGCTCTCCGGAGGGGCGCGTGACCTTCCATCCCTGGCCGCCTGAGTCCTCATGAGTTCCACGAGGACATCCATTTTTGCGTTGAGGGCCTGGAAAGCGTCAGCGCCGCCGTTAAGCGGTAGCCCTACCGCCGCGACGGGAGGGGGCGGGAGCCCTACCGCCGCGGGGGGAGGGGGCGGTCCGTCGGAGGGAGTGCTGGCATTGGAGGGGGGATTTTGTGAGGCTTGAGAGGGGCCTTCTCCCGCCGCCACCATGTCCTTTCCCCTGTCGTCGGTGGACCTCCTCCCTGAACTTCTTCGCACTATACTGGCTCTTCGGTCGTTTCCCACAGACGGTGCCAGATGAAGGGGCGTGATCTCGCGCTTGTCCTGAGCGGGATAGATGATCACCGAATAGTGAACTGTAAAGAAAGGGAAACGGATCAGGGGGCCCCGGGAAGGTTCCCTGGGGAAAACCCTCCGATGCTTAAGTCAGTAGAGCAATGGTGGAAGATATGGAGGGACATAGAAAGAGGTGCATGAGATCCCCCTACACCAAGGTGATGAAGTGGTTCCTGCTCAGGGAGTTTTATGCGTGTATTGCCCTTACCTTTCGTTGGAGGTAGTCTCAGGTTTATATAGTGCACTGGTTTCATGAGTCCCGTAAGCTAAGGGGTTTCAGGCGGGCGTTATGTCCTCAACGTGGGATCTTTACGTCCTCATCATGGGATCTTTATAGCCTTGAGGGATCATGGGCCCCCTTATCCTCATAATCTCCTGCTCATAAAGGGTTCTCAACAGTAGCATGGATAAGCAATCGTCGATCATCCCGAGCATAAAAGGTGCCAACCCTGTCCAAGTGATAGGCATAGCTCGGATGAGGATAGATCGGAGTGGGCGTTGAGCGCCTGCCCTTATCCCGGTGAGGGGATAGATCTGGCATGGGTCTTTCTCTGACCTGGCCGACGATCGGGCCTTCCGAGCCTAAGGGCCGCCGAGGAAGGGTGTGATCCTGAGTGAACTTATTTGGGCTTTCTAGCTTATGTGGGCCCTGTGGGGCTGTCACTTAGATGAGTTGGGCCTCGTCTGGTCCAGATGGACCTAATTTGGCCACTTTCTAGATGGGCTACAGAAATCCCCCTCTCCATAGACAATATAGAGTTTCAAGGGAAAGCTCTTGTAGAGATTTTAAGGTAGATCTTATGGAATAGAAACTCAAGGATAGAACTTTCATGTAAGGACATACTATGGTCAAAACGGTACAATCACGATACTCATTAAAAACTGGGTGGAATCGGCTCCCTAATGGGTGACATGATATCAAGAATAAGCGCTCATATTCACATGATTGCTCGTCCTTTGTACATGATAAGGTAGGAAGAACTAGTGTCCACATGTAGGGCACTAAATCCTTAAGTGATAGCAATGGTATGGTTTCCCCATTCCATTAACTTAAGAAACAGTCCCACGGCGTCTAAGAAGCATACCATGAGGGCCGATATACCATGTTTCTTTAGAGTGACATGGTAGTGAAAAGTGTCATAGATTTTAGTGGTACAACCTGCTCAATCGGCTTTGAGGGAATCCAAGACTACGAGGAGACTTACGGAGGTCTCTATGATAAAGTCACCAGTCCGAAGGAAGGAATATCCCACGGAGGGATCATCTATTACCGAGAAATAGTGGGGTAATCGATAAAACACCGAGAAACGTGGGACTATACTCACGGACTGGAATATAGTGCCAATAGATATACCCACTGAGATGGGTTACAGAAAAACCACGAAAATCAGGAAGCAGGAAAATGGCGCCTAGGGTAATGTCTTCATTTTATAAAATAGCGCCCTGAGCAGGGTCACTATTTCATTAAATAAAGACTCTCCATTGAGTCGTTGTATCTAAGTTACATATCCATATATATATCAATTTCCAGAAGTTTTCATATATAGGGGAATGGCGCCTACGCACACAGTCTCCTTTTCTGAATATAGCGCCCAGGTCAGGGGCGCTGTATTGAATGGTGGCTGGGTGACAGTCGTTGTTCAATCAAGTGAAATTTGGTCATAAACAGTAGCACTTTTCAAATAAAAATAATTTTGCAGGAATGAATATATGGATAGGTAGAGAAAAATAGCAGGAATCTAGCAGTATACTCATGCATTAGATTAGACATCAGGATTCAAAGTTATTAAATTTTAAAGATGGTGTACTTATTTAATTACTGAAAGAATAACGACTGTGTTTACAGTCGTTTTATGAAAATAGCGCCCTATAGAGGGGCGCCCTTTTACTAAAACTTTGTAAAATGAAGCAGAAACAACTGAAAGCCAATTTATCATACATATATGCATGCTCATGATCTAAAGTTATTAGGTTGGGCTTGGTACTTGAGAACACCTACCTTCGTGGGTTGATCTAGGCGTCGAACAGAGAAGAAAATAAGAGTAAAACGGCAACTGCAGGTTCCACAGAGTAGAGGAACATATGATGTTCTTCCCGTTCACCGTAGCAGACAGAAGGAAGTAGCAGGGATAAGAGGAAGCTATGGTTCTTCTTCACGATATAGGCTGCAATAGAGGAGGAAGTTGAAGCTTCTTCCTTCACGTATGATGCAGCACCATAGCAACAATAGTAGTAGAAGAGACCCTTCTTCTTCTCAGCCGCAGGTGCAACCTCGATGAGCGGCAGAGGTTGACGACGATGCCGAAACTTAGAGGCAGTAGCCTTGGCAAGATTTTAGAGGGATATATTTATAGGGAAGGAATCCTACTGGGGAACTTTGAGTTCGATCGAGAGTAAGATACGTAAGAATCCTATTGGAAACAAACCTTTCCACGTATCAATCCTTCCAGATCGACACCTTCCCTATCACGTCCCGAGCGCGGAAGATACCCGGGTCAGTGATGCGCCTATATCGATCGTGTCATTCGCGTAAGATCAGAGTGCACATTTTACTCGACGATTCATTGCTAATTTAAATTTGAACAGAAACCTTTGAACATAAACCGTAGTCCAAGATGTCAATTAATTAACCAGAGTAGTAATATCCCAAACTAATTTCAAAAAGCTACAAATTTTGACATAATCCAATCCAGCTTAATCATAACTGACTGAAAAATGGTATCATAGATTACAAGTCTTAATAATACATGAAAATACATGACATAGGACCTAAAATACAAAGGACTGGACCTAGCGGACGGTACATCCAACTGTGACTCTAGCACTCATCACTCGGTATCGGTCCCATCCGGGCGGTGGTTGCTATCCAAGTTTCCTAAAAAATGTTATGTTGGGTTCGGTGCGCCCCCTCTTTGTCTTTGATAATAGTTTTGATGATCACAATATATTGTGTGTTTTACATATAGTTCAAAGTGAAAATATTCTGAGTAAGTGATGTGGAAAATGTTTGTTGTTGTCTCATGAGCTGATATGTTGCATCTTCTTCTGCAGGTTGTCTTACTTGTTCTTCACATGCACTGACCTACCTTTGGACATGCATCGACCTCTTCTGGATTACTTTCATCATGTGCATCGACATCACCATGTTTATCTCTTGATGCACTTCATACATGATGTTTTTCATTGGTGAAATCATGTTTTCATAGAAGGTCATAAGGCCCTTGAGCCTTGTCTCTTGTTATGGATTTGTGTTTACTCATATTGCAAACATGTAATCCTTTCCTCATCTTCATGGTTTCTCTTCATGAGTCCTTTGAATTAGTAGACATGCTTGAGTTGGGAAACATTGGCGCCGTCATGCATATCCTTTATGGGGTTTCTGATGTGGCTTTCGCCTAACTTGCTTTCTATAATTCTTGGTTATCCAAGTTTGTCTGGTGTTCTTAAGACCCTCTAACAATGCTATCTGACTTGGCTAAATCATGTCTTCAAATGGGGTTAATGGGGTTTTTAATGAACTGACATAAATGCTTGATATTTTGCTATCCATAGTTGTGAAGGTTCAGTTTGCTCTGACTACATTTATAATCCATGTGTGTATTGGCATGACATTCATGATAGGTGGATTAATCTTGGTCTTTCAACTGGGTTTCAATATCTGAGTAAGGAATGGGAGTTCAGCATGTTTTTGGACTGAACTTGGGTTGTATGCATTGAACTGTGTGAATTCTCTATTCAACTTGCTGGAAATCAAGTTATTAATTTGCAGTTGTGCAGAGGTAATCTTGTGTGCTTCATTTGTTCAGACCCTGGCCTAATATGCATAGACCTTGGCTGAACATGCATTGATCTTGCCTCTTGGTCTTTCATATGCATCTTACTTGGTTGATTTGGATCCATGGTAAGTTTCTAATTTTGTATATAATCCATTTCATGATTTGGAGGATTATGTGAATTCAGTTTGGACTGCATTTTATCTTCATAAGTTGAACTAGGAACCCATGTGTGGTTTGCATGAATAATATTGATATGTGAAAAACATGGACTGACATGATCTTATGTTTCAAGATATTGCAGATTCTATATGCAGATTTCTCTCATCAATGGTAAGAATCTTGGATTGAAAATGGCTTCTTGAATTGCATTGACTTGAATATGTGTTTTTATTTACTGCAAGTTCAATCATGCTCACAAATTCTCAATGGCAACGGTAAGAATGAGCATCTTGAATTTTGGTTGCTGGTGGATTATTGGTATGCATTGAATAGAACTTTTGGTTATATGCTCATTGCTTGTTCATAGAAGTTGAGTTTGCATGTGTCACATGCATGCTCTTCTTAACTGTCTTGAGGTTGTTCTTTTGCTCATTTAGCTCTCCATATTGTTGAGTAGTGGACATCGGATCTAGAGGGGAGGGGTGAATAGATCTGCCCCTCTTTTCGCAATGCAACCCTCTATATAGCTAGATAAAATAAATCGCAGCGGAATATAACTAGCTTATCGAAGAACATTATGATTCGCTTGGCAAGATGAGCAACTAATATATCGATTTGAACCTAAGCATGCATCTACAACGAAGCAATCACATAAACAAACCACAACACAAAGGATTTTAAGGTGGTTCGGACTGAATCCCCAGTCCTACGTCCACCCCTCACCAAATCCGGTGAGGCTCCACTAGTGCCACGCACTGAACCGCAAATCGGAAAGACCTCCGATTGCCTTCCTACTAACCACAGGTAGGGACGTCAACACCGCAGATCGGACAACTTCTGATTACCTTCCGACTAACCACCGGTAGGGACGATCTTCAGTTTCAAATGTTTGAATGAAATGGAAAAAGAACAAATATGAAATCACTCAAACAAGATATAGAATATGCTCAAAGTAAAAAGATCTTGTCTGAGTTGCATGAGCTTGAATCTGATGCTTCGATGGTGTCTTCTTCTTTGAGAGATGATCTTCCTTGAGTTGATGAAGAAGATGAAGGATGCAGATTTGATCTCCCTTGAGAATGAGCTTCTATGGATCACCTTGAGATGAGGAAGAGGATGATGGTTACAGCTTTATCTTCACTTGGCTTGGGGTTGATCTCCTCTAGAAGTAGCTTTAATCACTTGAGGATTTGATGAAGAACTTCTTCTTACAGTACTATTCACGGCTAAAGTACTCAAACTTATCTCCCTTGAACACACCCTTACAGCCTCCTTTGATCTCCCCTCTTAGCCTCAGGGTTTCCAACACTCTTGTATTGGTTTTATAGACTTTGAATGGTCCTTGGACATCCCCCAGACCATATCCACAATCCATGGGGCATTGGGTGACTTTGGGGTTAAACAAATACAAGGAAAGGGGCTCTTCTCGAAGTAAAAAACAAAGTCAACATTGAAGGCTCGGGGCTGGCGGTCGACCTGCAGAAGCTGGCGGTTGACCGCTACTGAGAAACGCTGTAGACAGATGGTCCTTGGAATTTTCGGTCGACCGCTACTGGGCTGGCGGTGGACCGCCACTAAGACTCGTGCAGACTAGGAGCTGCTAGCTGGGGCGGTCGACCGCCCCTGTGCTGGCAGTCGACCGCCAGCTGGGCAGACCCCGGGTCTTCTCGGTTCAGTCTGTTAACCCCTTTAGCTCAGTCGCTTGAGTCCTTTAGCAGTCCGTTCTCATCTGTGGCATCAACCTTGACTGTCTTGAAGTTTTATTACTGAGTCTTCAATCAAATCTTTGCTCTGGGGGCTCCGCCCCCGGAAACCCCCGCAAGGGGCGCTGCCGCCTTGACCCCCGCGACCTGACCGGGCAGGTCGATCCCCGCGACCTGACCACGCAGGTCGATCCGCGTGCGAGGGCGCAATCATTTAGCTTTCACTTTTGCCATTTCTACTTAATTCATTGTCCATTCATTGGCATATCTATCATGAACAAAACATCACGTATGTCAGTCATATGAGAGTGGAAAATAATAATGACTTATAGTGTTTAGCTATTATCAAAACCAAGAATATCCAATAACTCAAATGACCACAAGATGATGTTGAATGACCCAAACCATAGCCCATGTCAAATGATGACATGGGCACAACACATATTCCTTATTGAAGATCTAGTTTGATTGTGTTTTAAGACCCCTCATTGCATGTCATTCTATTGGCATATCATGTTTTAATTATAGGGGTTTGAACTTTGTTGAAGGTTCTAGGCCTTTTCTTTGGATTTAACTCGATTTTCTCTGCGGTCAGGGAAAGTGTCGACTCAAGGAGTCGACACTTTCCAGCCAGCTTGCTGGCTGGACACTGCTGGCTGCAACTGTCAACTCATTGAGTCGACACTTACAGGTCAGAGGTCTATTTTAATGAAAATAGAACCTCTGGTGAAAAGTGTCGACTCTAGGAGTCGACACTTTCACCTGGGTCCTATTTTTTTATAACGGGGCAGAATGCTTTGAGAAAAGTGTCGACTCTAAGAGTCGACACTTTCTCTGGGTGACCCGAATCGAGTTTACCATTTTGGTTGCGAACTCCATGGATTGAGATCCTATTGGGTTGGTGTTTTACACCATTACCCTTAGGGTTTCTCTACATGTCTTAGGGTTGCTTTGAGAGGGTTTTAGAATGGGCATTCATGTCTTTTGTTGCTAGTTTTCTCCTTGCTATATGCTGGCCGCGATTGCTTCAAAAAAGAACAAGCCTGCGCTAATATTGTCTATCTGGTTGCAGGAAAGGGTGAGGGCGCCGCTCTACTTGGAGGAGGAAGAAGAAGAAGAGGAGGACGTCGTCTACAAGCTCATCACTGCGGATTTCTTCCAGTTCTGAAGGCATCTGCTGAAGACTCATCTCCGGGAGTCTCCTGGTTGGCTTCCACTCCGCGAAGAAACATTCCAGCGCACCCTACTACCCAAATGGACGTGGTTCACTGTAGATTTGAGGGGGTTTTCTTCTTCTCTCATCTCTACTTTTTTATCTGAGCATTTATTCAAGTTGGGCGATTATTATATATCCTTTATTTTGTCAAACTTGATATATCATCGTGTGTGGGTGGAGTTGCATCTCCGTGTGTGTGGTTTTATTATGGGGAAAGTTTCCCCAAGTTTCGTTGTGGTCGACGGAGCTACGTCACCGTGTGGCTTTAGTGTCCGGAGTGTGTTCCCCGACGTTGTGTGTGTGTGTGCTGCAGTGGCAGCGTTTTGGGGTGTGTCCCCGTATGAGTATTGCTGCGGAAGCAGCGTGTGTGGTGCTGGGGCTTGTCCCCGTGTTGCTACGTGAGTAGCGTATAGTGAAGCCTCACCGGGTTCGGTGAGGGGTGGACGTAGGGAGTCCGTCGTGGTTCCGAACCACCTAAAAATCCTCGTGCTTCGTGTGAATGCCTGTGCGTTTGTCCTTTTCTTCTATCTCCTTTCACAGGTCAATTATATAGATTTTTATTCACTACACCTCTACACATCACTTCATCCGCTATCCGTGTCAGGATTAATTTAATTGTTCCATGCATTAAAAATCTATGTGAGATCGAAAAGATTGAGAGATATATTGTATCTCACGTTAGTTTAGATCAATTAACGTAGTTATTTTGATCCCGCTGTGTTTAGTTTAAATTATTTTTTAAAAAATCCACCATCTCGGCAAGGGGACAATTCAACCCCCCTTCTTGTCTGCCATCTACTCTGGGCCAACAATTGGTATGAGAGCCCAGTATCTAATTTTCATACGCGGACCTCACGGTCTAGGAGAAAAGATCACTTTATGATGGCTTGCATGAATTTGATTCCCGTCTTTGATGGTTTTGATTATGCTCTATGGCTTGGAAAATTCTATGTGTGGATTACTAATACTAATCCGAAGCTTATGAATCTAATCACTCATGGTCCTCACAGTCTTCCTAAAAATGAGTCAAAGTGGACCGATGAGGATAAGAAAAAGAATTTTGATAATTTGTTTGTCTTGAATGCTCTTAAGGCTTCTGTGGACTCTAATCGATTTACTTTTGTTTTATCTTGTAGGTCAGCCAAAGAGATCTGGGATGGGCTAAGCGAAGCCCAAGAAGAAAGTTGGAAATGTGAGTGCCTCGTGGCCAATAATGAGATCGCGCGTCAAAGCGAGGAGATCTCAAAGGTAAACTCCGATTCTGATGATGGAGATGAGCTTAGCTATAATGAGATAATGAATGCTTATGGTGAGTTATTTGATAGGTATAAAACATTAAAATCTAAAAATTGAAAATTGAAAAAGAAAATTGAAAACTCTTGTGTTGATAGCTCTTCATGTGAAAAATGCACTAAGCTTGAAAAATCAGTCAAGTCTTTCATGCTTGAGGTTGATGATCATAGAGAAACAATTTTAATTCTAAAAATTGTAATTGAATCCTTAATGGCTAAAATTTTAGAACTTGAAAACATTGAAAAGGAACCTAGAGATAAATCGAGCTGTACTGATAGTGATCAGATTTTGCTTAATGAACTTTTTATGAATGATAAACTTGCTAAGGAGAATGAAGAATTGAAGCATTTAAATTCTACTATGTCTGAAAAACTGCTTGCCCTTGAAAAGGGAAAATGCATGTCTGTTGATCAATCTGAGAGAGTGCATGTATTGTTACATGAAATCGAGAGTCATAAAGCTATCAATGTCTTATTGAATGAAAAAGTCACTTCATGTAAAAAAGAGATTGCTGATCTTGAAATGCATATCTTGACATTGGAAGATGAAATCAAGAGTATGAATGAGTCTGTGCTTTTATGTGATAAAGAAAATCTAAAACAGAAAAATATCATTGATTGTCATTGTGTGCATGAAAAATCCCCCACTGTTGAGTTTGTTCATGCTTCAAGAAAAAGAAGGAATGTTTCATGTTATTACTGTGGGAAATTTGGTCATGACATGTATGATTGTTCTTTGATGAAATTTGATGATAATGAGATATTGAAGTCAAAATTAAAAATTGTTGAAGAATCTAAAAATCATGAAAAACCTGTGAAGAAAACTTCAATGTTCATTGCTACTATTGTGGGCTACATGGTCATGTGTTTGAAGATTATTTTATAAAGAAAAATGATGATGAATGGTTTGTCAAAAGGAATTTTTCATGTCATTACTGTGGTAGTTTTGGACATGTAATGAATGATTGTCGTGTAATGAAAAATGATGACAATTGGTCTTTGAAAAGAAAATCTTCTCACTGTTTCTATTGTGTCCTGGGTGGTCATTCAATGGATGACTGTGCCACAATGAGATTGGATGATGAAAGGTGCACCAGGAGATATAAGAATACATTTTCACGTGCGAGAACTAACCCCTCGGGACCCAAGATGGCTTGGGTACCCAAGTCTCCAAAATGAGAAATCTATTTTGCAGGGGCGCCTTGAGGCCAAGGAACGTTAATAAATAAAGGTTTCTCAAGGCGAGAAAGAAAATGGTTTGTTTTGAAACTTATTTTGCTGAAGTTCATTTTGAAAGATCTACAAAAGTAAAAGCTGAGTCTGGAGCTGTTTTACATTTCGTGAATAAATCCTATTTTTGAATGCTTTACTGTGTACATAAAGTCTTTCACACTTTTGCTCATACTGTGCAAATAACAATTCAGTTCTTGAATGCTTCAGTTTGAACATAAAATCCTTCACACTTTCAATCACCTTTTTTTTAAATAACAGTTCACATGTGCATATAGTTCACATACGTATTTTCATGCTCATATCATGCATGCCCATGCATGTTTGTAGATAGAAATGATTTTCAATCATCCTTCAGTTTACATGCATACACTTGCATATACGTTACATACTTGCGTGCTTGAATGCCATGATCTTTCGGTATATAAAATGGTGTTAGGGGAAGGTTGGATTTTGTCCAACCGGAGAGCTTTCACTACGCGTGAGGTGGTCTTCGGACCTACGTTCTCCGCCAAGTACCGATAATCAATCTGCTTGAAGTCATTGAAAAATCCCTAGTTGATTGCATGTATATACTTTATACAACCACTTCTTGATATCCTTCTATGACCTTTCAACTTGCTAAATGAAATTGCATTGATTTAGACATGTTTGTTACATGGCATATATTAAGGGGGAGATTTTTTATAACCGTGCATACACTTAGGGGGAGACATAACTATGATTAGACTAATTCATGTCTTACATTCAGTACAACCACCCACACACTTTGCACCTTTTTGTGATAAATGATTCAATTTAATAAGGATTTCAGTTATTCTTCTCAACACTTTAGAGGACTCTTGAATCTCTACATGAAAATCACATATCTCGTGAGGAAAAAGCTATTTACCCCACAAAAAAGTTGTATAAGTGGAACGTGAATCCGAGTAACCGGGAATCCCCCCTAAAACAAAGGAGGAAACTCGTGTCGACAGGAGAAACAATCCACATCAAAAATAAGTGTGATCTGCCACCGAGTAGTCGGAAGTGTCCCTGAGACAAAGGATACAACTAGCACCGAAAAGTGACAAAATCTATAGTTAAAATAAGTGATGTAACTAAGTAACCGGGAAATACCCCTGAGACAAAGGGTATGACTTGCGTCAAAAGGTTAGTCACCTTTTTGTGTTTAATCAAAGCTTTGGGGTTATACGTAGCTATCAAATTTCGAGCATTGTGTATGAAAGTGTATGGATGATAAGTTCTTTTTAGTGTTCTTTAAAAAATATGGTTATCCATATTGTTTGAAATTCATTGCTCAATCTTAACTTAAACACTTTGGGTTTGATTGTGTGAATGTTCTTTATGAATCAATCATCTTTCATGGTTAATGTTGTACTTTATTTATGTAAGCACGACCTTCTTAGTATTGTTCATGTTCATCATGTTCAACAGCCAATTGCATAATCCTTACACCCGTCCCAAAAGGACTTGCTTGAGTCTATATTTAATTACGCATGCTTGAATGCTTGATTGCTTGATCATTGTTGTTCATACGATACATCATTTCACATCTTTTGATCATACTGTCCATAATAGCTTAAATAACCCATTGACAGTCAATTTTTGTTCATGATAATTGGGGGAGAATAACGTGCTCTTTAGCATAATACAGTGTGCATAGCTTAGTCTTACTTTTACACATAGTTTAGTCTTTTTATACTCGTGCATAATTAGTCATACATTTAGCAAAAATTACAAAAATCTGAGCATTTGAGTTTTCTTTCACACATCTTCCTCTCATGTGAGGTTAATTGCCGGGTTCATGCACTACTTTTTGAATCTTCATCTCTGTTCACCTTGTCCCTCACTTTTTGATAATTTCAAAGGGGGAGAGAGTTTTGGTGGCCACAATATATTGTCATCATCAAAAAGGGGGAGATTGTTGGGTTCGGTGCGCCCCCTCTTTATCTTTGATAATAGTTTTGATGATCAAAATATATTGTGTGTTTTACGTATAGTTCAAAGTGAAAATATTCTGAGTAAGTGATGTGAAAAATGTTTGTTGTTGTCGCATGAGCTGATATGTTGCATCTTCTTCTGCAGGTTGTCTTACTTGTTCTTCACATGCACTGACCTACCTTTGGACATGCATCGACCTCTTCTGGATTGCTTTCATCATGTGCATCGACATCACCATGTTTATCTGTTGATGCACTTCATACATGATGTTTTTCATTGGTGAAATCATGTTTTCATAGAAGGTCATAAGGCCCTTGAGCCTTGTCTCTTGTTATGGATTTGTGTTTATGATGAGGACATCTCGTGCCACTCTCTCTGGCTCGGGTCGCCTGCTCCAGTGTGAGGTGGATGAACTATGATTCTCACATGTTATCTCTATTGTTGGGTCTTATATCATGTAAATTTTTTTAATTGAGTCATGCATGTATCCTCTTTCTTTATTTGAGTCAGTCCATTAGGGTATTGGGCCATTATGTTATCTAATTGGGCCAAACTAGTGGGCTAGGCCCATGGGCACCTATGGGATAGTCTTGGTCTTTTGTCTATTTGTCAAGGGTCTTTTGGTCATTGGAAAAAAGTGGGAGCCTATAAATAGGGCGCATCCCCCTCATTTGTAACACCTTTGATGAAATTGGAAAGAAGAATCCCCCTTGGCTATTTTCTCCCCTCTTATTTCTCTCTCTCTTTCTCTTTCTCTCTCCTCCTCTCTCACCACCCCACCTAGACTTCTCCACTCATCCTCCAACCACCCCACCTAGACTTCTCCACTCACCCTCCAACCACCCCACTTAGACTTCTCCACCACCTCCACTCATCCTCCAACCACCCCACCTAGACTTCTCCACTCATCCTCCAACCACCCCACTTAGACTTCTCCCCCACCCCTCCCATCATTCTCCAACCACCCCACCTAGACTTATCCACTCATCCTCCAACCACCCCACTTAGACTTCTCCCTCCCACCATCCTCCAACCATCCCACTTAGACTTCCCCACCCATCCTCCAACCACCCCACTTAGACTTCTCCACCCCTCCCATCATCCTCCAACCACCCCACTTAGACTTCTCTACCCACCCTCCATCCCCCAACTATCCACTCTCCCTTCCCCAAGCAAATCTCCACCTTCCCAAGCTTGAAGCCACACCCCCCCATCTCCCACAGCCACCAGCCTTCATCCCATTGCCAAACCCTCACCCATTTCCACCTTCCACATCCCCTCCACAATCAGACCCAGCTCTGGGTCGCAGGCAGCAGAGTACCTACAACTTGAAGAGGCCGCTACGACTTCATCGTGAAGATTTAGGAGGCGTGCCATATACCAGTGGAATCGTCGTCCTGTTAGCTTCACAATGAGGGCAGCCCCGCTGTCTTCTAATCTTGAAGCTATCCGGAGGAGCCATTCTCGGCAACCTGTGTAGTTCCTCCCAGACTGCTGACCAGAGCCTTAGTGCAGAAGCTTCCCCGGCTACTCTCGTGCATATCCTAGAGCGAAACTTGGCCGAAACAATCTCCATCAAGTCCCCCATCTCATCTAGGAAGAAGGAGGTCGTTCGCCCTCCGGAGCGCCTGTTTCCAGCCGACTTTTTCGGAGCGCACAGACTGGTCCGGCCAGGCCCAGTTGAACAGACCCTCACTCTTCTGATCATATCTTTCTCTTCTGACCTCTGTTCATGGTACCGTTTGTTTTTCCTCAAAGCTTCCTTGACCACGGTCGTGTCGACGGCAACATCACCTCGATTAGAGTCCAGGAGCGCCCGTAGCAGCTTCTGCAACAGCCATCCTCGACTGTGTTCCAAGTAGGGGCAGTTCGGACCAGGCCGGGACTCCGAGCTGTAGCGACCACCTCCGACCACTGAGCGGCACCGGGCTTCTACAGTCTGTTCTCTGGTCAGTCCCAGTCATCCCTGCACTGGTCCCACCTCCGGAAACCTCCATTCGAGCTCGTGGCGGCCCTGAATCCGAGCCGCTGTCCTGCTGTCCCTGACAGAGCCGCAGTAGCGTCCACCGTAGAGACGAAGGTACCGCATCCCGGGCTGACCTCTAGACGACCACCAGCGCTTGCGGCCCACTGCCACCAGATCCTTGGCCGACTCAGCAATGGCCTCGCCTTCCTGCAGCTCCGAGAGATGCCCTTCACGCCCCGGCTCTCAGCCCCATTCCCTGCGGGTCAGATCGGGATAGATTCGAGCGTTGCTGTTCTTCCCCTCCCCTCGCTTGGCCGGCTGAAGGCCCCTCCCTGCGTGGAGGTAATTTGGCTGTAAATTAACTTAACCCCCACCCCGAGAACCCCCCCTCCTGTGTGAGGGTGTAGTGCTGTACCCAAATTATTTTTCAGGTCAAGCGCCATCGACGCAGCGTGCGGGTGTGTGCCCACGCTGCCCCGCTCGCCCTCGTCTACGGCCGGGATCGGTGTCTTCACACCGATCAGGTGAGTGACTGGATATCCCGCGGCTGGTATAATTATTTGCTTACCTAGTATTGCTTGTGAATGCCCATCGGACGGAGAGACAAAAGCCCGGACTCGCACACCAATCTTAGTGTGCCCACCGTGGACCGGGAGTGAGAGCCACCCACGCCCCAGCGTGCTGGCCGCCCACGAAGTTGGGAATCCTAGACCCTTAGGGGTCAGCCAAAGCTAACCAAGTCCCTTAGAATATTTGGGTCCCACCTCGGACCCCCGCCATCATCCCTCGGTACCACCGAGAGATCGAATGTGCCGCGCGAGTAAGCCGCTAGCGTAAGTTCGTTGAATGTTCTTGTATGCTTGCGGGTCTAGGTCCTAGGCTCATTAAGTCATACTTCATCACCCATGGGCTGTGCCACATTAGTTTACTCATATTGCAAACATGTAATCCTATCCTCATATTCATGGTTCCTCTTCATGAGTCCTTTGAATTAGTAGACATGCTTGAGTTGGGAAACATTGGTGCCTTCATGCATATCCTTTATGGGGTTTCTGATGTGGCTTTCTGCCTAACTTGCTTTCTATAATTCTTGGTTATCCAAGTTTGTCTGGTGTTCTTAAGACCCTCTAACAATGGTATCTGACTTGGCTAAATCATGTCTTCAAATGGGGTTAATGGGGTTTTCAATGAACTGACATAAATGCTTGATATTTTGCTGTCCATAGTTGTGAAGGTTCAGTTTGCTCTGACTGCATTTATAATCCATGTGTGTATTGGCATGACATTCAGGATAGGTGGATTAATCTTGGTCTTTCAACTGGATTTCAATATCTGAGTAAGGAATGGGAGTTCAACATGTTGTTGGACTGAACTTGGGTTGTATGCATTGAACTGTGTGAATTCTCTATTCAACTTGCTGAAAATCAAGTTATTAATTTGCAGTTGTGCAGAGGTAATCTTGTGTGCTTCATTTGTTCAGACCTTGGCCTAATATGCATAGACCTTGGCTGAACATGCATTGATATTGCCTCTTGGTCTTTCATATGCATCTTACTTGGTTGATTTGGATCCATGGTAAGTTTCTAATTTTGTATATAATCCATTTCATAATTTGGAGGATTATGTGAATTCAGTTTGACTGCATTTTATCATCTTAAGTTGAACTAGGAGCCCGTGTGTGATTTGCATGAATAATATTGATATGTGAAAAACATGGACTGACATGATCTTGTGTTTCAAGATATTGCAGATTCTATATGCAGATTTCTCTCATCAATGGTAAGAATCTTGGATTGAAAATGGCTTCTTGAATTGCATTGACTTGAATATGTGTTTTTATTTAGTGCAGGTTCAATCATGCTCACAAATTCTCAATGGCAGCGGTAAGAATGAGCATCTTGAATTTTGGTTGCTGGTGGATTATTGGTATGCGTTGAATAGAACTTTTGG
This sequence comes from Amorphophallus konjac, assembly GCA_022559845.1. Classification (NCBI taxonomy): domain Eukaryota; kingdom Viridiplantae; phylum Streptophyta; class Magnoliopsida; order Alismatales; family Araceae; genus Amorphophallus; species Amorphophallus konjac. The sequence continues at coordinate 207,393,950 of CM040119.1, forward strand.
TTATATGCTCATTGCTTGTTCATAGAAGTTGAGTTTACATGTGTCACATGCATGCTCTTCTTAACTATCTTGAGGTTGTTCTTTTGCTCATTTAGCTCTCCATATTCCTTATTGAAGATCTAGGTTGATTGTGTTTTAAGACCCCTCATTGCATGTCATTCTATTGGCATACCATGTTTTAATTATAGGGGTTTGAACTTGGTTGAAGGGTTCTAGGACTCTTATTTGGATTTAACTTGGTTTTTTCTGCTGTCAGGGAACCAGCTTGCTGGCTGGACACTGCTGGCTGCAACTGTCGACTCCTTGAGTCGACACTTACAGGCCAGAGGTCTGTTTTCAATGAAAACAGAACCTTTGGTGAAAAGTGTCGACTCTAGGAGTCGACACTTTCACCAGGGTCCTATTTTTTTATAACGGGACAAAATGCATTGAGAAAAGTGTCGACTCTAAGAGTCGACACTTTCTCTAGGTGACCCAAATCGGGTTTGCCATTTTGGTTGCGAACTCCTTGGAATGAGATCCGATTGGGTTGGTGTTTTACACCATTACCCTTAGGGTTTCTCTACATGTCTTAGGGTTGCTTTGAGAGGGTTTTAGCATGGGCATTCATGTCTTTTATTGCTGGTTTTCTCCTTGATATATGCTGGCCGCGATTGCTTCGAAAAAGAACAAGCCTGTGCTAATATTGTCTATCTGGTTGTAGGAAAGGGTGAGGGCACCGCTCTACTTGGAGGAGGAAGAAGAAGAAGAGGAGGACGTCGTCTACAAGCTCATCACTGCGGATTTATTCTAGTTCTGAAGGCATCTGTTGAAGACTCATCTCCGGGCGTCTCCTACGACCGTGGTTGGCTTCCACTCCGCGAAGAAACGTTCCAGCGCACCCTACTACCCAAACGGACGTGGTTCACTGCAGATTTGAGGGGTATTTCTTCTTCTCTCATCTCTACTCTTTTATCTGAGTATTTATTCAAGTTGGGTGATTATTATATATCCTTTATTTTGTCAAACTCGATATATCATCGTGTGTGGGCGGAGTTGCATCTCCGTGTGTGTGGTTTTATTATAGGGAAAGTTTTCCCAAGTTTGGTTGTGGTAGACGGAGCTGCGTCTCCGTGTGGTTTTATTGTCCGGGGTGTGTTCCCCTACGTTGTATGTGTGTGTGCTGCAGTTGCAACGTTTTGGGGTTTGTCCCCGTGTGTGTATTGCTGCGGAAGCAGCGTGTGTGGTACTGGGGCTTGTCCCCGTGTTGCTATGTGAGTAGCGTGTAGTGAAGCCTCACCGGGTTCGGTGAGAGGTGGACGTAGGGAGCCCGTCGTGGTCCTGAACCACCTAAAAATCCTTGTGCTTCGTGTGAATGCCTCTACGTTTGTCCTTTTCTTCTATCTCCTTTCACAGGTCAATTATATAAATTTTTATTCACTACACCTCTACACATCGCTTTATCCGCTATCCGTGTTAGGATTAATTTAATTGTTCCATGCATTGAAAATCCATGTGAGATGAGAAAGATTGAGAGATCTATTATATTTCATGTTAGTTTTGATCAATTAACGTAGTTATTTTGATCCCGCTGTGTTTAGTTTAAATTATTTTTTTAAAAATCTGCCATCTCGGCAAGGGGATAATTTAACCCCCCTTCTTGTCCGCCATCTACTATGGGCCATTAGAGCCCAGTCTCTGATTTTCATATGCAGACCTCACGGTCTAGGAGAAAAGATCACTTTATGATGGCTTGCATGAATTTGATTCCCGTATTTGATGGTTTTGATTATGCTCTATGGCTTGGAAAATTCTGTGTGTGGATTACTAATTCTGTGGGTGGATGGGTGTGGGGGCGACCCCAGGCTGTGTGGGGGTCTGGTAGATGGTGATCCAAGGTGTGGGAGGGGCAGAATGGGGGCTGGAAGATGGTCTAGCAGGTGGAGGAAGGGGGAGCTGCGAATTTGGGTTGGGAAGGAGAGAGGGAAGGAGAGATCTCACCCAAGGTTAGAATGTGACTTAATGGGGGTCTTGGGGATGGGAAGGGGTGTGTTGGGAGATGGAGAGGTGTGTTGGGGAAGGGAAGGGGTGGCTTGGGGAAAGGAATGGTTGCTTGGGGAAGAGGAAGGGTTGCTTGGGAGAATGGAGAGGTGCCTAGGAGAGAGGAATTCCACCTAGGGGTTGGAGGGGAATTGAATGAGTGTATGGGGAAGGGGGAGGGGTCTTAATGAGAGGTGAATGGGGAGGAGAGAGAGAGAATTTTGAAATTGGGGGTGGGGAGGAGAGAGAATGGGGTTCGCCCCCTTTAGAGGGAGAGAGAAGAGAGAGAGAGAGAGAGAGGGGAATCCACCCCTTAGAGAGAGAGAGAGATTCTCACAATTGTAGTGGAATTTCAAATTTTCTCTCAATCATTCATTAGTTCCAAATGGTGGGAGTGGGGTCCTATTTATAGGATTCTCACAATTTAACATAAGTCCCTGACTTTTGGACTACTAACACTAAACCAAGGGGAAGGGGGTGCCCCTGGGCCTAGCCCATATAATTGGGCCCATTAACCTATCAAACCAACATAATGACTCAAGACTTAGGTAAATAACTACCTAACCTAGGTATTAGACTCAAATAAAAAGGAAAATTACATGATAAGACTCAAATAAGCAAATGAAAAATACATCATATGACTCGAAATAAAGCGGCGAACAAGATGAAGCACAGTTGGCGAGCATCGGGATCCTCGAACAATTGGGATTGTCGGAGATGTCCCCATCATACCCCCGGGGTGCGGAGAACTCGACTCCATCGAGTATGGGTCCACCGGGGAAGTGGTCTTCTAAAGCAGCTCGGGGTGAACCTCAACCTCCAAACTCAACCCTACGTCTGCAACCAGGGGATGGTCCTTCATCCTCTCACGGTGGCTTAGGCACACCCTCTTGCTGGCGATGGTACCCTACTTGCCTAGTATTGCCTCTGTGTGCACACGTCGGGCTCTCATGCTTATTTTTGGTGGCTCTCCGAGGGTATCACTTATAAGGGAAGATATAGGCTCAAGGTACTCACTAGGATCCACCGCGGTGCCCATATAGGGTGCCGGATCCGCCACGTGGGAAATGGAGTGAATCCCAAAACCCATTAGTAAGTCCAACCCGTAAGCCGGGTTGCCAAAGCCACTCGGAACTTGGCAAGGTCCAAGTCCTCGTGCCCTCAAGTTGGAGGTGACACTAGAGTAGAGCCACTCCAATGTCACCATCGATAAGTTGCCTACTTGGAATTCCAAGTGGCGCTCGCAAGCTTTTGCCCACTCTTTGTGAACCTCACCGCTCGTTGCTAGATGCTTGCGTGAATGCGTATGCCATGCACTATGATGCGGTGTGGGTGTGAAAAGCTTGGTGTGTAAAGGTGGACCGGGACAACCATATGTTGACCAGTCATGCTTTGACGCCAAGAAGACTTTGATGGAATTGGGAGGACCAGGACATCCATAGGTGGACCTATCATGTAATAATGCCGTGTAGACTTTGGTCAACCTAGGTGGGCCAGGGCACCCGTAGGTGTACCTATCATGCAAAGTGGTGATAAATATCGGGGGACCCAGACATCCGTAGATGCCTTTGACATGTGTATGACCAATGTTAAATGAGGGAGGGCCGATACACCCGAATATGAACCAATCATGCATTCTACTTGACATGTGCGTGATATGAACGAGTGGACCTGACTTAAGAATCATATCAAGTGGTGTTGTACGCCAAGACTTATGCACTTTTGTACCAAAGATGTCTACTATATGTGGGCTTTTGGACCTCCATTGGAATGGGTCAAAGGGATCTAGGAAGGTGGATATCATGAAGTGGGGCACTTCCTCGATCCCTAAGTGTGTATTGCCCAAAGTCATGGCTCCCATGGTGTAATCAGAGTCTTGGGACAGATGAGCTTGGTCCAACATGGTGGGTGAGGGTAGGAAGGAGCGGGTGATAAGTGATGTGGGTGGACCACATGGGTACTCGAGCTCCCAAAGGAAGGGGTCAAAGGGATCATGGAAGGGGCCACCTAGAGAGAGGAACTCTATGTCTTCAAGGTTCCCAAATGGTGAGTCATCCTCCTCTAAGGTAATTGGGCCAAGGTCTCTAGTGGGTTGGCCAATCAAATCAATTGGAACCTCAATGGGTGGGGAGTGGGCCAAGATGGGTTTCTCATCCTTGGGGAAAAATAGAAGAATCTCAATAGTGCAATGCCCACTTGTGCAAACGGAAGTGATGGAGCCAATGGTGGGGTGGGCAAAGTTAATGGTGCTAGGCTCCGAAGGTCCCATGGCAAGCAAGCCGGTCAAGTGGACTTGCCAATATAGGCAATCCACAAGGTCTCCTAAGTCTCCCGTGAAGTAGAAGGTTTGTAAAGTGACATGGGGAGACCGAGTGGGAACAATTTAGGATTGATATCCCAATGGTGGTGAGCTTAGGAGGGTGGGACTTTGCTTGAGCCATTGGAGTATGGACTCATCTATGGTGACGGTGTGCGGCTCATGAGGACCCGGACTAGGAGAGGTGGGTGGAAGTGGGGGGTCTAGGATGTTCTCTATGGTGGGAGGTGGATCCGGATTGGCATCCATCTCCACTTGGGTATGTGTGTGGGCCACAACTTCCAAGGATAATGGGGTAGGATAGTCTATGGTGGGTGGAGTGATAATGGTAAGTGCATGGTACTCTCAGGGTGGTGTACATGGGTGGACTTGGGTTGGGCTTGGTCGGGGAAGTTCTTGGGTTGGAGTTGGGGTCGGGGGTGGAAGATCGGTTGGTTGAAGAGGTTTGGGTTGAGGTGCGTAGATCTTTCTAAGATCGGCCCTCATTTCATCCCAAGATTCAATGGGTGCTTCCCCTTTGGCTTCTCTCAAACCTACAATGTTCTCCCATTCTTTCCTAGCTTGGCGCCAGAGTAAACTCTTGGCATAATTGACTTGCATAGGCCCTGGTAGAGTGAACCTCCCAAAGTGTCGATCTATGGAGTCCTCCCACTCTAGATATATACTAGGGTGGGTTCCGTCAAACACAAAGGCTTCTAATGGGCCTAAGAGTGGCGAATATGCCAAGTATGAGGTAGTCATGATGGTGGACAAGGGTGATGCATGCAATGGCCCTAGGACAAGACTTAGTAGAGACAAGTCTAGAACTTGCTCTGATACCAAATTGATGTGACACAACCCCTTGGAGGTGGCAGCCACTTGACCAATGCACCTTGGACCTATATTCGCAAGCAAGCAATCGATCGACGAACCCCATTCTCTCTCCTTCCCCACCCTCAATTTTAAAATTCTCTCTCTCTCCTCCCCATTCACCTCTCATTAAGACCTCTCCCCCTTCCCCATACACTCATTCAATTCCCCTCCAACCCCTAGGTGGAATTCCCCTCTCCTAGGCACCTCTCCATTCTCCCAAGCAACCCTTCCTCTTCCCCAAGCAACCAATCCTTTTCCCAAGCCACCCCTTCCCTTCCCCAACACACCTCTCCATATCCCAACACACCCCTTCCCCTTCCCAAGACCACCATTGATCACCACCATTAAACCAAATTCAAACACTCCCCCCTTCCCAAGAGTCACTTGCGCCCCCCCCTCTCTCTCACCCTCCACCCTTGGCCACACCTCCCTCCCCCTCCACCTGCTAGCTGCGACCCGAACCACCTCCACCCCCATCCTCCTTGCCACAGCCGCCCTCCCCCATCCCCCACAACCAATACCCCCGCCCCTTGCTGTATTGGCCCCCCTATTCGATTCCATTTACCTTCATCAAGTTACAGTTCTAGTAGCAGTTTGCAACAGTAGAGTACCCCGGAGTTGCAGAGGCTTCCTCTTCATCATCGCGAGTCTCCTTGTGGCATATCCTATGTTTTTGGAAAGCTCTTCCAGTCATCTTTGCAGGCGAGGTGGTCTCGTATCCGTCTGAGCTTTGGGCTGCGCGGGAGAGCGATTCTCCCACGACTACGCAAAGCTGCTCCGCCAGGGAACCAGAAGCCAAGAAAAGGAGCGACCACGGCTTCTCCGGGATGAACTTGGATGTGATTCCTTTGCAGACGTCTTATCCTACAACCCTCCTAAAATCACGAAGAAACGGAGCACCGTTTGAAGCCCGAAGCATAAAGTTACGAATTTTAAACCATTGGTGCGCAGGTCAGGTTAGTCAGGATCCGACCAGACCCCCTCCCACTCTTCTAGCCGTTTCTCTCGACCCCGACCTCTTCTGGCACCATTCTTCCTTTCTGGACCAGGAAGACTCGACCACGCTCGCGACTGTCCTGGTCCCGCCTCCATTGGATCATGGGAGCGATCGTGGTGTCATCGCCAACCTGCTGCTACAATCTGGACTCAGCCCGAACCAGAACTGAGCAGCACCGGTCCAGCCTCGCCCTTAGCTGACAGCGACACCCCAATGTCCCGAGAAAATTCAGGAGTCATCCCCGAACAGTCAGAGACGTTTTGGCCCTGGTCTCGTCAGATTACGAGTTCGGGAGCGTCCGTGGCAGCGCCGTCATCGACCCCCTATCAGGCCGTCCCAGAAGCAGACAGAACCAACAACGATCGCCGATCTTGCTTCCCCACCCCCGCCTGGCCGGCTTACAGCCCCTCCCTGTGCGGAGGTAGTATTTTTATGTATCCCACAATCCCCCTCCCCTATGCCAACCCCTCTGTGAGGGCTTAGTGATTGTATTAGCAGGTCGCCATCGGAAGCCTCATCGGCGCAGTGTGCGGGTAGCCCACGCTTCCCTGATCGCCCTCGTCTCCGGCCAGGATCGGTGTCTTCACACCGATAAGGTGAGCTTCGGACCACTCTCCTCTGCTGGTTTTTCTTACCTTTGCTTAGCTTAGTATTATCTCTAGTTGCGCCGTCGGCAGTGAGAGAGGGCTCGCTACAACTTTCCATCTAATCGAGTGCCACCGCGGGTGAGTTGTGAGAGAGACATTACATCCCACGCCCTCGGCGTGCCGGCCGCCCTTGAAATTGGGCATCCCTGGCCCATTGGGGTCCATCCCGAGCTGGCCATACCCTTGGAACCCCGAGGCCCAACCTCGGACCCTCACCACCATCGCCGGTCCGCCTACGGACCCGGGTGCGCGCGACGCGGGTGAACCCGCTTGTGATATATCGCCGTTCGGTCCGGTTGCTTGCAAATTCAGGTCCAAGGGGTTTGTGTCACATCACATCCCGATTGGGTCGGCCCCATCTTGCCCCCGAGAGGGGAGCGCCACCGAACCATAGTCACCCCCGGTAGTGATGAGGAGACCGGCCTTCTTGGCCCGTTTCCTGGCCTTCGCGGCTTCCCGCAGCCTTCCCTCCATGGGATCCTTGCGCTTTGCGCCGCCTGGCCGTGAGGCCCCGTCGGAAGCCGCCCCCTTGCCCTTATCTCGGGCTTGGGAGTGACCCACCGGGACACCCAGCTCATCGGCCACTGAGTCGTCAGCAAGATCGATGATCTCAGCCACTTCCTCCAGAGGCTCACGCCTAGTGTCTGTAACAGAGGAGAAGACGTGATCAGGAAAAGAAAGGCAACCCCCAAAGAAAAACCTAGATGGTGGTACCTGATGGCTTCAGCCGCCTGAGAAGACACCGCTCGACATTCTCCGGCGTCACAAACTCCTCGGTAGACTGGCGATGCTTCAGCAGACGAGCGGCATACTCCTCCACATTTGAAGGAAACTCCTCCTGCCGGGGAGGGATATTCGGGTGGAAATTGGGCATCACTTGGCATCTCCAGGTTTCCTCCACCGAATGTATCTTCACCCAGAAAAATTGGGTCTTCTACCCTTTGTGCGACGAATCCTTCGTCGCCAGCGAAATGTAGCTCCTGTTCCTCCTCGCCTGGATGAAGTAAAAACCTTTCCCCATCGACGGATGTGCCTTCAACTTAAAGAAATAATAGAAAAGGTCCAGAGAAGGAGGAACCCCGCACTGACGACAGAGAATTCGAAAGGCAGAAAGGAGGAGGTACGAGTTGGGAACCAACTGAATGGGTGCCAACTGGAAAAAATTGAGGAGTGTGAGGACGAAGGGCTCGAAGGGGAGGCGAAACCCGCTCTTCCACGCCAGAAGAAAGGTGCAGATGTAGCCCGTGCGGTCATCTAGACTCGTCTCATACGGGGCAGCAGCAACAAAGTTGTACCTAAGAGGCAGACGGAACCTGTGCTCCAGCCTCTTCACCTCAGCTTCCCCCAGTTCGCTGCGATTCGGGACGGGCGCTCTCGCCACCGGTTCGTCGCCCCATCCATCAGTACACAAATGCTGGTCCGCCATGGATTCCGAGGAAGAGCTGGAAGAAGAATTCTCAAGGGATCTCGAAGATTCCGGGGGAGGAGGAAGCTGCCGGACCGCCTCCGCAGTTATCCTCGCCAACTCCTCAAACGCCGCCGCAAGTCTCTGCTCCTCCGCTGTGTCTTCACGGCGCATCAAGGAGCCCCAAAAGCAAAGAAACAAAGGAAAGCCAAAACCCTAGAGAGTCTGGAATGACAACCAGCGCCCAACGCCTATAAACCCTCGCGGGAGGCGGCACGTCGTTCCGACCTCCGAGAAAAAGGGGGCCCCTTCCTTTTAAATTCGTCAGGATCACAATTATTACGGGCCCAGGTGACCACGGCACGTGGCTTCATAACACCGCCAGATCTCCACCCACCTGAGCCACACCGGTCCAAAACCCTCAAATACTACTCGTCTGAGCCTCCTTTGGCTCGGGAGTAGGAGGGGGACAATTGGAGAGGGGGATTTCTGTAGCCCATTCAAAGAGCAGCCCGACTAGGCCCGACAGGACCCAACGAGGCCAAGCTCGCCGAAGTGACAGCCCACAGGGCCCACTCAGGGAAGAAAGCCCAATAAAAAATCGCTCGAGGACACAACCTTCCTAGGCGGCCTCTAGGCTCGGAGGGCCCGAGTGTCGGTCAGGTCACAGGAAAGGTCCGGCCCAAGCCATATCTCCGCCCGAGAGAAGAAGGCGTACGCTGGCCCATCTGACCCATCCTCTTCCGAGCTAAGCCTGTCGCCCGATAGGGCTGGCCTCTCTGAGCTCGGAACGGCTGACGATTGCTTATCCTTTGCAGCCGTTAAGAGTCCACAACAGGCAGGAATTCAGGAAGGCAAGGGACTTCTTCTTCCCCAAGGTGATACCGCTCCCACGATAAGGCAATAAAAGCCTATGATGAGGACGTAACCCCCACCAGAAACCCCTCGGCTTACAGGACTCCTGGAGATGGCGTACTATTTAAACCAGGGAGACCCTCCGATGAAGGTAAGGATAATCATACGCTCAAAGCTCCTGAGCAAGAACCACTTCACCCCTTTTGGTGGAGAGGGATCTCGCGCACAAGCTCTCACCTCCCTTTATTGCTCCCGCCATAGCTCTATTGACTTAAGCATCAGAGGGTTTTCCCCAGGGATTCTCCCTGGGCCCCCTGATCCATTTCCCTATCTTGCAGTTCACTACCCGGTGATCCTCCATCCGCTCAGGACCAGCGCGAGATCACGCCTCTTCACCGTGAATTGTTCTCCGTAGAGATAATGTCTCCAGATCTTCAAGGCAAATACCACCGCGGCTAGTTCTAAATCATGCACCGGGTAGTTCTCTTCATGTTTCTTCAGTTGCCAGGAAGAGTATGCAATGACTCTCCCATTTTGCATCAATACACACCCGAGGCCAATACCAGAAGCATCGGTATATACCTCGTACTTCTCTCCTTCAATTGGAAGTGATAAGACTAGAGCAATGGTCAAGAGATCTTTCAAAGCTTGAAAAGTCTTCTCACAGTCTTCTTTCCACTCATAAGGTATTTCCTTGCGAGTCAATCGAGTGAGAGGAACAACAATTCTTGAGAAGTCCTTGATGAAGCGCCGATAATAACCAGCTAGCCCCAAGAAACTCTGAATTTCAGTTGCATTTGTTGGTCGTTCCCAATTTTTCACGGCTTCGACCTTTGATGGGTCCACGGAAATTCCGTCCTTCAAAATTATATGACCCAGGAAAGATACTTCCTCGAGCCAAAACTTGCACTTGCTGAACTTGGCATATAATTTATTTTCCTTCAATATCTGCAATGCCTGCTTGAGGTGTTCTTCATGGTCTTCTTTAGACTATGAATAAATCAAAATATCGTCAATAAAGACCACAATGAACTGGTCCAAGTGAGGCCTGAATATACTGTTCATTAACTACATGAAAGCTATGGGGGCATTCGTTAGTCCGAAAGGTATAACAGTAAATTTGTAATTCCCATACCTGCTTCGGAATGCAGTTTAATGAATATCTTCTTCTTTTATCTTTAGTTGGTGATAACCCGAATGCAGATCAATCTTGGAGAAATATTTAGCTCCAGATATTTGATCGAATAATTCATCAATCCTCGGCAGTGGGTACTTGTTCTTGATTGTAAGGTGATTTAACTGTCGATAGTCGATGCATAGTCTCATCGATCCATCTTTCTTCTTGATGAATAGCACAGGCGCTCCCCAAGGGGAAGTACTCGGCCGGATGAAACCCTTGTTCAATAGCTCCATCAGTTGTTCCTTCAACTCTTTCAGCTCAGCAGGGGACATTCGGTAAGGTGTCTTGGAAACAGGTCCAGCACCAGGGACAAGGTCGATGGTGAACGACACCTCTCCCTCCGGGGGTAAGCCGGGCAATTCTTCTAGAAACACGTCAGAAAAATCCCGAACTATACGGATGCCTTCAAGCTTAGGCTCCTTGACGTCCGTGGCAGTTACAAGGGCAATGAAAGTCATACATCCCTTGCTTATAAGTTTACTAGCTCGAAGAGCTGATATAAGAGGTGATCTAGCCCGAGGGCTAATGTATACCAATTTCAGGTAATCCATAAAAGTTACCTTGCCATTCTGGCAATCAACAGTCGCTTGGTATGTGGATAACCAATCAGCACCTAGTATGACATCATACACTTCCACAAGGCAAATTAGGTCGACAGGTAAATTATTTCCTTTAACCATAACCTCACAGTTCGGGTAGTGATGTGTGAGGTCGGCCTCGTTCCCGATAGGTGTAGATATGACTAAGTCTAAACATTTGGGCTCCATAGAGAATATAGCAGCAAATTTCTTGGAAATAAAAGAATGTGTTGCTCTAGTATCAAATAAAACTTTGGCATTCTTAGAGCAAATAGTTAGTGTACCTTCCACGATTCCTCCTTTTGTTGGTTCCGTCTCTTGGAGAGCTTGCAGACGTCCTTGCTTCTTTGTCAGGAACTTTTCCTCTTTAACGGCTGGCTCATTCATCATCGGACAATTGGGGATCTGATGTTCTCGGCTTCCACATCGGAGACAGGCTCCTAGCTTCCTCCAGCATTCCTTGGTCTTATGGTCGGATTTATCGTAATATTTGCAAACTTCCTTGGTAGGTGTGGGGGCTGTAAAAGGCCTATCATTCTTCTGAAATTTCTTCCCTTTGGAGGACTCCCTCCAGTGTAAGACCGCTTCTTGTTGAATGTTGCTTTGAATTTTCCCGGGCTTGTGACAGGTTCCTTCTTGTTGAGTGTTACCTTGAAATTTTCTCGGATCCTCTCCCATAATTCAGTGGCATCCTCGAGCAACTGCGCACGCCGAACTATTTCTGAGTAGACTTGGATGTCCATCGGTGTGAGTTGTGTAATATAGTGGGGCCGAAGCCCGTTGAGGAACCTTCGTGCCTTCATTTTCCCCATACACACCAAGTGGGGTGTGTACCTGGATAGTCTTGAAAATTGAGCTTCATACTCTACCACTTTCAAGCCACATTGTTTCAGTGCGGCAAATTCTGTGGCCTTTTTCTCTTGAATATGGTCAGAGAAGTACTTGTTGTTGAAGTGTTCGATGAATTCACCCCATGCAACATTGTCTTCTTGCAGCGTCGCTTCGATGGCTTCCCACCAACTTCGAGCATCCCGCTCTACTTAGAAAATGGCCAGCAGAACCTTCTCCTCGTCCGTGCATTGCATTACACGAAAAATCCGTTCAATCCCCTTTAGCAAATTGTAGGCATCCTCGGGGTCGGATGAACCCGCGAACCTTGGTGGGTTCATGTTGCGGAAACCCCTGTGGAGATCACCGGCTCCACGGTTAGCTCTACCCTACGCCACTTATTGTAGCGCCTGTGTAAGCCCTTGTACGGTGCGCTACAGCTCGCGCCATTGTGCTCTTTCAGCAGCCATGACTCTACAAAAGTATCGGGTTTTAATATGCAGTCAAATGTCATTATAGAACTTAACCCATGGCTCTACCCATCTCACCGGGTAAGGTCTAAATCTATCTTTCGACTTTTCTATCCTTGGACTCGAATTTTGCCTAGGAAATTAAAATCCTAGGCTCTGATACCACGAAGACTGTCACGTCCCGAGCGCGGAAGATACCCGGGTCAGTGACGCGTCTATATCGATCGTGTCATTCGCGTAAGATTAGAGCGCACATTTTACTCGACGATTCATTGCTAATTTAAATTTGAATATAAACCTTTGAACATAAACCATAGTCCAAGATGACAATTAATTAACCAGAGTAGTAATATCCCAAACTAATTTCATAAAGCTACAAATTTTGACATAATCCAATCCAGCTTAATCATAACTGACTGAAAAATGGTATCATATATTACAAGTCTTAATAATAACCAGAAATGCACGACATAGGACCTAAAATACAAAGGACTGGACCTAACTGACGGTACATCCAACTGTGACTCTAGCACTCATCACTCGATATCGGTCCCATCCGGGCGGTGGTCGCTATCCAAGTTTCCTAAAAAATGTTAGAATTATAACTTTATGAGCGGATCAGTCAATAGGAATTATATCTCAAGTTCTAACAATCTTTAAGTTAATTACAAGTTCATGCGGCATAATAATGCATGTAGGATCAAGCGAGAATATCAAGAATTGTATTAAAGGAATATCACAAGAATTTCAATGAGACGTATCAATAAGGAAATTGCAAGTAATTTGCATGTAATTGGACACGTACTTTCCAAGGATACCATATTCAAGCAAGTATTCAAGAATTTAACATTCGAGTATTCAAGCAAGTATTTCAAGAATTTAACATTCGAGTATTCAAGCAAGTATTTCAAGCTCATGTAATATCAAGTAGTACGATGGAATTGGCTATTTCATTCAATACATTCAAGCAAGTAATTTCCCTTTTTCGGGCTAAACAATTCATGTCAAGCAAGTCAAGCATGTCACAAGAGAGTGAGTGGGAATGTCTCAAGTCAAGAAAGTACTTCGGTGCAATGCCAGACACCGTGGTCAATAAACTCCCATGGACACAAGTACCTTCGGGTGCTCCTCTCAGGACCAGACCGGGCCCTATATGCACAACATTTCATGTATACTTTTAGACATCCACTCTCATTTATATAGTCAATGTAGAATTTCAAGAAGTTTACCCATTATAGGAACATAAGGTAGATTTTCAAGAATAGAATTCAAGGACATCTCAAGTAAATGATGAATTATGACCATCTACTTAAAATGCATGACACATAGGCAAATCGGGGTTAAGGAGATGGCCAAAAAGTCATATAAAGAAGGTCAACACAACTGTTGGTCAAAGTAAATGTTACTGTTCAAAGTCTACGCTACTGTTGATGTAAATATAAGCGACAATTGGTCAAAGTCAACGCTATTAGTCAAAGTCAACACTATTGGTCAAAGTCAATGCTACTGTTCAAAGGTTTCAACCGGTCACAGTCAGGCAGCATTTTACTTTTCATGTAGAAATGCATAACTAGGGTCGATGCTAGTTTGCACAGACTCAAACCAAGGTCCATGCTACTATTACACAGACTCAAACCGAGGTCCGTGCAAGTATTGCACAGACTCAAACCGAGGTCCGTACAAGTATTGCACAGAGTCAAACCAAGGTATGTGCAAGTATTGCACAGACTCGAACTAAGGTCCATGCTAGGTTGCATAGACTCGAACTAAGGTCCATGCTAGGTTGCACAGACGCGAACTAAGGTCCATGCTAGGTTGCCCAGACGCGAACTAAGGTTGGTGCACATTACTGTTCACACAATACTAAGGTCGGTGCACATGCAAGCCAAGGTCGGTGCACATTACTGTAGCACACAGACCAAGGTCAGTGCACATCCAAGACTGGGATGCTACAAGGTCGGTGCACATGCAAGCCAAGGTCAGTGCACATCACTGTAGCACCAGACCAAGGTCGGTGCATAGTGGTTTCAAGGTTATAAGGTCGGTGTATGTTTAGTTGGTAACGGGTCAAGGTCGGTGCAAGTTACTGTACAAGTCCGTGCACATTCAATACTAACACGCTACAAGGTCAGTGCAGGTTTAGTTGGCAAAGGGGCAAGGTCGGTGCAGGTTACTGTACAAGTCCGTGCACATTCAATACTAACATGCTACAAGGTCAGTGCAAGTTTAGTTGGCAAAGGGTCAAGGTCGGTGCAGGTTACTGTACAAGTCTGTGCACATTCAATACTAACATGCTACAAGGTCAGTGTAGGTTTAGTTGGCAAGGGGGAAAGGTGGGTGCGGGTTACTGTACAAGTCCGTGCACATTCAATACTAACATGCTACAAAGTCAGTGCAGGTTTAGTTGACAAAGGGGCAAGGTCGGTGCAGGTTACTGTACAAGTCCGTGCACATTCAATACTAACATGCTACAAGGTCAGTGTAGATTTAGTTGATAAAGGGTCAAGGTCGGTGCAGGTTACTGTACAAGTCCGTGCACATTCAATTACTAACACGCTACAAGGTCAGTACATGTTTAGTTGGCAAAGGGGCAAGGTCGGTGCAGGTTACTGTACAAGTCCGTGCACATTCAATACTAACATACTACAAGGTCAGTGCAGCTTTAGTTGGCAAAGGGTCAAGGTCGGTGCAGGTTACTGTACAAGTCCGTGCACATTCAATACCAACATGTTACAAGGTCAATGCAGATTTAGTTGGCAAAGGGGCAAGGTCGGTGCACTTTTGGATTCAAGGGTCGGTGCACATCACTGTAGCACCAGACCAAGGTCGGTGCACTTTTGCAGTACGCGGTCAACATTTGACCCAACGTATTTACTATTCATTTTCACATTGTTTACTATTCACTCAACTTCATTTTTAAAGCCAAATATTTATTTGATAATTTTTCATGATAGAGTAAATCGAGGTTGTTAATGGGAAACAACCAGATCTTTCTAATCATTTTTATCTTGGGAGATATTAATTTTTAAAGTGGGTAATGAATAGTGTCTTTTACTATTCACTCAATTTCGTTTTTAAGGTCAAATATTTATTTGATAATTTTCTATGGTAGAGTACATCGAGTTGGTTAATAGGTAACAATTAGATCTTCCTAATCATTTTTATCTTGTGAGATATTAATTTTTTAAGTGGGTCATGAATAGTATCTTTTACTATTCACTCAATTTTGTTTTTAAGGCAAAATATTTATTTGATAATTTTTCATGGTAGTGTACATCGAGATGGTTAATGGGTAACAATTAGATCTTCTTAATCATTTTTATCTTGTGAGATATTAATTTTTAAAGTGGGTCATAAATAGTATCTTTTACTATTCACTCAATTTCGTTTTTAAGGCCAAATATTTATTTGATAATTTTCCATGGTAGAGTACATCGAGGTGGTTAATAGGTAACAATTAGATCTTCCTAATCATTTTTATCTTGTGAGATATTAATTTTTAAAAAGTGGGTCATGAATAGTGTCCTCCGTATACCCTTCACGTGATTGACATTTGAATGGCCAACAAGGGCCTGTGGAGGCCATGGGTGCCCTTCTCTCAGGGCACTATACGCACCAGAATCCGTGCATTTTAGACACAAGTTACTGTTCTTGAAATTTAAGGTTTTGTAGGACCTGATTAGATAGAGAAAAATCTGAGGATTCTAAAATCATGCTTATGCTGGAATTTCATGGTTTTGTTAAATAAATATGAATTTCTGAGCATGGTGATCACTAATTACATAACTTACTATTCATGATTTAAAAAAAATGTTCAGAGAATTAGGAAGTAAAGATATGGCTAGACATGGACAAATAGCAGGATTGCAAGATCAAGCTCATACAATATTTTGAAGATTTAATTTCATAGATATGAATTTTTAAACACGGGATAATTTACAGGAATTAGAATGGATGAACACAAGAGATCCGGGTGATACGTAACTAACCATATTCATGCATGTCACCACCCTATTTAACTACTAATTAGGCCAGATCTTGAGAACACCTACCTCTTAGGAGTGATACACGTAGTACATGTGGCTAGAATAAGGAAAGTCGAGCTATTCGTGTCAGAGTTTCTGCAGCAGAATGTAGAATATAGGAAGAAGACGTCCCTTCATGTCTTCCAAGGCAGAAGAAAAGAAGGGGATATTATCTCTGTAGGTAGCAGGATGAGGGCAGAGGCTTCTATCCACTCAATAGAAGGTGTAATTATAGAAATAATTCGGTTGTCAAGGCAAAAGCAAGGGTCATTATCTTGGGATCCACTGCCAGGTCAAAAGGGGTCTGTTGCCATCAAAAAGGAGTTGTTTATAAGGAATAAATAGGTTCATGGGAAACCAGATCTGAAAACCTGCTATGTATGTTCCCTCGGGGTCCACGGCCAGCAAACCATGGCTGTTATTGCCTCCACCCACTCTGGTGGTTGAGGGGTCCCTGGGTATATATATATTTAGTTGGTTTGCAGAAATGGCGACTCGCCCTTCATATATATGTTTAGTTCGCCCATTATTTTGCCCAAAAAGAAATGGCGGATGCAAGAATCGAACCGTGGTCACCTGTTTGGATAACACATCACTTAACCAACTACACTAAGAAGTCACTTGTTCAAGTGAATGATCTTTCTGAAAGATGAAGCCCCATTACGTATGATGACTTCAATGGTGGTATTTTTATATAATGGCCCTCATTGGGTATTCTAACTTCTTACTTAACCTTCCTATAGAGTTATCTTCTTATAGAGTTATCTAAAATTTTTATTTATTTGGGGGAAAAGCCTATATATTATTATTATTATTATTATTATTCTTTCATTTTTATATGGGGTGCTACATTCTCGAACCACATTCTACTTCCCAGTTCGAACAAAACATCGCAATCGGGGTTTTCCATATTCACCCTCAAGTAAATAGCGCCCAAGCCAGGGGCGCCCTTCATGAAAATGGCGCCTCTATGAGGGGTCTTCATTTCACAAAATGGCGCCCTATCAAGGGGCGCCCTTTCTCTTGGCCCCTTTGGGTTTGAGGGTAATGCCCATTAGAGTATGAGTGTTGTTTATGTGCGGGGTTTGGGCTTTGATTATCTATTTAGGAATTCTATTCCTTCAATTTACCAAGGTTGCTATAATGATCCTATAAGAATTAAGTAACTATATTAATATATGATCAATCTAAGAGCCTAAGTTCCTAAGTTAACTTAACCCATGGCTCTACCCAATCTTGTCGGGTAATGGTATAAACCTATCCTTAGACTTCATTTTCTAGGAATTGAATATCCTAGGCTCTAATACCATTCTGTCACGCCTCGTACTCTATACCGTCGAGGTATTGTCCGCTTTGGCCTACCGGCCTCACGGTTTTATCCCTTTCTAACCGTGATCGGCTCCAGAATGGGGGACTTCCCGAGAGGTCACCCATCCCAGTACTACTCTCCATTAAGCAAGTTTAACTTCGGAGTTCTTTTCAAAAATAGAGCCGATACTTCAAAAGGCACCTTGGTGATATAGAGTACAACTTAGCTATATTTGAGGGTGTCACAATCTACCCCTCTTATATGGGCGACGTCCTCGTCGTTGGACATATAGCATACAATCAAACCTCCAAGCAGGTAGGACTCTAGAGGTGGCCCCTATAGGCTCAAGAGGTGGCTCACACTATGTAGCACTTTGTCCCATTGCGGGTTCAAGAGGTGGCTCCCATAGCGTAGCACTTTACCCTGCATGGCACTTAGTTCCCACACTTCCGACTAAGGTATAGCTCTGATACTATGAAAACTATCACGCCCCAAGTGTGGAAGGAACCTGGTACGCGTAACGAGTTTATATCATTCATGTCAATCAAAGCATAAGAAATTCGACCTTATATACAGAGATGCGCAAATTGCAAGATAACCAAATCCAATTTATTCATAATAACAATTAAGGTAAATCTATTACATAATCTCCTCTTTAGAAAAGAATACTAAAGGACAATCTTGACTCAATAAAAGAAAATCACGTTGACCGACTCAAGAAATAGGAAAATGACTCGACTAGATAAATGCTTCCATGACTAGGTGGTTCTACGCTCTTTACTCGTTCCCGTTCCCATCCGATTAATTCTCGTCATCAGAGTTACCTGAAAAATAGGGGAAAACACTAGGTGAGCGAACACTCAGTAGCAATTATATCTCAAGTACAAGCTTGCTTTAACTATTTACAAATTACATGAATACAAGTCTAGCTATGCATGTATGCATGACAATGACAAGAGAGAGTGTAACAAGAGTTAATAGAGATGAACTAGGAAGAATTCAAGATAATCATGTAAAATGTATCAAGATGGTCAACCATGTGAATATATCAAGTCATATCATGTGAATTAGCTATTATAATATCAAGCAAGTAAATATCCATTTCGGGCCACGTAAGTCGTGTCATGTCAAGTCAAGTACGAGTCATGGAATGTCATAAATCAAGCTAGTTATGCACTTCGGTGCAATGCCACACCGTGATCAATCAACTCCTATGGGCACAAGTACTTTCGGGTGCTCCTCCAAGGACCAGATCGGGCCCTATATGCGCAGGCATTGGGTCATGTATATTTTAGACATCCACTATAGTTATAGCCAATATAGAGTTCCAAGAATAAACCATTGTAGGATGATAAGGTAGATTTCACGAATGAAAGATTTCAAGGATAGAACTCGAAGAAGTAGGACATACCGATAAATCGTATGAAAAATCGTGACATGTCATGAAACTGGATAATTGGCGTCTACTCTGTCGCCACCAATTATAGAAATAGCGCCCACTATCTGGTTTCTAATTCCTGTGAATAGTACAGGCTCGATGAAATAGCACCAAGGCTCAGGTCACTATTTCAGGGAAATAATGGCACTGAACAGGTCACCAATTCCTTCTGGTGCCCAAGTCAGTGTCGCTCATTGCTGACAGAACACACTTCTCACAAGAGGCCAGAAACATCACTCCATGAGGGCTAAGCATCACGTCTCTTCAGAGTGACGTGATAAGACACGATGTCATGGGTTTTTATGGTACAACCTGCTCGGCTACCTTGAGGGAATCCAATGTTAGCATAGACTTACGAAGGTCCCCATGATGAAATCACCAGTCCGAAGGAAGGAATATCCCGCGGAGGGTTCAAACATCACCGAGAGTTAGTGTGTAATCGATAGAATCAAAACAGGGACTCCATTTACGGATGTGAGATGAGAGTGCCAAATAAACCCGCGATATAGGTTAGGAAACGCAATAAAACCGAGAGAGAAGAATTGGCGCCTGATCAGAGGTCGCTCTATCCTGAAATAGCGGCTTTCTGAAAGGTCGGTCAATCTTAATTATAATAGAATTTTCCAAGAAAAGAAGAAGAATTAACGACACTATATACGGGCGTTAATTCTATAATTTCCCAAAATTTTAATATTGATAAATTTAAATAGCGACTGCATATGATGGCGTTCATTCTTTAAAAGACGTCATGACTTAGGTCACTCATTCATGAATTTTAATATAAATTCTATTTACTGAATTTTACAAAACAATGCCACCATGTAGGGGCATTCATTCTTTAATTAGCGACTAGGTTACTATCGCCCATTCTTTGTCTGATGCTTTGCATCAGGCAGATACAATCTTAGACTCATATCACTGTTCATAGACTAGGAGTTCACATAATTAGGAAAGTAAAGACATGGATAGACAGAGAAAAATATCAGGATTCCAGGATTATGCTCATGCAAAATTTTTAACGTCAGGTTACATAGATATTTAATTTTTAAGCATGTGCTATTTATTAAATACTAAACGAATTAGTGGATTTGGAAAAGGTCGTTCATTAAACAACGCCCTAACTACTGTCTGTATTTCAAAAGAATTGGCGATAGCTTGCGCGGGCGTTCATTCAATAGGCACCCTTAACCCGGCCGCTATTTACTGAAACTTAGTAAAGCTTCATAAAACTAAAACAGAAATCATGGAATCAACATTCTACGACCTACATGCATGAATTGACTTTGAATATTAGATTGGGCTTCCTATCTTGAGAACACCTACCTTTTGTGGTTGATTGGGACAACGAACGAAGAGAATATAAGAACATAGCAGCAGCAACTGCAACTGCAGTTGCAAGAATATGATGGAGAAGCGGCAGCAACTGTAGTGATAGAAGGAAATGCTTGTTCCTTTGAGCAGCAGAAAGAAGCGACATGCTTCTTTCACGGCAATGGCAATAGTAGCAACTACAGTAGCAAGCATAACGGCAACTGCAGCGGCAGCAATCACCAGCGGCAGAAGCAGAAGAGCAACTGAAGGAGAGGAAAAGGCTTTCCCCCTTCATGTTCCCAAGCGAAAGAAGATGAGGACGCAGGGAACCAATACGAGCAGCAGCAGTAGCCTGAGCTCGTCGATGGAGAGGTTTATTTATAGAGATTGATATCTCTGACTTCTAATGGGATTTAAGTTTCCCTATGTGAATCCTAAGAGGCTTAAACCTTCTCATATTGATCTTCTCCTTTTCCCAAACCGCAGCCACTTTCCTGGTTGGGTTTAAAACCCTAAATCCTATTCGCATGCAAGCTTCGTAAGGAATAATATGTGTATGTGTCTATATATATATATATCCTACATTTCTTTTGGACGTAGGAAAGTTATGGGCTTTTAAGGCCCATTTGGGATTACTTACTTTATCCAATATATATATATGAAGCCCATATGTGTGTGTGGGTTAAGGTCATTTAAAGCCTATTATAATTATATTAAATCTCACCTACGTGAGACTCATCTAGGCTTTATCCGTATATGTGTTGAAGCCCAATAATGAGGGCTTGTGAGTTGGATATTTATATTTTATTATTTTATTTGGAGGATCTATTTATTTATTCTTGTATTTAACCGGGTTGCTACATCTCACGACCTCTTTTACATATAAGGTAGCTAGAACATCGACCGAACATCCGTTCTTGATGGGCAAGAAGTGTGCCGATTTAGTTAATCGGTCTATGATCACCCATAAACCATCATGTCCGCCCCTTGTCTTGGGCAAGCCCATGATGAAGTCCATCCCAATATCTTCCAATTTTCACCTGGGAATCTCTAGAGGATGTAATTTACCGGCAGACTTTTGGTGTTTCACCTTAACCTGTTGACATGTGAGACATCGGGAAACAAAGTCCGCTATCTCCCTTTTCATGTTAGGCCACCAGAAAGTCCTCTTCAAGTCCTAGTACATCTTGGTACCTCTAGGGTGAATAGTGTATCTCAATCGGTGAGCTTCTTCAAAGATCCTTATCTTCATCTCGGGACAGTTTGCCACACATGACCTTTCTCGAAACAATAATCCTCCATCTGATGCTAGCTTGAAATCAGGATGCTCTTCTAGCTTGCCCTTTACTTCTACTAACACCGGGTCGTTATCTTGAAGTTCCTTAATCTCGAAGAGTAAATCGGGACGCAAACTTATGTGAGCTAAAGTCACACATCCCCTCTCCTCATATATGTTGATGTTAAGCTTGGAGAACTATTCCAGCATTCTCCACTCTTGGATCATAAAACTGGCCAGCAGCGCTCTCGGCTTTCGACTAAGGGCATTGGCTACCAGATTACCCTTTCCCAGATGGTATTGTATAGTGAAGTCGAAGTCCTTGAGATATTCTAACCAGTGCCTTTGTGTCATGTTTAATTTTTTTTGAGAAAAAAAGTACTTGAGACTATTGTGATCGGAGTACACGGTAAATGGCTCTCCGTAGAGATAGTGTCTTCAAATTTTTAAGGCGAATACTGCCGCGACCAACTCTACGTCGTGAACCGGGTAGTTCTCCTCATGCTTCTTCAGTTGTCTGGAAGAATAGGCAATGCCTTTCCCTTGTTGAATTAATACACATCCGAGGCCAATACCCGATGCATCGGTGTAAACCTTGAATTTCTCTCCTTCAACGGGCAGTGCTCAGATGGGAGTAGTAGTCAGACGGTCCTTCAAGGCTTGGAAGCTTTCTTCACAGTCTTCGGACCATACATACGGATTCTCCTTTCGTGTCATCCTGGTAAGTGGGAAAGCAATCTTGGAGAAATATCTTATAAATCATCGGTAATATTTAGCTAGGCCCAAGAAGCTACGAATCTCGGTATCATTTGTAGGTCTTTCCCAGTTCTTCACAGTCCCGACCTTTGATGGATCAACAGAAATCCCGCTCCTTGAGATCACATGCCCTAAGAAAGATACCTCCTCGAGCCAGAAATTGCACTTTCTAAATTTGGCATAAAGTTGATTACTCCTCAATATTTGCAATGCAGTCCTCAAATGTTCTTCAAGATCTTCTTCGGACTTTGAATAGATCAATATATCATCAACAAAGACCAGAACAAATTGATCTAGATGAGGCCTAAATATGCTATTCATTAACTGCATAAAGGCTGCTGGGGCATTTGTTAGTCCAAAAGGCATAACCATAAATTCGTAATGCCCATACCTACTTCGAAATGCGGTCTTATGAATATTCTCATCCTTGATCCTCAATTGGTGGTATCCCGATCTGAGATCAATCTTTAAAAAATATTTAGCTCCTGATATTTGATTAAATAATTCATCGATCCTTGGTAGCGGGTATTTGTTCTTGATAGTAAGTTGGTTCAACTATCGATAATTGATGCAAAGTCTCATTGATCCATCCTTCTTCTTGACGAATAGCACGGGCGCTCCCCACGGGGAAGTACTCGGTCTAATAAATCCCTTCTTCAAGAGCTCCATCAATTGTTCCTTTAATTCTTTTATCTCAGCGGGGGTTGTCACCTATATGGTGTCTTAGAGACAGGACCAGCACCAGGGATAAGGTCAATAGCAAATGACACCTCCCTTTCCGGGGGTAGACTAGGCAAATCCTCCGAAAAAACATCGAGAAAGTCCCGAACTATGCAGATATCTTCTAGCTTTGACTCCTTATCCTCCTTTACGGTTACAAGGGCAAGAAAGGCCATGCAACCTTTCCTTACAAGCATTCGGGCTTGAAGAGCCGAAATAAGGGGTGACTTGTTCCTACTTCGAGGACTAGTGTAAACCATCTCCGGATAATCTTCAAAAGTTACTTTGTCTTTCCGGCAATCTAAAGCTGCCTTGTGTGTGGATAGCCAATCGGCACCTAATATGACATCATACCCTTTCATGTCTAGACATATCAAATCGGCAGGTAGATTTTTCCCCTTAACTATAACTTCACTATCCAAGTAATGATGTGAAATCTCAAATTCGCTTCCAAGAGGAGTAGCAATAACTAAGCCTAATCACTCAGATTCCATAGAAAATGAAGTAGCGAATCTTTTGGAAACAAATGAATGAGTCGCGCCGGTATCAAATAAGACATGAGCAGTCTTGGAATAAAATTTTAATGTACCTTCTATGATGCCTCCTTCACTCTGTTCCGCCTCTTGTAGAGCTTGGAGACGGCCTTGCTTCTTTGCCGGGCGCTTCTCATTGCTAGCTTGATCATTAAACAACAGACAACCAGGAATCTGGTGATCCAGACTTCTGCAGCGGAGACATGCTCCCAATCTTCTTTAGCATTCCTCGGCTTTATGGTTGGCCTTGTCACAATGCTTACACACCTCCTTAGAAGGTGTGGTGGTGATGGAAAAAGGTTTGCTACTCTTCTTGATCTTCTTATCCTTGGAGGCATCACCTCCCTCATTGGCACTCTTCTTGTTAAATGTAGGTTTGAATGAACCAGAGCTTGTAACGTGCTCCTTCTTTTCTCTCCTATGGATCCGGTCGGACAGCTCCGTGGCATCCTCTAACAATTGGGCTCGCCTTACAATCTCTGAATAGATTTGAATATCAATCGGTGCCAGTTGATTGATGTATTGTGGCCGAAGCCCGTTAAGAAATGTCTGAGCCTTCATCTTCTCAGTACACACCAGATGTGGTGCATACCTTGACAGCCTAGAGAATTGGGCCTCGTACTCGGCCACCGATAAAGTCCTTTGCTTAAGCGCGACAAACTCCGTGGCTTTCTTCTCTTGGATGCGATCCAAGAAATGTTTGTTGTTGAAATAATCATCAAATTCAACCCATATAACTTGATCATGGGGTAAAGTAGCTTCCACCGACTCCCACCAGAAGCGAGCATCCCTTTCTAGTTGGAATGTGGCTAATAGCACCTTTTCTTCGTTCATGCACCGCATTACACGGAATATCCTTTCTATCTCCTTTATCGAATTTTTGGCATCGTCGGGGTCGGACGAACCAGTGAACTTTGGCGGGTTCATGTTGCGGAAACTACGATGGAGATCACCTGCTCCACGGTTCATTCCACCTTGCGCCACTTGTTGTAGCGCTTGCGTAAGACCATGAACATTGCATATCGTGCCATTGGGCTCGTTCGACAGCCATGATCCTACAAGGAATTTTTAGATTTAGTTAATATGTGATTAGCTATAAGGTTTTAATCTCCCCAGTTAGCTTAACCCATGACACTACCCAATCTCATTGGGTAAAAGGTATAAACCTATCCTTGGACTTGGTTACATAAATAAATTGAATACCTAGGCTCTGATACCACAAAAACTGTCACGTCTCGAGCATGGAAGGAACCTGGGAGTGCGCGACGAGTTTATATCGATCATGTCAATCAAAGCACGAGGTAATTCGACACATAAGACAGAGTGCGCCAAGCAAGAATAATACCAAATCCAATTTATTCATTATTTCCATCAAATAACTCCATTACATAATCCTTTAAAGGAGAAGAGTACTAAATGACATTCTAGACTCAATAATAAGAAAATCACATTAATAGACTCAAGAAAGATGAAAAGACTCGGCTTGATGATAACATAAGATATCCAAGTGCAACTCTGCTCTCGGCTCTCTTGGTCATCCCCATCCGAATGATCCTCGTCATCAGAGTTACCTGAAAAATAAGGGAAAACACTAGGTGAGTGAACACTCAGTAGGGATTACATCTCAAGTACAAGCTTACTTTAAGTAAATTACATGTTACATGAATGTTAGTATAGCTATGCATGAATATATGGTAATGTCAAGAGTGAAATAACGAGAATTATAAAGGACGAACTAGTACTTTTCAAGAGGAATCATGTAAAGTATCAAGAAATATCAAGTAAGTAATTATCAAGTCATGTCATGAGAATTGGCTATTTTAATTTCAAGCAAGTAGATACCCATTCTGGGCCACGCAAGTCACGTCTTGTCATCTCAATTCAAGTACGAGTTCATGGAATGTTATAATCTAGAAAGTCATGCACTTCGGTGCAATGCCACATCCTAATCAATATAGGTCCCATGGGCACAAGTACTTTCGAGTGCTCCTCCCAGGACCAGATCGGGTCCCATTAACGCCAACATTGAGTCATGTAAATATTTTGACATCCACTATAGTTTATAGCCAACAGAATTCCAATGGAATACACCTTTGTAGGAATATAAGGTAGATTCACGGAACAAGGAGTTCAAGGACAGAACTTTGGACAAGTATCACATAGCGACAAGTCTCTCGTAAAACCATGAGATTCGTGAAATAGGGTAATTGGCATCCACTATGATCGCCACCAATTCCAGAATTGGCGCCCACAGTGGCGGCCGCTAATTCTGGGAACAGCACAGGCGCGAAGAAATAGCGACCACTCAAATAGTCGCTAATTCAATTAGCCTCCACTGTCTGGTCGCCAATTTCAAACAGAGACAGACTTCTCACAGAGGCCAGAAACATCGCTCTATGAGGGCTAGGACATCACGTTTCTTCAGAGTGACGTGACAATCAAGGGTTCAAGAGTTTTTAGGGTACAACTAGCTCGGCTACCTTGAGGGAATCCAAGGCTAACGTAGACTTACAGAGGTCTCAATGAAGAAAGTACCTATCCGAGGGAAGGAATATCCCGCGGAGGGTCCAATCATCAGCAAGAGTTGAGTGTAAGCGTCAAAACAAAATGGGGACCAAATCTCAAACGTGAGATAATCGTGCCAACGAGATCCAGCGATATAGGATCGAGGAAAACATGCGATGAAATCAGTCATAGAAAATTGCATCGTAGCAGTGGCCGCTAATTAGAATTAGTGCCCATTGTGTGGACGTTAATTCATATAATTTCCAGAATATTATTTAATTACCAGAAAAATGGCGACTCTTCGGAGAGGCGCAGTATCATTAATGTGCGCCCTGAGGTATGGCTCCAATTCTTTTATTCATTATATTCATATATATACAATCCAGGAAAATAGTGCCTTCTCAGAGGTCGCTAATTCATTTCCATTGGAAAATGTGCCTTTCAAGAAGGGCATAGGTTCTTTAATATGTGATAGGTGTCTGGTCACAAATTCGTTCCAGTGTTACACCCTGTAATGCATCCCTTGGATACGTTCACAGAGACGAAACACTATTCACTTTCCTAAGTTTAGCATGTTGATGTTTATCAGGATTTTTATGAAACTAAAGACATGGTCATGCAGAGAAAAATATGGAGATGCTAAAAACATACTCATGCAAAATTATCAGAGCTAGGTTCCATAATTATTAATTTTTGGACATGGGTTTATTATTAAATGCACTGAAAGAATTAGCATCAGGATGATGGTCCCTCGTTAATTGGTGCCTAGAAGACTGTCACTAATTCATGAATTAGCGCTTTTCCGCATGGTTGTCCATTAATCTACGACCACTGCTCTGGCCGCTATTTTCATGTGAAACAGAAAGGCATGTTTCTACGCAAAACCTTGAAAGCAAGGATCATGAATCATGATATGGAGATAGTAAACATCGACATTATTCATGCAAAGCTATTTACTAACGTGGTGTGCTTCGATTCTTGAGATAACCTACCTCTTGTACGAAGAAAAGAGAGACACGGGACGAAGGGGAAGAAGAAGAAGAAGCAGACGCTTATTCACAGCAACAGCTATAAGAGGAAGATGAAGGATGTAGTCTCCTTACGTCCTTACGCACCAGCAGCAGCAACAGAGGAAGAAGATAGCCACAGCCCACGCTCAAAATATCAAATGAAGAAGAGGATGCAGAAGCTCCCTCTCGTCCTCGTGTACTAGTAGCGGTAGCAACATGACTCCCTTCACGAACGCAACATCAATAGGGTTTTGCATCGTTCGATGGGGGATTATTTATAAAGAAGGAATCCTAATGGGGTTTTAGAATCCTAATGGAAATTATGTTTCCCATTTAAGAATCCCATGCAAATCCTCTTCCTATCACATCTGAAACCGCCTTCCTAGTTTGATCAGGATTACCCTAATCTCCTCACACAAGCATCGAACGTGATGGAAGATTCTTATAACAAAAGCCCTCCACTATTTTAGTAATTATACCTACATCCTTTAAGGTTCATTTATACAACCGTAAGGCCCATTGGCCTTAGGCCAAACCTATATACGTAAGGCCCATATATATATGGGTTAAGGCCTTTACTATGTATGGGTTGGGTTTCAAATGTTAAGCCCATTTTCTTATAGGTGTTGGGCTTTACTAGACTTTTTATTCGTGTTGGTCCTTGGTTTAATTAATTTAGGAAAATTTTATTCCCTTCAATTTTATCCGGGGTGCGACACGTGGTTTCTTGCCTTTAGCTTTCACAGTCTTCTTCAACAATTCGGGGCAGTCTCCCTTCATATGACCTGCCTTTTTGCATTGGTAACAAACACTACAAGAAATTCGACCTATAGTCACGAATTTGACCTACGTTTCAAGAAAACATAGTTATATACGACTTATTCCGACATTTTTTTAAATCAAGTAGGTAAATTTCCTACGTTTCATTATAACGTAGCTATATGGTCACCTTATTCCGACGGTTCTACATGAAGCGTCGGAAAATATTATGTGTACCGACGTCTTCTACGTAAATGTGAGAATAGACTTTATATATTGTTATGTTTTAAGAAAAAATGTAAGAATAAGTTATTTAATAAAAAATTAAAAAAAATCGAAAGTGTAGGAAATGAGGGTGACTAAGATAGCGGAAAATTTGGTGCTCGATTTTTTTCATTTTTCCTAAATTTTAGAACTAGATTTTTCTCCAAATGCCACCTGTTATCTCTTTCTCTTCCTCCCCAACCCCTTCCGCACTCGTCTCCTTGGATCCAGTCGAGACTCTCCGTGCCGCTGTGAAAGAGGTGGTCCTCTTCTTCCTCCTCCTCCTCCCCCTCCACCGATGGACCCTTCACTCCTTCTCATCCCCTTCACAGTCGCCACCGCCAAAGGAGGCCCCTCTCCTGTCCAGGAAACGCCATCAGCTTCTTCCTCACCTGGTGGTCGCCCATCAGCTTCTTCCTCTTCTTCTTCCTCACCCGATCGTTGGAATCCCACCTCACTGAGTATGTGCCATCGTCTTCCTCTTCTCCTTCATCTTCCTCCTCCCATTCGCACTCTACCTCTGTCCCCTTCTATCGATGGCCAACGGCGACACGAGAGAACGTGGCCCTAGCGACGATAGTGATGCCAGGGGGATGCGGCGCCAACAACGATGGTGGTGGCGGACGGTGGGTATAGGGGAGAACAGGGGCTGCGACGGTAGGGCACGGTGCCAAGGTAAACGACGATCGCGAAGGCGCGCAGAGCGGCGGCCTCGCAAGTAGGGGCGAGTTGCGGCTTCACCGGCTAGGGTGAGCAGCAACAATAGCGGGTTGGGGGATGATCTGATGAGTAGTGGCGGCAGTGGCCATGGCCTGCTACTCGCGGCACAGGGATGGCGATCAACTTCATGGGGTGGTGATCTGGCGGGGGGGTTTCACCCTTGGAGGTAGGGGGGATGAACCCTAAGCTTCCCGTGATGATTTTCCTTCGACTTAAGCTCAAATCGGGGGGCTAATTCCATGTATTAGAGTTGCTTCCATACTAGGGTTGAAGATTTCACAGTTTTATTGTAGTATATATGAAGACAAAAGCTTCTATTTTATTTAGTTTACGTAAACACGTAGGGATATGTTTTATTGTTAGAAGTCTGTTGTTTCCTTCTCATCTTTTTTTCTTTATGCATATTACCAGGCCATTCGATCACAATCTAGGAGTCAATCATTGGTTCATCTAGATGAGGTGTGACGACCCAGGAGATTCATCGATATCATCGATTTATCGATACCAAGATCTCGGGGAGGCCACCCAAGAGGCTGATGAGGCCCCATAAGGGTTAGTGAGTGTTTGTCGAGGGGATGCATAACGAATAGAAATTACACGCGCAATATAATTAAAGCATTCATTTGAACTTTAAACGGAAGCAATTTAATATATCAGAGTGGTAAATTTATACAAGTAGTCCAGATCCATATATCATAAGTCCCACACTGTACAATGGTCAAAATAAATAACTACACGGACATACCCCGGCCAAAAGAAGAAAAAGAAGACAGACTGATGACTAACCGACCACTGATAGACCACAGCTGGCTCTAAGACTTTTTGCCAAAAGCACGAGAGAATCCTACAGCCGGTTGCTTCGCCTCACCTGAAAAAGGAAGGGGTGAGTCTCACAACAGAGACTCAGTAGGGTTCACAAGGATCTCTAACTCGCAACTAACTAAAGGAAAGCAGTAAAGCATGCATCGGCATAAATAAATGACAATTTAATAAGGCTGTAAAACTATCTAAGCAATTTAAGAACAGCTAACTAATATGTCAATTGTAATTTAAATGCGAGTACTCGAAATCTACCAATAGAATAACAACTCGATCGCTTCCCAGTGACAAGAGTGAGAAGGAGAGGAGATCCACCAGAAGAAGAAACCAGATGTGTCCATTGACGGCTTACACTGCGTCTCAAGCATCTACGCAAGCCCGATCATAGCAAGCGAGACGCGTAACAGTACCAGAAACAAGTAACTAGTCAGAGTAACACTCATCAGTGTCAGTCCAAGCCTCTGACCACGTATGCACACACCCGCCCGTGCCTAGAGCCAGACCTTTAGCTAGTATTCCCCTCCGTAGGATGCTACGGTTGGACTGGGGCCCACGGAACTAGCTTAAAAACCGTAAACAGGGATATCCCGCCACCTCTCCTGGGTGGGATCAACACTAAACGTCATCGGGCTACGACTGGTGGTTCCATCACTAGGAAAGAGAATATGATTCTATTGGGATATAAAAACATTCCCTAATTTATGATAACAATTAAACATGGCAAATATGCAAGATTAAATGCATAACTGATTGAATATGCTAAAATGGCAATTATTCATTAATTAAATGCATGAATAATTGAATATGCTAAGATGGCAATTATTCAATAATTAAATGCATAAATAATTGAATATGCTAAAACGACAATTATGCAGTGCAGAACACATAATTAATTGAACTTGATTGAATTAAAATGCTGCAAGAAATGGCAGTTGAATGAAAACCGCCCCAGTCTATAAAATAACCTACACATTGCGAAGATACAATATTAAATACATAATTAAACGAACATGCATAATTTGCAGAACAAGCGGTTGAACTAGAGCTGCTATAGTCTTAGGCGGTCGAACAACGAACCGCTATGTGCTGCTAAACGGACTAGTCGTGAAATTTCTACCGCCATTCAAATTTAAATTATTTACGCGATCGAGATGTCAGCTGCCTGGGTCAATAAACGGGTTATGGCGGACCGTTACAAAATCTGAAATAATCTAAATATGATCCTTACTGGAGAACCGGATTCACGGGAATAATAACCGGATCCCTTCCCGATCGACCCAAATCGACGGGAATTATTTTAACCTGTTCCCTACCATTACATCATCTTAATATAACAATTTATCATCTATGAACTCAGCAACGATGGGCATGCGACAGTTTATAGTCTATGAACTCAGCGACGATGGGCATGCGACGGTTTATAGTCTATGAACTCAGTGACGATGGGCATGTGACAGTTTATAGTCTATGAACATAGCGACGATGGGCATGCATTAGGAATAATTCAACGGGCTAGGGCATCGATCCCCCTACCTCAATCGTGCAGAAACCTTCTATTCCGATCGTGAGCAAGTCGAGGGTCGTCGCGGCTCTCCTTTGCCCGGTCGTCTCTCCACTCCATAGTTCGTCCCGGGTTGATGCCTCCGCGTTCCTCGCATTGTGGGGAAGATCCCGTCGCTCCAAGCGAGGCTAGAAGGCCATCCCCCCACTTGATCTAAGCCGCGGAAGCAGATTCCGTCACGAGAAGGGGAGATAGGGCCGCCCGATGCAGCCGTGGAAGCGCGCCTCCACGCCGGGTTCGGAGCCGACAAGGGCGTCGCCGCGATCTACACTTCTGCAGGCTCGTCGACGGAGCTCCAATGCCTCCACCGTGGCCTTCAGGTCCTCGCGCACAGAGAAGAGAGAAAGAGGGAGAGAGGGTTGCCGTAGCGGGTTCCGCGGGTGAAAGGGGGAGGGGTCACTGCCGCAACCTTCACCCCTACAGCCTTGGGTTGCCGCGCCGCCAGCCTTGGGTCGCCGCCGCTGTCCTCCGCCGTGGGCCGCGAAGACAGAAGGGGGAGAGGGGGGTGGCCGTTCGCGGTTCGCCTGCGGGTTCGCCCCCTTCTGGTGAAAAGAGGGGGAGAAAGAGGGAGTAACGAGAGAGAGAGGGGGGGATCGAATGGGTTAAAAAAATGAATTAAAATATTATTTTTTTGATTTTTAACTCTATTTTGTGATCTAATCCTTCAATTAAGCAAAATTGTCAATATGCCCCTTAATTTCTTTAAAAGCTTTAATCTAATTAGATTAAATACTAGAAAAAGCCCATAAATTTCATGAAAATAGCCGAAATTCATGGAATAAATTTTATCTTATTACCGGTAAAGATCCGTTAAAGAATGGGTCTCACAGTCTCCCCCTCCTAATAGAAATTTTGTCCTCAAAATTTAAAAGGAAGAACAAGGAGCGAACTGGAAGAAATCATAGTCTTCAGAAAGAAATGAATGAGAAACACCTGAATCAAACAAAATACGAGCTACATGTCCATAAATCATAGAATTACCACTTCTTTCCCTTGGGATGTGTGCCCTTCTACGAGGCGACATTTTGATCTAGAAGAAAACATGCAATAACAGAAAACCTATCAGTGATCACAGAAAACATCCTAAGCCAGCAGTAGACTCACATGGACTTGTTTTAGACTCATGCAATTCCAACTCTTTATACAAATCCTCAACACCGCTCTGATACCAACTGTGACGACCCAGGAGATCCGGATACTGATAAACTGATATCATCGATTTACCGATACCAAGAGCTCGGGGAGGCCACCCAAGAGGCTGATGAGGCCCCGTAAGGGTTAGTGAGTGTTTGTCGAGGGGATGCATAACGAATAGAAATTACACGCGTAATATAATTAAAGCATTCATTTGAACTTTAAACGGAAGCAATTTAATATATTAGAGTGGTAAATTTATACAAGTAGTCCAGATCCATATATCATAAGTCCCACACTGTACAATGGTCAAAATAAATAACTACACGGGACATACCCCGGCCAAAAGAAGAAAAAGAAGACAGACTGATGACTAACCGACCACTGATAGACCACAGCTGGCTCTAAGACTTTTTGCCAAAAGCACGAGAGAATCCTACAGCCGGTTACTCCGCCTCACCTGAAAAAGGAAGGGGTGAGTCTCACAACAGAGACTCAGTAGGGTTCACAAGGATCTCTAACTCGCAACTAACTAAAGGAAAGCAGTAAAGCATGCATCGGCATAAATAAATGACAATTTAATAAGGCTGTAAAACTATCTAAGCAATTTAAGAACAGCTAACTAATATGCCAATTGTAATTTAAATGCGAGTACTCGAAATCTACCAATAGAATAACAACTCGATCGCTTCCCAGTGACAAGAGTGAGAAGGAGAGGAGATCCACCAGAAGAAGAAACCAGATGTGTCCATTGACGGCTTACACTGCGTCTCAAGCATCTACACAAGCCTGATCATAGCAAGCGAGACGCGTAACAGTACTAGAAACAAGTAACTAGTCAGAGTAGCACTCGTCAGTGTCAGTCCAAGCCTCTGACCACATGTGCACACACCGGCTCATGCTTAGAGCCAGATCTCTAGCTAGTATTCCCCTCCGTATGATGCTACGGTTGGACTGGGGCCCATGGAGCTAGCTTAAAAATCGTAAACTGGGATACCCCGCCACCTCTCCCGGGTGGGATCAACACTAAAAATCGTCAGGCTACGACTGGTGGTTCCATCACTAGGAAAGAGAATATGATTCTATTGGGATCTAAAAACATGCCATAATTTATGATAACAATTAAACATGGCAAATATGCAAGATTAAATGCATAACTGATTGAATATACTAAAATGACAATTATTCATTAATTAAATGCATGAATAATTGAATATGCTAAGATGGCAATTATTCAATAATTAAATGCATAAATAATTGAATATGCTAAAATGGCAATTATGCAGTGCAGAACACATAATTAATTGAACTTGATTGAATTAAAATGCTGCAAGAAATGGCGGTTGAATGAAAACCGCCCCAGTCTATAAAACAACCTACACATGGCGAAGATACAATATTAAATACATAATTAAACGAACACGCATAATTTGCAGAACAAGCGGTTGAACTAGAGCCGCTATAGTCTTAGGCGGTCGAACAACGAACCGCTGCATGCTGCTAAACGGACTAGCCGTGAAATTTTTGCCACCATTCAAATTTAATCTATTTACGCGATCGAGATGTCAACTGCCCGGGTCAATAAACGGGTTATGGCGGACCGTTACAAAATCTGAAATAATCTAAATATGATCCTTACCGGAGAACAGGATCCACGGGAATCATAACCGGATCCCTTCCCGATCGACCCAAATCGACAGGAATTATTTTAACCTATTCCCTGCCATTCCATCATCTTAATATAACAATTTATCATCTATGAACTCAGCAACGATGGGCATGCGACAGTTTATAGTCTATGAACTCAGCGATGATGGGCATGCAACAGTTTATAGTCTATGAACTCAGCGACGATGGGCATGCATTAGGAACAATTTAACGGGCTAGGGCATCGATCCCCCTACCTCAATCGTGCCGAAACCTTCTATTCTGACCGCGAGCAAGCCGAGGGTCGTCGCGGCTCACCTTTGCCCGGTCGTCTTACCACTCCACGGTTCGTCCCGGGTTGATGCCTCCGCGTTCCTCGCGTCATGGGGAAGCTCCCATCACTCCAAGCGAGGCTAGAAGGCCATCCCCCCACCGGATCTAAGCCGAGGAAGCCGATTCCGCCGTGAGAATGGGAGATAGGGCTGCCCGATGCCGCCGTGGAACCGCGCCTCCACGCCGGGGTCGGAGCCGACGAGGGCGCTGCCGTGATCTACACTTCTGCAGGCTCGTCGATGGAGCTCCGGCGCCTCCACCGTGGCCTTCGAGTCCTCGTGCACCAAGAAGAGAGAAAGAGGGAGAGAGGGTCGCCGTCGCTGGTTTTGCGGGTGAAAGGGGGAGGGGTCGCCACCACAACCTTCACCCCTACAGCCTTAGGTTACCGCGCCGCCGCCGCCATCCTCTGCCGTGGGCCGCGAAGATGGAAGGGGGAGAGGGAGGTGGCCATTCACGGTTCGCCTATGGGTTCGCCCCCTTCGGGTGAAAAGAGGGGGAGAAAGAGGGAGTAACGAGAGAGAGAGAGAGAGAGGGGGATCGAATGGGTTAATAAAAATGAAATAAAATATTATTTTATTTATTTTTAACTCTATTTTGTGATCT
Organism: Amorphophallus konjac; assembly: GCA_022559845.1. Classification (NCBI taxonomy): domain Eukaryota; kingdom Viridiplantae; phylum Streptophyta; class Magnoliopsida; order Alismatales; family Araceae; genus Amorphophallus; species Amorphophallus konjac. Next base: position 207,428,821 of record CM040119.1, read on the forward strand.
AATCCTTCAATTAAGCGAAATTGTCAATATGCCCCTTAATTTCGTTAACAGCTTTAATCTAATTAGATTAAATACTAGAAAAAGCCCATAAATTTCATGAAAATAGCCGAAATTCATAGAATAAATTTTATCTTATTACCGGTAAAGATCCGTTAAAGAACGGGTCTCACATGAGGTATGTAGAAAATTGTTTCATATCTTGATAGGTCACATTTTGATTCTTTTTCAAACTCTCCGTTTCAAATTCCCTAAATGATTTAGAAAATGAAGAATGTCCTGGTTCAATTTCACAACATGCTTGTTGATTACTTTTTACAGATTTAGTTGCTCCATGCCACAGAGAATAATCTAGGCCTAGGGCCTTCTTTTTGACTTGTGCCATGCATTTTATGAGATGATCATCTAGTCTGATCTTTAGAAGATAATTCATTTTCTACACAAGTGAGGATCCTATTCAATGGTTTGCAGTTGCAAAGTACGCTATCCTTCATTTTCAATAACCTGAGCTTAGTTTTGATACTGAGTTTGTCAACCATGTTGTAGGTATAATGGACTCCATCCTCTCTTGCCGAGGAGATCAATGGAATCTTCATTTTGTCTTTGGTTTATTATTTCAATCTTCCTCTATTCGTTATGTTTCTTTTTCTTTTATTTCCCTGGTGATTAAATTGCTTCTTTAATGACATTTCCTTTAATGTGAAGCACCTGGAGATTATCTTGTCTGGAACATACTGGGCTGTGTTTAGGATGCAATATAGGGTCATTAAATGATGTCAGTATGTTTTCACCCAAAGTAAGCCGTTTATTTATATATTTAAGTTTTGGAGTGTTGGTTGGTTTGGGAAGAAAGTACTTAGTAATTTGATGAAAGCATGAGTCTTTTCCCCTAAAATAAAGCCAAACTATTTTTTTAGCCGTGTTAAAGCTAGCACGTAGGTGGACCATGCCATCAACTTGGATACAAAGAAGGAAAGCAAATAAAAGTAAGATAACGAAAATCTACTCTTGTTCCAGTCATTCATGCACAATGAACCTCAAATAGCTCTAAAGATGGGATGATCTGATAATTTCATATGAGCAACAGATGACAATTAGCTGATAATAATTGGCAACAAGTTTTATAAATATTTTGACAAGGCCGACGTAAAAATATTTTTTTACCAGGGTATCTCAGTTTATTTCACTGTATATTATTTGCATATTACATTCAAATGTCATGTTTCCTGATATTGGATTGACTCCTGACCACAAAATTCTACCTTTGAAATTGAATATATGTAGTGGTATGAGGAAAATTTGAAGTGAGCCTGCCCCCATACAAAAAGTGAAGCGATCTTATCATGACCCAATCCAACCCTTGTGAAGTATTGTCCTCTTTGGACCAAAAATGCATGGCTTTATCCTCAAAAGGCGCTTTAGAAGTTACGAATTTGGGTCTTATATATGCAACTCAATAATTTTTCTCACTTTCCAATATAGGATTAACTTGGTTCATTCTTGCCTCAACCTCCATACACAATGGTAGCTCCACGTCGTAGTGGCTCCACATCGACACGCTTTCACCTCAATGTGTTGGTAGCCCTTTCCTACCAGTAACCCTCTCCTCTTACATAGCTCGTGACTAGGTCACTAAAGATCCATTAGCTTCTACCTGGTTCATCCTCCAACTAGCTCATATTGTACTCTGGGTTCTGCTATGATGCTACAATGTCATGACCCCATCCAACCCATGCGAGGTATTGTCTGCTTTGGGCTGAGTCCTCATAGTTTTGTCCCCAAAAGATGCCTCACAAGTTATGGATGTGGGCCTTAACATATATAACCAAATAACTTTTCTCGATTTCAAACATGGGACTAATCTGATTCATTCCTTTCCAGTCGTCTGCACAATAATAGCTCTATGCCGACGTGTGTGGGTCTTTCATGTATAGGGCATTTTTTGGGAACTTATTGACTATACTTGTACATCCTTTTTACATTTAATACAATAGTGGTACTGCCCTCTTTCATTAAAAAAGTTATTTTATTTTCTTAGTCAGTTAATCAAATGATGATACATACTTTCAAAATGCATTGGTTTTTCAAATATATCTTTGCGTAATTCTGTTGTAATTTCTATTTTGAAATTTTACTTTCCTTGATTTTTTAATTGACCATAAGCATGCAAGACAAGACATATATGTTTCTTCCTGGGAACATATGTGGACACTGACAGTGATGTATGAACATCTTCCTGTTTCATCTTTAGAAGTATGTGAATAGGGGCAGGTGCCATCATATGTTTCATGATATTGTATAGCTGTACCTTGTTCTCAGTACTTAAAATGAATGTGTAACACTGATATTTATGAACATCCCACCTTGGGAAATGTTGATTGTTGATGCCGTCTTCAAACTCATGCTACTTGCATGTTTTAGGATTAATGTTTTTCATTCACCTCCTAAAAAAGATGACTTGTGACAACTGAATTATTGTTTTAGTTTCCCCAAAAAGACCATTATCAGGATTTATAGTGTATTTGTGACAATTTTAGGTTGGTGTAGGGAACTAATCCTTTAGAAGGAGCTGCACTAGGGATGTCACTTTTCGAATCTTTCTCTGAGATGGTTGCTTTGTTGACTATTGCTATGACTCATCATGGAGAACTTAAAACACTTAAATATAGGTATGTAGCTTTGATGTCTTTGCTACTCATTGGCCACCTAGTTTTTGTTGCAAATTGATTAATTTTATGGTTGTAGAGTTTGAGTTGCAAAATTTAATAGCCTTAGGGTTTAAGTTGTAAGTTTTAAAGGTTTCAGGCTTAAATTATTGATTTAGCAGTTTACGATTGGAGTTGTGACCTTTTAAGATTTAAGGTTTAACTTACAAACATTAAGGATGGTGTTTAAGTTACAAGTTTCTAAGGGTCTGGAGTTCAATTTATGGATTTTTTATAAGACTTAGGGGTGTGAACTTTTCTAAAATTTATTGTAGGTTTTATAGATTTAAGGCTGATAGGGTGTTTGGAAAGGTCAAACTATATTGCTGAAAGACTAGTACTACCTAGTGTTGTATTGAAGAATGCATGCAAACTATATGGGACATCAAGTGTAGAAATTAATAGGGTGACTCTTCGTGACTGTGTACTAGATTTCTTTTATGAATATGTTTAGCTGCTATGTATGTCTTGATTCCTGAAGCTGCTCCAACACAAATCTGCTATGTATGTCTTTTATGAATATGTTCAGCTGCTCCAACACAAATCCACCATGAGAATTCCCAGATGCCCAAATTTGAGCTCCTATCAAACCTGTTGTCTACATCTCATCCTTTGCCTCCCAGAAGATCATGCACCCAGGCCATTGTTGCCATCACATCATTCTATGAGCTCCACCTTCAAAGTTCTCACAATTTGCCTTTGGCAGTGTTGCATCCCTAACAGAGAATTGACACATCTAATATGCATCATGAATGGTGTAAAGAGGAGCAAGGGCATGTTGCTTGGACATTGCACCCAGAGGATGAATTGGAAGATCTTCCCCTATCTCATGGGAGAGAATACACCCTACTAGCATTGCAGCTGATTAGTAACCTTAGTACCTTACAGGCAATCAGCTTTCTTTGACCCCTCTTCTTCCTCGCAAGGAGGAATACAATTAATAGAAATAATAATAAATGAGAGAACATTGGATTTCTAGGGAAGGCATATATATATAGTTACAACTCGGTGAAAATAGGAAGAACAAGTGTAAATGCAAGCTTAGAGGCGATTCTCTTGTTGGCAAACTTTTTGTGGCATGAATATGGTTTTGGTCAACCATAAGGTTGTGGCTGAAGCAGTACATCCATGATCACATTTAATGAATAATATTTTGATCTGACACTAATATTTTTGATCTGACACTATAGTGCTTGCATTTCATGATTCCACTTGTCCTTATATTTATCAGTTCTATTGACCAGTGAATTATGTATTCTTTTATTTCTAGCAGATTGTTTACTTCATTTTCTGATCAATTGTCAATGTAATGTGTTTTTCTAAATTACCATTTGTATGATCACATCCTTACCCCAAACCATCATTTGTTTTCTTGGTGATGTAAAGCACAGTTCATATAGGGTCAGTGATTAGGAAATTGATATTAAGACATGTCAATGGTAGACAATCTGCGTACAAATGGGCTAAGACTGATCAATGTGATATCAACTTGGTGCGTCCCAGTATGGACTCTTGTGGCTATGTGGCCCTGTCAGCTGCTTAGTCAGTTTTTAAAAGAATAGAACATATACATCAGCAGGCTTAGATGCTGAGATTCACATGATTCTTCAGTGATTGTTTGTCTTGAAACCTCATAAAATTCAGTTGCTTCAAATTAGTAGGTCATGGGCCTAGTGTGCAATACCTATTATTATACGATGTTAATCTTATTTTACTTGTTTAGTATTCATGTCTCTCTTATCTCTGATCTTCCTTTGTTACTGTTCCAATATTGTAAAGTATTACTGAATGTTCTAAGCATTAATCTCTACAATAGACAGCAAAATGGTTTACAATAGATAAGAATGCTATTATTATTTTCTAATTTTTTGAAAGTGATTATTATTTTCTAAATTATTATCATGTACCCTACTTATGATGCTTTTTGCTTCATGATAGCTGTATCAAATTGGCTAATGCATTACAAACATTCTTATTTTTCCCCTTTTTACTACCAGTTTTACACTGGTCTTCGTAGGGGTTTATATTTGATTTGTGATTTTATCATTTGTATTCTTACTACATGGAGTCTACATTTGGGATGGTTTAAATCGAGAGGGACTAGGCCTTTATGTGCCTGATATCTGGGGGTGGGGATTTTTAATCAGTTGTTTCTACTCTATATTTGGCATTCCAAATCTGCTTGATATAACTTGGTTCCACTAAAGTAGCACACATGCAGCTCACTGTTTCTATGTGAAATAACAATACAATTTTTTATTTGATGGCTTTTGCCGATGGTGACAGGTGGAACTGAAGGTTTATTTGCCCAAAAAACTCTGGAAATCATTGATGAAGTCCTTTCAACCTATAAAAACCAAGGTTCTTCCAAAATCATGATATCTTCTTTGTCCAACTTTTTCATGTTACCACTCTAATATTTTATGCCTTGTTATGTGAAAGGTGGTTATGATATGCTGGGCCAGACAAAGGATCAGATAAGAACAACTGAGCAAGTGAATGTTGCACTGGTTGCATGCCAAACATTGAAGTTAGATGGCCTTGTTATCATTGGAGGGTTTTTTTCTGCCTCATTATTCCAAGCAACCTATAAATTATTTTGATATTGCTATTTGGTTTATTGATTTCTTTTCTTTTCAAGGTGTGACGTCGAACATAGATGCTGCGTAGCTTGCAGAAACTTTTGCCAAGTCCAAATGCCCAACAAAGGTATCAAATGGTGGCATGCTTTGTCTATCTTGTTTTTCCCTTGAAATGTTTCCTAGGTTATTTCAAAGCACTTCAGCTTGATTATATTCCTGGACCATTAAGTATCATATTTTTTTAATAATATCTTGAACATCTAAAATATTGGATTTCCTTTAGTACAGATGGTCTTTTCTTTCTTTAACGAATATGCCACTATAAATAGGTAGTGGAGGTCCCTGTCACATTGAATGGAGATCTGAAGCATCAGTTTGTAGAGACAAATGTTCGTTTTGACACAATATGCAAGGTATATATGCAAGGCTATTCTGATGATCTTTTCTTTCTTTTCTCATTTTAATAAAAAAGATCATTTGATCAAATAAAAAAAGACAAAAAAAACATATCTTGTCTTGCAGGATTGTGATTTTTTCAAGGCTATTTGGATGATCTGTTCAATTTGGAGACCAATGGTAAGGAAATAATTTCAGGAATGATCTTGCAACGAAGGTGTAGTGTTAATAATACTTGTGTATATATTGATGAGATTGTGCTCTTGGAAGGTAAAATAGTTTTTAAAAGAAAATGAGGACATGAAATTGTAATCAAAAGATAGTCTATGTCTCCACTCAAACTTTTTTTATAATAAGGGGTAACATGATCATTCAGAGTGGCACCTATCTAATTTAAATGCACCTCAGGTTTTATTGAATTTTATACATAAATATATGGTCCCGATGATTTTTTTCTATTGATCTTCCAGTGGCCCACAATAGACTAATCTCTCTCTCTCTCTCTCTCTCTCTCTCTCTCTCTCTCTGTGTGTGTGTGTGTGTGTGTGTGTGTGTGTGTGTGTGTGTGTGTGTGTGTGTGTGTGTCAGCAGACCAGAACCTCAGGACTTCTATGCAGGTGTAGTTCTCAGTACAAACTTCCGTAGTAGGAGCATTTAATCCCAAGTGGTGGGAACAACCGACAGAGATAATGGGCGTCCCACATATTATTTTTCTTCCTGGATCCCTCTTATATGACCCCTTCTCTCTTCCCTCAACAATTAATTAACCAGTGGTTATAATAATTGAGTGTTTATACATGCAATATGAATATTTTATCAAATATTATGTGAAACAACGCATGTGTTCCACTGACGTAGTACTGACATACACATAATACAATATTTTATCAAATATGACAAGGGTTAGAGAAATAATACAGGAGAGGTTGTGGCAGTTGAAGTTGTGGTGATTAACAATGTTGTTCTACCTAACAATATCCTATATTTTTTATTGGATTTGAAAGAGTTGTAATATTTATGTGTATTATGTGGATCCGAAAATAGACCCGAACTGCATAAAATTGTAAATATAAGTGTAATGTTTGTGTGTACTATGTGGATCCAAAATAGATCCACAATTTATTTTTTTTGGATGTGTAATGCATATGCTTATTATGTAGACCCAAAAAATATGAATATGCAAAATCCGGTTAGATGGTACAACCACGAGAATTTGGAAGCACATAGTTAATTTGGTTAGCCAGATGACTGCACCTTAGATATTATACATTTTCTTGATTTTTCAATGCATACATAAAAAGCAGTCATGAACATAAATTTTGATTTCCTTTCCATTATTCTTATATGTTGCCTTTCCTTGGCAGATGAAGTCGAGGTTCTATACAAAATGTATTGGCTATGCCATCATATTGGCTTGGAAGGATGCTGCTGGGAGCACACTTTTGGCATACAAGGTTGCTCAGGTGTATTTCTCTATGAGACTTTGCCTACTTTCATAATACCCAAGCTGTAGTAATTCTAGGGGGAATTCAAGTAATACAAAACTGGATACCCTTGGATTAGGCCATATATAGCCCATGGTTTCCTATATTTCTCAATGAGACTTTGCCTAATTTTTTCGCTGTTGAAATTACTGTTGTTATGGTAAAGCATCATTTCTTACATTTTGAGCACAGGGTGGTTTGATTCATTCAAATATGAATAGTTATACATTCACATGAATGTCTATACAATAAAATCAACTCTGTCTAGATTATATTTGCATGATTACTTTATGTAGATATTATCTTTTACCAAAATTTACTAAAGTTTGTTCAGGCAATTTTGTTTTGATAGGTCTGGCAGAAGCATCTATCTTGCTATATCAAGGGCTTCAAGGTCAATCCCTGACTTTGGACGAGAAGGCAGAACAACTATTTGTTGGCCAGTTGTATGAATCACTGTCCTTAGCTGTATTGGTTTCATTCCTATATACATTGAAGATGGATGTAGATTACATTGTTCTTCATTTATGGCGATTTATAAAGTTACTTTAGATGTGCTATGAGTTTATTTTTTTTTGAATGAATGTCTTTAAGATTTAATCATATAAATGTATGTTCCTCAATTATCTTCGGAGAATGAAATTTGTAAATAGGTGTGAATGAGAATTATATAGATCAACATGTTTGTGAGTGATACAATTCATGAATGTGAAGATATGAATGGATGCACTATTATAGGTGATGAGAGCACATATACTAATAGGAATTTAAAAAAAAAGAAAATATATTCCTACATTTTTTATTAACTGATGTTAAAGTATTTTCCTACGTTTTTTAAAAAGTGATGTTAATTCTTATTCATACGTTTCTTTTACTACGTGGCAAAAGGTAATACTTACGTTTTTAAAAATGTAGGCATATCTTTTTATATACGTGTCTATAAGTGACTTTACGCTACGCTTCTATTGGACTATTCCTACGCTTCGGTAGCATAGGAATAGGTCGATCTATAACCACGTTTTATAGAAACACAGGTATAACCTATAGTCACGTAGGCAAGCGCCACGCTTTGAAAGCGTGGCAAGAAAACATAGGTAAAGGATTTACCTACGTTTTTTGGCCCTATATTTACGTTTTAAAAACATAGGTAAAGGCCAGTTTTCTCATAGTGAAATAATTTTATCAGAATTTTTTTTCCTATCAAGCTTAAATTTTGAACTCTTACCTGTCTGTTGCAGCCTTCTTTTTCTGAAGGTCTTACCTCTGGTTTTCAAGATTTTTTGGAATTGTCTTGTCAGAAGTGCCTGTTGAGAGTCGTCTAGATCTGAAAAATTTTCAGAGTCTTCACTGCTTCGAGACACCTTGAGGGCTATTGTCTTGTTTTTCTTATTCTCTTCCACACTCTTATTGAGATTGATCTCGTACGCCATCAATGAGCCCATTAGCTCACTCACTGTCATGGTGGATAGATCCCTGGATTCTTCTATCACAGTGGCTTTAGTGTGCCAAGCAAGGGTTAAAGACCTAAAGATTTTTCTAACCAGATCACTGTCATTAAATTCCTTTCCTAGAGCTTTAAGACTATTAGTAAGTTGTGAAAGCCTCACATACATTACAGACACAGTTTCATCATGTTTCATTTTGAATAACTTGTAGTATGAGGTGAGCATGTTTACCTTAGTGGCTCTCACCTGGGACATTCCCTCATAGATCAGTTCCAGCTCGTCCCACATCTGCTTGGTGGATTTACAGGCAGAGATCCTTGAGTACTCATCTGGATGAAGCACGCACTACAAAATATTCACAGCAGTCCAGTTGACCGTTGACACACGAATTTGTTCTCAGGTCCATGTTTCTCCATCTTCAGGTAGTTGGAATGGACTGTTAGTAACAACTCTCCACAGCTCATGACTCTAAGCTCGTAAGAATACTTCCATCATGTTCTTCCAATACAAATAGTTATTACCATTAAAAAATGGTGGTCTTGATTGAATACCCCTCAGCTAAGAAGCTACGAGCATTGACATTTCCAGATCTTCCCAGGTCGTTGGACCACATTGTGGGAAACTAGCTCTGATACCAACCGATGAGAATGGCATTGCGGATCTAGAGGGGGGGTGAATAGATCAGCACCCTTTAATAAACCAATTTAAGAAATTTAAGCTAACGCTCAGATTCGATGGAGACGAACTAGACAAACGAATGACAATTTAAATTCAACCCATCATAAAGAGGCATTCACGAATACTTAAAGCGCACGATACTGAAGCGAAGCTAGAGAACGGGGATACAAGAAATGGAAACCAATCACAAGACACTAAGATTTTTAGGTGGTTCGATTGCTTCCATCAATCTACGTCCACCCCTCACCTGATCAGGATGGGGCTTCACTAGCACAATGCTATCCACGGATAAATCCGCTACACAAACTGATCACACAGCTTCCCACCGAAGGAACAACCTCCTCCCTTCCTCTGAAGACACAAAGGGAACCTGTGCTTACCAAACCTAATGAACACACCCCTTATTCTACCCCAGTAGAATCAGTGACACTACACTACGGCAGCACACGAGGAACCCTCCTTGCACCCTGGTCCACAGACCAGATTGTGACCAGTAATGACTAACCACACCTCTGATTTGTGCAACAATGCACTATCAGAGAAAACTAGAAGAATAAACTCAAAGGAAATCAAGAAAAAAAAAGAAGAAATGAAAAAGACAGCAGAAAAGAAAGCAAATGTAGCTCTGAGTATGATTTAAGTGCTTTCTCTGAAACACGGGACATGCTTCTCTCAACTGGGCTGCGATCCACTCTCTCCTTCTTTCTATATCTCTTTCTTTTCTGCTCATAAAGTGATTTTTTTTCCTCTCAGATGGACTCTCGTTCTTTTTCAAAGGCAGCCTGGGTAGCTCCTCTTTCTTCAAGGATTATATATAACAGAGCCTCTTGATTTCTTTGGGATAACCTAATTAATCTTCTAATCTTCCATTGGTCCACTTGGCAAGGTGGAATATTCTCTCTCTGTAATCATCTGTGAATGTGCCAGCCTTCCTAGGATCACATGCCAATCATTGGGACTCGAAGGCACGTGAGTTGCTTGAGTTTCTCTTGAGCTTGGCCATTTTTCACCCTTATCAAGTTATTTTTCAGCCTTACAGTCCATTTGTCACCATTATGTACTCATTTGTCACCATTAGGCAACATGAGCCGTCGCCTTTATGCTTGATGTCTCTTGCTGAGAACTGTTGCCTTTGCCAGCCTCGCGACCTATTTGTCACCCATATCTTTCCATTTGTCACTTTATCGACTATTTGTTACTGCTAAGGGCTATTTGTTACCTCTGGTCAGCACTTGTACCCCACCCCCCGAGCTCTTCTGCTTGCCGTTGTAACCCATTGTCACCTATACGAGCTATTTGTCACCTCTATATGTGTATATTTCACCCTTGAACCTCATTTGTTACCCTTATGTGTTCATTTGTTCGCCTTGTTCGCTTGAGTGTCTTGAGCTTGCCTGGAGTTGACTCCATGTTTTGTTGACTAATACACGTGGATGTCTAGCTGTTGACTCTGGGTTTGATTCCATTGACTTTGAGCTTGGCTTGACTAAGTTGACTCTGGGCTTCTGCATTGATTCTTCATGAAGCTATGTTGACTGGGTTGACTCTGGTGCTTGACTGCTTTGCTGCGTTGACTATGAAACTTGGACCATCATTTATCATCCTTGCTCGACATTTGACTTCCGTGTTTAATGTTTGCCTTTGACTGAGTCAACTATGTTAAGCCTTGAGTCGACTCCTCTTCAACTTTTCTTCTTCTCAGCTCTTCATCTCCCATGCCAAGCTATTTGTCACCACTATCGATCTATTTTTTACCCTTAGCTCCACATTTATCGCCCTTGTGAAGCTATTTGTCGCCGTTGTATTCTTCAGCTAGCATGGTGGCTCTTGCGTCGAGTCCATGAGCTGCTGGCATCGACTCCACTCTAGTTTTTCTTCTTCTCGGCCCTCTTTCTCCCATCTATTCATGGTCTGGCATCATCTCTTTATCATGCAGACAACCTGAAACTTCATTGAATTAGCAATTATAGTCTGAAAACATTGTAGAATGTGCGGAACATGTAGAACAAGATATGTAGCATTGTATTGAAGTATTTTCAGACTTAGAACCTGATGACTTCATGTTGGTTTGACATCATCAAAACAAAACTATACCCAACAGGGCCTCCCATAGTAGCGGCTCGAGTCTGGGCCGGGAGGAAAACTGGCAAGAGGGCCTGACGTAGTGCAGTCGGTCAGTGTGTGCACACATGGTCGGGGATTTCGGACGCGTGCTGATGAGCATGACCCCGACTAGACCCTTGTCCTATGGTTACTAGTACGGTGTCTCAGTTTCGCTTGGGGCGAGGGAGACACCTGAGGCACGGACTAAGTCGTCAGTGGATGCATCCGGCCTTGCTTCTAGTGGGCAATACTCATGTCACACGAGACAGGTTTCTTTATAGCTTTTCGGGATGTTTCCTCATCCTTCCGCGATATTGAGGTCTAGGGTTTCCGATAGGGCTACCGAGGATTTCTCCCTAGGTGTAGGGTTTGACTGTGAGGGTGGGCCTTCACGACAGAGTTGTTGTGGCATTTCTTCTAGCGACTTTGCTAGGGTTTTTCGTCAGTGCGATAGTCCCCCGACTACGAGATCGGGGCGTGCTTCCCGTACCGTTAGGAGTAGCTTTCAGATCCATAGTTTCATCGGCTACCATGTTATGACCATTCCTTCCGCCGTTATTGTTGTTATTACTACTCCTGCTTTTGTTGTTGTTCCTTCTAGCGCTGTTTACCGCCATTGTATTGTGGTAGGGTTCCGCAGGACCCCTACTGAGCCAATGAGATGAGGCTCACCCTCTGCTTTTCAAGTGTAACGGCTCCTCAAGATTTGGAGGTGCAGCGCGGAGGATCGTAGTTTCCAGCTCGCTGGGCCGAGTGTTCACTTGGCATTAGAGTACGTTTTCTTCTCTGTAGATTGTACTTTATTTAGACTGGACTCTGTAGTTTAATTTATTAATTGAAAATGTAATTTATTTTTGTCATTTAAATTATTAGTTGTAATTATTTCCTACTTTATTTCATATTCCAATGTACCTCCACACAACTTTCTAGCCCTTCCGAGCCCTCCGGCTTGTGGGTGGCGGGCCAGGATTCGAATGGTATCGGGTTATTCCCTGTATCCATATCTTGGGTCGTTATAGCCAGGTCAACGGTCGCCTAGACAGCAATAAGGCCAGTCATCTGGCCACCTTCCTCATTTAAACGGCAAACGATCTGGCCACCTTCTTGTAACCGCCCGCCAAATCCTTGTCCCACGTTGTCCTCCACTCTGGGAACGATCCCTACGACACCTCCTAGTCTGGGAGGGGTGATACATGCACAGACACACATGTCCTTGCCCGGAGATTAGCTCAAAGAGTGCTCACATAGATCTAGATGGGCTTTTGAAGCTCAAAACAAGGAGGGACATCTCTAGAGAGAGGGGGCCGTGAGAGAGATCTTGGGAGGGCTGGGATAGAGTGAAAGGAGTGAGAGCAAAGAAAGCGGATAGAGGGAGAGGAAAACAAGAGTTGAGAGCATAGAGTGACCCTGTGAGCAACTCTGATCCCCCTCTGCCACCTTCTGATAGTGTGACGGAAGCCGAAGTGCATCCAAAAATCTCCTACGAGCGACATTTGCAGTGTGCTGCCGGAGGTCTCCCCCAATAGAGGACTACCATACGTCTAGCCCCCCAGATATTCTATACGACCAAGAAGCTAGCCGCCAAGGCCTTTCAAACAGCCAAACATGTGGCCGCCCCCCCTAGTTTGATGAACAATTTCTCACTTTTATCATTTATTTTTTTACTGCTGCATACATAGTTCATATACTCGCATAGTTTATCATTTTTGCCACATGTTAGAACTTCTCTTAGCACCCTAAATCTAGAAGTTTCAATCCAAAACAAGGGAAGGAGGGTGGTCGAAAGTCTTGGCTATCCCCCCTTCCCAACACCCCCTCCAGACAATCACTGTTGCCGATTCTCACTTCCTTTCTATCTTCTGAACATTTACTACATTTCACTAGTTCTAATGGGCATTTTTCTTGTTTCTTTATAATTGCATTTAGGGATTTCAATGCAACTAATCACATGACTCTTCATTCTTGGCCGGTCGAGAATGGAGAACATGGAACATCGTGATCTCCCTCCCTAACGACATCCACGTGATCACACTTCCTGCGAGAATCAGGTAAACTTCCCTGGCGATCACCTTTCATTTGCATTGTAGTGTTAGAATTTGGTTTGGTAGACTCCTACATCCACATAATGGCATAGCGAACATCTCCACCGAGTAGCTACCTACCATGACACCGGGCCCAATTCTGGCACCTAGAAACCCTCTAGTGATAACGGTTGGACCGCTATAGCTCACTGTGAGTTCTTTTCCTTAGAAATCCAAGGCTATAGGTTTTTCATTTTAGCTTTTGTTTCATTTCTTTTAGTGTTGTTCAGTTTCTATTTACTGTCTGTTCACGTTGTGCACAGAAGTTGGCAACATACTTGGATGCCTACCATAGAAGAAGGCCACTTATCTGGCCCCCATCCCATCTTCAGATGGCCACCCACTTGGCCGCCTTATGCACTGAACGGCCATGATGATGGCCACCTTCTATTGAGTCCATTCTTGCTTCTGCTATTACTATTTTATGTGGATTGATTGCTATTTGGACTGATTAGTACAGGTTAAGCTTGTGGGTGGGTTTAGGAAGAGTTGACATCACATTTCCATAGGAAAATCCTCCCATTGGAATTGGACTCTTCACCTGGGGATTCCCACTCGGGTGCAACTAGCCCTTTCCATTCGGGAATCCCTGTAAGTCACTACAAACCATGGATTCTCACACAGTGGCCGAGCGGGTTGTCCCAAAAGAAGTCCTATTATAAATTCCAAGGGGTTGAGTGAGGAAGGTTCTTTAGGTTGTCCCGGAGATAAGCCTTTAATCCCTTAGAAACTTCTTACTTTTCTTGAGAGATGTGGACACACTTTTTTTATCATTATTCATTGTTCATTTTATCGATATTTTTATTCTTAGTTTATTCAGTTTATTAAGTGCGTGGGCGTGCCAGTCACAAAAGTGACAATTTATTTTGGTTCCGAAGACCAAGGTGGTCTGGGGCCGCTGGTGCGCTCCGTCTGACTGATTAGGCGATGTGGGTATCGGGTCGGGACTAAAACCCGTCGTGCCATAAAGGTCACGGCGTTAATTACATCTCACTGGGGGGAGAAAACCTTTTATTAAACACTAGGAAAAGGGGCCCTCGGGCCTGAAATTGATATTGATAAGAGAGGTAATGAAAATTCTGGATTTCAATAAAACATCCCCCATTGAGAGGTAAACATTTGAACAAAGCCGGTCATTTATTGACCAATTCATGTTTGGACAAGAGTCCCAATTTATGAGCCAAATGTATGCTAGGAGCACGGCAAGCTTGATATTTGGGCTTAGATCCCAATAGAAATATGTTCGATATAGTGGGCTATTGGCCCAGAGCAAGGTCAAACCATGGCCATGATGGGATGACCCCAAGGTCCAAGCATGACCTGTGAAGGCCTCATTAATATCCCCGGCACATAGGGTCTAAAGGGGGAGGATCCCCAAAGCAAATGCCATTAATTTTTTAAGGACGGTTTTTATATTTGTATCCATTATTATTATGCTTCCATGCCACTATTATCATTAGATTATAGCATTATTTTCATCTTCATGGTCTATCATTCATTTTTTTTGTTTTCAGTTGGTGACTGTTTGGAAGAGGGTGAGTCGACTCGCAACGTTGGCTGCATCGACTCAGCGCCTTAGGGGCTTCACACAGAGCCCCACTACGTCGACGCAGGCTTACATTGCGTCGGTGCAGGGGTACACCGCACTAGCCTCGGGCCAAGTTACGTCGACGCAGGGAAAAACTACGTCGACGCACCCTTCTTCGGAGAATAGAACTCCCTATTGATCATTTTTTGTTTGTGTTATGGGTTTATAGCAGTAGATTTGGGGTGTTAGATTCTCATCTTCTAGTGTACATTTGATTTCATCTCTTTCTTTCTTTCTTTCTTTCCTTTGTTTCTTTCTATTGTTCTTCGAGTTTAGCATGATGGCTCGGAAGTTGCTAAAATTCCATCTGTGATATTGCATTTCATTTCAATTCTTTCTTCTTTGTTTCTTTCTTCCTTTTTTATCTTTTTGCTTATTCGACTTATTTTTATCTTTTTTTTTATTCTTAACATATGGGCAGAGCATGCATATGTGTACACATTATGGGAGGAATGTGATAAGAGGTTGCTGCCAGTGGGCAGTTGGCAGGCCGGGACAAGTGGACAGGCAACTGGTGCGTCGACCTGCCTCATACGTCGATGAACCCAAGATTTGGTCGACCAGAATTATAAATTGGTTGACCGAACCCAATGGTGGGTCGGCCCAGAGGTAGGAAGGTCAACTCCCCCCCTTTTGTCAGTCAGTAGTTTTGGTATTGCTACTTTTTTTAGGATGGCATGTGACAGTATAGAGTGAACTAATGCATGACTTATCTAGAAAGGGGCTCCTAACCTTGGAGGATGCATGTTGCAATGGATTTTTTTAACTTTAACTTAGTTTATTTATTAGGGGGTTTTATTTAAGCGCGGAGCATGCCAAACATGGAGTAACGAGTTTATTATGTGCACCATCTGAGTGACCAGACGAAGGTGGGTGATCGTGTCGAGACCCGAAGTCCGCCATACCATAAGGGCTATGACGTTAATTACATGCTTCCGAAAGAAGGACAACCCTTGATTAGTCGCCAAGATAAAGAGCCACCAGGGCTAAACAAATATATATATGAATGTGTGAATTAAGAAGTGTGTGTTATGCAATGTTAAATCTAGGCATGCACTTAAGCACGTAATCCGATAACATCTTATTCCATTATTAAATCGACTTCCGGTACATGGCGGAGAACTTAGATCCGGAGATCACCTCACGCTTAATGAGAGCTTCCAGTCAGACTTAATATGACCTTCTGCAGATCACCATTTCATATACCAAAGAATCGGAACAGACAAGCACACAGTAAGATAGATAAATATTCACGTAGGCGCATGCAAGTATGTTCGGACTTATTTCATTATTTCCATTATTTATGCTACCACCAGTATGCTTATTTCTTCATTTGTTCCTTTTTTTATTTGCTCTCTTCCTTTTTTATATTATTTTTATCATTATTTTCAATATCATTATTATTTTTTTTTATTCCATACATATATAGCAACCACATATTGATGGAAGGGAAGTGAACCGGTGAGGGTTAGTTGATTCGGCATGGAAAAGGAGAGAGAGAAGGGAAGCGAAGTGAATCGGCACGGAGGCGAAGTGAATCGGTGATGGGGAAAATAGAAAGGAGGCAAAGTGAATCGGAGCGGAGGGAGGAGCCCTTGCGCCGATACACTTGGCTTCTCACCCCATGGCCGGATCACTTGGCCTCTGGCTGTATCACTTATTGATGAAGCTAGCCGCCGACTCAGACTGCCCCTCATCTTGGGGATTCTATTTGATCAAACGAAAGAGACTACGGGCCCCACACAAACCACCCATTTAGTTATTATTGTCCATCTGGGGGAAATCATTCCCCTCTTCTTACAGATGATATCTGTGAAGGAAGAGGTTAGTGCTAGTCCTGCAAACACAACATGTTGATTAAGTAGAAGGGGAGTCGACGCAGGAGGTTTGGAGTCGACTCAACAACCAGCTAGGGAAGATTGGGGTTGACACCAAGGGGCTTTGGGGTCGACTCAAAGGCCAATTGGAGGAAGAAAGGAGTTGACGCACAGGGGCTTGGGGTTGGCGCAGGGGCCAACTAGGAAAAAAGAGAGGTCGACGCATAGAGGCTTGGGGTCGACGTAGGGGCCAACTACGAGAGAGAGAGGTCGACAGACAGGGAATTTAAGGTTGACTCGGAGGTTCACAAGGCTCATGATCCTTAGGTAATTATCCTAGTTCTAATCGAGTTTTGATGATGTTTAAGGGCCCAAACTGGATCATGACCCCCATATTCAAATTATCATGGAAAATTTATGACTATCTTATAGGTCGGAGTGATCATAATGCCAGGGTCCTGTGGGGATGAGAAATCTTTATTTCATTTATTTTGTTTATTTTATTAATGCAGGACGTGCAAGTCACTTTCGTGACAAAATTTATTGTACGCTCGTCTGACTGATCAAACAATAGTGGGTGATCGTGTCGGGGCCAGAAGTCGCCACCATAAAGGCTATGGTGTTAATTACATCATTCCAAAAGAAGGAAGACCCTTGATTAATCGCCAACGTAGAAGAGTCATCGGGGCCAAAGAAAATATGTGAACGTAATGCTCGTTTTATGAAATGGAACAGGATTTAATCATGCATGCAAGCAAGCAATATGGTAATATTCATTTTATTTAACCGGTTCTTCGTACAAGGCAGAGAACTTGGGTTCGGAAACCACCTCACGCTTAGCGATAGCTTCCAACTGAACGCAGCCCAACTTTATGCAAATCACCATTTTATATACCATTGAATCAGAAAATGCAAGCACTCGTGCACATGTACATATAACCAGATATAACCAAACATGCATATGGGGGTTGATTTTCATTGTTCAGAATCGCATGCCGTAGTGGAATCGGGAGTAGAAGTCAGTTTTGACTTAATGCAAGTTGATTAAAAGTATGTTATCGTGACTTTATTTAATCATTCACTGATCCGTTTATTTGACATAATCAAAGGAGATTTCGACAGCATGTCCCCTCTCCCAAAGAGTATCGAGGAGGGTATAGTAGACTCATCCACGAAGAGTCGAGATGAAGTCCAAAAAAGTCGGTCATGCCCGAATGGCAATCCCATACCCTATGATGTGTGGGGAACCCGAGGGCTAGCCCTCTAAGTAGTCCATATCACACACAAGGTCGTCGATCAGTAGCTACCTTTTTATTTTGAGACCGCGCATAGTATTGCGGTTCACACATATGGGGTCCACGAGTGTGGACGTGGCATGACCACGTTTGGGCGGGCTCATGTGTTGCCAGGACAATGTATGATGGGAATGGCACCTATTAATAATTTATTCCCTTAAATTGGGTACGCGGCTCCCATAATTCGGCGTGAGTAGCCACGAGGTCGCTACCCCAATAAGGGGTGAAAACCGAGCGGAAAGCCCAAGAAACATGGTGCGGAGTAGAAAACAAAACACGGAGTTCTACAAAAAATTTGGCAGCATTGTAAATATGTTCCTCTACCTGATCCTTTCTTTTGTTATCCTTCCTTATCCCTCTACTTTGTCAATGTAAGACACAAATAAAATGAAACTAGAAGGGCAGAAAGGTGTGAGTGTGTGTGGATCATGATAGCCACCAAGGCTCCGAATGTAAATAAATACACCGTACCTTGCAAAAGGGGGGGACACTCGCCTATAAGCAGCACTGTAGAAATAAATGGCACGGGAAGAACCACTCTGCTAGTGAACGGTCGATCGACGGACCGCTCACCAGTGCTGGGACGAACATGGGATGAAGCCTGGTTTGACAGGAGAACGGTCCAGAGGAAGCCGCAGAGGAACGAAGGATGGATCTATGAAGACCGCTCTGGTACTCGGACGGACAGGAAGATGACCGCTCAATGCAACCAAGTTTTAAGTTGTAGGATCTAGACCTCCACCCCCTTCCGGCTGGCCAGAGGGGATGGGCCTCGTGCTAGTACGATGCTGACCTGCAAAATAGAATGAAAAACACAAAAGAAAACCCAAGATCAGAACTGTGAAGTGTAGTAACTATAAGAACGAATGAAAATAAACATAATGAATCGGAATGGGGGATACCTGGGAGTTTTTAAACCCCTAGGAGGCGTGGAAAAATAATAGGAGGGTGTGTGTATGATGTGCAAGAGTGAAAAACATGGTAAAAGAGCGAATAAAACGCTACATGTGGTGAAGAAAAGGATGGTGGGACTATTAAAACAAAGACTCAAAAAGTGAATACTCCCTGAACCGGATGTTGTGCCCCTTGTGCTTTGTTGATGATGTGGTGTTTTAATGATAGCAACATGAATGAGTCACCACTTTGTCATGAATATGTCTGACCTTTTCTGTGGGAGATTGCATAAGTGTGCCATGTCTGAATTGTGAAGAATGCATGTGTATGCTTGAGTCATGCTGTGATAAATTGGTTGGTGCTTGATTTCTGTTCTGTGCATTGCTTCTCTGCTGATATCTTCATGCATTGTCTTAAGCTAAGTCTACACAGACCTTAGTGTCTCATTTAGCGTCTAAGGCAAAGTCTACACATTGGCTAAGTGTGTACATCACTTACATTTCTTGAGATCAAGTCCATACGTTGCACTGTTTCTTCAAGTCTGTACAGTGTCAAGTCTGCACATTGGGCTTTCACGTGAAGTCTACACATCGGTCTCTACTTTGAAGTCTATACATTGGCTAAGGGTCTTCAAGTCCATACACAGTCGTCTGATGCATATTGATTAACAGGAAATCTGCTATGAGGTAGTACATTGGATGTCCGTACTGTTTCTGTCATACTTCGTGTTATTCTTGTGTTTATGTCAGTGTTATTTCTTTCTTACCTCGTGTCGTTTTAGTTTTAGTACTGTTTGTGTTTTCAACACGCCGTGTCGTCCTTTCGTACCTCGTGTTACTTTAAGTTGTGTGCTGATTGACTTCGTGCTGATTCTTCTGAAGCAGATCGAATTGTTCTGATGAACTTCGAGTTGCTTCTGTATGAACCTCGTGTCGTTAGCATCTAGTTGCTCATCCCGTGTCATCCTCTCCATGTTTGCTCTTGTGTCTTCGTGACAATTACTGTAGTTCCTCGAGTTGTTCTTCTGCTTCCACTGTTTCATCACGTGTTGTTGAAGACGTGTCTATCTCATGTCTTCGTGTCGTGTTTTCTAGACCTCGTGTCTTTGTCGCTTTATGACTTCATCTCGTGTCATCTTCTGTCTTCGTGTTGTTTTCACTTCGTGCAGCCTTCTCTAAGTGTTGTCCTTAGTTCGAGTCGTTTCCTTGTTATTCTTGACTTCGTGTTACTTTTCCTAGACCTCGTGCCTTTCCTGATTTGCAACCACTTCGTGTCGTTTCTGTTGTCATCTTCGAGTTGTCGTCAGCCCGTGTCGTCCTCGTCTTCGAGTAGTTCGAATGTTCGAACAGCTTTGTACTCGAGTTGTCTTCGTGTTACCCTTGTACTCGTGTCTCCGTGTTGCCTTAGTATTTGTGTCTTCGTGTTAGTTTTGTTTTTTGTGTCTTCATGTTATTTTTATGTTTGTGTCTTCGTGTTGGTTTTCTTCTCTTTAGACTTCGTGTCCTTCTCACCTTGACCACACTCCGTGTCAATTCCTGTGTTTCGTCTTCGTGTTGTTTTCAACTCGTGTTGGTTTCTGTTTTCATCTTCGTGTTGTGGTCAGCTCGTATCGTTCTCTTTGCTATTTGTTATGTCGAGTTGCTTTTTACTTCGTGTCGTTTACTCTGTAGTGTTAAGCGTTATTAGTATGTATCCCGTGTCGGTCTCTTCGTAGTGTTTGTTCTGTTACAGTGACACTTCGTGTCGTTCTCGTTTCACCTCATGCTATCTTCATCCGACTTCGTGTCGTCTTCGTTGTTGTGTTAATTGTGTATCTCATGTTGTTCTCTTTTTTTTTACCTCGTGCCGTTCTTATCTGACCCCGTGTCACCTTCTTTGTTGTATTAGCCTTGTTACCTCGTGTCGTTTTCTTCTTACCTCGTGCTGGACTTATCTGACCTCGTGTCATCTTCCTTGTTGTGTTAGCCTTGTTCATTGTATCTCGTTTCGTTCATTTCCTACCTCGTGTAGTAGTTACCTTGTGTTGCTATTACATACCTCGTGTAGCCTTAGCTTTAAATGAGCATACAGCGAACTCTGAATGATTAATGGTGTTAATCTCATTACAGGTCCGAGGAAGAACATTCCACACACCAGAGCTGCACGTGATCCGAGACAAGAGGAACCAATCCTATAAAGACACGTGGCAGGAAGGTTCTGGATCGAGCGTGGGAGGCACACGCGTTTTGTGCCCTATCCACCTGCTGCTGCTGCTATATAATGCAGCCTTCGTCCACAGATGAAGTATAATCGAAGAAGAAGCCCGGAGAGCAAAAAAGTCCTTCGATCCAGAAAAAGAAAAGAGGAAGAAAAAGAGAAGAAGAGAGAATAGTAGAGAGCATGAGCCAAAGAGAATAGAGGAAAAGAGATCGAGAGAGTGAAAGAGCAGAAGAAGAAAAGAGCTGCAGTAGAAAGCAGAAGAAGAAGAGAAGAGAAGAGACTGAGAGAGCCTGCGAAAGAAGAAGAAAAGAAAGAGAAGAAGATCAGAAGGAAAAGAAGAAAAAGGGATAATTAGAGAGCTCGTAAGGGTTAAGAGAAAAAGAGAGTGAGAGAGAAGAGAAGAGGAAGAGAAGCTTGCCTGAAGATCTGTCTACTGGACCGTGGATCAAATCCAGGCCAGTCAGCTCCATGCGAGCCACATCTGTGTTATCTTTCTTTACAGCTTTCTGATCGCTGTGTATTTTTCCTTTCTTAGTTTCCCTTTTTCATTTGGTTAGCTGTGTTCTTTCGATCCTCTGGATTGAGGTCGGGTCCCTCCTGGTCTGGAGGAAGAGAGGTCTGCGACCTCTAGTTTGCAAGTGGCTGGAAGTCACTTGTGTGTTCCCTCCGGTTTGGAGGAAGGGAGATCTGATCTCCAGTTGCAAGTAGCTGGGAGCTACTTGTGGGTTCCTCCTGTGGATTCAGGAGAAGGGAGACTTGTCTCCGGTTCTGGGCTTGTGGTAGCAAGTCCAGGTGTCCCTCCGGTTGGGAGGAAGAGAGGTCTTCGACCTCTGGTTTGCTGGTGACTGGAAGTCACCGGTTGGTTCCCTCCTGGTCTGGAGGAAGAGAGACTTCGGTCTCTGGTTTCCAAGTGGCTGAAACTCACTTGGGGTGTCCCTCTGATTGGGAGGAAGAGGGGAGCGTGTTCCCCTGGTCAAGCTGTGTGGCAGCACCTGTTGCAGACTGAGTCTGCGGTTTCTAGCATGAGCTAGTGGAAGTCACACTCGGGTTGAGTGTGGGGTGGATGTAGGTCTGCTGGACCGAACCACCTAAAAACCCCTTGTGCACTGTGGTTTGATTTGTCTATTTGTGCTTCCGCTAGGTGATTGCATAGGGGCGCTCCTTGTGTTTGGCGTCTGGTTGAGCAGAAGATTTATTAGTTTTCAGATTGACTAAATCTATCTTGTTAGCTCTCCAGTGATCTCACTGTGTGTTTGGTTAGTTCCACAACTACCATTTAGCCTTCAAGTTTGTTTAGTTTGCGAACTAGCATTTTAGTGAGCGAAATTTTAACTGGGCGAAAGATTTTTAAAAGTCATATTCATTCACCCCCCCCCCTCTGAATACTGCACCGAACCTAACAGTTGGTATCAGAGCGGTCTCTGACTTCCAGATCCAACGATCTGCAGAGGATCCTGCTGATTTGATTTCATGCTTTATAGTTCCAGTTTGGTGCATTCTTCTGATATCGCTTTCTAGCTCATTGATCTGAGTCTATTCGATTGCTTTATAATGGCATCACATGCAGTTTTTGATGGTTCTAACTTTAAGAAATGGTCACGCAGTCTATGTGGTTTTATAAACTCTATAGATCCAAAACTGTGGGTTCTCGTTGAATATGGTCCACATGTTTTGCCTCGAGAGAAGAATAAATGGTCCCAGAAGGATAAACAACTAAACAGTGAGAATATAAGAGTTCGGGACATTCTGAAGAATGCTGTAGATGCTAATGTCATTTCCTCTATTCTTACATGTAGGACTGCGAAGGAAATCTGGGATTCAGTGATCACATTTCATGAGAACCAGAAATGTCTAACGGCAAGAGGAAGCACTTCAAGCAATGAAGAAGAAGACCAGGTAAATTCTGAATCTGATTCTGACAAAATGACTTTTAATGATTTAAAGGAAATGTATGCTGAATTGTATGAAAAATATAGAAAAGTAAAATCTGAAAATAAAAGACTAAAGAAAAAGATTGATCAAAATTGTTCTGATTTATCATGTGAAAATTGCTCAAAATTGAAACAATCTCATGATGCTTATCTGATTGATATTCAGAACTATAAGAAGCAATTGGAAGAAGCTAGAAATACAGGCTCAGAAATGAATCAACTGAAGCTTGAAAATGAAAAGGCTAAAAGGCTCCAACAAGAAAATCAAGCTGAACTTGACAAGCATAAAGAACACATTTCTGTGCTGAAAAACAAAAATAATAAACTTACTGATAAAATTTCTAAACTGGAGAATGAGCTGAATTCACTAGGAAAAGATCAAATCCTAATTGATGAACTGGTTCAGAATGAACAAATAAGAAAGGAAAATGAAGAGCTGAAGCTACTGAACTCTGCTATGTCTGAGAAGCTTTTAATACTTGATAAGGAAATTCAATTTGAAAATGAATTGAAACTGAAACAGGAACTAGAAATTGTTAAAAATTTGAATGATGTCATGTAGAGACAAATTATCTCATGTGAGGAAGACTTGACTAATTCAGAACTCAAAATTTGTTCTCTGCAATCTGAAATAAGTAAACTTGTTCGTTCCATGTCTAAATCTACCAAGGGAAAAGAGAAAATGAATGTTCCTTTGTGTGATAACGCCACTAAATCAAGTGGAGAACAAGGATGCAAATCCCAAATTGAAAAATCTGTTAAGAAAAAGTTGTACACTACTTTTGTTCGCAGCTTTGACATTCCAAGCTGCTCTGGGCCTCCTAAAACATCTACATCATCTGTTTTCCAATTCAAGGCCCAGAAAAATGAAGAACAAATAAAAGTTGTGAACAAAGGTAAACAAATGAGCAAAAATGGTAAGAAAAACAAGGATAAACATGTCCCTACTTGTGTCTTTAAATCTGCTACCTATACTGCATCTGATGATTCAATGCATACTATTCATAGCTCAATTAATTATCCGTATGCATCTGATAAGAGTGTTTCATGCCATTATTGTGGCAAGGTAGGCCATGTAATGGATGATTGCAGATTATTGATTGAAGATGGGCATGCAAGTGAAACATTGCATTCAAGAAATTCAGTTGGTAGAAATCATGCTACTAGGAAGTCTGATACATCTTGTCATTACTGTGGTAGGCATGGTCATTTCATGGATGCCTGTTTCATCATGAAACAAGATGATAAAATGCATGCTAGGTCTTCTGTTCATCAACACCCCAAAAGAAACATGTATGCTTCAAACCAACACATCATTTGTTATAATTGTAACAGACGTGGTCATAAAACTGTTGAGTGTTGGTTTAGGACTTCATGGGGATATAATGGTTCAAGAGGTAAGCATCCAAGGTGCTTTGAATGTGGTAAGTATGGGCATGCAGTCAAGGACTGCTGGTATGCTCAGGGAAATCATTTTACTTCAAAATTTGTTGAATTCCCTTCAAATAGAAATTCTCTTGGCAAAAATAAATCTACTTTTAAAGGAAAGACACCTGTATGCTTTGAATGTGGAAAACCTGGCCACCGAGCTTCTGAATGCTGGTGGGCAGGTAATGGTAAGTCAAAATTTCATACATATAACAGAACATTTAATGCTTATGGTCATAGGTCTCATGCTCCTGTTGAGAAGCATCATAGGACCAAACAATCTGTTGTTTCGTGTTATTATTGTGGAAATTTTGGACACTCCATGTCTGATTGTTCTTTTATGGAATTTGATGATAATGTTGCAAAAAGAATATTTAGAACACCTGACAGGGGTAGTGCAGGACCCAAGACTGCTTGGGTCCCTGCAAGATCATATTGATTGATATGTTGCAGGTGTGCCTTGGTGAGGAAAAATAAAAGGGGGCAATTTAGCCAAGGCACTTAAAAAGGAAGCCCCAGGATTCTACATTTTAGGTCAGTTCTGAACTCTGTTTAAATCTCATAATCTGAAAATACTGATTTGTCTGTTTTAATTTCATTATCTGAAATGGTTGTTTTGCTTGGTTGATTTTTGATGCTCTTCTCATGCTGTTGCTTGCACTGAATAAATGAGATTGCTTTGCACTGCATATGTCATTTGCATGACCATCATGGTATATTAAATGGAACAGTGCTGAAGGGCATATGGAGTATGTCTGGATGATACTGCCATGTGTGAGGTGGTCCTTGGACTGAGTCCTCCGCCTAGTACCATGGGTCTAATTTTCATATAGAGCAGTGTATTGCATATCATAAATTTGAAGAAAATAAAATTCGAAAAGAAATGATTCATTGCACATCATGCATTTTGTCAGGGGGAGCTTGTTTTGTTGTTGATTGATCATCATGCTCTCCTTGTTAGAACTGTTGCATACTGCATATGTAGGATAGTGCATATCATAAAATTTTAAAAAAAAATTCTAAAAAGAAATTCACTGCACTTAGACAGGGGGAGCATTCCTATTTCATATCTTCTTCACCTCATGAACTCCCTTTGTTTAAGTAACCTAATTCATTCTCTTGACTATGCGATATTCAACTGTATTCTCTGCTGGTATGTCTAAAATAGCTGATCAGTCTATATTCCAGACTCAGCTACTGTCTGATGATAAAAATCTCTTCTGATGCTCTTTTC
The DNA here is from genome assembly GCA_022559845.1 of Amorphophallus konjac. NCBI lineage: Eukaryota > Viridiplantae > Streptophyta > Magnoliopsida > Alismatales > Araceae > Amorphophallus > Amorphophallus konjac. The sequence continues at coordinate 207,454,678 of CM040119.1, forward strand.
TATTACTGATTTACTCTTGCACCAGCCTACTCACCTTTCACATTCTTCTCAGCTGGTGTGACTGAATTAGCTCTACTATTGATTTGTTGGTCACCTAAACTTTTTTCTGATCTGAGGAACTTAAGCTGCATTCCATGCAATTCAGTCTGAGTTTTTGGTAGAAACTTCTATCATATTGGTTTAAGTATTATCACTGAATCAGTCTGATATAAGATTAATGTATTCTCAGCTTTGTAATTAAATGAATTGAAAATATCTGAATGATAAGGCTTAATAAACTTTAACCTCTTGTGTCATGTAATCCTTAAAGTCTCTCATCTGCTATCTGAAAATTTGAATTCAGGGCTTCTTTGGTTAAGATGCATATAGTGTGTATTGTTGTTAAACATTAATTTGAAAAATGTTGACTAAATGAAAATTTGTGAATTCAGAGCAATGACTTGGTCACTGAGAAACTGAGTTCTTTATCAATGAAATAAAGTAACTCAAGTCATGAGGTGCCACAGTTATCTCTGATAAAAATTTAGTGAAACAAAACCTGACAGAGCAATAGCTTATTTGTGTTGAGTAGCTGGGGAGTCTGGCCTCTGATAAAGGTGTCTTCTCATGTAAAAAGACACTCATATTGCTAACTCTGCTCTCAAAGTGAGAGGCAATGCCAGTTATCACATTGAGTAACTGGGTCACTTCAACTAAGACTTGTTGTGCCTCATGTAAAAAGGTGTTGATCAACTTAAATTGCTCAGGAAAAATATAATGTGCTTCAAATAAAATTATCTTGAAAAATCTGTCAACTCATGTTCTTGGAAAAGTGTTTAACATCAATACTAATCTGTGTAACTCTTGAAAGAGTCATTGAGATCATGTGTGTAAGATAAAAGATGATTGGTTTTTTAGTGTTATCTGAATAATTGGTTCACCTTTATTAGAACTTGGATTCAGATATGAGTATTGAGTTTAATTTGACAAATTTGGTATACATCAAAATTAAATCAGATTGGTTAAGTTGCCACTTCATAACTCTTTATGATAGAAGAGTTTACATCTTTTAAGACTTATTGAAGTGATGTATGCATTCAAATCCCTCATGATCAGATTCATGCATGATCAACAAAAACTGTATAGTCAACTCCTCTCTTATCAGTTGACTAATTCCATCTGCAATTTCCTGACCATACAAATGTGAGGTGCCACTCCCATTATTACCTTGTTCACTTGCAGCCTTCTGAACTTCAGAATCCTTATGGTGGTAGATTTCAGATTGATTCCTGAGATGTATTTCTCTCCACACTATTGGAATCTTCCATCTTGTTCTGCAATAAGCTCTGATTCTGTGGTATTTTCACCAGAATTCAGACTCTTTGAAATGGCTGATTTCAGATTGATGTATTGGATAACCAGAGTCCATTCATGTGCTTAAGGGGAGTTATGGTTTATTTTCATCTAAGGGGAGAGTAGTCAATCATGCATGTTGATAGGGGGAGAACTGTTTCATATTAAAAGAACCATGACTCATTCTCTGCATTGTTATGCTGCATATGACTATCAAACCATTTCCCTTCTTTTTGATTATGTCAAAGGGGGAGAATAGTTTGATGAGTCAGTGTGACTCATTATGTTGCCATCATCAAAAAGGGGGAGATTGTTGTGCCCCTTGTGCTTTGTTGATGATGTGGTGTTTTAATGATAGCAACATGAATGAGTCACCACTTTGTCATGAATATGTCTGACCTTTTCTGTGGGAGATTGCATAAGTGTGCCATGTCTGAATTGTGAAGAATGCATGTGTATGCTTGAGTCATGCTGTGATAAATTGGTTGGTGCTTGATTTCTGTTCTGTGCATTGCTTCTCTGCTGATATGTTCATGCATTGTCTTAAGCTAAGTCTACACAGACCTTAGTGTCTCATTTAGCGTCTAAGGCAAAGTCTACACATTGGCTAAGTGTGTACATCACTTACATTTCTTGAGATCAAGTCCATACATTGCACTGTTTCTTCAAGTCTGTACAGTGTCAAGTCTGCACATTGGGCTTTCACGTGAAGTCTACACATCGGTCTCTACTTTGAAGTCTATACATTGGCTAAGGGTCTTCAAGTCCATACACAGTCGTCTGATGCATATTGATTAACAGGAAATCTGCTATGAGGTAGTACATTGGATGTCCGTACTGTTTCTGTCATACTTCGTGTTATTCTTGTGTTTATGTCCGTGTTATTTCTTTCTTACCTCATGTCGTTTTAGTTTTAGTACTGTTTGTGTTTTCAACACGCCGTGTCGTCCTTTCATACCTCGTGTTACTTTAAGTTGTGTGCTGATTGACTTCGTGCTGATTCTTCTGAAGCAGATCGAATTGTTCTGATGAACTTCGAGTTGCTTCTGTATGAACCTCGTGTCGTTAGCATCTAGTTGCTCATCCCGTGTCATCCTCTCCATGTTTGCTCTTGTGTCTTCGTGACAATTACTGTAGTTCCTCGAGTTGTTCTTCTGCTTCCACTATTTCATCACGTGTTGTTGAAGACGTGTCTATCTCATGTCTTCGTGTCGTGTTTTCTAGACCTCGTGTCTTTGTCGCTTTGTGACTTCATCTCGTGTCATCTTCTGTCTTCGTGTTGTTTTCACTTCGTGCAGCCTTCTCTAAGTGTTGTCCTTAGTTCGAGTCGTTTCCTTGTTATTCCTGACTTCGTGTTGCTTTTCCTAGACCTCGTGTCTTTCCTGATTTGCAACCACTTCGTGTCGTTTCTGTTGTCATCTTCGAGTTGTCGTCAGCCCGTGTCGTCCTCGTCTTCGAGTAGTTCGAATGTTCGAACAGCTTTGTACTCGAGTTGTCTTCGTGTTACCCTTGTACTCGTGTCTCCGTGTTGCCTTAGTATTTGTGTCTTCGTGTTAGTTTTATTTTTTGTGTCTTCGTGTTATTTTTATGTTTGTGTCTTCGTGTTGGTTTTCTTCTCTTTAGACTTCGTGTCCTTCTCGCCTTGACCACACTCCGTGTCAATTCCTGTGTTTCATCTTCGTGTTGTTTTCAACTCGTGTTGGTTTTTATTTTCATCTTCGTGTTGTGGTCAGCTCGTATCGTTCTCTTTGCTATTTGTTATGTCGAGTTGCTTTTTACTTCGTGTCGTTTACTCTGTAGTGTTAAGCGTTATTAGTATGTATCTCGTGTCGGTCTCTTCGTAGTGTTTGTTCTGTTAAAGTGACACTTCGTGTCGTTCTCGTTTCACCTCATGCTATCTTCATCCGACTTCGTGTCGTCTTCGTTGTTGTGTTAATTGTGTATCTCATGTTGTTCTCTTTTTTTTACCTCGTGCCGTTCTTATCTGACCCCGTGTCACCTTCTTTGTTGTATTAGCCTTGTTACCTCGTGTCGTTTTCTTCTTACCTCGTGCTGGACTTATCTGACCTCGTGTCATCTTCCTTGTTGTGTTAGCCTTGTTCATTGTATCTCGTTTCGTTCATTTCCTACCTCGTGTAGTAGTTACCTTGTGTTGCTATTACATACCTCGTGCAGCCTTAGCTTTAAATGAGCATACAGCGAACTCGGAATGATTAATGGTGTTAATCTCATTACAGGTCCGAGGAAGAACATTCCACACACCTGAGCTGCACGTGATCCGAGACAAGAGGAACCAATCCTATAAAGACACGTGGCAGGAAGGTTCTGGATCGAGCGTGGGAGGCACACGCGTTTTGTGCCCTATCCACCTGCTGCTGCTGCTATATAATGCAGCCTTCGTCCACAGATGAAGTATAATCGAAGAAGAAGCCCGGAGAGCAAAAAAGTCCTTCGATCCAGAAAAAGAAAATAGGAAGAAAAAGAGAAGAAGAGAGAATAGCAGAGAGCATGAGCCAAAGAGAATAGAGGAAAAGAGATCGAGAGAGTGAAAGAGCAGAAGAAGAAAAGAGCTGCAGTAGAAAGCAGAAGAAGAAGAAGAGAAGAGAAGAGACAGAGAGAGCCTGCGAAAGAAGAAGAAAAGAAAGAGAAGAAGAGCAGAAGGAAAAGAAGAAAAAGAGAGAATTAGAAAGCTCGTAAGGGTTAAGAGAAAAAGAGAGTGAGAGAGAAGAGAAGAGGAAGAGAAGCTTACCTGAAGATCTATCTACTGGACCGTGGATCAAATCCAGGCCAGTCAGCTCCATGCGAGCCACATCTGTGTTATCTTTCTTTACAGCTTTCTGATCGCTATGTATTTTTCCTTTCTTAGTTTCCCTTTTTCATTTGGTTAGCTGTGTTCTTCCGATCCTCTGGATTGAGGTCGGGTCCCTCCTGGTCTGGAGGAAGAGAGGTCTGCGACCTCTAGTTTGCAAGTGGCTGGAAGTCACTTGTGTGTTCCCTCCGGTTTGGAGGAAGGGAGATCTGATCTCCAGTTGCAAGTAGCTGGGAGCTACTTGTGGGTTCCTCCTGTGGATTCAGGAGAAGGGAGACTTGTCTCCGGTTCTGGGCTTGTGGTAGCAAGTCCAGGTGTCCCTCCGGTTGGGAGGAAGAGAGGTCTTCGACCTCTGGTTTGCTGGTGACTGGAAGTCACCGGTTGGTTCCCTCCTGGTCTGGAGGAAGAGAGACTTCGGTCTCTGGTTTCCAAGTGGCTGAAACTCACTTGGGGTGTCCCTCCGGTTGGGAGGAAGAGGGGAGCGTGTTCCCCTGGTCAAGCTGTGTGGCAGCACCTGTTACAGACTGAGTCTGCGGTTTCTAGCGTGAGCTAGTGGAAGCCACACTCGGGTTGAGTGTGGGGTGGATGTAGGTCTGCTGGACCGAACCACCTAAAAACCCCTTGTGCACTGTGGTTTGATTTGTCTATTTGTGCTTCCGCTAGGTGATTGCATAGGGGCGCTCCTTGTGTTTGGCGTCTGGTTGAGCAGAAGATTTATTAGTTTTCAGATTGACTAAATCTGTCTTGTTAGCTCTCCAGTGATCTCACTGTGTGTTTGGTTAGTTCCACAACTGTCATTTAGCCTTCAAGTTTGTTTAGTTTGCGAACTAGCATTTTAGTGAGCGAAATTTTAACTGGGCGAAAGGTTTTTAAAAGTCATATTCATTCACCCCCCCCTCTGAATACTGCACCGAACCTAACACCGGAGGCCTGAGTGGAAGTAGAAGGCCTCCCTACCTGACTGTAGGTCACTCGAAAGTTCGGCAGAGCTTCGCCGTCGACCTTAGATCTCTCCCTTTCAAGTCTTGGACTAAGGGTCCTATTTATAGAGCCCATAAACCTAGCCCCGAAATTAGGGTTTTCAGTGAAAATTAGGTCGAGATATCAAAAGATAATTCGTAGATAATTGATTTATCTCCCACAGGATCGAACGATATCTCATTTAGTTGAGAAACCTCGAAGAAAATGATGGTAAAAGTCGTGGGTTTAGCCACGGATTAGAGAGAGAAAATTCATTAAAACCTCAGAAATCGGACCATTAAGCGGTCGCTCGATAGGCTGCCCATTCTATTGCACGGTCTGTTGCTAGACCGTTCAAGGCTGTCGGTGGAAATTAAATAAATAGAAAAATAATCTAAAATATCCATTGAGCTGACCGACTATTTCGCCGTTGGATTCTTATGGATTGAACGGTCTCGTGATAGACCACTCAATTCATGGGGCGGCCCAACTCCAACTGTTCAGGGCCTGTCGGTGATAAATTCAAATAAAATAGATAAATAGATAATTATCTGAAAAACTAACGCCCTGGGGACTCTGGAACTGGACGGCCATATGAATACCGTTCCATTAATTTGGACGGCTACACGAGGACCGTTCAACAGCATGTCGGTGGAAATTCAGAAAATCACATAAATATCCAATAAATGGAAGAACGGCCAGGCGATTGACCGTACAAAGGCTGGACGCTTGAAATTGATGAAATGTGATAAATTAAGCAAAATCAAGGCCCATTATGTCCTGAATTGAAGCAGACTGAGTCAGGGAGAGAGGTACCCATAAAATAGGCCCAAAGTTATGCCTGAAAATGGCCCAACGAGTAATGGACAACTCGAGGCATCAATAAATGATGGTAAAAGGAATGACTCAACTTATCGGTAAAAAATGGGTGTCAACAGATGCCCCTCCTTAACGTCCACTTTGTAGGGGAGCGAGCGGAGGTAAAACGAAAGCGGAATGGAACATGGAGATGAAGCGGAAATGAAGTGGAGCGGACTGAAAAAGTGGGCGTTAAGGTAAAAGACACCCGTTTCGTTGCCAACGAGCGATAGGAATCTTCCGAAAAACTCCGAACCAAACACAAGGAACGATCAGACAAAAACGATGCCAGTCTGGAGGAACTAACTAAATGAAAGAAAACACACGATCATCCTCATGGGGGACACAATCCCTCAGACCAATGAGGAAATCGGAATAAGCAGCAAAAAGTAAAGAAACGGACTAAAACTCCAGACATGGATCTTTAGTCAATCAAACCAGGTGAATAGATCAAAGAAAACCTTCCAACTCTGAGTGGAATACCTCTTCTTACTCAAGACCATGAACACATAACTATCCATCACAAATTGGACACTTTCAGATAAACCATGGGTCATGAATGCTCAAAAGATGCGTATGATGCATGCTGGACTAAAATAAAGAAATCATTAAAACGAATGCAAAGAAAGTCACAAAATAGAAAATACTCGAGAATAATATTGCTAGACCGGGGCAATTAGGGTCAAGACACTATCTGCAACCACGGCGTGTGAGATAGAACCATCGTCCCCTAACTTTCCCAACCTAACGGCCTATCCGATGATTAAATACGTGAACCTAGATCATCATCATTTTTGTTAAAGGGGAACATCAGATCCTAGAACACATAGATAACCAACTGGTTCCCGAGCTAATATAGCTTAGTACCACACAGTAATGCAATACGGGGTATAGGGATCGGAATACTTACCCGACTTACCTGACGGAGGCGAGAGGCAAGTGAAGTGATGCTGCAAAGAAAATCATGAACACGATTTGCAACATATATTTATTAGTTAACAATATAATGCAGTAAAGAAGGAGTTCAAAAAGCATCATTTTAGCACCTGAACGGTCAATAAAAGGCCGCTCATAATCAAGGACGGCTTTGTCCAGGCCGTGCACAAAATAATTTGAATCGTGAATGAGAAGGAGAATGGCCCATTTTATACCTTCCAATGAAATGGACGACCACACTATAGCCGCTCTGTTGCAATGTACCGTTGTGGTTCAAACGGTCATATCTGAACCGCCTAGTGACTGTACGATCACACGATAGACCGTGCCATTTCTGGCGATTTAAAACAAATAAAACCTTCCATCTCCTTCCCTCCCCACCGTAACCGACGGCGGGAGGGAAGAGAGAAACGCCCCATGCCCCATTCTCCCCCTCTCGATCTCTCTTTCAATCTCCCCCACTCTCACTCTCCTATGCACACTAAGCACCAAGCGGTGCGCCACGCTCGAGCCATGGCCGGAGAGGGAAGTGAACCGCCGCGGTCGTGGGAGCGCCACCGGCAATCCCCGAGGAGGAGGAGGTGCTAGTGCCGCCGGATGAAGGGGAAGTCGTCGCGCCCTCGGCGGAGGAAGGAGGGGCACCCGCAGCCTACGACAAGGATGTCCAAGCGCCGTCGGTAACGAAGGAGAAGACGCCCCGGGTACCCGAGGTAGGCCACTAGAACCCTACCCATTTCCATTTTTAGAATTTACATGTTAGATTAGGGGGATAGTAGGGGCTTACGACCCCTTCTAGGGTCGGTTGAGAGGCCATTGGGCCGTCACCGCCGGTGGGGAGGGAGTTCACGTCGTTGGGAACGACGGTGATTGGACGAATTAACAGAAGCCGCCCCAGCAAACTGAATGGCTCACCTAGAGCCGCCCACCATAAGCACGGCCCATGGGTGGCCATCCTGGGGGATACGAACCGAGATTGGCATGGGTCCTAACATGGTTTGGGGAAAACCGTTCTGGGTGAGGACGGACCATTTTGGTCCACTCAAAATATGAAACTATGGAGAACTAAACGGCCCATATCGGTCCGTGCAGGTGCAGAACATGAGAGGATCGAGATGGACACAGCACGTTTAACAGATAACCATGGATCCACTGAGCAGCCAGACTGTACCCGTTCATTGAATAGAAGAGTGAAAACTGAGCGGTCCAAACTGGGCCGTGCATGGGTTAGAGCGGTCCATGGGGAACCGCTCTGCAAGCAGAATGTGTTTTCTTCTTATTTCCCTTTATTTATTGAATAAAATGCATGACTTTATTGTTAAATGTATGCAATTATGTGAATGAATGCAGGAAAAGTGTAGGACCAGGATCTCATGGTTGCAGGTCCGGGCAGTGTATCTGGCACTGCCCAACTTCTAGCGGGAGAGGAAAGAGACATGTACCGACTGAGAGGCACGGGAGAGATACGGGAGAGGAGAGAGACGCGTACCGACTGAGAAACACGGAAGAGACACCGTCTTAGAGTGTAGTGATACAGGATGGACAAAACAGGGTGGCAGGAGGGATGAACGGTCATTGAGTGGCCGCTCCTGTCCTTACACAGTCCAAAATGGACCGCTGGAATGCTACTCGACCAAGTCGAACCAAGGCACCTGAGCGGTTCAGGATCAGCCGTGCATGTCATTGAACGGTGAGATAGTGACCGTGCACGTGGAAGAATGGCCTTCACATTGCCATTCCACGGGTCCAGGATCGAACTGTGTAGAAGCTTATAAACGGTCCAATAAAGACCGTCCTAATAGCAGTGCGGTCTATCGATAGACCGCGTAATGTCATGCACTGGGAGTCCAATCGGGACCCTCTTGGAGAGTTCTAACACATGGTAGGATGTTTCAACCTAACCCAAACTCTTGCCCAAACCGATCTAGACTTATCCTAGTTGAATTCTAGTTGGTTTAGGGTCCTAACCAAGCTCTATAAGTAGGAGGGAACTCTAAATTCGTGACTCACGCCTCAACCCTCTTTCAAACCTTGAAACTCTTGTTACTCTTCATCAAACCATCATGAAAAGGGCTTTTGAAGGGAGCTCAATGGAGGGAGCAGTCTTTGAAGGGCCCAGGCCGGCCAGAAAGGAGCGTGAAGTGCTCCAACGGCTGACCGCGATCCCACGACATCTGAGCTCCAGTCCACTGAGAGAGGTAACTTTTTGCAGAAGTTGTTCAATTGATTCAACTTATTCCATTACTTACATGTTCCTCCTCTCTTTCTCCCTTTTCTTTTCTTTTTTCTACTTCAGCTTCTCCCTGGCTCCAGGTGCTACTCCACCTTGAAGTGGATAGCTCCCATGATCCGTAAGTTGCCCCTAGCAGTGATATCCATCTTAAAGTCTTGGCACCCACACCCACTCTTAGTGCTAGGCAAAAACTACCCCAAATTGTCCTTAGATTGGCACAGCATCTCAGCCCTGGTAGAAATCTGGCATCCTCAGACCCATACGTTTATTTTCCCTTCTTTTGAGGCCATTGTCCTACTAGAGGAGGTAGAGACCTATTTATCCTTTCCTAGGTCCAAGGTGGGTGAGGAGGACTTATTGTGTCATAATGTTGCCCCTGTAGACCCTAGCCTTATCTTGGGAGAGTTTATACCAGATAGCAAAGACATCTGCACTTTCGTAGGCTTACATCAGATCCATCTTCTTCCTCTTACCCAGTGGGTGGTTGCCCATTGTAAGAATAAATGTGGATGGTATGAGGCCATAACTAAGGCTGTGTCTATTTGCCAGTGTGGGGCCATCTTGCTCCCCTCTGCCAACCACGTCCTAGATACTCCTATCCTTAGCACCATTAGTGGTCTGTGGCAGGGTCTCTCTATTTTCCAGGCCGTCCCCGCCTACTTGTACGAAGGCCTTAGTTCTGTAGCCCTGGGAGGTCCCCTCTTCGGTTCCATGATACTCCTATAGTGTTGGAAGGGTGTCAAGAGGAAATTCATTCATAAGGAGGATATCACTTCAGCCAATCGGATCTTCGGGAGCCATCCACTGTTCTTCATAGGTGGCGCCTTCGGGTTCTCCCCACAGGTAGAGTGCAGGACAGTAGAAAAGAAGACCAGGGACGAGTGGCGACTGTACATCAACAGATTGCCCTTGGATCGGTTCGTGATGCGCCTTGACTTCCTCCACGACACCACAGTCAGACTTCCTAGGAGTCCAGGCTTAGATCCGAGGCTCGTGAGCGACACTGCATTGGCAATGTACAGCCCGCACCGGTGTTACCTATAGGTTGGACTACCCCGAACTACAATTCCAGCACTACCCCATCTCCCTACACTACAAGCGAGGAGGTTCGGGTCGGAGGAGGACGAGTAGGCGGTCAGGAGTGCCCTGATCATGTGGGAGGTTAGCATGGTGCTCACCCTACCGGTGGAGGTGACAGAGCTTCAGAAGATTTACCAGGCATATGTGAGAGAGCTAAGAGAGATTAGGCCTCACGAGGATGCCCGTTTGAGGATTGAGTGATTTGTTTCATGATGCTGATATAGAGACTTATGTTTGGAATGTTTGCATATGAATAAATGAATAAAATTGATGAGTGGATTCATTTGAGTTTGGCCCTCTTTGCATGTGATTGAATGAGCTTGAGGCAGGATCTCGGGATGAACACGGCCGTATCCAGACCGCTTAGTTGAATAAACGGTTAGAGTCTAACCGTGCCATAGAATGGAACGGCCAGATGGATATCGTGTATAAGATCAACGGTAGAATTAAGAAGAGGGACCTTATAAGAGTTGAATGGTCTGTCGAAGGACCGTGGACAAAATAGAACGGTCAAGAATGTACCGATGTGTCTTATAAACGGTCTAAGCTAGGACCGTTGATTCTTGAAGGTGCTAAAGATTGGAACGGTGTGAACGAGGCCGTTTGAGTTATAGAACGGTCAGATTGTGGCCGTTTAAGTGAATAAAATGGTCTCTAGAGGACCGTTCCGTGACAGAAATGCTGAAACCTTATCTTCAACCTGCCCCTGCACACACATAAATAAAGAAACGGATTAAATCTATTTTAGAATTAACCCCTTGCCTGTAGCAAGTTAGGAAATGACCAGCTCTTGATTTTTGGTCAAGGGGGTAAGCCTTATTAAATAGGTAAATAACATGAAAGAAGTGAATGCAATGCATGCCACGAATGCAAATCATGATGATTAAAATATTTTTGTGGTTTTGAAAAAATTTAATTTTTGAGTTTGAAATATTTAATTTTTTTTATTTTGAAATATTTGATTTTTTGGGTTTTGAAATATTTGATTTTTTTGAATTTTAAAATATTTGATTTTCATAGATTTTGAAATATTTGATTTTTTTAGATTTTGAAATATTTGATTTTTTCGATTTTGAAATATTTGATTTTTTTTTGATTTTTAAATATTTAATTTTTTTTGGATTTTGAAGTATTTAATTTTTTTGGGTTTTGAAATATTTGATTTTTTTTAGATTTTAAAATATTTGATTTTTTTTAGATTTTAAAATATTTGATTTTTTTGGATTTTGAAATATTTTATTTTTTTGGGTTTTAAAATAGTTGATTTTTTTTTGGATTTTGAAATATTTGATTTTTTTATTTTGAAATATTTGAATTTTCTTGATTTTGAAATATTTGATTTTTTAGATTTTAAAATATTTGATTTTTTGGGTTTTGAAATATTTGATTTTTTTTTTGGATTTTAAAATATTTGATTTTTTTTGGATTTTGAAATATTTGATTTTTTTTAGATTTTAAAATATTTGATTTTTTTGGATTTTGAAATATTTGATTTTTTTTTTTGGATTTTAAAATATTTGATTTTTTTAGGTTTTGAAATATTTGATTTTTTTTTTGGATTTTGAAGCCAGCTCGAACCCGACGACGGGGGACCGTCCTATCTCATTAGGGGTTTCCCGAGTTCAACGTGCGTTATGGGTGACCACCCATGGCCGGGGCCCAATTTTGCTTAACGGTGTTTCTACCAATGTCATACCCGGGGTACGATCCAGTCCTTGGAAAATAAAAGAGAATTTGATAGAAAAGCCGGCAATAGGTATAGAGGTTTTTAGAGCTTGAGTTCTTCTCGTGACAACCCCTTTTCAAAGAATTCGGTCTGTTGCGCCGGGGCTTTGTATCTGTCATCGAACCTACATTCGCTCTAGGCATGCATACGACCGGGCTCATAACATCCCGTGGGGAAACTGTACTGCCACTTTGCCGTGCCTAGTTTCATTCTTTTGGGAGCATTTCAGACTTTTGAGCTTCGAGCTTCTAAATGAGCTTTTTAGCTTTTGCCTTTGATTTTGCCCCTTTTCTTTTAATTCTTTTCTTTCTTTTGTTTTTATGAATGCGGAATCAGGTCATAACGGACTGCCCCTATTTGAGACCACTTTTTTATCGGGGTGTCTAGATCAGTTCTCGCCCCCTTATTTACCACTTGCCCCTATTTTCGGCCGAGAGAGGGAAAAAACAAGGATTTTCACTTGCCCCTAGGCATGGCCAAGGGAGAAACGTTATTGCGCAAGAAAGGAAAATCAAACCACGGGGGTCGTGCAGTGTGTGAAAGCTGAACCGGGGATCCTCCTTCATGATGAAGTGGAGGAAACACCCTGCCACCGGGCCGTTACTAGCTTTACTCTATGGATAAAAACGTTTTAAATACAACACATTCCACGAATTAGGCAATTCCTCACCCTCCGCATTAACAAGACGGTATGCGTTCCCAGGATAGATTTCTTTAATTACAAATGGCCCTTCCCAATTGGATTGCAGTTTAGACCTAGGACCTGCTGATCTGATAAATTTGCGCTTCAAAACCATGTTACCCACTTGAAATTTTCTTTCGATAACTTTCTTTTGAAAATGCCGCGAGACGCGTTTTTGATAAACAGAGACGTGATTGGCCGCGTTAAGCCTCTTCTCATCCAAGAGTTCCAGTTGGACTAGCAACGCCTCCCGACGCTCGTCGAGATTAAGTTCTTTGTCTAGCTGCACTCTTAGGGAATGGATCAAGATCTCGTACGGGAGTTCCGCCTCCATCCCATAAGTGAGAGCAAAAGGAGTTTGCCCCGTGGGAGTACGGACCGAGGTGCGATAAGTCCACAGAGCTTCTATCAATTTGTCGGCCCAATCAGCAAATTTGTGTGACTCGCATGTTTTCTTAATGATTTTAAGAAGGGTTTTATTCGTGGCCTCGGCTTGACCGTTATCTTGAGGGTAGTATGGTGATGAATGATGCAATGAGATATTAAATTTCTTACAGAGGCCCTGGCGTTCTTAAGATACAAATTGAGGTCCGTTGTCGGTGACGACATCACTTGGCACTCCAAAATGTGAAATGATATTCTTCAGGATGAAGCGGCAGACTGTGGTAGCTTTGATTTCTGCATAAGCTTCAGCTTCCGCCCACTTGGTGAAGTACTCCGTAGCAGTCAGAATGATTGACTTTTGCTTAACCTGGAGTTCAGATCACCTAGTGGGCCTACAATATCGAAAGCCCACATGGAGAATGGCCAAGGAGCAGAAAGAGGATGGAGAGAGGAAGCAGGAGCATGGATTTGTCGGCATGAAGTTGGCATTGAAGACACCTACGGACATAGGTGGAGCAGTCCTCTTCTATGGTTGGCCAGTAATAGCCCTGCCTAAGAATCTTCTTCGCCAAAGCTTGCCCATTAACGTGCCCTCCACACTCACTGGCGTAAGCTGCTTCAATAACTTTCCAGACTTCATCGTCATCTAAACACCTCATCAGAACTCTGTTAAGAGCCCGCCTATACAATTCTCCTGCGACAATCGTGTATCTGGAGGCAACTCTTCTAATGGCCTTGCGCTGCTCGGCATAGGCCGTCTCTGGGAAGGATCCATCCTTACAATATTGATCTATTTCATAATACCACGGCAATTTCTCTTCTTCTATAATCTCCGCAAGCTCAGTTAATGATACTTCTTTCAACTCTTCCTTCTCAGTCTTCTTTTCTACAGATTTCCTAAGGTGATCGAACCAAGGATCCTGGAGGGAAGGAGCGTCTAACCACTGGACCACAATGGTCTCAGTAGCGCGACTAAAAGGGAAAGAGAGGGAGGAAGCAAGTGATGCAAGTGCATCAGTCAGAATGTTTTGAGAGCGAGGAGTGTGAATGTAAATGAGTTTACGGAATTGCCTGGCCAAGAGCGTGACCAAATCTTGATAGGGCTTGAGTTTAGGGTCACGGGTGCGGTACGTTGAAAGAACTTGACGCAGCACCAATTGAGAATCTCCTATGATGTTTAGGTATCGCGCGCCCATAATGTAGGCGTGCTTCAGTCCAGCAAGGAGAGCCTTATACTCGGCTATGTTGTTTGTGGCAGGAAAAGAGAGCTGGTAAGCGACATGGATGGTTACTCCTTCCGGATTGAGGAGAACGGCGCCGGTTCCACTGCCCTGAGAATTGAGAGCACCGTCGAAGTGCAAGGACAAGAAGGGGGGATGAGTAAGTACATCCAAGTGTTTGTCAGGAAACTCGTTCTGGATTGAATCAGTGTGAGGGATAGGAGAATGAGCAAGATGTTCAGCAATCGCATATCCCTTGATCACTTTCTGGACAACGAATGTGATATCAAATCGGGAGAGAAAGCTCTGCCAGTGAGCTAATCTGCTAGAAAGGATAGGTTTTTCTAAGAGATAGCGGATTGGGTCCATTCTAGAGATCAACTTAACTTCATGGGCTAAGAAATAGTGCTTGAGTTTCTGAGCTACCCATACTAATGCTGCACAGGTCTTCTCCATGGCAGTATACTTAGATTCAGCAGGATTGAACAACCTAGAGAGGTAGTATGCTACCCTTTCTCTTCCTTCGTCATCCACTTGCGCCAGGACAGCTCCTAGGGAGTCATCAATAACAGAAATGTATAAAATCAAGGGTTTCCTAGGGACAGGGGGTTGCAGAACAGGGGGATTAGATAGGTAAATCTTAAGATCCTCATAGGCCTTCTGACATTGTTCGTTCCACTCAAATTTAATAATTCAAAGAATGGGCGGCATCTTTGTGAGTGTTGAGATATGAATCTTCGACTAAACTGCAAACGCCCAATCAATCTCCTAAGTTCATTGATGTTCTTAGGCGGCGGCATTTCCATAACGGCCTTGGCTTTATTCGGATCGATCTGAATCCCCCGCTTACTAACTATGAACCCTAGCAATTTCCCTGATGCGACTCCGAACACACATTTCTTCGGATTCATCTTCAGCTTATACTCCCTAGCCCTCTGCAACACCTTGGCTAAAATGGCGGGGTGTTCCTCTTTGGACCTCGACTTTACCAAAATATCATCCACGTAGGCTTCCGTGGAAGATAGCCATCATTGCCCGTTGATATGTGGCACCTGCATTCTTCAATCCAAAAGGCATGACAACATAGCAGTATGTGCCCCAGGGCGTGGTGAAAGAGGTCTTCTCTTGGTCCTCGGGAGTAAGACGAATTTGATTATATCCGGAATAACCATCCATAAACGAGAGGGCTTCGTACCCAGCCGGATTGTCTACTAGCACATCAATGTGAGGAAGCGAGAAATCATCTTTCAGACATGCCTTATTTAAATCCCTGAAATCAATACAAATCCGAATCTTTCCGTCCTTTTTCATCACCGGGACTATATTTGCCACCCAATGCGGATATAATACAACTCTAATAAACTTGGCCCTGTGTAATTTGTCAACCTCTTCCTTTATCGTTAAGGCCATTTGAGGGTGGAATCTTCTTGACCTTTGTTTAACGGGTGTTGCCCCTGGTTTAAGGATAAGTCTATGTTCAACCATAGCGGGGTAAAGACCCGGCATGTCCTCATAGGACCAGGAAAAAGAGTCGCTATACTCCCTCAACACCTTGATTAGCTCCTCTTCAACCTGAGGAGGGAGATTATCAGAAATGATTATGGGCCTGGGGTCCTCTTCGGTCCCAAGATTGATCTCTTTTGTGGGTTCATCCACTGCCGACGACAGTTCATCAAATCTCTTTAGACCTTGTGCGTACAGATCGGTAGCGTCATCCACATCGCTTTCCTCATCATTGGCTGGGTCCTTCTCATCAATGATTTCATATACACCTAATCCGTCATTGCTCCACACCCCTTCTACTTCCTCATCATCATTTGTTCTGAAGCTTCTTGATTTCTTTAAGTTGGCTCCCATACAGTTGGTGGCCAACTTTTATCTTCTTCTCTCCACCTTTCGCATCCTCTGCCGCCAATACGGGGTTCGAAGGGAAGGCAAAAACCATTCTTCCATGATAGAAGGAAGGAGCAGATATGGCCCGTACGAGAATCCATGCTCGTCTCGTGCGGGGCAGCCGCGGCAAAGTAAAACTTATAGGGCAGGTGAAACTGGTGCTCCAGCCGTTTCACTTCCGCCTCCCCCAGCTCGCTGCAGTTTGGAGCCGGCGGTATTACCATCGCCCCCGCCTCAGGCTCACCCACCAACTCTTCGACCTCCGGATGTTGGTCCACCATGGGATCTGAAGAGGAACTTGAAGAGAAATGCTCCCGAGACTCCAGAGACTCTGGAGGAAGAGGAAGCTGTCGAACCGCCTCCGTTGTTATCTCCGTCAACTCTGCGAACGCCGCCGCAAGCCTCTGCTCTTCCATCATGTCCTCACGACGCATCAAAGAGCCCAAAAGGCAAGCACGAAGGAGAGCAAAAACCCTAAAACGGAGGGAGTCTGGAACGACAATAAGCGCGCAATGCCTATATTCCCACGCAGAAGGCGGCGCGTCGTTTCGACCTCCAAGAAAAGGGGGGCCCTTCATTTCAAATCCGTCAGGATTATCATTACTACGGGCCCAGGTGAGCACGACACGTGGCTTCTTAACACTGCCAGATCTCCACCCACCCGAGCCACGCTGGTCCAAAACGCTAACGGCTACTCTTCCAAGCCTACCAAGGCTCGGGAGTAGGAGGGGGACAAGTGGAGAGGGGGATTTCTATAGCCCATCTAAGAGCGGCCGAACCAGGTCCAGCAAGACCAAACGAGGCCCAGCTCATCTAAGTGACATCCCCACAGGGCCCACTTAGCATAAAAGCCCAATAAGATCACTCGAGATCAAGCCCTTCCTCGGCGGCCATTAGGCTCGGAAGGCCCGAGCTTTTGTCCGGTCAGAGGAAGACCCAAGCCCGACCTATCCCCCTCGCCAGGATAAAGGCTAGCGCCCCGCGCCCACTCCGACCGAGCCTCACCCGAGCTATGCCGATCGCCCAGATAAGGGTTGGCACTCTTTATGCTTGGGTCGACCGACGATTACTTATCCAGCAGGAGTTCACAAAGATAAGGGACCCACTAGTCCTCAAGGTTATAAAGATCCCATGATAAGGACGTAAAGAGCCCACGTCGAGGACGTAACCCCCGCCTGGAACTCCTCAGCTCACGAGACTCATGAGGCTAGCACACTATTTAAACCAGGGACTCCCTCCAACAAACGGTAAGGCCTACACGCGTCTAAAACTCCCTCAGCATGAACCACTTCACAACCTTGGTGGAGAGGGATCTCACGCATCCCCTTCCTCCTCCCTTCATAGCTTCCACCACTGCTCTACTGACTTAGGCATCAGAGGGTTTTCTCCAGGGATCCCCCCCTGGGCCCCCTGATCCATTTCCCTTCCTTGTAGTTCACTGATCGGTGATCATCCCCCAGCTCAAGACTAGCGCGAGATCGCCCCTCTTCACAATGGTCAGCAGATAAATTGCACATCAGCTTCACAGCCAGCTGACAAGTCCACGCCCTGCTCAAGGGAACAACCAATATAGTGCCTCCATCAGCTCACAATAGCATCTTCTGTCTGTGAAAGACCACACGCCAGTCACCAACTACTCGTCAACGGGAAACCTCCACCGGCCCAACGGGCACGATCCAACTCACAACAGGCCATCCGCTGACTCACACACAGACAATTACCACATCACGAGCTAAACTTCTCTCGGACATCGCATCCAATCTTGAGCATCGCGCCAACTCAACCCTCTCAGGGGAGCACGATAAAACTGATGACAAGACTCAGGAGCCTTCGATCATCACCCCACTCGACTCAGACTTACAGGGAAATCCTCCCATGCTGGTCACCAGACCAGGGATAACCACCCCAATGCCAACGTCCAATCAAGGACCACCATTCTAACGCCAATCTTATCCAATGGCCTCAGCCCACAGGCGTCACTCTTCCGTCTTGTCTCATCGAAACCTTCATCTCGATTAATCCAAGTGGACACCTACCAATCTCGATTCCCCCTTACCACAGAGCCGCGGGATACCACCGGGACAATTCATGGCACACGTCTCTAGGGGAGGAAAGAGCCATCCAAAATTACGGCAACCTAGTCACCAACTCCATGACCAATGCACTCTGGGTCCCCAGTTGATTATATATCTCACCGTCACAATCCGACACGACCATATTGTTGTGCCCCTTAGGCACAAGCATATGCTATTTTGTTTTGATGATAGCAACACAGTGAGAGTATCACAGTGAGCCAGTCATTGTGTTTAGTGTACATGCATTACAGGTGCATTACAGGTGCATATGCAAAGTCACAAGTCAGTGCATTCGTCGTCCTCGCACACATGAAGTCTGTGCATGTCTTAGCTTTACATTCATATAGTCGGTGCACTCAAACACATGGTCGATGCATTACATTCTGTCAGTTAAACAAGTCTATACAGACTTAGTCCATGCGTAAGCCTAGCAAGTCTATACATTGGTGGCAAGTCTGTACATTGCCATGCTTCAGGCACGCTAAGTCTCTACATCGTCTTGGCACTAGTGAAGACTGTACAGAGTCTGCCTAGTCTGCTGCATTCAAAGTCTATACATGATGCATTTACGCATCATCGATAGGTAGCAAGGTCTGTACATCGTTCATGCTCAACTCCAGACTTAGCAAGTATGTACATCGTCTGTCCGCACACACAAGTCTATACATTCTTTGCAGTTCTGCGTCTCATGTTGCATCTCACTTAGCGTCTCACTTAGCGTCTCATGCAAGTATGTACATCGTTGTCTGCACACACAAGTCTATACATTCTTTGCAGTTCTGCGTCTCATGTTGTGTCTCACTTAGCGTCTCATGCAAGTATGTACATCGTCTGCCAGCACACACAAAGTCTATACATTGTCTGGCTGCATAACACTAAGTCTATACATTCATGGCATAGTCAGCACAGTGTTTGCTAGCAAGTCTGCACAAGTCTATACATCCGCATGCTAGCAAGTCTGCATAAGTCTATACACTCCCATGTGACATGTCTATACATCGGTTGTTTCATTCATGCATAAAGTCAGTACAAAATATTTTATCTCTGCTTGATCGACTGAAGTAACTCTGTCATTAAACTGGCAGATGACTGAGCACGTGATCCGAGGTTGGTGCTTGGCACGTGATCCGAGACTGGAAGGGCTGACAGGATGATGACACGTGGAGGAACCTTCTGGACGGAAAGGCATGGGAATCACACGCCTAGTGTTGCTCCTGCTGGAACTGCTATATAAAGAGGACTTCTCCATCTGGAGAAGACTGATCGTGATAAAAGAGCAGAAGCAGAGAGTTAGCCTGCACGATCCAGAAGAAGAAAAAGAGTGAAGAAGAGAAAGAGAGAAGAAGCAGAAGAGAAAGAGAAAGAAAGAGAGACAGAGAGCTCATGAAGAAGAAGAAGAGAAGGATTATTCGAAGTGGTGCTATTTGTTGGCTCTTGGATCAGATCCAGACCAACTTACTCCTTGAGAGCTATTTTATGCTTTATTGTATATAGCTTTCTGTTACTGTTTTGTTTCCCACTTCTTATTTTTCTTTTAAACCTTTCTTCAAGTTGTTTGCCAGCAGTGCAAGCTGTGATGCACAGCGGCGAGGTGGATACCTCGGACGGCTAAGCTGTATTGCCCAGCGGAGCAAGCTGTGTTGCTCAGCGTTTGTGGTGGAGGATTCCACTGGTCGGGTTAAGCTGTAGTCCCCAGCGGCTGCAGAGGTGTATCCTCTGGACAGGTCAAGCTGTAATTCCTCAGCGGGCGAGACTAGGTCTCGGACAGCAAGCTGTGAAGCTCAACGGTTGTAGGCAAGCTGTGAGGCCCAGCGGTTTAAGCTGTGTATCAACGGAATCCACACTCGGGTTTGAGTGTGGGGTGGACGTAGGTCTGGAGGACCAAACCACCTTAAAAATCCTCTGTGCAGTGGTTTGATTTCAGTATATGCTTCCGCTAGATGAATGCATAGGGACGATATGGTTTGATTGCACACTGTGTGTTTGATTATGGTATTGAGAGTTCTTTGACATTGCTCCTAAGTCACTAATTAGTTCATCTATAAGCAGATCAGTTGACTTAGTGAATCTGTATATTCCGCAATTGCTCATTGGCCTTCTGTTAGTATTAGGAAGAATTTTTAAGTGAGCAAATTTTTTAAGGCGAGATTCATTCACCCCCCTCTGAATCCATCGCACCGAACCTAACAATTGGTATCAGAGCGGGTTGCTGTGCATAGGATCTAACAATCCGCAGCAGATCCTGCATCTTCTGTGGTGCATTTCAGAGTGGGTTTTTTGTGCTCGGTGTTTAGTTTCACTGACTTAGTGCCTTGCTTTGCTTATCTAATTGTGGTGCATTCTTGTCGATTGTTCTGTGCGCTGAATATGTTTTCCGTCTATCCAAATGGCTCGTCCTCTGGTTTATGATGGTTCTAACTTCAATAGTTGGCTAGGAGGCCTATTTGTGTACGTAGATTCCATTGATCCCAAACTATGGAGTCTACTATCTAAAGTCCCACACAAATTACCTCATGATGAGACCAAGTGGTCTAGAGATGACAGAATAAAGAACTGTGATAATGTCATAGTTCTTAATGTCTTGAGAGCTGCGATTAATATTGATATATATCCTTTTTCTCTCAGGTGCACTTCTGGAAAATAGATATATGACAAAGTCATTTCTGCTCATAACAAACATGAGGACAGCTGCATGATGGCCAACCAGAATGTTCATAACTCTGATCAACAGCGAGAGGATCAATGCTTGATGGCAAATCGGGGAAATGATGATGAGGAAGCCTCATCCAAGGTAAGCTCTGGATCCGAAGAGATTTCAATTGATGATTTATGGAATATCAATGAAGAACTTACTGAAAGATGTAAGAAATTAAAATCTGAAAAGAGAAAAATGAGAAAAGAAATGATTCATGATATCACTTGCCTAAAAGCTGAGTTGAACAACTTAAAATCTGAAAATGAGAACCTCAGAAATAAGCTCATTAGAGAAAAGGAAAGTGAAGAAACACTGCTTGAAGAAAATGCTTATTTGAAAGACCAAAATAAGAAGCTGATGGCTGTGAACATTGTGTTATCTGAAAGACTAATGGCACTCGAAAAGGGTAAATCAAGTTTGAATAAAGGAAAAGCTAATGATAATCTGGAGTTAATGCAGGAAAATGAAAATTTGAAAAGACTGAATGATGGCTTGCATAACCAAGTTATTTCCTGTGAAAGTGACATAGTTTCTCTGTAAATTGAGATTGATGATTTGAAAGTTTCTTTGTCTAAGTCTGTTGATGACAGCTCAAATATAGTGAGTACTTCTGCCTCCTCATTCACAAAACAAGTTGCCATTCAAGAAAGTCAGAAAATAAAATAGAATAAGAATCTGTATGTTGAAACTTCTAAGGTCAAACTCCCTTCTGTTAAAAGAAAGAATGTGAAATGTTTCTACTGTGGTAAATCTGGTCATGAGATAGTTGATTATTTTATCATGAAGAAGGATGAATTGAAATCTGATAGAATTCATGCTAGGAATTCTAATATGAAGAAACCCTCTTCTGTTCAAACCAAAAGGCCTCAATGCTTTTATTGTCATAAAGTAGGTCATCTCATGCGTGAATGTAGGCTAAGGAAAATAGATGACCTGTCTGCTATTGGAATGCATGATAAACTGTTCCATGCTAAAAATCATGCATCTCATAAAAAGAAGCTTCAATGTTTTCATTCTGGCAAATTGGGCCATATTGTTGCAAATTGTTGGCATGCTAAGGGAAGAACACTTAACTCCAAACCTGCTAAAATCCCTGCAAAAGGACATGCATTTTATGAGAATTTTGACAGAATGAATTCTTCATGTTTTGAATGTGGAAAACATGGCCATACAGTCAAGGACTGCTGGCACGCTCAGGGAAAGAAATCTAACTCTGAATTTGTTAAATTCCTTGTAAACAGAAATGATTTTGGTTACAATAGATTTCTTGTAAACAATGCTTCTCATGGAAATATTCTTGTTTCAAAAGTTTAGCATATTGCATGCTTTAGCTGTGGAAAGCCAGGCCACAGAGCTGCTAACTGTTGGCTGGCAGGTTATGAAAAGAAAAATTTCCATGTCAATAAAAGAATTAATCATGTTCACTCACACCAAGTTCATGCCAATGCTAATGTATACAAGGAGAACATGAAATCTGTTATCTCTAGTTATTACTGTGGACAGTTAGGACATTCCAAGGCTAACTACTATTTGAAGAGGGTAGATGACTCTCAAGGGTTAAACATGAGGAGAGCACCATCCAAAGGTGTAACTGCTAGCTCATGACCCAAGACATCTTGGGTACCTATTTGTGCAAAATAAACCTTGTTGCAGGTGTGCCTTGGAAGGTGATGAAAAAAAGGGGTAATAATCCAAGGCACTCAAGAATGTAACCCCCAAGATCCTACACATCAGGTCAGTTCTGAACTCTGTTTAAATCTCATCATCTGAAATTGTTGATTTGTTTGTTTGATTTCTGATGTCTTCTTCTTATCTAGCTGATCAGTCTACATTCCAGACTCAGCTACTGAATTTAATTCTGTACATATCTGATGCTCTTCTCTTGCCACTTATTGCACTGTGTACATAAGATGCTAGATGCACTGCACAACCATTTTTATAGTTGATGCATACCCTGCACCGAGTTTACTTAAACCCATGTTCATGGTTGTTCATACATTGCATCGAGTATGCTTCTCACATGTTTGTGCATGTACGCACTTTGCACCGAGCTTATTCATGTGTTGTACTAAGTTTGAATGGTTCATTTAGTGTATATAGTCGATACATGTGTCTAATGTCTGCATATATCATTTGCATGACTATCAAGGAAGTCGTTCAATGCATATAGGACTGCTTTATACTGCATATCATCAAATTTGAAAAATCTGAAAAGAAATGATTCATTGCATAGCATAATTGTTGCATCTTGGTGTCAGGGGGAGCTGATAGTTCAGTTAAATACATTGAATCCTTTTCACTTCTCTTCGTCCTCACTCAATTCATTCATATTCTTTGACATCAGATGCTCTTGGACCTTAATGCCTATTGCTATCATTTCTCTATCACCTTCCGGTTTAGTACATTGAGCTGTGGTTATTGCAATTTTTCATTTATAAGAATCACACTTGTAAATTGAAAGGAACTAAAGGTTTAACTTTTATAAATTGAAGAGTTAAGTGTTTACACTTCAGAACTTGAGATAAATAAAAACCTTTATAGCTCTTAATCTTTGTCTCATGGTTAGAATAGAAAAAGTTTTTTTTAATGCCTAAACGTGTTAAACTGGAAATGTCTAGAAAAGGTGAATAAGAGTGTGTACTGTTTTTAAACAATCACTCTAAAAGAAATCTGGGTAGCAGTAAATAAGATCATCAATGTAAAGAGCTGAACACAGTGACCGAGCAATGGCTGAATTGCACTGAGAAACTGTGATCTCCTCCAAAGAAGTAGGAGAATTCATAAGTCATGAAATACTTCAGGCTATCTCTGTTCATAGGGTCAAATCTATAGGGGGAGTCTTCACCAAGTAACTGGGGGTGCTGGCCTTTGATCAAGGTGTACCCTTAATGTCAAAGGTGAAAATTGTTCCTTGTAGGTCTTGATCTGAAATAGATCTTGTAGTTTATGCCTAGTAACTGGGGGTACCTGCCTCTAATCAAGGTGTACACCTAATGTCAATAGCATAAATGCCACTGGTCTATTCACTTAGCTCAGTTTCTGAAAATTAAAAGGTGAAAAATAAACTGCTGTAACCCTTTGAAATCAAAAGTCATTGAGTGTAAATTATTTTTCTCAATACATATTCAAGTTGCATTTCTTGAACTTCCATGTTTAATCACAAAGGGTATTATTTCTAACTTATCTATTAAAACCATGTGCCCTAGATTCATTGCTATAAATGGAGTCTATAACTCTTTTTCAGTGGTCAGCTGCTTTACTCTATCTTTATCACTGTTAAACCTGAATTCTTTCAAGACTGTATATTGCTGACTCTTATGCTTTAACAGTTGTTTATAATCATGCTCACTTTCTGAACCAATGATTCAGTTGTTGTCTAGTGACCCCTTACCTTATTCATGTTCTTTCCCTCCTATCTTCTCTATCTTTTGATTATGTCACAAGAGGAGATGTGTTTCATCCGTCCATATTCCTTCTCAAAGGGGGAGAAATAATTCAGGGGGAGTTATACATTCAGGGGGAGAATGGGTTGGTCTAAGGGAAATATGCATGTATACTGCATTTTGCACTCATGTTCTTCTTTCTTTTTGATTATGTCAAAGGGGGAGAAAATTTGACTTAGATTGGTGACTCACTGTCACTTTGTTGCCATCATCAAAAGGGGGGAGAATGTTGTGCCCCTTAGGCACAAGTATATGCTATTTTATTTTGATGATAGCAACACAGTGAGAGTATCACAGTGAGCCAGTCATTGTGTTTAGTGTACATGCATTACAGGTGCATTACAGGTGCATATGCAAAGTCACAAGTCAGTGCATTCGCCGTCCTCGCACACATGAAGTCTGTGCATGTCTTAGCTTTGCATTCATATAGTCGGTGCACTCAAACACTTGGTCGATGCATTACATTCTGTCAGTTAAACAAGTCTATACAGACTTAGTCCATGCGTAAGCCTAGCAAGTCTGTACATTGGTGGCAAGTCTGTACATTGCCCTGCTTCTGGCACGCTAAGTCTCTACATCGTCTTGGTACTAGTGAAGACTGTACAGAGTCTGCCTAGTCTGCTGCATTCAAAGTCTATACATGATGCATTCGCGCATCATCGATAGGCAGCAAGGTCTATACATCGTTCATGCTCAACTCCAGACTTAGCAAGTATGTACATCGTCTATCCGCACACACAAGTCTATACATTCTTTGCAGTTCTACGTCTCATGCTGCGTCTCACTTAGCGTCTCATTCAAGTATGTACATCGTCTGTCTGCACACACAAGTCTATACATTCTTTGCAGTTCTGCATCTCATGTTGTGTCTCACTTAGCGTCTCATGCAAGTATGTACATCGTCTGCCAGCACACACAAAGTCTATACATTGTCTGGCTGCATAACACTAAGTCTATACATTCATGGCATAGTCAGCACAGTGTTTGCTAGCAAGTCTGCACAAGTCTATACATCCGCATGCTAGCAAGTCTGCATAAGTCTATACACTCCCATGTGACATGTCTATACATCGGTTGTTTCATTCATGCATAAAGTCAGTACAGAATGTTTTATCTCTGCTTGATCGACTTAAGTAACTCTGTCATTAAACTGGCAGATGACTGAGCACGTGATCCGAGGCTGGAAGGGCTGACAGGATGATGACACGTGGAGGAACCTTCTGGACGGGAAGGCGTGGGAATCACACGCCCAGTGTTGCTCCTACTGGAACTGCTATATAAAGAGGACTTATCCATCTGGAGAAGACTGATCGTGATAGAAGAGCAGAAGCAGAGAGTTAGCCTGCACGATCCAGAAGAAGAAAAAGAGTGAAGAAGAGAAAGAGAGAAGAAGCATAAGAGAAAGAGAAAGAAAGAGAGATAGAGAGCTCGTGAAGAAGAAGAAGAGAAGGATTATTCGAAGTGGTGCTATTTGTTGGCTCTTGGATCAGATCCAGACCAACTTGCTCCTTGAGAGCTATTTTATGCTTTATCGTATACAGCTTCTGTTGCTGTTTTGTTTCCCATTTCTTGTTTTTCTTTTAAACCTTCTTCAAGCTGTTTGCCAGCAGTGCAAGCTGTGATGCACAGCGACGAGGTGGATACCTCGGATGGGTAAGCTGTATTGCCCAGCGGAGCAAGCTGTGTTGCTCAGCATTTGTAGTGGAGGATTCCACTGGTCGGGTTAAGCTGTAGTCCCCAGCGGTTGCAGAGGTGTATCCTCTGGACCGGTCAAGCTGTAATTCCTCAGCGGGCGAGACTAGGTCTCGGACAGCAAGCTGTGAAGCTCAGCGGTTGTAGGCAAGCTGTGAGGCCCAGCGGTTTAAGCTGTGTATCAGCGAAATCCACACTTGGGTTTGAGTGTGGGGTGGACGTAGGTCTGGAGGACCGAACCACCTTAAAAATCCTCTGTGCAGTGGTTTGATTTCAGTATATGCTTCCACTAGATGAATGCATAGGGACGATATGGTTTGATTGCACACTGTGTGTTTGATTGTGGTATTGAGAGTTCTTTGACATTGCTCCTAAGTCACTAATCAGTTCATTTATAAGCACATCAGTTGACTTAGTGAATCTGTATATTCCGCAATTGCTCATTGACCTTCTGTTAGTATCAGGAAGAATTTTTAAGTGAGCGAATTTTTTAAGGGGAGATTCATTCACCCCCCTCTAAATCCATCGCACCGAACCCAACACATATAACCAACAAATGCTGATGTGGTCGATCACACAGTTAGGCTCGCCAACCACTCACAGTCGCCAACTGGG
Source organism: Amorphophallus konjac (assembly GCA_022559845.1). Classification (NCBI taxonomy): domain Eukaryota; kingdom Viridiplantae; phylum Streptophyta; class Magnoliopsida; order Alismatales; family Araceae; genus Amorphophallus; species Amorphophallus konjac. Next base: position 207,481,308 of record CM040119.1, read on the forward strand.
ACCCACAGTCTGCCAGAGATCACTTCTCCAAAGACGATCTCATCCGAGGACACGACTGGCAACACAAGTCGGGCACCAAGCCACCAACTCTGACCAACACGTCCTCGACCTCCGTTAGGCGACATTCTCAACAACCCCATCTGGGTCCAACACCGACTCCTGACACGGCTTCCATCACAGGAACATGGTACTCATGCAGCACACTTGCCAACATTTTTCCCCAACACTCTATCCTGCCAGTGCCAAGAACCACGAAACCTCAAGCAACGGCACGACAACAACACGTATCACAACAAGGAACCAGTCCTCCAATGCTCAACGCAAACTCAGGAAATTCACCGGTAGCAACCAATGCTACGATCCTGAGACCTGTGGGTTGTGGGCCCACCAGGCTTCCGCTGTGCACTCAGATCCACTCGCACAGCCAACACGGCAACTCGAGACTCACCATCCCGACAATCCACAACCCGGCTGGTCAACCTCAGAAAGCATGGTGAGGAAAGCTCCATAACCTCGAACCCCAAGCACAGATTCACCCAAATTTGGCAATCTCTGAAACTCTGCAGGCTCCAAACCGCCACGCATCGGAAAGTTCCAGCACCAGCCAAGAATTCGAACACCGCCCAACCATCACTCGTCCTTCCGAAATAGCGTCAACACCCTTACACACCACGGGAAATGGGCACAACTCTCATAGGCAACCACCTTGGCAAAACACGGATCACGTCTCGCACGGACTTCATGGCACACAGAGGCCAACCAAATCCAGGAACATAATGCAAGACGATGAACCTTGGCCAAACACAATCTCTCCAACCCACGGAGAAACCAACACTCCTCCAACCAATCGGAGAAATTCCACACTCGATCTGACCTCAAACCTCGTACATGTTGGGAACAACACCTTCCAGCACCGAGAAAACCATCGCTTCTATCAGGTCAGCGCCTCCGACACACTCAGCGAGTGTCACGTCGGACCACAATCACAACATCTCTCGATGCACCACCGCTATAATTCCTCAAACTGCAACACACGACGCTAAGAGCCGCAACATGAGCCATAATCAATAACCGCCGACGCTCATCCTCGAGTCCCGAAATCACCGCAGAACCTTCTCATCTCAACCAAATCCAAGGCGAACACAACCCATTCGCACACAAGAGCGCAGGAGAAAGAACTTACTGGGACACCATAGCCCAATCCTAACTCAAAATCTGCAAGAATAACAAGTACCAAAACGCCATTTCTGACGCCACAGAGCACGACAAGAACATCATGCTTGACAAAATAGCAGCTCACTGAGAAGATTCTCTGCTTACCCGAGCACACCTCTCGATCAGAGCATCCGCTCTACCACCTCAAGCCACAACCTTAACACATCAGAGGCTGGATAAACCTCAAGATGGAGTGGCCAGACTCAACAACACCTCCCTCAGAGCACGCTCACAGACACTTAACCACAAACAATCCTCGCCAGCCACCAGACCTCACAGCGAACACCTCGAACGTAGCACCGCAACAACGCACCTACTGGCAACCTCTGCCCAACGCAGTGCAACTGGGATCACCACCGATGAGGGAGAAGCTCTCAACCTCGATCCTTAGACCCCACGCCGGCACGAAAGTCGTGAACAACAACCACCTTCACAGTACCACGTAGCGCACTCAAGCTCTCAAGCAAAAAATGAAGTGGAAAACAAACACAAAACCCTAAGCCAGCTGCTGAGTGTACTGGACCTTATGGACTCTGATCACTGCAATATCTCGAATTTCCATGTACGTCCACAACCACTACTCTGATACCAGCTGTGATGACCCAGGATCCGGATACCGGGAAGAACCCGATACCATTCGATTCCTGGCCCGCCGCCCATGAGCCGGAGGGCTCGGAAGGGCTAAAAGGAGTGTGGAGGTACAAAGAAATAAGAAATAAGGCAGGATAATTCAATAATTAACAGAAATAAATAAACAACTACTACAACAGAGTCCAGTCCAATAGAAAGTATAGTCTAAAGTAGTAAAACATACCACATGCCAAGTGAACACTCAGCCTAGCGAGCTGGCAACTAAGAACCTCTGAACAGCATCATTGAACCTTGAGGAAGAACCGCTGCGCCTGAAAAGTAAGGGTGAGCCTCTTGTCACTGTCTCAGTAGCGATCTCGCGGAACCCCAACTGAGAACAACGGTAGCACGAAAAGTAGTAACTACAAGAACAACAGTATCAGCAAGAACAGTAACTCGGTGGCCAGTCAAAACTCGGCACTACAACTACTCCTACTGTACCGGTCAAGTAGAAAGAGAAATTCCGATCTCACAATCGGCATTGTACACTTGTTGTCGTTCCAGACTCCCTCCATTTTAGGGTTTTTGCTCTCCTTCGTGCTTACCTTTTGGGCTCTTTGATGCGTCGTGAGGACACGACGAAAGAGCAGAGACTTGCGGCGGCGTTTGCAGAGTTGGCGGAGATAACCGCGGAGGCGGTTCGACAGCTTCCTCTTCCTCCAGAATCTCCGGAGTCTCTGGAGCATTTCTCTTCAAGTTCCTCTTCAGATCCCATGGCGGACCAACGTCCGGAGGTCAAAGAGTTGGCGGGTGAGCCTGAGGCGGGGGCGATGGTGATACCGTCGGCTCCAAACTGCAGCGAGCTAGGGGAGGCAGAGGTGAAACGGCTGGAGCACCAGTTTCGCCTACCCTATAAGTTTTACTTTGCCGCGGTTGACCCGTACGAGATGAGATTGGATTCTCGTACGGGCCATATCTGCTCCTTCCTTCTATCGTGGAAGAATGGTTTCTGCCTTCCCTTCGAGCTCTTTATTATGAAGCTTCTTGATTTCTTTAAGTTGGCTCCCATACAGTTGGTGGCCAACTCTTATCTACTTCTCTCCGCCTTTCGCATCCTCTGCCGCCAATGCGGTGTTCCTCCTTCCTTGGATCTCTTCCATTATTTTTCGAGTTGAAGGCGCATTCCTCGCCCAAGAAGGGCTTCTATTTCATCCAGGCGAGACGGAACAGGAGCTGTGTCTCATTAGCCTCGAAGGACTCTTCCCACAAGGGATGGAAGACTCAGTTCTTCTGGGTGGGAATTTTTTCGGTGGAGGAGACTTGGAGGTGTCTCGTAATCCCCAATTTCCATCCGAACATCCCTCTGAGGTAGGACGAGTTTTCTTCGGATGTGGAGGAGTATGCGGCCATTTTGCTGAAGCATCGCTAGTCCACGGAGGAGCTGGTTACTCCGGAGAACATCGAGCTGTGCCCTCTCACGCGGCTACGGCCGACAAGTTCGGACGTCACGAATCAGCTTCTCCATCGGATGGTGAGACCATTTTCTTTTCCTGACCATATCTTTCTTCCACGTAGATGCCAGGTGGCTAGCTGCGGAGGAGGAGCCTGCGGCCAAATGGGAGGTGATCGATCTCGGTGATGATTCAGCTGTCGATGAGTCGCGAGCTCCCGAGGGGCGCTCTCAAGCCCAAGATAAGGGCAAGGGGATGGCCCAGGAGGGGTCTTCCAGGCCGCGGGGGGCCAAGCGCAAAGATCCCATGGAGGGCATGATACGGGACGCCGTGAAGGCCAAGAAGCGGGCCAAGAAGGCTGGGTCTATCTTCGCTGTCGAAGATGACTCTGGCTCGGCGGCTCTCCCCCCTTCCGAGCGAGATAGGACCGACCCTATTGGGCCGGCTCCCCCATCCGCCGAGCGAGAGGGGGCCGAGGAGGCCAGGGCCGCTTCTGGGGGCGGCGGCGTTGGATCGACTCTCCCCTCAGCAGGAGCCGAGGGGGCCGGGGCCGCTTCTGTCGGTGGCGGTGGCACTGGATCTGCTCTCGTCTCAGTAGGAACCGAGGGGGCCAGAGTTGAAGCGGGTGACTCTGGGACCGCGGCCGATACTGGGGCGTCGATCGAGGCGGGTGACGCTCCAGGTGGCGGTGCAGGGGCCGAGTTGGTCGAGGTCGGGGGGTCGCGAGGAGCGGCGACACAGCCCCGATCGACTAAAGTAAAAGGGGCGGATGAAGCAGCGGCTCGATCCAGGCCGGCCGGTGGGGCTCCCGAGGGGATACCGTTTGGAGGGGGGGGCCCTATTTCGGAGGCTCTGGAGAGGCTGGGCATCCATGGCCCTCTATATCGGGCGTGTTGCAGCATAGCAGCGAAGGTGGTGAAGGGAGGAGACAGGCAATGCTCCTTGCCTGTGGCCCTCGAGTTGGTTATGGAGGGCGGCTTGGTCCTGGCCCAGATGGGGGACACCCTGGCTGAAGCTTACGCCCGGTCGGAGTCAGAGCGGGTGAACCTCGCCTGGAACATTGGTGGGTCTGACAGGAAGATGGCTCGGCTCTCCGAGGAACGTGATGGGCTTCGGCAGGAGCTCTCCTCAGTCAGAGAGCTGGCGCGGGCGAGTCAGGCGGAGGCCCACACACTGACAGAGCAACTGGCTCGGGCCCGCGAGTCGCTCGAGAGGAAGAACATGCTTCTGGAGGAGGAGCGCGTGGCCCGTACTGAGCTAGACGGCCAGTGGGAGGCCGAGCGCGCTGAGCTATTGGGCCGGGTGAAGGAAGCCATGCGCCTTCGGCGGGAGGCCTAGGCTGATCGGGCTGAGACGGAGAAGCGGTCAGCCGAGGTAGAGTGGAGATTGGCCGAGGCGGAGCGGGAGAAGGCCGAACTCGCTGGTAGGGTGGAATCGGCCGGGGCAGAGGCACTCGAGCAATACAAACGCTCGGAGGCCTACCGAGTCAACCTCAAGGAGGCTACCCTCCCCTACTATGATTCAGCACTTCGCCGGGGCATCCACAAGGGATTCAAACATGGCTATGACCGGGCCATCTCTTATGCGGAGGAGCAGGCGTCCAAGACAGTCAATTTTCCGTCCGGGCAATGCTATGACTCGGATTTGTCATCCTTCGGTTCCTCTGGTTCGGCGTCGGAGGAAGGAGACTAGGGGGACTCTTCGTCTGAGGGGTCGCCATCTCTGGATGCCTCGGGAGGGCGCACAACCGAGGCAGTTCCCACGCCGGTGGGGTCAGTGCCAGGGTCGGCCGTCGTCGAGGGTGCCGAGGGCAGACCGTCCGAGCCTTCCACTTCCGAGCCTCAGGGTGGGCCAGAGGCCTAATGTATTTGCTTTGATTTTTCTCCTTGTATGTTTTTCCTTTTTCTGAAGAAAAAACTTCTCTTGTTGTGTAAAGGGAGAAACATATGGCAGTAGCGTTATGATGAAAACTTAACTCTTTTGTATCGCCATTGCTGTAGTTTGACCAGCGTATCCGCAGTAGTTGGAAAGTGCTGATACCTTCTGCGTGGATCTCGCATGATGGTTGGGCGAGCATCTGACAGGGTGTCTTTCCATTTTCCCATGCTTTAACTGCCCGGCCGTTTTGTGTGTCCCGCTGGGATGGAACCGAGGAGTCTGAGGTTACCGTTCGTAGGGAGAAGTCCCTTTAGCGTGTTTTCGAGGGGAGAATCATTTAAGACAAGTAACCTCCCTTCGCCTATAAAAGGCTTGAAGGGCATCTCTCCCTCTCCATCGCTTAGGGTTTTCTCTGACAGTCTTTCCTCTCTCCTTCTTCACGAAGTGTTGTGCCGTCGAATTTGAAGCATGGAAGATGTTCTGGAAGACGAAGCTGCCGATGATGGAGGGCAGAGAGTCCTTGCTGCTTTGGGTTTGAAGGGAGTTCGACGGCCGACAGGCAGGTTTGAAGGGGGTTCGACGTGTGGAAGCATGTCGCCCTCTTCTATCAGTTCCGGCGGTGCTAGCGGGGAGGTTACTCGGGAAGAAGGTTCGACATGCTGGGGCATGTCGAACTGCTATCCCTGACCTACCGACTCCATCCCGAGGGGAGGGGGAAAACAATTAAGCTCCCTCCTTTCCGGGCTTTCCCCTGCCTCCTCATCCAGCTCTACTGGTTTCTTTTTCTCCCCCCCTTCTCACTCTTTAGAAGGTGCCTACACTCTCTTCCTTCCAAAGAGTTGGCAGAGAGGAGGTCTTCATTCGTATTCCCTCTTCCCCTTCCTTCATCTCTATCAACTTGGAAGGTAGCCTTCTTCTTCCTAATCCCTTTGTCACCTTTTTTCTGAGTTACCCGAGCCAACGGGGTCGACTACCCTTAATCTGAGCCAGTTTCTGCATGAAGTAGAGTCAGTGGCTGGACGCGGGAAGGCTAACCGAGTCAGTCGAGCGATGGGCTCATTCGGCGGTGCCAGATGGATTTTCCCTTTTTCGATATGTGTTGTCTTGGCTTCGGCATTTCTGCTGTACAAGCAAGTTGTTTGAATAAAAGAAGAAAGGAAACTTTTGTTTTATTTCATGTTGCTTACACAATGCTCGGTGTTCAGAAATAGAACTTACGTAGTGTAGTCACTTTCCACGTCCGAGGGATGGGTTCTCCTTCCATAGTAGATAGCCGGTATGCTCCTTTCCCGAGCGTCTCGACCACTTCGTAGGGGCCTTCCCAATTAGGGGATAACTTGCCCGCCGCCTCAAGTGGTCGAGAGGCTTCGACTTTCTTGAGAACGAAGTCTCCTGGTTGAAAGTGTCTATCTCAGACTTTGGCGTTGTAGCATCGAGTGAGGCGGCATTGATATTCCGTTGCTCAGATGCTGGCAATCTCTCGGAGTTCATCCTCCAGGTCGAAGTTTTTGAGTAGTTTCTGGTCATTTGCCTCGGGCGAGAAATAGATGACTCGGCGGGAGGGATTGGCAATCTCCAACAGGATCACGGCCTCGGTGCCATACACCAACTGAAAGGGACTGTCACCGGTTGCCGTTCTGGGAGTCGTTTTGTGCGACCAAAGTACGCTTGGCAATTCCTCGAGCCAGCTGCCCTTGGCTTTGCCGAGCCTGGTCTTGATGCCTTTCAAGATAGTCTTATTGGCATTTTCGACCAGCCCGTTAGCCTGAGGGTGGGCGACCGAAGTGAAGTGATTGCGAATGCTTAAGTCGGCACATCTGTCTCAGAAATAATGAGAATCAAATTACCGGCCATTATCGCTCACTATCACCCGGGGGATGCCGTAGCGACAGATGATCGATTTCCAGACGAAACTCTAAACGACTGTCTCGGTGATCCTAGATGTGGCTTCGGCCTCGATCAACTTGGTGAAGTAGTCGATGGCAACGATGACGAATTTCTTCTGGGCCTGAGCTGTAGGGAACGGCCCAAGGATGTCGATCCCCCACCGAGCGAAAGGATAAGGCTCAGCTAGGGTGACGAGCTCCGTTGCCGGCTGATAGACCAAGTGATCAAATCGATGGCATCGGTCACACTGTTGTACGTAGGTTGAGCAGTCACGCTGCAGAGTGGGCCACCAGTAACCCTACGGAAGCAAGATTCTGGCGAGCGACCTTCCTCCTAGATGCACTCCGCACAGGCCTTCATGAACCTCTTGGATCGCTCGGTTGGCTTCATCAGCATTGATGCAGTTCAGGAGGGGACCAGAGAAGGATCTGCGGTATAAAGTGCCGTCCAGAATGACGAATCGCCGAGCTTGGTACTTCAATCTCCGGGCTTCCCAAGGGTCGGGAGGCTCCTGAGAGTCTAGGAGCCATGACAGATAGGGGGTGCGCCAGTCGCTTGGGGAGGCCGAGTCAATAGCCATGAGCTCCGAATCAATGCTCGGTTGCTCTAGCTCTTCGAGAAGGACCGATGAGTACCTTCGGGGTCAAGAGAGGAGGCCAACTGAGAGAGGGCGTCCGCTCAGGAGTTTTCCTCCCGAGCTATTTGGACTACCTCAAAACTCTTGAAATGTTGTGCCATGATTCTGACCAGCTCGAGGTATTTGACCATCGGTACTTCCCGAGCTTTGTAATCGCCGTTGACCTGGCTAGCGACCAGTTGGGAGTTAGTGTGAACTCTGACTCGCTCAGCCCCCAACCGCCGGGCCATGTGGGCTCCCGAGATAAGGGCTTCATACTCGGTGGCATTGTTGGATGCCTGGAAGTTGAACTTCAAGGCGTATTACAGCTCTGCTCCTTCGGGGGACTTTAAGAGGATCGCAGCGCCACTCCCGGTCGAGTTGGAGGATCCGTCGACGAACAATTCCCAGGTTGGCCCGGGTACGGACGGAGATTTTTCTTTGGCCGAGATGGTGCTCTCGGCGATGAAGTCAGCGAGCGCCTGTCCTTTGATAGCCGAGTGGGGCCGGTACGATATATCGTAGACCCCGAGCATGATGGCCCACTTGACGAGGCGTCCCAAGGCTTCAGGGTGGGTGAGGATCCTCTTCAGTGGTTCACCGGTTAGCACGATGATGGAGTGCCCTTGGAAATAGGGTCGAAGGCGCTTGGCCGAGGTAACCAACGCTAGCATGTGTTTCTTGATTGCGGGGTACCTTCTTTCAGCCACGTTGAACACCTTGCTAGTGTAGTAGACCAATCTCTCGACTCCCGAGTCATTTCTGACCAGGACCGAGCTAACTGTGGATGGAGTTGCTGAGAGGTAGAGATGCAAGGCTTCACCAGGGACAGGCTTGGACTGCACCGGGGGCGAAGTCAGGAACTCTTTAAGCTCGGCAAACGCTCTTTGGCATTCCTCATCCCATGCGAACGTAGTAGATGCCATTTTGGGCCCCCTCAACAGTTTTAAGAAGGGTAGGCATCATTCGGCCGCACGGGACATGAATCTTTTGAGCGCGGCAATGCGCCCAGTCAGGCGTTGAACGTCCTTGATGCAGGTGGGTGGGTGCAGGTCCAGGATGGCCTGGACCTTGTCGGGGTTGGCCTCAATCCCACGCTGGGTGACTAAGAAGCCCAGGAATTTCCCGACCATACTCCGAAGGCACATTTGGTGGGGTTGAGCTTCATATTGTACCTCAGGAGGGTGTCGAAGGTCTCTGCTAGGTCGGCGAAATGGTCCTCGGCTTTGGGGGTCTTGACGAGCATGTCGTCAATATAGGCCTCGACGTTTCGGCCGAGCTATCCTTCGAACATATGATTGACCAGCCTCTGGTACGTGACTCCAGCGTTCTTTAACCTGAAAGGCATCCGGGTGTAGCAGTATACGCCGAAGTCGATGATGAAGGTGGTCTTCTCGATGTCTTCTGGATCCATTCTGATTTGGTGGTAACCAGAATAGGTGTCCAGGAAGATGAGTATCTCGTTGCCCGAGGGTGAGTCAACCAGTTGGTTGATGCTCAGCAATGGATAGCAGTCCTTCGGTGTGGCTTTGTTCAAGTCGGTGAATTCCACGCACATTCGCCACTTTCCTGAAGCTTTTGGCACCAAGACGACGTTAGCCAGCCACGTCGGGTACATGACCTGTCTAAAAAGACCAGTCTTTTGCCCCTTGGTGACTTGCTCTTTGACGATTGCTTGCTTTTCAGGCGCGTGCTTCCTTCTGCGTTGTTGCACGGGCTTCACGGTTGGGTCAAGGTTGAGTTTATGCATCACCGTCTCCTCCGGTATTCCGGAGAGTTGATCATCAGACCATGCAAAGACTCGGATGTACCCGGAAAGAAATTCTTTGTATTGCTGCTGAACCTCAGATGGTAGGTCGGCTCCAATCTTTACTCCCGGGGTCGAGTCATCATTTAGGAAAACCGTTAGCAACTCACCTCCAGGCTCGGAGGTTACGGGTTTTTCCTCGACTTCCCGGGGGCCCTTGTTCTTCCCGTCCGGCCTTGTGGCTTCGACCGAGATATTATAGCACCTTCTGGCCATCGCCTGGTTGCCCCGAACTTCCCCCACCCCATTTTTAGTGGGGAACTTCATATTTTGGTGATAGGTAGAAGGCACCGCTTTCGTTCGGCTAAGGATTCCTCGGCCGAAGATTGTGTTGTATGCTATCATCCCCTTGATCACTATGAAATCCACCATAACCGTAACGGTTGTGGGTGGGGTGCCGAGAGTAACCGGCTGGCTTAGTGCTCCCTCAGGATAAGTGGCCTGGCCATTGAACTTGCAAAGGGGAGTTTGGATCGGGCGGAGTTTAGACGGATTCTCCCCCATCTTAAGGAAACACTCATAAGATAAAACATCAGGGGCACTTCCATTGTCAACTAGAATCCTATCTACGTTACAATAGTTTATCATGGCCGATATGACTAGGGCGTCGTCATGTGGGGTGGTCATCCCTTCTAGGTCTTGGTCGGAGAAGACTATGACCTGGGGCTCACTTGACGGGGCCTTGGGAGGCTCAATGGCTCTGCTCGCCCACTCAGCATGACGCTTCCTTCCTCAGCCACTGTCTCCTCCTGATGTAGCTCCTCCAGCGATGACGTTGATGTGGACCCCGCGAGGGGCATTGTCGATTTCCTCGGGGGCGCCTCGGTCTTCCGTATGCCTGGCCATAAACCGGGACATGTGTCCCTGGCGGACGAGGCGCTCGATCTCATCCTGGAGCTGGTGGCAATCGCTGGTGTGGTGCCCGTGGTTGTTGTGGAACAGGCAATGTTTGCTGTAATTATGGCTTTTCGACTTCATTGGCTCGTGTTGGCGGAGGAGGCCCGAGCCTTTGATGTCTTCATATATCTCGTACACTGGAGCGGTTAAGGGAGGGTACCGCTCGTACTCCGGGACGGTTCTTTGTGCTCCCCATCTCGGTTCTACCTTTTTCCTTGGCCCGAGCTTGACTCGGGTGCTCGCTTCTTGTCCGCCTCCCGACCCGAGCCGGTTGCACCTCGGCATGCGCTGAGAACTTCTTCGGACTCAGCATGGCGTAAGGCCAGAGTCTCTAGCTCGGTAAGGGTCGAGAAAGGGTTGAGGACAAGTTCGCGGTGGAGGTTTTCGTCTCGGGTGCCTCCGGTCAGCGCGGTTATGGCCGAGGTTACATCCAGGCATGGGATTCTCAGGGCTTTCGACTTAAATCGATTGGTGTAGGCCCGGATTTTCTCCCCTTGCGCCTGTTTGAGAGCCAATAGCCCCGCTACCGACCTTGGGGGGCCGCTACTGGTGAAACTCTCCTTAAATACTCGCCCAAACTGCTTGAAGTCTCGGATGGATCCGGGGGCGAGGGCTCAGAACCATGCTTGTGTGCCTTGGACCAGGGTGGTCACGAAGGCTCGGCATTTGATGGCGTCGGATGCCCCGTGAAGGGTCATCAGGGCGTCAAAGCTGTCGAAGTGGTCGGCCGGGTTGCCCTGGCCGTCGTAAGAAATTCACAAAGTACTTGCTCATAAGTAAAAGATACTGGAGTGATGATTCTGTGGCTTGCTAGTACATTCTTGTTACATTCTTGTTCATGAAAGGTCATATCATGTTCTTATAACATTCTTGCTAGTTTATACTTGCTCTCATTCTATCTTACATACTTTGGTTTAATCACATGATTTATCGCATTCGCATGATTTTACCTTATTTCTTTAGAACTAAAATGTTAATTACTTTAATGATGCTTTCATGTTGATGCGAAGATACCTACTGGGCAAGTGTGCTCATTACCTATTTCCAATCTTTTTCAGAAAATGAAAGTGATTCGAATTCGGATTCGGGTTATACAAGTAGCGGGTCCGAGAGCGAATGAAAGTCATATCAAGTTGAGAGTGAAGACGTAGGGAGCCTACATTGTTTAGATTGAGTCTATGTAATGTTCCTATTTTTGAGTCTGATAGATTGAGAGAAAGTGATTATATTTGAATATTGATTATCAATGAAATAAGTTGGAGTTTTGATTAAAGTATTGTGCAATTGCATTTATATGTGATTGTCTTGCGCTCTGATTATTCTTGCTTGCAAGAGACCTACCATGCCGGCTGTTCACATTTCTCGAGCGAGTCTTCCGCTATCATAAAGGCTCGAGGCGTGACAGTTAAGTTGGTATCAGAGCCTAAGTCTCAGGACTTAGGGAGAATAGTTATGTCTTAAGATAAGTCCAAGGTTTAAGGAGCCCTACCCATGAACTAAGGAAGAAATTTCCACACCCATGTGAGAATTGGGTAGAGCCTGAGATAAGATAGTTAATTAGCTTTAAGATTGATTTTCCTTCCAATTCCACGAGAAATAACAAGTTGTTATTTTTCTCTCAGGTACCCTATTATTATCATGGCTTATCGCGTAAATTGGGATGACATGCAACAAACATTTACTGGCCTCACTCAGGCATTACAAACCATGGCGCAAGCTGGCGCAGGAGTAAGGGCTGGTGATTTACATCACAACTTTCGGAGCCTAAACCCTCCACGTTTCTATGGTTCTTCTAATCCGGACGAAGCGGAGAATTGGATAGACGAAAGGAATCGTATACTTGATGTTATCCAATGCACCGATCAAGAGAAGGTGCGTCTCGCAACCTTTCAACTAAACAAAGATGCCCGTACATGGTGGAAGTTGGTTCCAGCACCTCCGGCCGATGCCTCATACATGGGATGGTTTTCTTACCCTATTACGTGCCAAGTACTTTTTTGAGCATGTAAAAGAGAGAAATGCTATGGAGTTCGCCGCTCTTCGCCAAGGAATGATGACGGTTGCCGAATATGAACTACAATTCTCAAGGCTTGCACCTTACGCATCACATCTTATCAGCACTGATTTATTGAAGGCAAATCGATTCATGGACGGGTTACGTCCCGATTTCATTCAGCAGCTCGGGACCCAAAACATCTGTGCTTATGCGGAGATGGTTCAGCGGGCATACTTATGTGAAAGGACCTTAGAGAAGGTCAAAAAATTAAAAGGGAAAGGAGAAGAATCAAGTCGACGCTCAGATCGGCGTTATAAGAAAGACAAGTTCAGCATCACGGAGCCCTACAAGAGCCGTGATAGTAAGAAAAGATCCAGGAATGGAAATGGTGGAAGTTCCCATAAGCAAAAGAAAGTCAAGGAAGAGGAGGAGCAAGTTGCTATAGCTTGCACGTTTTGTGAAAAATTCGGCCATTCGGCTGAGGAGTGTTGGAAGTGCCTTGGCGCATGTTTACGTTGTGGAAGCAGGGAGCATCGCATGCTAGATTGTCTCCTTATGAAAGACCAATCGTCTGGTGGAGGATGTAGGAGGCAGGATCGCCTCAATGCCGTTTTAGAAGAAGAGGAAGCGCCCAAGGATGGTGGGCTTATGGAAGGTACTCTTCAAATTTATTCTCGTCCTGTATTTGTGCTCTTTGACACTGGTGCCTCTCATTCTTTTATATCCACTACTTTTGCAAAAAAATTATCAATTGCATCAGTTCCCTTACCTTCAGATCTTGCTATTTCCACACCCTTAGGTTCTGGAACAAAGCTTACCAACTATTATCCTGATAGCGAAGTAATAGTAGAAGGTCATAATCTCCCCACAAACTTAGTATGCCTTGACATGAAAGGTTATGATGCCATTTTAGGGGTAGATTGACTTGTAGATCATGATGCTTATATCAATTACCGCAATAGGATTATATCCTTTCGAAAACTCGGTCTTCCAAGATTTTCCTTCCTTGGCATTAAGTACAAGAAGCATCCTACTATCATATCTTCTCTTCACGCTTGCAAACTCATCTCGTAAGGATGTGAAGCTTTTCTTGCTTCTGTCATTGTTACGGAATCCAAGGAGATTATCTTAGCGCACATTCCTATTGTAAATGAGTTCCCAGACGTGTTTCCATCCGAATTACCCAGTTTATCGCCTGAGAGGGAAGTGAACTTCACTATTGAACTCATCCTAGGAGCAGCACCTATTTCTATAGCCCCTTACAGGATGTCCCCCACAGAACTCAAGGAATTAAAGAGGCAGTTGCAGGAATTACTTGACAAAGGCTTCATCAGACCTAACACATCCCCTTGGGGTGCGCCGGTTCTATTTGTCAAGAAGAAGGATGGCTCTCTCAGGCTATGCATCGACTACCGGCGACTGAATCAACTTACAATCAAAAACAAGTATCCGTTGCCGCGTATTGATGAGCTCTTCGATCAACTTTCGAGAGCAGAATATTTTTCTAAGATAGACCTCAGATCAGGTTATCATCAGTTATGAATTAAAGAAGAAGATATTTATAAATCAGATTTTTGAAGTTGTTATGGCCACTATGAATTCGTGGTAATGCCGTTCGGGTTAACTAATGCCCTAGCAGCATTCATGCAACTTATGAACAGTGTCTTCCAGCCATATCTGGACCAATTTATCGTCGTTTTCATTGATGATATCTTGATATATTCCAAGACAATGGAGGAACATGAAGAACATTTGAGGATAGCTTTACAAACACTTAAAGAACATAAACTCTATGCCAAGCTAAACAAATGTGAATTCTGGCTTAATGAAGTTTCATTCCTAGGCCACATTATTTCAAAAGAAGGTATTACGGTGGATACTTCTAAAGTAGAAGCTGTCAAGAATTGGAGCCGGCCAACGACCATATCAGAAGTATGAAGTTTTCTGGGTCTAGCTGGATATTATAGAAGATTCATTAAAGATTTCTCAAAGATGGCAGTTCCTTTAACTAGACTCACAAGAAAAGAAAATCCTTTTGTCTAGTCTATGGAATGTGAAGAGAGTTTTCAAACGCTTAAGAATCATCTTACTACAGCTCCTATTCTATCACTACTGATGGAAGGTGGTGTATTCGAAGTATATACGGATGCATCTGACATTGCCCTAGGGTGTGTCCTCATGCAAAATGGAAAAGTAATCTGTTATTCTTCAAGATAATTGAAACGTCATGAGGTAAATTATCTTGTGCATGATTTGGAATTAGCAGCGGTCATTTTTGCCTTGAAAATTTAGCATCATTATCTCTATGGAGAAAATTTTATGGTCTACTCAGACCATAAGAGCTTGAAATATTTATTTTCTCAAAAAGAGCTAAATATGAGGCAGAGAAGATGGTTGGAATATCTCAAAGATTTTGATTTTGCTATTCAATATCATCCTGACAAGGCTAATGCTATAGCTGATGCACTCAGCAGAAAACTAATGGGTATACTATCAAGTTTCATGATTAGTATGACTAATCTTATTCCTCAATTTGCTTAGTTGAACTTAGATATTGACAAGAAGGAGGATTGTTTCCTAGCTAATATTCAAGCTCAACCTACATTGATAGAAGATATGGTCAAACTGTAAAATGATGATCCTATATTATTAGAGATCAAGGCCAATGTTGAACAAAGGCCGGATTTTTCTATTAAGGATGGAAGATTACTATTTAAAGACCGAGTATGTGTACCGGATCATGAGGATACGAAGAAATTGATTCTAGAAGAAGCACATAAATCCAGATATACCATTCACCCAGGTAGTACAAAAATGTATCAGGATCTCAAAAGAAATTTCTGGTGGCCCAACATGAAGAGGGAAATAGCTGATTTCGTGTCTCGCTGTCTCACTTGTCAACAAGTAAAGGCAGAGCATTTTAGACCCGCATGTAAACTGCATCCCTTGAATATTCCGGAATGGAAGTGGGAGAGTATAGAAATGGATTTCATTACGGGGTTACCTAAGACAAGAGGTGGACACGATGGTATATGGGTAATCATAGACCGATTAACTAAATCTGCACATTTCATACCAATCAAAAGTCGATGGTCTGTGGATATCTTGGCAGCATTATACACAAGAGAAATTGTTAAATTACATGATGTCCCAGTCACTATTATATCTGATAGAGATCCTCGATTCACATCACAGTTTTGGAAGGGTCTACAATAGTCATTAGGGACTGGATTGAATTTCAGCATAGCCTTTCATCCACAAACTGATGGTCAGACAGAAAGAACGAATCAAGTGGTAGAAGACATGCTCAGGGCTTGTGTTATTGATTTTGGAGGTAGTTGACATGATCACTTACCTCTAGTAAAATTTTCATATAAGAATAGTTATCAGGCCAGCATACAAATGGCACCTTTTGAAGCCTTATATGGAAAAAGCTGTCGATCACCAATATGTTGGAGTGAAATAGGGGAAAGACAATTCCTAGGCCCCGATATTATCAGAGATTCTACAGAGAAGATCAAGCTTATTCAAGAGAGAATAAAGATGGCACAAGATAGGCAGAAATCTTATGCTGATAATCGAAGACGCGACTTGGAATTTTAAGTAGGAGACCATGTGTATCTCAAGGTTTCTCCAGGTCGTGGTATTCAGAGATTTGGCATTAAGGGCAAACTAACTCCAAGGTTCATTGGTCCGTTTGAAATTCTTGAAAGGGTCGGTGAAGTGGCTTATGGACTGACTTTACCTCCACAATTAGCAGGAGTTCATGACGTATTTCACATCTCTATGCTGAAGAAATATGTATATGATCCTGACCATATTATCACTTATGATAATCTGGAGATTCAGAAGGATATGACGTACGAGTAAACGCCAATAAAGATTCTAGAACGAGAAGTGCGTCAACTAAGAAATAAAGTTATTCCTATGGTCAATATTCAATGGAAGAAAACATGGCCATATAAAGCAACATGGGAAACCGAAGCAGCCATGTGAAAAAGATTTTCAGAATTATTTTAAACTGTAAGTACACACTCCATAATCCATGTATTGAATTTGGGGACCAAATTTTTTTATGTGGGGGAGAGTGTAGTGCCCCAGAATTTATGTAATAATTTCTGGATTATTTATAGAATTTTCTAGAATGTATTAGGAATTTATAAAGACTAAATAGATTTAAAAATAGATTATTGGATTAATAAGTCATTATAAGGCCCAATTGTGTCAAATAATTAACCTAGCCTATTTAAATAAAATCTAGAAGGTTTAAGGACCAAGCCCATTAAGTTTGGCCCATATTCTAGAAGGTTATTTAGCCTATTTACGTATTTTAAAGATAAAAACTATTTTTATGGATAATAATATGGATTATTAATAAAAGAGTTTTATTAATTTAAAAATCTGCACACGTTGGATGTAACTGTCTATCGTACGACCGCCACATGCATGTAACGCACCTAGACTGATGCGTTACACCTTGATAGTTCCGTGAATGAAAGAACGAGCAAAAAGATTGGAACTTTGGGATCCTATCTGTAAGAGTTTGACTTGGGAGAGTTTATAATATTACTAAGGACTCTTAAGGATTAGGTTCTGGTAAATTAAGGACTCTAGAATCGATCTAATCTTCAAACACTAGCCCAAACCCTATAAATAGGACCTAGTTCTGAACTGAGCGACCCTTACTTTTGGCTCGTGAAGAATCAAGGTAAGGAGACATAATTTCGGGTATGTTCTTTAGAAGATTTTGTTTAGTATACTTTAGACTAATAGTTCTCCAAATTTCGTGCTAGGAGATCAAGCAACCAAAGAGATTGAAGCTTCCAAAGTTGCTGGTTCGACCATAGTAACCCAGGATTCAAAGCAAAGGACCCCTGAAGATCAAGAGATTAGGACGTCTAAACGAGGTAATTAGAGCTCAATCCTTTAGAACTTTTTGATCACCTTAGTTTCATCTTCTTACCCTCAAAATTTCACATCTTTAGGACAAGAGGTTGGAGAGATAGAGTATCAGGAAGTTATTGGAAAATCACTGGAAAAGGAGAGCTAGAGCTCGATTTTCAGACTCAAATTAGAAGCTTAAAGCCTAGTTAAAAGGTAGATCATCTCATGATTGGTAAAAACGTCTTATTAAAAATAAAAGCCCTCTGGTTTTGATTGATTTCATGCATCATAGATCATGAATTTCATGTTTTAGTGGGTTCATGCATACATACATATCCTTAGCCCTAATCAAAGATCAAAGATATTATCTTGTCTATTCACTAAAACCCATGCATGTAGTTGGCCCATACTTCGTTTATCATGCCTAGAATAATTGTAGTATTTTGATTTCCCGGCATGTTATATTTTCATAAATTTTTACTTTATTTTACTGCCAGCAGACGATCTGACGCATCAAGGTAAGACCGTCACAATGATATAACAGCCTTACGATAAGCCGTCACACCTACTTTAGTGTTTGAAGTTCTCTATTGTCTCTGACGCACCATCGATGGAGCGTTACATTACTGTAACGGCCTCACGATAAACCGTCACAGTCACTGTGACGCACCCATTCTAGACCGTTAGGGTAACTGTAGACAGAATGGGAAACTAGTTAATTTAACTTATAAATAAGCCTAGTTATCTAAGTTTTGACTTAATTTCATGTATTTAAGATTATTTACTGATTCATGATAGAAATTGCATAATTTAGGTATCTTAAGTTATTTTAAGTTATGTTAATTTCATGTGCCAAAATTCTATAGTTTTGTATCTAAATCATGATTTTCCAAAGATGTATTGATGGAGTTTTATCATGATTTCCTATTGTTACACATCCTCTCTATTAATAGAGTCATTTCTTTAAGTACATGGCGCATATTCCGGTATGTTGTCCATTAGTTCACTTTGCACTATAGGAACATTATTCTTGGACATGAGGACCTCTCTATTAGATATTCCTTCCAATGGACTAGGAAATCTTGTTGCAAGGCCTCCGTAATTCTCGGTGAGCCTGGGATTCCCACTAGGACGCCGAGTTGGTTGTACCATTAAAGCCCATTTAGTAGATTACACTGTCGATGTTTCTGGTTCTGGCAATGTAACGGATCTATACTGGACTGTCAAGAGCATCTAACGGCCCAATATGCGACTGTCACATTTCACTAAGTCTATTTTATTGTTTCTGGATTCAGACTAATGTAACGACCCAACACTGGAGCGTCACGTTATGTAACCGCCCAGTACAAGACCATCACAAAGCTTAAGTATGTTAACCCAAGGTTTGACCCAAGGGTTGATATTCCAAGGTTTCTAGATGGACTATTGATGATCTAGAACTTATCATATTGATCCAGAAACCTAATATAATGAATGAAAAATAAAGAATGTACCGTTATGCTGTCGATTTATTTTTATGAGCATAACATATTATAAGTCATTCTTGATTGCATTCATTCATTGAATTATTGTTATCAAGAGCTTGTTGGAATTGTACATTCTTGGCCATATTTTATTGTTACATGTGTGGAAAAAGCTTGATTTATACTTGAAGATGCGATCGAGCACTGATTGTGTTCAAGGGCTCTATGCTAGTCTCCTCGGCTGACTGTGGGAAACATACTATTATAAACCATGGGATATGATGCTACTGTCGTCGCATTGCGCTGGGAGTACTTTCTCTATAAATAAGTGAAAATCCACAATACGATACAGCATGATTGATACTTGTACTTGACTTTCTTGATATTCCACAGAAATTCACAAAGTACTTGCTCATAAGTAAAAGATACTAGAGTGATGATTATTTGGCTTGCTAGTACATTCTCGTTACATTCTTGTTCATGAAAGGTCATATCATGTTCTTATAACATTATTGCTAGTTCATACTTGCTCTCATTCTATCTTACGTACTTTGGTTTAATCGCATGATTGATCGCATTCGCATGATTTTACCTTATTTCTTTAGAGCTAAAATATTAATTACTTTAATGATGCTTTCATGTTGATGCGAAGATACCTACTGGGCAAGTGTGCTCATTACCTATTTCCAATCTTTTTCAGAAAATGAAAGTGATTCGAATTCGGATTCGGGTTATACAAGTAGCGGGTCCGAGAGCGAATGAAAGTCATATCAAGTTGAGAGTGAAGACGTAGGGAGCCTACATTGTTTAGATTGAGTCTATGTAATGTTCCTATTTTTGAGTCTGATAGATTGAGGGAAAGTGATTGTATTTGAATATTGATTATCAATGAAATAAGTTGGAGTTTTGATTAAAGTATTGTGCAATTGCATTTATGTGTGATTGTCTTGCGCTCTGATTATTCTTGCTTGCAAGAGGCTTACCATGCTGGCTGTTCACATTTCTTGAGCTAGTCTTCTGCTGTCATAAAGGCTCGGGGCATGACAGTAACGCCCCGTATTTTTTGGATATTTTTCAGATCATTTTAGTGGGTCTCGGAGTGTATTTTAGTTTTACACGTGCTTTTCCCTGATGCGCCTTTGGAACTCTGTGCAGGGCAAACCATGGCGTTCTCCGACTCCGAGACAGTACCGGCGCGTTGTGCTCCTTTCGTGGATCGTGGAGGTAATTTTTCGTAATTTTTTGAATTTTCATAATTTTTGGGTTTTTCTATATATATAACCTACTTTTTCTCTCTCTCCCTCACTCTCATTTTCTCACTCTCTCCCTCTCTCTTCTCCAGTGGCCGACGGAGCGGGGCAGGGGCGCAGCAGGACGACGCGGGCAAGGTGGACGGCGAGGATGGGTCGAGGATCGGGGAATGGAGGCGCGTGGAAGCTCGGTGGCGCGATCACGAGTCGGCGACAGTTTAAACGGCATTTCTTCGCGGATCGGTGACCTCGGGGTGCTAAATCTTCGGTGGAGGTAGGGAGATGGACCCCCAGCTCGTGCACTTCCTTTCCCGCGAGTGTTGCAGGCCATGGTAAGCCGAATGGGTTTATTTGAGCTTTTTGGGAAAAATCCATATTTTTAGGGAGTGAGCCAGATCACTCGTTTCGTGGCATTTTTGGCCGATCCAGGGGTTTAGATGCATGCCTAGGGGCTTGGGGATGGATTCCCCTTTGTTTTCCCATCACCCGGGGGTGATTGGGGCATGGATCGGATTTTTGGGGTATTTCCTGCCGTTCTTGGTTTTTCGGAAGTGTGGCGGTCCTTCTAGTGACGGCCACATCTTTCTGGCGGTTCCCGTTGTACCGTTTCAGTCTCCTCATGTGTGGGTTGCGCGTGGCGGCCTCACGATGAGCCGCTAGAGCCCAGGTGGTGGCCGAAGGTCTGATCGCTAAGCCCAGTTGGATGGCGTGGACTTCGAGGCATTTTGACTGTTGGCTTTTGACCGTTGGAGGTCTTGGGGTCTGGCGACCGAAGGTACGCCCGCTACATGCCCTGTGGCGGCCCTATATCGGACCGCTTGTTCTTTCGCTACCCAAGGGGTGGCGGGTCATTGTTAAACCGCCACAGTACCTGTGGTGGCCTAAGGTTAGGCCGCTAGAGTCGTGTGGCGGCCCAAGAGAGGACCGCCAGGCTATTCCCGTGCTTGCGATGTCGGGTTCACGTTGTGTTGGTCTCCGATCAACCCGGTTGTGACCCAGTGGTTGACCTTTGGCCTCGTGAGTTTCCTAGACACCTCATGAGTTCTGTGTCCGTGTTTCTGGGGTGTCTGGAGGTACCGTGTTACCTCGATTAGTGTGCCCATAGGTGTGGTTGGTCTGGATGACCCCATGTGCTCCGGGTTCTCGTGTTACGCTCGATCGAGTCACCGTGTATCGGTGTGAGTGCGGTGGGGTTCCCCCGAATGTCGTGGGTTTTTACGGAAGATGGTTCCCGAGTGGGCCAAGTGTTTGGCCCTAGACTGCGTGTCCTGTCATCCAGCCTGGGGCTGGAGGTTTCCCGCTTTTCCATGGGATGGGCAATCGGTGTGGCGGCTTGTGAGCTACTTTGGGAATCATGCTTTTGTGTTTTCTGCGTGGGCCATATGTGTTGCCTCGGACTGTGAGTCTAGCTGTCCAGCCTGGGGCTAGAAGGCTTCTCAGTTCCCTTCCCGAGGGAATGGTCTCGGTGACTCATGAGTTACCTCGGTATTTATGCTACCATGATTTTAGACCTAGGGATTAGGCTAGATTGGCGGCCTTGTGCTGTTGCGTACGATGGTCTTGACCCCGTGTCTCGTGACTCAAGGACCGTTAGATTTAGTGAGTCTAGAGGACCATCCAGAGTCCAGTGGCTCATCGCCACTTGGTCCTTCTAGACTTTCACGTAGGGTGCGTGTGTGGTTCTCGGAGTTTCTCTTCAGAGAGTGGTCACACCAGTGACTCCCCACTAGTCGTAGCCTTCTGACACGCGAGTGGTCCCACCAGGGAGTGGTGGCGAGGCTACCCCAGCGAGAGATGATTTTAGACTGGTTTTCGTCGGGCCCCACATCTACCAGCCATAGTCTGATTGAGGGGAAAACCAGTCAGAGGGTCAGACCAGTGACGCACGGTCTGTGCGTGCACACGTGGTTTGGGGCGGTTGGGCCCGGGCTGACGAGCATGACCCCAGCTAGTCACTTGTTCTGTGGTTACTAGTACAGTGTCCTTGTTCCACCAGGGGTCGAGGGGGACACCTGAGGCGCGGTCTAAGTCGTCAGTGGATGCATCCGGTCTTGCTTCTGGTGGGCATGTACTCCTGTCACGTGAGACGTGACTTTCCTATTTCCGGGTTCCATTCCCCATCTACGAGACGTGGTTTTCTGGACCATCCGATGTTTCCGAGTTAGTGGCCAAGGTGCTAGTAGCTTCACCGATGTTGCGTCTTGTAAGTATTGTGTTCACGACGAGGCGATCGCGGCTTGACCTTGGACAGCATGTCCAGGTTGGCCTTGTCCTGGGAGACATGCCTCTACGGCAGGGTTGTCGTGGGTTTTACCTCGGTGAGTGGTGTTAGTGTGGTCCGGTTCCCGATTTTGAGATCTAGATTTCTCTTTCTGCTTGATCGATAAAGTAGGAGTAGTTGTAGTGCCGAGTTTTGACAGGCTATCGAGTTACTATTCCGGCTGCTACTGTTGTTCTAGTAGTTACTGCTTTCCGTGCCGCAGTTGTTCTCAGTTGGGGTTCCGCGGGATCCCTACTGAGCCAGTGACAAGAGGCTCACCTCTGCTTTTCAGGCGTAGCGGTTCTTCCTCGAGGTTCGAGGATGATCTTCAGAGGTTCTTATTTGCCAGCTCGCCGGGCCGAGTGTTCACTTGGCATGTGGTACGTTTTACTACTTTAGACTATACTTTCTGTTGGACTGGACTCTATTATAGTAGTTGTTTATTTATTTTTCTTAATTTTTGAATTGTCCTACCTTATTTCCTATTTCTCTGTACCTCCACACTCCTTTTAGCCCTTTCGAGCCCTCTGACTCGTGGGCGACGGGCCAGGATTCGAATGGTATCGGGTTCTTCTCGGTATCCTGATCTTGGGTCGTCACAAGTTCCCTTGTAGCAATTTTTTTATAAAAATTGCTTCATCATTTCGCGCGAGTCTCCTCATTTGTTTCAGTGGGGATTCCTGGCTTCATAGATCCGTGTTCCCTTATAACAATTTTATTATGAAAATTATTTCACCATTTCACGCGAGTCTCCTCATTTGTTTCAGTGGGGATTCCTGTCTTCCTGGATTTGCATTCCACTTTTTTCCTTTCTTTTCTTTTCTTTTTCTTCTTTTCTCTTTTTTTTAATGAAGGGGGTAGGCAGCTTTTTCCTCACGATTATCCCTCATGTGGGTGTAGAGATTTGAGCATCCATGGAGTGTTAGGAAGAATTTCCAGTGTCCCTATGGTTAGAGATCGTTGAACACATTTTTTATAGAGTGTGGGAGTTTTGTCTGGGTGTGTTTCATGAGCTATGCTAGCAACATAGCTATGACTCTTCCCCTAGACGCATGCACTCACCAAAAATTATCTTTTCATTCCTTACTGTATGCCGTGACGCACACATTTCCTTAATCGTACAGTGTTATTTTAGCAAGGAGAAGCGATCCTAGAACTTTCAAAGGAGGTGTGCTAATACTATATTACAGGCGAACATGCATGTGCAACAAGCAAGCATGCAGGTCATATTATGATTACCAATTTTTTCATTCTCTATTTTTTTTCCTTTTCTTCTTCTTCTCTTCTTTTTCTTTTTCTTTTCCTCTTTTTTTCTTTTCTTTTTTCTTTTTTTTAAGAACTTGACAGGCGCACCCGCAGGTTGGCTATTTGGGAGGTAGGTGGTTGATGCCATGATAAGGGAGAGAAACTTCTATGTGTTGTGTTGAATCCCGACATGATTAAGGGTTGGTGTAAAACCAATGGGGGGGTATTTTTTTTCATTTGGTTTGGATTGACAGTTCCAGGTCAACGGTAGGATGATGGTCGGCTTAGACCAAAGGTCGTGACGCCGACTGACTTGGCTTGGACGTAAGGTCGTGACGCCAAGGAAGAAGGGGCCCTTTTGTTCATTGGTTCGGATGGCACCTCCGGGCAAACGATAGGATGATGGTCGGCTTAGACCGAAGGTCGTGATGCCGAATGACTTGGCTTAGACGTAAGGTCACGGCGCCAAGGGAGAATATTTACCGGCCTAGACAAACTATCATGTTGTCGGACAACTTGGCCTAGATGGTATGTCATGATGCCAAGGCAAAATATTTATCGGCCTAGACGAACTGTCATGTAGCCGGACAACTTGGCCTAGATAGTATGTCATGATGCCAAGGTAGAAGGGGGCCTTTTGTTGGTTTATGCGCCAGCCTAGACGGGAGGTCATGATGCTGACGATGAGTTTATGCATCGGCCTAAATGGGAGGTCATGATGCCGATGGTAGAAGGGTTTGTTTGTTTATGCGCCAGCCTAGACGGAAGGTCAAGATGTTGACGGTGAGTTTATACATCGGCCTAGACGGGATGTCATGATGCTGACGGTGGAATGGTTGGTTTGTTTATGCTCCAGCCTAGACGGGAGGTCATGATGCTGACGGTGAGTTTATGCATCAGCTTACACGGGAGGTGATGGGGACATCGAAGCAAGACCGTCCGCATTTTGTTTGCATTTATGTCCATTTATATTTTTATGTATACCCTTGTGTTATATGGGTACGCAATTGTAAGTCTTAGTGGGTTTATATGAAAAATTCCAATAGGCCCAAGTAAGGGGGCCCCCAGCCCTTTCCCATTGGTCCACCTAGCCCATGTGGGGCTGGTCAAACCATCTTAGGTGGCCATCTAGAAGGTTTGAATGTCAAATGACACATGGGTAGACAAAGGGAGTAAAAATTCAAAGGTAGGCTACCTACCTTTCTACCTTGTCCCCCCCTTGGTGAAGGGGGCGCCCCCCTCCCTATTTCCTTTTATTTTTTTGTAAAAATGTGATTAGAACAAATTAGTTCTAAACCTTAGATCTAGGGGCATTAGAGGTCTTTTTCCATTTCATATATATAGCATGTATTTCTCATTTTGTGGAATTAATGAAGAGAAAATATTGTTGGAAGCTTGAAGCTCCTTGCGCCCCTCCCCTCTCTTCCTCTTGTTTCATCTTCCCCAACCCCATTTCTAGAGTGGTGTCTCTTCTATCCCCTCCCCTCTACCTCTGGTTATGTTATGTGCCGCCGCCGTCACCGTTCGTGCCGCCATCGAGCCGCCGCGAAGCCTTCGTCGGAGTTCTGTTCACTCAGGATAGTAGCATTCTGCACGAATTTCTGCTCACACCTCGGAGATCTTCTTGAGCTGGGATTTTTAGGGTGTGTTCCAGAGGTTCCCACTTCCCTCTAGAAAAGTTGGTTTGGTCTCTAGTCTCTGAAATCCATTTTTACATTTTCGTCCAACCTTTCATTCCAGTTCTGCCAGGTTTCTGTCTATAGTGACCGCAACCCTGAGTTTTCCATCTCCCTACCACTTTATGATTTTCTCAGGAGCTCCTAAATTTATTGGAAGTTCTATCCACCTTCCCCTCTCAGGATGAATTTTATTGATTTTTTGTCATCCCTCCACATATTTTCTAAAATTCTCCCAAGTTCCCAAATATGTTTTGTCTGCCTCAGTCCAGATCCGACCCTTCGACAGTATAAACTCTCTAGAAAATCCAAACTTCCATATTTTCCAGATCTAAAAATATCCATGGTCTCCTCTCTTGAATCTCTACAACGTTTCTGAAGAACCCAACTTTAGATTCGGAGGTCTACCTACAGGTCAACGCCAACTCTCAGGAAAATTAGTTTCTACCTGAGCAGATTTGAAATGGGGAACAACAGCCTTCAAAATTCGTCCGCTAGAAATACAGAGCTGGTAATTTTTCTATGATCCCATAGGGTCGAATCCCTTCAAAGCAGCTTTCCAACGGTGCTGGTTTCGTTGCATTCCGACATCGGTGCTGGTCACAGTGAGCGATCTCGCCGAGTCGCGCGCCTGAAAATAGCAAGTGTAGGTCCGTGGCCGATTATTCCGGCGGGTGACGATCGGAGCCGCCCGGCTTCCGACCGACGTTACAACATGCCGCCACCCTAGGGGAGCACTCCTCCAGGCGTCCCCACTACAGCGGTGCCTCCCGGTCCCACACGGCCCCTCCGATCAGTACGTGGGCCCCACGGTCGCGAGCACGCGTGTAGCCGAATCAAGACAAGAAGCTACCCGTCAACCCGGAATCGGTCCTCCCGGGCCCACTTGTGTAGCCCTTTACCTCCCTATGTGGAGTGGGCAGTAGTTCTTTGTTGTACTATTTGTGTATTAATTATCCAGGGAGTACGAGTTCGGCCAGGTCCATCTTCCCCACGCCGAGAGCGTGGAGGTATCGTGTCCGATCCTACACTTGGCATTTGCTTTATTTCATATATGCTTGTTTATGCCGCTGCTAGATATCATGCTAGGATTGTAGCCCGCTATATTTAGTGATATTACCACTGCTATGAGAGAGAGCGTGACCGTCCCGTGACCCGATCCGGGCACAAGAGAGAGCCGACCACCCTAGCTCACTGCCGGTTTCTCAACCACGCACGTCCGACGCTTCCCTCGCTAAGGGACGATCGCAAGTTTGCATAGAGTCCAAGGATCGCATTCCAATTGGAGTTGAGTCCGTGGTCCGTCCCACATCAGTTTGGCATTAGAGCGGGTTTGAGTCTAGGGTGTCTAAAATAAAAAAAAGTGTCATTTAAGTCTAAGTGTCTAAGTCGGTCTTGGGAGTTGCATTTGATGAATGCATAGGGACGATATGGTTTGATTTCAGTATATGCTTCCACTAGATGAATGCATAGGGACGATATGGTTTGATTGCACACTGTGTGTTTGATTGTGGTATTGAGAGTTCTTTGACATTGCTCCTAAGTCACTAATCAGTTCATCTATAAGCACATCAGTTGACTTAGTGAATCTGTATATTTCATAATTGCTCATTGACCTTCTGTTAGTATCAGGAAGAATTTTTAAGTGAGCGAATGTTTTAAGGGGAGATTCATTCACCCCCCTCTAAATCCATCGCACCGAACCCAACACATATAACTAACAAACGCTGATGTGGTCGATCACACAGTTAGGCTCGCCAACCACTCACAGTCGTCAACTGGGACCCATAGTCTGCCAGAGATCACTTCTCCAAAGACGATCTCATCCGAGGACACGACTGGCAACACAAGTCGGGCACCAAGCCACCAACTCTGACCAACGCGTCCTCGACCTCCGTTAGGCGACATTCTCAACAACCCCATCTGGGTCCAACACCGACGCCTGACACGGCTTCCATCACAGGAACATGGTACTCATGCGGCACACTTGCCAACATTTTTC
This sequence comes from Amorphophallus konjac, assembly GCA_022559845.1. Lineage (NCBI taxonomy): Eukaryota > Viridiplantae > Streptophyta > Magnoliopsida > Alismatales > Araceae > Amorphophallus > Amorphophallus konjac. Next base: position 207,508,405 of record CM040119.1, read on the forward strand.
CCCAACACTCTATCCTGCCAGTGCCAAGAACCACGAAACCTCAAGCAACGGCACGGCAACAACACGTATCACAACGAGGAACCAGTCCTCCAATGCTCAACGCAAACTCAGGAAATTCACCGGTAGCAACCAATGCTACGATCCTGAGACCTGTGGGTTATGGGCCCACCAGGCTTCCGCTGTGCACTCAGATCCACTCGCACAGCCAACACGGCAACTCGAGACTCACCATCCCGACATTCCACAACCCGGCTGGTCAACCTCAGAAAGCATGGTAAGGAAAGCTCCATAACCTCGAACCCAAGCACAGATTCACCCAAATTTGGCAATCTCTGAAACTCTGCTGGCTCCAAACCGCCACGCATCGGAAAGTTCCAGCACCAGCCAAGAATTCGAACACCGCCCAACCATCACTCGTCCTTCCGAAATAGCGCCAACACCCTTACACACCACGGGAAATGGGCACAACTCTCATAGGCAACCACCTTGCCAAAACACGGATCACGTCTCGCACGGACTTCATGGCACACAGAGGCCAACCAAATCCAGGAACATAATGCAAGACGATGAACCTTGGCCAAACACAATCTCTCCAACCCACGGAGAAACCAACACTCCTCCGACCAATCGGAGAAATTCCACGCTCGATCTGACCTCAAACCTCGTACATGTTGGGAACAACACCTTCCAGCACCGGGAAAACCATCGCTTCTATCAGGTCAGCGCCTCCGACACACTCAGCGAGTGTCACGTCGGACCACAATCACAACATCTCTCGATGCACCACCGCTATAATTCCTCAAACTGCAACACGCGACGCTAAGAGCCGCAACACGAGCCATAATCAATAACCGCCGACGCTCATCCTCGAGTCCCGAAATCACCGTAGAACCTTCTCATCTCAACCAAATCCAAGGCGAACACAACCCATTCGTACACAAGAGCGCAGGAGCAAGAACTTACTGGGACACCATAGCCCAATCCTAACTCAAAATCTGCAAGAATAACAAGGACCAAAACGCCATTTCTGACGCCACAGAGCACGACAAGAACATCATGCTTGACAAAATAGCAGCTCACTGAGAAGATTCTCTGCTCACCCGAGCACACCTCTCGATCAGAGCATCTGCTCTGCGACCTCAAGCCACAACCTTAACACATCAGAGGCTGGATAAACCTCAAGATGGAGTGGCCAGACTCAACAAAACCTCCCTCAGAGCACGCTCACAGACACTTAACCACAAACAATCCTCGCCAGCCACCAGACCTCACAGCGAACACCTCGAACGTAGCACCGCAACAATGCACCTACCGGCAACCTCTGCCCAACGCAGTGCAACCGGGATCACCACCGATGAGGGAGAAGCTCTCAACCTCGATCCTTAGACCCCACGCCGGCACGAAAGCCGCGAACAACAACCACCTTCACAGTACCACACAACGCACTCAAGCTCTCAAGCAAAAAATCAAGTGGAAAACAAACACAAAACCCTAAGCCAGCTGCTGAGTGTACTGGACCTTATAGACTCTGATCACTGCAATATCTTGAATTTCTATGTACGTCCACAACCACTACTCTGATACCAACTGTGATGACCCAGGATCCGGATACCGGGAAGAACCCGATACCATTCGATTCCTGGCCTGCCGCCCATGAGCCGGAGGGCTCGGAAGGGCTAAAAGGAGTGTGGAGGTACAAAGAAATAGGAAATAAGGTAGGATAATTCAATAATTAACAGAAATAAATAAATAACTACTACAACAGAGTCCAGTCCAATAGAAAGTATAGTCTAAAGTAGTAAAACATACCACATGCCAAGTGAACACTCGGCCTAGCGAGCTGGCAACTAAGAACCTCTGAACAGCATCCTTGAACCTCGAGGAAGAACCGCCGCGCCTGAAAAGCAAGGGTGAGCCTGTTGTCACTGTCTCAGTAGGGATCCCGCGGAACCCCAACTGAGAACAACGGTAGCACGAAAAGTAGTAACTACAAGAACAACAGTATCAGCAAGAACAGTAACTCGGTGGCCAGTCAAAACTCGGCACTACAACTACTCCTACTGTACCGGTCAAGTAGAAAGAGAATTTCCAATCTCACAATCGGCATTGTACACTTGTTGTCGTTCTAGACTCCCTCCATTTTAGGGTTTTTGCTCTCCTTCGTGCTTACCTTTTGGGCTCTTTGATGCGTCGTGAGGACACGACGAAAGAGCATAGACTTGCGGCGGCGTTTGCAGAGTTGGCGGAGATAACCGCGGAGGCGGTTCGACAGCTTCATCTTCCTCCAGAATCTCCGGAGTCTCTGGAGCATTTCTCTTCAAGTTCCTCTTCAGATCCCATGGCGGACCAACGTCCGGAGGTCGAAGAGTTGGCGGGTGAGCCTGAGGCGGGGGCGATGGTGATACCGTCGGCTCCAAACTGCAGCGAGCTAGGGGAGGCGGAGGTGAAATGGCTGGAGCACTAGTTTCGCCTACCCTATAAGTTTTACTTTGACGCGGTTGCCCCGTACGAGACGAGATTGGATTCTCGTACGGGCCATATCTGCTCATTCCTTCTGTCGTGGAAGAATGGTTTCTGCCTTCCCTTCGAGCTCTTTATTATGAAGCTTCTTGATTTCTTTAAGTTGGCTCCCATACAGTTGGTGGCCAACTCTTATCTACTTCTCTCCGCCTTTCGCATCCTCTGCCGCCAATGTGGTGTTCCTCCGTCCTTGGATCTCTTCCATTATTTTTCGAGTTGAAGGCGCATTCCTCGCCCAAGAAGGGCTTCTATTTCATCCAGGCGAGACGGAACAGGAGCTGTGTCTCATTAGCCTCGAAGGACTCTTCCCACAAGGGATGGAAGACTCAGTTCTTCTGGGTGGGAATTTTTTCGGTGGAGGAGACTTGGAGGTGTCTCGTAATCCCCAATTTCCATCCGAACATCCCTCTGAGGTAGGACGAGTTTTCTTCTGATGTGGAGGAGTATGCGGCCATTTTGCTGAAGCATCGCCAGTCCACGGAGGAGCTGGTTACTCCGGAGAACATCGAGCGGTGCCTTCTCACACGGCTACGGCCGACAAGTTCGGACGTCACGAATCAGCTTCTCCATCGGATGGTGAGACCATTTTCTTTTCCTGACCATATCTTTCTTCTACGTAGATGCCAGGTGGCTAGCTGTGGAGGAGGAGCCTGCGGCCAAACGGGAGGTGATCGATCTCGGTGATGATTCAGCTGTCGATGAGTCACGAGCTCCCGAGGGGCGCTCTCAAGCCCAAGATAAGGGCAAGGGGATGGCCAAGGAGGGGTCTTCCAGGCCGCGGGGGGCCAAGCGCAAAGATCCCATGGAGGGCATGATACGGGACGCCGTGAAGGCCAAGAAACGGGCCAAGAAGGCTGGGTCTATCTTCGCTGTCGAAGATGACTCTGGCTCGGCGGCTCTCCCCCCTTCCGAGCGAGATAGGACCGACCCTATTGGGCCGGCTCCCCCATCCGCCGAGCGAGAGGGGGGCGAGGAGGCCAGGGCCGCTTCTGGGGGCGGCGGCGTTGGATCGGCTCTCCCCTCAGCAGAGCCGAGGGGGCCGAGGCCGCTTCTGTCAGTGGCGGTGGCACTGGATCTGCTCTCGTCTCAGTAGGAACCGAGGGGGCCGGAGTTGAAGCGGGCGACTCTGGGACCGCGGCCGATACTGGGGCGTCGATCGAGGCAGGCGACGCTCCGGGTGGCGGTGCTGGGGCCGAGTCGGTCGAGGTCGGGGGGTCACGAGGAGCGGCGACACAGCCCCGACCGACTGAAGCAAGAGGGGCGGATGAAGCAGCGACTCGGTCCAGGCCGGCCGGTGGGGCTCCCGAGGGGATACCGTTTGGAGGGGGGGGCCCTATTTCGGAGGCTCTGGAGAGGTTGGGCATCCAGGGCCCTCTATATCGGGCGTGTTGCAGCATAGCAGTGAAGGTGGTGAAGGGAGGAGACATGCAATGCTCCCTGCCTGTGGCCCTCGAGTTGGTTATGGAGGGCGGCTTGGTCCTGGCCCAGATGGGGGCCACCCTGGCTGAAGCTTACGCCTGGTCGGAGTCAGAGCGGGTGAACCTCGCCTGGAACATTGGTGGGTCTGATAGGAAGATGGCTCGGCTCTCCGAGGAACGTGATGGGCTTCGGCAGGAGCTCTCCTCAGTCAGAGAGCTGGCGCGGGCGAGTCAGGCGGAGGCCCACACACTGACCGAGCAACTGGCTCGGGCCCGTGAGTCGCTCGAGAGGAAGAACATGCTTCTCGAGGAGGAGCGCGTGGCCCGTACTAAGCTAGATGGCCAGTGGGAGGCCGAGCGCGCTGAGCTATTGGGCCGGGCGGAGGAAGCCATGCGCCTTCGGCGGGAGGCCTAGGCTGATCGGGCTGAGACGGAGAAGCGGTCAGCCGAGGTAGAGTGGAGATTGGCCGAGGCGGAGCGGAAGAAGGCCGAACTTGCTGGTAGGGTGGAATCGGCCGGGGCAGAGGCACTCGAGCAATACAAACGCTCGGAGGCCTACCGAGTCAACCTCAAGGAGGCTACCCTCCCCTACTATGATTCAGCACTTCGCCGGGGCATCCGCAAGGGATTCAAGCATGGCTATGACAGGGCCAGCTCTTATGCGGAGGAGCAGGCGTCCAAGACAGTCAATTTTCCATCTGGGCAATGCTATGACTCGGATTTGTCATCCTCCGGTTCCTCTGGTTCGGCGTCGGAGGAAGGAGACCAGGGGGACTCTTCGTCTGAGGGGTCGCCATCTCTGGATGCCTCGGGAGGGCGCACAACTGAGGCAGTTCCCACGCCGGTGGGGTCAGTGCCAGGGTCGGCCGTCGTCGAGGGTACCGAGGGCAGACCGTCCGAGCCTTCCACTTCCGAGCCTCAGGGTGGGCCAGAGGCCTAATGTATTTGCTTTGATTTTTCTCCTTGTATGTTTTTCCTTTTTCTGAAGAAAAAACTTCTCTTGTTGTGTAAAGGGAGAAACATATGGCAGTAGCGTTATGATGAAAACTTAACTCTTTTGTATCGCCATTGCTGTAGTTTGACCAGCGTATCCGCAGTAGTTGGAAAGTGCTGATACCTTCTGCGTGGATCTCGCATGATGGTTGGGCGAGCATCTGACAGGGTGTCTTTCCATTTTCCCATGCTTTAACTGCCCCGCCGTTTTGTGTGTCCCGCTGGGATGGAACCGAGGAGTCTGAGGTTACCGTTCGTAGGGAGAAGTCCCTTTAGCATGTTTTCGAGGGGAGAATCATTTAAGACAAGTAACCTCCCTTCGCCTATAAAAGGCCTGAAGGGCGTCTCTCCCTCTCCATCGCTTAGGGTTTTCTCTGACAGTCTTTCCTCTCTCCTTCTTCACGAAGTGTTGTGCCGTCGAATTTGAAGCATGGAAGATGTTCTGGAAGATGAAGCTGCCGATGATGGAGGGCAGAGAGTCCTTGCTGCTTTGGATTTGAAGGGAGTTCGACGGCCGACAGGCAGGTTTGAAGGGGGTTCGACGTGTGGAAGTATGTCTCCCTCTTCTATCAGTTCCGATGGTGCTAGCGGGGAGGTTACTCGGGAAGAAGGTTCGACATGCTGGGGCATGTCGAACTGCTATCCCTGACCTACCGACTCCATCCCGAGGGGAGGGGGAAAACAATTAAGCTCCCTCCTTTCCGGGCTTTCCCCTGCCTCCTCATCCAGCTCTACTGGTTTCTTTTTCTCCCCCCTTCTCACTCTTTGGAGGGTGCCTACACTCTCTTCCTTCCAAAGAGTTGGCAGAGAGGAGGTCTTCATTCGTATTCCCTCTTCCCCTTCCTTCATCTCTATCAACTTGGAAGGTAGCCTTCTTCTTCCTAATCCCTTTGTCACCTTTTTTCCGAGTTACCCGAGCCAACGGGGTCGACTACCCTTAATCCGAGCCAGTTTCTGCACGAAGTAGAGTCAGTGGCTGGACGCGGGAAGGCTAACCGAGTCAGTCGAGCGATGGGCTCGTTCGGCGGTGCCAGATGGATTTTCCCTTTTTTGACATGCGTTGTCTTGGCTTCGGCATTTCTGTTGTACAAGCAAGTTGTTTGAATAAAAGAAGAAAGGAAACTTTTGTTTTATTTCATGTTGCTTACACAATGCTCGGTGTTCAGAAATAGAACTTACATAGTGTAGTCGCTTTCCACGTCCGAGGGATGGGTTCTCCTTCTATAGTAGATAGCCGGTATGCTCCTTTCCCGAGCGTCTTGACCACTTCGTAGGGGCCTTCCCAATTAGGGGATAACTTGCCCGCCGCCTCAAGTGGTCGAGAGGCTTCGACTTTCTTGAGAACGAAGTCTCCTGGTTGAAAGTGTCTATCTCGGACTTTGGCGTTGTAGCATCGAGTGAGGCGGCATTGATATTCCGTTGCTCAGATGCTGGCAATCTCTCGGAGTTCATCCTCCAGGTCGAGGTTTTTGAGTAGTTTCTGGTCATTTACCTCGGGCGAGAAATAGATGACTCAGAGGGAGGGATTGGCAATCTCCAACAGGATCACGGCCTCGGTGCCGTACACCAACTGAAAGGAACTGTCACCGGTTGCCGTTCTGGGAGTCATTCTGTGCGACCAAAGTACGCTTGGCAATTCCTCGAGCCAGCTGCCCTTGGCTTTGCCGAGCCTGGTCTTGATGCCTTTCAAGATAGTCTTATTGGCATTTTCGACCAGCCCGTTAGCCTGAGGGTGGGTGACCGAAGTGAAGTGATTGTGAATGCTTAAGTCGGCACATCTGTGTCAGAAATAATGAGAATCAAATTACCGGCCATTATCGCTCACTATCACCCGGGGGATGCTGTAGCGACAGATGATCAATTTCCAGACAAAACTCTAAACGACTGTCTCGGTGATCCTAGATGTGGCTTCGGCCTCGATCAACTTGGTGAAGTAGTCGAGGGCAACGATGACGAACTTCTTCTGGGCCTGAGCTGTAGGGAACGGCCCAAGGATGTCGATCCTCCACCGAGCGAAAGGATAAGGCTCAGGTAGGGTGACGAGCTCCGTTGCCGGCTGATAGACCAAGTGATCAAATCGATGGCATCGGTCACACTGTTGTACGTAGGTTGAGCAGTCACGCTGCAGAGTGGGCCACGAGTAACCCTACAGAAGCAAGATTCTGGCGAGCGACCTTCCTCCTAGATGCACTCCGCACAGGCCTTCATGAACCTCTTGGATCGCTCGATTGGCTTCGTCAGCATTGATGCAGTTCAGGAGGGGACCAGAGAAGGATCTGCGGTATAAAGTGCCGTCCAGAATGACGAATCGCCGAGCTTGGTACTTCAATCTTCGGGCTTCCCAATGGTCGGGAGGCTCCTGAGAGTCTAGGAGCCATGACAGATAGGGGGTGCGCCAGTCGCTTGGGGAGGCCGAGTCAATAGCCATGAGCTCCGAATCAATGCTCGGTTGCTCTAGCTCTTCGAGAAGGACCGATCGAGTACCTTTGGGGTCAAGAGAGGAGGCCAACTGAGAGAGGGCGTCCGCTCAGGAGTTTTCCTCCCGAGCTATTTGGACTACCTCAAAACTCTTGAACTGTTGTGCCACGGTTCTGACCAGCTGGAGGTATTTGACCATCGGTACTCCCCGAGCTTTGTAATCACCGTTGACCTGGCTAGCGACCAGTTGGGAGTTAGTGTGAACTCTGACTCGCTCAGCCCCCAACCGACGGGCCATGCGGGCTCCCGAGATATGGGCTTCATACTCGGTGGCGTTGTTGGATGCCTGGAAGTTGAACTTCAAGGCGAATTACAGCTCTGCTCCTTCGGGGGACTTCAAGAGGATCGCAGCGCCACTCCCGGCCGAGTTGGAGGATCCGTCGACGAACAATTCCCAGGTTGGCCCGGGTACGGACGGAGATTTTTCTTTGGTCGGGATGGTGCTCTCGGTGATGAAGTCAGCGAGCGCCTGTCCTTTGATAGCCGAGTGGGGCCGGTACGATATATCGTAGCCCCCGAGCATGATGGCCCACTTGATGAGGCGTCCCAAGGCTTCAGGGTGGGTGAGGATCCTCTTCAGTGGTTCACCGGTTAGCACGATGATGGAGTGCCCTTGGAAATAGGGTCGAAGGCGCTTGGCCGAGGTAACCAACGCTAGCATGAGTTTCTTGATTGCGGGGTACCTTCTTTCAGCCTCGTTGAACACCTTGCTAGTGTAGTAGACCAGTCTCTCGACTCCCGAGTCATTTCTGACCAGGACCGAGCTAACTGTGGATGGAGTTGCTGAGAGGTAGAGATGCAAGGCTTCACCAGGGACAGGCTTGGACTGCACCGGGGGCGAAGTCAGGAACTCCTTAAGCTCGGCGAACGCTCTTTGGCATTCCTCATCCCATGCGAACGTAGTAGATGCCATTTTGGGCCCCCTCAACAGTTTTAAGAAGGGTAGGCATCGTTCGGCCGCACGGGACAGGAATCTGTTGAGCGCGGCAATGCGCCCAGTCAGGCATTGAACGTCCTTGATGCAGGTGGGTGGGCGCAGGTCCAGGATGGCCTGGACCTTGTCGGGGTTGGCCTCGATCCCACGCTGGGTGACTAAGAAGCCCAGGAATTTCTCGGACCATACTCCGAAGGCACATTTGGTGGGGTTGAGCTTCATATTGTACCTCAGGAGGGTGTCGAAGGTCTCTGCTAGGTCGGCGAAATGGTCCTCGGCCTTGGGGGTCTTGATGAGCATGTCGTCAATATAGGCCTCGACGTTTCGGCCGAGCTATCCTTCGAACATATGATTGACCAGCCTCTGGTACGTGACTCCAGCGTTCTTTAACCTGAAAGGCATCCAGGTGTAGCAGTATACGCCGAAGTCGATGATGAAGGTGGTCTTCTCGATGTCTTCTGGATCCATTCTGATTTGGTGGTAACTAGAATAGGTGTCTAGGAAGATGAGTATCTCATTGCCCGAGGGTGAGTCAACCAGTTGGTTGATGCTCAGCAATGGATAGCAGTCCTTCGGTGTGGCTTTGTTCAAGTCGGTGAATTCCACACACATTCGCCACTTTCCTGAAGCTTTTGGCACCAAGACGACGTTAGCCAGCCACGTCGGGTACATGACCTGTCTAACAAGACCAGTCTTTTGCCCCTTGGTGACTTGCTCTTTGACGATTGCTTGCTTTTCAGGCGCGTGCTTCCTTCTGCGTTGTTGCACGGGCTTCACGGTTGGGTCAAGGTTGAGTTTATGCATCACCGTCTCCTCCGGTATTCCGGAGAGTTGATCATCAGACCATGCAAAGACTCAGATGTACCCGAAAAGAAATTCTTTGTATTGCTGCTGAACCTCAGATGGTAGGTCGGCTCCAATCTTTACTCCCGGGGTCGAGTCATCGTTTAGGAAAACCGTTAGCAACTCACCTCCAGGCTCGGAGGTTACGGGTTTTTCCTCGACTTCCCGGGGGCCCTTGTTCTTCCCGTCCGGCCTTGTGGCTTCGACCGAGATATTATAGCACCTTCTGGCCATCGCCTGGTTGCCCCGAACTTCCCCCACCCCATTTTTAGTGGGGAACTTCATATTTTGGTGATAGGTAGAAGGCACCGCTTTCGTTCGGCTAAGGATTCCTCGACCGAAGATTGTGTTGTATGCTATCATCCCCTTGATCACTATGAAATCCACCATAACCGTAACGGTTGTGGGTGGGGTGCCGAGAGTAACCGGCTGGCTTAGTGCTCCCTCGGGATAAGTGGTCTGGCCATTGAACTTGCAAAGGGGAGTTCGGATCGGGCGGAGTTTAGACGGATTCTCCCCCATCTTAAGGAAACACTCATAAGATAAAACATCAGGGGCACTTCCATTGTCAACTAGAATCCAATCTACGTTACAATAGTTTATCGTGGCCGATATGACTAGGGCGTCGTCATGTGGGGTGGTCAGCCCTGCTAGGTCTTGGTCGGAGAAGACTATGACCTGGAGCTCACTTGGCGGGGCCTTGGGAGGCTCAATGGGTCGGCTCGCCCGCTCAGCATGACGCTTCCTTCCTCGACCACTGTCTCCTCCTGATGTAGCTCCTCCAGCGATGACGTTGATGTGGACCCCGCGAGGGGCATTGTCGGGGGCGCCTCGGTCTTCCTTATGCCCGGCCATAAACCGGGACATGTGTCCCTGGCGGACGAGGCACTCGATCTCATCCTGGAGCTGGTGGCAATCGCTGGTGTGGTGCCCGTGGTTGCTATGGAACAGGCAATGTTTGCTGCAATTGTGGCTTTTCGACCTCATTGGCTCGGGTTGGCGGAGGAGGCCCGAGCCTTTGATGTCTTCATATATCTCGTACACTGGAGCGGTTAAGGGAGGGTACCGCTCGTACTCCGGGACGGTTCTTTGTGCTCCCCATCTCGGTTCTACCTTTTTCCTTGGCCCGAGCTTGACTCGGGTGCTCGCTTCTTGTCCCCCTCCCGACCCGAGCCGGTTGCGCCTCGGCATGCGCTGAGAACTTCTTCGCACTCAGCATGACGTAAGGCCAGAGTCTCTAGCTCGGTAAGGGTCGAGAAAGGGTTGAGGACAAGTTCGCGGTGGAGGTTTTCATCTCGGGTGCCTCCGGTCAGCGCGGTTATGGCCGAGGTTACATCCAGGCATGGGATTCTCAGGGCTTTCGACTTAAATCGATTGGTGTTGGCCCAGATTTTCTCCCCTTGCGCTTGTTTGAGAGCCAATAGCCCCGCTACCGACATTGGGGGGCCGCTACCGGTGAAACTCTCCTTAAATACTCGCCCAAACTGCTTGAAGTCTCGGATGGATCCGGGGGCGAGGGCTCAGAACCATGCTTGCGTGCCTTGGACCAGGGTGGTCACGAAGGCTCGGCATTTGATGGCGTCGATGCCCCGTGAAGGGTCATCAGGGCATCAAAGCTGTCGAAGTGGTTGGCCGGGTTGCCCTGGCCGTCGTAAGAAATTCACAAAGTACTTGCTCATAAGTAAAAGATACTAGAGTGATGATTATGTGGCTTGCTAGTACATTCTTGTTACATTCTTGTTCATGAAAGGCCATATCATGTTCTTATAACATTCTTGCTAGTTTATACTTGCTCTCATTCTATCTTACATACTTTGGTTTAATCACATGATTTATCGCATTCGCATGATTTTACCTTATTTCTTTAGAACTAAAATGTTAATTACTTTAATGATGCTTTCATGTTGATGCGAAGATACCTACTGGGCAAGTGTGCTCATTACCTATTTCCAATCTTTTTCAGAAAATGAAAGTGATTCGAATTCGGATTCGGGTTATACAAGTAGCGGGTCCGAGAGCGAATGAAAGTCATATCAAGTTGAGAGTGAAGACGTAGGGAGCCTACATTATTTAGATTGAGTCTATGTAATGTTCCTATTTTTGAGTCTGATAGATTGAGAGAAAGTGATTATATTTGATTATTGATTATCAATGAAATAAGTTGGAGTTTTGATTAAAGTATTGTGCAATTGCATTTATATGTGATTGTCTTGCGCTCTGATTATTCTTGCTTGCAAGAGACATACCATGCCGGCTGTTCACATTTCTCGAGCGAGTCTTCCGCTGTCTTAAAGGCTCGAGGCGTGACAGTTAAGTTGGTATCAGAGCCTAAGTCTCAGGACTTAGGGAGAATAGTTATGTCATAAGATAAGTCCAAGGTTTAAGGACCCCTACCCATGAACTAAGGAAGAAATTTCCATACCCATGTGAGAATTGGGTAGAGCCTGAGATAAGATAGTTAATTAGCTTTAAGATTGATTTTCCTTCTAATTCCACGAGAAATAACAAGTTGTTATTTTTCTCTCAGGTACCCTATTATTATCATGGCTTATCGTGTAAATTGGGATGGCATGCAACAAACATTTACTGGCCTCACTCAGGCATTACAAACCATGGCGCAAGCTGGCTCAGGAGCAAGGGCTGGTGATTTACATCGCAACTTTCGGAGCTTAAACCCTCCACGTTTCTATGGTTCTTCTAATCCGGACGAAGCGGAGAATTGGATAGATGAAAGGAATCGTATCTTTGATGTTATCCAATGCACCGATCAAGAGAAGGTGCGTCTCGCAACCTTTCAACTAAACAAAGATGCCCGTACATGGTGGAAGTTGGTTCCAGCACCTCCGGCCGATGCCTCATACATGGGATGGTTTTCTTACCCTATTACGTGCCAAGTACTTTTCTGAGCATGTAAAAGAGAGAAATGATATGGAGTTCGCCGCTCTTCGCCAAGGAATGATGACGGTTGCCGAATATGAACTACAATTCTCAAGGCTTGCACCTTACGCATCACATCTTATCAGCACTGATTTATTGAAGGCAAATCGGTTCATGGACGGGTTACGTCCCGATTTCATTCAGCAGCTCGGGACCCAAAACATCCGTACTTATGCGGAGATGGTTCATCGGGCATACTTATGTGAAAGGACCTTAGAGAAGGTCAAAAAATTAAAAGGGAAAGAAGAAGAATCAAGTCGACGCTCAGATCGGTGTTATAAGAAAGATAAGTTCAGCATCACGGAGCCCTACAAGAGCCGTGATAGTAAGAAAAGATCCAGGAATGGAAATGGTGGAAGTTCTCATAAGCAAAAGAAAGTCAAGGAAGAGGAGGAGCAAGTTGCTACAGCTTGCACGTTTTGTGGAAAATTCGGCCATTCGGCTGAGGAGTGTTGGAAGTGCCTTGGCGCATGTTTACGTTGTGGAAGCAGGGAGCATCGCATGCTAGATTGTCTCCTTATGAAAGACCAATCGTCTGGTGGAGGATGTAGGAGGCAGGATCGCCTCAATGCCGTTTTAGAAGAAGAGGAAGCGCCCAAGGATGGTGGGCTTATGGAAGGTACTCTTCAAATTTATTCTCGTCCTGTATTTGTGCTCTTTGACACTGGTGCCTCTCATTCTTTTATATCCACTACTTTTGCAAAAAAATTATCAATTGCATCAGTTCCCTTACCTTCAGATCTTGCTATTTCCACACACTTAGGTTCTAGAACAAAGCTTACCAACTATTATCCTGATAGCGAAGTAATAGTAGAAGGTCATAATCTCCCCACAAACTTAGTATGCCTTGACATGAAAGGTTATGATGCCATTTTAGGGGTAGATTGGCTTGTAGATCATGATGCTTATATCAATTACCGCAATAGGATTATATCCTTTCGAAAACTCGATCTTCCAAGATTTTCCTTCCTTGGCATTAAGTACAAGAAGCATCCTACTATCATATCTTCTCTTCACGCTTGCAAACTTATCTCGTAAGGATGTGAAGCTTTTCTTGCTTCTGTCATTGTTACGGAATCCAAGGAGATTATCTTAGCGCACATTCCTATTGTAAATGAGTTCCCAGACGTGTTTCCATCCGAATTTGCTCAGTTGAACTTAGATATTGACAAGAAGGAGGATTGTTTCCTAGCTAATATTCAAGCTCAACCTACATTGATAGAAGATATGGTCAAACTGTAAAATGATGATCCTATATTATTAGAGATCAAGGCCAATGTTGAACAAAGGCCGGATTTTTCTATTAAGGATGGAAGATTACTATTTAAAGACCGAGTATGTGTACCGGATCATGAGGATACGAAGAAATTGATTCTAGAAGAAGCACATAAATCCAGATATACCATTCACCCAGGTAGTACAAAAATGTATCAGGATCTCAAAAGAAATTTCTGGTGGCCCAACATGAAGAGGGAAATAGCTGATTTCGTGTCTTGCTGTCTCACTTATCAACAAGTAAAGGCAGAGCATTTTAGACACGCATGTAAACTGCATCCCTTGAATATTCCGGAATGGAAGTGGGAGAGTATAGAAATGGATTTCATTACGGGGTTACCTAAGACAAGAGGTGGACACGATGGTATATGGGTAATCATAGACCGATTAACTAAATCTGCACATTTCATACCAATCAAAAGTCGATGGTCTGTGGATATCCTGGCAGCATTATACACAAGAGAAATTGTTAAATTACATGATGTCCCAGTCACTATTATATCTGATAGAGATCCTCGATTCACATCACAGTTTTGGAAGGGTCTACAACAGTCATTAGGGACTGGATTGAATTTCAGCACAGCCTTTCATCCACAAACTGATGGTCAGACAGAAAGAACGAATCAAGTGGTAGAAGACAGGCTCAGGGCTTGTGTTATTGATTTTGGAGGTAGTTGGCATGATCACTTACCTCTAGTAAAATTTTCATATAAGAATAGTTATCAGGCCAGCATACAAATGGCACCTTTTGAAGCCTTATATGGAAAAAGCTGTCGATCACCAATATGTTGGAGTGAAATAGGGGAAAGACAATTCCTAGACCCCGATATTATCAGAGATTCTACAGAGAAGATCAAGCTTATTCAAGAGAGAATAAAGATGGCACAAGATAGGCAGAAATCTTATGCTGATAATCGAAGACGCGACTTGGAATTTTAAGTAGGAGACCATGTGTATCTCAAGGTTTCTCCAGGTCGTGGTATTCAGAGATTTGGCATTAAGGGCAAACTAACTCCAAGGTTCATTGGCCCGTTTGAAATTCTTGAAAGGGTCGGTGAAGTGGCTTATAGACTGACTTTACCTCCACAATTAGCAGGAGTTCATGACGTATTTCACATCTCTATGCTGAAGAAGTATGTATATGATCCTGACCATATTATCACTTACAATAATCTGGAGATTCAGAAGGATATGATGTACGAGTAAACGCCAATAAATATTCTGGAACGAGAAGTGCGTCAACTAAGAAATAAAGTTATTCCTATGGTCAATATTCAATGGAAGAAAACATGGACATATAAAGCAACATGGGAAACCGAAGCAGCCATGTGAAAAAGATTCTCAGAATTATTTTAAACTGTAAGTACACACTCCATAATCCATGTATTGAATTTGGGGACCAAATTTTTTTAGGTGGGGAGGGTGTAGTGCCCCAGAATTTATGTAATAATTTCTGGATTATTTATAGAATTTTCTGGAATTTATTAGGAATTTATAAAGACTAAATAGATTTATAAATAGATTATTGGATTAATAAGTCATTATAAGGCCCAATTGTGTCAAATAAATAACCTAGCCTATTTAAATAAAATCCAGAAGGTTTAAGGACCAAGCCCATTAAGTTTGGCCCATATTCTAGAAGGTTATTTAGCCTATTTACGTATTTTAAAGATAAAAACTATTTTTATGGATAATAATATGGATTATTAATAAAAGAGTTTTATTAATTTAAAAATCTACACACGTTGGATGTAACGGTCTATCGTACGACCGCCACATGCATGTAACGCACCTAGACTGATGTGTTACACCTTGATAGTTCCGTGAATGAAAGAACGAGCAAAAAGATTGGAACTTTGGGATCCTATCTGCAAGAGTTCGACTTGGGAGAGTTTATAATATTACTAAGGACTCTTAAGGATTAGGTTATGGTAAATTAAGGACTCTAGAATCGATCTAATCTTCAAACCCTAGCCCAAACCCTATAAATAGGACCTAGTTCTGAACTGAGCGACCCTTACTTTTGGCTCGTGAAGAATCAAGGTAAGGAGACATAATTTCGGGTATGTTCTTTAGAAGATTTTGTTTAGTATACTTTAGACTAATAGTTCTCCAAATTTCGTGCTAGGAGATCAAGCAACCAAAGAGATTGAAGCTTCCAAAGTTACTGGTTCGACCATAGTAACCCAGGATTCAAAGTAAAGGACCCCTGAAGATCAAGAGATTAGGACGTCTAAACGAGGTAATTAGAGCTCAATCCTTTAGAACTTTTTGATCACCTTAGTTTCATCTTCTTACCCTCAAAATTTCACATCTTTAGGACAAGAGGTTGGAGAGATAGAGTATCAGGAAGTTATTGGAAAATCACTGGAAAAGGAGAGCTAGGGCTCGATTTTCAGACTCAAATTAGAAGCTTAAAGCCTAGTTAAAAGATAGGTCATCTCATGATTGGCAAAAACGTCTTGTTAAGAATAAAAGCCCTCTGGTTTTGATTGATTTCATGCATCATAGATCATGAATTTTATGTTTTAGTGGGTTCATGCATACATACATATCCTTAGCCCTAATCAATGATCAAAGATATTATCGTCTATTCACTAAAACCCATGCATGTAGTTGGCCCATACTTCGTTTATCATGCCTAGAATAATTGTAGTATTTTGATTTCCCGGCATGTTATATTTTCATAAATTTTTACTTTATTTTACTGCCAGCAGACGATCTGACGCATCAAGGTAAGACCGTCACAATGATATAACAGCCTTACGATAAGCCGTCACACCTTCTTTAGTGTTTGAAGTTCTCTATTGTCTCTGACGCACCATCGATGGAGCGTTACATTACTGTAACGGCCTCACGATAAACCGTCACAGTCACTGTGACGCACCCATTCTAGACCGTTAGGGTAACTGTAGACAGAATGGGAAACTAGTTAATTTAACTTATAAATAAGCCTAGTTATCTAAGTTTTGACTTAATTTCATGTATTTAAGATTATTTACTGATTCATGATAGAAATTGCATAATTTAGGTATCTTAAGTTATTTTAAGTTATGTTAATTTCATGTGCCAAAATTCTATAGTTTTGTATCTAAATCACGATTTTCCAAAGATGTATTGATGGAGTTTTATCATGATTTCCTATTGTTACACATCCTCTCTATCAATAGAGTCATTTCTTTAAGTACATGGCGCATATTCCGGTATGTTGTCCATTAGTTCACTTTGCACTATAGGAACATTATTCTTGGACATGAGGACCTCTCTATTGGATATTCCTTCCAATGGACTAGGAAATCTTGTTGCAAGGCCTCCGTAATTCTCGGTGAGCCTGGGATTCCCACTAGGACGCCGAGTTGGTTGTACCATTAAAGCCCATTTAGTAGATTACACTGTCGATGTTTCTGGTTCTGGCAATGTAACGGATCTATACTGGACTGTCAGGAGCATCTAACGGCCCAATATGCGACTGTCACATTTCACTGAGTCTATTTTATTGTTTCTGGATTCAGACTAATGTAACGACCCAACACTGGAGCGTCACGTTATGTAACGGCCCAGTACAAGACCATCACAAAGCTTAAGTATGTTAACCCAAGGTTTGACCCAAGGGTTGATATTCCAAGGTTTCTAGATGGACTATTGATGATCTAGAACTTATCATATTGATCCAGAAACCTAATATAATGAATGAAAAATAAAGAATGTACCGTTATGCTGCCGATTTATTTTTATGAGCATAACATATTATAAGTCATTCTTGATTGCATTCATTCATTGAATTATTGTTATCAAGAGCTTGTTGGAATTGTACATTCTTGGCCATACTTTATTGTTACATGTGTGGAAAAAGTTTGATTTATACTTGAAGATGCGATCGAGCACTGATTGTGTTCAAGGTCTCTATGCTAGTCTCCTCGGCTGATTGTGGGAAACATACTATTATAAACCATGGGGTATGATGCTACTGGCGTCGCATTGCGCTGGGAGTACTTTCTCTATAAATAAGTGAAAATCTACAATACGATACAGCATGATTGATACTTGTACTTGACTTTCTTGATATTCCACAGAAATTCACAAAGTACTTGCTCATAAGTAAAAGATAATGGAGTGATGATTATTTGGCTTGCTAGTGCATTCTCGTTACATTCTTGTTCATGAAAGGTCATATCATGTTCTTATAACATTATTGCTAGTTCATACTTGCTCTCATTCTATCTTACGTACTTTGGTTTAATCGCATGATTGATCGCATTCGCATGATTTTACCTTATTTCTTTAGAGCTAAAATATTAATTATTTTAATGATGCTTTCATGTTGATGCGAAGATACCTACTGGGAAAGTGTGCTTATTACCTATTTCTAATCTTTTTCAGGAAATGAAAGTGATTCGAATTCGGATTCGGGTTATACAAGTAGCGGGTCCGATAGCGAATGAAAGTCATATCAAGTTGAGAGTGAAGACGTAGGGAGTCTACATTGTTTAGATTGAGTCTATGTAATTTTCCTATTTTTGAGTCTGATAGATTGAGGGAAAGTGATTGTATTTGAATATTGATTATCAATGAAATAAGTTGGAGTTTTGATTAAAGTATTGTGCAATTGCATTTATGTGTGATTGTCTTGCGCTCTGATTATTCTTGCTTGCAAGAGGCTTACCATGCTGGCTGTTCACATTTCTTGAGCTAGTCTTCTGCTGTCATAAAGGCTCGGGGCATGACAGTAACGCCCCGTATTTTTTGGATATTTTTCAGATCATTTTAGTGGGTCTCGGAGTGTATTTTAGTTTTACACGTGCTTTTCCCTGATGCGCCTTTGGAACTATGTGCAGGGCAAACCATGGCGTTCTCCGACTCCGAGACAATACCGACGCGTTGTGCTCCTTTCGTGGATCGTCGAGGTAATTTTTCATAATTTTTTGAATTTTCATAATTTTTGGGTTTTTCTATATATATAACCTGCTTTTTCTCTCTCTCCCTCACTCTCATTTTCTCACTCTCTCCCTCTCTCTTCTCCAGTGGCCGACGGAGTGGGGCAGGGGCGCAGCAGGACGACGCGGGCAAGGTGGACGGCGAGGATGGGTCGAGGATCGGGGAATGGAGGCATGTGGAAGCTCGGTGGCGCGATCACGAGTCGGCGACGGTTTAAATGGCATTTCTTCGCGGATCGGTGACCTCGGGGCGCTAAATCTTCGGTGGAGGTAGGGAGATGGACCCCCAGCTCGTGCACTTCCTTTCCCGCGAGTGTTGCAGGCCATGGTAAGCCGAATGGGTTTATTTGAGCTTTTTGGGGAAAATCCATATTTTTAGGGAGTGAGCCAGATCACTCGTTTCGTGGCATTTTTGGCCGATCCAGGGGTTTAGATGCATGCCTAGGGGCTTGGGGATGGATTCTCCTTTGTTTCCCCATCACCCGGGGGTGATTGGGGCATGGATCAGATTTTTGGGGCGTTTCCAGCCGTTCTTGGTTTTTCGGAAGTGTGGCGGTCCTTCCAGTGACGACCACATCTTTCTGGCGGTTCCCGTTCTACCGTTTCAGTCTCCTCATGCGTGGGTTGCGCGTGGCGGCCTCACGATGAGCCGCCAGAGCCCAGGTGGTGGCCAAAGGTCCGATCGCTAAGCCCAGTTGGATGGCGTGGACTTCGAGGCATTTTGACTGCTGGCTTTTGACCGTTGGTGGTCTTGGGGTCTGGCGACCGAAGGTACGCCCGCTACATGCCCTGTGGCGGCCCTATATCGAACAGCTTGTTCTTTCGCTACCCAAGGGGTGGCGGGTCATTATTAAACCGCCACAGTACATGTGGTGGCCTAAGGTTGGGCCGCTAGAGTCGTGTGGCGGCCCAAGAGAGGACCGCCAGGCGATTCCCATGCTTGCGATGTCGGGTTCGCGTTGTGTTGGTCTCCGGTCAACCCGGTTGTGACCCAGTGGTTGACCTTTGGCCTCGTGAGTTTCCTAGACACCCCATGAGTTCCGTGTCCATGTTTCTGGGGTGTCTGGAGGTACTGTGTTACCTCGATTAGCGTGCCCATAGGTGTGGTTGGTCTGGGTGACCCCATGTGCTCCGGGTTCTCGTGTTACGCTCGATCGAGTCACCGTGTATCGGTGTGAGTGCGGTGGGGATCCCCCAAATGTCGTGGGTTTTTACGGAAGATGGTTCCCGAGTGGGCCAAGTGTTTGGCCCTAGACTGCGTGTCCAGTCATCCAGCCTGGGGCTGGAGGTTTCCCGCTTTTCCATGGGATGGGCAATCGGTGTGGCGGCTTGTGAGCTACTTTGGGAATCATGCTTCTGTGTTTTCCGCGTGGGCCATATGTGTTGCCTCGGACTGTGAGTCTAGCTGTCCAGCCTGGGGCTAGAAGGCTTCTCAGTTCCCTTCCCGAGGGAATGGTCTCGGCGACTCATGAGTTACCTCGGTATTTATGCTACCGTGATTTTAGACCTAGGGATTAGGCTAGATTGGCGGCCTTGTACTGTTGCGTACGATGGTCTTGACCCCGTGTCTCGTGACTCAAGGACCGTTAGATTTAGTGAGTCTAGAGGACCATCCAGAGTCCAGTGGCTCATAGCCACTTGGTCCTTCTAGACTTTCGCGCAGGGTGCGTGTGTGGTTCTCGGAGTTTCTCTTCAGAGAGTGGTCACACCAGTGACTCCCCACTAGTCGTAGCCTTCTGACACGCGAGTGGTCCCACCAGGGAGTGGTGGCGAGGCTACCCCAGCGAGAGATGATTTTAGACTGGTTTCCGTCGGGCCCCACATCTACCAGCCATAGTCTGATTGAGGGGAAAACCAGTTAGAGGGTCAGACCAGTGATGCACGGTCTGTGCGTGCACACGTGGTTTGGGGCGGTTGGACCCGGGCTGACGAGCACGACCCCAGCTAGTCACTTGTTCTGTGGTTACTAGTACAGTGTCCTTGTTCCACCAGGGGTCGAGGGGGACACCTGAGGCGCGGTCTAAGTCGTCAGTGGATGCATCCGATCTTGCTTCTGGTGGGCATGTACTCCTGTCACGTGAGACGTGACTTTCCTATTTCCGGGTTCCATTCCCCATCTACGAGACGTGGTTTTCTGGACCATCCGACGTTTCCGAGTTAGTGGCCAAGGTGCTAGTAGCTTCACCGATGTTGCGTCTTGTTAGTATTGTGTTCGCGACGAGGCGATCGCGGCTTGACCTTGGACAGCATGTCCAGGTTGGCCTTGTCCTGGGAGACATGCCTCTACGGCAGGGTTGTCGTGGGTTTTACCTCGGTGAGTGGTGTTAGTGTGGTCCGATTCCTGATTTTGAGATCTAGATTTCTCTTTCTGCTTGATCGATACAGTAGGAGTAGTTGTAGTGCCGAGTTTTGACAGGCCATCGAGTTACTATTCCTGCTGCTACTGTTGTTCTAGTAGTTACTGCTTTCCGTGCCGCGGTTGTTCTCAGTTGGGGTTCCGCGGGATCCCTACTGGGCCAGTGACAAGAGGCTCACCTCTGCTTTTCAGGCGCAGCGGTTCTTCCTCGAGGTTCGAGGATGATGTTCAGAGGTTCTTATTTGCCAGCTCGCCGAGCCGAGTGTTCACTTGGCATGTGGTACGTTTTACTACTTTAGACTATACTTTCTGTTGGACTGGACTCTATTATAGTAGTTGTTTATTTATTTCTGTTAATTGTTGAATTGTCCTGCCTTATTTCCTATTTCTCTGTATCTCACACTCCTTTTAGCCCTTTCGAGCCCTCCGACTCGTGGGCGACGGGCCAGGATTCGAATGGTATCGGGTTCTTCTCGGTATCTCGATCTTGGGTCGTCACAAGTTCCCTTGTGTCAATTTTCTTATAAAAATTGCTTCATCATTTCGCGCGAGTCTCCTCATTTGTTTCAGTGGGGATTCCTAGCTTCTTAGATCTGTGTTCCCTTATAACAATTTTATTATGAAAATTATTTCACCATTTCACGCGAGTCTCCTCATTTGTTTCAGTGGGGATTCCTGTCTTCCTGGATTTGCATTCCACTTTTTTCCTTTCTTTTCTTTTCTTTTTCTTCTTTTCTCTTTTTTTTAATGAAGGGGGTAGGCAGCTTTTTCCTCACGATTATCCCTCATGTGGGTGTAGAGATTTGAGCATCCATGGAGTGTTAGGAAGAATTTCCAGTGTCCCTATGGTTAGAGATCGTTGAACACATTTTTTATAGAGTGTGGGAGTTTTGTCTGGGTGTGTTTCATGAGCTACGCTAGCAACATAGCTATGACTCTTCCCCTAGACGCATGCACTCACCAAAAATTATCTTTTCATTCCTTACTGTATGCCGTGACGCACACATTTTCTTAATCGTACAGTGTTATTTTAGCAAGGAGAAGCGATCCTAGAACTTTCAAAGGAGGTGTGCTAATACTATATTACAGGCGAACATGCATGTGGAACAAGCATGCAGGTCATATTATGATTACCAATTTTTTCATTCTCTATTTTTTTCCTTTTCTTCTTCTTCTCTTCTTTTTCTTTTTCTTTTCCTCTTTTTTCCTTTTCTTTTTTCTTTTTTCTTTTTTTTTAAGAACTTGACAGGCGCACCCGCAGGTCGGCTATTTGGGAGGTAGGTGGCTGATGCCATGACAAGGGAGAGAAACTTCTATGTGTTGTGTTGAATCCCGACATGATTAAGGGTTGGTGTAAAACCAATGGGGGGGTATTTTTTTTCATTTGGTTTGGATTGACAGTTCCAGGTCAACGGTAGGATGATGGTCGGCTTAGACCAAAGGTCGTGACGCCGACCGACTTGGCTTGGATGTAAGGTCGTGACGCCAAGGAAGAAGGGGCCTTTTTGTTCATTGGTTCGGATGGCAGCTCCGGGCAAACGATAGGATGATGGTCGGCTTAGACCGAAGGTCGTGATGCCGAATGACTTGGCTTAGACGTAAGGTCACGGCGCCAAGGGAGAATATTTACCGGCCTAGACAAACTATCATGTTGTCGGACAACTTGGCCTAGATGGTATGTCATGATGCCAAGGCAAAATATTTATCAGCCTAGACGAACTGTCATGTAGCCGGACAACTTGGCCTAGATAGTATGTCATGATGCCAAGGTAGAAGGGGGCCTTTTGTTGGTTTATGCGCCAGCCTAGACGGGAGGTCATGATGCTGACGATGAGTTTATGCATCGGCCTAAATGGGAGGTCATGATGCCGATGGTAGAAGGGTTTGTTTGTTTATGCGCCAGCCTAGATGGAAGGTCAAGATGTTGACGGTGAGTTTATACATCGGCCTAGACGGGATGTCATGATGCTGACGGTGGAATGGTTTGTTTGTTTATGCTCCAGCCTAGACGGGAGGTCATGATGCTGACGGTGAGTTTATGCATCAGCTTAGACGGGAGGTGATGGGGACATCGAAGCAAGACCGTCCGCATTTTGTTTGCATTTATGTCCATTTATATTTGTATGTATACCCTTGTGTTATATGGGTACGCAATTGTAAGTCTTAGTGGGTTTATATGAAAAATTCTAATAGGCCCAAGCAAGGGGGCCCCCAGCCCTTTCCCATTGGTCCACCTAGGCCATGTGGGGCTGGTCAAACCATCCTAGGTGGCCATCTAGAAGGTTTGAATGTCAAATGACACATGGGTAGACAAAGGGAGTAAAAATTCAAAGGTAGGCTACCTACCTTTCTACCTTGTCCCCCCCTTGGTGAAGGGGGCGCCCCCCTCCCTATTTCCTTTTATTTTTTTGTAAAAATGTGATTAGAACAAATTAGTTCTAAACCTTAGATCTAGGGGCATTAGAGGTCTTTTTCCATTTCATATATATAGCATGTATTTCTCATTTTGTGGAATTAATGAAGAGAAAATATTGTTGGAAGCTTGAAGCTCCTTGCGCCCCTCCCCTCTCTCCCTCTGGTTTCATCTTCCCCAACTCCATTTCTAGAGTGGTGTCTCTTCTATCCCCTCCCCTCTACCTCTGGTTATGTTATGTGCCGCCGCCGCCACCGTTCGTGCCGCCATCGAGCCGCCGCGAAGCCTTCGTCGGAGTTCTGTTCATTCAGGATAGTAGCATTCTCCACGAATTTCTGCTCACACCTCCAAGATCTTCTTGAGCTGGGATTTTTAGGGTGTGTTCCAGAGGTTCCCACTTCCCTCTAGAAAAATTGGTTTGGTCTCTAGTCTCTGAAATCCATTTTTACATTTTCATCCAACCTTTCATTCCAGTTCTACCAGGTTTCTATCTATAGTGACAGCAACCCTGAGTTTTCCATCTCCCTACCACTTTATGATTTTCTCAGGAACTCCTAAATTTATTGGAAGTTCTATCCACCTTCCCCTCTCAGCATGAATTTTATTGATTTTTTGTCAGCCCTCCACATATTTTCTAAAATTCTCCCAAGTTCCCAAATATGTTTTGTCTGCCTCAGTCCAGATCCGACCCTTCGACAGTATAAACTCTCTAGAAAATCCAAACTTCCATATTTTCCAGATCTAAAAATATCCATGGTCTCCTCTCTTGAATCTCTACAACGTTTCGGAAGAACCCAACTTCAGATTCGGAGGTCTACCTACAGGTCAATGCCAACTCTCAGGAAAATTAGTTTCTACTGAGCAGATCTGAAATGGGGAACAACAGCCTTCAAAATTCGTCCGCCAGAAATACAGAGCTGGTGATTTTTCTATGATCCCATAGGGTCGAATCCCTTCGAAGCAGCTTTCCAACGGCGCCGGTTTTGTCGCATTCTGACATCGGTGCTGGTCACAGTGAGCGATCTCGCCGAGTCGCGCGCCTGAAAACAGCAAGTGTAGGTCCGTGGCCGATTATTCCAGTGGGTGACGATCGGAGCCGCCCGGCTTCCGACCGACGTTACAACATGCCGCCACCCTAGGGGAGCACTCCTCCAGGCGTCCCCACTACAGCGATGCCTCCCGGTCCCACACAGCCCCTCCGATCAGTACGTGGGCCCCACGGTCGCGAGCACGCGTGTAGCCGAATCAAGACAAGAAGCTGCCCGTCAACTCGGAATCGGTCCTCCTGGGCCCACTTGTGTAGCCCTTTACTTCCCTACATGGAGTGGGCAGTAGTTCTTTGTTGTACTATTTGTGTATTAATTATCCAAGGAGTACGAGTTCGGCCGGGTCCATCTTCCCCACGCCGAGAGCGTGGAGGTATCGTGTCCGATCCTACACTTGGCATTTGCTTTATTTCATATATGCTTGTTTATGCCGCTGCTAGATATCATGCTAGGATTGTAGCCCGCTATATTTAGTGATATTACCACTGCTGTGAGAGAGAGGGTGACCGTCCCGTGACCCGATCCGGGCACAAGAGAGAGCCGACCACCCTAGCTCACTGCCGGTTTCTCAACCGCGCACGTCCGACGCTTCCCTCGCTAAGGGACGATCGCAAGTTTACATAGAGTCCAAGGATCGCATTCCAATTGGAGTCGAGTCCGTGGTCCGTCTCGCATCAGTTTGGTATCAGAGCGAGTTTGAGTCTAGGGTGTCTAAAATAAAAAAAAGTGTCATTTAAGTCTAAGTGTCTAAGTCGGTCTTAGGAGTTGCATTTGCATACCATTAATCGGTATATAAAAAGGTGTTGTCCGAACGTTAAGCTACGCCCATCAGGAAGGCCGCACACTTGCACACTTAGACGAGTGATCTTTGGTTTTGTCTAGGTTGTAGTCGAGTCTCATTTTAACTTTGCATGTGCATCTCATTCTATGTCGTGTCTAGGTGCTTGAAAAAAATAAAAAAAAAATGGCCTTGCATATCCATTCCTAGGGGACCCAACCCCATCTTTGCAACCATGGCCGCACCCCGAGCCTATAGTCCCGATGAAGTGGTCGCAATGCTCCAAGCCATGATGGGACAAGTGCAAAGATTCAGTGCAAGCCTAGATCGGTTTAGTACTAGCCTAGATTGGGTTACTATCGGGGTGGATCGGTTGTTCCCGGAACCACCCCAAGGACCCCTTCACCACGAGAAGGACATCCCTTCCTCACCCATGAGAGCTCCAA
Source organism: Amorphophallus konjac (assembly GCA_022559845.1). Lineage (NCBI taxonomy): Eukaryota > Viridiplantae > Streptophyta > Magnoliopsida > Alismatales > Araceae > Amorphophallus > Amorphophallus konjac. Next base: position 207,533,776 of record CM040119.1, read on the forward strand.
TGTCATCACTCTCTATTTTCGAACTTGATTCTGAACCATCTCATTTGGAGCCACCAAGGCCCGAGCCACCCGTGCTTCTAACGGGTACGCTAAACATCACCGAGTCGCTTCTTAGTTGGCTCAAGGATGGCTTGGTCCCACCTCCCTTTCCATCCATGGACCCCACCCTACCTTTAGTGCCGGTCAACTCCTTTCATACCACATTTCGATCTAGTTACCATGTTGACACATTGGGTGACCTTATTCTTGGTTTAGGTTGGCAATGACAGTTGACACATTTATTGGCCCAAGGCTTCGACCAACCCACTAGTCGTAGCTTCACCCATCCGGTCTTAGGGTCCATTACCTCTGTGTGCACCGTGGGTTGTGTCACCATGGAGATTCTTCTATTCCTCCCGATGCCGACCGAGTCTGACTTCGTTCCCTTTTTCCCAAGGGAGGAATCCTATTTTCTACACATGTCCGTCGTCCCACTGATCATAATGTATGACGGTGACTATGAATTCCAAACTTGGGACCATGTCATGTTGGAACCCATCTCACGGGGTCATACCTTCTTCGACCCTTTTGACCCCTTCACTAGTGAACCTCCTGAGCTACCATCTTCACTCCACTTCCTCCGCGGAGTTCACTATCATGCCTTCTCCACTCGACCCAAGCAACCTCCACATAGCCATAGGTCCGAACCTTCATTTGGGGGTAATGAAAACTTTGGTTTCCCGGATCCATCTAAACCACCCGCACCTCCCGGACTTCCCACATCCAAGCCCAATGTCCATGATTGGTGCATCGTAGGGTGTCTAGGAGTTCCCCATGACGTCAACCTCCGGTTACGTCAAATGCATGCATGGCACACATTCGGGTGTCCTGATCCGCCGTCACCCATGTACGGGTCGGACTAACAATAGGTTTGTCTAGAGTCATGCATGAGTCCGTTTCTTGTTTGTGCGGTTTGCATACGTATGTTAGTGCATGGTGAGTCTGCATGTGTCTTGGGCAAACTCGTTGTCGATCTCTTATGAGTAAGAGGCGAGTGGACTCGCTCGATGAGTATGGGATCGGTTCTATATCTATACCTGGAACTAGTCACCTACAGGGACCCAGTGGTGATTCCTAGTGAGTCTTCGAGCCGTCTCCTCCCCTTTGAGAGTGCCCCACCCGGAGTATCCACCTCTAGCCCATAGCAGCTTGTGCATATCGAGTATATATGGAATGAGCAGGTGACGGTCACTTGGAGCGGAGCATAACCGCGTTACTTGGCACGGTGACGGATCCGCCGGAGTACTCGAGCATCCATACCCCAACTCGACGGGGTTGAGTTCCTCCCACCCGAGGAGAATTGATGGGAACATCGAAGCAGGACCGTCCGCATTTTGTTTGCATTTATGTCCTTTTATATTTGTATGTATACCCTTGTGTTATATGGGTACGCAATTGTAAGTCTTAGTGGGTTTATATGCAAAATTCTAGTAGGCCCAAGTAAGGGGGTCCCCAGCCCTTTCCCATTGGTCCACCTAGGCCATGTGGGGCTGGTCAAACCATTCTAGGTGGCCATCTAGAAGGTTTGAATGTCAAATGACACATGGGTAGATAAAGGGAGTAAAAATTCAAAGGTAGGCTACCTACCTTTCTACCTTGTCCCCCCCTTGGTCAAGGGGGCGCCCCCCTCCCTATTTCCTTCTATTTTTTGTAAAAATATGATTAGAACAAATTAGTTCTAAACCCTAGATCTAGGGGCATTAGAGGTCTTTTTCCATTTCATATATATAGCATGTATTTCTCATTTTGTGGAATTAATGAAGAGAAAATATTGTTGGAAGCTTGAAGCTCCTTGCGCCCCTCCCCTCTCTCCCTCTGGTTTCATCTTCCCAACTCCATTTCTAGAGTGGTGTCTCTTCTATCCCCTCCCCTCTACCTCTGGTTATGTTCTGTGCCGCCGCCGCCGCCGTTTGTGCCGCCATCGAGCCGCCGCGAAGCCTTCGTCGGAGTTCTGTTCATTCAAGATAGTAGCATCTTCCACGAATTTCTGCTCACACCTCCGAGATCTTCTTGAGCTGGGATTTTTAAGGTGTGTTCCAGAGGTTCCCACCTCCCTCCAGAAAAATTGGTTTGGTCTCTAGTCTCCGAAATCCATTTTTACATTTTCGTCCAACCTTTCATTCCAGTTCCGCCAGGTTTCTATCTACAATGATAGCAACCCTGAGTTTTCCATCTCTCGACCACTTTTTTATTTTCCCAGGAGCTCCCAAATTTACTGGAAGTTCTTTCCACCTTCCCCTCTCGCCACGAATTTTCTTGAGTTTTTGTCAGCCCTCCACATGATTTCTAAAATTTGCCCAAGTTCCCAAATCTGTTTTGTCTACCTCAGTCCAGATCCGACCCTTCGACAGTATAAACTCACTAGAAAATCCTAACTTTCATATTTTCCAGATCTAAAAATATCCTTGGTTTCCTCTGTTGAATCTCTACAACGTTGCTGAAGAACCCAACTTCAGATTCAGAGGTCTACCAACCGGTCAATGCCAACTCTCAGGAAAATTAGTTTTTGCCTGAGCAGATCTGAAATGGGAAATAGCAGACTTCAAAATTCGTCCAGCAGACATACAAAGCTGGTTATTTTTCTGTGATCCTATAGGGTCGAAGCCCTTCGAAGCAACTTTCCAACGGCGCTGGTTTCGTCGCATTATGACATCGGTGCTGGTCACAGTGAGTGATCTCGCCGAGTCGCGCGCCTGAAAACAGCAAGTGCAGGTCCGTGGCCGGTTATTCCGGCGGGTGACGATCGGAGCCGCCCGGCTTCCGACCGACGTTCCAGCGCGCCGCCACCCTAGGGAACACTCCTCCAGGCGTCCCCACTACAGCGGTGCCTCCCGGTCCCACACGGCCCCTCCGATCAGTACGTGGGCCCCACGGTCGCGAGCACGCGTGCAGCCGAATCAACACAAGAAGCTGCCCGTCAACCCGGAATCGGTCCTCCCGGGCCCACTTGTGTAGCCCTTTACCTCCCTGCGTGGAGTGGGCTGTAGTTCTTTGTTGTACTATTTATGTATTAATTGTCCTGGGAGTACGAGTTCGGCCAGGTCCGTCTTCCCCACGCCGAGAGCGTGGAGGTATCGTGTCCGATCCTACACTTGGCATTTACTTTATTTCATATATGCTTGTTTATGCCGCTGCTAGATATCATGCTAGGATCGTAGCCTGCTATATTTAGTGATATTACAGCTGCTGCGAGAGAGAGCGTGACCGTCCCGTGACCCGATCCGGGCACAAGAGAGAGCCAACCACCCTAGCTCACTACTGGTTTCTCAACCGCACATGTCCGACGCTTCCCTTGCTAAGGGACGATCGCGAGTTTGCATAGAGTCCAAGGATCGCATTCCAATTGGAGTTGAGTCCGTGGTCCGTCCCGCATCAGGAGGTCATGATGCTGACGGTGAGTTTATGCATCGGCTTAGAGGGGAGGTCATGATGCCGATGGTAGAAGGGTTTGTTTGTTTAGGTGCCAGCCTAGACGGAAGGTCATGATGATGACGGTGAGTTTATGCATCGGCCTAGATGGAAAGTCAGGATGTCGATGGTGGAATGGTTTATTTGTTTATGCGCCAGCCTAGATGGGAGGTCATGATGCTGACGGTGAGTTTATGCATCGACTTAGACAGGAGGTCATAATGCCGACAGTAGAGGATGTTATTTTATTCTGTGGTTGAGGCGGAAGGCCTAGGCCAAGGTGAAAAATGGGTATTTTCTTCTCTGGCAGGACGGAAGGTCTGAGCCAAAGGTGAAAGGGTCTTTTTGTTCTATGGTGGAGGAAGAAGACCTGGACGAAAGGTAAAAAGGGTCTTTTGTTCTCTGGCTGGACAGAAGGTCCCAGCCAAAGGTAAAAGGGGTCTTTTTGTTCTCTGGCCAAACGGAAGGTCCGAGCCAAAGGTAAAAATATGGACGTCGACCCGATGGGATGTTGGAGTCAACAAACCCTACTTAGACGATATGTCCAGGGTAGAGGCAGAAATAGAGCACTGTTGTCGACTCGACATCATGTCGAAACCAACCAACCTGGGTGAGACATAGGGTCTGGGCCAGGGTAGAATATAGCTATTGACTTGACAGGCTGTCGAGGTCAACCAACTCGGCAAAGATGTGGGGTCTAGGCCAAGGGAGGAATATAGGATATAGATGTCAACCTAACATCATGTCAGAGCCAACGAACTTGGCAGAGGCATGAGGCCTAGGCCAAGAGGAATATAGGATATAGATGTCAACCCGACGTCATGTCATAGCCAACGAACTTGGCAGGGGCGTGAGGCCTAATCCAAGGGAAGAATATAGGATATAGATGTTGACCCGATGTCATGTCGAATCCAACGAACTTGACAGAGGCCTGAGGCCTAAGCCAAAGGAAGAATATAGGTTAGGTGTTGACTCAACGTCATGTCGAAGCCAATGAACTTGGCAGAAGTATGAGGCTTAAGCCAAGGGAAGAATATAGGATAGGTGTTGACTCGACATCATGTCGAAGCAAACGAACTTGGAAGAGGCATGAGGCCTAAGTCAATGGAATAATATAGGTTAGGTGTTGACTCAACGTCATGTTGAAACCAACGAACTTGGTACAGGCGTGAGGCCTAAGCCAAAGAAAAAATATAGAATAGGTGCTGACTCGATGTCATGTCGAAGCCAACGAACTTAGCAGAGTCATGAGGCCTAAGCCAAGGGAAGAATATATGTTAGGTGTTGACTCAACGTCATGTCAAAACTAACGAACTTGGCAGAGGCGTGAGGCCTAATACAAGGGAAGAATATAGGATATGTGTTGACTCGACGTCATGTCGAAGACAACGAGCCCTGCCCCAACAGGAAGTTTGAGGCAAGGGTAGAACAGAATACCAACGTTGACTTGATGGAACGTCAAAGTCAACAAGCTCTGCGAAGATGAGAGGCCCAGACCCAGAGCTGGATAAAGACGTCCACCTGATGAGATGTCGAGGTTCACCAACCTTGCTCAGACGGAGGGTCTGAAACAAGGGCAGAATATGTAGGATAGATGTCAACCCGACTGTTGACACCCGTTTTATGACCAATAAGTTGGGTCATCTCCTTATCTATTTTTATGATGTCCTAGGTTGTTCGCTGATTATTGGGCCATTTTGGTCACATCTTGGGCTTATTTCTATGGGTTGTTCTCCCTGGTTGGACCTAACTCCTCTGATTTCTCATCATTTCAGCTTATTGGGCCTGGATAAGGGCTAATAAGGATTTTATTGAGGATCAATACGAAGATTTATCGCTCTTTATCTCTTTTGCCACGTCTACCAGCCTAACGGTCTATCGCGTGACCGCTAGGTGGTCGTTGGCGGTCGTTTGCTAAACTATTAGGCATGTAGAGAGTCATGTTGGGTTTCTTTGGTCTTATCTCTTTGTGGACGACTGAGCCATGCGGTCTATCGGTCGACCATTTACTGTGCCTTGCAGTCTATTGCAAGACCGTTGGGGGAGACAGAGAGTCCTACTCTGTCTGTTCTTCCTCTCTTCGGCCGTGGTCAAACTAGAGTCCTTGATTTGTTAATTTCTCTCTAGAAAGAGACTCTCAGAAGTTTCTGTTTGTTTCTATGGACTCTTAAGAGTATTATCTTCGAGATTTATCTAGGTTCAGGCCTATTTTTGAGTCATTATCTCTCCAACTCGACCTAGGGTTTGGGGGTCTATAAAAGGAACCCTTGACTTCATGGCTTTAGGGGGAGATCTCTGCTGCTTCCATCGAAGTGCTGCTACATCCTATAGTGAGTACCAATCAGGGAGAAGTATGTTCTACGTCCTTAAGGCTTCTGGTCCAGGGAGTATTGAGTTCCATTGGTTTAACTTGTGTCTTTCTTTCTTAGTTTTTCCCCCTTTCTCTTGCATCTCCATAGCATATTCCCTCTTCTTCTTCCACGTTCATCTGCACCTTCATCACATTTTTAAGCATCCTCCTACTCTTTTCCACGCCCCACAGAGGTTAAAAAACCACTAACACCCCAGGTATTCACCCTTCCTTTTATGCACTTTAGCTTAATTGCATTATAGATACTACACTAGTCCAAGTGCTTATTGGGTTGCTTTTTCTTTGTGTCTAGATTCTCTTGCAGGTTTACAGAGCTTATTGTACAAGGCCTAGCTCTTCTGACCGGCAAGGAGGGGTGGAGATACAAGTTCCACGTCGCTGTACTGGGTGTCCCTTTGGCTGTTTGGAAGACCGTTTGGTGATCTCGGGCCGTCTATTGCAGGATCGTTTGACATTGCTTTGCGGTCGTCTGAAGACCATTTTCCGCAGCGCCTGGTTTCTTTCTCCCGTGGGCAAGTGGCTTTACTCAACTCTTTCCAAGGTACATAGTGTGGCTTTACTGCATTATTTATCTTGGTGGTGATCACGTTCTTCTTTCCTTGGGTATTTGTTATCTAGTTCATTATCTCCTCTATTTTCTCTTTACTTTTAGTTGTTCCACACCTACGGTGTGTGCTTTCCTTTTTATTCCATTGCTCCACTCCCCGGCATGTGTTTTCCTTTATTTTCTACACTGTTAAGATGACATGCCCATGAGTTTCATGCTTGATATTGATTGCTTGAGTTAGTGCATCACTCACTCACTTTATTTCACATCATATCTATCATCATCAACACACACCACAAAACCATCACAAAAGAATATCTACAACCTCTTATTTTTTTGGCGATCACGGTGGGACATCTAATGCCAATCGTGTTGAGTTGCTGTTTGACCTGTTGTTCTTTGTTGATCCCAATTGCCCTTGTGTCTTTCTCGGTTTTCCCATTTTATTCCCTGTTGTTTTCTACTCTCTGGTCCCCTGGCGGTCTCCTCCCTGGCCGTTTCTGGCCTAAAAGCGGTCTAGTGATAGACCGTCTTATCTGTTAGCGGTCTCCTATAAGGCCATTTCTCCAGTTACAGGTACGCGCACCGAGGTTGTTGTTATTTCTATAGTTTTTGTTGTTTTTATCATTCCTAGGTGCTATCTGGTCTCCTCCTTGTGTTATAGCATATACTCATATCATTATTTGCATATTGTTTGCTAGTTTCTAAGCTAGAAGTTGCATGCAGTCCGGTGCACATAGGATCATTCATCTTTCATATCATAGTTGCATTCCCACCTTGGTGTGTGATCCTCTCGCCTTCAAATTCCTTGGGATCGACTAGGTGACCGCATCGGGGACCTCCATAAGTCCCTGTGAGCCATATATTCCTACACCGACGCCGGGCCGGTTGTACCTTTGCCACCCCGCATCTAGGTTGCATAAGCAAGGGAGAGTTTACACCTAGAGTTACCCAAGTTCCCAATATCCTTCCCATTAAGAACCTATTGTTAGAGAGAACATTTTAATTAAAATTACTAAGGTTCTAAAGGAAGTGATAAATAATACTTGTGCAGCATTATAACTTGGTTGACTTTGGTTGCCTTTCATCCCTTTCTTATTTATTTTAGTTTTGAAGTCATCTTGTCGAGTTAATCATTTGTGGTTGTTTGTGTTTTGTTTTTAAGGTGTCACATTGCATGTGGAGTTGCTTTCGATCCTTAGGTTCATCTCCTAGGAGCAATTTCTCGTTCACTTCTTACTCTAATCCTTTGTTCGAGTCCAACATGTCTTCCTACGATCTTCCCCATTCCCATGAGGAATCTCTTCCCCAGGGTCCCTTAGAGGACCCGCCTAGGGTCATCCAACTTCCACCCGGAGAAGGGTCCATCCCTCCCCCATCCTCTATCTCCATGGAGGGCGCGTAACCCTCCCTTTCCACCAACAATCCCACTGTCACATCTTGCAAATGATGGCCCAATTGGATCTGGCCCAACTTCAGGCCCTTTAACAGACCTTGTAGGGGTCCAGTGCCCCATCTCCCATGATTGCACAGGGTCTGTCCACCACCTCCATCTCTTAGTCTAGGGTTGATGGGCTCGGGGTTTCACCCATTCCTATTGATCTTACCGCGGTCTAGCCCAAGATCCTTCTATTCTCCAGTCCAAAGGTGGGCCAGTCCTCTGGCTCAGACCCTCAAATCCTCGATAAAGGGAAGCCCATTCTTCCCTTATCCACCCAGACTGATTCTTATAGGTCTGTTCCATCGGCGCCACAAGTCCTTGTTGCCCTGGCCGATTTCACTCGCCCTCAGCAGGGGCGGCCCATGTCCACTCCAATTTGGGTCATCCTTCAGTCCAATACCATTCTTATGGCCCTCCCCCTCCTACCGTCTACCCTTCGGCTCCTCGCCTTGAGCTTCCCCCTTTCACCCCACCTACTCTATCTCGGGAGCAGGAACTCCTCGATAAATGGGCCGCCATGCAACAACAACTCGACTTCCTTCAAAAGTGGGTTGGCCCATAATCTTTGGCAGATGTTCTAGTTCCCAGTTTCCACAACATTCGATTCCATCCTCAATCTGAGCTCCCTACATACCGCAAGTATGATGGGAACATCAACCCTTTTATTCATGTGAGGGATTTTATGTATGAGTCGGCGCAGTTCAAGAATGATGATCACCTTATGGCATATCTATTCCGCCGATCGCTAGATGGAGTTGCACTAGAGTGGTTCTTTGCCCTGCCATTAGAAGATGCCGAAATCTTCTAGGTTGTGAAGGAGAAGTTTATCCAAAGGTTCCAGGACCGGGTCGGCCCGGAATATTCATTCACAGATCTTGTGGCCGAAAAGATGAAAGCAGATGAGGACTTTGCTACTTATGCCAACAGATGGAGGCAGATGGCCGCCCGTGTGCCAGGTCATATTCCGGAAGAGGAGAAGGTCAAGTTGCTCATATCCATTGCTACACCTACTTTCCGCAACATATTGGCCATGAATGATATTGCCAACATGCACCAACATTATAGCCGGGCGAGATTTATTCAGACCCAGTTCAAGGACTCCCCTATCCACTCTCTCTTTGAGGCCCAAAAGCCCAAATACAATAGAAAATATCAGGGGCCTGTCACCGAGGGAGTCCAAACCAATGAACAAGTGCAAGCCGTTGCATTCCCCTTCCTTAACCAGTCCACTCCGCTCCGCCTTCCACAAACTCCGCGCAATCCCCAAGTCCCCACTCCTCAAAATCCTCAACCCGCTTTTCACGCTCTACAAAATGCCCAGCCTACCTTCCCCGCTCCACAAAATATGTTTCCCACTCCACAACAGCCACAATAACCTCCGTAATATCACCATGTCCTTCCACCCAACGGCTACACAAATAAACGCCCGGCTCCAAAGAGAGCACAATACCATCCTTTGCCCGAGTCCCTTACAAACATCTTCTCTGCTCTCATGTCGATAAGTGCAATTCAGCTCCCTCCGGAACGGCCCAACTAGAACCTGGCCGTTGACCAATCCAAGTATTGCATGTTCCATAGGTAGCCCTGGCACACCATTGAGGGTTGTTTTTAGTTCCGAGATCTGGTGTACGATTTACATGAAGGGCAACACATTGACTGGGCCGAGATGCATAAGGCCATTGTTGAAGTAAAAGAGAAGAGAAGGCAAGCGCCGAGGTAGCAAGTGCAGCAACAAGCACCGCAGCTACAGCCACCGTAGCAGCAACATCCTGTCTTGGACTTGGGTATCCACCAAAACCCCATGCCAAATAATCTGCCCGCTCCACCACCTCAGCCACCAGCACCAGCTCAGGTTAATCTTGTTCAACCCCCGACTCCCGATGCCGGGTGGTCCTACGATGATGAAGCTTCAGTACAACGGCTCATGGCCCTTCTTCACCTTCTACCATCGTCATCCTCCCGCTTAACCATCAAACCCCTCCATCTTCCATGTTTGCCAAACCCCTCATCCTACCACCCACTTCCCCTATTATTCCATCTGTCTCCACTCCACCACAAACGCCTACCCCTGTTATTTCCTTGCTTCCACCTAACCCTTTACCCATCATTCTCCCTCCACGGCCCATTATCTCCACCACTACTCCCGTCGACTCTAGTATCTCCACCACTACTCCCGTCACCCCCATCATCTCCACCACGCCATTCATCCATCCCATCGAGCCTATTAAGCTGCTAATCTCAAGCCCATCTGATGCCGAGCCAGCCCATAACCTTGCCCTGCGGAGCGGGCATTTGTTCCATAGAAACTATCCTTTCATCGGTACCTCCGCACCCAATCCCAGTCCTCGCAATAGGGTGCTGATCAAGAGGAGGCAGATCCACTGCCAGTTACCCAATATGATTTGCTACATCATCTGGACAAGGTGCCCGCTAAGATTTCTGTGTTAGAGCTGATCAAGAGGTCCACACTTCACCAAGATGCACTCTGGAATTTCCTGCATAAAGTTATAGTAAACGAGGACATGGCGGTGGACAGCTTACCGACAGCCCTGGCGACCGTCTCCAAAGGGCCAGGAATCACATTTTCTGATACTGAACTAGCACATCCCGAGGCTCGCCAGATGCCGCTATGCATTTCTATCATCCTAAATAAAGTAAGTATAGATGCGGCGTTGGTAGACACATGGGCCTCTATTAATGTCTGCCCTCTCAGCACTTTAAGGGCCTGCAACTTGTCAGAAGATTTACTAAGGCCAACCCCCACCACCATTGCAGCATATGATAATTGCTGAAGATCATGTCACGGGGTAGTCACCATTCAAGCTGTGCTTGGGCCTCTCACTATGCCAATTGAATTTTATGTGCTGGATATTGACCCTATGTTCAAGGCTATTTTGGGTCGTCCGTAGATTGACAATCTTAATGCCGTGCCGTCCACTGCCCACCAATGTCTCAAATTCCCTTTTCAAGGGAGGGTGGTCATGGTAAAAAGCATATACACGATCCAGTCTGTCAAAGCTGTCTCTGAAAAGATTCTACCAACACTACGGCCCAGTAATCGGCCCGTTATTTCAATTTTAGACCTGGATTTTGCATGGGCCTATGCGCCACGTAAGCCCACCACCATGCCGGTGAACGTCAGAGTGAAGCCCCAGATATGGGATTCTAAGGGCTAGAGCATCATATTAAAACTAGGCTACCAGCCGGGCCGAGGTCTTCTCGCACAGTTACAGGGACAGACCAAGCTGGTCCCCAAGGGCAAGAAAATGAACAGAAGAGGCCTCGATTATCGAGAGTCCTCACTCTCGGTTTTGAGCGACTCAGGGCCATTAACTTGGGACTATCACCAACATTTTGTCAAAGGTCCTCTCCAGCTAGGCACATTGGAAGCATCACCAAGTCAGCCCAAGAAAAAAGATACAGCTTATACAGTTGTCAGCCTATCATTACTGCCAAAGGCGTCCGTTGATGATATGTTCGATTTTAGCCAGGCATTTGCAAGATTATTTCATGAAGAAGACAGTTGCCAAAGGAGTCAGGAGGTGTGGCTTGTGCATTATGAACAGAAGAAGCCAGCCGTCCGTGCGCGGGAAAAGGGGAGCTCACCCGTCATTTTCACTTGGTCTCCTTCCCGTTTGATGTCTCTCCTTCAAAAGCTAGAATTTATACACTGATCACCTCCTCTCTTGGTTGATCTGTTTCTATTCGAGATTCCTACTAATTTTGTCATCATTAGAACATGCAGCTGCTGCCCTCCGGTTGATCTATCTACTCATTTCTTCTCTTCCTCTGATCCCTTCTTCGATCTTTTCTGTCCGTCCATGTGTCCCCTTAGGCTCCCTCCTCTGCCTTCCTCTCCACCTTGTTGCATGATCTCCACTGATCTCCAAAAAAAAATGTCAAATTTGAAACAGAGGTCTCAGTGGAAGATTACGATATCTTCTCTCCATCCTCCTCCCAGGGGCATGAGGCCCCTGCTGTCTCCCTCCCCCTAGATTTTCTCTCTCCTAGGTTAGGCGTAGGGTCCGTCGAGTCTAGGGAAGTAGAGTCCGTTGGTCTAGAGAAGTGGGGTTATGTTCTAGGTCATCCAACCCATCCTTGCATGAGCCGCGCCCACTGACGCGACATTCTAAATCCATTCCTGATTGGTTCTTGCAAGATCTAGCACAGCGATGCCGTGCTCTTCTTAAATGCCCAGAGTTCATAGCTACGACGATTGTGATCGAAGAAGACGAGGAGCAAGGCAGGGTGTGGAGCGACGATGGACTGGGAGTCTATGAAGTCATAGATGAGAAGGACCCGATCAATTGTGAGGACAACGATGTAGATGACGTTGCCGACTTGTATGCGCAAGGCTTAAAAAATTTGATGAGCCATCGTCACCAGTGGATGAACCTACGAAAGAAATAAATCTGGGAACTGAAGAGGACCCCAGGCCTATTATTATTGCCGCTAGTCTCCCTCCAAAAGTTGAAGAGGAGTTAATCAAAGTCCTAAGGGAGTATAGCGATTCTTTTGCCTGGTCTTACGAGGACATGGCGTGTCTTGACCCCTGCTTGGTGGAACACCGACTAGTACTTAAGCCAGGGGCAACGCCCATGAAATAGAAGTTGAGAAGATTTCACCCCCACATGGCCTTGAGGATGAAAGAAGAGGTCAAAAAATTACATAAAGCCAGGTTCATTAGAGTTGTTTTGTATCCCTAGTGGGTGGCGAATATAGTCCCTATTATGAAGAAGGACGGGAAGGTGCGTATTTGCATTGATTTCAGGGATCTAAACAAAGCATATCCTAAGGATGATTTTCTGCTGCCTCGTATAGACGTGTTGGTGGACAACACAGTCGGGTACGAAGCTTTGTCATTCATGGATGGTTATATAGGATACAACCAAATCCGTCTAGCTCCGGAAGATCAAGAGAAAACCTCCTTCACCATGCCCTGGGGCACATATTGCTACGTGGTGATGCCGTTTGGGTTGAAGAATGCTGGCGCCACTTATCAAAGGGCGATGATGGCTATATTCCACGATATGATGCTTGTTTACATGGAAGCTTATGTGGATGATATCTTGGTAAAATCGAGGTTGAAAGAAGAACACCCCGCTATTCTAGCTAAGGTGCTTCAGAGAGCTAGGGAGTATAAATTAAAAATGAATCCAAAGAAATGTGTTTTTGGAGTCTCTTCAGGTAAATTGCTAGGCTTTATAGTTAGCAAAAGGGGGATTCAGATTGATCCGAACAAAGCAAAGGCCATCATGGACATGCCTCTGCCTAAGAAAATTACAGAACTTCGAGGATTGATTGGACGATTGTAGTTTATTAGAAGATTCATATCCCAGCATTCTCAGATGTGCCGCCCGTTTTATGAACTGTTAAAGGCAAGGGTCAAATTTGAATGGAATGAAGACTGTCAAAAGGCCTATGAGGATTTAAAGGTATATTTATCTAATCCCCCGATTTTGTAACCTCCTGTCCCTGGGAAACCTTTAATCCTATACATTTCTGTTATCGATGATTCCTTAGGAGCTATCTTGGCACAAGTAGATGAGGAAGGCAAAGAGCGGGCAGCTTATTACTCTCCAAGTTGTTTAACCCGGCAGAGGCCAAGTATACTGCCATGGAGAAAACTTGTGCCGCCTTGGTTTCTGTAGCTTAGAAGCTAAAACACTACTTTTTAGCCCACCCGGTTAGGCTGATCTCTAGAATGGACCCTGAAGAGGGGCCATCTCGCGCCGGTCCTGAGCTGGAGAAGATGATCACCGAACAGTGAACTGCAAGGAAGGAAAATGGATCAGGGGGCCTAGGGATGGTTCCCTGGGGAAAACCCTCCGATGCCTAAGTCAGTAGAGCAGTGGTGGAAGCTATGAAGGGAGGAGAAAGGAGATGCACGAGATCCCTTTCCACGAAGGTGGTGAAGTGGTTCCTGCTCGGGGAGTTTTAGGCGTGTGTTGGCCTTACCTTTCGCTTGAGGGATTCCCCCAGGTTTAAATAGTGCGCCGGCCTCATGAGTCCCGTAAGCTGAGGAGTTTCAGGCGGGAGTTACGTCCCCGACGTGGGCTCTTTACGTCCTCATCGTGGGATCTTTACGTCCTGATTGTGGGATCTTTATAGCCTTGTAAACTCCTACTCATAAAGGGCTCTCAACGGAAGCGTGGATAAGCAATCATCGGTCAACCCAAGCATGAAGAGTGCCGGCCCTGTCTGGGCGAGGGGTATAGCTCGGGTGAGGCTCGGTCGGAGTGGGCGAGGGGCGCCAGCCCTTATCCCGGCAAGAGAGATGAGTCAGGCGTGGGTCTTCCTCCAACTGGACCGACGCTAAGGCCTTCCGAGCCTAAGGGCGACCGAGGAAGTGCTTGATCCCGAGTGATCTTATTGGGCTTTTATGCTAAATGGCCCCTGAGTGGCGGTCACTTCGATGAGCTGGGCCTCGTTTGGTCTTGCATGGACCTAGTTTGGCTGCTCTTAGGTGGGCTACAGAAATCCCCCTCTCCACTTGTCCCTCTCCTACTCCCGAGCCTTGACAGGCTCTGAAGAGTAGCCGTTAGGGTTTTGAACCAGCGTGGCTCAGGTGGGTGGAGATCTGACGGTGTTAAAAAGCCACGTGTCGTGGTCACCTATGCTCGTAATGATGATAATCCTGGCGGATTTGAAATGAATGGGCCCCCTTTTCTCGGAGGTCGGAACGACGCGCCGCCTTCCGCGTGGGGATATAGGTGTTGTGCGCTTGTGGTCGCTCCAGACTCCCTCCGTTTTTAGGGTTTTACTCTCCTTCATACTTGCTTTCGGGGCTCTTTGATGTACCGCGGAGATACGGCGGGAGAGCTAAAGCTTGCAAGGGTGTTCACATGGTTGGCGGAGATAACCGCGGAGGTAATCCGCCAGCTTCCCCTTCCTCCAGAGTCCTCGGAGTCTTGGGCACCTTCCTCTATGAGTTTCTCTTTGAATTTAATGGCGGAACATTGTTCGGAGATCGAAGAGTTTGGGGGCGAGCCTGAGACTAGGGCGATGGTGATACCGCCGGCTCTGAATTGCAGCGAACTGGGGGAGGCAGATGTGAAGCGATTGGAACACCAGTTTCGCCTGCCCTATCAATATTACTTTGCCGCGGCGACCTCGAACGAGTCGAGCTTGGATTCTCGTACGGGCCATTTTTGTTCTTTCCTTCTATCTTGGAAGGGTGTGTTCCGCCTTCCCTTCGAGCCCTTCGTTCTTAAGCTTCTTGATTTCCTTCAATTGGCTCCCATACAATTGGTGGCCAACTTCTATCTTCTTCTTTCTACCTTCCGCATCCTCTGCCGTCAGTGCGGGGTTCATCCTTCCTTCGGCCTCTTCCACTATTTTTTTGAGTTGAAGGCGCATTCCTCGGCTTGGAAGGGCTTATACTTCATCCAGGCGAGGTGAAACAGGAGCTGCGTCTCCTTAGCCATGAAAGACTCTTTCCATAAGGGGTGGAAGACTCAGTTATGTTGTGTCCATGTGATTTTGATGATAGCAAACACTATAAGTCATTTGAATGCATACAATTCTGTTAGTGGTGCAGATGAATGTTTCATTGAAAATCTTATCTGAATTATTGCTGCATTTAAATATGGCTATGTGGTGTGTGCTTTGGTACATTTCATTATTGCTGATGCATTTCATAATTGATTGTTATCTGGATTGCTTGTTATCTGGATATCTTGATGTCAGTCTGTTCAATGGGTCGACCCCCCTTCCAGATGGGTCGACCCCCCAAGTCTATACAACGCCAATCTGTTCATGCATCTTATCTCAAGTCTACACACTGCATTTTAGGTAAAGTCTGCATATTGGTAGAGTTTGTACATTGCCTTCAAAGCCTTCCAAGTGTGTACATCGGTCTGTTGAAAACTCAAGTCTGTACAGCCCATGTACAAGGTCTCATGCATATTGAATGTAAAGTCTATACATCGTCCAGTGTATTGCTGCATGCCATGAAGTCTGTATAGAGTCTTGGCATCGCGTGCTTACCATAAAGTCTATACATCGCATTTGGGAATCAAAGTATGTACATTGGCAGCTGAACTGCATCAAGTCTATACATTGCCTTTGGTTTTTAAAGTCTATACATTGCCTTTGTTTCAAAGTCGATACATTGCCTTTGTTTCAAAGTCTAGACATCGCTGTTTTGGCCTTCGAAGCGTTCAAGTCCATACATCGGACTGTTTGAGCAAGTATGTACAACATTTCATTCACACCGGAAGTCTATACATTAGACTGTGGCCTGCTTAGCTGAACTCTGTACATCGCCTTCAGACTTTCAAGTCTATACACTCCATGCTCCTTCAAGTCTATACATCCACAGTGTAACTTCAAAGTCTGAACATTGTTTCACTCCGTCAAAGTCCATACATTCTCAGCTGAACCCCATGTCTATACAGTGGCCTCGAGCTTCTCAAGTCTACACACTGTCTTCGGCCTCAAAGTCTGTACAACGTGAGCTTCGGTTCTTAAAGTCTACACATTCTCCTGTTCAAATCCTTCAAAGTCTCTACATCAGTTTGATGGAGTAAGTCTGTACAGCATGCCTTGTTGTTCACAGCTTTTAAAGTCTGTACATCGGCTTCGCATCTGCAAGTCTGTACATTGGCTTCATATCATAAAGTCTGTACATTGGCTTCGCATCTACAAGTCTGTACATCGGTTTGATATCATCAAGTCTATACATTGGCTTCAACTCTCCAAGTCTGTATAGCCACATCTCAATGGCTAAGTCCATACATCACTGTGGCTGCTCGAGGTGAAGCATAGTCTATACACTCCTCACCTTTCCCTACATTTGGCCAAGTCTATACACTCATACCTTTCCCCACGTGTTCTGGCCAAGTCTACACATTGGGGTATTCTTTACCTACGCTTAGACCACCAAGTCTGTACATTGGGTAAAGTCTACACATTGCCTTGGTCAAACGCCTCAAAGTCTGTACACTGGTGTCGTTGCTTGCCTGATCAAAGTCTATACAGTCATGATCGAACGTAAGTATACACAATGCTTGCCTGACTTCTGTTTCAAGTCTATACATTGGTTTCTAAGGCAAAGTCTACACATTGGCTCAGGGTCTTCAAGTCTGTACAGAGTTCAAAGCCCATACATTGCATATGCTCATCAAAGTCTGTACAGCGTACTGTGCTCGCATTGTTGAAGTCTATACAATGGTCTTCACTTGAAGTCTATACATCGCCTTCAAGCTTTCAAAGTCTGTACAGCCCAAGTCTATACATCCACCGTCTCATGCAATGCCTCATCCAAGTCTTTACATCGCTTGCGTCATTAAGTCCATACATTTCATATGCTCATCGAAGTCTATACATTGAAGCCTATACATAGCATACAGCTGTGCTTCACAAGTCTACACATCGCTGTTCTTCATAGTAAGTCTATACACTCGTGGCTAGTTGTTCAAGTCTATACACTCGTTGGCTAAGTCTTCAAAAGTCTATACATTTTATCCTTCACACTAAGTCTGTACACTGTGGTCTTCAGTTACCCAGCAAGTATGTACATCCTTCTGATTACTCTCTTATGACTGTGTGACAGGTACTATTTGTGGAGCCTATGCAGAGTGGGCACGTGATACGAGGCTGGCATCTGGCACGTGATCTGAGATGCAGAGGAGCCTCCACGTGGACTGAAGCATTTGGGCGAGAATCGTGGAGAGCACACGCCGCCCTAATCTGCTGCTGCTATATATATGTGTCTTCTTCCTCTGAAGAAGGGTGTCCGAGTGCAGAGAGTGACTGAAGTAGAAGCAGCCAGAGCTAAGAGAAGAAGTGCAGAAGAGAAAGAAGAGATAGAGAAAGCTGAGAACCAGATCAAGAGAGCAGAAGAAGAAAAAGAAAGAGAGACAGTGAGATAGAGAGGTTGTGAAGAAGAAGGGAGCTTCATTGTTCACTGGACCTTGGATCAGATCCAACCCAGTTTGTCATTGTGCTTTTCATTTCTCCAACTTTATGTCGCTGTGGTTTTTATCTTTTATTATTTTCCCTTTACCTTGTTTTTTCGATACTCTGTAGAGAGGTCGGGGTCCCTCCTGTTGGTTCAGGAGAAGGGAGATTGCTATCTCCGGTTGCAAATAGCTGGGTGCTACTTGTGGGTTCTCTCCTAGTTTGGAGGAAGGGAGATTTGTCTCCAGTTCTGGGCTTGTAGGTTTCAAGTCCAGGGGTCCCTCCGGTTGGGAGGAAGAGAGGTCCGAGACCTCTGGCTTGCAGGTGACTTAGTGTCACTTGTGCTTCCCTCTGAGTTTCAGAGGAAGGGAGACTTGGGTCTCCGGGTGCAGGTAGTGTTGCTACTTGTAGGTCCCCTCCTGGTCTGGAGGAAGAGAGACTTGCGTCTCTGGTTTGCTAGTGACTGGTGTCACTAGTGGTTCCCTCCGGTTGGGAGGAAGAGGGGAGGTTGTTCCCCTGGTCAAGCTATGTGGCAGCATTTGTTGCAGACTGAGTCTGTTGTGCTAGTGTTACTAGTGGAAGCCTCACTCCGGTTGGGAGTGAGGGGTGGACGTAGGTCTTTGGACCGAATCACCTAAAAAGCCTGGTGTTCTTTTATGGTTTGTTTACCTTATGTGTTCACTTCTCTGCTGCGCTCACTAGATGTTTGTTTAGGATCGAGTGTGAGTTTATTCTATTGGACTGCTTTGCAATAGCTTCCTAAGTTTTCTCCGTTTATATATGCATCAGCTTTTAATTCCGCACATCTAAGCGGTAGAACTTAAATTGGGTAAAATTCTTTGAAAGATCCATTCACCCCCCCTCTGGATCTGTGTTTATCTATCGCACCTAGCTAACAATTGGTATCAGAGCAAGGTTCTCTGATTGATCAGATCCAACGATCTGCAGAGGATCCTGTTGTCCCTTGGTGCATTTCTGATTTTACTCTTTGCTGCATTAATTTGCTTACCGATTTATTCAATGGGTTCTCCACCGGTTTTTAATGGCTCTAACTTTAACTCATGGGTTAGCAGTCTACATAACTATGTGAATTTGATGAATCCGGATCTGTGGAAGTTAATCTCACATGGTCCTCACAGACTGCCAAAAGAAAAGTCCAAATGGACTAAAAGTCACAGATCGAGAAATGAAGAGAATCAGAAAGTTTTGAAATTAATGAAAGAACCCACTGACAAGGCTCTACATTCTTGTTTTTATGACTGTAGGTCCGTTAAGGACATTCTGGATCAGCTGAAGATAACTCAGAGGAGAGATGAGGACAGTTGCCTGATGGCTGACAAGAGTAACCATAGCAGTGACCAAGATGAATTTGAAGATGCTGAGGAGGTAAACCCTTTCGAGAATTTTTCTTTAGATGATTGGGGAGATGCCTATGTCACTCTGTCAAGATCCTATAAAAAACTAGGGAAGAAGTATAAAAGTCTGAAAAAGGAGCTAAAGAATCATGAGAATGCTAAATCTCGAGGTGAAAGCCCTGAAATTCTGAAAACTGAAAATGAAATCTTTAGAAGACAACTATAAGATTTTGATTCTATTACTACAGATCTAGATCATTTGAAATCTGAAAAATAAACTCTTATGAAACAAATTGGTTTACATAAAAAGGAGAATCAGGAGCTTGTTTGTGAAATTTCTGAACTAAAGGAGAGGCTTAATTTAATTGATGATCAGGTTCATCACTATAATGCAGTTCAGAATGAAAAATTGGTGAGAGAATTAGAGTGTGTCAACTCTGAACTTGAAAAAATGAAATCTGAAAATGCTTGCAATGCTTGTGCAGCTTTAAGAGACTTGATAAATGAATTTGATTATGATGATAAACTTCAAAAGGATTTAATCAAATCTCTGAAAGAAGAAAATAAATCATTACTAGAAAAGAAAACTGAAGCTGAAGATATGAAATCTGAAAATGAAAGACTCAAAAACCAGTCCAAGGAATTTGAACACATATTGATGAGTCTTGAAAAAGAAAACAGATTGATTTCTGAAAAAATGGAGGCTGATAGAATAATGAATCTAGAGCTTCAGAAAAATCTCAACAAACCTCAATCTGAGAAACAACAGGAAACCTTTTATGAATGTCAGTCTTCCTTAGATGATTGGATGTTTGATGATGATCTCCTAGAGAAAAACAGGAAATTGAAAGAGGAAATCAACAAGCTGAATCATCTAAACACCCAACTGTCAGATAGGCTATTGACAATTGAAAAAGGCAAGGGTGTGAGCATGAATAATTCTGATAGGTTGGTGGATGCAGAACAAGAAATTGAGAGTCTAAAAACCATCAACTTAATGTTAAATGGAAATGTCAGTTGCAGTGAACAGAAAATAGCTGGATATGAGCTTACTATCACATCCCTTCAACAAGAAGTTGATGATCTTTACAAGTCCCTATCTGAAGCTGACAATGAAACAAACCTAAAACAGGAAGTTGAAAAACTCAAAAGTTTGAATGATGCCTTGCATCAACAACTCATTTCCTGTGAAACAGATTTGTCCAAATATGAAGCTAAAATTGCTGATTTGAATTCTGAGATTAAAGATTTGAAAAATTCTCTATCAAAATTTGTCAATGGAAAGGACAATCTGAATAAGCTTCTGGGAAAGAGTGATAACTCTCAGAGAGAGGGGCTGGGTTACAGTTCAACAAACAAAAGGATCAATAGCAATAAAACTTCAACTGTGTTTGTAAAAGCTTCTGATCAAAACACAACTGCTGGTCCTTCTGTTTTTCAATTCACTGCACAAAAGTCCACTGTGAAACCCAAAACTGTGGAACAAACTCAAAAACTGAAAAATGGTGAAAATTCACAGAAAAAGGAAAAAGACACTCCTGTTGTTATAAAGAAGACTGCACACAATTCACATGATCTCTCGCACACTCACATTAAAAAGGGTTCATGTTATTATTGTGAGAAAGGAGGTCACATAATGGAGGATTGTGGATTGATGTTAAAGGATGAGCATGCTAGTGGAACTTTACATTCTAGAAATTTTTCTGATAGAAACCATGCTGCTTGGAAGCCTGATGCTTCATGTTATTATTGTGGGAAGCATGGTCATCTCATGAATGAATGTTTTATCATGAAAGAAGACAATAAACTGCATGCCAGATCTTCCATTCATTTTCATGGTCCATATGGATCTAAACACAATTCTAGTCAGCACATTGTGTGCTTCAACTGCAATAAGCCCTGGCACAGGGCCGCTGAGTGCTGGTTTAGATCCACTTGGGGTAAAAGTGGTTTCAAAAGTAAGCAAACCAGATGCTTTCAATGTGGGAAAAATGGGCATACAGTCAAGGACTGTTGGTATGTTCAAAAGAATTCTGTTAAACCCCATTTTGTCAAATTCCCTGCAAAACCTTTTGTGAAAATTTCATGCTATAACTGTGGGAAGCCAGGCCATAGATCTGCTGAATGTTGGCTGGTTAGGAATAAGAACCAAATTGTTCATGCATATAACAGAAAATATTATGATCATGTTTATAAACGTCATGCTGCTGTTACTATGCATCATAAAAACCAGAAATCAGTCACTTCATGTAGATATTATGGGAAGTTTAGTCACTCTATGGACAATTGCTATCTGATGGATCATGATGACCCTGGTGCTATGAATTTGCTTAGAACATCTATCAGGGCTAATGCAGGACCCAAAGTTGCTTGGGTCCCTGCAGGATCAAGATGATCAAATACTTTGCAGGTGTGCCTTGGACTGAGGAATAAAGAGGGGTAAATTAAACCAAGGCACCCAGGTTAATAAAGCCCCTTTCAGGTAAATTCTCTGCACTTCTTGCTCTTAGAATAACTGCATAGCATGTTAAATCTGTTTTTGCATATTCATTCATCATCTGCATTGTCAGATTCAAATTTTCTGAACTCTCCTCATACATGATTTGTTCTTTTTATGACAGTCTGAATGAGCATAAATTTTAAAATTATGTTTCAATGCTTTAATTGCATATCATGCACTTTGTAAGGGGGAGTCTGATTAATGTTTGCACAATTCTGATAATCTCATTTGCTGAATGCATACATGTAGTTAGTTGCATTGCATTTCCTTACATTGAAAAATCAAAAAATTTGATTCCTTGCATCTAGATAGGGGGAGCATTCCTGTTTCATCTCTTTACCTCTTGAACTCCTTCTGTCTAGTAATCTGATCCATTCTTGGCAAATATGTGGTTCACTTGAATTCTCTGTTGTCTACACTGATATAGCTGATCTGTCTGTATTCCAGACTCAGCCATTGATTCTGTCTACTATGAATTCAATTGGTAGCTTGTTCCTATCATACACATTTCTTCATATCTTGTCAAGACTGGTCAAGGCTAATCTGACTAATTTTTAGTCTTTAATGCTGGCTTCTGAATTGCTCTATTCTCTCAACTATTGGTATCAGAATTGCTCTCTACTAATTTCTCTTGACAATGTCATTGATTCAGCCGAATGAGGAAAGATTTAATCAGTGTACCCTAGGCGAAAATCAAACACTCTGAAAAGAAGAATCTTCTATTATACTGGCTTAAGAATGTTTTGATAAATCAAATTGATTTAAGCCTAATGTATTTTCTAAGTTTTGATGTAAAAGACTTGAAAATATCTGAATCATCATGCTTAATAAATCTTAACCAATTGCCTCATGAATTTCATGCAAAACTTTCTAAAATCTGAAATTTTAAAAGACATGGCTTTCTTTGGTTAAGATACATGTAGAAAGTATTGTTCTTAATCATTTCAAGTGTACTGAGCTTTGTTTGAAGAATCTGAAAATAGTTAAAATTTAAAGCTAGAGCAATGACTGTGGTCACAGAGAAACTGGGTTTTCTATCAATGAAATAGAGTAAGCCCATGTCATGAAGTGCCATAGTTACCTCTTTTCAATATGGTTGAAAATCTGGCAGAGCAATGGCATGGTTGTGTTGAGTAACTGGGGATTCTGGCCTCTGATCAAGGTGTCTCCTCATGTAAAAAGATACTCCATTACTAACTCTGTTCTCTTTGAGAGGCAATGCGGTTGTCACATTGAGTAACTGGGTCATTTCACCTAAGACGTGTTGTGCCTTATGTAAAAAGGTGTTGACTGAACCAAAATTGCTCTGGAAAAATAAGTGCTGCTCAATTGGTATCAGAAAATTCTGAAAATCTGAAGACAAGCTCAGTCTCATTTATTTCTGTTTAATCTCAATATGATCTTGTGTATTTTCCATAGGAGTCACTGAATTTAAAAGAGTAAGATGGAAGGAGGTTAATCATGAATATCAAATGAGTTGTTGGTTCACCTTTATTAAAAGGTGTTTCAGATATGAGTGTTGAATTTTCTTGATAAACTTTGAATACATCTCTCTTAAATCATGATGGTAAGTTTAAACTCATTTATAATCTATTATAATTGAAGAATCTGAAATTCGTTTACAAAGATTTATGAATTTGGTGTGCTAATGAAAATCTGTCTTCCTCATTTATTCACTGTGATTACAGTCTGTGTTTTGCTGATAGATGCTCATCACTTCACTATATCAATTGGCTTCACTCCATCATCTAATCAGGGGGAGCTTTCCTGTCTTGCTGAGTGTCTTTCTTAAAGGGGGAAATCTAGTCAGCATTCTTGAGTGTCCCTATATTTTTGTTGATATTCTCCCTTCATCTCAATTGGTTTCAACCTTCAAAACGTTTCTGATCATATTACCCTCTATCAATGTGCTTTGATTGACATTGGTTCTCTTTTATGTGACGCACAACTCTCAGAATTTGTTTGGATAACCAGAGTTCATCCTTGTAGATTTCTCTTGCATCATGGATCATAAGGGCAGAATTCTCTGGTCTGTTTAAGACACTATATGCATAAGGGGACAATGTGCTAGATTGTCTGATCAATTTGTTGCATATGCATGACTGCATAAGTTGTTTGACTAAGGGGGAGAATTGATTTAAATGATTCTGATATTGTGTTGCCCTCATCTGCTGATCTATTTTAAGTGTCTCATATGACATCACTAGATTATCAGAGTATTGTTTTTTTTTGATGAAGTCAAAGGGGGAGAATACTTTGATGAGTCTAGTCTGAATATTCCATTTATTTCATTCATAAGACTCATAGTATTGCCATCATCAAAAAGGGGGAGATTGTTGTGTCCCTGTGATTTTGATGATAGCAAACACTATAAGTCATTTGAATGCATACAATTCTGTTAGTGGTGCAGATGAATGTTTCATTGAAAATCTTATCTGAATTATTGCTGCATTTAAATATGGCTGTGTGGTGTGTGCTTTGGTGCATTTCATTATTGCTGATGCATTTCATAATTGATTGTTATCTTGATTACTTGTTATCTGGATATCTTGATGTCAGTCTGTTCAATGGGTCGACCCCCCTTCCAGATGGGTCGACCCCCCAAGTCTATACAATGCCAATCTGTTCATGCATCTTATCTCAAGTCTACACACTGCATTTTAGGCAAAGTCTGCATATTGGTAGAGTCTGTACATTACCTTCAAAGCCTTCCAAGTGTGTACATCGGTCTGTTGAAAACTCAAGTCTGTACAGCCCATGTACAAGGTCTCATGCATATTGAATGTAAAGTCTATACATCGTCCAGTGTATTGCTGCATGCCATGAAGTCTGTATAGAGTCTTTGCATTGTGTGCTTCCCATAAAGTCTATACATCGCATTTGGGAATCACAGTATGTACATTGGCAGCTGAACTGCATCAAGTCTATACACTGCCTTTGGTTTTTAAAGTCTATACATTGCCTTTGTTTCAAAGTTGATACATTGCCTTTGTTTCAAAGTCTAGACATCGCTGTTTTGGCGTTCGAAGCGTTCAAGTCCATACATCGGACTGTTTGAGCAAGTATGTACAGCATTTCATTCACACCGGAAGTCTATACATTAGATTGTGGCCTGCTTAGCTGAAGTCTGTACATCGCCTTCAGACTTTCAAGTCTATACACTCCATGCTCATTCAAGTCTATACATCCACAGTGTAACTTCAAAGTCTGAACATTGTTTCACTCCGTCAAAGTCCATACATTCTCAGCTGAACCCCATGTCTATACAGTGGCCTCGAGCTTCTCAAGTCTACACACTGTCTTCGGCCTCAAAGTCTGTACAACGTGAGCTTCGGTTCTTAAAGTCTACACATTCTCCCGTTCAAATCCTTCAAAGTCTCTACATCAGTTTGATGGAGTAAGTCTGTACAGCATGCCTTGTTGTTCACAGCTTTTAAAGTCTGTACATCGGCTTCGCATCTGCAAGTCTGTACATTGGCTTCATTTCATAAAGTCTGTACATTGGCTTCGCATCTGCAAGTCTGTACATCGGTTTGATATCATCAAGTCTGTACATTGGCTTCAACTCTCCAAGTCTGTACAGCCACATCTCAAAGGCTAAGTCTATACATCACTGTGGCTGCTCGAAGTGAAGCATAGTCTATACACTCCTCACCTTTCCCTACGTTTGGCCAAGTCTATACACTCATACCTTTCCCCACGTGTTCTGGCCAAGTCTACACATTGGGGTATTCTTTACCTACGCTTAGACCACCAAGTCTGTACATTGGGTAAAGTCTACACATTGCCTTGGTCAAACGCCTCAAAGTCTGTACACTGGTGTCGTTGCTTGCCTGATCAAAGTCTATACAGTCATGATCGAACGTAAGTATACACAACGCTTGCCTGACTTCAGTTTCAAGTCTATACATTGGTTTCTAAGGCAAAGTCTACACATTGGCTCAGGGTCTTCAAGTCTGTACAGAGTTCAAAGCCCATACATTGCATATGCTCATCAAAGTCTGTACAGCGTACTGTGCTCGCATTGTTGAAGTCTATACAATGGTCTTCACTTGAAGTCTATACATCGCCTTCAAGCTTTCAAAGTCTGTACAGCCCAAGTCTATACATCCACCGTCTCATGCAATGCCTCATCCAAGTCTTTACATCGCTTGCGTCATTAAGTCCATACATTTCATATGCTCATCGAAGTCTACACATTGAAGCCTATACATAGCATACAGCTGTGCTTCACAAGTCTACACATCGATGTTCTTCATAGCAAGTCTATACACTAGTGGCTAGTTGTTCAAGTCTATACACTCGTTGGCTAAGTCTTCAAAAGTCTATACATTTTATCCTTCACACTAAGTCTGTACACTGTGGTCTTCAGTTACCCAACAAGTATGTACATCCTTCTGATTACTCTCTTATGACTATGTGACAGGTACTGTTCGGGGAGCCTATGCAGAGTGGGCACGTGATACGAGGTTGGCATTTGGCACGTGATCCGAGATGCAGAGTGGGCACGTGATACGAGGTTGGCATTTGGCACGTGATCCGAGATGCAGAGGAGCCTCCACGTGGACTGAAGTATTTGGGCGGGAATCGTGGAGAGCACACGCCACCCTAATCTACTGCTGCTATATATATGTGTCTTCTTCCTCTGAAGAAGGGTGTCCGAGTGCAGAGAGTGACTGAAGTAGAAGCAGCCAGAGCTAAGAGAAGAAGTGCAGAAGAGAAAGAAGAGATAGAGAAAGCTGAGAGCCAGATCAAGAGAGCAGAAGAAGAAAAAGAAAGAGAGACTGATGGGGACATCACCCAGGGATCCCTCTGGCTCGACACCTCTCTCCCTCCCGGAGACGGGTAGGATGCGACTTCACGACGTGATGGGTCCACGTCGGCACTGGGGCATACTACTTGGATCATATTGATGTATTTTCCCCTTTTTGCTTGAGTCATTTTGATGTATTTACCTTTGTTTTGAGTCATGTCCCTAGGTTATCATGTTATTTACCTATGTTTTTATCTTCATGTTAAGGCTAGAGTGTCATATGGGCCCAATTAGATGGGCCTGGCCCAGGGGCGCCCTCTCCCTTCCCCACCTCCTTGCTTATTTGCTTTTTGCACTTATCTCAGGGACTTCTATGTAATTGTTTGGGATCCCTATAAATAGGACCCCAACTCCACTTGAGATGGCTAATGAGATATTGAAAGAATTTTTCCAAAGCATTAGTGCACCTCTCCCTCTCTCTCTAGCTCTCTCTCTCTCTTCTTCTCTCTCTCACAAAAGGGGGCGAACCCCTCTCTCTCTCCTCCCCCTCTCTCTCTCTCCCTTGGGCGAACCTGCCCCTTTCCCTTCCCCCCCCTCTTGCCACATCATCAGCCAACTCACCCCCCCACCCTTTCACCTCCCCAAGAACCATAACTCCCATTAATTCCTCTACATCCCCAAGCAACCATTCCCATTTCCCATACACCTTCTCAACCTCCAAGGCACCCTTCCCTCTCCCCCAAGCAACCATCCCACTCCCCCACCCCCCCATTCATATCCCTATGGGAACTAAACCCCATTCCCTCCACAAGTTGCGGCCCCCTCTCCCCCATCTAGCCCATCCCCTTGCCTTGGCCGACCCCCTCCATCAACCCCTCCAAGCTGCGCCCCTCTCACCCCACCTCCCTCTTAGACTTCCTCATCCTCTGCTCCACCCCTCTCACCATTCCTGAACACCCCTCCCCATCCACCAGCACACCACCATTCCCACCATTGCTAACCTCCACTTCAATCAACCTAGTTCCACCACCATCCTTGTCACTTTTCCCAAGTCTGCAGGTGCCAGAGAAAGGGTAGACTTGCAGAAGCATTCACGGATTCATATGGCAACGTCTGAAGACGTACCATACCATTCTGGAAAGTTCGTCCAATCAGCTTTGCAGGCGAGGCAATCCCATCCAGTTCTGAGTTTGGGGCTGTCCGGGAGAACCATTCTCCCCTGACTGCGTTGGGCTCCCTCTGCAGAGTACCTGAACCCGGTTAGAATCTGCACCACGACAAACGGCGGAAGATTCAGACTACAAGCCCTTCTACAAAGTTCTTCCTCCTCCGATCCTCTATCAGAATCAAGAAGAAGAACCACGTTCGGCATCCGGAGGCCAAAGTTCTCATTTTTCTACCTTGGCTGCGCGGGTCTGCCTCCCACAGTCTGCAACGACCTGCCTCCGCTCTTCTGAGTCTCCCAGTCCTCTCCGACATCATACAGCTTCCCCGTCAGTTTTTCTGCGAAGAGGGCTCGTCCACGGTTCCAGAAATTCTGGCGGTTCGTGATTCAGAGTCCAGAAGCCGTTGGGGCACTCTCTGCAACCTGCTGTGCGAGATCAGAAGCTGCCAGTCCCAGATTCTGTCGCTATGTTTGAACCTCCACCACGGCCAGCAACGACATCATAAGAATTCAACATAATTCTGAGGCGTTCCGGTTCCAGTTACGAAAAGGTCCCCTCTGGTCTCGTCATCAGCAAAATTCCAGATTGAATTCTACGGCCGCTACACCGACTGTCTGTCACCTATCACAGCAAGCAAGTCGATTCGGCAGCGGCTCCTTTTCTTGGGTTTCTCAGCGAATCCCCCCTCCCCGCCTGGCTGGCTTAACGTCCCTCCCTGTGTGGAGGTAGTGTTTGATTGTATCAGTGAAGTCCCCACCCCAAGTCCACCCTCCTATGTGAGGCGTAGTGATTGTAACCTTTTAAACATGCCAAGCTTCATCGGCGCAGTGTGCGGGGAATCCACACTTCCCCGCTCGCCCTCGTCTCCGAACGGGGTTGGTTTCTTCAAACCAACCAGGGTAAGCTCTGACCTTTGCTCCATTCTTTTGGTGCTTGTTCATGTAATATCCGTGGAAATTGCTCCGTTGTGCAAGAGAGTGAGCGTCCGACCCCGCGTGTTCCACTTACGAGCGGTCACCGTGGGCTGTGAGAGAAAGGGACCTAGTGCCCCAATTGGCACCGGCCAGCCCCTTAAGTGTGGGCCTCGTACCTTTGGGAGGGCAACCCTAGCCCTGCTGGCACTCTACCAGCAAGGGTCTTGATCCATCACCTCCCCTTAGAATCATTTTGTCACCCCGGGCTCGTGTGTGTGCGACGGCGAATTGGCCCCAATCTTGGACTTGATTGGTATGTGACTGTGTTTGCGGAATAGGTCCTAAGTTTCCGTTTGTTTTCTGCATGCCCCTTAGTTGTGTCACATCAAGTGGTATCAGAGCAAGTTTTAGACTTGTCTCTACAAGCCTAGGTCCTCAGGCCATTGCATTGTCATCACCCGTGTGTCGGTCATCTCCTTGTTGTGCATGTCTACCCGTAGTGGTGCTTTGTATCGGGTCGACCCCTCATCCTCGACTCCCCCTATGAATTCCAATTCCCAAGGCAACCAAGACATCCCTAGGGAGGCACCCCAAGCTCCGATGAATCGATTGGATGCTGTCCATGACACCATCATGGAACGGTTAGATGGTTTTTCCATCCGTCTGGATAGACTTGAGGAAGCTAGGGCCCCACCTAAGAACCATGCCCAAAGAACTCCCCCTCCACGAGCTGAACTTGATAGGGAGAACCTAGAGGATGACTTTTACCATGAGCATGAGACCCCCACCACCTCGGCGCAATGAGAGGCGACCCCGAGAGGATCCAGATGATTTCCTCTTAAGGATGATTAAGGTAGAAGCTCCAAAATTTGATGGGTCCCATAACCCAAGTGCCTATGAAGAGTGGGAACATGGCATGGACCAATACTTTGATTGGTATCCAATGACCGAGGAGAGGAAAGTTAGGTTGGCTAAGATGCACCTTCTTAAACTAGCCAAAACCTATTGGCTAAAGGTAGAAAGCCAAAGGAGGATTAGGAGGGAAGAGCCCATTGACAATTGGCTTGACATGAAGATCCAAATTAGGAGCAAATACCTTCCCAATTCCTATAGTCAACTACTCCTCGATGAATGGCAAAGCCTTACCCAGGAAGGGAAGACTGTGGAGGAGTACATTGAAAATTTTGATTCCTATCTCCTAAGGTGTGGAGTTGTCGAGGAACCGGCCGTCACTCTGTCCCGATTTAGAAACGGTCTTCTACCCCACATCAAACAGGAGCTTTTCATGAGAGATGTGCATAGTCTTGAGATAACCTATCAAATAGCCCGCGATGTGGAGAGATTTTCTAGGAACCCTAGGTTTGCCTCCCCTAGAACGGCCGATGTCAGGAATCCGGGTTCCCGACCCAACCTTCCTCCCTTATTAAAGACCCCTATCCCCAGTGGGGGAACTCCCACTCGGACTTACCCTCAACCAACCAATCCCACCCCTACAAGGACTACCCCACCCAACCCTCCTCCTCGGAGAGAGGAAAACCCCAAAGGAGCCACACGAGGGAGTAGTTCAGTAAAGTGCTTTCGATGTCACGGGTATGGCCACATCTCCACCCAATGTCCATCCAAAGGATTATCCAGCCTTTTCATTGAAGGGGGACCTACCCCAATCCAAGGAGAGCCTGAGAGTACGATAGAGGAGTATGAGGCTGCCTTAGGCTGGGAAGAGGAGCATGAGGAACAACTCTATGAAACTGGCTTAGACCATGACCCCCTTCCCACCGACTCCCACTTAGGTGTGATTAGGTGCACCCTTACGAAGCCACAAGAGGAAGATTGGCGTAGGACCTCAATTTTTCACACCTACATCAAAATGGGAAGCCATGTTAGAAAAGTGATCCTAGACAATGGGAGTTGTGTCAACGCCGTGTCGCTTGACACCATTCAGCTTCTTGGACTTACTATCACACCCCACCCCAAGCCATACCGGGTCTCTTAGATTAACAATCACTCCATCCCGGTCAACACTTGTTGCCTTGTACCCATCACCTTCTCATCCTATCAAGGACAAGTTTGGTGTGACATTATTCCCATGGAAGTAGGGAGCATTTTGCTAGGGAGGCCTTGGATTTATGACGTCAATGCAACCATCTTAGGAAAGCCAAACACCTGCATCTTTGAACACGAGGGGAAAACCATCCGACTCAATCCCTCCCCACCACGAAAGGAGCCTTCCTCCAAAGGGACTCTCCCTTCACCACAAACCAAACCACCTCAAAATCCGGGGGTCCCACTCCCACCAACCCCACCAACCTGCCAGAAACCTACCCAGGAAGAGCCAACCAGAATGGACAAAGGCCTGCATCTCATCACAAGGAAAGAGTTGGAGGAAGAGGTAGCTTAAGGAACACCTTTGTGTGCGGTTGTCATATGCCTTGGAGAGCCAACCCCCTCCAACCCCCACCCCGTGGAAATACACCCTCTCCTGGAGGAATATAAGGATGTGTTCCCTGATGAGCTCCCTGATCAACTACCACCCATGAGGGACATTCAAAATGCTATCGATCTCGTCCCAGGAGCCACCCTCCCAAACCTTCCCCACTATCGCCTCAACCCCACGGAGCATGCTGAATTGAGGAGGCAAGTGGAGGAACTCATTAGGAAGGGCTTTCTCGGTCTTAGCAAGAGTCCGTGTGCTGTCCCGGCCCTTCTCACACCCAAGAAAGATGGGACATGGCGAATGTGTGTCGATAGCAGAGCCATCAACAAAATTACCGTCAAATATAGGTTCCCCATACCTAGACTTGACGATATGCTCGACATGCTAGCCGGAGCCACCATTTTTTCCAAAATAGATCTTAAAAGTGGCTACCATCAAGTGAGGATAAGGCCAGGGGATGAATGGAAAATAGCCTTTAAAACCAAAGATGGACTCTATGAGTGGCTTGTGATGCCTTTTGGGCTATCAAATGCCCCGAGCACTTTTATGCGCCTCATGACGGAGGTCCTTAGGCCCTACATTGTAGTCTTCCTAGTGGTCTACTTTGACGATATCCTTATCTACAGCCAGTCCAGGGAAGCCCACCTCAACCATCTTAGGCAAGTCTGCACTACCCTTAGGAAAGAGAGTCTCTTTGCCAACTTAGGAAAATGCCATTTCATGACTAAATCCATTACTTTCCTTGGATATGTAGTTTCCACGGAGGGAGTGTCCATGGACCCCGAAAAGGTCCAAGCTATCCTTGACTGGCCAGAGCCCCGCACTCTCCATGAGGTCCGGAGTTTCCATGGGTTGGCCACCTTCTATCGGAGATTTATCTGTGGGTTCAGCATGGTCACAGCCCCCATCACAGATTGCCTTAAAAAGGGGACCTTTATGTGGACCAAGTCTGCTTCTAGGGCCTTTCGAGAGCTCAAGGAAAGGATGACCCAAGCCCCGGTATTATGCCTCCCCGACTTCTCCAAAGTCTTTGAGGTAACTTGTGATGCCTCCGGGGTAGGGATTGGCGGGATCCTCAGCCAAGAGGGACACCTAGTGGCCTACTTTAGTGAAAAATTATGTGATGCCAGGATGAAATACTCCACCTACGACAAAGAATTTTATGCCGTGGTTCAGTCCCTCCGGCATTGGAGACATTATCTCTTGCCCAAAGAGTTTGTCATCTTTTCTGACCACGAGGCCCTGAAATATCTCAACTCCCAATAGAAGCTAAACGCCCGACATGCTCGCTGGGTCAAGTACATCCAGTGCTACACTTTTGTAATCAAGCATAAGGCTGGGAGTGAGAATCGTGCCGCAGATGCACTCAGTAGGAGAGTCTCCTTGTTGACCACCATTCAGGTGGAAGTCATAAGGTTTGAAAGACTCAGGGAAGAGTACTCTGATTGCCCGAACTTTGGGCCTATCCATACCACCCTGTCCACCCACTCACCTAGGGAACACCAAGGTTTCATCTTAGAGGACGGGTTCATCTTCAAAGGCCATAGACTTTGCATACCTAGAACCTCCCTACGGGATTTCCTAGTCTGGGAGTTGCATGCAGGAGGCCTGGCTGGACATTTTGGGGTGCACAAGACCATTGCTATGGTTGAGGGTCAGTTCTACTGGCCAAGTCTCAAGAGGGATGTAGCCAAAATTGTGGGACAATGTCGCATATGTGCCTCAGCCAAACAGACAAAATAGAACACTGGCCTATACACCCCACTCCCTGTCCCTGATCGTCCATGGCAGGACTTAAGCATGGACTTTGTCTTGGGCCTACCTAGAACTCAGAAGAGGCATGATTCAATCTTTGTCGTGGTGGATAGGTTTTCAAAGATGGCCCATTTCATCCCCTGTTCTAAAACCTCTGATGCCTCCCATGTGGCTCGCCTGTTCTTCGATGAGGTAGTTCGCCTCCATGGCCTACCCAAGACCATCATTTCTGATAGGGATGTCAAATTCACCAGCTATTTTTGGAAAACCCTCTGGCACCTAATGGGGACCCTCCTCAAATTTTCCACGGCCTATCACCCTCAAACCGATGGCCAGACCGAAGTCGTTAATAGGAGTCTTGGGAATCTCCTTCGGTGTCTTGTTGAGGATCGCCCAGGGAATTGGGATCTCATTCTACCCCAGGCAGAGTTTGCATACAACAATTCAGTGAATAGGTCAATAGGGATGAGCCCATTTGAAGCTGTGCATGGGTACAAGCCCAGAAAGCCTACAGATCTCATTCCTTTGCCTCCACATGCTAGCGTGTCTATTAGTGCTGAGTCTTTTACCCAACACATGAAAGAATTGTATGAGGAAATCCGCAAACACATTAACAAAAGCAATGAGGTGTATAAGAAATCGACCGATTCCCACCGACGCCACCAGGAATTTCGCGTAGGTGACTTTGTGATGGTGAGAACTGAGAGACTTTTCCCTGGGAATGTCTCCAAACTGAGGTCGCATGGATCAGGCCCCTTCCAGGTTCTGAGGAGGATCGGCACAAATGCTTACGTGTTGGACCTCCCCGAGGAGTATGGAGTAAGTCCCACATTCAATGTGGCTGACTTGGTGCCATACAGGGGTCCCACGGTGACACCTAGTGAGGAAATTGAGCCTGCTCCACCTCTTGAGAGAGCCACCACCCATGAGAGAGCTCCACCAGTCCCGAGGGGCCAACGGGAGCAAATAGAGCGGATATTGGATGAACAGGTCATTGTCACCCGGAGCAAAGCATACGAGCGATACTTGGTCAAGTGGAAGGGCCGGCCCCCTTCAGATGATTCATGGGTGAGCAGGGAGGATCTTCAGCAGCTAGACCCCGACCTCCTGGAGCATTATCGCAGTCGAGTGGACCCTTTCTCGACAGAGTCGAGCTCTTCACAGCCCGGGGGAGTTGATGGGGACATCACCCAGGGATCCCTCTGGCTCGACACCTCTCTCCCTCCCGGAGACGGGTAGGATGTGACTTCACGACGTGACGGGTCCACGTCGGCACTGGGGCATACTACTTGGATCATATTGATGTATTTTCCCCTTTTTGCTTGAGTCATTTTGATGTATTTGCCTTTGTTTTGAGTCATGTCCCTAGGTTATCATGTTATTTACCTATGTTTTTATCTTCATGTTAAGGCTAGAGTGTCATATGGGCCCAATTAGATGGGCCTGGCCCAGGGGCGCCCTCTCCCTTCCCCACCTCCTTGCTTATTTGCTTTTTGCACTTATCTCAGGGACTTCTATGTAATTGTTTGGGATCCCTATAAATAGGACTCCAACTCCACTTGAGATGGCTAATGAGATATTGAAAGAATTTTGCCAAAGCATTAGTGCACCTCTCCCTCTCTCTCTAGCTCTCTCTCTCTCTTCTTCTCTCTCTCACAAAAGGGGGCGAACCCCTCTCCCTCTCTCCCTTGGGCAAACCTGCCCCTTCCCCTCCCCCCCCTCTTGCCACATCATCAGCCAACTCACCCCCCCACCCTTTCACCTCCCCAAGAACCATAACTCCCATTAATTCCTCCACATCCCCAAGCAACCCTTCCCATTCCCCATACACCTTCTCAACCTCCAAGGCACCCTTCCCTCTCCCCCAAGCAACCATCCCACTCCCCCAGCCCCCCATTCATATCCCTAGGGGAACTAAACCCCATTCCCTCCACAAGTTGCGGCCCCCTCTCCCCCATCTAGCCCATCCCCTTGCCTTGGCCGACCCCCTCCATCAACCCCTCCAAGCTGCACCCCTCTCACCCCACCTCCCTCTTAGACTTCCTCATCCTCTACTCTACCCCTCTCACCATTCCTGAACACCCCTCCCCATCCACCATCACGCCACCATTTCCACCATTGCTAATCCTCCACTTCAATCAACCTAGTTCCACCACCATCCTTGTCACTTTGCCCAAGTCTGCAGGTGGCAGAGAAAGGGTCGACTTGCAGAAGCATTCACGGATTCATACGGTGACGTCTGAAGGTGTACCATACCATTATGGAAAGGTCGTCCAATAATCTTTGCAGGCGAGGTGATCACATCCCGTTCTGAGTTCGGGGCTGTCCGGGAGAACCATTCTCCCCCGACTGCGCTGGGCTCCCTCTGTAGAGTACCTAAACCAGGTTAGAAGCTGCACCGCGACAAACGGCGAAGATTCAGACTACGAGCCCTTCTATAAAGTTCTTCCTCCTCCAGTCCTCTATCAGAATCAAGAAGCAGAATCACGTTCGGCATTCGGAGTCCAATGTTCTTATTTTTCTTCCTCGGCTGCGCGGGTCTGCCTCCCACAGTCTGCAACGACCTGCATCCACTCTTCTGAGTCTCCCAGTCCTCTCCGACATCAGACGGCTTCCCCGTAAGTTTTTCCGCAAAGAGGGCTCATCCAAGGTTCCAGAAACTCTAGAGGTTTGTGATTCGGAGTCCAAAAGCGGTCTGGGCACTCTCTGCAACCTGCTGTGTGAGATCAAAAGCTGCCAGTCCCAGATTCTATCGCTCTGTTCGAACCTCCACCACGGCCAGCAACGACATCAGAAGAATTCAAAATAATTCTGAGACGTTCCGGTTCCAGTTACGAAAAGTTCCCCTCTGGTCTCGTCATCAGTAAAATTCCAGATTGAAATCTACAGCCGCTACACCGACTGTCTGTCACCTATCACAGCAAGCAAGTCGATTCTGTAGCGGCTCCTCTTCTTGGGTTTCTCAGCGAATCTCCCCTCCCCGCCGGGCTGGCTTAACGCCCCTCCCTGTGTGGAGGTAGTGTTTGATTGTATCAGTGAAGTCCCCACCCCATGTCCGCCCTCCTGTGTGAGGCGTAGTGATTGTAACCTTTTAAACAGGCCAAGCTTCATCGGCGCAGTGTGCGGGGAATCCACACTTCCCCGCTCGCCCTCATCTCCGAACGGGGTTGGTTTCTTCAAACCAACCAGGGCAAGCTCTGACCTTTGCTCCATTCTTTTGGTGCTTGTTCATGTAATATCCATGGAAATTGCTCTGTTGTGCAAGAGAGTGAGCGTCCGACCCCGCGTGTTCCACTTACGAGCGGTCACCGTGGGCGGTGAGAGAAAGGGACCTAGTGCCCCAATTGGCACCGGACAGCCCCTTAAGTGTGGGCCTCGTACCTTTGGGAGGGCAACCCTGGCCCTGCTGGCACTCTACCAGCAAGGGTCTTGATCCATCACCTCCCCTTAGCATCATTTTGTCACCCCGGGCTCGTGTGTGTGCGACGGTGAATTGGCCCCAATCTTGGACTTGATTGCTATGTGACTGTGTTTGCGAAATAGGTCCTAAGTTTCTGTTTGTTTGCTGCATGCCCCTTAGTTGTGTCACATCAGAGACAGTGAGATAGAGAGGTTGTGAAGAAGAATGGAGCTTCATTGTTCACTGGACCTTGGATCAGATCCAACCCAGTTTGTCATTGTGCTTTTCATTTCTCCAACTTTATGTCGCTGTGGTTTTTATCTTTTATTGTTTTCCCTTTACCTTGTTTTTCCGATACTCTGTAGAGAGGTCGGGGTCCCTCCTGTTGGTTCAGGAGAAGGGAGATTGCTATCTCCGGTTGCAAGTAGCTGGGTGCTACTTGTGGGTTCCCTCCTGGTTTGGAGGAAGGGAGATTTGTCTCCGGTTCTGGGCTTGTAGGTTTCAAGTCCAGGGGTCCCTCCGGTTGGGAGGAAGAGAGGTCTGAGACCTCTGGCTTGCAGGTGACTTAGTGTCACTTGTGCTTCCCTCTGAGTTTCAGAGGAAGGGAGACTTGGGTCTCCGGGTGCAGGTAGTGTTGCTACTTGTAGGTCCCCTCCTGGTCTGGAGGAAGAGAGACTTGCGTCTCTGGTTTGCTAGTGACTGGTGTCACTAGTGGTTCCCTCCGGTTGGGAGGAAGAGGGGAGGTTGTTCCCCTGGTCAAGCTGTGTGGCAGCATTTGTTGCAGACTGAGTCTGCTGTGCTAGTGTTACTAGTGGAAGCCTCACTCCGGTTGGGAGTGAGGGGTGGACGTAGGTCTTTGGACCGAACCACCTAAAAAGCCTGGTGTTCTTTTATGGTTTGTTTGCCTTATGTGTTCACTTCTCTACTGCGCTCACTAGATGTTTGTTTAGGATCGAGTGTGAGTTTATTCTATTGGACTGCTTTGCAATAGCTTCCTAAGTTTTCTCAGTTTATATCTGCATCCGCTTTTAATTCCGCACATCTAAGCGGTAGAACTTAAATTGGGTAAAATGCTTTGAAAGATCCATTCACCCCTCCTCTGGATCTGTGTTTATCTATCGCACCTAGCTAACAAGTTCTTCTGGGTGGGGATTTTTCCAGTGGAGGAGTCTTGGAGGTGCCCCGTAATCCCCAATTTTCACCCGAACATCCCTCCGAGGCAGGACGAGTTCTCTCCCGATGTGGAGGAGTACGCGGCCATCCTACTGAAGCATCGCCAGTCCAAGGAGGAGCTAGTGACCCCGGAGAATATCGAGCGGTGCCTTCTCCATCGGCTGTGGCCGGCAGGTACGGGCACTATGAATCAGCCTTCTCGCCGATTGATGAAGCCACACTTTCCTTTTCTTGACCATATCTTCTTTTGTGCAGACGTCAGGCGGTCGGCTGTGGAGGAGGAGCCTGCTGCCGAGTGGGAGGTGATCAATCTCAGTGACGATTCTGCTGCCGATGAGTCGTGAGCTCCCGAGGGTCACACCCGAGCCCAAGATAAGGGCAAGGGGATGCCTCGGGAAGGGTCTTCCAGGCCGCGGGGGTCCAAGCGCAAAGATCCCATGGAGGGTATGATCCGGGACACCGTGAAGGCCAAGAAGTGGGCCAAGAAGGCCGGGCCAACCCCGTAGTCGAAGGTGGCTCTGGCTCGACTCACCCCTCTGCTGAGCATAATAGGGCCGACCCTATTAGGCCGGCTCTCCCATCCACCGAGCAAGAGGGGGCAGAGGAGGCCAGGGCCGCTTCTCTGGTTGGCTGCGGCGATGGCCCGGCTCTCCCCTCTGCAGGAGCCGAGGGGGCTAGGGCTGAAGCGGGTTACTCTGGGACCGCGGTCGAGACTAGGCCGTCGATCGAGGCGGGCGGCGCTCTGGGTGAGGACGTCGGGGCCAAGCCGGTCGAGGCAGGGGGGTCACGAGGAGCGGCGACGCAGCCCCAACCGATCGAGGCAAGAGGGGTGGATGAAGTAGCGGCTCGATCCGGACCAGCCTGCGGGGCTCCCGAGGGGATGCCACTCGAAGGGGAGGCCCCTATTCCGGCGGCTTTTGAGAGGCTGGGCATCCAGGGCCCTCTGTACCGAGATGTCGCAGCATAGCTGCGAAGGTGGTGAAGGGAGGACACAGGCAGCGCTCCCCGCCCGCGGCCCTCGAGCTGGTGATGGAGGGCGGCTTGGTCCTGGCCCAGATGGGGGCGTCTCTGGCTAAAGCTTACGCTCGGTCGGAGTCAGAAATGGCGGACCTTGCTTGGGCCCTGGGTGTGTCCGACAGGAAGGTAGCTCGGCTTACTGAGGAGCATGACGGGCTTTGGCGGGAGCTCTCCTCGGCTAGAGAGCTGGTGAGGGTGAGCCAGGTGGAGGCTCGGACACTCTCCGAACAACTGGCTCGGGCCCGCGAGTCTCTCGAGAGGAAGAGCCGGCTGCTGGAGGAGGAGCGCTTGGCCCGCGTCGAGCTAGATGGCCGGTGGGAGGCTAAGCGTGCCGAGCGGGTGGACCAGGCGGAGGAAGCCACGCGTCTTTGAATGGAGGCCGAGGTTGATCGGGCCGAGGTAGAGAAGTAGATGGCTGAGGCAGAGCGGAGGTTGGCCGAGGCGGAGCGGGAGAAGGCCAAACTCGCTGGTAGGGTGGAATCGGCCGGGGCGGAGGCACTCGAGCAATACAAACGCTTGGAGTCCTACCGGGTTGACCGTAAGGAGGCTGCCCTCCCCTACTATGAGTCAGCACTTTATCGGGGCATCCACAAGGGATTCAAGAAAGGCTACGACCGGGCCATCTCTTATGCGGAGGAACAGGTGTCCCAGACAATCAATTTCTCGTCCGGGCAACGCTATGACTCGGATTTGTCGTCCTCTGGTTCCTATGGTCCTGCGTCGTCGGAAGAAGGAGATGGGGGGGACTCTTCATCCGAGGGGTTGCCAACTCTGAATGCCTCGGGAGGGCGCGCAATCGAGACAGTTCCCACGCCGGTGGGGTAAGTGCCAGGGTCGGCCGTCACCGAGGGCGCCGGGGGCAGACCATCCGAGCCTTCCTCTTCCGAGCCTCAGGATGGGCAAGAGGCCTGATGTATCTGTTTTGCCTTTTCTCCTTGTATGTTTTTCCTTTTTTGAAGAAGAAACTTCTCTTTTGTGTAAAGGAATGTCAAAAATGTAAGGCAGTAGTGTTATGATAAAGACTTAACTATTTCGTACCGTTGTTGCCGTGGTTTGACCAATGTATCGTAGTAGTGGGAAAGTGCCGATACTTTCTGCGAGGATCTCGCATGATGGATGGGTGTGCGTTTGATAGAGTGTCTTTCCGTTTTCTCATGCTTTGAATGCTTGGCCGCTTTGTGTGCCCCGTTGTGGCGGAGCCGAGGAGTCTGAGGTGACCATTCGTAGGGAGAGGTCCCTTTAGCGTATTTTCGAGGGGAGAATCATTTAAGGCAAGTAGCCTCCCTTCGCCTATAAAAGGTCTGAAGGGCGTCTCTTCCTCACCATTGCTTAGGGTCTTCTTCGACAGTCTTTCCTCCCTCCTTCTTCACGAAGCGTTGTGCTGTGAAATTTGAAGCATGGAAGACGCTCTGGAAGACAAAGGTGTCGATGACGGAGCGCAGAGAATCTTTTCTGCTTCGGGTTTGAAGGGAGTTGGACGACTGACGGACAGGTTAGAAGGGGGTTCGACGTGGGGTAGCACGTTGCCTTCTTTTATCAGTTCCGACGGCGCTTGCAAGGGGGTTACTCGGGTAGAAGGTTCGACATACTGGGGCATGTCAAACTCCTGTCCCTGACCCGCCGACTCCATCCCGAGGGGAGGAATAAGCCAATTAAGCCCCCTCCTTTTCGGGCTTTCCCCTGCCTCCTCGTCCAGCTCTACTGGTTTCTTTTTCTCTTTGGGGGGTGCATGCACTCTCTACCTTCCAAAGAGTTGGTAGAGAGGAGGCCGTCTCTTGTATCCCTTCTCTTCTTCTTGTTGTTTCCCTGTGCAACTTGGAAGGTTGCCTTCTTCTGTCACCTTTGTTCTGAGTTACCCGAGTCAATGGGGTTGACTATCCTTTATCCGATCCAGTTTCTACATGAGGCAGAGTCAGTGGCTGCACGCAGGAAGGTTAACCGAGTCAGCCGAGCGATGGGCTCGTACGGCGGTGGTAGATGGATTTTTACTTTTTTGACATGTATTGTATTGGCTTCGGCCTTTCTGATGTACAAACAATTGTTTGAATGAAAGAGGAAGAAAAATTTTGCTTTATCTCATATTGCTTACACAACTGAGGTGTTCAGAAGTAGAACTTGCGTAGTATAGTCGCGTTCCACGTCCGAGGGATGAGTTCTCCTTCCATAGTAGATAACCGATACGCTCCTTTCCCAAGTGTCTCGACCACTCGGTAGGGGCCTTTCCAATTAGGGGATAACTTGCCCGCCGCCTCAAGTGGTCGAGAGGCTTCGGCTTTCCTGAGAACGAAGTCTCCCGACTGGACGTGTCTGTCCTGAAATTTGGCGTTGTAGTATCGAGTGAGGTGACGTTGATATTCCATTGCTCGGATGCTGGCAATCTCTTGGACTTCATCTGCTAGGTCGAGGTTTTCGAGTAGTTTCTGGTCGTTTTCCTCAGGCGAGAAGCAGATGACTCGGAGGGAGGGGTTGCCAATCTCCAACGGGATCATGGCCTCGGTGCCGTACACCAACTGAAAGGGACTCTCACCGGTTTCCATTTTGGGAGTCATTCTGTGCGACCAAAGTACGTTCGGCAATTCCTCGAGCCAACTTCCCTTGGCTTTGCCGAGCCTAGTCTTAATACCTTTTAAGATAGTCTTATTGGCATTTTCGACCAGCCCGTTAGCCTGAGGGTGGGCGATCGAAGTGAAGTGATTGCGAATGTTCAGGTCGGCACATCTGTCTCGGAAATAGCGAGAATCAAATTGCCGGACATTATCGCTCACTATCACCTGGGGGATGCCGTAGCGACAGATGATCGATTTCCAAACGAAACTCCAGACGACTGTCTCGGTGATCCTAGCTGTGGCTTCAGCCTCGATCCACTTGGTGAAGTAGTCAATGGCGACGATGGCGAACTTCTTCTGGGCCTGAGCCGTAGGGAACGGCCCAAGGATGTCGATCCCCCACCGAGCGAAAGGATAAGGCCCAGT
Source organism: Amorphophallus konjac (assembly GCA_022559845.1). Classification (NCBI taxonomy): domain Eukaryota; kingdom Viridiplantae; phylum Streptophyta; class Magnoliopsida; order Alismatales; family Araceae; genus Amorphophallus; species Amorphophallus konjac. The sequence goes on from CM040119.1 coordinate 207,574,924, forward strand.
TAGGGTGACGAGCTCCGTTGGCGGCTGATGGACCAAGTGGTCAAATCGTTGGCATCGGTCATACTGTTACAGGTAGGTCGAGCAGTCGCGCTGCAGAGTGGGCCACCAATAACCATACTGAAGCAAGATCCTGGCAAGTGACCTTCCTCCTTGATGCGCTCTGCATAGGCCTTCGTGAACTTGTTGAATCTCTCGGCTTGCTTCGTCAGTACTGATGCACTTCAGAAGGGGACCGGAGAAGGATCTACGGTATAAAGTGCCGTCCAGAATGATGAATCACCGAGCTTGGTACTTCAATCTCCAGGCTTCCCGAGGGTCGGGAGGCTCCTGGGAGTCTTGGAGCCACGATAGATTGGGGGTACACCAGTCGCTTGAGGAGGCCGAGTCAACAGCCATGAGCTCCGAATCAATGCACGATCGCTCTAGCTCTTCGAGAAGGACCGATCGAGTACTCTCTGGGTCAAGAGAGGAGGCCAGCCGAGAGAGGGCGTCCGCCCGAGAGTTTTCCTCCCGAGCTATTCGGACAACCTCAAAACTCTCGAACTGTTGTGCCACGGTCTTGACCAGCTGGAGGTATTTGACCATCGGTTCTTCCCGAGCTTCATAATTACCGTTGACCTGGCTAGCGACCAGTTGGGAGTCAGTGTGGATCCTGACTCGCTAGGCCCCCAATCACCGGGCCATGCGGGGTCCCGAGATAAGGGATTCATACTCGAAGACGTTGTTGGATGCCTGGAAGTTGAACTTCAAGGCGTATTATAGCTCTAATCCTTCGGGGGACTTCAGGAGGATATCGGCGCCGCTCCCGGCCGAGTTGGAGGATCCGTCGACGAATAATTCCCAGGTTGGCCCGGGCACTGACGGAGATTTTTCTTCGGTCAGGACGGTGCTCTCGGTAATGAAGTCAGCGAGCGCCTATCCTTTGATAGCCGAGCAAGGCCGGTAAGATATATCGTAGGCCCCGAGCATAATGGCCCACTTGACAAGGCGTCTCGAGGCTTCAGGGTGACTGAGGATCCTCTTCAGTGGTTCACCGGTGAGTACGATGATAGAGTGCCCTTGGAAGTAGGGTCGAAGGCGCTTGGCTGAGGTAACCAACGCTACCATGAGTCTCTCGGTTGCTGGGTACCTTCTTTCAGCATCGTTGAGTACCTTGCTGGTGTAGTAGACCGGTCTTTCGTGATGCGGGACGAGCGCGCGCATAGGAATGTCGACCGCGGCTTCTGGAGCGAATATGTGAGTACAGCCTTATGGCACTACACCCCACGCAGGGAGGGGATCACGGGGATGGGATAGATCAATACAAAACTACCCTCACACAGGAGGGGGGAGCAAGGGGAAGGGAGATATGCAAACAAATGCTACACACTGCCCTGCTGGACAGAACTGCGCAGCTCAGAAAGGTACGCCAGGCACGGGACTCCGAACCCGACGCTGCTAGCACCAAAACGTTGCTGGAGAAGTCCAGAGGCGCTCCTGAAAGTTTGGCATTGCTCTGAGGTCGTTGGAGGACGTGGCCGGCCGAAGAAGAGGTCATGCACGAATCTATCCTGCTAGACAGATCTGCGCAGTCGGCGTGCGAAGGGTGGCACGCTCTCCACCGAACTCCGAATGATGTGAGACCAGCGAGGTTGGATAACAGACTAAGAGGTATACGTACCCTCAAGAGATGGCGACCATTGAATCATCAAGCCGGGCGTGGTGGCCGTTGCGGTGAGCCTCTGATTTCTGGGAGAGCAGCCGGACAGAGGTACGATGGCTGTGGTGGAACTTTCTTCTCGGATGTCGGAATGAGATGAAACCACCTGGGTTGGTTTCGTGTTGTCAAGGGGCACAACTTTACTGAAGATGCCTTGGGCCGATGATGAGCAGGTTGGGCGTGGCACGCTCTGCTATGTGGGCACACAATCTGGGCAGACTGGGTTGCACCTGATCTGCGCAGTTGTGGGAGAATGAAAGCCACGATCAGTGTTGACGTCGAAACGGAGTGATTCCACCTCTGGCGCGTCGAGGGGTTGGAGTAGCACAAACTCCAGAAGGGAGTTCGGGTGAATCACACTAGGGAAGTCGGTGTAGCCTCTGCCAAGAGGACCTCAGGTTCTGGCTCGAATTTGGCGCAGCCATACGAGAATGGGCGACGCGATCAGTGTCGATGTCAGAACGAGACGATTCCACCTCGGGCACGAAGTGGACTCGGAGACGTACAACTTCACATAAGGAAGCTCAGGCAGGTTTGTGCTGTAAACGACGGTGGGGTCACTGCAAGCTCGGCCGGGAGGGGTGTCTGGAGGTGGCTAGGGCGAGAGAGGCTGGGGTTGGGGCGAACTAGGGTTAGGGTAGGGGTGGGGTGCGCACTTGGGAAGGTGGGAGAGAGAGATGCGGATGCTAGTTGGGAAGGGGCAAGAGAATCTAGGTTATCTTCCCTAGTTTGGGGCTGAGGTGACAGAGATTAAGGAAGGTTATTTGAATTTTGAAAGGGAGAGGGAGTGAAATTAGGAGGAATATAATTTTCTTTGGGAGAATAGGAAAGGAAAAGGAGGAAAAGGGAGGAGGCCATGCGAAGGAGAGGAGGGGCTTGTGGAGGTGTCTGGGCAAGTTGGAGAAAGAGGGAAGGGAATCTAGGGATAGAGGCTGATGTGGCAAGGAGGGATAAGGGAGAGGAAGGTGGGCTGCGACCCAAAGAGGGAGGAGGGAGGATGGTGCGATCCTAAGAGAGAGAGGGAGATAACTTTCGTTGGAGGATTAATAGGAAAGGAGAGTGATTGTGGGAGAGAAAATAGGAGAAAGCCTAGGAGTGGGGATTCGCTTGCTGATTTGGCAAGAGGAGAGAGAAAGGGAGAGATGGGGGGGTTCGACCAAGGCTGGGGAAGAGAGAGAGGGGGTTGTGCCCTAGAGAGAGAGAGAGAGAATGAAGGAGAGAGGGAGAGAAAACCAAGGGATTTCCTTGAACATAATTTTTTTTTTCATTCAATGATTCGCTGCCAAATGAGGCCCTTTGGTCCCCTATTTATAGGAGAGGCCAAGGGTTACAAATGACTATAGTTATCCCTAACAAATAAGAAAAGACCCCGCTATCTCGGGGTGAGAATAAGCAACCTATGACCCTTAACTAGACCCACTAGCTAACTTGGCCTTTTGGGCCCAATTAACTGACCCACTAAGAACTAAATGCTAATAAAAAGAAAATTACATTGTAAATAAAAGAGAAAAAACCCAAAATTTAGACGGGCCTGGCCTAATGGGCCATGGGACATGAGCAATTTCTCCAGTAAATGGGTTGGACCACTTAGTCCCCACTTTGATGTCCCCATCATAACCCCCCGGTTAGAAAAGATTCATCCTCGAATCTTAAAGTGGGGCAACACGATCATGATGACCGTCGGAGGGTATGACAAGGGTGCGAGGCAATCGACCACGTGACGGATGTTGGGGTGCCTCTTCTCATAGGCCATGCAAAACGTATGCCATACGGGATCAACATGGAGTGGCTCCGGCGGTCGGTGATGGGTGTCGAGATGGGCTGATGGAGCCGCAATAGCAACCAAGTCGGAGTTGGGCCCGTCCTGCTCTTGAGTGGCCGATTCTTGCAAGTTGATGGTCGGCCCCAGATCGGAGTGGATCGGAGTGGGATCCGTGGCGCCTTGTAGCAATGCCCACTCACATTCTTGATCTTCATACCGGGCTATCAACTCCGGGTCCGGCTTGTTGATCTCCTCCGCAATAGGCTCCGGTTCTGGCGGTGACTCAATCACCGCGACTCCTAACTCCATTGGAGGGGGAGTTGTGGGTGGAAGGGGAACACATGCTAGCCGGGGAGGCTGAAAGGTAGCATAAGGTTGGTCATTGTGGACCTCCGCTTGGAGAGACCGGCTGGGGTAAACGTGTTGCCGGTGAGAAAATAGCCGGTCGACGCGGGCTATTCTTCGATCTATGCGGGCCTTGATGGAGTCCAATGTTGCTGACATCTCCCCGAACTTGGCCATGACAATGGCAAATGTGGCGGGATCCATCCGGCATTGAGGGCGTAGTCGCACATGGCCTAGGACCCGACTTGGCTAGAACAAGTCAGTGAACTTGCTCTGATACCAAATTTGATGCGGGACGAGCGCGCGCATAGGAATGTCGACCGTGGCTTCTGGAGTGAATCTGTGAGTACAGCCTTATGGCACTACACTCCACGCAGGGAGGGGATTACGAGGATGGGATAGATCAATACAAAACTACCCTCATGCAGGAGGGGGGAGCAAGGGGAAGGGAGATATGCAAACAAATGGTACACGCTACCCTGCTGGATAGAACTGCGAAGCTCGGAAAGGTACGCCACGCACGGGACTCCGAACGTGACGCCGCTAGCACCAAAACGTTGCTGGAGAAGTCCAGAGGCGCTCCTGAAAGTTTGGCATTACTCTGAGGTCGCTAGAAGACGTGGCCGGCCGAAGAAGAGGTCATGCATGAATCTGTCCTGCTGGACAGATCTGTGCAGTCGGTGTACGAAGGGTGGCATGCTCTCCACAAAACTCCAAATGATGCAAGACCAGCGAGGTTGGATAACAGACTGGGAGGTCTACGTACCCTCAAGAGATGGCGGCCATTGGATCACCGAGCCGGGTGTGGTCACAGTTGTGGCGAGCCTCTGATTTCTGGGCGAGCATCTGGACAGAGGTGCGATGGCCAAGGTGGAACTTTCTTCTCGGACGTTGGAAGAGATGAAACCACCTGGGTTGATTTCGTGTCGTCAAGGGGCACAACTTTACTGAAGACGCCTCGGGCCGATGACGAGCAGGTTGGGCGTGGGACGCTCTGCAAGGTGGGCACACAATCTGGGCAGACTGGGTTGCACCTGATCTGCGCAGTTGTGGGAGAATGAATGCCACAATCAGTGTTCATGTCAAAACGGAGTGATTCTATCTCTGGCGCGTCAAGGGGTTGGAGTAGCACAAACTCTCAGAAGGGAGTTTGGGCTGAATCATGCTAGGGAAGTCGGTGTAGCCTCTGCCAAGAGGACCTCAGGTTCTGGCTCATATTTGGCGCAGCCATACGAGAATGGGCGAAGCGATCAGTGTTGATGTCAGAACGAGACGATTCTACATCGGGCGCGAAGTGGACTCGGAGACGTACAACTTCACAGAAGGAAGCTCAGGCAGGTTTGTGCTGTAGACGATGGTGGGGTCGCTGCAAACTCGGCCAAGCTTCTGCTATGTGACAGAGAATTGTAGAACAAGAAGATCTCCACAGTTGATGACGAAGGCGGAGCCGTTGGTTGCCGGGGTCACCGTGGACGCTCCTGGAAGGGGATGGGGCGTATGTTGCAGAGGGGAGGTGTTGTGCCCCTGTAGTTTTGATGATAGCAATCATTATGAGTCACAAGTCTATTCAGTTTATTCATCCATGCATTCTTAAGTCTAGACATTGCTTGTGCAGCAGACAAATTAAGTCCATACATCGCATGACTCTCAGGCTAGCAAGTCCATACACTGCATGGCTCGGAGGCTAGCAAGTATGTACATCGCAGTCGTCGCAGGCACAGCAAGTCCATACACTGCATGACTCGCAGTGTAGCAAGTCTATACATTGCATGCACAAGTTCAAAGTCCATACATTGCTGCATTGCTTGCACTTGTGAAGTCTATACGTTGGCAGTTGTCCTGCAGTGTCAACACAAGTCCATACATCGGTTGCAGCACTGCACGCACACTCATGTCCATACACTGCATTGTGGCATGCACACTAAAAAGTCTGTACATTAGGTATCTTTACCTACGTTGCACCTCGCAAGTCTATACATTGGTATATTTTACCTACGTTATATTCTCGCAAGTCTATACACTGGCATCTTTACCTACGTAGGACTTGCAAGTCTATACATCGTACAGTTTGCACATTGTGGCTAGCAAAGCCTATACATCAGTGTGTTAGCAAGTCTATACATCGTCCGTCTTAATCAACGTCTCATGATTCGAAGTCCATACAGCGCCTAGCTTAATGCAAAGTCTGTACATCGGACTAAGTCTGCATAGGCTAAGTCTATACACTGCAGCATGCATTGTCTCCAAGTCTGTACAGCATCTAGCGTCTCTTACAAAGTCTATACATCCACCGTCTCAGTTGAGCTTTGAAGTCTGTACAGCCCTTGCTTTGCCAAAGTCTATACATCGTGCAATTGTAGTCTGTACATCAGTTAACCCTTAAACTGATAATTCCTTTCGAATGTCTGACAGGGACTATCTGTAGAGACTGGTGACTTGGCTCGTGATCTAAGGAAGGACGAGGTGCCCAGATTATGACACGTGGAAGTAGCCCAGTCAGGATGCTGCCAGGTGGTCAAAGCTCCTCGGATCTGGCGAATTCTCTCGGCGGGAATTGTGGAAGCCACACGCCAAATTCAAACTGTTGCTGGTATATATATGAGTCTTCTTCCACCAGAAGAAGGCTGATCAAGATCGAATAGAGGCAGCCAGAGCTAAAAGAGAAGTACAGAGAGTGAGCGCCTGCATGATCCATAGAGAAGAAGAAAAAGAGAGAAGAAGAGTCAGAGAGAAGAAGAGAAAGAGAGAAGAGAAGATTGAGAGAGTTGAGTTGAGAGATCTTTCGAGAGATCTTGTAAGTCAGACTCTTGGTTCAGATACCAGAGCTGATTCTGCTCATACTTGAGCTACATTTGTCTTGTTTTTACATTTCATTTGTTTATATCTTTCTTGCTTTCGATACACTTTTGTTATCAAGTTGTGAGGCAGAAATTGCAGTGGAGGTTTCCACTAGACATGTGAAGCTGTAATCCTCAGCAGGCGAGACTAGGTCTCGGACGGCTAAGCTGTATTGCCCAGCGGTTGCAGAGGATCTGTTCCTCCGGTCGGCAAGCTGTTAAGCCCAGTGAAGCTGTGTATCAGCGGTTGTTGGCAAGCTGTGAAGCCTAGCTGTTCAAGCTGTTAGTCAGCAGGATCCACATTCCAGTTGGAGTGTGGGGTGGACGTAGATCTCTGGATTGAGATCGAACCACCTTAAAGATCGGTGTCTACTGTGTGATTGCCTGTGGTTGTGTGATTTTAATGTGCTCCTTCTACTGCTATACAGTTGCTTGTTTTAATTCCGCATTAGACTCAACTGTGTTCTAAAATTAGACATTAGATCTATTCACCCCCCTCTAGATCCACTCACCGTGGTAATAGACTGCGTCCATCTAACATAACAGTTGGTATCAGAGCCTAACTCTTCTACAGGGACTCATCACCCGAAGAGAAAGGTACAGATGGATGCTCGAGGGATGATAGCTGAAGGACACTCAACCACAAAGCCCCCATTCTTCGATGGATCTAACTATGCATTCTGGAAGAACCGTATGCAAGTATTTTTGAGGGCGAAGGATTATGAGATCTGGAAGGTAGTAAGTAAGGGACCTTATGAGCTGTCCCCTAATGAGGAAGTCTAGACCAAGGAGGAGATCAGGAGGTCTACACTAAATTGGAGTGCCATAAACGTCATTCAGTGCTCTCTGCACCCTATAGAATTCTCCTGCGTATTAGCCTGCAGTTCAGCTAAGGAGATGTGGGATGCACTTGTAGTGATCCATGAAGGGACCTCTCAAGTTAGAGAGACGAAGGCTAATTTCCTAGTGTCTGAATATGAGGCATTCAAGATGAAGCCAAACGAGACCATCAAGGAGATGTACGCTCGATTAACTATTATCACAAATGGTCTTAGAGGTCTTGGGAAACCTCAGACAGAATACGATGTAGTGAGGAAGATATTACGTTCTCTGACTCATGCTTGGCATACTAAGGCTACAGTGATGGAGGAGTCAAGGGATTTGCGAACCACAAGGGCTGATGAGCTAATTGGCTCGCTGATGGCATATGAGATTAATATGCCAAAGATAGAAGAAGCTGAGAGGAAGAAGAAGCCAATCGCTCTGAAAGCTGGTGCCAGCAAATCCAGCAAATCCAGCTCTAGCAGTTCATCATTCGAGGAGAGCCTGAATGAAGATGATATAACTCGTACTGAGATGGCAATGATGACCAGAGAGTTCAGGCGGTTCCTCAGGAAAGGAGCAGGACGATTCAGCCAAAAGAAATATAGTGGCGGCCGAAGGGATAAAAGGTATAAACATAACCCTGCTAAGAAAATTGAAACTAATACTTGTTATCAATGCAGGAAAACATGCCATCTGAAAGCTGACTGTCCAAAGAATCAGAAATACAAGGACAAGTAAAAGAGAAGGAACACGAAAGGGAAAGCAATGGTGAGTACCTGGAGTGATGAAGATGAAGGTTCCTTCAGTAGCAGCTCAGACAGTGAAGCCGAATCTGAGAAGCCCATTTGCCTTATGGCAACAAGCTCTGAAGACAGAGAGGAGGACTTAGATGAGGTAATCACTAGATTCGAAAATTTCACTATTGCTGATTGGGTAGATGCTCACCATGACATAGCTGATAGAGCTGATGATATTAGAAAGGAAAACAGGCATCTAAGAAGAAAGATTAACTCCATGGAAAATGATACAACTCTAACTGATAAAATTGCATGTCTAGAATCTGAGAAAGAAAATTGAAACTCACATGTTCTGAATTAGAAGAAATCAAGAATGAGTCAAAAGCCTCTAAAGAAGAAAATGAGAGGTTAGAAAAAGAAACTGATGAACTGAAATTGAAAATTCAGAAATGTGAGAGTGAGACAAAAATAGTGAATGAAAAATATCAAGCTATCCTAAGTGTGAATACAGAACTTAAGAAATCCATTGAAGATATTCAAAAGGATAATGAGGACAAGCTTAAGACTATTGAGAAAATGACCCAAGGTTCAGATAACCTAAATGCTTTGTTAGGGTCAAAGGTCAACTTCAGAAAAGAGGGCCTTGGATTTAATTCTAGTGCAACAAAAACCTTTGGAATGAAAACTATTTCATTTGTTGCACAAAAAGAGAAAGGACCTCTAATTAGCATGAATTCAAACATTTCAATGAACAAAACTGTTAATCTAAAAAAGCCAGTGCTGAGGAGAAGGGCAAACAAAAACTGAATGAGACTAGTAGAGCTAGCACATCCAAACAAAATCCCAAAGCTCAGTCTCAGGTTAGGGGTCAACCTACGTAGTCTTATAAACCCCATGTTAAGGTCACCAAGTCTCCACCATCACCACCACCTATGAAGAAGACCCAATACACACCTATGAACAGGTCAGCAGGGTCCAAGGTGCAGGGGAGGCAGAATGCTTCTAGAGCTCAACCCAAACATTTCTACCAACCTAGAGCCCAGTCCCACTTCTTTGCACAGTCAATCTATCCAAATAGGTCAGGATGGACTAGGACTCAAGGAAGGTTTACAGATTATGGACATCAGGCTACACAGTCCTATGAACCTTACATTAGGAATTGGGTTAATGGGTATGGCTCTTGGACACCTAGGAACAAATATTTCCACAGCCAGCCCAATGATTACTATGGCCAAAATTTCGTGAATACATCATGGTCAAGGCACTGGCACAGAAATAATCAATCTGTAAATAATCATGCTATTGTCAACAAGAAAAAGCAAAACAAAAAGAAATCTGGAAAATCCACTGAACAGAACTGTTTCAAACAAATGTGGATTCCCAAAAGTCTGCTTTCTCGTTTTAATTGCTTTTCATCTTCTCTGGAGCCCAATTAGTCTTAGGTTCCAAACTTCTCTACCTGATTGTGTGTGCAAGTATGCCTGGCAGCCAAGAATAATTTTTGGTACTTGGATAGTGGCTGCTCCAGGCATATGACAGGGGATAAGGCCAAGTTCTGCATGCTGACAAAGAAACAAGGAGGCCTTGTCACCTTTGGTAGCAACACAAAGGGTAAGATTGTTGGAACAGGTAAAGTAGGTAAGTGTACTACTTGTTGCATTAAGGATGTCATGCTGGTTGAAGGATTAGCTTATAACTTACTTAGCATCAGCCAGCTATGTGATAAAGGATGCAAAGTACTTTTTGACTCTCAATGTTGCAAAGTTTTTGAACCTGATTCCGAAACTGTTAAATTTTCTGGTAAGAGGATAAATAACACTTACATGATAGATTTAGATGATATTCAACATTCTAACCTATGCCTTACTGTTAGTAGAGAAGACTTAGCATTCTTATGGCATCGTAGGTTAGGTCATGCTAGTTACACTATTTTGCATAAACTGAATAAGCATAGCATGGTTAGAGGACTTTCTAAAGTTTCCTTTAAGAAAGAAAAGAAAATCTGTGATGCATGCACTCAGTCCAAGTTAACTAGAAAGTCATTTAAATCTAGGACAGAAAATCTGTCTTCTAAACCTTATGAGCTGATACACATGGTCCTTTTTGGGCCAACCAGGTCTGTCAGCTTATAAGGGAGGAGGTATGGATTTGTCATGGTAGATGAATTTTCTAGGTACACTTGGGTATACTTCTTATCACATAAAAGTGATGCATTCACAGAATTTCAAGAGTTCTGTCTTAAGAAAAACCAGAAAATTGAAAATATTCTATCTGATCATGGAGGTGAGTTTGAAAACTCACAGTTTGATGAATTCTGCAGGTCAAATGGAATTAACCATAGGTTCTCCTCACTAAGGACACCTGAGCAGAATGGAGTTATGGAGAGAAGGAACAGAACCCTAGTAGAGATGGGTCGTACACTCTTGGTTGAAGGTGGTCTACCAAGGAAGTTCTGGGCTGAAGCAGTAAATACAGTCTGTTATGTAATTAACAGAGCTATGGTAAGACCTTCTACCCAGAAAACACCCTATGAGATCATAATGGGTAAGAAACCTTCAATTGCTCATTTCAGGGTTTTTGGTTGCAAATATTTTATACATATAAATGATAAAAGAGACCTTGATAAATTTGAACCTAAAGATGAACCAGGAATTTTTCTTGGTTATTCTGAAAACACCAGAACATATAGAGTGTATAATCTGAATTCTAAAACTGTTGAAGAATCTCCACATATTATTTTTGATGAATCTTTGGTAAAGTCTAATATTGGTCAATGCAGGAATGAAGACAATGGTGATATTATGAAAGAAGGGAATCCTGCAGACAAATCTGAAGATGAGGAAGGAAATGAAGAGCTTAATGAAGAAGAGCCTACAGTTCAGGGGGAGGTAAATGAAAATCATGATAATGAAATTGTCAACATTAGATATCTAAAAGATCATCCTGTAGATAATGTGATTGGTAATTTACATGACCCTCCTAGGACTAGAGGCCACTTAAGAATTCAAAATGAATTGAATGCATATGCCTTTGTATCAAATGTAGAACCCAAGTCCATTGACTGTGCTCTTAAGGATGTGCATTGGATTAATGCCATGCATGAAGAGCTCAATCAATTTGACAGGAATAAGGTGTGGCACTTGGTTCCACCTCCTGATCATGAAACAGTCATAGGGACTAAATGGGTGTTCAGAAATAAAACTGATGAATCAGGGAATGTGATTAAAAATAAGGCCAGACTTGTAGCTCAGGGGTATAATCAGGAATTTGGAATTGACTTTGAAGAGTCTTTTACCCCTGTAGCCAGGTTAGAAGCTATCAGAATTTTATTGGCTTATGTATGTTCCCTAGGAATAAATCTTCAGCAGATGGATGCAAAATCTACTTTTCTGAATAGAGAAATCAGTGAGGATGTTTATGTGAGGCAGCCTCCTGGATTTGAATGCTTAGACTTCCCTAGTCATTTCTATAAACTCAGAAAAGCTCTCTATGGTTTAAAGCAAGCTCGTAGAGCTTGGTATGACAGGTTGAGCAAATTCCTCACTGATAAGAACTTCACAAGAGGTGTAGTTGATTAAATATTGTTCACCAAGGTGAGTCATTCAGATATTCTTATCATTCAAATTTACGTGGATGACATTGTGTTTGGGTCAACTAACCCCAAATTGTGTGAGGAATTCTCTCAAATTATGACTAATGAGTTTGAAATGAGCTCAATGGGTGAGCTCAAACTATTTCTTGGACTGCAGGTTACACAATCAAAGGATGGTACCTTCATCTCTCAGTCCAAGTACATAAGAGATCTATTGAAGAAGTACAAAATGGACAACCTCAAGGAAATAGCTGCTCCAATGGGTACCTCAACCAGTTTGGATGAAGATCCTCAAGGTAAGTTAGTGGACCAAAGGCTATACAGAGGTATGATCGGATCCCTTCTATATCATACAGCATCTAGGCCTGACATTCAATTTTCAGTGTGTTTATGCTCTAGATTTCAGGCTAGTCCCAAAGAATCACATCTTAAATCAATGAAAAGGATTTTTAGGTATTTACTAGGCACCCAAGAGCTAGGTATTTGGTATCCTGCCAAGTGTGAGTTAGAACTTCTGGCTTACACTGATGCAGATTATGCTGGGTGTCGAGTAGAGAGAAAAAGCACTAGTGGATATTGTCAATTCCTAGGTGGCTGTCTAGTATCTTGGGCATCTAAGAAGTAACACACTGTAGCTTTGTCTACAGCTGAAGCTGAATATGTTGCAGCTGATAATTGTGCTGCCCAAGTACTATGGATCAAGCACTAACTGGATGATTATCAGATAAAATTGGGATGTATTCCAATGTTATGTGATAATACTAGTGCTATATGCCTTGCTAAAAATCCTGTTCATCATTCTAGGACTAAGCATATAGAGATAAAACACCATTTTCTTAGAGATGTTGTAAATAAAAAGGAAATTGAAATGAACTTCATTGAAACTGAAAAATAAATTGCTGATATTTTTACTAAGCCTCTTGGGAATGAAAGGTTTAAATTTCTTAGAAGAGAACTTGGCTTGTGTAAATTTCAGCATAATGAATAAACTCTCTGATGGCTTGAATAAACCTTGTGAATGTTGAATGTTGCAACAGACTCATGATCATGCATGACATTCACATTTTTTTTTTGGCATCACACTCATGATCATCATTGCATATCATTTAGTCATGACTGTGTCTAAGCTCTCTCTCATTTAAAACCACATGCATATAGACAGGGGGAGTATTGTTAGAAATTCAGAATGGTCATCAACTTTATTGAAATCCAAATTCTTTGACCCTGAATGAGTTGAGTCTGATAATATGGCAATCTGTTAGTCAGTTCTGATTTCTAAGCAATAAAAAACATGCTTCTTCATTTATAAGAACTTTAATTGCTTGAAGACTGACTTAATGGTTTAAATTTTATAAACTTTACAGTTTAAAGATTGCAATCAGTAAATAAAAAAGTTGAAAATTGATAAAGCTCTCAACTCTTATTTTATTTCATGTCAGACAAAGCCAATTATATCTGAAATCTAAAAACGCATCTAACATCCTGTTAGAGAAAGCTAAGTTTGTGTATTGTCCTTAAACAAGTCATTCAAAAACAATTAAAGGACAGCTAAGAAAAATATTGGCAAACATTGAAAATTAATTGAAAAACATAATTAGCAGAGCAATGACTGGTAAATTACTGAGAAACTAAGTGATCCATCAAAGAAATGGACTATACTTAAGTCATGAAGTGTATCAGTTATCTCTGTATAAATGATCAAAACAATGGGGTGGTTTCACTAAGTACCTGGGGGTAACTGGCGTCTGATAAACGTGTACCCTCACACAAAAAGGTGTAAATCAGTTCTATTGAGTTTGATCATAGGCAGAATGGTCCATAATGTTGAGTATCTAGGGGTATTGGCGTCTGATAAACGTATACCCTTACGCAAAAAGAGAAATGGTACCTGAATGCCCTTAATGAAATACAATGAAAAATGTTGTTCCTTCAAAAGAATTTTCAAGGATATCAATTTGTTTAATTTCAATACATGACTTGGTATCTCTTAACAACTTTTAATGAGTCTACGAAAGTAAGATATTCTGAAATCGAATCTCCCATGCAAATGTGATTTTGGTTTATTATTTTATCATGCACAGAAAACTTATCCAATGATTATAGTGCATGAACTTAAAATTTATAACTTTTAAACCAGAACTCTATCTGAAAGCTATTTTTCAATTCATATGACTGAAGACTCTGTGCTTTAGAATGCTTATTTCTGAACTACGTGTTCAGAATGCCAGTCAGATGATCTCTCTTGATTCTTTCCCTTGTAATATCTTTCCCTCCTCTTTGTTGATGGCAAAGGGAGAGAATATTGTTTGTTTCTTGAATTCTAGGAGAAGTGTATACATTGTTTTGGCAAAGGGTCATAGCATGCATTAGGAGTCAATATAACTCATAGTATTGCCATCATCAAAAAGGGGGAGATTGTTGTGCCCCTGTAGTTTTGATGATCGTTAGTTTTGATGATAGCAATCAGTATGAGTCACAAGTCTATTCAGTTTATTCATCCATGCATTCTTAAGTCTAGACATTGCTTGTGCAGCAGACACATTAAGTCCATACATCGCATGACACTCAGGCTAGCAAGTCCATACACTGCATGGCTCGCAGGCTAGCAAGTATGTACATCGCAGTCGTCGCAGGCACAGCAAGTCCATACACTGCATGACTCGCAGGGTAGCAAGTCTATACATTGCATGCACAAGTTCAAAGTCCATACATTGCTGCATTGATTGCACTTGTGAAGTCTATACATTGGCAGTTGTCCTACAGTGTCAACACAAGTCCATACATCGGTTGTAGCACTGCACACACACTCATGTCCATACACTTCATTGTGGCATGCACACTAGCAAGTCTGTACATTAGGTATCTTTACCTACGTTGCAACTCGCAAGTCTATACATTGGTATATTTTACCTACGTTATATTCTCACAAGTCTATACACTGGCATCTTTACATACGTAGGACTTGCAAGTCTATACATCGTGCAGTCTACACATTGTGGCTAGCAAAGCCTGTACATCAGTGTGTTAGCAAGTCTATACATCGTCCGTCTTAATCAATGTCTCATGATTCGAAGTCCATACAGCGCCTTGCTTAATGCAAAGTCTGTACATCGGACTTACACTGCAGCATGCATTGTCTCCAAGTCTGTACAGCGTCTAGCGTCTCTTGCAAAGTCTGTACATCCACCGTCTCAGTTGAGCTTTGAAGTCTGTACAGCCCTTGCTTTGCCAAAGTCTATACATCGTGCAATTGTAGTCTGTACATCAGTTAACCCTTAAACTGATAATTCCTTTCGAATGTCTGACAGGGACTATCTGTAGAGACTAATGACTTGGCTTGTGATCCAAGGAAGGACGAGGTGCCCAGATTATGACACGTGGAAGCAACCCAGTCAGGATGCTGCCAGGTGGTCAAAGCTCCTCGGATCTGGCGAATTCTCAGGGCGAGAATTGTGGAAGCCACACGCCAAATTCAAACTGCTGCTGGTGTATATATGAGTCTTCTTCCACCAGAAGAAGGCTGATCAAGATCGAATAGAAGTAGCCAGAGCTAAAAGAGAAGTATAGAGAGTGAGCGCCTGCACGATCCACATAGAAGAAAAAGAGAGAAGAAGATTCAGAGAGAAGAAGAGAAAGAGGGAAGATAAGATTGAGAGAGTTGACTTGAGAGAGCTTTCGAGAGATCTTGTAAGTCAGACTCTTGGTTCAGATACCAGATGATGGAATCGTCGATTCAAGATTCAAAGTTCGCGGTTGAATTTGAAGGGATTGACAAGCGGCTTCAACAAAATGATCAAATAGATGTTTTTTTTTAATTGGGACACATGTATGGGCTTAATGGGTCATGTTTTATGTTTGTAGTAATTATGTCCACAAAAAATTATGTAAAAGTCTTTTTGTTATTTTGTGTCTTTTAGTCTTCCCAAGAGAGTGTCTTCCCAAGAAAGTTATGAGTGGTAGAAAGTAGGTGTTAGGTGAGTTATCTTTTGGTCTTCTTTGTGGAGCCTATAAAAGGTCATGTAATCTTTGTTTAAGACAATGAAGTGATTAGAATTTTTGGAAACCATCGTGAGGTGTGAAGCCTTGTATCTTGCGTGCTCTTCTCCGAGAAGGAGATGCGGTGAGAAGCCCCCCCGGGTGAGATGCCCGGCCATCCACTGCCCACCTCCTTTCCACCATCTTCCCTCTCACCACTCTCCCCTTCCCCACCATTGCCCGTCCCTTCCCCTTTCTCTTTCCCACAGCCACCCCCACAATGGTCTCGGGTGAGAAGCGTGGTTGCATTGTCTCCGCGACAGAGACAGGTGAGAAGCCAAACCCACGTCCTCCCACCCCGGTACTATCGTTGCCATCTCTCCAGCCACCGCCGGCCCTGTAGCCATCTCCCACCTTCCTTCTTGCCGTCCGCCTCCTTCATCCCGTCGTCATGCACCATGCCAGATGAGAGGACCCAGCCACCACCGCCATGAAAACCCTACCGCGGCACAAATGCCAACCAGACACAACACCACCCTGCCCAGCTCCCACACCCCCCCCAACCGCACCGAGCGAGCTCCGAGCACCACCCCTCCAACTCCTCGTTGAACACTTGCCACAAGCGACAGTTGCGGCTCAGCTCGGACGATCACCTCCTGGACACGGTGCCGCGTCCTCGTGGAACGGTTCCTGCCACCGGGGCACGACTCCACTGCTCGCAAGCCACCCCCAATGGTGCCGTGTCGGCCGTCCCCCTCCAAGTCCAAGCTCTCCTCCACCTGCAACACCGTGGGCAGCCGCGGCTTCACCTTGGACGATCACGGCGGGAGAAAGCTCAGAACAGAGCACCGTTTGGTGCGTCCATTCTATTCCATCATGGTGGGAGGACTGCTGTTGCAGAACCTGGCTCCCACGACCATCCCATCGCGGCTCTCTCTCTCCCCCCTCTCTCTTCTCTCCCTCTCTAATCCATTCTCTCTCTTCATTCTATCGTGAAGCTTGTGTAACAGGGAAATAAAAACAAACAACCCCTCCCCCGTGATCTCTCTCTTTCCCACTCTATCATTCTCCCTCTCTCTCCCCACTCTCTTAAATTCCCTCTCACGTAATCTCTCCCTCTCTTATCTTTATTCGCTTTCTCTCGTAAGGCTCTTTTAAAAGTGGTGAAAATGGGAAGTGCCCAGAAAAAGAAAAGGAGAGAAGTTGTTTTATGAAAAAAAATGAAAATAAAGTGACCAAAGGAAAAAGTGATGAGAAATATCAGAGAAAATGAAAAGAAAAAAAAATCGGACTCGGAAGATCGTATCACATGAAGTGGTATCAGAGCTTAGGGAATCGGGATGTTTCATCAGACCGAGATCCTGAGCTACGAGGTTCGAGGTCGAACCTCTTCCTAGCGGAGGAGTTTGATGGAATCGTCGATTCAAGATTCAAAGTTCACGGTTGAATTTGAAGGGATTAACAAGCGGCTTCAACAAAATGATCAAATAGATGTTTTTTTTAATTGGGCCACATGTATGGGCTTAATGGGTCATGTTTTATGTTTGTAGTAATTATGTCCACAAAAAATTATGTAAGAGTCTTTTTTTTATTTTGTGTCTTTTAGTCTTCCCAAGAGAGTGTCTTCCCAAGAAAGTTATGAGTGGTAGGAAGTAGGTGTTAGGTGAGTTATCTTTTGGTCTTCTTTGTGGAGCCTATAAAAGGTCATGTAATCTTTGTTTAAGACAATGAAGTGATTAGAATTTTTGGAAACCATCGTGAGGTGTGAAGCCTTGTATCTTGCGTGCACTTCTCCGAGAAGGAGATGCGGTGAGAATCCCCCTCGGGTGAGATGCCCGGCCATCCACTGCCCACCTCCTTTCCACCATCTTCCCTCTCACCACTCTCCCCTTCCCCACCATTGCCCGTCCCTTCCCCTTTCTCTTTCCCACAGCCACCCCCACAATGGTCTCGGGTGAGAAGCGTGGTTGCATTGTCTCCGCGACAGAGACGGGTGAGAAGCCCCACCCACGTCCTCCCACCCCGGTACTATCATTGCCATCTCTCCAGCCACCGCCGGCCCTGTAGCCATCTCCCACCTTCCTTCTTGCCGTCCGCCTCCTTCATCCCGTCGTCATGCACCATGCCAGATGAGAGGACCCAGCCACCACCGCCATGAAAACCCTACCGCAGCACAAATGCCAACCAGACACAACACCACCCTACCCAGCTCCCACACCCCCCCAACCGCACCGAGCGAGCTCCGAGCACCACCCCTCCCACTCCTCGTTGAACACTTTCCACAAGCGACAGTTGCGGCTCAGCTCGGACGATCACCTCCTGGACACGGTGCCGCGTCCTCGTGGAACGGTTCCTGCCACCGGGGCACGACTCCACTGCTCGCCGGCCACCCCCAACGGTGCCGTGTCGCCTGTCCCCCTCCATGTCCAAGCTCTCCTCCACCTGCAACACCGTGGGCAACCGCGGTTTCACCTTGGATGATCACGGCGTGAGAAAGCTCAGAACAGAGCACCGTTTGGTGTGTCCATTCTATTCCATCATGGTGGGAGGACTGCTGCTGCAGAACCTGGCTCCCACGACCATCCCATCGCGGCTCTCTGTCTCCCCCCTCTCTCTTCTCTCCCTCTCTAATCCATTCTCTCTCTTCATTCTATCGTGAAGCTTGTGTAACAGGGAAATAAAAACAAACAACCCCTCCCCCATGATCTCTCTCTTTCCCACTCTATCATTCTCCCTCTCTCTCCCCACTCTCTTAAATTCCCTCTCACGTAATCTCTCCCTCTCTTATCTTTATTCCCTTTCTCTCGTAAAGCTCTTTTAAAAGTGGTGAAAATGGGAAGTGCCCAGAAAATGAAAAGGAGAGAAGTTGTTTTATGAAAACAAAAGAAAACAAAGTGACCAAAGGAAAAAGTGATGAGAAATATCAGAGAAAATGAAAAGAAAAGAAAAATCTCAGACTCGGAAGATCGTATCACATCACCAGAGCTGATTCTACTCATACTTGAGCTACATTCGTCTTGTTTTTACATTTCGTTTGTTTCTGTCTTTCTTGCTTTCGATACACTATTGTTATCAAGCTGTGAGGCAGCAATTGCAGTGGAGGTTTTCACTGGACAGGTGAAGCTGTAATCCTCAGCAGGCGAGACCAAGTCTCGGACGGCTAAGCTGTATTGCCCAGCGGTTGCAGAGGATCTATTCCTCTGGTCGGCAAGCTGTTAAGCCCAGCGAAGCTGTGTATCAGCAGTTGTTGGCAAGCTGTGAAGCCCAGCTATTCAAGCTGTTAGTCAGCAGGATCCACATTCTAGTTGGAGTGTGGGGTGGACGTAGATCTCTGGATTGAGATCGAACCACCTTAAAGATCGGTGTCTACTGTGTGATTGCCTGTGGTTGTGTGATTTCAATGTGTTCCTTCTACTGCTATACAGTTGCTTATTTTAATTCCGCATTAGAGTCAACTGTGTTCTAAAATTAGACATTAGATCTATTCACCCCCCTCTAGATCCACTCACCGTGGTAATAGACTGCGTCCATCTAACATAACAGGAGGGGGGTCTGGAGGTGGCTGGGGCGAGAGAGGCTGGGGTTGGGGTGAACTAGGGTTAGGGTAGGAGTGGGGTGCGCACTTGGGAAGGTGGGAGAGAGAGATGCGGCTACTAGTTGGGAAGGGGCAAGAGAATCTAGGTTATCTTCCCTAGTTTGGGGCTGAGGTGGCAGGGATTAAGGAAGGCTATTTGAATTTTGAAAGGGCGAGGGAGAGAAATTAGGAGGATTATGATTTTCTTTGGGAGAATAGGAAAGGAAAAGGAGGGAAAGGGAGGAGGCCGTGCGAAGGAGAGGAGGGGCTTGTAGAGCTGGCTGCTCAAGTTGGAGAAAGAGGGGAGGGAATCTAGGGATAGAAGCTGATGTGGCAAGGAGGGATAAGGGAGAGGAAGGTGGGCTGCGACCCAAAGAGGGAGGAGGGAGGATGGTGCGATCCTAAGAGAGAGAGGGAGATAACTTTGGTTGGAGGATTAATAGGAAAGGAGAGTGATTGTGGGAGAGAAAATAGGAGAAAGCCTAGGAGTGGGGATTCTCTGGCTGATGTGGCAAGAGAAGAGAGAAAGGGAGAGATGGGGGGGTTCGACCAAGGCTGGGGAAGAGAGAGAGGGGGCTGTGCCCTAGAGAGAGAGAGAGAGAATGAAGGAGAGAGGGAGAGAAAACCAAGGGATTTCCTTGAACACAATTTTTTTTCATTCAATGATTCGCTGCCAAATGAGGCCCTTTGGTCCCCTATTTATAGGAGAGGCCAAGGGTTACAAATGACTATAGTTATCCCTAACAAATAAGAAAAGACCCTGCTATCCTGGGGTGAGAATAAGCAACCTATGACCCTTAACTAGACCCACTAGCTAACATGGCCTTTTGGGCCCAATTAACTGACCCTCTAAGAACTAAATGCTAATAAAAAGAAAATTACATTATAAATAAAAGAGAAAAAACCCAAAATTTAGACGGGCCTGGCCTAATGTGTTGTGCCCCTTAGCACAAGCATATGGTATCTTGTTTTGATGATAGCAACACAGTGAGAGTTTCACAGTGAGCCATTCATTGTGTTTAGTGTGCATGCATTACTGCTAGTTACTACATATGCAAACACTTGGTCGATGCATTGCATTCTGTCAGATATCAAGTCTATACATCCATTGCTTCAGTTCAATATCTGCTTTGTGCATACATTGCATCGGTGCATTGCTTCTTCTGTGCATATACTGCATCAGTGCAAACAGTTACTGCATGCGTCTGTTAAGAAGTCTGTACATTCTTCAGGTGCATCGGTGCATTGCTTCTTATGTGCATATACTGCATCAGTGCATTGCATCACATGTGTCTGTTAAGAAGTCTATACATCACCTTCTTGTTCATGCATTGCATCAAAGTCTATACAGACTTGGTCCATGCGTAAGCATAGCAAGTCTATACATTGGTAGGATGAACATTTGCAAAGTCTATACATCGCTGCATCATTCACGCTTAGAGTCTGTACATTCTTCAGGTGCATATCTCAGCAAGTCTATACATTGGACTTGAACATATAGGACGTCTGTACATCAACTAGGCAGCAAGTCTGTACAGCCCAAGTCTATACATAGCATCATATTGTTCATGCAGTGTCTTTCAAAGTCTATACATTCATGCTTGTCCATTCATCCAAGTCTGTACAGCCTTTCGCATTGGACTTAAAGTCTATCCATTTGGCAAGTCTGTACATCGGACTGTTCATGCATTCATCTCAAGTCTATACATCCGATTGTTCAGCTTATGGCTAAGTCTGTACAGCGTCTAGTGTTTCGTGCAAAGTCTGTACACTGCATTGGTTGTATAGACTTAGAGCTGAAGTCTGCACATTGCTGTCTTTACCTACGCTCAAAGTCTGTACACTACATTAGCATCTTTACCTACGTGCTGAACTGAGCAAGTCTATACATTCTTAATCTTTACCTACGCTCATCTATACATTGCACTGTAGCATGCATCTCTTCAAGTCTGTACATCGACTTAGCGCTCGCAAAGTCTGTACATTGGCCTAGCGCTCATAAAGTCCATACAATGCCATTTGTTCATGCATGTTAGCAGGTCTATACAGCCTGTGTTCACAACACAAAGTCTGTACATCACATGCTCACACAAACGCCAAGTCTATACATTAGCTTTGCTTGCATGAGCTTGAAGTCTATACATTGGATTGGCTTGCACGAGCCAAAGTCTATACATCGTGTGCTGACAAGTCCACACATCGTGAAGTCCATACATTCGTTTGCCTTGCATTGGATCAAGTCTGCACATTCATTGCTCAAGTCTCTACAGCCCTTGAATTGGCAAGTCTGTACATCGCATGCATTACCCTTCAAGTCTGTACATCGTCCTCCATCTCACTTAGCTTCTCATGCTAAGTCTGTACATTGGACAAGTCCATACATCGTGCATGCATTGTCTCATCAAGTCCGTACAAGGTCTGTCTAGAATGCATTCACTGGAGTCTAGACAGTCATGAGCAAGTCTAGACATCGTCTGGCTGCATAACGCATAGTCTGTACATACTTTCTCTTCGCATTGCGAAGTCTCTACAGCGTAAAGTCCATACAGTCATTATGCTTTCGTTCTTGGTGTTCATACTTTGCTTGATGCATTCTGCATAACACACTGCTAAGTCTATACATTGTCTTCACGTTGCAAAGTCTATACATTGTCTTCACGTTGCAAAGTTTATACAATGCATCGGTGTGCTGCATACACTGCGTCAAGTCTATACATTGCTTCGAACGAAGTCTGTACAAGGTGTCGACATTAAACTGATAATTCTTTATCTGACAGGGTCTGTTCGTTGGGCACGTGATCCGAGGTTGGAAGGGCTGACAGGATGACACGTGGCCAAAACACTTGGGTGGGAACTGTGGAAGACACGCACCCAGTGCTGCTCCTACTGTGACTGATTATAAAAGGAAGCCTTCGTCCACAGATGAAGAGAGATCGAATATTCAGGAGCCTTGAAGGAAAAGCAGAAGAGCAAAGAGCCCCCTTCGATCCAGAAAAAGAGAAAAAGAAAGAGAGAAAAGAAAGAGAGTTGAGAGAGTGAAGAGTTTGGAGATTTGTTCCTCAGATCATTGGTTCAAAACCTGATCTGAGTTTGCTCACTTGTTTGAGCTACATTCCCTGCAGGGATACATTTCCTTTTCGTTTGTTTACCTTTTTGTTTTGTTTTCGAAACTCTTGTGTTCAAGCTGTTAGTCAGCGTTTGCAGAGGTGCTGCCTCTGGACGGGTCAAGCTGTAATCCCCAGCGGTTGCAATGGAGATTCCACTGGACAGCAAGCTGTGAGGCTCAATGGATTGTAGGCAAGCTGTGAGGCCCAGCGGTTCAAGCTGTGAGTCAGCAGTAATCCACACTCAGGTTGAGTGTGGGGTGGATGTAGGTCTGGAGGACCGAACCCCCTAAAAACCTTTGTCTACTGTATGATTGTTTTGTGGTTTGCATAGTTTCTATATTTCTATCCTTGCGCAGTAGATGTTTGCTTAGGACTGTTCTTTATCTGTTCTAGCTGGTATTCGCATTGTGCCCACTATCTGTTCAGTAGAAGTTTTCATTCCGGATTTGTTTCTGCTACAGTAATTTTTTATCGGGTGTTTGATCTATTCACCCCCCTCTAAGATCACCCTTTAGCGTCCCAACAATTAGTATCAGAGCCTAACTCTTTGTGCAGGACTAACATCCTAAAGAGGAACGGCCATGGAAGCTAGAGGGTTAACAGCAGAGGGACAGTCTACTACGAAGCCACCATTCTTCGACGGATCCAACTTCCCATATTGGAAGAACCGGATGCAGGTCTTCCTCAGAGCCAAAGACTACGAGATCTGGAAGATTATAAGCAAAGGTCCCTACGAGCTACATGAGAATGAGGAATTGTGGCCCAGAGAAGAAATCAGGAAATCTACTCTGAATTGGAGCGCCATCAACGCCATTCAATGTGCACTCCATCCCACTGAATTTGATAGAGTGTCAGCCTGCAAGACGGCAAAGGAGATGTGGGATACTCTTGAGGTCATTTATGAGGGAACGTCTCAAGTGAGAGAGACACGGGCTAATATGCTAGTGACAAAGTATGAAGCATTTCGGATGAAGCCCGGTGAGACAGTGACCGATATGTATGCTCGTCTGACCATCATAACAAATGGTCTAAGAAATCTGGGAAAAGGCTATACGGATCATGACGTTGTGAGGAAGATTCTTCGATCGCTGACTCCGATATGACATACCAAAGCAACTATGATTGAGGAGTCAAAAGATCTACAGAAGATGAAGCCAAATGAGCTGATAGGCTCTTTGATGGCGTACGAGATGAATCTTCTTCAAGCTGAAGAGCTCGAATACAAGAAGCCTATTGCTCTGAAGGCCAAACATAGCTGTTCAAAATAGTCCAGATGCAATGGATCATCCAGTGATCGGAGCCAATCTGGATCAGATTTTGAAAAGGATGAACTAGCAATGATTACAAAAGAGTTCAGAAGATTTCTTAGAACAGAAGGGGAAAATGTCTACAGAAAATACCATAGCAGGAAGTAAAACAGGTATAAATTTAAACATGCTGAAAAATCTGACGATAATGCTTGTTATCATTGCAGGAAGACTGGCCACATGAAGGCTGATTGTCCAGAGTTACAGAAAATCAAAGGAAGACCATGGAAAAAAGCGCCAAAGGGAAAGGCCATAGTCAGTACATGGAGTGATGAGAAAGAAGGCACGCTGAGCACTTCCTCAGATAGTGGAAAATCAGAAAAGGACATCTGCTTGATGGCCAGGAATGGAGAAGAAGAAGAAGAGTCTGAACAGGTATCATCCCTTTTCGAACATTATACTATTTCTGATTGGGAAGATGCTTATGGAGATCTGTTAGATAAAGCGAATGATATTAAGAAGGAAAACAGACACTTGAAGAAGAAAATGAATTCTCTGGTTAATGATAAAACACTTACTGATAAAGTTGCATGTTTACAATCAGAGAATGAAAAATTGAAAAGTGCATGTTCTGAGTTTGATGAATTAAAGCATGTTGTGATTGATTGTAGGAAAGAAAATGAGTTGCTAAAAAATGTCATTGATGAACTGAAATTGTCAATTCAGAAGTTTGAAAATGAAATAAAAATTTCAAATGAAAAATATGAAGCTGTCTTGTCAGTGAATGTTGAATTGAAGAAAACTATTAAAAATCTGGAAAATGAAAATTCTGACAAAATGAAAATCATTGAAAGCATGACCCAAGGAACAGAAAATCTAAATGCCTTGCTAGGGTCAAAAGTTAATTTCAGA
Source organism: Amorphophallus konjac (assembly GCA_022559845.1). Taxonomy (NCBI): domain Eukaryota; kingdom Viridiplantae; phylum Streptophyta; class Magnoliopsida; order Alismatales; family Araceae; genus Amorphophallus; species Amorphophallus konjac. The sequence goes on from CM040119.1 coordinate 207,599,536, forward strand.
AAGGAGGGTCTCGGCTTTAATCCCTCAGCTAAAAAGAGTTTTGAACTGAAAACCATCTCATTCTTGGGAGAAAAGAATAAAGGACCACTCATAAAAATGGTCAATGAAAAATCTACTTTCAATAATGTAAAATCAAAAGTGTCCAGTGCTAAGGACAAGGGAAAGCAAAAAGTTGTAGAGCCTAGAGCTGCATGCTCTTCTTCCAAGGATAAGTCCAAGGCTAGGGGTCAGCCAGCTAGCACATCAAAACCCCAGCCCAAGGCTGCTAAGTCTCCATCACCATCAACTGCTCAGAAAAAGACCCAATATAAGTCAGTTCAGAAACCTAGAGGGTCAAAGGTGGCAGGGAGACCAAGTGCAGCTAGGAACCAATTTGCTTATCCCTATTTCCCTAGAGCCCAAGTCTATCATAACATTCATTCTCAATCACTTAATAGGTTTGGGTGGAACCCTGCATACATGAGGTCTAGGTATCAGAATTTCCCCACTTGGTATCAGCCCTATAGATCTCAGCCAGCTAGGAGATGGGATAGTCATTTTAGGACATGGAGTCCTAGTCACCAGGGGTTCTATGGTCAGCCTAGGACCAATTTGGGCCACAACTTCCAGTACACTTATTGGCCAAGGCACTGGCAGAAAAATAATAATGCTTTTAATAAAATGAATGCCAGGACTACACAAAAACCATCACAGCACCAGAAAAAGAAAGCTAAACCCGTTGGTGCTAAGAAAAAGAAAAATAACAAGAAGAACTCTCAAGCTGTAGAATCCACCAAGCCATCCACTTTCACACAAATGTGGATCCCTAAACAGTTATTGTCATGTTTTCACTCTCAAATGTCTGGTTCTATCTTGGGGCCCAAAATATCTTGGATTCCAAAACCTGCTCCCTAAGTGTGTTTGCAGGTATGCTTGGTAGCCGGGAACAAACTGATGAAATAGAAAAAGCTACTTCAGGCATATGACAAGAGGCAGGGCCAAAATTCTAAGAGCTGAAAGAAATTGGAGGCCTTGTCAACAATCTGATGCAACACCAAGGGTAAAAATAAATCAGTTAGGTAAAGCAGATAAGTGATTTATCTTCAGAATTGAATTGAGAAAGTCATGTTGATTTGGTTGTTTAAATTCTGATGTTCCCTTCTTGTCTAGCTGATCAGTCTGCATTCTAGAGACAGCTACTGAATTTAATTCTGAATAAATTTGATGTTCCTCTTCTGCCATCTATTGCACTGAGTTTGAATGGTTCATTTAATGCATATAGTTGATGCATGTGTCTAATGTCTGCATTTATCATTTGCATCAAGAAAATTGTTCAATGCATATAGGACTGCTTTGCACTGCATATATCACTTGCATAACCTTGGTATATTAAATTGTAAGCTACTAAAAGGCAGGGAAATCTGCCTGGAGGTTCTTTCTATATGTGAGATGGTCCTTGAGACCAGGTTCTTCGCCAAGTACCAAGGGTCAAGTCCTCATGTAGAACAGTGTACTGCATCATATTTGAAAAATCTGAAAAGAAATGATCATTGCATAGCATATTTTTGCATCTTGGTGTGAGGGGGAGCTGAGAGTTAAGTTCAGTACTTTGAATCCTTTTCACTTCTCATTGTCCCCATTCAATTCATTCATATTCTTTAACATCAGATGCTCTTGGACCTTCATGCCTATTGACATCACTGTTAACAATTGCTATCATTTCCCTATCACTTTCACTGAACGGCAGTACTGCTTCTGGTTTAGTTTATTGAGCTGTGGTTATTGCAATTGTTCATTTATAAGAATCACATTTACAAATTGAAAGGAACTAAAGGTTTAACTTTTATAAATTGAAGAGTTCAGTGTCTACACTTCAGAACTTGAGATAAAAGAAAACTTTTATAACTCTTAATCTCTGTCTCATGGTTAGAATAGAAAAAGTTTTTTTTAATGCCTGAATGTGTTAATCTGGAAATATCTAGAAAAGGTAAATAGAGTGTGTACTGTTTTTTAAACAATCACTCTAAAAGAAATAAGGGCAGCAGTAAATAAGATCATCAATGCAAAGAGCTGAACACAGTGACAGAGCAATGGCTGAATTGCACTGAGAAACTGTGATCTCCTCCAAAGAAGCAGGAGAATTCATAAGTCATGAAGTTCTTCAGACTACCTCTGTTCATAGGGTCAACTCTATAGGGGGAGTTGTCACCAAGTAACTGGGGGTACTGGCCTCTGATCAAGGGGTACTCTTAATGACAAAGGTGAACAATGTTCCTTGTTGGTCTTGATCTGAAATAGATCTAGTAGTTTATGCCTAGTAACTGGGGGTACCTGTCTCTGATCAAGGTGTACACCTAATGTCAACAGCATAAATGCCACTGGTCTATTCACTTAGCTCAGTTTCTGAAAATTAAAAAAAATGATGAAAAACAAACTGCTGTAACCCTTTGAAATCAAAAGTCGTTGAGTGAACATTGTTTTTCTCAATACATATTCAAGTTGCCTTTCTTGATCTTCCATGTTTAATCACAAAGGGTATTATTTCTGACTTTTCTATTAAAATCATGTGCCTTAGATTCATTGCTATAAATGGAGTCTATAACTCGTTTTCAGTGGTCAGTTGCTTTACTCTATTTTTATCACTGTTAAACCTGAATTTTTTTTTTCAAGACTGCATATTGTTGACTCTTATACTTTAACAGTTGTTTATAATCATGCTCACCTTCTGAACCATTGCTTCAACTGTTGTGTAGTGACCCCTTCTTTCTTCATGTTCTTTACCTCCTATCTTCATATTCCTTCTCAAAAGGGGAGAATCAATTCAGGGGGAGTTATTCATTCAGGGGGAGTTTGAGCTATTCTAAGGGAGATCTGCATGTATTCTGCATTTTGCACTCATGTTATTCCTTCTTTTTGATCATGTCAAAGGGGGAGAATATTTGGTTTGGTGACTCACTGTCACTTTGTTGCCATCATCAAAAAGGGGGAGAATGTTGTGCCCCTTAGGCACAAGTATATGGTATCTTGTTTTGATGATAGCAACACAGTGAGAGTTTCACAGTGAGCCATTCATTGTGTTTAGTGTACATGCATTACTGCTAGTTATTGCATATGCAAACACTTGGTCGATGCATTGCATGCTGTCAGATATCAAGTCTATACATCCATTGCTTCAGTTCAATATCTGCTTTGTGCATACATTGCATCGGTGCATTGCTTCTTCTGTGCATATACTGCATCAGTGCAAACAGTTGCTGCATGCGTCTGTTAAGAAGTCTGTACATTCTTCAGGTGCATCGATGCATTACTTCTTCAGTGCATATACTGCATCAGTGCATTGCATCGCATGTGTCTGTTAAGAAGTCTGTACATCACCTTCTTGTTCATGCATTGCATCAAAGTCTATACAGACTTGGTCCATGCGTAAGCATAGCAAGTCTGTACATTGGTAGCATGAACATTTGCAAAGTCTATATATCGCTGCATCATTCACTCTTAGAGTCTGTACATTCTTCAGGTGCATATCTCAACAAGTCTATACATTGGACTTGAACATATAGGAAGTTTGTACATCGACTAGGCAGCAAGTCTGTACAGCCCAAGTCTGTACATAGCATCATATTGTTCATGCAGTGTCTTTCAAAGTCTATACATTCATGCTTGTCCATTCATCCAAGTCTGTACAGCCTTTCGCATTGGACTTAAAGTCTATCCATTTGGCAAGTCTGTACATCGGACTGTTCATGCATTCATCTCAAGTCTATACATCCAATTGTTCAGCTTGTGGCTAAGTCTATACAGCGTCTAGTGTTTCTTGCAAAGTCTGTACACTGCATTGGTTGTATAGACTTAGAGCTGAAGTCTGCACATTGCTGTCTTTACCTACGCTTAAAGTCTGTACACTGCATTGGCATCTTTACCAACGTGCTGAACTGAGCAAGTCTATACATTCTTAATATTTACCTACGCTCATCTATACATTGCACTATAGCATGCATCTCTTCAAGTCTGTACATCGACTTAGCGCTCGCAAAGTCTGTACATTGGCCTAGTGCTCATAAAGTCCATACAATGCCATTTGTTCATGCATGTTAGCAGGTCTGTACAGCCTGTGTTCACAACACAAAGTCTGTACATCGCATGCTCACACAAACACCAAGTCTATACATTGGCTTTGCTTGCATGAGCTTGAAGTCTATACATTGGATTGGCTTCCACGAGCCAAAGTCTATACATCGTGTGTTGACAAGTCCACACATCGTGAAGTCCATACATTCGTTTGCCTTGCATTGAATCAAGTTTACACATTCATTGCTCAAGTCTCTACAGCCCTTGAATTGGCAAGTCTATACAACGCATGCATTACCCTTCAAGTCTGTACATCATCCTCCGTCTCACTTAGCGTCTCATGCTAAGTCTGTACATTGGACAAGTCCATACATCGTGCATGCATCGTCTCATCAAGTCTATACAGGGTCTGTCTAGAATGCATTCACTAGAGTCTAGACAGTCATGAGCAAGTCTAGACATCGTCTGGCTGCATAACGCATAGTCTGTACATGCTTTGTCTTCGCATTGCGAAGTCTCTACAGCGCAAAGTCCATATAGTCATTGTGCATTCGTTCTTGGTGTTCATACTTTGCTTGATGCATTCTGCATAACACACTGCTAAGTCTATACATTGTCTTCACGTTGCAAAGTTTATACAATGCATCGGTGTGCTACATACATTGCGTCAAGTCTATACATTGCTTCGAACGAAGTCTGTACAAGGTGTCGACATTAAACTGATAATTCTCTATCTGACAGGCTCTGTTCGTTGGGCACGTGATCCGAGGCTGGAAGGGCTGACAGGATGACATGTGGCGAAAACACTTGGGCAGGAATTGTGGAAGACACGCGCCCAGTGTTGCTCCTGCTGTGACTGATTATAAAAGGAAGCCTTCATCCACAGATGAAGAGAGATCAAATATTCAGGAGCCTTGAAGGAAAAGCAGAAGAGTAGAGAGCCCCCTTCGATCCAGCAGAAGAGAAAAAGAAAGAGAGAAAAGAAAGAGAGTTGAGAGAGTGAAGAGTTGAGAGATTTGTTCCTCAGATCGTTGGTTCAAAACCCGATTTGAGTTTGCTCACTTGTTTGAGCTACATTCCCTGCAGGGATACATTTCCTTTTCGTTTGTTTACCTTTTTGTTTTATTTTCGAAACTCTTGTGTTCAAGCTGTTAGTCAGCGTTTGCAGAGGTGCTGCCTCTGGACGGGTCAAGCTGTAATCCCCGGCGGTTGCAATGGAGGATTTCACTGGATAGTAAGTTGTGAGGCTCAGCGGATTGTAGGCAAGCTGTGAGGCCCAGCGGCTCAAGCTGTGAGTCAGCAGTAATCCACACTCGGGTTGAGTGTGGGGTGGATGTAGGTCTGGAGGACCGAACCACCTAAAAGCCTTTGTCTACTGTGTGATTGTTTTGTGGTTTGCATAGCTTCTATATTTCTGTCCTTGCGCAGTAGATGTTTGCTTAGGACTGTTCTTTATCTGTTCTAGATGGTATTCGCATTGTGCCCACTATCTGTTCAGTAGAAGTTTTCATTCCGCATTTATTTTTGCTGCAGTAATTTTTTATCGGGTGTTTGATCTATTCACCCCCCTCTAAGATCACCCTTTAGCGTCCCAACATAATGGGCCATGGGACATGAGCAATTTCTCCAGTAAATGGGTTGGACCACTTAGTCCCCACTTTGATGTCCCCATCATACCCCCCCGGTTAGAAAAGATTCATCCTCGAATCTTAAAGTGGGGCAACATGATCGTGATGACTGTCGAGGGTATGACAAGGGTGCGAGGCAATCGACCACGTGACGGATGTTGGGGTGCCTCTTCTCATAGGCCATGCAAAACGTATGCCATACGGGATCAACATGGAGTGGCTCCGATGGTCGGTGAAGGGCGTCGGGATGGGCCGATGGAGCCGCAATAGCAACCAAGTCGGAGTTGGGCCCGTCCTACTCTTGAGTGGTGGATTCTTGCAAGTTGATGGTCGGCCCCAGATCGGAGTGGATCGGAGTGGGATCCGTGGCGCCTTGTAGCAATGCCCACTCACATTCTTGATCTTCATACCGGGCTATCAACTCCGGGTCCGGCTTGTAGATCTCCTCCGGAATAGGCTCCGGTTCTGGCGGTGACTCAATCACCACGACTCCTAACTCCATTGGAGGGGGAGTTGTGGGTGGAAGGGGAACACATACTGGCCGGGGAGGCTGAAAGGTAGCATAAGGTGGGTCATTGTGGACCTCCGCTTGGAGAGACCGGCTGGGGTAAACGTGTTGCCGGTGAGAAAATAGCCGGTCGACGCGGGCTATTCTTCGATCTATGCGGGCCTTGATGGAGTCCAATGTTGCTGACATCTCCCCGAACTTGGCCATGACAATAGCAAATGTGGCGGGATCCATCCGGCATTGAGGGCGTAGTCGCACACGGCCTAGGACCCGACTTGGCTAGAACAAGTCAGTGAACTTGCTCTGATACCAAATTTGATGCGGGACGAGCGCGCGCATAGGAATGTCGACCGCAGCTTCTGGAGCGAATCTATCAGTACAGCCTTATGGCACTACACTCCACGCAGGGAGGGGATCACAGGGATGGGATAGATCAATACAAAACTACCCTCACGCAGGAGGGGGGAGCAAGGGGAAGGGAGATATGCAAACAAATGCTACACGCTGCCCTGCTGGATAGAACTGCAAAGCTCGGAAAGGTACGCCACGCACGGGACTCCAAACGTGATGCCGCGAGCACCAAAACATTGCTGGAGAAGTCCAGAGGCGCTCCTGAAAGTTTTGCATTGCTCTGAGGTCTCTGGAGGACGTGGCCGGCCGAAGAAGAGGTCATGCACGAATCTGTCCTGCTGGACAGATCTGCGCAGTCGGCGTGCAAAGGGTGGCACGCTCTCCACGGAACTCCTAATAATACGAGACCAGCGAGGTTGGATAACAGACTGGGAGGTCTACGTACCCTCAAGAGATGGCGGCCATTGGATCACCGAGCCGGGTGTGGTTGCAGTTGTGGTGAGCCTCTGATTTCTGGGCGAGCATCCAGACAGAGGTGCAATGGCCATGGTGGAACTTTCTTTTGGGACATCAGAACGAGATGAAACCACCTGCGTTGGTTTCGTGTCGTCAAGGGGCATAACTTTACTGAAGACGCCTCGGGCCGATGACGAGCAGGCTTGGCGTTGCACGCTCTGCAAGGTGGGCACACAATCTGGGCAGACTGGGTTGCACCTAATCTGTGCAGTTTTGGGAGAATGAACGCCACGATCAGTGTTGACATCAAAACGGAGTGATTCTACCTCTGGCGCGTCAAGGGTTGGAGTAGCACAAACTCTCAGAAGGGAGTTTGGGCTGAATCACGCTAGGGAAGTCGGTGTAGCCTCTGCCAAGAGGACCTTAGGTTCTGGCTTGAATTTGGCGCAGCCATACAAGAATGGGCGACACGATCAGTGTCGATGTCAGAATGAGACGATTCCACCTCAGGCACGAAGTGGACTCGGAGACGTACAACTTCACAGAAGGAAGCTTGGGCAGGTTTGTGCTGTAGACGACGGTGGGGTCGCTGCAAACTCGGCCAAGCTTCTGCTATGGGACAGAGAACTGCAGAACAAGAAGATCTCGACAGTTGATGACGAAGGCGGAGCCGTTGGATGCCGGAGTCGCCGTGGACGCTCCTGGAAGGGGATGGGGCGTATGTTGCAGAGGGGAGGAGTGTCTGGAGGTGGCTGGGGTTGGGGCGAACTAGGGTTAGGGTTGGGGTGGGGTGCGCACTTGGGAAGGTGGGAGAGAGAGAAGCGGCTACTAGTTGGGAAGGGGCAAGAGAATCTAGGTTATCTTCCCTAGTTTGGGGCTGAGGTGGCAGGGATTAAGGAAGGTTATTTGAATTTTGAAAGGGCGAGGGAGAGAAATTAGGAGGAATATGATTTTCTTTGGGAGAATAGGAAAGGAAAAGGAGGGAAAGGGAGGAGGCCGTGCGAAGGAGAGGAGGGGCTTGTGGAGATGGCTGCTCAAGTTGGAGAAAGAGGGGAGGGAATCTAGGGATAGAGGCTGATGTGGCAAGGAGGGATAAGGGAGAGGAAGGTGGGCTGCAACCCAAAGAGGGAGGAGGGAGGATGGTGCGATCCTAAGAGAGAGAGGGAGATAACTTTGGTTGGAGGATTAATAGGAAAAGAGAGTGATTGTGGGAGAGAAAATAGGAGAAAGCCTAGGAGTGGGGATTCTCTTGCTGATGTGGCAAGAGGAGAGAGAAAGGGAGAGATGGGGGGGTTCAACCAAGGCTGGGGAAGAGAGAGAGGGGGCTGCGCCCTAGAGAGAGAGAGAGAGAATGAAGGTGAGAGGGAGAGAAAACCAAGGGATTTCCTTGAACACAATTTTTTTTCATTCAATGATTCGCTGCCAAATGAGGCCCTTTGGTCCCCTATTTATTGGAGAGGCCAAGGGTTACAAATGACTATAGTTATCCCTAACAAATAAGAAAAGACCTCGCTATCCCGGGGTGAGATTAAGCAACCTATGACCCTTAACTAGACCCACTAGCTAACTTGGCCTTTTGGGACCAATTAACTGACCCACTAAGAACTAAATGCTAATAAAAAGAAAATTACATTGTAAATAAAAGAGAAAAAACCCAAAATTTAGACGGGCCTGGCCTAATGGGCCATGGGACATGAGCAATTTCTCAAGTAAATGGGTTGGACCACTTAGTCCCCACTTTGATGTCCCCATCATTTCGATTCCTGAGTCATTTCTGACCAAGACCGAGCTAACAGTGGATGGAGTTGCCGAGAGGTAGAGATGTAGAGCTTCACCTGGAACGGGCTTGGACAGCTCCGGGGGTGAAGCCAGGAAATCCTTAAGCTCAGCGAACACCTTTTGGCAATCCTCATCTCATGCGAACGTAGCAGATGCCATTTTGGGCCCCCTCAACAGCTTGATGAAGGGTAGGCAATGTTCGGCCGCACGGGACAGGAACCGGTTGAGCGCAGCAATGCGCCCGGTAAGGCGTTGGACGTCCTTGGTGCAGGTGGGGGGCCGCATGTCCAGGATGGCCTGGACCTTGTCGGGGTTGGCCTCGATCCTGCGCTGGGTGACTAAGAAGCCCAGGAATTTCATGGATCTTACTCCGAAGGCACACTTGGTGGGGTTGAGCTTCATATTGTATCTCAGGAGATTGTTGAAGGTCTCTGCTAGGTCGGTGAAGTTATCCTCGACCTTGGGGGTCTTGTCGAGCATGTCATCAATGTAGGCCTCGACGTTCCAACCGAGCTGTCCCTCGAACATGTGGTTGACCAGCCTCTGGTACGTGGCTCCGGCGTTCTTTAATCCGAAAGGCATCCGGGTGTAGCAGTGCACGCCGAAGTTGGTGATGAAGGCGGTCTTCTCGATATCTTCTTGATCCATTCTGATCTGGTGGTAACCTGAGTAGGCGTCTAGGAAAATGAGTATCTCGTTGCCCGAGGTTGAGTCAACCAGTTGGTCGATGCTCGGTAACGGATAGCAATCTTTCGGTGTAACTTTGTTCAAGTCGGTGAAGTCCACGCACATTCACCACTTTCCGGAAGCTTTTGGCACTAGGACGACGTTAGCCAGCCACGTCAGGTACATGATCGATCTAAAAAGACCAGTCTTTTGCCCCTTGGTGACTTGCTCCTTGATGACCATCTGCTTCATTGGCGCGTGCTTCCTTCTGCATTGTTGCACGGGCTTCACGGTCGGGTCGAGGGTGAGCTTATGCATCACTGTCTCTTCCGGTATCCCTGGGAGTTGATAATCAGACCATGCGAAGACTCAAATGTACCCGGAAAGAAATTCTTTGTGTTGCTACTGAACCTCGGATGGTAGGTCGGCTCTAATCTTTACTCCTAGGGTCAGGCCGTCGTTTAGGAAAACCGTTAGCAACTTGCCTCCAGGCTCGGATGTTGCGGGTTTTTCCTCGACTTCCCGGGGGCCCTTATTCTTCTCGTCCGGCCTTGTGGCTTCGACCGAGATATTATAGCACCTTCTAGCCATCGCCTGGTTGCCCCGGATTTCCCCCACCCCATGTTTAGTGGGGAACTTTATCTTTTGGTGATAGGTAGAGGGCACCGCTTTCGTTCGGCTAAGGATCCCTTGGCCGAAGATTTCGTTGTATGCTATCATACCCTTGATCACTATGAAGTCCACCATAACCGTAACGGTTTTGGGTGGGGTGCTGAGAGTAACCGGCAGGCTCAGGGCTCCCTCGGGATAAGTGGCCTGGCCATTGAACCCGTAAAGAGGGGTTTGGATCCGGCGGAGTTTAGACGGATTCTCCCCCATCTTAAGAAAGCACTCATAAGACAATACATCAGGGGCACTTCCATTGTCAACTAGAATTCTATCTACGTTACAATGGTTTATTGTAGCCGATATAATTAGGGCGTCGTCATGCGGGGTGGTCAGCCCTTCCAGGTCTTGGTCGGAGAAGACTATGACCTGGGGCTCACTTGGTGGGGCCTTGGGAGGCTCGATGGCTCGGCTCACCCGCTCAGCATGACGCTTCCTTCCTCGGCTACTATCGCCTCCTAATGCTGCTCCTCCAGCGATGACATTGATGTGGACCCCGCGAGGGGCGTTGTCGATCTCCTCCGGGGCGTCTCGGTCTTCCTTATGCCCGGCCACGAATTGGGAGAGGTGTCCCTGGTGGACGAGGCACTCGATCACATCCTAGAGTTGGTGGCAATCGCTGGTATGATGCCCATGATCGCTGTGAAACAGGCAGTGCTTGCTGCGATTGCGGCTCTTCGACCTCATTGGCTCGGGTTGGCGGAGGAGGCCTGAGCCTTTGATGTCTTCATAGATATCGTACACCGGAGCGGTTAAGGGAGTGTACCGCTCATACTTCCAAGACAGTTCTTTGTGCTCCCAGTCTCGGTTCCGCCTTTTTCCTTGTCCCGAGCTTGACTCGGGTGCTCACTTCTTGTCCCCCTCCCGACCGGAGCCGTTTGCGCCTCAGCATGTGCTGAGAACTTCTTCGCACTAAGCATGGCATAAAGCTAGAGTCACTAGCTCGGCAAGGGTCGAGGGAAGGTGGAGGATAAGTTCGCGATGGATGTTCTCGTCTCGGGTGCCTTCGGACAGCGTGGTTATGGCCGAGGCTACATCCAGGCGTGGGATTCTCAAGGCTTCTAACTTGAACCGGTTGATATAAGCCCGGAGTTTCTCCCCTTGCGCCTGTTTGAGAGTCAATAGCCCCGCTACCGACCTTGGGGGGCCGCTGCCGGTAAAACTCTCCTCGAACACTCGCCCGAACTGCTTGAAGTCCCGAATGGATCCGGGGGAGAGGGCTCGGAACCATGCTTGGGCGCCTTGGACCAGGGTGGTCACGAAGGCTCGGCACTTGATGGCGTCAGACGCACTGTGAAGGGTCATCAGGACGTCCAAGTTGTCGAAGTGGTCGGCCGGGTCGCCCTGGCTGTCATAAGGCTGAAAGGTCGGGAAGGGGATTCTAAGAGAAACCTCTGCCTTCAAGATGTAATAGAGGAACGGGGATTTCTCCTCATCCTCCGCGGGGGAGGTTTTCTGCAGGGCGCGTAGGGCGCGCTCCTGCTCTGCGAAGTGTCTCTCGAACTCCACTAGCCGGAGAGATAGCTCCGGCTGTCGCTGCACCGTGGGGCTGGGGGGGTGTCCAGGCGTTCCCCAGGGACTTCGATCTCTGGGTGCAGACGGTGTGCCCCAGGTTTTCCACTTTTCGGCATGGAGGAGGCCTCTTGCTTCGGAGGAGGGGCTGAAGGTCCTCTTGACCTATTGTGAATGAGCCGCCATCCTCGGAGGGTGAAGCGGCCTCCCACAGTGTGCTGGGATGCATTCTCGTGGGGGGGGGGGGCTTTCCAGAGGGGAACGTGACAAACCCTACTTAGACGATATGTCCAGGGTAGAGGCAGAAATAGAGCACTGTTGTCGACTCGACATCATGTCGAAACCAACCAACCTGGGTAAGACATAGGGTCTGGGCTAGGGTAGAACATAGCTGTTGACTTGACAGGCTGTCGAGGTCAACCAACTCGGCAAAGATGTGGGGTCTAGGCCAAGGGAGGAATATAGGATATAGATGTCAACCTGACATCATGTCAGAGCCAACGAACTTGGCAGAGGCATGAGGCCTAGGCCAAGAGGAATATAGGATATAGATGTCAACCTGACGTCATGTCATAGCCAACGAACTTGGCAGGGGCGTGAGGCCTAAGCCAAGGGAAGAATATAGGATATAGACGTTGACCCGACGTCATGTCGAAGCCAACGAACTTGACAGAGGCCTGAGGCCTAAGCCAAAGGAAGAATATAAGTTAGGTGTTGACTCAACGTCATGTCGAAGCCAATGAACTTGGCAGAAGTGTAAGGCCTAAGCCAAGGGAAGAATATAAGATAGGTGTTGACTCGACATCATGTCGAAGCAAATGAACTTGGAAGAGACATGAGGCCTAAGTCAAGGGAATAATATAGGTTAGGTGTTGACTCAACGTCATGTTGAAACCAACGAACTTAGTAGAGGCGTGAGGCCTAAGCCAAAAGAAAAATATAGGATAGGTGCTGACTCGATGTCATGTCGAAGCCAACGAACTTAGTAGAGGCATGAGGCCTAAGCCAAGGGAAGAATATATGTTAGGTGTTGACTCAACGTCATGTCAAAACCAATGAACTTGACAGAGGCGTGAGACCTAAGCCAAGGGAAGAATATAGGATATGTGTTGACTCGACGTCATGTCGAAGACAACGAGCCCTGCCCCAACAGGAAGTTTGAGGCAAGGGTAGAACAGAATACCAACGTTGACTCGATGGAACGTCAAAGTCAACCAGCTCTGCGAAGATGAGAGGCCCAGACCCAGAGCTGGATAAAGACGTCCACCTGATGAGATGGCGAGGTTTACCAACCTTGGTCAGACGAAGGTCTGAAACAAGGGCATAATATGTAGGATAGATGTCAACCCGACTGTTGACACCCGTTTTATGACCAATAAGTTGGGTCATCTCCTTATCTATTTTTATGATGTCCTAGGTTGTTCGCTGATTATTGGGCCATTTTGGTCACATCTTGGCCTTATTTCTATGGGTTGTTCTCCCTGGTTGGACCTAACTTCTCTGATTTCTCATCATTTCAGCTTATTAGGCCTGGATAAGGGCTAATAAGGATTTTATTGATGGTTAATACGAAGATTTGTCGCTCTTTATCTCTTTTGCCACGTCTACCAGCCTAACGGTCTATCGCGTGACCGCTAGGTGGTCGTTGGCGGTCATTTGCTAAACTGTTAGGCATGTAGAGAGTCCTGTTGGGTTTCTTTGGTCTTATCTCTTTGTGGATGACTGAGCCATGCAGTCTATCGGTCGACCGTTTACTGTGCCTTGCGGTCTATTGCAAGACCGTTGGGGGAGACAGAGAGTCCTACTCTCTCTGTTCTTCCTCTCTTCGGCCGTGGTCAAACTAGAGTCCTTGATTTGTTAATTTCTCTCTAGAAAGAGACTCTCAGAAGCTTCTGTTTATTTCTATGGACTCTTAAGAGTATTATCTTCGAGATTTATCTAGGTTCAGGCCTATTTTTGAGTCATTATCTCTCCAACTCGACCTAGGGTTTGAGGGTCTATAAAAGGAACCCTTGACTTCATGGCTTTAGGGGGAGATCTCTGCAGCTTCCATAGAAGTGCTGCTACATCCTATAGCGAGTACCAATCAGGGAGAAGTATGTTCTACGTCCTTAAGGCTTCTGGTCCAAGGAGTATTGAGTTCCATTGGTTTAATTTGTCTTTCTTTCTTAGTTTTTCCCCCTTTCTCTTGCATCTTCATAGCATATTCCCTCTTCTTCTTCCACGTTCATCTGCACCTTCATCACGTTTTTAAACATCCTCCTACTCTTTTCCACGCCCCACAGGGGTTAAAAAATCACTAACACCCCAGGTATTCACCCTTCCTTTTATGCACTTTAGCTTAATTGCATTATAGATACTACACTAGTCCAAGTGCTTATTGGGTTGCTTTTTCTTTGTGTGTAGATTCTCTTGCAGGTTTACAGAGCTTATTGTACAAGGCCTAGCTCTTCTGGCCGACAAGGAGGGGTGGAGATACAAGTTCCACGTCGCTATTCTGGGTGTCCTTGCGGCTGTTTGGAAGACCGTTTGGTGATCTCAGGCAGTCTATTGCAGGACCGTTGGACGTCGCTTTGCGGTCGTCTGAAGACCATTTTCCGCAGCGCCTGGTTTCTTTCTCCCGTGGGCAAGTGGCTTTACTCAACTCTTTCCAAGGTACATAGTGTGGCTTTATTGCATTATTTATCTTGGTGGTGATCACGTTCTTCTTTCCTTGGGTATTTGTCATCTAGTTCATTATCTCTTCTATTTTCTCTTTACTTTTAGTTGCTCCACACCTACATTGTGTGCTTTCCTTTTTAATCCTTTGCTCCGCGCCCCGGCATGTGTTTTCCTTTATTTTCTACACTGTTAAGATGACATGCCCACGAGTTTCATGCTTGATATTGATTGCTTGAGTTAGTGCATCACTCACTCACTTTATTTCACATCATATCTATCATCATCAACACACATCACAAAATAATATCTACAACCTCATATTTTTTTGGCGATCACGGTGGGACATCTAATGCCAATCGTGTTGAGTTGCTATTTGACCTGTTGTTCTTTGTTGATCCCAGTTGCCCTTGTGTCTTTCTCGGTTTTCCCATTTTATTCCCTGTTGTTTTATGCTCTCTGGTCCCCTAGCCGTCTCCTCCCTGGCCGTTTCTGGCCTAAAAGCGGTCTAGTGATAGACCGTCTTATCTATTAGAGGTCTCCTATAAGGCCATTTCTCCAGTTACAGGTACGCACACCGAGGTTGTTGTTATTTCTATAGTTTTTGCTGTGTTTATCATTCCTAGGTGCTATCTGGTCTCCTCCTTGTGTTATAGCATATCCTCATATCATTATTTGCATATTGTTTGCTAGTTTCTAAGCTAGAAGTTGCATGCAGTCCGGTGCACATAGGATCATTCATCTTTCATATCATAGTTGCATTCCCACCTTGGTGTGTGATCCTCTCACCTTCATATTTCTTGGGATCGACTAGGTGACCACATCGGGGACCTCCATAAGTCCCCGTGAGCCATAGATTCCTACACCAACGTCGGGCCGGTTGTACCTTTGCCACCCCGTGTCTTGGTTGCATAAGCAAGGGAGAGTTTACACCTAGAGTTACCCAAGTTCCCAATATCCTTCCCATTAAGAACCTATTGTTAGAGAGAACATTTTAATTGAAATTACTAAGGTTCTAAAGGAAGTGATAAATAAAACTTGTGCAGCATTATAACTTGGTTGACTTTGGTTGCCTTTCATCCCTTTCTTATTTATTTTAGTTTTGAAGTCATCTTGTCTAGTTACTCATTTGTGGTTGTTTGAGTTTTATTTTTAAGGTGTCACATTGCATGTGGAGTTGCTTTCGATCCTTAGGTTCATCTCCTAGGAGCAATTTCTCGTTCAATTCTTACTCTAATCCTTTGTTCGAGTCCAACATGTCTTCCTACGATCTTCCCCATTCCCATGAGAAATCTCTTCCCCAGGGTCCCTTAGAGGACCCGCCCAGGGTCATCCAACTTCAACCCGGAGAAGGGTCCGTCCCTCCCCCATCCTCTGTCTCCATGGAGGGCGCGCAACCCTCCCTTTCCACCAACAATCCCACCGGTCACATCTTGCAAATGATGGCCCAGTTGGATCCGGCCCAACCTCAGGCCCTTTAACAGACCTTGTAGGGGTCCAGTGCCCGATCTCCCACTATTGCACAGGGTCTGTCCACCACCTCCATCTCTCAGTCTAGGGTTAATGGGCCCGGGGTTTCACCCATTCCTATTGATCTTACCCCGGTCTAGCCCAAGATCCTTCGATTCTCCAGTTTGGAGGCGGGCCAGTCCTCTGGCTCAGCCCCTCAAATCCTCGATAAAGGGAAGACCATTCTTCCCTTATCCACCCAGACTGATTCTTATGGGTTTGTTCCATCGACGCCACAAGTCCTTGTTGCCCTGGCCGATTTCACTCGCCCTCAGTAGGGGCGGCCCATGTCCACTCCAATTTGGGTCATCCTTCGATCCAATACCATTCTTATGGGCCTCCCCCTCCTACCGTCTACCCTTCGGCTCCTCACCTTGAGCTTACTCCTTTCACCCCACCTACTCTATCTCGGGAGCAAGAACTCCTCGATAAATGGGCCACCATGCAACAACAACTCGACTTCCTTCAAAAGCGGGTTGGCCCACAATCCTTGGCAGATGTTACAGTTCCCAGTTTCCACAACATTCGATTCCATCCTCAATCTGAGCTCCCTACATACCGCAAGTATGATGGGAACATCAACCCTTTTATTCATGTGAGGGATTTTATGTATGAGTCGGCGCATTTCTAGTATGATGATCGCCTTATGGCATATCTATTCCGCCGATCGCTAGATGGAGTTGCACTGGAGTGGTTCTATGCCCTGCCATTAGAAGATGCCGAAAGCTTCAAGGTTGTGAAGGAGAAGTTTATCCAAAGGTTCTAGGACCCGATCGGCCCGGAATATTCACTCATAGATCTTGTGGCCGAAAAGATGAAAGCCGATGAGGACATTGCTACTTATGCCAACAGATTAAGGCAGATGGCCGCCCGTGTGCCAGGTCATATTCCGGAAGAGGAGAAGGTCAAGTTGCTCATATCCAATGCTACACCTACTTTCCGCAACATATTGGCCATGAATGATATTGCCAACATGCACCAACTTTATAGCCGGGTGAGATTTATTCAGACCCAGTTCAAGGACTCCCCTATCAACTCTCTCTTTGAGGCCCAAAAGCCCAAATACAATAGAAAACCTCAGGGGCCTGTCACCGAGGGAGTCCAAACCAATGAACAAGTGCAAGCCGTTGCATTCCCCTTCCCTAACCAGTCCACTCCGCTCCACCTTCCACAAACTCCGCGTAATCCCCAAGTCCCCACTCCTCAAAATCCTCAACCCACTTTTCACGCTCTACAAAATGCCCAGCCTACCTTCCCCACTCCACAAAATATCTTTCCCGCTCCACAACAGCCGCAATAACCTCCGTAATATCACCATGTCCCTCCACCCAACGGCTACACAAATAAACGCCCGGCTCCGAAGAGAGCACAATACTGTCCTTTGCCCGAGTCCCTTACAAACATCTTCTCTGCTCTCATGTCAATAAGTGCAATTCAGCTCCCTCCGGAACGGCCCAACTGGAACCCGGCCGTTGACCAATCCAAGTATTGCATGTTCCATAGGTAGCCCGGGCACACCATTGAGAGGGTTGTTTTCAGTTCCGAGATCTGGTGTATGATTTACATGAAGGGCAACGCATTGACTTGGCCAAGATGCATAAGGCCATTGTTGAAATAAAAGAGAAGAGAAGGCAAGCACCGAGGTAGCAAGTGCAGCAACAAGCACTGCAGCTACAGCCACCGTAGCAGCAGCAGCCTGTCTAGGACTTGGGTATCCACCAAAACCCCATGCCAAATAATCCGCCCGCTCCACCACCTCAGCCACCAGCAACAGCTCAGGTTAATCTTGTTCAACCCCCGACTCCCGACGCTGGGTGGTCCTACGATGATGAAGCTTCAGTACAACGGCTCATGGCCCTTCTTCACCTTCTACCATCGTCATCCTCCCGCTTAACCATCAAACCCCTCCATCTTCCACGTCCGCCAAACCCCTCATCCTACCACCGGCTTCCCCTATTATTCCATCCGTCTCCACTCCACCGCAAATGCCTACCCCCGTTATTTCCTTGCTTCCACCTAACCCTTTACCCATCATTCTCCCTCCACAGCCCATTATCTCCACCACTACTCCCGTCGACTCTAGTATCTCCACCACTACTCCCGTCACCCCCATCATCTCCACCACACCATTCATCCATCCCATCGAGCCTATTAAGCCGCTAATCTCAAGCCCATCTGATGCCGAGCCAGCCCAGAACTTTGCCCTGTGGAGCGGGCATTTGTTCCATAGAAACTATCCTTTCACCGGTACCTCCGCACCCAATCCCTAGTCCTCGCAACAGGGTGCTGATCAAGAGGAGGCAGATCCACTGCCAGTTACCCAATATGATTTGCTACATCATCTGGACAGGGTGCCCGCTAAGATTTCTGTGTTAGAGCTGATCAAGAGGTCCACACTTCACCAAGATGAACTCCGGAATTTCCTGCAGAAAGTTATAGTAAACGAGGACATGGCGGTGGACAGCTTACCGATAGCCTTGGCGACCGTCTCCAAAGGGCCAGCAATCACATTTTCTGAGACTGAACTAGCACCTCCCGAGGCTCGCCAGATGCCGCTATGCATTTCTATCATCCTAAATAAAGTAAGTATAGATGCGGCGTTGGTAGACACATGGGCCTCTATTAATGTCTGCCCTCTCAGCACTTTAAGGGCCTGCAACTTGTCAAAAGATTTACTAAGGCCAACCCCCACCACCATTGCAGCATATGATAATTCCAAAAGAGCATGTCACGGGGTAGTCACCATTCAAGCTGAGCTTGGGCCTCTCACTATGCCAATTGAATTTTATGTGCTGGATATTGACCCTATGTTCAGGGCTATTTTGGGTCATCCGTAGATTGACAATCTTAATGTCGTGCCGTCCACTGCCCACCAATGTCTCAAATTCCCTTTTCAAGGGAGGGTGGTCATGGTAAAAAGCATATACACGATCCAGTCTGTCAAAGCTGTCTCTGAAAAGATTCTACCAACACTATGGCCCAGTAATCGGCCCGTTATTTCAGTTTTAGACCTAGATTTTGCATGGGCCTATGCACCGCATAAGCCCACCACCATGCCGGTGAACGTCAGAGTGAAGCCCCTGATACGGGATTCTAAGGTCTAGATCATCATATTAAAACTAGGCTACCAACCGGGCCGAGGTCTCGTCACACTGTTACAGGAAAGACCAAGCTGGTCCCCAAGGGCAAGAAAATGAACAGAAGAGGCCTCGATTATCGAGAGTCCTCACTCTCGGTTTTGGGCGACTCAGGGCCATTAACCTGGACCTATCACCAACATTTTGTCAAAGGTCCTCTCCAGCCAGGCACATTGGAAGCATCACCAAGTCAGCCCAAGAAAAAAGATACAGCTTATACAGTTGTCAGCCCGTCATTGCTGCCAAAGGCGTCTGTTGATGATATGTTCGATTTTATCCAGGCATTTGCAAGATTATTTCATGAAGAAGACAGTTGCTAAAGGAGTCAGGAGGTGCGGCTTGTGCATTTTGAACAGAAGAAGCCAGACATCCGTGCGCGGGAAAAGGGGAGCTCACCCGTCATTTTCACTTGGTCTCCTTCCTGTTTGATGTCTCTCCTTCAAAAGCTGGAATTTATACCCCGATCACCTCCTCTCTTGGTTGATCTGTTTCTATTCGAGATTCCTACTAATTTTCTCATCATTAGAACATGCAGCTGCTGCCCTCCGGTTGATCTATCTACTCATTTCTTCTCTTCCTCTGATCCCTTCTTCGATCTTTTCTGTCCGTCCATGTGTCCCCTTAGGCTCCCTCCTTTGCCTTCCTCTCCACCTCGTTGCATGATCTCCACTGATCTCCAAAAAAAATGTCAATTTTGAAACAGAGGTCTCAGTGGAAGATTACGATATCTTCTCTCCATCCTCCTCCCAGGGGCATGAGGCCCATGTTGTCTCCCTCCCACTAGATTTTCTCTCTCCTAGGTTAGGCATAGGGTTCGTCGAGTCTAGAGAAAGTAGAGTCTGTTGGTCTAGAGAAGTAGGGTCTTGTTCTAGGTCATCCAACCCATCCTTGCCTGAGCCGCACCCACTGGCGCGACATTCTAATTCCATTCCTGATAGGTTCTTGCAAGATCTAGCACAGCGATGCCGTGCTCTTCTTAAATGCCCAGAGTTCATAGCTACCACGATTGTGATCGAAGTAGAAGAGGAGCAAGGCAGGGTGTGGAGCGACGATGGACTGGGAGTCTATGAAGTCATGGATGAGAAGGACCCGGTCAATTGTGAGGACAACGATGTAGATGACGCTGTCGACTTGTATGCGCAAGGCTTAAAAAGATTTGATGAGCCATCGTCAGCAGTGGATGAACCTACGAAAGAAATAAATCTGGGAACTGAAGAGGACCCCCGGCCTATTATTATTGCCGCTAGTCTCCATCCAAAAGTTGAATAGTAGTTAATCAAAGTCCTAATGGAGTATAGCGATTCTTTTGCCTGGTCTTACGAGGACATGCCGTGTCTTGACCCCTCCTTGGTGGAACACCGACTAGTACTTAAGCTAGGGGCAACGCCCATGAAATAGAAGTTGAGAAGATTTCACCCCTACATGGCCTTGAGGATGAAAGAAGAGGTCGACAAATTACATAAAGCTAGGTTCATTAGAGTTGTTTTGTATCCCTAGTGGGTGGCGAATATAGTCCGTCTTATGAAGAAGGATGGGAAGGTGCGTATTTGCATTGATTTCAGGGATCTAAACAAAGCATATCCTAAGGATGATTTTCCGCTGCCTCGTATAGACGCGTTGGTGGACAACACAGTCGGGTACGAAGCTTTGTCATTCATGGATGGTTATATAGGATACAACCAAATCCGTATAGCTCCGGAAGATCAAGAGAAAACCTCCTTCACCATGCCCTGGGGCACGTATTGCTACGTGGTGATGCCGTTTGGGTTGAAGAACGCTGGTGCCACTTATCAAAGGGCGATGATGGCTATATTCCATGATATGATGCATGTTTACATGGAAGCTTATGTGGATAATATCTTGGTAAAATCGAGGTTGAAAGAAGAACACCCCGCTATTCTGGCTAAGGTGCTTCAGAGAGCTAGGGAGTATAAATTGAAAATGAATCCAAAGAAATGTGTTTTTGGAGTCTCATCAGGCAAATTGCTAGGCTTTATAGTTAGCAAAAGGGGGATTCAGATTGATCCAAACAAAGCAAAGGCCATCATGGACATGCCTCTGCCTAAGAATATTACGGAACTTCGAGGATTGATTGGACTATTGTAGTTTATTGGAAGATTCATATCCCAGCATTCTCAGATGTGCCGCCTGTTTTATGAACTGTTAAAGGTAGGGGTCAAATTTGAATGGAATGAAGACTGTCAAAAGGCCTATGAGGATTTAAAGGTATATTTATCCAATCCTCCGATTTTGCAACCTCCTGTCCCTGGGAAACCTTTAATCCTATACATTTTTGTTATCGATGATTCCCTAGGAGCTATCTTGGCACAAGTAGATGAGGAAGGCAAAGAGCGGACATCTTATTATTACCTCTCCAAGTTGTTTAACCCGGCAGAGGCCAAGTATACTGCCATAGAGAAAACTTGTGCCGCCTTGGTTTTGGTAGCTCAGAAGCTAAAACACTACTTTTTAGCCCACCCGGTTAGGCTGATCTCTAGTATGGACCCTGAAGAGGGGCGATCTCGCGCCGATCCTGAGCTGGAGAAGATGATCACCGAATAGTGAACTGCAAGGAAGGAAAACGGATAAGGGGGCCTAGGGATGGTTTCCTAGGGAAAACCCTCTGATGCCTAAGTCAGTAGAGCAGTGGTGGAAGTTATGAAGGGAGGAGAAAGGAGATGCACGAGATGCCTTTCCACCAAGGTGGTGAAGTGGTTCCTGCTCAGGGAGTTTTAGGCGTGTGTTGGCCTTACCTTTCGCTGGAGGGATTCCAAAGTTTAAATAGTGCGCCGGTCTCATGAGTCCCGTAAGCTGAGGAGTTTCATGCGGGAGTTGCGTCCCTGACGTGGGCTCTTTACGTCCTCATCGTGGGGTCTTTACGTCCTCATTGTGGGATCTTTATAGCCTTGTAAACTCCTGCTCATAAAGGGCTCTCAACGGAAGTGTGGATAAGCAATCGTCGATCGACCCAAGTATGAAGAGTGCCGGCCCTGTCCGGGTGAGGGGTATAGCTCGGGTGAGGCTCGGTCGGAGTGGGCGAGGGGCGCCAGCCCTTATCCCGACAAGAGGGATGAGTCGGGCATGGGTCTTCGTCCGACCGGACCGACGCTAGGGCCTTCCGAGCCAAAGGGCTACCGAGGAAGTGCCTGATTACAAGTGATCTTATTGGGCTTTTATGCTAAGTGGCCCCTGAGTGACGGTGTGGACAACAAAAAATGACGATGATGATCATACGACACTCGCGTCTACGCGTTCAAGCGCAAGTCGAAGATGAGAGGGCCGAACAAACCCATACCTCGCCCAACCAGGACGAGAACTCACTTGGTGGTCCGCCATCCGTCAAGGAAGCCCCCGGGCAGAAGATACGGCCACAACTCTACGACCGGCCATGTCGAGAGCAGAATCAAAGAAAAGGCGGGAACTCGGGCACAGCCCGGCTTGCACCGAAAGTCACGCAAAGTCTGGACCGAGCCCCAAAAGCTACGAACGGAACATTGCGGAGGCCATGCATCTTAACTAAAATATTTCGGGAATGCCAACGTTCATATAAATGGCCACGCTTCTGAGAAGAATCACTTTGAGGCTTAAAACGGTGCCGTAGAGCATCAATCTGGCGCGCCCCTTGCTTTGTTAATACAGCGCACCCCCTTTATGCTCTAATACGGTGCCCCTTTGCAAATGTTTAATCCAGCGCGCCCCCGGCCACGCCGTTTTAACCGAAGTACCCATTTGCCTATTTTTAAAAGCGTCTCCTTCAAATGCTAAAGCGGTGTGGCCATTTGAAGGCCAAAAACTTGATACGGCGCGCTACTTTTGGAGAACCCATCACAATATCTTCTTCTTAATATGGCGCGCCAAATGCAAATGAGTTTAACCTCATCCTGTCCCGTCTACCAACCGATGCTCTGTTCAGCATAAATGCGACGCATAGAGAACATTCAATGCCCATGGCTCTGCTTCTACCTCCGTTCGACAGCACAGAAGCGGCAACGACGAAGCAACCCCCGGTAGACCTGTGAACATCCCATCCTCGGATGAACGGCAGCGTACGGCGCGAACCAGCATTGTCCAGCGCATCGAGTCAACTCCCAACTTCGTTACGGACGAGGTGAAAGTGCAGGAACGCTCCCAGGCTGGCCATTCTATAAAAGGGGCAGCGTTGTGAAGAAAAAGGAGGAGAGGCTGGAGTAGAGACTGAAAGGGGGGGCTGGTTGTTTCGGCTAAGGTCTCCGGTGTCCGAAGAGAAGAAGAAGCTCCATCCGTTCATATCTGCAAGGGGAAGAAAAAAGAGAGAGAGGGTGAGAAAGAGAGAAGGGAGAGAAGGGGGGGGAGCTTGTGCTCTATTCCTCCTTCTCCCCCTACCGGTGTATCTTCTTCTCCCCCCCACCTCAACGTCTAGTTTTTTTTATCTTCTCCGTTGTATTCTTCCCTGTGCTTTGGGGGGAGATCTCCTTTTGTACCTGTCTTCCCTTCTTTCCCCTAAGGATGAATAAAAGAGTGGCTTTGTAAGCATGCACAATGTTTTATTGCTCTGATCTGGCTTCCCCTTTTTGATGTGACACCACATATGGACCTATTTTGCAAGCATTCAAGTTTGAGCAGCGGACTCACACTAGCGAGCTCACCCGTATGGCGCACACTAGTGCCCGATGGCGACTAGGCGATGTTGGAGAGGGTCCGAGGCGGGACCTTGAGGCTCCAATGGTTGGCTAGCTTGGGGAGAACCCCAAATGGGCCTAGGATGCCCAAATCATGGGCGGCCAACACACCAAGGGTGTGGGTTAAGTGGATGCTCCCACAACTCGCCCGCGGTGGTCACTCAATTTGGGTAGCAATTTAAAATCGGACACTCTCTTACCGCCGACGGAGTAACTATAGCAATACTAAGCTAAGCAAGTCTATTACAGCAATGAGAGATGTTCAGGAGCTCACCTAGACGGCGTGAAGAGGCTGACTCCGGCCGGAGACGGGGGCGAGCGGGGAGGCGAGGGTATGCACCCGCACGCCGCGTCGGTGTCGCTTCAACCTGAAATGGAAAGATTACACCACTACACCTCTCGCAGGAGGGGTGATATTGGGGTGGGGATTAATCTTATTACATCCAATACTACCTCCACGCAGGGAGGGGCCTTCAGCCAGCCAAGCGGGGTGGGGACTTATGCTAAGGAAACCCGATTTGCCGATCCCCGCCGGTTCTGCCAACCTTCAGAATTGTTGGACAGGGGGCCGGTGATGTCACTGCCATAAATTCCACAGAGGTCAGATCTTGACGAAACCTACGCCAAAAGTTTTCCAACTGATAGAGTATGATGCCTGAATTTTTTGGGAAGCTCTCGAACTCGGGGCTGATCGGACCGGCGACTGGAGCAGGACAGCAACACCCTGCTTCGGACTGATGCAGAACTGATGCAGTGGATTGCAGAAAGCGCTGCGGTCGCTCCCGAACTTCAAATTGAACGAAACTGGTAGTGACGAGATCATGGTCGGAGTAGCTTCGAGCAGAAGTTGACGGGGCCACAATCCGAGGTCGGAGATGAGAATGGTGGCCAGATAAATGAAGACAGGTCAAACCTGAGTCTACTGGTGGCAGACTGCACACTCCGATGAAATAATTCAGAACAAATAGCTCGAGCAGGCGATTGGTGTCGTTCTTTCTGCTACTGATGGAGGACTAGACGAAGCAGAATTTTGTAGAAGGAAGTGTGCTCGAATTCCTCCAAGGTTGACCGCAGAACAGCTTCCAAGATCGCTCTGGTCTTCAGTCTGGGACAGATTGCGCAGTCATTGAAGATGACGCTCCTCCGGACAGCTCCGAACTCGGAAGCCGGCGAGACCACCACCGTTGGAAAGCTATCTTGATGACGATTCCAGAAATGTAGGCCTTACCACCTGAATCTTTGAGATACGGTCGTGGCTGCCTCTACAAGTTGCTGCAACTCTGCTGCCTGAAACAGAGGCTGAATGAGAAGAAGATGAGGGGGTGGGGAAGGGGATGGCCAAGAGAGTAAGAGGTGGAGGGTGAACTTGGCTGGTATGGGGAAGGGGGGCTGCGACTTTGGGTGGTTTGGGAGGTGGGGAGATGGAAGGGCACTGCCCTAGGGAGAGGGAAATTTGAATTTGGGCTTAGGGAAGAGCCCCTTCAACCTTGGGGAGAGGAAGGGGTGCTTAGGAAATGGTGTTGGGTAGTTGGGGGTTGAGAGGTGGGGTGTGGATTGGAGGATGCCACCTTGGGTTGGGGGGGAGTTAAATGGGTGTATGGGGAAGGGGAGAGGTCTTAATGAGGGGTGAATGGGGAGGAGAGAGAAAATTCTGAAAATTGGGGTGGAGGGAGAGAGAGAGAGAGGGGGGGACCCCTTAGAGAGAGAGAGAGTGTGAGAGAGAGAGATCTAGTGGGATTTGGAAGTGGATTTCAATTTTCATTCAATTGTTCATTACTTCAAAATGAGGGGAATGGGGTCCTATATATAGGCAACCCACATTTCTACAAAAGTCCCTGACATTTGACTCAATGACAAATAACCGAAGGGATAGGGATGCCCTTGGGCCAAGCCCAATGAATTGGGCCCACTAGCCTAACAAACCAACCTAATGACACAATACTTAGGAAAATGACTCACTAACCAAGCTACATGACTCAAATAAAGGGAAAATTACATGATATTGAATCAAATAAAATGTGAAGATTACATGACTAGACTCAAAAATACATGACTAACATAATGGCGCTTGTCGACGAACAATCCGAGTCCAGAGAAAATGTGGAGGGGCAAGGGATGCCCTCATCATACCCCCGGGGTGGGGAAAACTCGACCCCGTCGAGTATGGGTCCACCAGGGAAGTAGTACATCGAACTGTGGCTCTGGGTGATCCACTATCTCCATACTCAACCCGCGACCATAGTCGGGGAACGACGCTTCAGCTCGACAAAGTGGCTTGGTCATACCCTCATGCTGGCGATGGGATCTTGCTTACCTAGTATTGCCGCTGTGTGCTCACGTCGGGCTCTCAGGCTATTTGTGGTGGCACTCCGAGGGTGTCTCTCACAAGGGTAGGTGTAAGTTCGAGGCACTCACTAGGATCCACCGCGGTGCCCTTAGAGCGTGCTGGATCCGCCACATGAGAAATGAGGAGAATCCCAAAACCCTTTTGAAAGTTCAACCCATAAGCTTGGTTGCCAAAGCCACTCGGAACTTGGCAAGGTCCAAGTCCTCGTGCCCTCAGATTGGAGGTGACCCTAAAGTAGAGCCACTCCAAAGCCATCATCGCCAAGTTGTCAACTTGGAACTCAAAGTGGTGCTTAGGAGTTTGTGCTAGTTTCTTGTGAATCCCACCGCTTGTTGCTTGATACTTGCTTGAATGCATATGCCATGTACTATGATGCAGTGTGAGTTGACAATGTATGGTATGCAAAGGGGGTCTAGGACAACGACATATAGACCTATCATGCATTGATGTTATGAAAACTTTGATGGATTTGGGAGGACCGGGGCATCCATAGGTGTCCCTCTTGTGAGTAAGTGTGATGAATGTTGGAGGACCCGGACATCCATGAATGCTCCTAACATGTTTGAGATTTATGATGAATGATGGTGGACCATTACAACCAAATATTGACCACTCATATTTTCTTCTTGACATGTGGGTGATATGGATGAATGTACCCGACGGACTAATCATGTCAAGCGGTGTGATGTGCCAAGACATATGAATTCCTTTCCCAAAGATGACTTCCTCATGTGGGATGGTGGGGTGGTCTTTGAGCTTCCACTCAAAAGGGTCGAAGGGATCTAGGTAGGTGGATATAGGGTGGGGCACCTTCTTGATCTCTAGGCGGGTGTTGCCTAAGGTCATGATTCCTATGGTGTAACCTGGGTCATGGATGAGGTGGGCTTGGCCCAACATGGTGGGTGGGGGTAGGAAAGGGTGGGTGGTGAATAAGGTGAGTGGGTTACATGGAGATCTAGGCTCCCATAGAAAAGGGTTAAAGGGATCATGGTAAGGGTCACCTTGGTAGGGGTACTCTATGCTCTCAAGGTCCTCGAATGGTGAGTCCTCCTCCTCAATAATTGGGCCAAAGTTGCTAATGGGTTGGCCGATCAAAGCACTTGGGATCTCTATGGTTGGGGAGTGGAATAGGATAGGTTCTTCCTCCATGGGAAGAAGGAGGATGATCTCACTAGTAACTTGGCCATTAGTGTAGATGGAAGTGATGGAGCCAATGGTGGGATATGCTAGGCTAATGGTGTTAGTTTCGGACGCTCTCATGGCTAGCATATTGGTCAAGTGAATTTGCCAATGTAGGTAGTTCACTAAGTCTCCCAAATCTTCCACACAATAGGAAGTTTGATAAGTGACATGTGGCTGAATGAGAATGATTTGGGATTGATATCCCATGGGTAGGTGGCATGGTTGTGAACTAGGAATGGTGAAACCTTTCTTGAGCCATTGGAGTATGGACTTACCTATGGTGAGGTTGGATGTCTCTAGAGGAGCTAGGCTAGAGGTGTGTGAGTTGTTTGGCCTTTGGATTTCCTCTATGTTGGGAGGTGGATCCGGATGGGCATCCTTCTCCACTTGGGTAGGTGTGTGGGTAGTAACTTCTATTGCTAATGGAGTAGGGGGGTCTATGGTGGGTGGTTTGGTGATAGCTAGCGTATGACACACCCGGGGTGGTGAACAAGCATGGGCTTGGGTTGGGATAGGAAGGGGAAGTAGAGGAGGCCTAGGTTGGGGAAAGATTGGTGTAGGAAGTGGGAGGTGGGTTGGGTGAGGGGTTTTGGGTTGATTTGTTTTGGGAGATGTGTCCCTTTTTGGGGACGATGGTGGGTTTGTGGTGGTGGTCAAGGGGGCTTGTGGGGTACGGGTTTGGTGAGGGGTTTTGGGTTTGGGGGTGGTGGCCATTATGGGCCTAGGTGGAGGGGTGGACGCGGTGTCCACTTGGTTTTTAATGGTGAGGGTTGGATAAGTGGTGGTCACCATGGAGGGAATTGGGTCGGTTAGGGGTCTCTTGTCCTTGGGATCGTTTGGGGTGAAAGTGGGGGCTAAAGGGGCTTGACTAGTGTAGGTTAGGGAAGGGGGGTTTGGTTAGGGTGTGGGGGCCCTCATGGGGTTAGGTGGGGAGGTGGAGGCCTTGGACACTTGGGTTCTAGTGGTAAGGGTTTGGACGGGTGGGGTTGGAGGAGTGGGAGTGCTCCTCGAGTTTTGGTAACCCGGGTAGGAGGGAGGAGGTCGGGGAGTGTAGACTTTCCTAAGTTCGGCTCTCATGTTCTCCCATGTGTTAATAGGCTCTAGCCTCATAACCCTCCCAAATTGTTCAATGAACTTCCACCTATCCTCGGCATGGTACACAAGTCGACTCTTGGCAAGGTAGATTTTCATGGGTTCAGTCATTGGATTCCTTTTAAAGTATTTGTCCATGTTTTCCTCCCACTCTAAATATGCACTAGGGTGGTATCCGTTAAAGATAAGGTCCTCAAATAGGACTTTGTCCAAAGGGGTGTCAATCGGACCTTTGCGGAGGACTGAGTGAGATAGATGTGACTTACATGAAGTAGCCATGCTAGTGGACAAAAGAGATGCAACCGAAGACTCTAAATGCATATGAGCATCCTAGGACCAACTTGATCGAGACAAGTTGTGAACTTGCTCTGATACCACTTGATGTGACACCACCTATGGACCTATTTTGCAAGCATTCAAGTTTGAGCAGCGGACTCACACTAGCGAGCTCACCCGTATGGCGCACACTAGTGCCCGATGGTGACTAGGCGATGTTGGAGAGGGTCCGAGGCGGGACCTTGAGGCTCCAATGGTTGGCTAGCTTGGGGAGAACCCCAAATGGGCCTAGGATGCCCAAATCATGGGCGGCCAACACACCAAGGGTGTGGGTTAAGTTGATGCTCTCACAACTCGCCCGCGGTGGTCACTCAATTTGGGTAGCAATTTAAAATCGGACACTCTCTTACCGCCGACGGAGTAACTATAGCAATACTAAGCTAAGCAAGTCCATTACAGCAATGAGAGATGTTCAGGAGCTCACCTAGCCGGCGTAAAGATGCCGACTCCGGCCGGAGATGGGGGCGAGTGGGGAGGCGAGGGTATGCACCCGCACGCCGCGTCGGTGTCGCTTCATCCTGAAATGGAAAGATTACACCACTACACCTCTCGCAGGAGGGGTGATATTGGGGTGGGGATTAATCTTATTACATCCAATACTACCTCCACGCAGGGAGGGGCCTTCAGCCGGCCAAGCGGGGTGGGGACTTATCCTAAGGAAACCCGATTTGTCGATCCCCGCCGGTTCTGCCAACCTTCAGAATTGTTGGACAGGGGGCCGGTGATGTCACTGCCACAAATTCCACAGGCTCAGATCTTGACGAAACCTGCGCCAAAAATTTCCCAACTGACAGAGGATGATGCCTGAATTTTTTGGGAAGCTCTGGAACTCGGGGCTGATCGGACCGGCGACTGGAGTAGGACAGCAACACTCTGCTTCGGACTGATGTAGAACTAATGTAGTGGATTGCAGAAGGCGCTGCGGTCGCTCCTGAACTTCAAATTGAACGAAACTGGCGGTGACACAATTGTGGTCGGAGTAGCTTCGAGCAAAAGTTGACAGGGCCACAATCTGAGGTCGGAGATGAGAATGGTGGCCAGATAAATGAAGACAGGTCAAACCTCAGTCCACTGCTGGCAGACTGCACACTCCGACGAAATAATTCAGAAAAAATAGCTCGATTAGGCGATTGGCGTCGTTCTTTCTGCTACTGATGGAGGACTAGACGAAGAAGAATTTTGTAGAAGAAAGTGTGCTCGAATTCCTCCAAGGTTGACCGCAGAACAGCTTCCAAGATCGCTCTGGTCTTCAGTCTGGGACAGATTGCGCAGTCGTTGAAGATGACGCTCCTCCGGACAGCTCCGAACTCGGAAGCCGGCGAGACCACCACCGTTGGAAAGCTATCTTGATGACGATTCCATAAATCTAGGCCTTGCCACCTGAATCTTTAAGAGACAGTCGTGGTTGCCTCTGCAAGTCTCTATAACTCTGCTGCCTGAAACAGAGGCTGAATGAGAAGAAGATGAGGGGGTGAGGAAGGGGATGGCCAAGAGAGTAAGAGGTGGAGGGTGAACTTGGCTGGTATGGGGAAGGGGGGCTGCGACTTTGGGTGGTTTGGGAGGTGGGGAGATGGAAGGGCACTGCCCTAGGGAGAGGGAAATTTGAATTTGGGTTGAGGGAAGAGCCCCTTCAACCTTGGGGAGAGGAAGGGGTGCTTAGGAAGTGGTGTTGGGTCGTTGGGGGTTGGGAGGTGGGGTGTGGATTGGAGGATGCCACCTTGGGTTGGGGGGAGTTAAATGGGTGTATGGGGAAGGGGAGAGGTCTTAATGAGGGGTGAATGGGGAGGAGAGAGAAAATTCTGAAAATTGGGGTGGAGGGAGAGAGAGAGAGGGGAGGGACCCCTTAGAGAGAGAGAGAGTGAGAGTGAGAGAGATCTAGTGGGATTTGGAAGTGTATTTCAATTTTCATTCAATTGTTCATTACTTCAAAATGAGGGGAATGGGGTCCTATATATAGGTAACCCACATTTCTACAAAAGTCCCTGACATTTGACTCAATGACAAATAACCGAAGGGATAGGGGTGCCCTTGGGCCAAGCCCAATGAATTGGGCCCACTAGCCTAACAAACCAACCTAATGACACAATACTTAGGAAAATGACTCACTAACCTAGGTACATGACTCAAATAAAGGGAAAATTACATGATATTGACTCAAATAAAATGTGAAGATTACATGACTAGACTCAAAAATACATGACTAACATAATGGCGCTTGTCGACGAACAATCCGAGTCCGGAGAAAATGTGGAGGGGCAAGGGATGCCCTCATCCCTTTTCCTTCAGTTTTTTTTCTTTCTCTCAGTTTTCTGCATCACCCGGGGTCCTCGAGAGCTTGCCCCTTTTGTGGCATGAACTTTGTGGGAACCCGTTCGAAGGGTGAACACTCATAGCTATTCATGGCAAACATCCGTCCCTGTGGGACTTCCACAAAATCACCACCCGTGAGCTGCTGGAGCTCTTGAAGGCTAGTCCTCGAGCCTCCATAAGCACTTATGGGTTAGCGGAGGCCTCACTCCGAGTTTTGAGGTTCACCCCGGAGTAATCCGTTTGGTGTTCCCCATTTTTCTCTGGCAAGCTTCAGTCCGGGGGAGATGCTGCCCAAATTTTGCCTGACGAAGAACACATAAGAACAGATGAACAAACTAAGCCCCTGAATCAAGCTAAATCTCTGAGTTCCTGCATAATAAACCCCTCGAGTAAAACATCCAAATACACGTACTCATTCAACTCAACAAATGATCAGAAGCACTCTATTGATTTAAAGTGTTAATCAAACAAATAATACATCCATTTGATCAATATGCAGGTTAAGAAACAAGAACAGAAGCAAAAAGAATCAAACAGATGAAACAAAACCCACAGAAGCTATCCCGGCGTGCTCCTAATCCGGCGTGGGTTAATCCAGTGCGGTACCCCCCTGCGCCGGTTTAGCTTCACACTCAAAACCCCCTTCATTTTCATGGCATCTATCCGACGCACCCCCTTGCATAGCCCCCTTAAACCGGCGCGCCTTACTGTTCATTACCCTATTCCGGCGCGCCCTTGGCCCCTCTTCCTTCTTGCCATGTAACTGGCGCGCCCCCCTTAACATCTTTAATCGGCGCGCCCTATTGCACCCATTAAACTGGCGCGCCCCTTTGCATCCCGTTTACTGGCGCGCCCCTTGGCATCCCCTTAACCGGCGCTCCCATTTGCTTCGTTAAACCGGCGTGCCTTGTTAAAAAAGAGGGCGGTTAACTAAATAGAAAAAAGACTTGAAGCTAATGAATAAAACTAATCAAAAGTTTCCCCCATCCATAATCAAATATTTGTTCCGGGGGCTCCGCCCCCGGAGACCCTCGCAAGGGGCGCTGCCCCCTTGACCCCCGTGACATGACCGCGCAGGTTGATCCGCGTGCGAGGGCATATGTTGGCGAGTTCGGGCTTCACACTTAACAAACCGCTCCCCCGGACTGTGCGTGAAGAGAAAAGCAATGATGCCCGTGGTATCGGACGTGGACCTCGGAATCCCCGACATGGTCATGATCCGTGCACCTCTTGGGCCGATAGTCCATCAACTTGACCCACTTCTATCAGGATCCAAGCCCGCAATCCCATTAAACTTGCCGTACTTGCGGCAGACATTCGTACAGTTTTATCGTCGTCTTCGATGCTTCAAATGCGGGCTCTCATCCGAACAATGAATGGTCCGTAAGACACCGACATATACATACTGGGATCTAATCCCGCACCCACATTAAACTTGCCATACCTACGGCAGACATCCGTATGGCTTTGCCATTGTCTTTGACGCTTTGAATGCGGACTCTCATCCGAACGACGAATGGTCCGTCAGTGACCGACATATATACCGGGATCTAATCCCGCACTTGCATTAAACTTGCCGTACTCACGGCAGACATTTGTATGGATTTATTTCCATTTACGTCTTGCCTTCAATATGGATCTTTGTCCAAACATAAAATGGTCCATGAATGACCAACAAAATATGAATGGAACGAGACGGCTCTCGTCTTCCCCGAACCCTACGTGTGGGAATATCAATAAGACCTTCGTGAGTCACGTTTGGACCTCGGGTTTGCCCCAACCATGGTCATCGCCTGACCCACATCCTAGGCCTATAGCCAGCTATCTCTGTACACATCTTTGTTTTGGAATCTAGTCCCGGGACACTTTCCTGCTGCCCTTCGGCACCGAAAATATTACCGATGCCCACGCGAGCCCAACTTCGCCGGCCGGGGGCCCACCACAGTATGGTCGCAACTTGATCTTGCACCGGGCCGACAAACTTATCGGTTTCTGACCGCTCTAATCGGGATTTAACTGAACGTTTCCCGTTCCTTTGAACAATAAATTTGTTGTATCTCGACGTACACATGCTCCGGTTTTCCCCGTGACGATTACGCTATTCTCAAACCGGACACTCGTCTGAACATTAAATGGTCAACACATGACCGACATGAGCTCAGATACTTTCTTCACACCCTCGTACGAGGACTTCAGTATTTATTAATAGGTTTTTATGCAGTTAATTTTTTGGCCATGAGGCCCCTGATTCTCGGCGATTAATCAAGGGTGTTCCCCTCTCTGAGGGGATGTAAATAACGTCGTGACCTTTATGGCGCGGCGGGTTTTGGTCCCGACACGAACCACACAATCGTCTGATTAGTCAGATCGAGCACACAATAGATCGTCACCTAGGTGACTGGCACACCCATGCACTTAATAAACCCAATAACCATAGATCTTAATTAAAAAATAAAAAGTGCGTCCACAGGCGGTCACTTAGATGAGCTGGGCCTCGTTTGGTCTTGCATGGACCTAGTTTGGCTGCTCTTAGGTGGGCTACAGAAATTCCCCTCTCCAATTGTCCCTCTCCTACTCTCGAGCCTTGACAGGCTCCGAAGAGTAGCCGTTAGGGTTTTGGACCAGGGTGGCTTAGGTGGGTGGAGATCTAGCGGTGTTAAAAAGTCACGTGTCGTGGTCACCTGTGCCCGTAATGATGATAATCCTGGCGGATTTGAAATGAATGGGCCCCCTTTTCTCGGAGGTCGGAACGACGTGCCACCTTCCACGTGGGGATATAGGCGTTGTGCGCTTGTGGTCGCTCCAGACTCCCTCCGTTTTTAGGGTTTTACTCTCCTTAATGCTTGCTTTCGGGGCTCTTTGATGCACCACGGAGATACGGCGGTAGAGCTGAAGCTTGCAACAGCGTTCACATGGCTGGCGAAGATAATCGCGGAGGCGGTCCGATAGCTTCCCGTTCCTCAAGAGTCCTCAGAGTCTTGGGCGCCTTCCTCTGCGAGTTTCTCTTCGGATTTAATGGCGGAACATCGTTCGGAGATCGAAGAGTTTGGGGGCGAGCCTGAGACTAGGGCGATGGTGATACCGCCGGCTCTGAATTGCAACGAACTCGGGGAGGCAGATGTGAAGCGGCTAGAACACCAGTTTCGCCTACCCTATCAGTATTACTTTGCCGCGGCCGCCCCGAACGAGTCGAGCTTGGATTCTCGTACGGGCCATTTTTGTTCTTTCCTTCTATCTTGGAAGGGTGTGTTCCGCATTCCCTTTGAGCCCTTCGTTCTTAAGCTTCTTGATTTCTTTCAGTTGGCTCCCATACAATTGGTGGCCAACTCCTATCTTCTTCTTTCTACCGTCCGCATCCTCTACCGTCAGTGCGGGGTTCATCCTTCCTTGGGCCTCCTCCACTATTTTTTTGAGTTGAAGGCACATTCCTCGGCTTGGAAGGGCTTCTACTTCATCCAGGCGAGGCGAAACAGAAGTTGCGTCTCCTTAGCCGTGAAAGACTCTTCCCATAAGGGGTGGAAGACTCAGTTCTTCTGGGTGGGGATTTTTCCAGTGGAGGGGTCTTAGAGGTGCCCCGTAATCCCCAATTTTCACCCGAACATCCCTCCGAGGCAGGACAAGTTCTCTCCGGATGTGGAGGAGTACGCGGCCATCCTGCTGAAGCTTCGCCAGTCCATGGAGGAGCTAGTGACCACGGAGAATATCGAGTGGTGCCTTCTCCATCGGCTCTGGCCGACAGGTACGGGCACTATGAATCAGCCTTCTCGCCGGTTGATGAAGCCACACTCTCCTTTTCTTGACCATATCTTCTTTTGTGTAGACGTCAGGCGTTCGGCTGTGGAGGAGGAGCCTGCTGCCGAGTTGGAAGTGATCAATCTCGGCGACGATTCGGTTGCCGATGAGTCCCGAGCTCCCGAGGGTCACACCCTAGCCCGAGATAAGGGCAAGGGGATGTTTTGGGAAGGGTCTTCTAGGCCGCGGGGGTCCAAGCGCAAAGATCCCATGGACGATATGATCCGAGACGCCGTGAAGGCCAAGAAGCAGGCCAAGAAGGCCGGGCCGACCCCGTAGTCGAAGGTGGCTCTGGCTTGGCTCACCCCTCTGCCGAGGATAATAGGGCCGACCCTATTGGGCCGGCTCTCCCATCCGCCGAGCATTAGGGGGCCGAGGAGGCCAGGGCCGCTTCTGTGGTTGGCGGCGGTGATGGCCCGGCTCTCCCCTCTGCAGGAGCCGAGGGGTCCGGGGCTGAAGCGGGTGACTCTGGGACCGCGGCCGAGACTGGGGCATCGATCGAGGCGGGCGGCGCTCCGGGTGATGACGTCGGGGCCGAGCCGATCGAGGCCGGGGGGTCGCGAGGAGCGGCGACACAGCCCCAACCGATCGAGGCAAGAGGGGCGAATGAAGCAGTGGCTCGATCTGCACCGGCCTGCGGGGCTCCCGAGGGGATGCCACTCGAAGGGGAGGCCCCTATTCCGGCGGCTTTGGAGAGGCTGGGCATCCAGGGCCCTCTGTACCAGAGATGTCGCAGCATAGCTGCGAAGGTGGTGAAGGGAGGAGACATGCATCGCTCCTTGCCCGCGGCCCTCAAGCTGGTGATGGAGGGCGGCTTGGTCTTGGCCCAGATGAGGGCCTCTCTGGCTGAAGCTTACGCTCGGTCGAAGTCAGAACGGGCGAACCTTGCTTGGGCCCTGGGTGCGTCCGACAGGAAGGTAGCTCGGCTTACTGAGGAGCATGACGGGCTTCAGCGGGAGCCCTCCTCGGCTAGAGAGGTGGCGAGGGTGAGCCAGGTGGAGGCTCGGACGCTCTCCGAACAACTGGCTCGGGCCCGCGAGTCTCTCGAGAGGAAGAGTCGGCTGCTGGAGGAGGAGCACTTGGCCCACGTCGAGCTAGATCACCGGTGGGAGGCTAAGCGCGCCGAGCGGGTTGACCGGGCGGAGGAAGCCACGCGTCTTCAAATGGAGGCCGAGGTTGATCGGGCCGAGGTAGAGAAGCAGATGGCTGAGGCCGAGCGGAGGTTGGCTGAGGCGGAGTGGGAGAAGGCCAAACTCGCTGGTAGGGTGGAATCGGTCGGGGAGGAGGCAGTCGAGCAATACAAACGCTCGGAGGCCTACCGAGTTGACCTTAAGGAGGCTACCTCCCCTACTATGAGTCAGCACTTTGCCGGGGCATCCACAAGGGATTCAAGAAAGGCTACGATCGGGCCATCTCTTATGCGGAGGAACAGGCATCCGAGACAGTCAATTTCTCGTCCGGGCAACGCTATGACTCGGATTTGTCATCCTCTGGTTCCTCTGGTTCTGCGTCTTCGGAAGAAGGAGATGGGGAGGACTCTTCGTCAGAGGGGTCACCAACTCCGAATGCCTCAGGAGGGCGCGCAATCGAGACAGTTCCCACGTCGGTGGGGTCAGTGCCAGGGTCGGCCGTCACCGAGGGCGTCGGGGGCAGACCGTCCGAGCCTTCCTCTTCCGAGCCTCAAGATGGGCAAGAGGCCTGATGTATCTGTTTTGCCTTTTCTCCTTGTATGTTTTTCCTTTTTTGAAGAAGAAACTTCTCTTTTGTGTAAAGGAAGGTCAAAAATGTAAGGCAGTAGCGTTATGATAAAGACTTAACTATTTCGTACCATTGTTGCCATGGTTTGACCAGCGTATCGTAGTAGTGGGAAAGTGCTGATACTTTCTGCGAGGATCTTGCATGATGGATGGGCGTGCGTCTGACAGGGTGTCTTTCCATTTTCTCATGCTTTGAATGCTTGGCCGCTTCGTGTGCCCCGCTGTGGCAGAGCCAAGGAGTCTGAGGTGACCATTCATAGGGAGAGGTCCCTTTAGCGTGTTTTTGAGGGGAGAATCATTTAAGGCAAGTAGCCTCCCTTCGCCTATAAAAGGTCTGAAGGATGTCTCTTCCTCACCATTCCTTAGGGTCTTCTTCAACAGTCTTTCCCCCCTCCTTCTTCACGAAGCATTGTGCTATGAAATTTGAAGCATGGAAGATGCTCTGGAAGATGAAGCTGTCGATGACGGAGGGCAGAGAATCTTTTCTGCTTCGGGTTTGAAGGGAGTTCGACGACTGACGGACAGGTTAGAAGGGGGTTCGACGTTGGGTAGCACGTTGCCTTCTTTTATCCGTTCCGACGGCGCTTGCAAGGGGGTTACTCCGGTAGAAGGTTCAACATGTTGGGGCATGTTGAACTCTTGTCCCTGACCCGCCGACTCCATCCCGAGGGGAGGAAGAAGCCAATTAAGCCCCCTCCTTTCCGGGCTTTCCCCTGCATCTTCGTCCAGCTCTACTGGTTTCTTTTTCTCTTTGGGGGGTGCCTGCACTCTCTACCTTCCAAAGAGTTGGCAGAGAGGAGGCCGTCTCTTGTATCCCTTCCTCTTCTTCTTGTTGTTTCCCTGCACAACTTGGAAGGTATCCTTCTTCTGTCACCTTTGTTCTTAGTTACCCGAGCCAAGGGGGTCGACTATCCTTTATCCGAGCCAGTTTCTGCACGAGGCAGAGTCAGTGGATGGACGCAGAAAGGTTAACCGAGTCAGCCGAGCGATGGGCTTGTACGGCGGTGGCAGATGGATTTTTACTTTTTTGACATGTATTGTATTGGCTTCGGCCTTTTTGATGTACAAACAATTGTTTGAATGAAAGAGGAAGAAAATTTTTTCTTTATCTCATATTGCTTACACAACTGAGGTGTTCAAAAGTAGAACTTGCGTAGTATAGTCGCGTTCCATGACCGAGGGATGAGTTCTCCTTCCATAGTAGATAACCGGTACGCTCCTTTCCCGAGCGTCTCGACCACTCGGTAGGGGCCTTCCCAATTAGGGGATAACTTGCTCGCCACCTCAAGTGGTTGAGAGGCTTCGACTTTCCTGAGAACGAAGTCTCCCGGCTGGACGTGTCTGTCCTGAACTTTGGCGTTGTAGTATCGAGTGAGGCGGCGTTGATATTCCATTGCTCGGATGCTGGCAATCTCTCGGACTTCATCTGCTAGGTCGAGGTTTTCGAGCAGTTTCTGGTCGTTTTCCTCAGGCGAGAAGAAGATGACTCGGAGGGAGGCATTGCCAATCTCTAATGGGATCATGGCCTCGGTGCCGTACACCAACTGAAAGGGACTCTCACCGGTTGCCATTTTGGGAGTCATTCTGTGCGACCAAAGTACATTCGGCAATTCCTCGAACCAGATGTCCTTGGCTTTGTCGAGCCTAAACTTAATGCCTTTTAAGATAGTCTTATTGGCATTTTCGACCAGCCCGTTAGCCTGAGGGTGGGCGACCAAAGTGAAGTGATTGCGAATGTTCAGGTCGGCACATCAGTCTCGAAAATAGCTAGAATCAAATTGCCGGACATTATCGCTCACTATCACCTGGGGGATGCCGCAACGATAGATGATCGATTTCCAAACGAAACTCCAGACGACTGTCTCGGTGATCCTAGCTGTGGCTTCAGCCTCGATCCACTTGGTGAAGTAGTCGATGGCAACGATGACGAACTTCTTCTGGGCCTGAGCCGTAGGGAACGGCCCAAGGATGTCGATCCCCCACCGAGCGAAAGGATAAGGCTCGGTTAGGGTGACGAGCTCCGTTGCTGGCTGATGGACCAAGTTGTCAAATCGTTGGCATCGGTCATACTGTTACACGTAGGTCGAGCAGTCGTGCCGCAGAGTGGGCCACCAATAACCCTACTGAAGCAAGATCCTAGCGAGCGACCTTCCTCCTTGATGCGCTCCGCATAGGCCTTCGTGAGCTTGTTGAATCTCTTGGCTAGCTTCGTCAGTACTAATGCACTTCAGAAGGGGACTGGAGAAGGATCTGCGGTATAAAGTGCCGTCCAGAATGATGAATCACCGAGCTTGGTACTTCAATCTCCGGGCTTCCCGAGGGTCGGGAGGCTCCTGGGAGTCTTGGAGCCACGATAGATAGGGGGTACGCCAGTCGCTTGAGGAGGCCGAGTCAACAACCATGAGCTCCGAATCAATGCACGGTCGCTCTAGCTCTTCGAGAAGGACCGATCGAGTACTCTCTGGGTCAAGAGAGGAGGCTAGCCGAGAGAGGGCGTCTGCCCGAGAGTTTTCCTCCCGAGCTATTCGGACTACCTCAAAAGTCTCAAACTGTTGTGCCACGGTCTTGACCAGCTAGAGGTATTTGACCACCGGTTCTTCCCTAGCTTCATAATTATCGTTGACCTGGCTAGCGACCAGTTGGGAGTCAGTGTGGATCCTGACTCGCTAGGCCCCCAATCGCCGGGTCATGCGGGGTCCCGAGATAAGGGCTTCGTACTCGGAGACGTTGTTGGATGCCTGGAAGTTGAACTTCAAGGCGTATTATAGCTCTACTCCTTCGGGGGACTTCAAGAGGATACCGGCACCGCTCTCGGCCGAGTTGGAGGATCCGTCGACGAACAATTCCCAGGTTGGCCCAGGCACTGACGGAGATTTTTCTTCGGTCGGGACGGCGCTCTCGGCAACGAAGTCAGGGAGCGCCTATCCTTTGATAGCCGAGCGAGGCCGGTAAGATATAACGTATGCCCCGAGCATAATGGCCCATTTGACGAGGCGTCCCGAGGCTTCAGGGTGAGTGAGGATCCTCTTCAGTGGTTCGCCGGTCAGTACGATTATAGAGTGCCCTTGGAAGTAGGGTCGAAGGTGCTTGGCTGAGGTAACCAACGCTAGCACGAGTCTCTCGGTTGCTGGGTACCTTCTTTCAGCATCGTTGAGCACCTTGCTGGTGTAGTAGACCGGTCTTTCTATTCCTGAGTCATTTCTGACCAGGACCGAGCTAACAGTGCATGGAGTTGCCGAGAGGTAGAGATGTAGGGCTTCACTTGGAACAGGCATGGACAGCACCAAGGGAGAAGCTAGGAACTCCTTAAGCTCAGCCAACGCCTTTTGACATTCCTCGTCTCATGCGAACGTAGAAGATGCCATTTTGGGGCCCCTCAACAGCTTGAAGAAGGGTAGGCAACGT
This sequence comes from Amorphophallus konjac, assembly GCA_022559845.1. Lineage (NCBI taxonomy): Eukaryota > Viridiplantae > Streptophyta > Magnoliopsida > Alismatales > Araceae > Amorphophallus > Amorphophallus konjac. Next base: position 207,639,332 of record CM040119.1, read on the forward strand.
TCGGCCGCACGGGACAGGAACCGGTTGAGTGCAGCAATGCGCCCGGTAAGGCGTTGGACGTCCTTGGTGCAGGTGGGGGGGCGCATGTCCAGGATGGCCTGTACCTTGTCGGGGTTGGCCTCGATCCTGTGCTGGTTGACTAAGAAGCCCAGGAATTTCTTGGATCTTACTCCGAAGGCACACTTGGTGGGGTTGAGCTTCATATTGTACCTCAGGAGAGTGTTGAATGTCTCTGCTAGGTCGGCGAAGTGATCCTCGGCCTTGGAGGTCTTGTCGAGTATGTCATCAATGTAGGCCTCGACGTTCCGACTGAGCTATCCCTCGAACATATGGTTGACTAGCCTCTGGTACGTGGCTCCGGCGTTCTTCAATCCAAAAGGCATCCGGGTGTAGCAGTGCACGCCAAAGTTGGTGATGAAGGCGGTCTTCTCGATATCTTCTGGATCCATTCTGATCTGGTGGTAACCTAAGTAGGCGTCTTGGAAAATGAGTATCTCTTTGCCCGAGGTTGAGTCAACCAGTTGGTCGATGCTCGGTAACGGGCAATCTTTCTGTGTAGCTTTGTTCAAGTCGGTGAAGTCCACGCACATTCGCCACTTTCCCGAAGCTTTTGGCACTAGGATGATGTTAGCCAGCCATGTCGGGTACAGGACCGATCTAAAAAGACCAGTCTTTTGCCCCTTGGTGACTTGCTTCTTGATGACCATCTGCTTCTCTGGCGTGTGCTTCCTTCTGCGTTGTTGCACGGGCTTCACGGTCGGGTCGAGGTTGAGCTTATGCATCACTGTCTCTTCCGGTATCCCTGGGAGTTGATAATCAGACCATGCGAAGACTCGGATGTACGCGGAAAGAAATTCTTTGTGTTGCTGCTGAACCTCGGATGGTAGGTCGGCTCCAATCTTTACTCCTAGGGTCGGGTCGTCGTTTGGGAAAACCGTTAGAAACTCGCCTCCAGGCTCGGATGTTGCGGGTTTTTCCTCGACTTCCCGGGGGCCCTTATTCTTCTCGTCTGGCCTTGTGACTTCGACCGAGATATTATAGCACCTTCTAGCCATCGCCTGGTTGCCCCGGACTTCCCCCACCCCATGTTTAGTGGGGAACTTCATCTTTTGGTGATAGGTAGAGGGCACACCTTTCGTTCGGCTAAGGATCCCTCGGCCGAAGATTTCATTGTATGCTATCATACCCTTGATCACTATGAAGTCCACCATAACCGTAACGGTTTTGGGTGGGGTGCTGAGAGTAACCGGCGGGCTCAGGGCTCCCTCGGGATAAGTGGCATGGCCATTGAACCCGTAAAGAGGGGTTCGGATCGGGCGGAGTTTAGACGGATTCTCCCCCATCTTAAGAAAGCACTCATAAGACAATACATTAGGGGCACTTCCATTGTCAACTAGAATTCTATCTACGTTACAACGGTTTATCGTAGCCGATATAACTAGGGCATTGTCATGCGGGGTGGTCAGCCCTTCCAGGTCTTGGTCGGAGAGGACTATGACCTGGGGCTCACTTGGCGGGGCCTTGGGAGGCTCGATGGCTCGGCTTGCCCGCTCAGCATGACGCTTCCTTCCTCGACTACTATCACCTCCTGATGCTGCTCCTCCAGTGATGACATTGATGTGGACCCCGCGAGGGGCGTTGTCGATCTCCTCTGGGGCGTCTCGGTCTTCCTTATTCCCAGCCACGAATCGGGAGAGGTGTCCCTAGCGGACGAGGCGCTCGATCACATCCTGGAGCTGGTGGCAATCGCCGGTATGATGCCCGTGATCGCTGTGAAACAGGCAGTGCTTGCTGCCATTGCGGCTCTTCTGTTGTGACCCCTCTGTGTTGATGATGTTGATAATAAGTTTTACTTCATTGGCAACAGCTTGTTTTGATTGATTGGCAACTGTTCTTATTTTGATGAAATTGTTTTTATCAGGTTGTCTGTGTACATAATGCAGTCAGAGTCTATACTGTCGTGCACACACCCACAGGTCTACATTGCATTGCAGCATGAACATAGAGTCCATACATTTCATTGTGTAGTCTGGACAGTTGTGGGTCGACCCCCTTGTTCACATGGGTCGACTCCTCAGATTAGCATAGCCTATACACTGCATAGCATAGTCTATACACTGCACGTTCAAGTTCATAGTATATACATTGCTGCATTGCCTGCACGAGGAAGTCTGTACATTGGCTGTTGGCTTGCACACTCACTCAAGTCCACACATCGTGAAGTATGCACATTGTGGCTTGCTCATTCACTCATTCAGCCATGTCAAGTCCATACATTGGGCTACTGTGCAAGTCCATACATTGGCCTTCAGGCTTGCAAGTCTATACATTGCCTATCGATTGCAATGTCTGTACAGAGTTCAGAGAGTTCAAAGTGTTCATAGTCTACACATTCATTCACTGTTCATGTTGCATCAAGTTCAAAGTCCATACATTGGACTGTAGCATGCACGAAGCTAAGTCTATACATTGCTCAAGTCTGTACAGCATTCAATGTCTAGCGTTTCATGAAGTCTATACATTCATTCTCTATAGCTTGCATGAGGTGAAGTCTGTATTTTGGCCTCAGCTTTCGAAGTCTGTACATTGGCCTTAGTCTTTCAAGTCTGTACATTGGCCTCCATGCCTCAAGTCTATACATCGGAACGTTTGGCCAAGTCTGTACATCCTTCTGTTGATAGTTCAAGTCTATACATTGGACTGTTTGGCCAAGTCTGTTCATCGTTGCTTGCCAAAGTCTGTACATTGGCATCTGTTCCTACGTTGCAATTCCAAGTCTGCACATTAGGTTCTTTACCTATGTTCAGCTTGTGACCAAGTCTGTACAGCCAGGGTGACTGTTAAGTCTATACATTAGCAGCCTTGATTTGTTCAAGTCTATACAGCCTTTCCTTTGGTAAAGTCTATACATTGATTAGGCTCGTCCATGCATCATGGGTCGACCCCCTTCTTTGATGGGTCGACCCCCCAGACTTCCAAGTTTGTACAACGAGGTGAAGTCTGTACATCCTTCACTGATTCTTCCAAGTCTACACATTGGAAGTCTGTACATCATTCGTGAAGACTAAACAATGAGGCAAGTGTATACATTGGACGAGTCTGTACATTGTACATCTGTTAGTTGAAGTCTGTACACCCTCTTGCTTCGTCATAGTTTGTACATTGGTCTGCTTTGCATTGCATGCATCATGATTGAAGTATATAAACTGGTTTTGAGTTGAAGTTCATACATTACTTCAGGCTGAGCAAGTCCATACATTGGCTGCTGTTCTTCAAAGTCTGTACAGCCGTTGGCTTCTTATATGAAGTCTACACAGTGGGGCAAAGTCTGTACATTGCATTCGCCTTCACAAGTCTATACAGACTGAAGTCTATATAATGCACTTCATCTTACAGTCTGTATAGAGTTCTTCACTTAACCTGATAATCCGATACTCTGTCTGACAGGGATCTGCTACTGAGATTGCTGACATGGCTCGTGATCCCAAGAGGACGAGGTGACCAGATGCTGCCACGTGGATGAAAGCACCTCAGATCTGGCGAATTCCTTGGGCGGGAAAACGTGGAACCACGCGCCCTTATCCAATCTGCTGCTATATATATAGAAGTCTTCATCTTCTATTGAAGGCTGATCGAAGAGTGGCAAGTCTATACAGTGAGACAAACCTGAGACAGCATAGAGCCATCGAGATCCAAAGAGAAGAAAAGGAGAGAAGAAGAAAGTGAGAAGAAATGAGTTGAGAGAGTGATATGAGAGCTTGTGAATCAGCGTCTTGGTCCAGATACCAGAGCTGATATTGCTCACTTTGAGCTACAGTCATTTTGATTTTTGAAAGGCAACTCATGCTTGCCTAGAACTCTTACTATCCGCGAGAATGATCTAAGATCAAAACCTCCATCGTGTACTAGAGATCAATTATTTCAGCTGTTTAATTCATGAGAAACTTGTTGTGCTGATGAAGTTGATGTGATGATGAGTTGTTTGGTACCTGATATCAGCCACATGAAATTCTTGGATTTTGGTTTTGATGATGCATATCATGGCTGCATTTTTAACTCATTATTCATGTTAGCATTGTTCAAAGGGGAGTCTAGCAATTGGCTTCATCATGTGGCATTCAGTTCAAAATCAATTGTGAATGATTTATATTTGCATCATCTTGTGATCTCATATACTCTAATGCAAATCATGTTTACGAAAAAAAATGTGCAATCATCATGCAGCATCTTCATTGCATTGTGCATTCACATAAGTCTTAGGCTACATAATTCATTGCCAACCCATGCATGCTTTCAGTGGGAGTCAACATCTAAAATCAAGCTGCATGCTCCCTTAGAATGAAGTTGTATCAAATGGATGTAAAAAATACTTTCTTGAATGGTTTGATCAAGGAAGAAGTCTGTGTGGAGTAGCCCCCTAGCCTTAAGAACTCTAACCATGCAGATTTTGCATATAAGGTAGATAGGGCACTTTATGGCTTGAAGCAAGAACTAAGAGCTTAGTATGAGAGACTAAGCTTGTTCCTCATTGAGAAAGGGTACACACGAGATAAGGTAGATCAAACACTTTTCACCAAGAAGTAAGGTAAGAACATCTTGATTGTTCAAATTTATATTGATGATATTGTGTTTGGTTCTACAAAATCTGAAATGTGTGAGGAATTTGCTAACCTCATGACTAGCGAATTCGAGATGAGCCTAATGGTAGAACTCTAATTTTTTCTCGGTTTGCAGGTCAACCAAGGAGAAGATGGGTGCTTTATAAGTCAAGCCAAATACATCAAGGAGCTACTGAAAAGGTTCAACATGACAAGCAGTAAAATAATTACAACTCCTATGAGCACTACAACATCACTAGATTCAGATGAAAATGGTAAATTAGTGGATGCAAAAATCTATAGAGGTATGATCGGCTCTTTGCTTTACTTGACTGCATCCCGACCAGATATCCAATTTAGTGTATGCCTCTGTGCTAGATTTCAAGCTAGTCCTAGAGAATCTCACTTGACTACCGTCAAACGTATCCTTAGGTATCTTACCGGCACTCAAGATTTGGGATTGTGGTATCTGTCATCATGTGACTTATCTCGTATATCTTATTCTGATGCGGACTACGCTGGATGCAAGCTGGATTGCAAGAGTACTAGTGGCTACTGCCAGTTTCTGGGACGAGTGTTTAGTTTCTTGGGCCTCCAAGAAACAACACTCGGTTGCTCTCTCAACCGCAGAGGCATAATATGTTGCTGCGGGGAGCTGTGGCACCCAATTGTTGTGGATTAAACACCAACTCCAAGACTACTTAGTGGATCTTGGTTGTGTCCCAATTATGTGTGATAACACTAGTGCTATCAACCTTGTAAAAAATCTAGTATAGCACTCTAGGACTAAGTATATTGAGATTAGGCATCACTTCATTGGAGATGAGGTCGTTAAGAAAAATTTTGAACTACATTTTATTGATACTCTAAATCAAATTGCTGATATTTTCACCAAGCCCTTATGTAATGACATATTTTCAACACTCAGAAGGGAGCTTGGTCTTTGCCGACCTTAGGCCAATAAAACTTGATATGATGATCTTATTCAACTTGGTTGCGTGTTTTTACGGATTAGTGTCCATGTATTGTTTATATATATATATATATATATATATATATATATGTCATTTTGCATATGGTGTAGCATTGCATGTAGTCATGATGCATAATAAAGATTGAATTCATGTTCACAATGCATTGCATGGTTGGTGTAGTATCATTCTTGCATGGCCATGGTATATCAAATGTTGATGTATGGAAGGGCAAGTTATGCTTGCCTAGAAGCACTCAATATGCGTGATGTTTCACCTCCGCCAAGTACCATGCGTCACAGTCGGTAAGGGGGAGTTGTCTCTTTGCAGCATTCATGCATATATTTCATCTTCATTCTGTTAACTTTAATAAGTGTACAACCATGTGTTGGGTCATGCATTTCATGTCTGTCAAATTCTTGTTTTATCAGGTCAACCCCTGCATGGTTTTAGTCAACCTCTCCTTGACATTCGTCATTCCACTTGATTGCCAACATAACTCCTTGAGTGCATTCACTGCATATCCTTAGGGGGAGTACTGCTGCTATTCTTAATCTCTTGCAATCTGAACTTCATGGCTTCCAGTTTGAAAATGAGATCATGAGACCGACGGAACTATGGTGTAAGAGCTTTCTATTATATGAACAGATGATTGTCCATCCAATGAAAATGGTTCAGATTTAATGATTTCTTGAAGTTCTGATATATCTTTCGAAATCATCTATGTTCTGTGGTTTTAATAGATCTTAACTAGAGATTACATGTTGTGCTTTGAATGACTCTCTTGAAATCTAAAAATTTAAAATTCATGACCATCTTAGTGATACACTCAGGCTTAGTATTGTTCTTAAACATCTTGATGAGCTGGAATTCTTGGAAATTCATTTGACAGAGTAATGATATTGTTGCAAGGAAAAATATGTCATGTCATCAAATCAAGTGACAAATGATATGTCATGATGTGCCCCTGTTATCTCTGTCGTCATTATATTTAGACTCTAGGCAGAGCACCGGCATAATTGCTGAGAAATATATCTTCTCATCAAAGAAATGAGTTTGGATATGTCATGACGTGACTTTGCTATCTCTGTTCATTCTGAAACATAACAGTCAGTCTTACCAAATACCTAGGAATACTGGTGTAGACACGCCAAAATTGACGCTATGTTGATCAAATCTCATGTCACTATGATGACGCCCCAAAGTGAACTTCAATATATTCATAATATGAAGTTTTTATATTTCTTGTATGTGGTTTTGATTTGTTCTTACATTTTTGTGATTCGCGACCTGAAGAGGGGCGTGTTTTATATAGCGACCTTATCTAGGGCGTGTTCAAAAGAAAGGATGACCATATGTCAGGGCGTCAATTCCTGGTATTATCCGGTTTCAAAATAAATTCAAATTATTGATTAACGTCCTTCCTCAGGGCGTGGTTTCAATTAATGCCTTTATCTCAGGCGTTTTCTCGTAATTTTCAAATAAAGTAAGTTTTATTGTCAAAATTAAATCCAAGAAGTGACGCCCTTGATCGTGGTCGTGTTTTGAGTAGCGTCTTGATGTAGGTCGTCAATTTGTGATTTGACGCCCTTCTGAAGGTCGTGTTTTATCCTTCGGTGTCGTGTTTGAGTATGCCTTTCCTGAGTAGTTCCCTGCCTCCAATGGTCTCCTTGCTGGAATTGGAGTTAGAGTCCTGCCTTCTTTGATCATTGCCTATCCTTATCTTCCCAAATTTGAGCTTATCTTCGATTGAAATCCTATAAAAGGATGCTCTGGTCGATCTAGACAAGGGTTGACGGGTCAGAGAGTTCACAGGTTAGACAGAGTTAGAGAGGTTACAGAGTTTACGACGAGGTTACGATCAGAGGTTTACGGGTTACGAGATCAGAGTTACAGAGCTTCATCTTCCTCCTGTGCGATCGTTTAGAAAGGGCTCTGCTTCCTCTGCTTCCTCTGCTTCCGGTCAACCGCGTCCACCTTGGTTTCCCTTTACTGTCGTCAGGGACAGCAGGGTTTTTCTTTTATTCTGTTTGTGTTGCTTCGTCTTCATCAACTGTTCATCACGTCCACTGTGTTGTTTTCTTCTCTTTTACATTAGCTTCATCATCACTGTATTCTTTTCCCTTTTTATGTTAGCTTCATCATATCTCCTCCTTCCCTTAATTCTTTAGGGGTTTTAAAACAAAAAAGAAAGGTGCGCATGTTTTGTTCTTATTTCATCATCATATCATCTTTGGGAATTGATACTACATTCACTTGGCTGATCCACTTCTTTTGCTTGTTTGTTTTGTCTCTTTTGCAAGGTAATCAATAAAGGAAAACCCCCTTCATCGGCCGGCCGATTGAAGGAGGAGGAGGAATTCACAATCCAATCCGCATTTTCTTTTCCACCAGGTATTCGCGATCTTCTTTGTTTCTTATTGAGGTAACCCCTCCGGCGATCACCCTCCTTAGTAGCACCACGTGCTTCTTCTTTTCCTTATTATTATATCATCTCCCCTTATTTTTATTATGCTTTCTCATATTTAAATTCTTCTTCATGTGTGGATTTATCACGATCTACAAATTGGCGATCACGGTGGGACTTCCACTGTTTTTCTTTTGATTACCATCTCCTTTTGGCACCCACGTGTGCCCTTTCCTATTGGCACCCACGTGTGCCCTTTCCCCTTCGGCACCCACGTGTGCCCTTTCCCCTCGGTACCCACGGTACCTCTCCTTTTGTGCCCCACAGGCACCCTCCACCGTGCACACTGCACACTCCCGGGATCAGCCAGTTTGTGATTGTTTGATATATTTCCTTAATTAACGCCTCAACCAGAGGCGCTTTTTCTTTTAACGCCTTCATCCAGGGCATTTTTTTTCTGTGTCACGTCTTTTGCCTGTTGGTTTATTCCAACGTTTATTTCCAGCGTCTCCTTGTATTTGGTGTGTACCATGTGGGGTATGGGACCCACGTGGGACCATCGGTGCTTGGCAGCCCAACCCGCCGCATGGATTATGGGGTCCATGTGCGAAGCCCCTCATGCCCGCCCACAGCACGTCATAGACGTGGGGTTCTGCGCTGCCATAAGGAAATACGGTCTAACCTTCGCTACCAGCTCGAGCTTTTAGCGCAACGGTAGGGGCTTGATCCTGTAAACTGGTATCAGAGCGAGGTCGCGGGTTCAAATCCCAGGTGCCGCTGGGGGGGAGATTGTTGGTTTATTCCAACGTTTATTTCCAGCGTCTCCTTGTATTTGGTGTGTACCATGTGGGGTATGGGACCCACGTGGGACCATCGGTGCTTGGCAACCTAACCCGCCGCATGGATTATGGGGTCCATGTGCGAAGCCCCTCATGCCCGCCCACAGCACGTCATAGACGTGGGGTTCTGCGCTGCCATAAGGAAATACGGTCTAACCTTCGCTACCAGCTCGAGCTTTTAGCGCAACGGTAGGGGCTTGATCCTGTAAACTGTTGTGCCCCTGTGGTTTTGATGATGGTTTTGATGATTGATTGTTGATGTAAGTTAATCAAATGATGCTCAGTTTAGATTAACATATTTGATGTGAAGTCATGCTACATGTTAAACTGATGCATAAAGCATTCATTGCTGTGGTTTGAATGATTGATTTGGTTTTGATGATTGGTGTTTGATGTAAGTCACTGTGAGTCATCCTGTTGAAATGTTCATTCAGGCTTTCATATGCTCAGTCAGTTTATTTGTTTACACTGTGAATCATTGTAATTGAAGTTTCAGACTATTATCTGCTGCATAAAGCTTTCATATGCATTTACAGAGTCTATACATTGATTGGCAGTAAGTCTGCACATTGAGCGTCTCATGGAAGTCCATACAGTGCATTGCCTTGGCTAAGTGTATACACTGTCAGTCTCATTTTGAGTCAAAGTCCATACATTGGATTGTTACTCACATCGCTTTCAGGCCTCCAAGTCTGTACACTGGCCTTCTTTCATGATATACTACACGTCTACTCATTCAACACTGGTCTTCCAAGTTCTGTATAGAGTAAAGTCTCACCTCGTGTTGTTTCCCCTCACTAACACGAAAAGATTTCGTGTCGTCTGAGGTTATAACACTTAGTGTTGATTTCCATGCGTGACAGGATAACTTGTATGAGGTTAGACTTCGTGTCGTTTTCCTTGTCGTGTCTTCGTGTTGGTTTTGTCTTCGTGTCCTCGTGTTATTTTAGTGTCTTCATCTTCGTGTTATTTTAGTGTTTACGTCTTCGTGTTATTTCTGCGTTTGAGTCTTCGTACTGTTTCTGTCCCTCTCGCCTTGGTCATACTCCGTGTCAATTCCTGTTGTCATCTTCGAGTTGTTGTCACCCCGTGTCGTCCTTGTCTTTGAGTCGTTCGGATGTTCGAGCAACTTTGTACTCAAAGTTGTCTTCGTGTTTCCCGTGTACTCGTGTCTCCGTGTTGCCTTAGTGTCTCTATCTTCGTGTTGAGTTTACTTCGTGAACTTTTCTCAAAGTCAAGCACGTGTCTGTGCTGTCTCCATGTCGTTCTTACTTCGTGTCGGTTTCTATGTTTCATCACGTGTTGTGGTCAGCCCGTGTCGTTTTCACCTCGTGCTGTTCTCATGACTTCGTGTCATTTTCCTTTTCAGGTCTTCGTGTCGTGTTTTTCCACACCGCGTGTCGTTGTCGCTTTAGTAACCTCACCTCGTGTCGGTTGCTGTTGTCTCCATGTCTTCGTGTCATTTTTGTTCCACTGCGTGCAGAACATTGCAGCACCTCGTGTTGCTTTCTGTGTGCCACCTCGTGTCGTTTCACAGTGAACCTCGTGTCGTTTCTGTGTAAACCTCGTGTCACTTCTCTCTGTCCTCTAGTTGAATCTCGTGTCATTTTTTATGTCTACTTGTTCAACTCCGTGTCAACTTCTGTGTTCGTCTTCGTGTTGTTTTCAACTCGTGACGTTTTTGTTTTCACTTCGTGTTGTTTTCATTTCGTGTCAACTTCACCTCGTGTTGTTTTCATTTCGTATCAACCTCGTCTTGGTGTCGTACTTACTTCGTGTCAGTTACTGTTGTTTCTGTGTAGTGTGTGTTTTTGTCACCACTATACTTCGTGTCGTTGTTCTTCACTTCGTGCTGTTTTCACCGTCTTCGTGCTGGTCTTTCTCATTAGACCTCGTGTCGTTCTCGCTTTGACCACACTTCGTGTTGCTTTACGTAGACCTCGTGTCTTGCTTGTTTGCAACCACTTCGTGTCGGTTTCTGCTGTCAGCCTATGTTGTCCTCGTGTTGTTTTTCACCTCGCGTCGGTTATTGTTTTCATCTTCTGCGTGTAGTTTTCTTTGTAGTGTTATCTCTGTCACAAGTTGCATCTCGTGTTATCGTTTATGTCTGTATGGTTTTACTTCGTGTTACTTACTGTTGTACATCAAGTCTTTACTGACTTCGTGTCGTTTTCTCTATTGTGTTCTCGTGTTGTCTCCGTGTCGTTGCTATTTGTTACTTCTTGTTGTTTCGTTTTAACCTCGTTCAGGTTTCTTCTAAAGTGCTGTTCCTCTGATAATCTATACAGAGTTGCTCTTTAAATTGATGACTTATCCGATACTCTGTTTTACAGGTGCCTTGATCGTGAAGCTTAAGGTAGCACGTGATCCGAGGCTGGAATGAAGCCTGCTGAGAGACTGCCACGTGGTCCGAATAATTAGGGCTGGAAATGTGGAGGTCACACGTCGTGGCTGATGTTGCTGGTATATATATGAGACCTTCGTCCACAGATGAAGGTGATCGAGTTGGCGTGAAGAAAAGCTCATACAGAGAGCCACGATCCAGATAGAAAAAGAAAAGAGAAAGAAGAAGAGCAGAAGGAGAAGAAGAGAGGTAGAGAGCTCGAGAAGAGTGTGAAGAGAAGAAGAAGCAGAGAGTGAGAGAAGAGCAGAAGAAAGAGAAAGAAAGATAGAGAGTGAGCGAGAGAGCTCGTGGAGAAGAAGGAAGATCTTACCTGAAGATCCGTCTACTGGACCGTGGATCAAATCCAGGCCAGTCAGCTCCGTTGAGAGCCACATTATGCATTTCGTTTTTCAGCTTTCTGTTTTGCTGAAGTCATTCTCGTTTATTATTTTTTCCTTTGTTTTCTGGTTTGCTGTGTTTCCGATACTCTGTAGAGAGGTCGGGGTTCCTCCTGTTAGTTCAGGAGAAGGGAGATTGATACCTCCGGTTGCAAGCAGCAGGTGGGCTGCTTGTGGGTTCCCTCCGGGTTGGAGGAAGGGAGATTTATCTCCGGTTGTGCTTCCCTCTGGGGTTCAGAGGAAGAGAGACTTGGGTCTCTAGGTTTCCCTCCGGGTTGGAGGAAGGGAGACTTGTCTCCGGTTCTGGGCTTGTGGATTCAAGTTCAGGGGTTCCCTCCAGGTCTGGAGGAAGAGAGACCGTGTGTCTCTGGTTTGCTAGTGACTGGTGTCACTAGTGGTTCCCTCCGGTTGGGAGGAAGAGGGGAGGCTGTTCCCCTAGTCAAGCTGTTTGGCAGCGTTTGTTGCAGACTGAGTCTGCTGTTTCTAGCGTGAGCTAGTGGAAGCCACACTCGGTTTGAGTGTGGGGTGGATGTAGGTCTGGAGGACCGAACCACCTAAAAATCCTCTGTGCAGTGGTCTGATTTCTCTATATGTTTTGCTTCCGCTAGATGTTTGCATAGGGGCGCTCCAAGTGGTTGATCAGATCTTGTTCTGAGTGTTTAATCCTTTGAGTGAGCGAAAGTTTATTTGAGTGGAAGAATGGTGCTACTGCTAATTAGTCTTTCAGATTTGATACATCTACCTAGTTAGCACTCTAGATTGCTAGTGAGCATCATAATCCTTTAATTGGGTAAAGGTTTTTAAAGGGTTATATTCATTCACCCCCCCTCTGAATACTGCACCGAACCCAACAATTGGTATCAGAGCAGGTGTCTGCTTACAAGGTCCAACGACCTGCAGATCGATCTTGCAATCTTAGGTGCTAATTTGTTTTTAGTGCATCAATATTCTTGTTGCGTTAATCTGTGTGTTCTCATGGCCCATCCACCGATCTTCAGTGGTACGCATTTTGATGCATGGTTCGCTGGTTTGAAGAATTATGTTAAATCTGTGAATCCAGACCTGTGGAAAGTAATTTCACATGGTCCTCATGAACTACCAAGGAAAAAGTCCAAATGGACTGACAGTCACAAATCCATGCATGAAGAAAATCAGATAGCAACAAATCTAATGAAGGCAGCTACTGATAGAGCTTTTCATTTATGTTTCTTTGACTGCAGTTCTGCTAAAGATATTCTGGATACACTGAAGCGAACTCAAGAAATAAATGTGGACAGCTGCATGATGGCCAACAGAAGAAATCAAAGTGCCAGCGATCAAGGCAGCAATCAAATTGAAGGAGATGATGATGATAAGGTAAATCTCTTCGAGAATTTCTCTCTAGAAGATTGGGGGAATGCATATGCTGAATTATTTGAATCTCATGAACTGTTAAGAAAACAGTATAAAAAATTGAAGAAGGGTACTGGTTTAGATAGTTCAAGCTCTCCTTGTAGAAATTGTGTTGAATTGAAAAATATTTATGATGCATGTATGTCTGATTTTCAAATAGTGAAGAAACAAGTTTCGATATTGAAAATTGAAAATCAAGATCATATAAATGTCATATCTGAACTAAAAGAAAAATTCAACTCAAATAACGATAATCGGACTTTTGGTAACTATCATGACCAGTATGAAAAACTGCTGAAAAACTTTGAAAGTGTAAACGTAGATTTAAACAAGCTGAGATCTAAAAATGACTCCCTGAGAACATCTGCTAATAAAAATGATAACAAGTTTGAGAAACTTGAGCAGGAGAAAAACTTGCTTGTTGAAAAACTTGAAGCCATCAAATCTGTGAATGTGAAATTATAGAAAAACATTGAAGAGAAGGAAAAAGATTTGAAGGATTTCAAGGTTGGAAGAAAACTTGAAATTAGCTCAGAAGATCAGACCTTGATAAATGAGTTAATTCAGAATGACAAGCTTAAGGAAGAAAATGAAAAATTAAAAATGCTGAATTCCACTATGTCTGAAAGACTTCTTACTTTGGAAAGAGGGAAAACTATTTGCAACGAAGATTCTAATAAACTGAGCAATCTGGAACAGGAAATTGAAAAATACAAAACTGCTAACAATGTGTTAACTGAATGTGTGAATTGCAGTGAACAAGAGATTGCCAGTTATGAGCTACATGTTTCCTCTTTGAAAGATGAAATTCAGGATTTGAAAGTTTCTTTGTCTAAATTTGTTGATGGGCAGAAAAACCTAGACCAGCTACTAGGTATAAAAATCAACTCTAGGAAGGAAGGGCTGGGCTACAATAAGATAAACAAGAAGGAACTTCAGAACAAAGTTATGACATCTTTTGTAAGTAGTTCAGAGGTAGCCACCACCTCCAAAGACAAACAGCCCATTGCTCAGAAAATATTGGGAGCAAAGGATAACTTTAAAAAGGAAGGACTGGGTTACAATCCAGTCATGAGGAAGGTTGATGGAGGCAAACTGAAAACTGTTTTCATAAAATCCTCTGAACAGGAAAAGCCTTCTACTTCATCTCCAATTCAGTACAAGGCTAAGAAATCAGGAAAACAGGATAAAATTCAGAAAAGGACTGTAAATCAGGAAACAAATGAAAAGGCTTCATCAGTGCATGCTGATCACAGTCCGCACACACACTTTCATGCATCTAAAAAGAAGATCATCTGTCATTACTGTCACAAAGTTGGACATCTGATGCATGAATGTAAACTGATGAAGAAGGATGATATGACTGCTATGAATCTTAATGATAAAAATCTTTCATTTCAGAAAGAGAAAATTGAATGTTTTCACTGTGGTAAATTAGGACACACAATTGCACAATGCTGGTTTGCAAGTGATAAGAAAACATCTCATTCATATCATAATAAATCTCCTGCAAGCTAACATGGTCCTAATAAGAACAAATTTGTTTTTAAAGATAAGCTCATTACATGCTTTGAGCGTGGAAAGACAGGCCATAGGGCTATTGAATGTTGGCTGAGGGCTGGTGGAAGAAATCCTAATTCATGCTTTCACTGTGGCAAGATGGGCCACATTGCAGCCCAATGTTGGCATGCTCAGGGAAGGAAGTTTAACAATAAATCTGGTAAATTCCCTGTCAATAGAAATATTTCTGATAGAAATGAATTTGTGTTTGAAAAGAAAACACTTACATGTTTTGAATGTGGGAAGCCAGGCCATAGAGCTTCTGACTGTTGGCTGGCTTATGTTGGTAAACAGAATCTTAATTCTGTTAACAGAAAATTTCATGCATATGCACATAGAACTCATACTAATCAGAGTGTGCATAAATTAAATCTGAAATCTGCTGCCTCTTGCTATTACTGTGGTATATTAGGTCATTCAATGAATAATTGCCATTTGATGAGATCTGATGACCTACATGCTAAGAGATTGTTTAGAACACCTACCAAAGGTGTCACTATTAACCATGCAGGACCCAAGACTGTTTGGGTACCTGCCCATGCAAGATAGTGTGCTAACTTGCAGGTGTGCCTTGGAAGCTGAAGAATAAAAAGGGGGAAATAAACCAAGGCACCCAAGTTGATAAAACCCCATTCAGGTAAATTTCTCAAATCTGTTCAAATGAAAATTATGGTTGAGTTGAGAAGTCATAGCTTCATGCATACATGTTTTATTTTAATTGGTTTGACTCTTGCAGTGATCTTTGTGGGCTTTCTTGTTTGTACTATGAGCTGTGTGCATATATGAGAATGGCATAAACATGCACATGACATACATTCATTGAAAATTTGATGCATATAGGACTGTTTGTATTGCATTATCATGCATGACCTCAATGGTATATAAATGGTAAGGTACCAAAAGGCAGGGAAGTTTGTCTGGAGGTTCTTACTATGTGTGAGGTGGTCTTTTAGACCAAGTGCTCCGCCTAGTACCATGGGTCACTTTGCTGATAGGACAGTCTGATTGTCCACAAGTCACGATATCATTTGGTATCATATGTTCAGTTTTCAGTGCAAGCATTGCATGTTTTCAGGGGGAGTAAGTTGCATATTCTTGCATAGCATTCAATGATTGAGTCTTTGCATGTCCCTGCATACATATAGAACATTGCATCTCCTTATATTGACAATGCCAAAAAGAGAGTTTGGATGCATATTGTAAGGGGGAGTCAATGATTTGCATATAGGTTGTCAAATGCATACATTTGTCAGATTTCATAGCATATCCCTTCTTATTGATTTTGTTGACAAACCTTGATCATATTCTGAAAACTTTATGCTTCAAAATCTCTCTTAACAATTGGTAATTCTCCTATCAATTGGTATCATTTGGCTTCAGAATTCTATCAGTCTTTCATGAAGATTTCAATGGGCTATCTCGATCATAAATCTAAAAATCTTGAACTAGAAATTTTCTATTATACGTTTTTATGAATGACTGAAATAACTCATATGGTTTAAGCCTAATGTATTCATGGAGTTTAACTTCAAAATCTCTTAACATATCTGAATCATGGTTAATAAATCTTAACCAACTGTTTCATGCTATGTCTTGCAAAAACCTCTGAAATCTGCACTTTTGAATACATGACTTTAATTGGTTAAGTACATGAGATTAATATTGTTTTGAAGCAAATGAATGTTTTTGAAATGTCTAAAGGGTAATATCTGTCAGAGCAATGACATTGGTCACTGAGAAACACAAGTCCAAAGGACTGTGTCATGAGGTGCCTTAGTTAACTCTGTAAAATGAGAATTCATTGAAAATCAGGCAGAGAAATGGCATGCACACTGAGAAATACAATTCACTCATTAAAAATTGAGCTGTAGTGTGTCATGATGTGTAAATGCTAACTCTGTTTACATAAGGCATGACAGTTAGTCACACTAAGGGCTTAGGGATATTGGCCTCTGATCAAGGTATATCCTCTAGTTACAAGGTGTGTACTGAACTAGAGTGCACGTAAAATTTGTAGCAAGGAAAATTATTGAATAAATTGAAATATCTGAATATTGATGCCAAAATCAAATTACTACAACTCTAGACAAAATCATATGACTTCATAATTGCTTGATTTCAATACTAGTACATGTAATTCTGAAAGAAGTCAATAGATTTGATTGTGTAAGACAAAGGGAGGATAATCAAGATAAATATGAGGGCTTGGTTCATTTTTATTAAACCATGGTTTTAGATATCAATACAGAATTTTATTGATAAACTCTACATACATCATGATTAAACCATGCTGTTCAATAAATGTCATTCATAAGCCCTTATGATAGAAGACTTTGAAAACTTATGCTTTAGATTTATGAGATTGATATCTCTTGAAAATCTGATGAATTCTTCTGTTTGAAGCTGAATCTGTAATGAACTTCTTCTGCTCATGTCATTGACTCAATGACCTGAACTTCTCCTTGTTTGCCCCTGTGGTCTCCTTCTCATTCATCTCATAAGATTCCACTTATTGAAGGGGAGATTCCAAGTCTTGCATAAATTTCATATCAATTGGCATCTCTTCAGGGGGAGCATTCCTTGTCACACTGAATCATGTTCATATCATTTGTGACCTTGCATTCACATACTTAGGGGGAGTATTGCATTACTTGTTGCATCTGCATTTTTGCATTTAACCCTTCCCATGGTTTATTTTGTTTGTATCAAAGGGGGAGATATTGTTTGCCAAAAAGGGAGAATCATGTTCTTGAAAGGAGGAGAAATTGACTGAACTTTTATGCATGCTTTAACTTCTCAAATTATTTTCTTTTTGATGAAGTCAAAGGGGGAGAATAATTTGAGTCAGTCTTCAGAATGCCTCAGAATGCCTCACATCATCAGAATGACTCAATGTATTGAAAGTGTTGCCATCATCAAAAAGGGGGAGATTGTTGTGCCCCTGTGGTTTTGATGATGGTTTTGATGATTGATTGTTGATGTAAGTTAATCAAATGATGCTCAGTTTAGATTAACATATTTGATGTGAAGTCATGCTACATGTTAAACTGATGCATAAAGCATTCATTGCTGTGGTTTTAATGATTGATTTGGTTTTGATGATTGGTGTTTGATGTAAGTCACTGTGAGTCATCCTGTTGAAATGTTCATTCAGGCTTTCATATGCTCAGTCAGTTTATTTGTTTACACTGTGAATCATTGTAATTGAAGTTTCAGACTATTATCTGCTGCATAAAGCTTTCATATGCATTTACAGAGTCTATACATTGATTGGCAGTAAGTCTGCACATTGAGCGTCGCATGGAAGTCCATACAGTGCATTGCCTTGGCTAAGTGTATACACTGTCAGTCTCATTTTGAGTCAAAGTCCATACATTGGATTGTTACTCACATCGCTTTCAGGCCTCCAAGTCTGTACACTGGCCTTCTTTCATGATATACTACACGTCTACTCATTCAACACTGGTCTTCCAAGTTCTGTACAGAGTAAAGTCTCACCTCGTGTTGTTTCCCCTCACTAACACGAAAAGATTTCGTGTCGTCTGAGGTTATAACACTTAGTGTTGATTTCCATGCGTGACAGGATAACTTGTATGAGGTTAGACTTCGTGTCGTTTTCCTTGTCGTGTCTTCGTGTTGGTTTTGTCTTCGTGTCCTCGTGTTATTTTAGTGTCTTCATCTTCGTGTTATTTTAGTGTTTACGTCTTCGTGTTATTTCTGCGTTTGAGTCTTCGTACTGTTTCTGTCCCTCTCGCCTTGGTCATACTCCGTGTCAATTCCTGTTGTCATCTTCGAGTTGTTGTCACCCCGTGTCGTCCTTGTCTTTGAGTCGTTCGGATGTTCGAGCAACTTTGTACTCAAAGTTGTCTTCGTGTTTCCCGTGTACTCGTGTCTCCGTGTTGCCTTAGTGTCTCTATCTTCGTGTTGAGTTTACTTCGTGAACTTTTCTCAAAGTCAAGCACGTGTCTGTGCTGTCTCCATGTCGTTCTTACTTCGTGTCGGTTTCTATGTTTCATCACGTGTTGTGGTCAGCCCGTGTCGTTTTCACCTCGTGCTGTTCTCATGACTTCGTGTCATTTTCCTTTTCAGGTCTTCGTGTCGTGTTTTTCCACACCGCGTGTCGTTGTCGCTTTAGTAACCTCACCTCGTGTCGGTTACTGTTGTCTCCATGTCTTCGTGTCATTTTTGTTCCACTGCGTGCAGAACATTGCAGCACCTCGTGTTGCTTTCTGTGTGCCACCTCGTGTCGTTTCACAGTGAACCTCGTGTCGTTTCTGTGTAAACCTCGTGTCACTTCTCTCTGTCCTCTAGTTGAATCTCGTGTCATTTTTTATGTCTACTTGTTCAACTCCGTGTCAACTTCTGTGTTCGTCTTCGTGTTGTTTTCAACTCGTGACGTTTTTGTTTTCACTTCGTGTTGTTTTCATTTCGTGTCAACTTCACCTCGTGTTGTTTTCATTTCGTATCAACCTCGTCTTGGTGTCGTACTTACTTCGTGTCAGTTACTGTTGTTTCTGTGTAGTGTGTGTTTTTGTCACCACTATACTTCGTGTCGTTGTTCTTCACTTCGTGCTATTTTCACCGTCTTCGTGCTGGTCTTTCTCATTAGACCTCGTGTCGTTCTCGCTTTGACCACACTTCGTGTTGCTTTACGTAGACCTCGTGTCTTGCTTGTTTGCAACCACTTCGTGTCGGTTTCTGCTGTCAGCCTATGTTGTCCTCGTGTTGTTTTTCACCTCGCGTCGGTTATTGTTTTCATCTTCTGCGTGTAGTTTTCTTTGTAGTGTTATCTCTGTCACAAGTTGCATCTCGTGTTATCGTTTATGTCTGTATGGTTTTACTTCGTGTTACTTACTGTTGTACATCAAGTCTTTACTGACTTCGTGTCGTTTTCTCTATTGTGTTCTCGTGTTGTCTCCGTGTCGTTGCTATTTGTTACTTCTTGTTGTTTCGTTTTAACCTCGTTCAGGTTTCTTCTAAAGTGCTGTTCCTCTGATAATCTATACAGAGTTGCTCTTTAAATTGATGACTTATCCGATACTCTGTTTTACAGATGCCTTGATCGTGAAGCTTAAGGCAGCACGTGATCCGAGGCTGGAATGAAGCCTGCTGAGAGACTGCCACGTGGTCCGAATAATTAGGGCTGGAAATGTGGAGGTCACACGTCGTGGCTGATGTTGCTGGTATATATATGAGACCTTCGTCCACAGATGAAGGTGATCGAGTTGGCGTGAAGAAAAGCTCATACAGAGAGCCACGATCCAGATAGAAAAAGAAAAGAGAAAGAAGAAGAGCAGAAGGAGAAGAAGAGAGGTAGAGAGCTCGAGAAGAGTGTGAAGAGAAGAAGAAGCAGAGAGTGAGAGAAGAGCAGAAGAAAGAGAAAGAAAGATAGAGAGTGAGCGAGAGAGCTCGTGGAGAAGAAGGAAGATCTTACCTGAAGATCCGTCTACTGGACCGTGGATCAAATCCAGGCCAGTCAGCTCCGTTGAGAGCCAGATTGTGCATTTCGTTTTTCAGCTTTCTGTTTTGCTGAAGTCATTCTCGTTTATTGTTTTTTCCTTTGTTTTCTGGTTTGCTGTGTTTCCGATACTCTGTAGAGAGGTCGGGGTTCCTCCTGTTAGTTCAGGAGAAGGGAGATTGATACCTCCGGTTGCAAGCAGCAGGTGGGCTGCTTGTGGGTTCCCTCCGGGTTGGAGGAAGGGAGATTTATCTCCGGTTGTGCTTCCCTCTGGGGTTCAGAGGAAGAGAGACTTGGGTCTCTAGGTTTCCCTCCGGGTTGGAGGAAGGGAGACTTGTCTCCGGTTCTGGGCTTGTGGATTCAAGTTCAGGGGTTCCCTCCAGGTCTGGAGGAAGAGAGACCGTGTGTCTCTGGTTTGCTAGTGACTGGTGTCACTAGTGGTTCCCTCCGGTTGGGAGGAAGAGGGGAGGCTGTTCCCCTGGTCAAGCTGTTTGGCAGCGTTTGTTGCAGACTGAGTCTGCTGTTTCTAGCGTGAGCTAGTGGAAGCCACACTCGGTTTGAGTGTGGGGTGGATGTAGGTCTGGAGGACCGAACCACCTAAAAATCCTCTGTGCAGTGGTCTGATTTCTCTATATGTTTTGCTTCCGCTAGATGTTTGCATAGGGGCGCTCCAAGTGGTTGATCAGATCTTGTTCTGAGTGTTTAATCCTTTGAGTGAGCGAAAGTTTATTTGAGTGGAAGAATGGTGCTACTACTAATTAGTCTTTCAGATTTGATACATCTATCTAGTTAGCACTCTAGATTGCTAGTGAGCATCATAATCCTTTAATTGGGTAAAGGTTTTTAAAGGGTTATATTCATTCACCCCCCCTCTGAATACTGCACCGAACCCAACACTGCCAAGGCGTCTTTTATTATTCTACTGCTTTTATCACACTATCTGTGAATTCACGCCCTGCCACAGGGCGCCCTTTTATTGCATAGCGTCTCACATCCAGGCGCGGTTTCAGATTTGACGCCCTCTCATAGAGGCGTCCTTTTAGATCATAGCGCCTCACCCAGAGGCGTGTTTCATTTTTTCACTGCTGGCTCGTGGGCTTTCACAGTGATTCACGACAGCGACCCTGTCGTCTCTTTGGTTTATAGCGACCTGCCCCAGGTCGTCTCTTTCCTGCGTTTTTACAGAAACCTGCTTCCTGTTGCTGTCTGTGATTGTTGGATTGATTATTGCATTGCTTGCCTATATTGCTGTGATCTGATCATATTATTTTACATCTTGCGGTATTTGGTTGAGAGACCTCCTCTCTCTACACTAGGATTCCACACACCTCTCTTGGAATCGGGACAACCCTCCATTGAGCACTCCGTCTCTTTGGACCGGAAATCTCTTTTCCAAGACCTCCGTAAGTCCCCGCACCCGTGGATTCCCTCACGGACGCCGGGCTGGTTGTACCCTTGAAGTACCCGCAGTATAGAGAACCTATCGTTGGTGAGGAGAGAGAAAGAATCTAGTTAACCCGATATCGCACTTGGATAAACTAGGTTTCACTTTGCAAAAGAGGGAAATTCTGCAATTTAATCCACTCTAATCTCAAGCGGAACACTAAAATCTTGCGTTCATCTCAACTTGGTTGCATAAACTCGTTTGGGTTGATTTGGCTTGCTTGGATTGAGTGGGTTTTGTTTGATAGTTCCTTTATAAAGCTGTCTCTCCTCTTAAACATGCAACTCCGTTCAGGTAAAATCATCAACATGGCAGGCTACAGATATTCTTATGATGATGAGGATGAGAATGTTTTTGGTCAATATGAAACTCCCCTCCAAGATTCCATCTATCATGAGGGAAATTACCCTCCTCCTCAGTCTCATTACCCTCAAGTCCATGTGGTTGATACCACTCCTCAAGAGGTTGTGCCCTCTTCTCAGACTTTACCCTCCAATACTTCGGGGAACCTTTCCCCATCCTTCAATGTCATGGATTTAATTAATGCACTATCTCAGTTGGATGATTCCCAGCGGCAGGCAGTTCAGGCCGCCTTGAAAGGAAAGTCTGTTCCTTCTTCGTCCTCTAATCCCCCTCCGGCCGAGAGTGGCCAT
Source organism: Amorphophallus konjac (assembly GCA_022559845.1). Taxonomy (NCBI): domain Eukaryota; kingdom Viridiplantae; phylum Streptophyta; class Magnoliopsida; order Alismatales; family Araceae; genus Amorphophallus; species Amorphophallus konjac. The sequence goes on from CM040119.1 coordinate 207,661,435, forward strand.
CACCCCGTTAATGACCAAGCGGTCCTGCATAAACCTCCTTCCCGTCCACCAACGCCCGGTACGGCCATGCCGGCCCAACAGGCGAGCCACTCTGCGGTTAGGCCCCAATTTCCCCAACCTCCCCGAATTCTACGGACGCCTATACCGCATTCTTTTATTCAAAATCCGGCCCCAGTCGAGTCCGACACTAATGTTCTACTGCTTCAGAAGTTGGCAAGCATGGAAGAGCAACTGAAGAAGGTCACTATGGCTAAGAATGCCCCGGAGATCTCGCTCCCTACATTGCCAGTCTTCCACTTACCACCGTCTGAGATGCCAAATTTTCGGCGATATAATGGGATTGGTAACCCTTTTATTCATTTGAAGGATTTTATGTACGAGACCTCCTTTTGGCAAGACAACAAGACCTCCTTGGCTTACTTATTCAGGAGATCTTTGGAGGGGCCAGCCCTTGAATGGTTCTATTCATTGGATCCCGCTGATGCCGGTGACTTTGATATCGTTCAGAGGAAGTTCTTGCAGAAGTACAGAGACCGGGTCGGACCCTCCCTCTCACTCACAGACCTGGTTGCGGAAAAAATGAAGCCCGAGGAGGACTTCATAATGTTTGCTGATAGATGGCGGTTGATGGCCGAAAAGTTGAAAGATACACTGTCGGAACAAGAACAAGTCAAGATGATAATTTCCAATGCAACTCCTCAGTTCCGGCATATCTTGGCCATGAATAGGTTAACAACCATGGAAGAGCTCTATGAAAGGGCTCGTTATATCCAGACGCAGATGAAGGATTCGCCCATTATGGGCATGTTTGAGCCGAAGCCGTGGCTATTCAAGAAAACCACAACTGTCAACAACAGCGGGCCCACGACAGAGGGCACTATTGCAAATGAGCAGGTTAGCGTAGTTGGCCACCCCCACCGAGCTAACCCATGCCCTAACCCACCTCCACCACAAAACCCCCATTTCAACTCCACTCCACAATGCCAATTCGTACCCCAACATTCCTTTGCTTCACCGCCAAACCAAGCGCCCCGCGCTAACCCTCCAGCTCCGCAATAGTACCACCAGGTACCACCACCTACCAACTATGGCCAACAACAACAACGGAGACCACCACTTGGCCCCAAAAGGGACCACTACCCTCCACTGTCAGAAAGTCTCCCGGATATTTTCAATGCTTTAATGGCCGCCAATTTGCTCATATTACCAAGGGAAAGAACAGCGTGGCCCGCTAATGTTGACACATCCCGTTACTGCGCTTTCCATCGTGCACCTGGTCATAACCTTGATCGTTGCTTCCACTTCAGAGATTACATTTATGATCTAAATGACCAGGGTGACATCAATTGGGATGAAATGAGGTAATTCATCGCCACCATGAAAGAAAGAAGGTCTCCTCAGCAGCAACAGGCTCAGCAGCCACAGCAACCAGCTCCACAGCAGCAACAACAAGCTCCAGCGCCTCAGCATGATATGGGGATCGTCCACAATCCACTGCCAGAGCACCCGCCAAACCAGCACGTAAACCCTGTCACGTCTCTCTATGAGGTGGAGAGAGGGCAGGGATGGCATGAAGAAAACGCCTCTGTCGGGACACTTTATCACAATCAAAATCAACCCCCGCGCCTCTTGCGCACCCCTTCTTCTTCTCCTACCCCTCAAGTGGGCCGATCTCTTCTACGCCTCATTAATTCACCTCCTATCACCAATTCTCCAACCTTGCCGATTCGCCCCCTTCTTACACGCTTACCACCTCCACAGCCTACGCCACAACAAAACCCATCCACCACCAACCCTTCGCCATTGCCATCTAGGCCACTCCTCATCCGCCCATCGCCAACGCCCACTACACACGCCACCACTACTCCTTCACCGGCAAGGATTCCCCCACCATCGGTTCCACCACCTTTTGTACCCAGAACTCTTCTCATTCCACCCCCCACCAATTCCCCCCGCATTCGGGTATCCCTTTCTACTCCTACGCCTCCTACCAGGGCACCAAAACCCCCTACGGGGATTCCTTCTGCGGGAACTTCCACTCCACCACTTCTTAACACCAATACACCTTCTTCTTCTTCTAATCCTCCTCCCACACTTGCCCCAACAGAGGCACGTCAAGGCGTGGTGCCGCTCCGCAGTGGACGGATGTTCCACCGTATTTTTCCACAGAGAGAGTTAGAGCCCGTGCAAGGGCCGCAAGAGCAAGAACAAGAACAAGAGTCAGTGCCGGGGACTCAGTATGATTTGCTAAAGCACTTGGACCGAACACCAGCAAGGATTTCGATCCTGGAATTAATTAAAAGGTCCACCACTCATCAGCTAGCTTTGAAAGAATATCTGCAAAAGGTGATGGTTAATGAGGACATTCCAGTTGAGCAGATAGTCACGGTTTTAACGCTCGCTAGCAGTCAGCCGGCGATTACTTTCCATGAACATGAACTAGCGCCACTCCCAGCAAGAAAGTATGCTCTATGCATCACAGTTGACATTAATAAGGTGGCTGTTAAGCAACGTCTGGTGGACACTAGGGCATCCATCAATGTCTTGCCACCTAGCACCTTGAAGTTGTGTGGCATTCCGGAAAGCCAAATTCGGCCGTCTACTATCACAGTCACTGCATATGATAACACGAAGAAACCTCCTATAGGCATGATTACGTTAAAAGTAAGTTTGGGTCCTGCCGCCATCACAGCAGATTTTCACATTCTGGATATGGACCCGACATTTAATGGCATTCTGGGACGCCCCTACATTCAGCAACTCGATGCGGTGCCCTCCACAAATCACCAATGCCTTAAATTCCCACACAAGGGCCGCATTATTAAAGTTACCAGTATGCCGATTTTGCCAGAGAGGATATTCATGTGGCTTCATCAGTTCCATCCATGTGGCCGGCCAACAAGCCACTATTATCTGTGCTGAACGTCCCTTGTCCACGACCAATGCCAGAAAAAGTCACAACGGTTGCTATGACACCCCTGCCTCCCAAGGGGAAAAAGAAGAAAACAATGATGAACACCTCTGGCTGGAACATCTTAATGAAAATGGGGTATCAAAATGGCAATGGTCTGGGTGCCAATTGTCAAGGCAGGATTAGGCCTGTTAAACCTCAGAAACTGATTACACGAGGTGGCCTAGGTTACAAAGGGCCAGGCAAAAACAAAGATGAACCATGGGCATTTATGACATCCACATTAAAAACAGATCGCCAACTGCTCACTTGGACATTGAAAACACATTTTGTCACGGGTGGCTTTCAAAATAATGAGCAAACTACAATAATCACTTCCATATTAGACTGTCAGGATCTTCATGCTAGACAGTTTGCTCGTCATATTGCCCCGTTGGCCACATACAAAGCCCTGGAGTCCTTAAGGCCTGATAAAAGAAGAAAAATGGATGATCTAGAATGTGACTGGTACAGGTGGTTCGATATGCACGATATTACTATTTCTTTGAGCCGCCTCTTCATGCCGACTGACCCGGAATGGCCGCCACTTATTCATAAATTGATTGATATGCTAGCTGCAATTACAGATAAGAGGCAGCTGCTGAGTGACTACACTGATACTGGAGAGCCAAATGTTCCGTTTGAAGAAGGATTCACTGTGGATAGGCTGTGGGCCGGCCTCTTTTCTCTCACTTCCATGCATCCATCGGTGCTTGCTTCTCTATATTCTCATCGGTTTGGTCGCGTGCCAAGACCGCCTCCGATTATAATCAAATTATCTCCAGATTCAATCCGAGTTTCTCTCACAATTCCTTCTTCGCTCCTGGAGCGATTTTCTAAACTCTCCATCACACCCCCGCGCGGGCCATCACTGATTCAATCTTTCTCTGATCTAGCAATTTCCACTCCTCCTGCTATTCTCCCTTCACACTGCTTTCTTCATGAAACAGAAAATAAAAATGAAGAAAAACACAAAAACGAAAAAAAAAATGCCAAATTCCCAAATTTCCAATCCTCCATTTCTGTTGAGGAGACCTCCTATTTCTCTTCTGAGTGCGTCCCGACCCAGGGGCCGCTCTTTCAAGATTCATTGCTAAATCTTTTCTCCCCCTCTGATGAGGGGACTTCCTCTGTATTACCTCTTGTATCCATTTTTTCACCTCCTTCTTTTTCTTCTTCTAGTCAAGCTAGTTGTTCTTCTTCCTCTAATAAAATTCATGGGGTAGATTCTCATAAGAAGTCCAAGGATAAGCAGATTCCTCGTAGGTTTTTGTTGGAGTTAGCTATCAGATGCCAGGCTTGTTTAGCTCTTCCTGAATTTATAGAGAATCCAATCATCCTGCCAGAGTTAGAATATGAGAATGATGTTGTTTCTTATGAGGGTTTGGGTGTCTATGAAATTATGAATGATGAAGACCCTATTGAAGAGGGGGATGAAAGTTATGAAGAATATGAGGACGAGGCTAATGCTTTTGCTAGTGGCATAAGACGATTTGACGAACCGTCAGCCTCCGTAGAAGAGCCTACCAAAGAAATTAATTTGGGTACCGAGGAAGACCCTAGGATTGTCCTCATAAGCAAGAATTTACCGGCCTCTGAAGAGGAGGCGCTCATTTTGGTCCTGCAAGAATACAAGGACACGTTCGCATGGAGTTATGAAGATATGCCTGGTTTAGACCCTGCGCTCGTTGAACACCGCCTAACACTTAAGCCAGGGTCTGTGTCGGTCAAGCAACGGTTGAGGCGTTTCCACCCTAATATGGCTTTAAAGATGAAAGAAGAGGTCGACAAGCTCCATAAGGCTAGATTTGTTAGAGTTGTCCTCTACCCCAATTGGGTGGCTAACATCGTCCCGGTTATGAAGAAAGATGAAAAGTTTGGATTTGTATAGATTTCGGGATCTCAACCGTGCGTGTCCTAAGGATGACTTCCCCCTCCCTCATATTGATGTTTTGATCGATAATACGGCAGGATTTGAGACTCTCTCGTTCATGGATGGCTTCTCAGGTTACAATCAAATTCGTCTGGCTGAAGAAGATCAAGAGAAGACATCATTCACTACACCATGGGGTACTTATTGTTATGTGGTCATGCCTTTTGGACTTAAGAATGCTGGAGCCACCTATCAGAGGGCTATGATGGCGATTTTTCATGACATGATTCATATTTATATTGAGGTGTATGTGGATGACCTGGTTCTGAAATCAAGGACGAGGATTGAGCATCCTGGGGTTCTAGCCAAGGTCTTGCAAAGATCGCGAGAGTATCAATTGAAGATGAACCCCAAGAAATGTGTATTTGGTGTTTCATCAGGGAAGTTGCTTGGTTTCATTGTTAGCAAGAGGGGAATTGACGTTGATCCCAACAAGGCAAGGGCCATTAGAGATATGCCTCCTCCCAAGAATTTGAAGGAAGTTCGAGGATTAATCGGGAGGTTGTAATTTATTCGCCGCTTCGTCTCCCAGCATTCACAAAGATGTAGGCCGTTTTACGAGCTTACTAAGCCGGGAGTCAAGTTTAATTGGGATGACAAGTGTCAGGCAACCTTTGACGGATTGAAGGATTATTTGGCCAATCCTCCTGTCCTGAGGCCGCCGATTCCAGGCAAACCGCTTGTTCTCTATGTCTCAGTCCTGGATGACTCTGTAGGTGCTGTCTTAGCTCAGGTAGATGAAGAAGGTAAGGAGAGGGCAGCATACTATTTGTCTAAACTTCTTAACCCCTGTGAGTAGAGGTATTCAGCCATGGAGAAGACTTGCGCTGCTTTAGTCTGGGTAGTTCAGAAGTTAAAATACTATTTCCTAGCTCACGAGGTTCACCTCATTGCTCGTATGAATCCGATTAAATTTCTCCTTGAAAAATCTGTCCTCACTGATCGATTAGCACGCTGGCAAAGCTTCCTCTCTAAGTTTGATATCACTTACATTCAACAGAAAGCTATCAAAGGTTACGCCATTGCCGAACACCTTGCTCATCACCCTCTACCTCATTTTGATCCTGTCAATTCAGAGTTTCCAGATGAAGAACTGATGTCCATTAATCAACCTCTTGATCCTATGTGGACATTACATTTTGATGGAGCTCTAAATTCCCAGGGAAGAGGGATCGGCATGGTTCTTTTAACACCAGAAGGGGTCACCATCCCATTTGTTGCTCGGCTCACTTTCCCCGCCACCAATAATATAGCTGAGTATGAAGCTCTTTTGGCCGGTCTTCAAACCGCTCATCGATATGGTGTCACCCATTTGAGGATTGTGGGTGATAGTCAGCTCATTCTGCGCCAGGTGTTGGTCAAATGCCGCACTATCAATCCTAAGCTCAAACCCTACCAGGAACTTGCTTCAACTTATGCCAAACTCTTCACCAAATTGATCTTCGTCCATGTTCCTCGTAGCCAGAATATCCTAGCTGACGCTCTTGCTTCTTTGGCCTCTGCTCTAGTCTTCCCTCCTGAGCGTGATTTTCATGTTCCCCTGATTCATCAGCGTGACACGCCAGCTATTAAGGATCGTGCATTCCTCGATATTAGGGATAAGGTGCTTGAGAAGGACAAGCAGAAGGAATCTCTTAAAGGCAAAGAGGTCATGCCTTTAGACTGGGAAGAAGAATTGGCTGACGAAGAGAAGCCTTGGTATTATGAGATTGCCAGATATTGCAATGATCAGTCCTATCCCGAGAAAGCCACTGCAAAAGAAAAGAAAGCAATTAGAAGAGTGGCTCAGCGTTATGTTTTGATTGGAGGTGTGCTCTATAGGAGAGGGCTCACCGGTGTTTTATTAAGATGCCTCGACGATGATGAATCATGGAAAGTTGTGGAAGAGGCGCATTCTGGAGTGTGTGGTGGTCATGTGAATAGCCAGATGCTAGCTAAGAAGATTCTTAGGCTAGGTTTCTATTGGCCAACTCTAGAAGAGGATTGTTCCATCTATGTTCGAAGGTGTGTTAAGTGCCAACTGCACGCCGACAAGATTCATTCTCCTGCTTCTTCACTCCATCCTACATCCTCCCCATGGCCTTTCTCCATGTGGGCTTTTGATATCATTGGACCTCTTGGTGATTCGAACCTCCTGACCAAGCAAAAATCATTCATCCTCACGGCAACGGAGTACTTCACCAAGTGGGCGGAAGCAGAAGCTTACTTGGAGATCAAAGCGTCAACCGTCTGCAAGTTTATAATGAAGAACATCATCACGAGGTTCGGCATCCCAAGCACCGTCGTCACCGACAATGGACCCCAATTTATCTCTCAAGAAATCAAGGATCTCTGCAACAGGTATAACATTGCATTGCATCATTCTTCTCCCTATTATCCGCAGGGCAATGGCCAAGCAGAGGCAACTAACAAAACTTTGATAAAAATTGTCAAAAAGACGTGTGAGGCTAATAAATTTTTGGATTGGCCAGACAAGCTAGTTGAAGCTCTCTGGGCCTATCGGACTTCCATTCGAACCCCTACTGGGCAAACCCCTTTCGCCCTTACTTATGGAATGGAGGCGGTAGTCCCTTATGAGATTCTCATTCCCTCTCTACGAGTACAATTGGATAAGGAATTTTCTATTGATGAGCGTCGTAATTCACTCCTCGCCCAATTGGAACTCCTAGATGAGAAGCGTCTGGTCGCCGCTGAGCATGCGCGCGTTTATCAAAATAGGCTCTCGCGTTTTTATCAAAAGAAGGTAATTGAGAGAAAAATCAAAATCGGTGAGATGGTAATTAAGAGGATTTTCGTAAAGCCGGGTGGCCCTCGTTCAAAACTCCAACCCAATTGGGAGGGACCGTTTGTTATAAAAGACGTTTATCCAGGCAATGCTTATAAACTGATTAATGCTGAAGGAGAAGAGTTAACTCACCCTTGGAATGGTTTGTATCTTAAGAAACACTACCCTTGATTCAAAAATCCAAAAAACATATACATATATATATATATATATATATATGGAGAAATTTTCAAAATCCAAAAAAACTAATAATATGTTGTTTCAAAAATCCAAAATGAAAAAAGTGGAATATTTCCAAAAACCAAAAAAAATAGAAATTCCAAAAAGCAAACAAAAAAAAATAGAAGAGATCAAAATTGGTGCCATGGCACACGAAGGATCAAGGTCCGAAAGGTCAAAATTTAGAATTCATTCATCAGTCTTGCTAACTTAAAAGGGGGTTGACTCCCGCACACACTACACGCTTTATTCTTGAACTCAAGCAGTGCAAAATCCGATGGAAAGTCAAAAACCTGACTAAAAGTGAAAGACAATACTCGTTCTTTTTTTCTTCGGCCCATAAGGGAGGAAGGGAGACCTCAGGGTAGACACGCCAAGCCTATCCGCCGCCCTAGTAGGTGGAAGTCAGGGCCCAAAAGGGAGCAAATGCCACGAAAGCCCAAGTACAATTAGGTTTTTATTCATCAATGCAAATCAATTCCAAAGTGAAAAGTCAAGTTGTGAAAAGAAAAGCATGTCAAGAGGGCAAAGTCCCCGCAAGGAAAACCTTGGGCGTATGCGTGCAATATAAAAGAGGCAAAAAGGCAACAAATTTCCCTACGCCAAAGATCGAACCCCAACAGGCATAGGGTAGGGGAGGTAACTTTTCCTTGAGCATCTCAGAATCCCTTATGGGCTTCCCTTATATTTTCTTCCATCCTTTCTATCTGGTAAGTCACGAACTGGCAGGATGGTCAAGACGGACTAAAGAAATTGCACTGTGCGAAATCTCGAATACGAGTCAACTATGACCACGTCCACTCCCTTTTAATTACTCAAGAAAGGTTAATGGATTTTAGATGGTGACCGTGTAGGACCCGTGGTCTTGATAGCCTTGACAACCTTTTTTGCAGAATAATTCAATTAACGCCTTTGGCTAAGGCGCTTTTTATAGAATTAACGTCCTAGATTAGGTCGTCTCTTTCTGAATAACGTCCCTACGCGGGTCGTTACTTTTTCAAAAATCAGATTTCCTTTTCAAATTCACGCCGTCTTCTAGGGCGTCTTTATGCGAACCACGACCTAATCTAAGGCACGTTTTTCAGGAAAAATAACAAAAAAAATATAAATGAGTGAAAAGAAAGAAAAAATGCATTTTTTTCACGATGTATGCTTGCATTCTTTTGCATGGGCATCTTTTATTTATGGTTTGCATATGCGTGCTTTGCATGATGCATCTCCCCGCTATCAGCTATTTTATTTTGCCTTATTTGATTAAAGGCTTGGCCCCTTGACCCATCATTAAGGTCAAAATATTGCTACCCCTTGCTTATTGGGCAAGGGGCCAAGTCGAACAGATGAATTAACCTGTTTGTTCAAAGTATGGATTACAGTTGCAGGTACAGGGCACAGTAAAGCAAACACGAAGAACGTGTAAAGAGGAAAGTACACAAACACAAGGCCACAACTACACAAAGTGCTCAGGTAACAAAGAAATCTCAATCTTATATATATACATCATGAATGTCTATCATGTACAAGTGTGAGGGTGGAGGAGTACGAGTAAGTCGCTCAGCTCTCGCCTCCACCCTCCTCTCTCCTACTCTCAACCTCCTCCTCGCCGTCCCGAGCTGGCGCTGGTGGAGGAGGCATGGGCCCCCGTGAAGAAGCTGGAACCCGAACCTGACCCCCTGCCTCGCTCCTCTCTCGGAGGGAAGAGCCCGCCACAAAGGTGGAGCTGGTGAAGGAGTATCCCGCGGCCCGTGCTCGCTCGCGCCCTCGCTGGAGACGCTCCTCAGACACTCGTAGCTGCTCCTGAGAAAGGATCAACTGGGTCCTCGAGTCTGCCAGCTCTCGCTCGCGTGCTGCTACCTGCTCCTGGTACCGAGCACGCTCCGCCTGGTACTCCTCCCGCTCACGAGTACGCTCCTCGCGCTCCCGAGCATGCTCCTGTCGCTCCACCTCAAGAGCCACCCGCAGCTCGGCCACGTCCTGATGTAACTCCTCTCGTCGCCTCAGGGACCTCTCTAGCTCCGAGATCCGCTGATCGCGGATCGCCAACTCGGTACGTACCGCCTGGAGCTGAGTCGTCTGCAAACAGGTAAGCAAATCATCAATTCCACAATTAAATGCAATGATTCAGTAATCTTGCAATACAAGCAATACATGATTTAAACCACTCACCTGTGTGCTCGTCGCACGGAAGCCCTCATCAACGCAGGTAAGAGCGGCTCGAAGCTCCTTAGTCTGTAAAATGAATTTTCATCAGTGCACAATTATATAAACAATATTTGAATGGATTTGTGTTTTGAAATTTACCCGTGAAGCGAGATCGCGCTCTGCTTCCTCGGCTCGTGCGATCGCTCCGGCTAGCTGCTCTGCCAGTGCAGTCACCTCTGCACTGGGCCCTCTCGAGCTGGAGGCCTCCCCTGGGTCTCTCCTCACTACTCCCTGCTGGGCACGCTGCATTCATTGAGATCGTCAGTGGCTAATCATCAATAATTCAACAAAAAAGATATACATGTGCATATAGGAATAATTTAAACACTCACCAGGGTCTCTAGGTCAGCCCGTGTGGCGGCCAGCTGGTCCTCCAGGCTGTGTAGGTGGGCCTGGGCATCCATCGCCGCTATGTCCCGCGCATCCTGCATTCATTACATGTTAGTCACATGATAGAAACATAAGCATTTGCATTTAATTTAGAAACAATTGCATTCATACATACCCCTAAGACCCTCATCTGGGGTCGGCCGGCGTATACCTCCCAGTAGCGCCGGAGGTACTCGGAGCTGTCAGTCGCGCGAGAGGTGACTCTAGTCCCGCCTCGCTACCAGTCGGCGTACTACTCCTCGAACCGCACCCTCCAGTCGGTCGCCTTCGTACGACCGCGCGTCTTCTTCCCAATGCCGTGTGGCTCGCCTACCTCTACCCACTCCTGGTGGGGGCCCAGTGTCCTCATCACCAACCTAAGCCGTAACGGCTCGATCTCGCTTAAGCAGTGAACCCAGAGCTCATGCCCAAAGCGAGGTCGGCCCGCTACGACCCACGGCTGGCCCTCGTCCGTCATCCCCTCATAGGGTCTCCACTGAACCTGCATTCATAAACTTACATGTCATCATTTCATCATCATCATAATAAATTCAAAGTAAATGCAAAAAAGCAAAACAAAATGCATAACATTCATACCAGCGAGGGAGGGAAGTCGCGGAACTCTCTCCGCAGCACCCACAACTCATAGCCGAGTGGGGCTCCAAACACAATCGCCAGCCAGCGCCGTGCTAGAGGGAAAGCTCCCTCACCTCCAGGCCGTGGGTCAGCGCGCCCCATCGGCATGTATAGATGGCTCCAAACCTGCATCCATGCATCATATTAGTGAAGCATTCACCAGCATGATAAAAATAAAAGAAAAGAAAAATGAAAAATGCATACCTGAAGAAAAGGTGAGAAGCCACTGACGGTCGTCTCTCGACCTGTCCCGGTGGACAAGTCGGCCATCATATGCGCCAGCAGTGCCGCTCCCCAAGCGTAGCTGCCAACTGCCTCCAGGTCCTCGAGTATCCCTAGGAAACGGCAGTTAATGACGTCGCCCTTTGTCCCGAGCAATAGCCTCTCGAGCAGCAGCAGTAGGAACCTCCTCAGGTCTCGGTCTGCTCTCTCTCTGTCGGCCGAGTCCTGGCAGTAGACCGCCCTAGCCCCGTCTATCAACCTCTGCAAAAACTGCTCTAGGGTCTCCCCGGACCTATGCCTAGCATTCCCTAAGCCCATCACTATAGTCAGGTCGGTGCGGAAGATAGTCCTACACTCGCTAGGCGTCTCGTAGACCATCTCTAGCCCTAGCAGCCTCTGGGCAAACTCAGTGTAGTCAGGGTAGGTGATCCCACTCATAGCCTCACCGTCTACCCTCAACCCGGTGATCCTAGCTACATCCTCTAGGGTAGGAACCATATGCCCCCATGACATCAAGAATGTCCGGCTAGTCCTGTCCCATCTCTCCCGTAGAACCTGGATAAGTGGTAGGTCGGGCCTAACTGGCTCTATGCTAAGGAAGGCCCCAAACCCCATAACATCTACCCTCGCTCTCTGAAACTCGGGGAGGCCGTAGTATGCTGCTCGGACCATGACCCAGGAGATGCGCGTCCTCATCAAGCCCTGCATGTAAAGAAAAGAATTTTCACTTAATTATTTTGATTATTCATGCTGAATCTCATGTTGATTGCCTTGGATTATGTTGATGTTTGATTTAATTAACGACCATCCTCAGGTCGTGGTTTGTTAAATTAGCGCCCCTGAGGAGGGCGTGGTTCTAAATGTGCTTTGAATTTGCGACCTATCCTAGGTCGCTGTTCATCTAAGAAACGCCTCTGTGTTGGGCGTGGTTCTATGGTTAATTTCTAAATTCCTAAAAAATATTTCAAGTCACTCCCTTGGGTGGGGCGTTTTCCAAAATGGGTCCGTTAATTAATCAGGAATTAATGAATGGATGACCTCTGGTTTGGTCGTCTGTTGTTGAATTAACGCCCCGATGGGGGGCGTTGTTTTCAAGTTTTTCAGAAAATAAAATAAAAATAATGGCATGTGAAACAAATTCATGGAAAAATATTTGAAATAATTAAAGCATGGAATTAATAGAAATTAACAGCATGATATGAATTTAAATGGGCGACATGCTTTAGGGCGTGTTCTCATGGGGTTAATTATTTTTCAGGAAAATAATTTAATTAACGCCCTTGGGTTGGGCGTGTCTTTTTTAAAACGTGACACCCCTGAGGGCGCCTTCTTTCTGGGTTGCAGGGTTTATACCCCGAGGGCTATGGAAATGGCATAAAAATGAAATTAAAATGAAAACAAAATGGAAATTGGGTTGAGGGCCTACCTTCTTGTGTTTGGGTTCTTGTGGCTGAGGCCGTGGCTGCCTAGGCCGCCGGAGCTGGCCGGCACGGGGAGGAGCCGCCGATGTGGGCGGTGGCTCATCGCCATCTTCTTCTTCTTCGTCACCGTCCTCGCCTTCTTCTCCCTCTTAATTTTCTCCCTCTTCTCCGGCATCATCTTCATTTCCTTCATTGGCCTCTTGGCCTCCTTCAGCTTCGTCACCGGCCGCCACCGCCGGTGCGTCTTCATCCGCCGCCGCGGGAGGGGCTTCCTCCTCGCCGTGGGCGTCATCGCCCAGGTCAACGACCTCGGGGGCGGCCACCCTCTGCCTCTTCAAGCCTCCGCCGGCCATAGCTTAGGGCTAGGGTGTAGAAGGGAGAAGAGATAGAGAGAGAGAATGGGAGATGGGGTTCTCGGTTAGGGTTGCAGAAGAAAAGGAAAGAGGGGAAATGGACGGAGGAAGAAGAAGGAAGGAGGGAAAGTTAAGTCGAACGGTCAAAAAGAATTCACGACTTAAGGAAGGCCGCGTCTTGTGGAATCAACGACTGACATCAAGACGTTTCTTAATAATTGACGACATTTCTTAAGGCGTTATTTTTGTCATGGGGAATGATAACCGTCGTCAGACGCATTTAATGGCAATTGATTGATTTGATGGGAATAATCATTACTATTTTTGAGTAACGACTATGATTGAGGCGTTATTTATATGAAACGTGGCTTTGCTGAAGGCGTTACTTTTGGAATTTCAACGAATATATTTTGGAATATGAATTGAATTAACGCCTTATCCTAGGACATTTTTCAGTTAACGCCCTTTGGTGAAGGCGTCAGTTATGAGCGATCAATCATGGAAGACGACCTGTGCTGGGGCGTCGTTTATAGAATTAACGACATTGCTGGAGGCGTTATTTGCAACAGAATCACAGAACGTTGGAAAAAGTTATTCAGAAACGCAGTAAGATGGCTCGATCAAAGGAAATATCATTGATTTATTGGAAAGAAAAGATTACAATGCTTAATGAGTCACTTTGGGCGTCAGTTTTCTCAGAGCTATTACATAAGATTTCCATTCATCTCTGTCTTCTTCTAAGCTCTCCACAGGTTGATGAGCCTTGTTCATTTTTCATAAAGCTTGAATAGTTGTGCATTCTTCTCCATCTTCATTGCTACCAAGGTCTCGTCTCTTGATAGGCGGGAGGTGTGATGGATTCTTGAATACTTGCCGTGGAAGCCCGAGTTGAAGGAGGCATCAGTATGAATTATACAAGACGAATTCTGAAGCGCCTATGAGTCGAAGGTCCGTCCCGGGAGAGAATCTTGCACAAAGTTCTTGAGTCTTGAGTATTCCTGGGGCGCAAGTAAAGAGATTCTTTGGCATTACTTTGAGATGCTCTCTCCATTCCGCTCTCTTCTTGATTTGAGGGATCCGGTTCGTCACTCTATTGCTTATCCCAAGTAAACTGGTCATATAAGAGAGTGGGCTTTTTGAGAAGATTCTGGAGGATTGTTGGGTTTCATCACATGGATCGAACTTGAAGTGGAGATCTACCCAACTAGAGAGTGCTAGCATGCATCCGTAGATGGGCCTTCCCATCGCCGCCGAGGTAAGCCCGCTATAGAGATAGGCTAGAATAGCCGGTCCCATTCTATCTCCTTCCCATAAGCTCACTATAGCGCTTAACTGGGCCTCTTCTAGAAAGTCCTCCGTGGATGGGAATAGGAGTGCTCCTGCTAAGCACACCACGAAAGCTTTTGCTACCCGCTCTATCTCTTCATCTTCTTTGGCTTGATCTGCTCTCTTGTACACCCATGAGGCGAGCTTCAGAAGGTTGATTCCTTTAGTGGCTTTGATCTGATTCACTAGGTTGGGGCTAGATATCAAGCTGGTTAATAGTTCGTGAGAGGAGATTGGCTTTGGCGTGATGGCCATCTTTTCCTCCTCCCCTTGCTTCATTCTCTTTAAACCCAATATCATCTGTAATTCTTCCAATAAAATCGTGGTTTCGAAGGTTGAGAAAAGAAAGGTATGGGTGGAAGGGTGCCATATTTCAACTAGAGCTCCTATGGCAGCCCAATCAAGGTGAACTTGGTCATAGTGTTTGGCATGAGTAATTAAGCCTAAAAGATGACATCTTGTTAAATAGACTCTCATGTCTGAAGAAAATTTGGAGAGTATAAGAGACAGCCACTTAATTTTTGTAAAGCTCCTTGCTCCTGGGACATTTGGGTAGTCCTGCATAAGAAAGAAAGGAAGAACAATGCAGAGAAAGAAGAATGAATATGCATACAGAAGAGAATACAATGTTTCAGTAAAGACAAGAGAAGACAAGAACAGAAGGATTTTCTCTCTACCTGGTTCATGGAAATTCTACTGCTAATATGCCCGTTAATATCGGTTAGCCTGGGAGTTGAGGATTTGGATCTCTTAATCGCCCTCTCCATCTTCTGTTGCAGGAAGAAGCTCGGACGGTTGCGGTGCCTGCAGAAGAACACGAACAGACAGAAGAAGTAGCAGAAGAGCAGAGCTCCGAAGGTTGCTTTGATTGATTTGAGGAATTGCCTTCCCTTTATAGGAGTCCGGGGAGTCTTAAGGCTATTTGGGGTTAGCAAGTTGATTGCCATTAGGACTGGGTTTAGTTTGCGAATCGGAAACGGAAGTTCGTGCTTAATTAACGCCTTCTGTTAGGGCGTCAATTGTTGAATTGACGACCTGACCGAGGTCGTGTTTTTTTTAACGCCCTTTCCAGGGCCGTTTTCTTCTTGAACTCTTGGTGCATTTAACGCCTTAGTGAAGGGCGTGTTTCTCTTTTTGACGCCCTCATTATAAGGCGCCTTTCATGTTTTGACGACGTTCGGTGCAGGCGAGAATTTGTGAGCTTATGAATTTCCTTTCCTACGTGCTTTGATGAACTTAAGTGCTATTATTTCATTAGAATTTTATTTTATTAAGCACTTATGATCATGTCATACTTTGAATTGAAGATTATTGATATTGAAATTTTGAGAGAACTAATGAACTCTTGAGTGCAGAAGATTGCAGGTTTCGAGATGTCCGGATTAATGCGGAGGTAACATCATGTTGTTCTTGTTGTAAGCATTATTACTAAATGGTATCTACGCTATTATAGCATATCAGGGACCTTGTGGTTCTGATGAACCTGGAATTTGAGTTCCCCTTCATCAAAAACGGTGATAATTCCAGGAAAGTCTTGATCACACGGATAGGCCGTTGAGTCGTTAAAATGTCTGGGATGATGGTTCCACTTTTCTGAGTTGATGCGTGGACAAACGGGCTTCGGCCTAGTGTCAGCTCAGAGATCTGGATTCTTGACCAAATCTAGATGGCTTGGCAATATTATCCTTGATTATTTTCTATCTTTTAGTTTGTCTTATATTTTCCTTTTAGCCCAGCATGCATCATGTAGGACTTTGAGCTTCATGCTGAAAATCTTCATATTGTGGTAGTAATGAAGGTCACTCGCTCTTGATTGAGTTGACATGAGACATTCCATTCTAAATTGAGTACTTTGTTCTCTTTGAAGCCGCTCAGGCTGATTTACTTGAAAATGTCCCTTTGTTGGATCTCCATCTCAATTCCCTTTATTTTTTTGCAAATCCACCTTGGTTGTAGCACGTCCACATTGGCTGGTAACCGCTCTCCAATGGTGTCTCCTTATCGTGCCATGCGCACATTTTTACTTGTTTAGTTTAATCTCCTTTATCTAGCAAATCGATGCTTCCTTGGAATCACCCGGAGTTGTTTCGCTCAGAATCTTGGAAAGATTTCCAATGTTTAGTGTCTGAGACGTGTCACATCACACATTGGCATCTACTTATCAGTTCGCTCCACTTCATTCCGTTTGTTGCACTTTCACTCTATTTCGTCTCACTCCCTTATAAAGCAGACACCAAGGCGGGGCAGCTGTAGACACGCCAAAATTGACGCTATGTTGATCAAATCTCATGTCACTATGATGACGCCCCAAAGTGAACTTCAATATATTCATAATATGAAGTTTTTCTATTTCTTGTGTGTGGTTTTGATTTGTTCTTGCATTTTTGTGATTCGCGACCTGAAGAGGGGCGTGTTTTATATAGCGACCTTATCTAGGGCGTGTTCAAAAGAAAGGACGACCATATGTCAGGGCGTCAATTCCTGGTATTATCCAGTTTCAAAATAAATTCAAATTATTGATTAACGTCCTTCCTCAGGGCGTGGTTTCAATTAACGCCTTTATCTCAGGCGTTTTCTCGTAATTTTCAAATAAAGTAAGTTTTATTATCAAAATTAAATCCAAGAAGTGACGCCCTTGATCGTGGTCGTGTTTTGAGTAGCGTCTTGATGTAGGTCGTCAATTTGTGATTTGACGCCCTTCTGAAGGTCGTGTTTTATCCTTCGGTGTCGTGTTTGAGTATGCCTTTCCTGAGTAGTTCCCTGCATCCAATGATCTCCTTGCTCGAATTGGAGTTAGAGTCCTACCTTCTTTGATCATTGCCTATCCTTATCTTCCCAAATTTGAGCTTATCTTCGATTGAAATCCTATAAAAGGATGCTTGGGTCGATCTAGACAAGGGTTGACGGGTCAGAGAGTTCACAGGTGTTGACACCCATTTTATGCCGATAAGCTGACTCGTTTCTCTTACTCCCATTGATTGATGCCCTAAGTTGTCCATTATCTATCGGGCCATTTTTTTGTGGCACGTCCTGGGCCCATTTTATGGGTAGTCTCCCTCCTTGGTAAAGATCGTATCCATTCAGGGCTTATCGGACCCTGGCTTTGATTAAATGAACTATTTTATAAATTGTCAAGTACCCAAGATCATGAACGGTCCCACATCAGCCGTTCACGACTGGGGCGGTTGATACCAAACCGTTCATACATTTTGGCTAATTTCTGAGGGTTTTCTGAATATTCACCGACAGGATTTTGTGCGGTGTGATAAGGACCGTTCAAGATCATGAACGGGCCTATTCCAACCGCCTATATCTCAGAGTCCTACGCGCGCCCATTTTCTCAGATAATTATCCAAATGATTCGAATTATCACCGACAGGGTGAAACGGTCGTTTCTGGGCCGCTCTACACTAAAACGGTCCCAATATAACCGTTCATATGTTCAGGGTCCTACGGCGGACGTTTCGGCCAGTTCAAGAGATAATTGGGATTATTTGCTGATTATTTGAATTTCCACCAACGGATATGGACGGTTAGTTTATAACCGCCCACCTGATTGAGCGGTCTATCGTAAGACCGTTCATCCCGTCGGTTGCTGAATTTTAACAGATTTTAATCCTTTTCTCCATGGTTTTATCTTTAACTTATTTTGGTGATTTCTCCACGGATAATCAACCATTTTAGCTGCCGTTTCGACTGGATGAGAGATGATTGTATTATCTATGATTTATCTTCAATAATCTCGTCCCGAAAATGGCTCTAAACCCTAGTTTCGGGGCTGACTTTCTAGGCTCTATAAATAGACCCTATTGGCCGGACGTCGAAAGGGGGGAGATTTTTTGATCGACGGCGAAGCCCTGCCGCATTCTTGAGCGACCCAGCATCAAGGAGGGAGGCTCTCTACGTCCGCATGAGCCTCCGATCAAGGGAGTAGCCCAGTCTTCGTAGTCTTTCGTTTCGTAGTTTTGTCGTGTTCTTTCATTGCATGCATTGTTTCTCACCCGCGTACCCCCCCTTCTTCTCATTATCATGCACACAACCATCCAGTTTTTTGTCACCCTAGGGGTTTAAAACCCCCCAGGTATTACCCTTTCCATTTGTTCATGATTAATTCTTCTCGTTTGAATGTATACTACATTATTAAGGTCTAATTTGGGTGTCTCTTTGTGTCTCTATGTTGTTTCGCAGGTCAGCATCTAATCAGCACGAGGCCCATCCCCTCTGGCCGGCCGGAGAGGGTGGAGGTCGAGCCCTTCTCAACTTGCTGAGTGAAGGTATTGAGCGGTTATCCTCCGGCCGTTCAACGGCACGCACGGTGTAGAAACGACCGTCCTTCCCTGGAGAGCGGTCCCTCAAGCGCCGTCCGTCTCACTGCAGCAGTTCCTCCCGCGTCCCTCGCAGCGTCCCAGGGCGGTCTATCGTAAGACCGCTCATCACAGCGCGGTCCTATCTGAGCCGTTCATCCCCAGCGCTGCACCAAGGCGAGTGTCTCCCCATTTTCCAAGATACGGCGTGCCTGTCGCGTACGGCATCTTGGTGGCGATCACGGTACTTTGCTTCATTCCCCATTTCCTCTTCTGTCTCTCATTTGTTCATGCACTTGGCGTACTTTTGACCCCTTTAGTGAAAGAAGGAGAGAGAGAGAGGAGAGAAATATATATCTACACCCCTTTTGTGGCGATCACGGTGGGACGCCTAGTGCCCATCGTGCTTTTGAGTTGCTGACCCTTCTTAGTCGTTGTCAAGGTTTTCTTCTTGGAGTGATTTACAGGTAGGATGCGGTTTCTGTCCTCTGGCGCACACGCGGTTCGTCCAGAGCCATCTAACCATCAGCACGGTTGATTATACACCGCTCATATACTCTGCCTTCAAGTTTATCTACCCCGGCCTTCCCTGTTGCAGACGGCTCCCTGGACGCCGTCCATCCGTTTGAGCGGCTTTCATACAGCCGTCCCGCGCTCAGGCACAGGTACGCTGTACTTTCTGGTGGCAGATACACGGCTGTGAGGCGGCGGTTCATGTACGCGAGCGGTTGACTATCGGCCGTTTGTCTGGTATGTCCCTTGCTTTCTGCCCATGCATTACGGCTGGACATTGACCGCCTGAGTACTTAGAGCGGTCAGAGGAGGACCGCACATCTCCTGTCACAGTGCATTTCTGTCTTCTTGCTTAGTGTTTCGGCTGATATATATATTGCTCCTGGTGCTGTTCGTTGGCTCCCCCTGCCATCTTGTTATTATTATTGCATGACCATGCTTTTTATTCTCATGTGTATACTTGCTCGTTGATTGATAGCTGCTAGGCTAGTTTGTGCATGCACTCCGGTGCGCATAGGAGCATCGATACTTTCCCATATTAGTTGCATTCCTACCGAGGTAGGGTTTCCTCTCATCTCCATATTCCTTGGAGCCGACTAGGGACCTTGCTGAGGACCTCCGTAAGCCCCCGTGAGCCGTGGATTCCCACACGGACGTCGGGCAGGTTGTACCGTATCCACCCCGTCTAGGGTTGCATCCGCGAGTGAGAAGTCCCAATAGGGTCACACGGTTCCTCGTTCTCATCCCCAATCAGGCACCTAGTGGTCGAGAGAATTGACATTTTCATTAATCCACTAAGGTTCAAACCCGAAGATATAAGGAACTGACGAGCATCATTTTAAGAACTTGATTGCATCATTGAGTGATTCTACTCTCATCTCGCTCCATTGTATGCTTACTATTTGCTTGGTAGATTTGATTGATTTAGTGTTGCTTGTTCTAGTATCAAGTGTCTTGGTGTATGTGGGACTGCCTTCTGCCCCCACGATCACTGCCTAGGGTTGATTCTTATTTCCATTCCTACTCCAACCCCTTGTTCGATTCCGCTTCTTCTTCCATGTTGTCATACGACTTCTCTGCGGCCCATGAGGACTCCCTTCCTCGTGGTCTCCTTGAGGACCCACCTAGGGTCACCCACTTGCAAGGGGGAGAGGGGACGGCCCCTTCGCTCCCGACCTCTCTTGGCGAAGGTCCCCGACCCTCTTTTTCAAACCTGCCCAACCAGAATTCAGCCAGTACGATCCTCGACATGATGGCCCAGTTGGACCCCACCCAACTCCATCTCATCAGACAAGCTTTGCAAGGGGGCGATGCCCCGGCCTCAGCTCTGGCTCATGCCATAGCCAATGTCGCCACTTCAGCTCCTGTGGTCGGGACCACTTCCGTGGCTCCCATTGACCTTACTCCAGTCCGCCCTTAGAACTTTCGCTATCCCAATATGGAAATGGGCCAGGCGTCCACATCGGTCCATCAACAACTGGATAAAGGGAAATCCCCGATCCCCTCTGTTCCTTATCTTGAGCCGTACCCTACAATTTCTCCATCGCCTTAGGCCCTCATAGCCCCGGCAGACTTCACTAGGTCACAGCCGGGGGCGGCTCAGGTCGCTCATACAGATATGGGCCCTTTCTCGGCCCATTACCCCTCTTATGGGCCGCCTCCTTCGTCAGTTTATCCTTTGGTCGCCTATCCGGGTGCTACTCCTCTTGCTCCCCCCCTCCTTCCCGGGAACGAGAAATTCTTAACAAGTGGGCTGCTATGCAGCAACAAATTGATCTCCTCCACAAGCGGGAAGGCCCGCAATCTCTTGCCGATGTCCCTATCCCTAACTTCAGGGACCTACATTTTCCTTCCCAGTCAGAGCTCCCCGTGTACCGCAAATATGATGGGAATGGCAACCCGTTCATCCATGTCCGGGAGTTCTTGTACAAGTCTGCGCAGTTCCAATAGGCTGATCGCTTGATGGCTTATTTGTTCCGTCGGTCCCTGGAGGGGGTCACACTAGAATGGTTTTACACCTTGCCTCTGGAGGAGGCTGAGAATTTCAAGACCGTCAAGGAGAGGTTTATACAGAGATTTCAGGATCGGGTCAGACCCGAATACTCTTTCACTGACCTGGTGGTGGAGAAGATGAAGCCGGAGGAAGACTTCGCAACTTATGCAGATCGCTGGAGACAGATGGCCTCGCGGGTGCCCGGGCAGATTCCGGAAGAGGAAAAAGTAAAGTTGCTAATTTCCAATGCTACGCCAACTTTCAGAAACATTCTGGCAATGAACGACATTTCGAACATGCACCAACTATACAGCAGAGCTAGGTTTATTCAAACCCAATTTAAAGACTCCCCCATCCATTCTTTGTTCGAGGCCCAGAAGCCCAAAGCCACTAGGAAAACCCAGGGCCCCGTCACTGAGGGGGTACAAATTAACGAGCAAGTCCAGGCCGTTCAGTTCCCCCAACACGCCGCTCCACCCCGCTTCCCACCACCTCAGCGTAACCCCCAGTTCACCGCTCCGCCAGTTCCCCAGTCGGCCTTCCAGGTCCCGCAATACCCTCAACAGGCACCTCCGCCACCCCAACAGCCTCAGCGGCCCCCGCAGTATAATAATGTTCCTCCACCCCCCACCTACGGCTCTGCTCGACCAGCTCCAAAGAGGGCTCATTACCCCCCTCTTCCGGAGACCTTGCCAGATATTTTCTCCGCTCTAATGTATACTGGCGACCTTCAGTTGCCGCCTGAGCGCCGGAACTGGAATCCGGCTGCCGACCAATCCCGATATTGTATATTCCATCGGCAACCGGGGCACACAATAGAGCGATGTTACCAATTCAGAGATCTGGTGTATGATTTGCATGGGGGCCAGAGAATTGATTGGGCCCAGATGCGCCAACTAATTGAGGATATCAAGCAGAGGCAGAGATAGGCCAGGCCGCAACAGGCGGCGCCCCAGCAGCAGCAGCAACAACAGCCCCAACAGCAGCCACAACCTCCACCGCAGCAGCAAGACCTTGGGATCCATCAAAATCCCATGCCAATGCATCAACCCGCTCCTCCGCAACAACAGCAACCGCCAGCACCGGCCCCAGCACAAGTGAATGTGGTCCAGCGCCCAGCCCCCAACGCTGGGTGGACGTTTGATGATGAGACCCCCACCCATCTCTTGGCCTTACACCACCACTACTCTCCCACACCTGCCATCCCCTCCATCCTTAGACCCGCCGCTACACCGCCCGTCACTTCCCCCACGTCGCCTCTTAGGCCCTCTACATTCCCCTCTACTCCATCCGTCCTCTCACCACCACCCGCCATGCCTCCCATCATCTCCCCTAGGCTTAACCCTTCGCCCATTTCCCCTCCACTAGGGCCCATTAAGCCCACTCCCGTCATCCTCACCCCCATCTCCACGCCATTCGCCTACCCCACCAGGCCAAGCGGGGGTCCAGTCCAGGCCGTGCAAGCATAGCAATGCGCCCTTCGGAGCGGGCGTCCCTTCCAGAGAATGTTTCCTTCCCCAGGTGCATCTGCACCAAACCCTGCAGTTTCCTCCCCTACAGTTGAACCAGAGGAGATAGATCCGGTGCCGGGCACAAGATATGACTTATTACAGCATTTAGACCGGCTGCCGGCTAAAATCTCAGTGTTAGAGCTGATCAAGAGGTCGCCGCTCCACCAAGACGCCCTGAAAATCTTCCTACAGAAAGTTATGGTGAGCGAGGATGTGGCGGTGGATAGCCTGCCCGCGGTCTTGGCCACGATCACAAAGGGGCCCTCTATTGCATTTGCTGAGTCAGAATTAGCGCCTCCTGAGGCACCGCAGATGCCGTTATGTATTACCATCTCTTTAAACAAAACGACCGTGGAATCCGCCCTTGTGGATACAGGGGCGTCGATAAATGTCTGCCCATTGAGTACCCTTCGTGCTTGTAATATATCAGAGGACATGCTCAAGCCGACACCAACCACGATAGCCGCATATGATAACTCCAGACGTGCTTGTCACGGGGTAGTAACCGTGCAGGCCGAGCTAGGGCCCTTGGTGATGGATGTAGAATTTTATGTGTTGGACATAGACCCAATGTTCAAAGCATTCTGGGTCGTCCATGGTTGAATAGTTTGAACGCCGTCCCCTCGACCGCCCACCAGTGTCTGAAGTTCCCATTCCAGGGGCGAGTGGTCAAGGTAAAAAGTGTTTCCACAGTTCAAAACGTTGACGCCATAGCAGCCAAGATTCTGCCCACACTGTGGCCGAGTAACAGACCTGTTCTATCTGTCATGGACTTGAACTATTCGTGGGAGTATGCGTCGCGCAAGCCCACCGCTGCACCAATCAATGTGAAGGTTAAGCCCAAGATGAGAGACTCCAAGGGGTGGCACATAATTCTAAAATTGGGCTATCAGCCAGGCCGAGGACTCGGTGCACAGCTGCAGGGCCGAACCAACCCCGTTCCAAGGGGAAGGAAGATGGGCCGCCGGGGCCTCGGCCACCATGAATCCTCCATGTCGATGCTTGGGGACTCTGGGCCGTTGACCTGGGACTACCGGCAACATTTTGTGAAGGGTCCGTTGCAGCCCGGCACCTTGAAGACCTCGCCATCCAGCCTTGAAGAAAAGATAGACGAAGCTTGTGCTGTTGCCGATCCTCCACCACCACCGCAAGGGCTAGCCGGTGACTTGGAAGACTTTGCTAACTGCTTTGCAAAGATGTTTTATGAAGAAGAGGGTGACCCAAAGAAGAAGGAGACGCAGCTGGTAAGGCGCCCCCCGATGCCATTGGCCCGCCAGGGGCCCCGGAAGACGGGGAGCTCCATCACTACTTATTCTATGTCCCCATCCCGTCTCGCTTCCTGGTTTCAACAGCGGGATTCTGTTCCCCGTTCCCCTCCACTCCTGGTCGACCCGTACTTTGCGGAGAGACCTGAAATTTTATTCGTTCCATGTGCTTGCGGGCGCTGCCCGCCCATTGATCTATCAACCCTATTCACTCCTCCTCCTCCAGGAGCTCAGCTCCATGAAATGTGGTTTAAGTCTTCTGACCCGTTCTTTGACTGCATCTTCCTGGAATTGTTCCCCATGCAACTTCCTCCTCCTCCGCCTTCTTCCTCCTGTTGTGTGATCACTTCCGGCCTCCAAAAAAAAACGCCAATCTCAAAACGGAGGTCTCCATGGAAGATTACGCTATGTTCTACCCAGATTCCCAGGGGCACGAGACCCCTGTTTCTTTTCCGGTAGATTTCTTCTCCCCTAGATTAGATGTACAGTGTACGGAGTCCTCTAGGATGGTCGAGTCAGTCAGGGTAGAATCTAGTTCGAGTTTTGTAAGCCCATCCACGTCTGCGGCACCCGCCGTAACGCGCCCTCCTAAAACCATCCCCAATAGGTTTCTACAAGATTTGGCTGGGAGATGTCATGCTCTGTTGAAATGCCCGGAATTTGTGGAGACCACAATTATCCTAGAAGATGAGGAGGGAGTTGATGAAGTATGGAGCAAGGATGGACTAGGAGTATATGAAATTGTGAATGAGAAAGACCCAGCTGATGGTGAGGAAGATGAAATGGATGACACTGCTGACCTATATGCCCAAGGCTTAAAGAAGTTTGACGAGCCTTCCGTAGCAGTGGATGAATCCACTAAAGAGATTAACCTCGGAACAGTAGAGGACCCCAGGCCCATACTTATTTCTGCCAATCTCCCTCCTCCAGTCGAAGAGGAACTTGTCAAAGTCTTGAGGGAGTACAGCGATTCTTTCGCCTGGTCCTACGAAGACATGCTGGGTCTTGACCCCGCCTTGGTTGAACACAGGCTGATTCTCAAACCAGGGGCAACGCCCGTTAACCAGAAGGCGAGGAGATTTCACCCGCAAATGGCCTTAAGGATTAAGGAAGAAGTCGATAAATTACATAAGGCCCGGTTCATTAGAGTGGTGCTGTATCCACAATGGGTGGCGAATATAGTCCCGGTGATGAAGAAGGATGGTAAAATTTGAATCTGCATTGACTTCAGGGACTTAAAGAAGGCATGTCCGAAAGATGATTTTTCACTTCCTCACATCGACGTCTTGGTCGATAATACAGCTGGGTACGAAGCCCTCTCCTTCATGGATGGCTACTCGGGGTATAACCAAATCCTTTTGGCTCCGGAAGATCAAGAAAAGACCTCGTTCACCACACCATGGGGCACATACTGCTACGTCCTCATGCCATTTGGGTTGAAAAATGCAGGTGCCACCTACCAAAGAGCGATGATGGCTATCTTCCACGATATGATGCACGTTTATTTAGAAGCTTATGTGGATGATATTTTGGTCAAATCGAGGTCACAAGAAGAGCACCCCGCCATTCTAGCCAAGGTACTGCAAAGGGCTAGGGAATACAAGTTAAATATGAATCCAAAGAAATGTGTGTTCGGAGTTGCATCAGGGAAATTACTTGGGTTTATAGTTAGTAAACGGGGGATTCAGATCGATCCAAACAAGGCAAAGGCCGTCATGGAAATGCCACCGCCGAAGAACATCACTGAGCTTCGAGGTTTGATCGGGCGTTTGCAATTTATCAGGAGATTCATATCTCAGCATTCGCAAAGATGCCGCCCGTTTTATGACCTGTTAAAGGCCGGCGCGAAATTCGAATGGAATGAACAATGTCAAAAGGCCTATGAGGAACTCAAGGTGTACCTCTCTAATCCCCCGGTTCTACAACCACCCGTCCCCGGGAAACCCCTGATCCTGTACATTTCTGTAATTGAGGACTCCCTAGGAGCTGTTTTGGCACAGGTTGATGATGAAGGAAGAGAAAGGGCGGCGTACTATCTCTCAAGGTTATTTAATCCTGCTGAATCCAAGTACACTGCTATGGAGAAAACCTGTGCAGCACTAGTGTGGGTAGCGTAGAAGCTTAAACACTATTTTCTTGCCCACGAGGTTAGGCTCATCTCTAGAATGGACCCCATTCGTTATCAGTTGGAAAAGCTGGTCCTTTCTAATCGGCTAGCTCGCTGGCAAAGTTTTCTCTCCCAGTTCGACATCACCTTCATTGTGCAGAAAGCAATCAAAGGATATGCTATTGCCGAGCACCTAGCTCATTCTTCTATCCCTCGCACTGATTCCATTCAGGACGAATTCCCCGATGAACACCTGGCGGTGATCACTCATCTTCCTTTCTAGTCCCTCCACTTTGATGGTGCCCTTAATTCCCAGGGCAGCAGAGTCGGGGCCGTTCTCCTTACTCCAGAAGGGGTGACCATCCCCGTGGCGTATCAACTCTCATTCCCCGCCACCAACAATATAGCCGAGTATGAGGCTCTCCTTACCGGTCTAAAGCACGCCTACATCTTGGGTGCGCGATACCTAAACATCATAGGAGACTCCCAGCTGGTGCTGCGTCAAGTTTTGTCAACCTACCGCACCCGTGATCCTAAGCTCAAACCCTACCAGGATCTGGTCACACTCTTGGCCAGGCAATTCAGGAAACTCGTCTATATTCACACTCCCCGCTCTCAGAATATCTTGGCCGACGCCCTTGCGTCGCTCGCCTCTTCTCTACCACTCCCCCTAAGTCGCGCCACCGAGACCATTGTGGTCCAAAGGCTAGACGTTCCTTCCCCGCAAGATCCCTGGTTCGACAATCTTAGGATGTCCGTAGAGAAGAAAGTAGAAAGGGAGGAAATAAAAGAGGTTTCATTAACTGAGCTCGAGGAGATCATTGAAGAGGAAGAATTGCCGTGGTTTTATGAGATTGAGCAATACTGCAAGGATGGTACATTTCCGGAAACAGCCAACGCTGAGCAACGAAAAGCCATTAGAAGAGTCGCCGCCAGGTACACGATCATCGCCGGTGAATTATATAGGCGGGCCCTGAATGGAGTTCTAATGAGGTGCCTAGATGACGAAGAAGCTTGGAAGGTTGTGGAAGCAGCCCACTCCAGCGAGTGTGGAGGGCATGTAAACGGACAAGCCTTGGCAAAGAAGATTCTTAGGCAGGGCTATTACTGGCCAACTCTAGAAGAAGATTGCTCTACATATGTCCGTAGGTGCCTTTAGTGCCAAATCCATGCCGACAAAATCCATGCTCCGACCTCTTCTCTTCATCCTATTACGGCCCCCTGGCCATTTTCTATGTGGGCCTTCGACATCATCGGGCCCCTCGGTGATCCGAACTCTGCGATTAAACAGAAATCCTTCATTCTGACGGCTACAGAATACTTCACCAAGTGGGCCGAAGCTGAGGCTTATGCAGAAATCAAGGCCACCACAGTATGCCGCTTCATCATGAAGAACATTATCTCACGATTCGGAGTGCCAAGCAGCATCGTCACCGACAACGGGCCTCAATTCATCTCACAAGAACTCCAGGACCTCTGTAAGAAATTCAATATAGTTTTGCATCATTCATCACCATACTACCCCCAAGGTAATGGCCAGGCTGAGGCCACGAATAAGACCCTTCTCAAAATTATCAAGAAAACATGCGAATCACATAAATTTGCTGATTGGGCCGACAAATTGATAGAAGCTCTATGGGCCTATCGCACCTCCGTCCGCACTCCCACAGGGCAGACTCCCTTTGCCCTCACTTACGGAATGGAAGCGGTGCTCCCGTATGAAATTCTAATCCCTTCCCTAAGGGTGCAGCTGGATAAGGAACTTAATCTCGACGAACATCGAGAGGCGTTGCTAGTCCAACTGGAACTTTTAGACGAGAAGATGTTAAATGCGGCCAATCATGTTTCAGTATATCAAAAGCGGGTCTCGCGATATTTTCAAAAGAAGGTCATCGAAAGAAAATTTCAAGTGGGTAATATGGTTCTGAAACGCAAATTCATCAGGTCTGCAGGTCCCAGGTCTAAGTTGCAACCCAACTGGGAAGGGCCCTTCGTAATCAAAGAAGCTTATCCTGGCAATGCGTATCGTCTAATTAACTCGGAGGGGGAGGAATTGCCGAACCCGTGGAATGGGCTGTATTTAAAGCGTTTTCATCCATAAAAATAAAACCAGTGAACGGCTCGATGGCAGGGCATACCCCACCAAATTGTGAAAGGAGGACCCAGGTCCAACATCTCACACACTACACGACCCCGTGGTGCGGTATTCTCATGCTACCCGACACCGTTTCTCCTTTGGCCATGCTCGGGGATGGTGGAAATCCTTGTATTTCCTCTCTCGGTTGAA
Organism: Amorphophallus konjac; assembly: GCA_022559845.1. Taxonomy (NCBI): domain Eukaryota; kingdom Viridiplantae; phylum Streptophyta; class Magnoliopsida; order Alismatales; family Araceae; genus Amorphophallus; species Amorphophallus konjac. Next base: position 207,689,828 of record CM040119.1, read on the forward strand.
GATAGGGGCAAGTGGTGAATAAGGGGGCGAGGACTGACCCAGGCTCCCCGTTAAGAAGGGTCTCAAATAGGGGCAATCCGTCAAGACCTCACTCCGCAAAAGAAGAAAAAAAGAAAGAAGAGAAAGAAAAGGAAAGCAAACAAAAAAAAAAGAAAAAAGAAAGAACAGGGGCAAAAGCCGAAAGCACAAAGCTCGAAGCTCTCTGAATCCCCGAAGGATGCGGCTAGGCATGGCAAGAGTGGCAGTACAGTTTCCCCGCGGGACGTTATGAGCCCGGTCGCATGCGTGCCTAGAGCGGGTGAAGGTTCGATGACGGATACAAAGCCCCGGCGCAACAGACCAGATTCCTTGAGAAAAGGGGGGTCCCGGGAAAGAACTCAAGCCCTAAAAACCTCTACACCTATCGTCGGCTTCCCTACTCAATCTTTTTTACTTTCCCAAGGAATGAATCCCACCCCAGATATGGCCTCAGCAGAAGCACCGTCGAGCAAAGTCGACGCCGATCACGGGCGGTCCCCCTTCCTGCACGCGCTGAACCTTGGAATTCCGTAGCAAGACGAGAAGGTCCCTGCTATTGAGACCCGAGCTGGTTTCAAAACCCCAAAAAAATCAAATATTTCAAAATCCAAAAAAATCAAATATTTCAAAACCCAAACAAAAATCAAATATTTCAAAATCCAAAAAAAATCAAATATTTCAAAACCCAAACAAAATCAAATATTGCAAAACCCAAACAAAATCAAATATTGCAAAACCCAAACAAAATCAAATATTTCAAAATCCAAAAAAATCAAATATTTCAAAATCCAAAAAAAATCAAATATTTCAAAACCCAAAAAAAAATAAATCATCATCAAATACTTCAAAACCCAAACAAAAATCAAATACTTCAAAACCCGAAAAAAATCAAATATTTCAAAATCCAACAAAAAATGCGTTTACATGTTTTCTTCTTGCATTCATCTGTATTTTCTCGCACTTTGATATTTGCCTATTTAATAAGGCTCACCCCCTTGACCAAAAGTCATGAAAGGGTCGTCTCCTAACTTGCTGTAGGCAAGGGGCTGAGCCTAAAATAGATTTAATCTGTTTCATGTTTGCATGTGTGCAGGGGCAGGTCGGAAGGACAGTTGACTCGGGACTACAGGAATATTCAATCCTCGCATTAGCCTATGCAATCACATCACATCATAATCATATTGCAAAGCTCAAACTCAATCTCATCAAATCTTATCATATATCAAGTTGTCCGAATATAAAATCCTATCCCGTATCATCATAAAAACAAAAGAAAATCACTCAGTCCGCCGCTGGGCATCCCCGCGAGGACGTATCTCTCTCAACTCCCTAAGATAAGCCTGTCTAGTCTCTGGAACCTCCTCAACCTCTGCTGGTAGGGTACGCACCCTGCTCACCTCCCACATGATCAACGCACTCCTGACTGCCTGCTCGTCCTCCTCTGTCCCGATCCTCCGTGCCTGTAGCATGGGAAGGTAGGGTAGCATATGTAGCACCGTCCGGGGGAGCCCGATCTGCAGGTAGCATCTGTGTGGGCTGTACATCGCTAAAGTGGTGTCGCTCACGAGCCTCAAGTCCAAGCCAGCTCTCCTCGGTGGCCTGATGATGGTATCATGGAGGAAGTCCGGGCGCATCACGAACCTATCCAGGGGCAGCCTGTGGATGTACGGGCGCCACTCGTCCCTGGTCTTCAGCTCAGCCGTCCTGCACTCAACCTGTGGAGAAAACCTGAAGGCGCCCCCTATGAAGTAAAGGGGATGGCTCAAAAGATCCTGCTAACTGAAGTAATATCCTCCCTCAGGGTAAACTTCATCCTAACTCCCATCCAACACTCCAATAGGATCATCGAACCAAAGAGACGACCTCCTAAGGCTGCCGAAGTAAGACCCTCATACAAATAAGCTAAGATAGCCTGAGAGATGGAAAGTCCCTGCCAAAGGCCGCTGATGGTGCTGAGTAAAGGAATCTCTAGGACATGGTCGGCTGAAGGGAAAAGGATGGCCCCGCATAGGCAGATGGACGCAGCTTTGGCTATGGCTTCAACCCAGCCGCACTTATTCCGGCAATGCTCTACTACCCACTGGCTCAGAGGAAGGAGGTGGATGTGGCGAGGGCCTACGAAGGTGCGAACATCCCCGCTATCAGGTAGGAACCCTCCTAGGATGAGTTTTGGGTCTATAGGGGCAACGGTATGGCATATCAAGTCTTCCTCCCCCACCTTGGACCTAGGGAGCCCGAAGTATGTCTCTACCTCCTCTAACAGGATGGAGGCCTCAAAAGATGGGAAGAAGAAAGTGTGAGTTTGAGGGTGCCAGATCTCCATCAGAGCAGAAATACTATGCCAATCTAAGGAAAGTTTAGGGTAATTCTGACCTAGAACTAAGAGGGAGTGCAAGTGCCAGGATTTGAGAAGGTGAGTCACCCCGAGGGGCAATGCACGGACCATGGGAGCCACCCACTTTAAATTAGAAAAGCGCCTCGGGCCGGGAAGAAGCTGAAAAGAAGGAGGAAGCAAGGGGTGTAAAGAGATATAAGAGGAAATCGAGAGATGGAAATTTGAATATATTCTGATCTAACTTACCTCTCTCGTAGGGGAGGCGCTGAGATGTCGAGGAATCAAGTTTAGCCGTTGGATCGCCTCCCGCTCCTTTCTAGCTGGTCTTGGCCCTTCAAAGGGCACTCCCTCCGCGGAACTTCCATCAAAAGCCCTCTTCATGATGAGGTGACGAGAATCAAAGGTTTTAGGCTTTGGGAGAAGGAAGATGAATGAGTCAAGGGTTCAGGCCTCCCTGCTACTTATAGGGTTCATTAGGGAGCCTAAGCCTCTTAGGATTAGGCCCAGATAAGTCTAGGATGAGTTTGGATAGGGTTGCGATAAGTTCAAAGCACCTTGCCCTCGGGCTGGGGACTCTCTAGGGAGTCCCCTCTCGAGCAAATCGGACGTGGGGTTGGACGGTCTTACGATAGACCGTCAAAGCATTGTACGGCCCATCATCAACCGTTCTTCTCTCCAAAGGGAGCTCGGGCCCAGTGACTTGTGCGGCCCTAACTCCGCCGTTCCACCACTCCTACGGTTTATATGGAACCGTTCCAACGAATTCACGTGGCCCTTAGAGAACCGCGCTTATATATGAACGGCTAGTGGAGAACCGTCCATATGCTCTGCCCCCAATCACCCTCGTCACTTATCTCACTCAGATCGGCGTGTGCGTCACTCATCTCACTCAAGTCGGCGTGTGCGTCACTCATCTCACTCAGATCGGCGTGTGCGTCACTCATCTCACTCAAGTCGGCGTGTGCGTCACTCATCTCACTCAGATCGGCGTGTGCGTCACTCATCTCACTCAGATCGGCGTCAAGTCGGCGTGTGCGTCGCTCATCTCTCTCAGGCTAAGCGTGCTCCTCAAACTCATTTGCCCACTCATGCATGCATTCATCCACAAAACAAATGAAAAATAAGGATAGGCATCACTAATCATAACATATCATATACAAGGGACGGGCCCAGTACAACAAGTCAAGCAGACCCCTCTCCCTGGCCCCCGTCGCTGTCCCCCTCACCCTCATGCCTCTTTGGAGGAGGCATCGCTGAGGTCGCCTCATCACGCCGTCGCCGACGCTGCTCCTCCTCCTCGTTCCTCCGATGGCCGGAGGAACTAGTGAAAAAACTCCTCACAGAGCCGTGAGTGCCGTGACTGCCACTCGGAGTCCCGCTGCGCGATCGCCGGCTCATCTCTCTAAAAACCCGCAACTCTCCGTTCAGCCCGGACATCTCAATCAGAGCACGATCCCGCTCCACTCGAACTCGCACCAACTCCGCCGCATCCCCCCGGAGTCGCTCTAGCTCATGCCGAAGGAGTGCCATCTCCACTATGCCCGCTGGCTGGCTCAGCGCAACCTCCTCCCGCACACGGACTACCTCCTCCCTAGCCGCTACTCGGCTCTGCTCCAACTCCGCCCGCAGGCGGGACAGCTCGGACGTCTGCATTCACACACCATTGTCAGTTGGTCACATTTTCATACATTTCATAAGCATAAATAAACAGGAGGAAGTGTAGAAATTCGTGTACCCTCTCCACAAGTGCCACCTCGGCCGCTTTGGCCCGCTCTACCATCCGAGTAAAGTCCGCCTCTCGATCGGCTCGATCTGCTGGGGTCTGGACGGAGGAAGAGGAAGGAGCGTCTGGTCCCGCCCTCTGAACACCCTCGGCGCGCTGCATCCAAATACTCCAGGTCAGTTACAGGCATAATCATAATCATATAGGACTGCATAATTTAAAGAGTCTAGGGTCTAGAAAACTCACCAGTAGGGCCAGGGCCTGCCGGGCCTCGTCTCTCTCTCGGATGGTGGAGTGCAGGAGTCCCTGCAACTCTACCACCCGTCTTGCAGGGTCGACCTACATTTTAAAAGTCCTTTGTTAGTGCATCATTCATAAGCATAATAGACAAAGTTTAAGTTTAGAAGTCATACCGGTCGGTGGGCGCCTCGAAACACCTGGTCCCGATAGTGTCGTGCGTACGCGGTGTAGTACGCACTGTCGCTCTCTGCCCAGGCGGTCACCGCTCGCCCTCGTGCAGCCCAGTCAGCAATCTGCTTGGCGTTCCTCGCTGTCCAATCGTACGCCTCGCGGAGTCCCCGGGTGGTCCTCCTCACCCGTTCCCCCGCCTTCTCGGGCGCGGGGAACTCTACAGCCGGCTGGTGGACCCCGACGGTCCTCATCACCAACCTAAAGTGTAGTGGCTCCACCACATTCATGTAGTGAAGCCACACGTCCCGGCCAGAGAAGGCCAAGGCCTCGGTCACCCACGGCTGGCCCTCCGGGCTCTCCTCCGTGTAAGGGGTCCACCGTACCTGCAAAGAATAGGAAACTGCATCAGTATTATCAGAATAGCATGTATTTAAAGAGTCTGAGTCTAGAAGCGTACCGAGGTGTACGGTAGAGAGTCCAGGTCGTCCTGCAGCTCCCGAACCTGCCTCCTCAGGGCCATCATTTCCCGAGGTGCTGTCCACCTCCGCGCTATCGACAGGAGCCCAGGGCGGGTCTCCTCGCCTCTCCCCAACCCGCGTAGGCGCACGTAGGCCCACACCTGTATCACAAGGTCGTGTCAGCATTCAGTCAGCATATAGAGTTGCATAATGAAGACTAGGGAAGAGAGTCGCACCTGGAGTAAGGGGGAGAAGCCCCCAAGCATCGTCCGACGCGCCGTCGAACTAAGGGTGTCAAAGAGGAAGGCGAGGACCGCCGCTCCCCAAGCATAGTCACCTACATGCTCGAGCTCCTGGAGGAAGGGGAGGAAGCGACAGCTCATCACGTCCGCCCGAGTGGAGAAGAGAAGCTGCCCGAACATCAGCATCAGAAACCTTCGTAGTACTCTGTCTGCCTCTGGTCCTGGTGCCGCTGCGACCCTCGGCCTCGCCAACCCGACAAGCCGCTCCAGGTGCTCCTCTGGTCGCTCGCCCACTGCAACGCCAGCTCGTCGAAGACCCAGGCTGTCCTGGAGAGCAGCCCGGGGAAGGAGAGTCGACTGCCTCTCGGGGCGCCGTAACTGAAGCCCGAGCAGCTCTCGAGCCAGCCCCCGGTAGTCAGGAAAAGTAGTCCCGCTGACCGGTGACCCGTGCACGCGTAGGCCAGTGAGCCTGGCCACGTCCTCCAACGTGGGAACCATGTGCCCCCACGGGAACAAGAACGTCCGACTCACTGAGTCCCAGTGGTCGTGCAGAGCATAGAGCAGAGCTGCGTCAAAGTGACACACCTCGATACTCAGGAAGGGGGCGAACCCCATGGCAGTCAATCGCTCCCTCTGGAAGTCCGGCAGTGCGAGGTACACTGCCCGAACTTGTAGCCAGAAGGTGCGGGTCCTACGTTTCCCCTGCATTCATCCATTTTATTTTGCATTAGTCATTTAGTTTCACATTTGGTTTCACATAAATAAAATGCTTAAAGCCCAATTATTGATTCGAAAAATGGTTACTCCCAAACCGCTCCACAGATGAGCGGCTTCACTCAAACCGTTTTGTTTCTCAGGTCCCCCAGTTTAAACGGGCTATCCCTAGCCGTTTTACTCATGGACGGATCACCCTGAACCGTCTGGTTGCCCGTCTTCCTAAGGAATAACGGCCCACCGTTGGCCGTATTGTTTTCGTGGCGGTCCTGTAAGGACCGTATTGTTTTGCTTGGCTACATGATTGGACGGACCTATATAGTCCGTCTACGTTTTGAACGGTGATACCCTCACCGTATTGGGTTTTTAAGAACCCGTTGGCTATGTGAGTATGAACAGCGCTCCTTGCACCGTGTCTGTTTGAGGCGGTCCTTTGGGGACCGCATTGTTTTGCGGTACGGTTTCTGTTAAACCGTTTTACCGCCGTCGTCCCCGACGACGGTGGAGGCCTCCCAACCGGCTGGGAGACCTCCGTGGTCCCTAAACCAACCCCCCTAGGCCCCTCTAAGCCCCTAAAACTAACATGCTTGGAATGAAAGGGTTAAAAATAGAAGAAAGGTGGGGGGAACCTACCTCGGGATCCCGTGGTTTCTTGGTCGCCCCCGCGGGCGGTGGTCCTCCGGCCACCTCCTCCTCACCGGCAGGGGCATCTTCATCAGCGACGACGATGGTGAGCTCCTCCATCGTCACCCCGGGTGTGCCCTCCTCCTCCGACGGCGGTGGCGGTTGCTCCGGCGGCGGCGAGCCCTCACCGACGGCCGACGGCCTGGCTGCCTGGTGCTTCGTCTAGGTCATCAAACGGGCTGGGGGTGCAGTGAGGTTGAGAGAGGGAGTGAGATTGAGAAGAGAGAGTGAGAGAGGGAGAGTGTGGGCGTTGTTTGCCCCTTCGTCCCTTCCACCATCTGTTACGGTGGAGGGAGACGAAGGGGTTCCTTTTTTTCGAAGCTGCAGATAAGAACGGTCTATCGTTAGACCGTTCATTGTGTGAACAGTTCGTATCTAACCGTATGTCTCTCTTGACCATTAATCTTATGTCGGTTGAAATTCTGGGCACGAGCGGTTCCCACGGCGCCGTTCCTATTAAAACGGTGTGTACACAACCGTTCATCACGGGCAACCGGCCCTGAGAAAATTGCTTGAATATCAGGTACACGCGGTTAACATGGAGCCGTTTGGAATATGGAACGGTTTAGATTCGGCCGTATATCTCGTTGATGTATTTAAATCATGAATATTGAATATTTTCTTTGGAAATACATCTCTTAACCATCTTATGCAGCATCACTTCAGCCATGTCTCGCCATTTCGCCTACACAGGTAAGTCAGGTATGGCCTCCTACCCCTAAATCCCTTATTGCATTATTATATGGTATTATATTATACTATTTCGAGAGCCGGCAGGTTTCTTATGTGTCCCAGGATCTGATGTTCCCCTTCAACAAAAATAATGATGATCCAGGCTCATGTACCTAACCTTCGGATAGGACGTTAAGTTGGGATGTCACGAGGAGGACGGTTCTATCCTCGCGCTGTGGTTGCGGACGGTATCTTGACTCTGATGTTCCCAGCTTAGCAATACTACTCTCGAATATCTTATATTTTAATCTTTCTTGGCATTTGTTTTGATGATTGCTTTTTGTTTTAGCCCAGCATGCATCATACGCATCCTTTTGAGCTTTCATGCCCCATGGTTTGCTTAAGAAATGTCCCGTCGGTAATGGTCAGCTATGTGTTTAAGAGGCTCGAGTAAGACGGACTAATTCCATTCCGAATTCGAAGGTTTTCTTTGGTCGGTTCGTTGGGGTCAGTTGACTGGAAGATCCCCGTCTGGAGCTTTAGCATCTTTTTCTTTTGTGCCCCCCTCATTGGACCGCGGGATTGTGTCCCCCATGAGGTTGGTCTTGTCGGTTGATTCCCTTTAGTTTAGTCCCTCCAGATTGGCACCGTCTTTTGGTCAATTACTCCTAACGCTCGGTCCAAGGTTTTCCGAAAGATTCTCATCGCTTGTTGGTAGAAACGGGTGTCGTTTTACCTTAACGCCCGCTTTTCCGGTCCACTCCGCTACATTTCCGCTTCGTCTCCATGTTCCGTGTCACCTCCGCTTCACCTCCGCTCGCTCCCCTGCAAAGAGGACGTTAAGGAGGGGCATCTGTTGACACCCGTTTTATGCCGATAAACTGACTCGTTTCTCTTACTCCCATTGATTGATGCCCTAAGTTGTCCATTATCTGTCGGGCCATTTTTTTGTGGCACGTCCTGGGCCCATTTTATGGGTAGTCTCCCTCCTTGGTAAAGATCGTATCCATTCAGGGCTTATCGGACCCTGGCTTTGATTAAATGAACTGTTTTATAAATTGTCAAGTACCCAAGATCATGAACGGTCCCACATCAACCGTTCACGACTGGGGCGGTTGATACCAAACCGTTCATACATTTTGGCTAATTTCTGAGGGTTTTCTGAATATTCACCGACAGGATTTTGTGCGGTGTGATAAGGACCGTTCAAGATCATGAACGGGCCTATTCCAACCGCCTATATCTCAGAGTCCTACGCGCGCCCGTTTTCTCAGATAATTATCCAAATGATTCGAATTATCACCGACAGGGTGAAACGGTCGTTTCTGGGCCGCTCTACACTAAAACGGTCCCAATATAACCGTTCATATGTTCAGGGTCCTACGGCGGACGTTTCGGCCAGTTCGAGAGATAATTGGGATTATTTGCTGATTATTTGAATTTCCACCGACGGATATGGACGGTTAGTTTATAACCGCCCACCTGATTGAGCGGTCTATCGTAAGACCGTTCATCCCGTCGGTTGCTGAATTTTAACAGATTTTAATCCTTTTCTCCATGGTTTTATCTTTAACTTATTTTGGTGATTTCTCCGCGGATAATCAACCATTTTAGCTGCCGTTTCGACTGGATGAGAGATGATTGTATTATCTATGATTTATCTTGAATAATCTCGTCCCGAAAATGGCTCTAAACCCTAGTTTCGGGGCTGGCTTTCTAGGCTCTATAAATAGACCCTATTGGTCGGACGTCGAAAGGGGGGAGATTTTTTGATCGACGGCGAAGCCCTGCCGCATTCTTGAGCGACCCAGCATCAAGGAGGGAGGCTCTCTACGTCCGCATGAGCCTCCGGTCAAGGGAGTAGCCCAGTCTTCGTAGTCTTTCGTTCCGTAGTTTTACCGTGTTCTTTCATTGCATGCATTGTTTCTCACCCGCGTACCCCCCTTCTTCTCATTATCGTGCACACAACCATCCCATTTTTTGTCACCCTAGGGGTTTAAAACCCCCCAGGTATTCCCCTTTCCATTTGTTCATGATTAATTCTTCTCGTTTGAATGTATACTGCATTATTAAGGTCTAATTTGGGTGTCTCTACGTTGTTTCACAGGTCAGTATCTAATCAGCACGAGGCCCATCCCCTCTGGCCGGCCGGAGAGGGTGGAGGTCGAGCCCTTCTCAACTTGCTGAGTGAAGGTATTGAGCGGTTATCCTCCGGCCGTTCAACGGCACGCGCGGTGTAGAAACGACCGTCCTTCCCTGGAGAGCGGTCCCTCAAGCGCCGTCCGTCTCACTGCAGCAGTTCCTCCCGCGTCCCTCGCAGCGTCCCAGGGCGGTCTATCGTAAGACCGCTCATCACAGCGCGGTCCTATCCGAGCCGTTCATCCCCAGCGCTGCACCAAGGCGAGTGTCTCCCCATTTTCCAAGATACGGCGTGCCTGTCGCGTACGGCATCTTGGTGGCGATCACGGTACTTTGCTTCATTCCCCATTTCCTCTTCTGTCTCTCATTTGTTCATGCACTTGGCGTACTTTTGACCCCTTTAGTGAAAGAAGGAGAGAGAGAGAGGAGAGAAATATATATCTACAATAGGTTAGACAGAGTTAGAGAGGTTACAGAGTTTACGACGAGGTTACGATCAGAGGTTTACGGGTTACGAGATCAGAGTTACAGAGCTTCATCTTCCTCCTGTGCGATCATTTAGAAAGGGCTCTGCTTCCTGTGCTTCCTCTGCTTCCGTTCAACCGCGTCCACCTTGGTTTCCCTTTACTGTCGTCAGGGACAACAGGGTTTTTCTTTTATTCTGTTTGTGTTGCTTCGTCTTCATCAATCGTTCATCACGTCCACTGTGTTGTTTTCTTCTCTTTTACATTAGCTTCATCATCACTGTATTCTTTTCCCTTTTTATGTTAGCTTCATCATATCTCCTCCTTCCCTAATTCTTTAGGGGTTTTAAAACAAAAAAGAAAGGTGCGCATGTTTTGTTCTTATTTCATCATCATATCATCTTTGGGAATTGATACTACATTCACTTGGCTGATCCACTTCTTTTGCTTGTTTGTTTTGTCTCTTTTGCAAGGTAATCAATAAAGGAAAACCCCCTTCATCGGCTGGCCGATTGAGGGAGGTGGAGGAATTCACAATCCAGCCCGCGTTTTCTTTTCCACCAGGTATTCGCGATCTTCTTTGTTTCTTATTGAGGTAACCCCTCTGGCGATCACCCTCCTTAGTAGCACCACGTGCTTCTTCTTTTCCTTATTATTATATCATCTCCCCTTATTTTTATTATGCTTTCTCATATTTAAATTCTTCTTCATGTGTGGATTTATCACGATCTACAACTGGCGTCTAAACAACGTGTATTCTTACGACTTGGAGGCATGTACTGGACTCGACTGCTCGTTAAGTATGAGTCATGTGCTTTCCCATACAAAAGATACTACCAATCAAAAATATGGTGCACTCATAAAATTCCATGCTTTAATCATGATTGTTTAGCCTCAATACTAGTTTTTGTGTTATTCCCTTTGTAGTTATTGGAAATGGATATATAAGACAAGGGAAGGTTAAATACTATCATGACATGCACTTTTGGTTCATTTTTATTACAACTTGGATATAGCTACTTTTCGAACTCTGTTGATGATCTTGGATTTTATTAGCTTTGAACCATATATGTTGCTCACGGTCTGCTTCAGGTTTGCATATAATGGCTTGCTCTCAACTCCTTTCAGCTCTGGTCTCACAGACATCCGCCACCTTCTCTACCTTATCCCTCCTTTTTACTGCTGTCAAAGGGGGAGAAAATGTCTTGTTGTGAGTCCTTTATGAGCTAATACATTTGTCATGAGCTAATACCTTTGTCCATCCTTTGTGCGGCCTTTACGACTTGTCAAAGCGGGAGAGTGAATTGTGGATGGGAGAGAATCCACGGGGGAGAGAACCTTCATCTGTGATGGGGGATTGCATAGCATTCACATGCTTTGATCATCCATGCATACATATCCGCATTCACATGCTTTAATTATCATGGATCTTGAGTTGCATATCTTGAGCTGCATATGTTATAAAATTTGTCATCTTGGACATTACTGCCACATAATGACTCACAGTGTTGCCATCATCAAAAAGGGGGAGAATGTTGTGCCCCTGTAGTCATTTAAGTTATTTGATATTCATAGTTTTGATAATGGCTAAACACTATAAGTCATTGTTATTTTGCACTCTCCTATGACTGACATACGTGATGTTTTGCTCATGACAGATAAGCCAATAAATGAACAAGGAATGTAGTGGAGATGACAAATGTGAAAGCTCAATGATTGCGCCCTCGCACGCAGATCGACCTGCGGTGTCAGTCGCGGAGATCGACTAGCCCGGTCAGGTCGTGGGGGTCAAGGGGGCAGCGCCCCTTGTGGGGGTTTCTGGGGGCGGAGCCCTCGGAATAAAATTTTGATTATAGGAGCGATATAATCAATAGAAATCTTCAAGACTATCAAGGTTGATGCCACAGATGAGAACGGGCTGCTAAAGGACTTAAGCAATGGAGCTAAACGGTTAATGGACTGAACCGGGGTAACCCAGGTTCTGCCCAGCTGGCGGTCAACCGCCAGCCCAGGGGTGGTCGACCGCCCCTGCCAGTAGCCAACTGCTTGCACGTTTCACAGTGGCGGTCGACCGCCAGCCCAGTAGCAGTCGACCGAAAATTCCAGGGACCATCTGTCTAGAGGGTTTCTCAATAGCGGTCGACCGCCAGCTTCTGCAGGTCGACCGCCAGCCCCGAGCCAACCAATGTTGACTTTATTTTCCACTTCGAGAAGAGCCATGCTCCATGGATTTCTTTAATCCTAAAGTCACCCAATCACCCACAAAATGTCGATCTGGTCTGGGGGGTTTCTATTGACCATCCAAAGTCTATAAAACACATACAAGAGGGTTAGAAACCCTAATGCTTCAAGAGGAACAAAGGAGAGATCTAGAGAGGCTAGAGAGGAGGTTGGAAGAAGAGGTACTGTAGCCGTGAACAATACTCCGTGCAGAACTTCTACATCCACTCCAAGTGATTCAAGCTTAGATCTGAAACAAGTAACCTCCAAGGAAGCTAGAAGCAAGCAAGCTCTCAAAGGTGATCAAATCTTCATCCATAAATCTCTTCAACTCAATTGAATCCAATGCTTCAAGAGGAACAAAGGAGAGATCTAGAGAGGCTAAAGAAGAGGTTGGAAGAAGAGGTACTGTAGCCGTGAACAGTACTCCGTGCAGAAGTTCTTCATCCATTCCAAGGTGATTCAAGTTTAGATCTGAAGTAAGCAACCTCCAAGGAAGCTAGAAGCAATCAAGATTCTCAAAGGTGATCAAAGCTACATCCATAAACCTCTTCATCAACTCAAGAGGATCCAAGGAAGCTCATCTCACAAGGAAGAAGAAGCCATTGTTGTTAAATCAAGAAGAGGGCTTTGTGAAGAAGATAGAAGCATCTATTGGTGATCTACATCCATTGAAGAATCAGATTCAACCACCAGCAATTTCAGACAAGATCTATTTCATTCTAGCCAATCTCCATATCTTGTTTGAACATTTTCATCTTGTTCTCTTTTCAATTTGTTCAAGCTATTGAAACTGAAGATCGTCCCTACCGGTGGTTAGTAGGAAGGCAATCGGAAGCTGTCTGATCTGCAGTGTTGACATCCCTACCGGTGGTTAGTAGGAAGGCAATCGGAGGTTTTTTCGATCTGCAGTTCAGTGCGTTACACTAGTGAAGCCTCACCGGGTTTGGTGAGGGGTGGACGTAGGATTCAGTCCGAACCACCTTAAAATCTCGTGTGTTGTGGTTTGATTGTGCGATTGCTTTGTGTTAGATGCATGCTAAGGTTTAATTTCTACATTGCTTGTTCATCTTGCTAAGCAAATCATTGTGTCCTTCGTTTAGCTAGTTATATTCCGTTGCGATTCTTTTTATCTAGCTTTAAAGAGGGGTGTTCTACGAAAAGAGGGACAGATCTATTCACCCCTCCCCTCTAGATCCGCCATCCACTACTCAACAGAAACCATTAACCTAGCATATTTAAATGAAGTCCAAAGGACTTAGGGATCAAGCCCATGGAGTTTGGCCCATATTCTAGAAGGTTAATTAACTTATTTATGGAATTTAAGGATAAATACGAATTGTTTAGATAATTTAGTAGATAAACTGAAATTAGAATTTGAACTCATTTCAAATTCGACACCCAATGTGTGTGGCGGTCTATCGTAAAACCGCAACAGGGACTTTGGCGGTCCAATGTACGACCGCTACATTCTGTCAGTTCCCTGAATGGAAGAACGAGCAAAAAGATTAGATTTTTAAGACTCTATCTCTTAGAGATCGATATGGTTGGACTAGTAAACGTATATACGACTCTCCGAAGTAGATCTAAGCTTTAATAATGACTCTAGAATCGATCTAATCCTTAAGCCCTAGTAAAACCCTATAAATAGGACCTAGTTTTGACCTGCGTAACCCTTACATTGGCTCGCGTGGAATCAAGGTAAGATGATATTATTTCACGTAGTTTCTTTAGAGGTTTTTATTGATAATATATAGGACTAACATCTCCGAAAATTTCGTGCTAGGAGATCAAGCACACAAGGAGATAGAAGCTTGCAAAGTTGCTGGTTCCACCTTAGCGACCCAGGAAACTGTGCAAAAGTCCGATGAAGATCAAAAGATTTGAGAACCAAATCGAGGTATTTAGCCTTAGTGCCTTTAGAACTTTTCTTTCCCCTTCGTATCTACTTCTTACCCTCCAAATTGCACGCCATTAAGACAAGTGGATCAGGAGATATCAGGGCGTGAACTTGCTAATTTATCATTGGAAGGAGCAGAAACTAGGGCTCACTTCTAACATCAAATTTAGAGATTTAAAACCTTAACAAAGGTAGGTCATCTTATGAACGGTTAAAACATCAATCTAGGGATAAAAGCCTTCTTATTGCACTTGATTTCATGCTTTATAGATCGTAAATTTCATGTTTTATGCATCTAGTATACATGCATGCATATTCTTAGCCCTAAATAAGTTAAGAAGTACTCTCTTGTAAATTCACAGAAACCCATGCATATTGCTAGCTTAACCTTCGTACTATCAGGTAGTAGTTTTATAAATATACTGATTTCCAGACATGATATGTTTAAACATTCAATTTTTTCTACTTAAGTTACTGTCAGTCATGCTCTAGCGGCCTACAGTTCGACCGCCAACATCCTGCAGTGGCCCTACGATAAATCGCTAGACCCTCTGTCAATTCGGTTCTTATGAAACCTCTGGCAGATCAGAAATGGACCGTTTTATCTCTCTGGCGGCCTTACGATAAATCACCAGAGTCCTGTAACGGCTCTATGATAGACCGCCACTGTTCTGTTTTCTGTCCACCCGAGACAGTCTTAAGAACAGTCCACTTAGCTTACGTTTTGCCTAGATAATTATGTTCAAACCTGTTTAAAAGCATTATTTTATGACTCTGAGACTTAAATAGTATTCATAATGGTTGATTCCATGTTCTTTATCCTAATTGGATTATTTTAGGCATATGATAATTTCATGCCAAAACCATATAATTTTGTACTAACTCTATGGTTTAAATGCTACATTGATGAGGTTTCAACGTGGATTCAATTACTGAACATATTCTCCCTCATCTATAGAGTCATTTCTATAAGTTCATGGCATATATTACGGTATATAACCATTAGTTACACACTTTGCACTATAGGAACATAATCTTGGACATGATAACGTCTCCTTTGGATATTCCTTCCAATAGACTAGGAAATCTTGTTTCAAGGCCTCCGTAATTCTCCACGAGCCTGGGATTCCCACTGGGATGCCGAGCTGGTTGTACCATTAAAGCCCATTTATCTAGAAAGCACTACCGATGTTTTGTATTTCTAGATCTTACCGGCACAATAATTGACTGCCATAGTCTTCTAGCGCGCCTTATATAGACCGCTAAATGGACCTTGACGGATCTACCTTTGACCGCCAAAGACTCTAGAGAACCTATTTTCAAATATCGAAGTCTTGTACTTAACGGTCCAGAACTAGACCGCTATATTCAAGTAACGGCCCAGTTATAGACCGCTAAATTCTTGAGTTTAGTTAACCCAAGGTTTGACCCAAGGGTTAATATCCATATGATCCTAGAAAGACTATTGAGTTCTGGGACATGTCACCTTTATCAAGATGATTTAACTAAATTATGAAAGTTAAAGAACATACCATTATGCTGCCGATTTATTTCCATGGCATAACCTAGTCATTAAAGTATTTATTGAAATTCCTTATTTTCTTGTACAAGCATTCGTATTTTTTGTTACTTTATCATGAATTATCTTTTAAAATTGAACATTCTTGGTCACATTATTTACATGCGTGGAAGTAGCTTGATTTATACTTGAAGATGCGGATCGAGCACTGATTGTGTTCAAGGGCTCTATGCTAGTCCCCTCGGCTGATTGTCAAAAACATACTATTATAAACCATGGGGCATGATGCTACTGCCATCACATTGCGCTGGGAGTACTTTCTTTATAAATAAGTGAAAATCCACGGCATCACGGTAATCACGGAATTATCCACAAAGTGATATTTCACATAAATTCACGAAGTACTTGTTACTAAGTGAAGAGTACATTCTTGCTTGTTACATGACATTATAGTACATTCTTATTCATGAAAGGCCTTTACTACATTCTTGCTTGATTATACTTGATCGATTCATGTTCTCATATTTTAAGCTTGAATATATCTTGTTATTTTGGTTAGAATCGCATATTTGATCGCATTTCACATGATTTTACCTTACTCCTTAGAGCTAAAATGCTAATCACTTTAATATTGTCAATCATGTTGATGCGAAGATACCTACTGGGCAAGTGTGCTCATTACCTATTTTCAATCTTTTCAGGAAATGCAGGTAGTTCAGATTCGGATTCAAGTTATTCAAGTGATGGGTCCGAGAGTGAATGAAAGTCATATGAAATTGAGAGTGAAGACTTAGAAGTCAATAAATGTCTAGATCGAGTTCATGTAATTTTTCATTTTTATTGAGTCAAGTAGAAAGAGTTGACTAGATGATGTATTTGAGTTATTCTCATTATTAATAAAAGTGAAGGTTTGAGTAACTTATTGTGCAATTACATTTTTGTGTGATTGTTATTGCACTCTGATTATTCTTGCTTGTAAGAGGCTTACCATGTCGGCTGTTCACGTTTCCCGAGATCATCTTCTGCTGTAATAAAAGCTCGGGGCGTGACATGTGCAGAACGCAGGTTCAACGCTCAAGATTCAAAGCCCACAAGTTTGCAGTTTCTGTTTCTCTAGCGGTCTAATATTAGACCACCACTTCCTTATAGCGGCCCATGATTCGATCGCTAATCTCTCCCGAAGGCCGAAAAAAAAAATCAACTCTCAGTAAACTATCTCTAGCGCTCTTATTTTAGACCGCTAAACAGCTCTGGCAGCCCATGGTTCGGTCGCTAATTTCTCCCAAGAACAGTAAACTCTCAGGTTTTTTCCTGAGTCCTTCATCTGGCAGTTTATCGTGAGACCGCTAGAGCATGTTGGCGGCCCTAGATTAGACCGTTATGTCAGACAGAAACTCTGCTTTTAAGCTAATTTGAGCTCAATCATGCAATCCATTCCACATCTTTTCGAAGCAAAGCTCTTATTCCATTCTACTAAGTTCAAGATACATCATTTGGTTGATAATTTCAAATACATCAAAAAGAAAGCTCAAATTACATTCAATCTTTCATCCGCGCGAGGATGGATCTTGCGTAGTTCTTTCACATAAGTACAATATCCTTCTTCATCTTCTACTACTTCTGCTTGCCAAGCATGCACCCGGCTGATTTCCCACATGATTAATGTATTCCGGACTGCTTGCTCATCCTCCTCGGTCTCCATCTTCCTAGCTTGAATGGGAGGGAAGTGTGATAGTGCAGGAACTGTAGTGCGGGGTAGCCCAACTTGAAGATAGCACCGGTGCGGGTTGTAGATCGCCATGGTAGTGTTCCCCACTAGTTGCAAGTCTAGGCCCGGTTGTCGAGGTACTCTAAGGGTCATGCTCCGAAGAACTCTTGGACGCATCACGAACTTGTCCATTGGCAATGTGTTGAGGTAGAGGCGCCAATCATCCCTTGTCTTCTTGTCCGCCACCCGGCACTCCACCTGTGAAGAGAACCCAAATGCGCCTTCTATGAAGAATAGAGGGTGGTTCTTAAATACCCGGCTAGCTGAAGGCAAGTCCTCCTTGGGTAGAAATTTAAGTCTCACTCCCAACCAACACTCAAGGGCGATCATTGACCCGAAGAGTGGCCCTCCTAAGCAAGCTGAACTAAGCCCTTCATAGAGGTATGAAAGGACCGCTTGAGAAATAGATAAACCCCGCCACAGCCCACTAATGATGCTAAGGTTTTGGATGTCCAAGAGGTGGTTGGTGGTGGTGAAAAGGAAAACCCCGTACAAGCAAACCGAGGTAACTTTGGCTATGGCTTCAAATCTCCCGCTCTTATTTTTACAATAAGCAGTGATCCATTGAGACATGTGTATCAAATGGATATGGCGTGGGCTGATCATGGTCCTAACATCCTTTGGGTTGTGTATGAAATCCCCTAGACTGAGTGAAGGGTCTATAAGCTCAACCGTATGACACACTAGGTCTTCATCCCCAATCTTAGTCTTAGGGAGGGCTAGGTAGGTTTCTACCACCTCTAATAGGACTGTGGCTTCAAAGGATGGGAATACTAATGTGTGTGTTTGAGGATGCCACAACTCCACATGGGCTGAAATGCTAGGCCAATCATATGAAAGTTTTTGAAAATTCTTGGCCAAAACTAACAAAGGTTGAAGGTGCCAAGTCTTTAGGATTGAAAGGACCTCCGAGGGAAGCTCTTTTATCAAGGTAGCCACCCACTTCAAGTTGGAGTAACACCTTGGGCCAGGAAGAAGCTAGAAGAAAAGGAAGAAGAGAGGAAGATCATGAGAAGAATGAAAGTTCAGAAATTTATGAAATTTTGAATTAAAACTTGCAACTTACCTCTCTTGAAGAACTTGAGCTTAAATGCTTGGGGATTAAAGTCAGCCGCTGAAGCTCCCTGTGCTCCTTTTTAGCTATCTTAGGTCCGGTGTAGACCATCTCCCCAATAGCACTAGCTTCAAAGGTCCTCTTCATGGTGTTTTTGAGAACTTTTGATGGAATTTTGGGACTTGTAGTAGAGAATTGGTGTGAGCTGCGATTTTGGGCCTTGTTCCTATTTGTAGAGGTTTGTTTTTGAGGTTAGGGCATTAGGATTGATGTTGGGTAGCCTTATCCTAAGTTAGATGGAGTTGTAGTGCAGATTCAGGCCTCTTTCCCCGAAGTTCAGACTCTCACGGAAGAGTCCCGCTTGGATTACACAATTTTCTGCACTAGCGGTCTATCGTAAGACCGCTACAGTTCTCAGGTGGTTCATTATGAGACTATTTTTGTCCCTTCATCCTTCTCTTGTCTCCGTCCCTCTGGTGGTCATTCATTTGATCATTTTCCAGACTCTAGCGGTCTTAAATTAGACCGTTTGTCAGGTTTTCCAGATTTTGGTTAAACTCGTTCCCCCTCAGTCATCAATCATGTTCTCTTTCTGTTTCTTACTCATACCTCTTGTTTGTCATTCACCTTCACATCCATTCAATCATTCATATTCATACACATTCATGCATTTTAAATAAAACAAAAAAGATTTTCATTCCATTTATCAAAAGTCATGAACAAGTGTGCATCAAAAGGAAAAAAGGA
The DNA here is from genome assembly GCA_022559845.1 of Amorphophallus konjac. Lineage (NCBI taxonomy): Eukaryota > Viridiplantae > Streptophyta > Magnoliopsida > Alismatales > Araceae > Amorphophallus > Amorphophallus konjac. The sequence continues at coordinate 207,708,896 of CM040119.1, forward strand.
AGAGTACAAGTCACGCTTCAGCAGGTCTCTCTCCCAGGCCCCCGCTGTCACAAGAACCCTCGGGTCTCTTCGCTGGTGGGGTCATGGAGACGCTCTCCTCGTCTCGGTGCCGTCGTCGATGCTGCTCCTCCTCCTCGTTCCTCCGCTGGCCAGAGGAACCCGTAAGGTAGTCCCAGTGTCCGCTCCGCGCACTGCTTTGCGACACGCTATGGGAAGACCATCCTCCCACTACCCGGAGTGCTCTCTCCAGCGCTCGGATCTCAGCTCTCAGCTCCATAATCACTCGCTGGGAATCTACAGATGACCCTGCTCTCAATCTCTCTATCTCTGCACGGAGATCAGCCATCGCTGCCGCTTCCATCCGCATCATCTCCATCTCTGCTCACTGGCCCTCTCTCTTTGCACGGAGACGGGTCGCCTCCGCTACCTCTACTCTCAATCTCTTGATCTTCGCTCGCGCATGCTCCGCCTCGACCAACGCGGTGGTCAGCTCTCTTGCCTGCATTAGCATTCATCACATTTAGGCATAAGCATAATCATAAAGCATTTAAAGTCTAAGGAATTCGGTTGGTTTTGCTTACCCTCTCCGTGAGTGAAGCCTCAGCCTCCTCAGCCCGAGTAACCACCCGAGCGAAGTCTGCATCTCGCTCAGCCCTGCCTCCCACAGGCTGTGACGATGAGGATGGAGCATCTGGTCCATGTCGCTGCACCCCCTCGGCTCGCTGCATTTTAGAAGTCAAGGTCAGTCATATTCATCATAAGCATAAGCATAATTAAGTCCAAGGTTTAGGAAATTTACCAAAAGGTCCAGTGCACGTTGGAGCTCGTCCCTCTACTGCACAGTGGAGTGGAGGAGGCCCTACAGCTCCGCTATGCGTCCCTGGGGGTCTAGTTGCATATAGAAAATCAAGGTGTCAGTGCATATATGAATAAAGTAATGTAATTGAAAGAGCATGAGTTTAGAAGTCATACCGGTCGTCGGACACCGCAGAATACCCGGTCGTCGTACCTCCGAGTGTAGGCCTTTACATAGGCCTCGTCGCTGTCAACTCGGGCCCTCACCTTTCAACCCCTCCGCGTCCAGTCCCGCACCTGGTCAATCGCATGGGTAACCCAGTCAATGTCGCCGCTGAGTCCCTTCGCCGATCTGTCGACTCGCTCATCGTCCCGCTCAGGGAACTCCACCTCTGGCTGGTGTGCTCCCCTAGTCCTCATGATCAGGCGGTGATGGAGAGGCTCAACGATGTTGATGCAGTGTAGCCAGATCTCTCGACCGGCATATGCCTGGGCTGCCACCACCCAAGGCTGTCCTTCATGACCCTCATCACAGTAAGGTGTCCAGCGCACCTGAAAAAGGTAATTAAGTCAATGTCAGTATTTATAAACATTTATAAACATTTAGAAGCATTTAGATAAACATTCATAAGCATTCATAAGCATTTAGAGAGTTTGAGTTAAGAATTTATCGATGCATATGGGAATGTGTCGATGTCATCTTGGATTGCCCGAGCTAGGCGCGAGATCGATCCCATGTCTCGAGCTACCACCCACCGTCCCGCGATAGGGATCCGCTCGGAGTGTAGCTCCTTCCCTCGTCCGATACCAGGTAAGTATAGAAAGCTCCAAACCTACATAAGTCAGTGTCAGCATATACCAATAGAAAGCATATAGAAAAGCATTTAAAGTTTAGAGTTTAGGGCATTTTCACCTGTAGGAAAGGCGAGAAGCTGCCCAGCATAGTCTGTCGGTTGGTCATGCTCAAGGAGTTGAACAGAAACGCCCAGACTACTGCTCCCCAAGCGTATCCTCCTGCTCCCTCCAAGTCTCTCAGCAAAGGGAGGACCCGGACGCTCACTCCATCAGCTCTAGTCATGAAAAGAGCTTACCGAACAGTAAGATCAGGAAGCGTTGTAAGATAATATCTCCCTCCGGTCCTGGCTCTGTTGCCACTCTATCTCGAACCTGCTCAATCACTCTCCTAATATGCTCCTCAGGTAGCTCTCCCACTGAGATTGCAGCTCCTCTAAGCCCCAAACTCTCCTGGAGTATCTTCCATCCCAGCATGGACGACTGATGCGCCGGCCTCAGCAAATCCAATCCCAGTAGCTCCTAGGATATCTCTCGGTAATCCCCGTACGTCCAGCCTGTCACCGGTGCTCCGTTGACTCGCAGTCCGGTGATCCTCGCTATGTCTTCCAATGTGGGGATCTGAAGTCCCGCGATCAATGACACCCAAGAGGGGGGTGAATTGGGTGATTATAAATTTTATGAAAACTTTTACTCTTTTTGAAATATGTGATAGAATTCTAGATAAGAGATTCAAAACTATATGATCACAAATCGGATTTATCAAACTTAATAGATGAAGATATGGATTAAGCAAGATATATGTAGATAAATCCGGAATCACAATTACACTAACACTCACGTAGAATGGAGGTAGAAGAAAAGGATCGAACCACAAAATTCAAAATACGATGCACAGTGATTTTTAAGGTGGTTTGGACGCAACGACGGCAATCCTACGTCCACCCCTCACCAAACCCGGTGAGGCTTCACTCGGGGACAAATCCCCAAACGGAGACGACGCTCCAAACACACACGTAGGATGACGCCTACACACACACACGGGGACGCGCCCCAACACACACACACACACACGGAGACAAGGTCTCCAACACGATCTAACAATCGGATCAACAACACACACACTTGCTGCTACAAGTGCAGCAATCCACAAACACAAACACTAAGATCTGGATAAAACCACACAACACACGTAGATCTAAGAAGACCTACGCACACACGAATCAAATACGACACACACACACGACCACGGATCCAACAATGATCCACACACACGAGTTTGTAGGTTATGATGAACACAATTACAACACCCAAAACATAAAGACGATGTGGCTTAGTTTAGAAAACTCCTATTTTGGGTTCCCCTTGAATGCATGTTGCGGATCTTGAACGTATCTTCACTTGATCGGAGCTTCAATCCGCACTTGCTTGGCTTTTCTCTTTTCTTGCTTGATTGGCTTCTCTTCTTTCTCCCTTAGGCACTCTTCTTGGAATCTTTGCTTGCTTCCTTGGCTCTTCTCTTCCTTAGAGGTTGCTAGCTTCAGATTTGGCTTGAAACACCTTGGAGATGGATGAAGATCTTGTTGCACGAAGTACTATTCACGGTGCTACAGTACCCCTTCTTCCAAGCACCTCCTCTAGCCTCTCTTGATCTCCTTTGATCCCTCTTGATCAACTAGGGTTTCCTAACCCTCTTGTGTTTGTTTTATAGCATTTGAATGGTCCTTGGACATCCCCTAGACCAGATCCACATTTTGTGGGTGATTTGGTGTCTTTGGGATTAAATAATTATAAGGGAAGAGGCTCTTCTCGAAGTGGAAAACAAAGTCAACTTTTGATGGCTCGGCGCTGGCGGTCGATCGGAACCTTCTAGCAGTCGACTGCTACTAAGAAACGCTGTAGAAATTTAGTCCTGGTATTTCCGGTCGACCGCTACTAGGCTAGCGGTAGACCGCCACTGAGAGAGCTGCAGGCAGTGGGTTGCTAGCAGGGGCGATCGACCGCCAGCTGGGCAGACCCCGGGTTTTCCCGGGTCGGTCCGTTAACCTCTTTAGCTCCGTCGCTTAAGTCCTTTAGCAGCCCGTTCATGTCTGTGGCATCACCCTTGACAGTTTAGAAGGTGTCAACTGAGTCTTGACCTGCCAAAGTATAGATAATTGATTAGAACTATAGATCAACCATCCATATGATAAATGCATGAAGTTCATGCAAACCATTTAAGCATTAACCAAAATTTTGTTCCGGGGGCTCCGCCCCCGAAAACCCCCGCAAGGGGCGCTGCCCCCTTGACCCTCGCGACCTGACCGCGTAGGTCGATCTGCGGGCGAGGGCACACGATGGTCAGAAGGGTTTCATGTTTAATGTGCAGGAATGCGGTGTATTAAGGAGAGGTATATGAGATACACATGGTGAGATCGATGCTAAGATAAGGTAAGAGTCTCACCAATGATTCTTGACAGTAAATGACATATACCACCTATTTTGGATTGTAGAGGAGCAGGGTGCTTATCCACACGTTTAGTTCACCAGGTGACTGCCATGAGTTTAATCCTGCAGGCAAGATAGTCAGGGTTAATACCATGCTTGCTCACATTAAAGAGGTTATGAAACCTCTTGCCTTTAGTAAAACCAATTCAATCAAGCAAGAATTACAACCATGTACCGTTGCCATTTGCCATCTCATTTGTCATCTCAACCATACATAGATAACAAGAGCATGAGCAATCAACCATAAGTTTAGTTATCATCACTTAATCACACATTAAGTTTAGTTATCATCAAAATCATAACTTAACAATCACAACAAAAATCAAAACCATAACTCAACAGGATCATGTGGCCCCATGGGAAGATGAATGCTCGATTAACTGGATCCCATCTCTCGTGGAGGGCGTAAATCAATGCCGTATCAATCTGGGTCACCTCGATGCTCAGAAGTTCCCTACTGATTTGTTTTAATTAGATTCCTATCCCGCCCCCTTTAAATACATACATGCATAAACATGTGAATGAAAGACAAGGGGGATGAAAGAATGAGAAATACTAACCGTGATCGCCACCAAGGTTCCAACAACGCCAAAGGATGAAGAAATGAGAGGAACGGCGCCGTGTACCTTGGAACTTAAAGAATTGATCGCGCTTATGAATGGGACGCGGGGAACTTGTGGACTCAAACCTCTTCTCCTTCCAGCCGGCTAGATGAAGAAGGCCTCACGTTGTATTCATGCTCTCCTGCAAAACAAAGTCAAAACAAGGACAAAAAACCCATTAGAACATGCATGTGTAGTATCAATCCCGCAGTGATAAAATAGGGGTAGAAATTGAGGGCAAACTCATCGGGGGGAGGTTTTTAACCCCTGTGGAAGGGTGGAAGAGATAGGTGTGTATGTGTTGTGCATGCATAGGTTTTGAAATCATGAAATTTGATTGAGAGAATAGAGAGAAATCGTTGAAGCAAAACGGGAAAAAATGCATGTGCAGTAGGAAGTGCAGAAAACTGTGATGATTTGTGATTTTGAGAGGACTAGAACTAAGAGTATAGATCATGAAATCAAGCCCAGAAGGATGGAATGAAAAGCCAATACTTCCCTCTTCAAGCCAAGGTCGAAGTTCTTAGTTGGCAGTGCAGCATGGCTTCGCCCCACGCCCGAAAAGAGCCCCCCTTTGCAACTGCGAGCTGGGCAGTTTTTATAGAGTTTTGTAAGAAAGCCTCATCTTCTTATCACGATTCCCGGAGATAGAGTCCAAGATAAATCGAGTTCTCTAGATCAATCTCGAGATAATACTAAGGACAAGAGATAGGAACAAACGGGGATCAATTCGGAGGAGGATTCTAGAAGATATGGCTCTTGGAAGGTAGCCTCGGAGCCTTATCTGCAGAGTTTTAGTTGAACTAGGATACTTAAATCCTGATCTTTTGAGCATGATTCTAAGCAAGATAGCTAATGAAATTTGGAGTTCCTTGGACTGAATTCAAGATAATACCAAGGAGAAACCATAGGAACAAACGACGCTCAATTCGGAGTAGAATTCAAGAAGTTATGGGCTCTGCAAGGGAGCCACGGCGCACAGAAACGGAGCAGAGTCCAGCACGAATTGGACTCTCAGGTGTGTGTAACGGTCTATCGTACGACTGTCAGAGTTATGTAACGGACTAGGGTAGGTCCGTCACACTCTGGGGGTCGAACAGGATGATTTCGGGCAAGTTTCGGTGTAACGCACCTACACTAGACCGTCACATGGCTCTAACGGTCTAGGGTAGGACCGCCACGCTCTAGGGGTCGAACAGGGTATTTTCGGGCTTGTTTGGGTGTGACGGTCTATGGCAGGACCATCACACTTCTCTAACGCACCTATGTAGGGCCGTCACACTGATGGAGGAAAAATTCTGAGAAGACTGTGCATGACTTTAGAAATTGAAGCGTATCTCTCAAACGGGGCAGAACTAGCGAAAGTAGTAGAAGAAGAAATTGTAGATAACTGAGAGAGGAATAACTTTGATGAAGAAAGAAAGATGTGAAAATGACCATAAGATGGAGAAAATGGGGCTGGAAGAGAGAGGAAAATTCTGGGATGTTAGTGAACAACACAGCACGCCGGAAAAATGTGAATAGCTCACAATAGGGGTAGAACTGGCCAATGGTGTAGAAGATGAAGTTGTAGATCTTTGAAAGATGAACAACTTTGATGAAAATAACCTTTTGAAATAAGGAACAGAAGGAGATGAAAAAGGACCACTTTCAGGACCGCGCAGTGAGAGAGAGCCTATTACTTGAGGGAAGCCGGCCTAAATGGGCCGTAAGTTTGACTTGGAAGCTGGAATTTGATAAAATAAGCTCCATGGCTCTAAGAAATCATGATCTCCAAGACTCAAAGGATATGGAATGGTAAAAATGGGCTTGAAATCCATCCGAGAAAGCTCCAAAATAATGGCTAATTCGGGACATCAAAAATGATGAATAAGAGAAATGTCACAACTTGTGGGCTAAAACGGGTGTCAACAGATGCCCCTCCTTGATGTCCGCTTTGCAAGGGAACGAGCGAAAGCGGCGCGGAGGCGAATTGGAAAGGAGATAGAGCGAAAGCGATAGCGACGTGAAATGGAGATGAAGCAGAGATGAAACGGAGAGAACTGATAAGCGGGCATCAAGGTAAAAAGACACCCGTTATGACCAACAAGCGACAGAAATTCTCCCAAAAATGCCGAACTAACCACCTGAAATGGATGACAAGGATGAGACATGTCTGGAGAACTAACTAAGGGAGGAAAGGAAACACGACCAGCCTAATCGGGGACACAATCCACGGACAATGAGTGGGTCGGAAAGAACACAGCGTAAGAGCTGGAAAGGAGAATAAGATTGAGATAAAATCCAGACAGGAATCATGCTGGCCAACCAGACCAAGCGGCAAGATCAGAGAAATCGTTTGAATTCAGAGTGGAATGAAGAATCTCTTATCCAAGAGAACTGAGGTGCAATTAACCATTTATCGAGGAGAAATCCTTGAACAGATCACGAGACATGAATGCTCAAAATGACATGATGCATGCTGGGCTAAAAATAAAGAAATCATTAAAACGAATGCAAAGAAAGATAAAATAGAAAGTACTCAAGGATAATATTGCTAGACCGGGCAAGACGGGGTCAAGAGTCTTCTTGCAACCACGGCGTGCGAGACAGAGTCTATCGTCCCCCACCCGACTCAACCGAGCGGCCTATCCAATGATTAACTGTATGCTCCTAGATCATCATCATTTTTGTTAAAGGGGAACATCAGATCCCAGAACACACGGGCAACCAGCCGGTCCTTGAGAGGCTATAATAAGGTAGATACCATATAGTAATCCAACAATGAGAAGGGATAGAGAGCCATACCTGACTTACCTGTGCAGGCGACACGGCATTTTTTGGAATTTTTGATTTCTACTTTTTATGGATTTTCATCATAAGACAACAACCACATGACATGACATGAGGTGAACATGACCGAATATGAACGAGCATGACATGAACATAACATGATAAGATAAATATGAACAAAACATGGCACAACATAACATAACGAAGATGGATGAAACATAACAAACAAATAAATGGCAAGCATACATACGACTAAAGGCACTGTGGGACAAGACAACACGCAAGCGGTGGGATAGCACACGTGGTGGTATAAGGACATGGTGGGGCAAAGACACGGTTGGGAAAAGAACATGGGACATAAAGGGATGACTAACAACATGTGCAAGACAACCAACAATACGTGGTGAGGAACAAAATAACATGCGTGGGACATAGACATGGCGAGACGAGGACACGGCGGGACAAAAGACATAAATAAATATGCCCTTCAATCAAAATCCAAGATCAGCCGAAGTAGAACCGCTAAGTTCATAGTCGTGTGGTAAAGTCCTCTCTTATAGATATAATCATTGCAAACAAAAGCTGAGAAGAACACAAGCTTCAGAACAGATCGAGAGTTTTGATTGAAGAAGAGAACATATCAGAAGATGTGGACAGGAGACAGAGCACAAAGATATAGTAAGGAATGCCTGAGTACCTGCAACCTGCACACTTAGCAAACAAATTACGTATCTATTCTCAAAACAAAATGTAAAAGATAAATATTTTTAGATTTTTCATTTTTTTTGATTTTTTTAGATTTTGAAAATATTTGATATTTTTTTTTGGATTTGAACAATATTTCATTCTTTTTTTTTGGATTTTTGACAATATCTCATCATGTTTTCTAGATTTTTTACAACATCTCATTTTTTTAGACTTTTGACAATATCTCATTTTTTTTGGATTTTTGAATAGTAATCCGCAGCACCCAAAGACAGGCTCAAACTACTGGCTAGGGATCGCCGTCCCTCCCCTCTCATTAAAGACTTCCCTTGAGTAGGACGTGCATGTGAAGGTGGCTTACCATAACCAACCGCCTCTAAAGAACGGTGCCACTACGAAGGCCATACCCGAGATATAACCCAGCCTAAGAGGGAGCAATAGAAGAAAAATGGGAGACAAGCTTTATGCAGGATGGGAGACATCAGGACTTGAATTCCTTCCTGGGTACTACCCCTCAAAGAGTAGGTCTGTTGCGCCGGGGCTTTGTGTCTTTGATTTTGAGACCCTTATTTATCAGGCATGCATGCGACCGGGCTCATGACGTCCCGCAGGGAACTATACTGCCACTCTTGCCATGCCTTTTATTCATAATTTTCTTTTGATTTTCATATATGATTTTCATTTGACAGCCCTTATTGGCTAGATTTAGTATGAAAGCTCACTTTTGAGGGTCAAGACTGCCCCTATTTGAGACCTCTCTCGTATTAGGGAGCACCTAGGTTGGTCATCTTATCCATCAATCTCTTGCCCCTACACTTGGCCGAGCAGAGAAAAGAAAAAGACCTTTATACATACCCAAAGTATGGCCAAAGCAGCAACGGTGTGCCTCAGAGAGATCGGCTATGGCTCACCATGTGGTGTGTGAAAAACCCATGCTCAAAGGCCACCCTCAACGATCGGGGAAGGAACTAGACTCCCAACGCGGAGCTATCACCGGCCTAAGGATGTTGCAGAAGCGAACTCATTCTAAATGAACTCAGCAAATTTCTAAAAGCCACTTAACCATGTTGAGGAATAACATTATAACCATGTGCAGAAACAATAGAAATAATGGAAATGAAAGCATGTTTCTTTGCTTAAAATAAAGATACCTTTGTAAATCCATGGCGTGGAAACCGGCATCCTGAAGTGATCTTGATCATCGAGCTTCGAGGAGCGCGAGTAACTTTGTATTCCTTGCTTGTCAGGATAAAGGATGAAAGGAGAGCAAAGGATTGAAAGATTCCTCAACACGGAGGAGTGACAGACATCATACTGGACGAAGAAGGGATAAAAAAGGAAGAGAGACGAGGGCTAGAACTCCCTCGTCAAGGCACTGAGGCCCTGATAACAAGGAACCAGATACAGAATAAACCAGATTAGCTGAGATCAAGGTGGACTAAATCCTTGAAAACAGCATGAAAAAGGGCAATGACCCTGAAAGGGTGAGGATGAATGAGTAGAAAGATGAGAAGAAGAATCATCCGACGTGGTCGGAGAAGAGGGGCGAGAATCATCCGACAAGGTTAGAGAAGGAGAATAAGAGACACCCGATAGGGTCGGGGAAAGAGAACTAGAGACGGAACCCGGAGATACTGGAGGAGAAGAACTGGGAGATGTCCCGAGATCGGGATGAAAAGACATAGGCCGAGGCCTAGAATTGTGAGAGGAGGGAAAATCTGGAGGATCCGGAGAAAAGGGAGAGGAATGGGGACACACTGACCTATGGAAGGAGGAGAAAATGATGGAGATAGGATCAGATGGAGGAAGATACACCACCTAAGGGTGGGAACTGAGTAGAAGGAAGGATGAATGAAAAGAAAGGGAGGAAGAGGTGGACCCCTGAATGCACAACCGACGGCCATTGAGTTTGCGTCGCCGCCTCTTCTTGGCAGAAATCTCTTGAAAATGGACCCACCTGGTGCGGGCTTGGACCTTCGGGCTTCTTAATCTGTAATACCTTCTCAAATAACGGGCCCACCTAGCAGATGGCCTGGCCCGACTGTGAACATGCAACTTCATCGGTGCGGTTGCCCCTAGACACCCGGTGCTAGCAATATGCGGACATTCTTGAGCAAGTAACCCTTCAGAGTGATGAATATCACAAACCCACGGGATTTTGTCTCTCTGCACTAGAAGCATGAGATTCGGAAACTCCACTCGGAACTCAGCCTTGAAGCACAACTCCCTTGATAGAAGAGATGGGTGAAGCTGAGGGAGAGTAATACACGGCGTTGACATGGCCGGTTTGCTAATAAACCGAGGAAGATTACATAACAAGTGCATAATATCCTTGGAAAGTGTAGAAGATATGGCCAATTGCCCCTTGAACATAGAATCCATAATCTGCTTGGCGGCCGTATGCGTTAGCAAAACACGGGTAGAGAACCCTTCTTGACCTATCATCAGAATGGCAATAGAGCGAGGAGAAATAATTGCATCAACGGTGAACTCTCTGGCGAGCCAAGAGATTGCCACCGGCCTTGCTCGGGAAGAAACTAGCATCAACTCAAGGGAACTCTTCTTAGCAACTGTCATCTTTCAAAAGTAGAGACGCATCATCCCCAAAATAACCAGGGACGAGGACACGAATCGGCATCCGATCGATAAAATCCTGAATCTTGAAATACATGGCCGGCACTGAATCATCCTGACTTGGCTTATTGTCTCTCTGGGGATTAGACCCAAGCGGCACCATGGGTAATGCACACCCACTCCGTGGGGGGTAAGTGGATGGAGGAATGGGGATAGGAATCGGTTTGGATGGCATGGAGGTTTCAATGGGAGTGGTGATGTGTTTAGGTGGAGGCAAAGGGGTTGAGATGATGGCAAGCTCAGGTGCGGACAAAGGTGAAGTCGGAGGTGAGGGTGGAGGTATAGCCTGCTCAGGCCCGAGCCACGATGGTGACGGAGATGGCAAAGGTGGTGGAGATGGTGGAGGTAATGGAAGCACTGGTGGTGGAGACGGGGATGATAGTGATGGCAATGAGGATATTGATGAAGATGATGGGGGTAGTGGACATGGAGGTGGAGAGGGTGAAGAGGAAGGTCGTGGTGTCCACTGTCGACGTGTCGACACAACGCGTTGAGCAGCGTTAGGGATAGAAGTAGTGGAAGTGGCGGCAGGGGAAGAAGGGGAGGCACTGGCCTGAGCAGAGGCTTGGGTTTGTGGAGGTTGCGGAGATTGGATAGGAGATGGCGAAGGTAATGGGGTAGGTGACGGAGCAAGTGTAGCACTAGATGAAGAATCACAGGGGTGCCCCTGGTCTTGAAGTAACGTTCTTGTGGCTGCTGCTTGCTACGAAGATCTAAAATAACTTTATGCATGGCAGCCCAATCAATCTTTTTCTTAGCTTCCAGATCATAAACGTAATCTCGGAACTCGAGACAATCCTCAACCAAATGCCCCTGCTGGCGGTGGAAATAACAGAACTGAAGCATATCCCCGACCGCGTATCAGCAAGGCACAACCGGAGAGAACGGCAACACGTGAGTGGCCATCAAAGCCCGAAATATATCGGTGAAACACTCTGGCAATGGAAGACGAGGAGCCCGCTTCGGGCAAGGTGGGTTCCGAGGGGTATGAGGTGAGGATGGTTGTGGAGATGGAAGTTGAGGTTGCGTAGGCAGGAGTGCGTGGCTAGTGGTGGAGGGCTTTGGTGATGGCATGTGTGGAACGGGATGAGGGGGTATGTAGACGGCATCTACTTGCTCGGGATGTGATGTTCCCTTGACCGGAAGGGGAGATGGAGACGGGTATGTGGACGCGGGAGGCTGACTCATGGAAGGTTGATGATGCGGGACGGACACGGGGACCGACTCTACATGGTATGAACCTCGGACTCTAGATGCGGACACGACCAACAACACATGATGGGAGAGACACTAGGCCCGACACGGAGAGCTCCTATGGGCTATACATCGCTAACAGAAACGCAAGCTCACTCGTCGTCCCAAGCGAGGGAAACGCGGATCGTGCGCGGTTGAAGAACCGGCAGAGTTCACGGGTAGTCGACTCACTTCCGGACTCGGATCGAGTCACAGGACGGGTCACTCTCACACTCACAGCGGTGACATGGACTTACGGGGTAGTACCTATCGCTCTCGGCAGCGGCAAAAGACCATATACTAAACTAGCAAGCGAATGCCGAGAAGTTGAGACCTTTACCTCCACGCACCCGGCGTGGCGAAGACAACCCCGGCCAATTCACGGACTCCTGGTTAACAATATTACAACAGTACAATAATTTGACCCACTCCACACAGGGAAGTAAAAGGTCACATGTGGGGCCCGAGAATCACGCAAATCGGGTTGACGGGCAGCATCTTGATGTCGCCCGGTGGTGCCGAACTCCGCGTTTTCGTGCTTTCCGAACGGCAGATTCTACGGGTCCGTGGGGCCCACGGATGGCGCTGTCCTCCGGATCTGTGGGGGTGGGACCCGCTGTGATGGGAACCCCTGGTGGCGCGCCACCACGGACGGCGGTCGGCCGGAAACACCGATCGGGGGTCGATTGGCCCCGATTCCCAATTCGTGAACTAGCGGCCCACGGATTTCTGGTTCTGTCCTCCGACGCGCGCTCCGGCGAGAATGGCCGCTGCGATCAATCCCGACGTCAGACCGAGGCGCATGAGCAATCGCTGGAAAGCTATCTTGAAATCCTTCGATCTAGGCCCATAGAGATCTGCTGGATCTGGTCGGATCTAGACTTTACTGAATTTACAAGCTCCTGTTGTACAGTACCCTAAACCTCAGATCTGCAGGTGAGTTGTCTGAGAACTACCATTGACCACAAGGTAGGTGGCAGATTCAGCTCCTAAGCTCTTCATGAACATTGTAGGATTTCGAACAAGGAAAACAAGGATATTTTGTGTGGACTGATTGGAGGTGGCTGTCATTTGTTATGATTTGTTTACTGGGAGGTGGTCGGATCTGGGAACAGGTGGACAGTACTGTAGCTAGCTCTGAGAACGAATTTTGAAAAATAGGTGAACGACTGATCTAAAATCAAGAAAAATCTTGGGTGGAGGGGTTGATGGATGAAACTCCCAGTAAAATTGGGAGCTCCAAAAAAATCAAAAGATGGGTCGGAGATGTGAAACTCAGGAAAGGTGGAAATCAGAATAGGAAGTAGACAGATCTGGTAATTAAAGTTTGCCGAAAATGAAAAATTATCAAAGGGGATCTTTATGACCAACCAAATGTTGTGGGACGTTCTTGACACCTCTGGAACATCCCCTCAAAATCTCAGATCGAAAGGAGCTCGTGGCTGACTGCAGAATTTCTTGGAAGGGGCAGTGGTCGGCTGAAGATAGAACTCCGGCGATCCCGATGGCAGTGCGGTGGCGGCTCGTGGCGGCGGCGATGATGACCGGAACCGATAGGGAGGAGTCACACCTCCAGAAGGTAGCCTTCTCAGCTGCAAGGGGGAGAGGGAGAGAGGGAGAGGGGGGGTCCCCAAGGCTGCTCCAAGGATTTTCCAAGTTCAACTGGCATTAATTCATCAAAAATGAAAATTACAAGCATATATAGGTTACATGTCTAATCAATCCTCAACCGTTGGATCTAGGGATGGGAGATGGAGGGTTGGGATTGCATGTGACCATCCACAAAAATTAAAATTAAAAATACAAGGGGGGGGGGCAGCCCATTGATTAGGGAGGCAAGGGGGGGACATGGTAGGTGGGCGTGGGTTGGAATTGTTGGCATTTTCATTCCAATGTCCCCCACTTGGCCCACCCTTCTAGAAGCCACCATTTGAATGGTTGACTGACCCCACATGGGACCGTAGGGATGAGGTGGATCAATGGGAGGGGGCCTGGGGTCCCGTGGGGCCCAGGGATCCCATTTTTACAAATAAGCCCCTCTTACAATCAAAATTACATACCAAATAAAATGAAGTAAACACACATTAAACACAAATAAAGTCTAACTAAATATGATAAATGTCGAGACTCATGGGGGAGTCTCCAGGCTGTCTCCGAGCCAGATGGATGCTGAGGTGGCTCGAGTCGTGCTCCGTGTGCGGTACCAGTGGCTCGGCGTGTCGCGCCGCTCAACTGCTCGGGTGTCCGCACCAATTCTCCCCGGGTGGGAGAAACTCGACCCTGTCGAGTAAGGGTCTACATCGCTCCTGTATCGCTCCAGAAGGTTCGGATCAATCCACTGCAACTCTCCATGTGTGATCCACGTGTCCTTGGTAGCGGGCCGTCCTCTCCATCGCACTAGGTAGCGCGGGTAGGATCCACTCCTGGTAACTGTCACCTGCTCATCCAGTATATGATCTATATGCTCACGCTGCCGTTACAAGGGGGCTGGATGTGGACACTCAGGTGTAGGATCACTCTCAATGGGAGGAGATGGCTCAAAAGGCTCACTAGGGATCACCGTTGAGTCCCTATATGCAACTAGATCCGAAATATTAAAAGTAGAGCTTATACCGTTTTCCTCGGGCAGGTCCACAACATACGCATTGGATCCAACGCGTTTCAACACTCTAAATGGACCGGCTCCGCGAGCTTGCAACTTCTTAACGGTTCCAGAGGGAAACCGTTCAGGTCTTACCCTGATCATGACATATTCGCCCTCTTGGAACTCTCGGTGGTGTCTATGGGCACCGGCTAACTCCTTGTACCGTGCATTGCTGGCCTTACTGTGACGACGGACGTCGTCATGCAGACTCCTAACATGCCTAACAAAAAGAAAAACACACAGATGCACCCACGACCCTACACAAACCTAATGTTAGTTAAACCCAATCATATGCAAGGTGGTCCAGGACATCCGAATGTGTGCCATGCATGCATTTGACATAACCGGAGGTTAATGTCATGGTGGACTCCTAGACATCATATGATGCACCAATCATAGACATTGGGTTTGGATGTGGGAAGTCCGGGAGGTTTGGGCGGTTTAGGTGGACCGGGGGAACCAAAGTCTTCATTACCCCCAAATGACGGTTCGGACCTATTGCCATGTAAAGGTTGCTAGGCCCGAGTAGGAGGAGTGTGATAGTGGACTTCCTTAATGAGGTGGAATGGAGGTGGTGGGCCAAGGGGCCCACGAAGAAAGGGATCGAAGGGATCAAAGAATGTGTGACCCCTCGATATGGATTCCCTCATCTCAAGATCCCATGTGTGGAAGTCTAGAAGGTGTTGTTGATCTCCTTCATTCATGAAGGGAGATGAGACGGTGGGGGTATGATGGTGGACTCTCTCAAAAAGGTGGAGTAAATATGGTGGGTCACAGGGTCCACAAGAGAATGGGTCGAAGGGATCAAAGAAGGTATGACCCCTCGGACTAGGCTTCCACAAATCACTGTCCCACATTTGGAAATCTTGGAGGTGTAAATGATCACCTTCATTCATTGTGAGAGGTGGGACGGCAGTCATAGGTAGAAAGTAAGATTCCTCCCTTGGGCAAATGGGAATGAAGTCGGGCTCGGCCGGCATAGGGAGGAGTAGAAGAACCTCCGTGGTAACATGACCCACGGTGTACACGGAGGTGATGGACCCTAAAGCGGGATGAGTGAAACTACGACCTGTGGGTCGGTCGAAGCCTGGAGCCAACAAGTGCGTAAATGTCAATTGCCGGTCTAACCCTTTAAGAAGGTCATCCAATGTATCCACATAGTGACTAGACCAGAAAATGGTGTGAAATGAATTGATTGACACCAGATGTAGGATAGGGTCCATAGATGGGAAGGGAGGTGGGACCAAGCCATCCTTGAGCCAACTAAGTAGTGGCTCCGCTATGTAAAGTGTACCCGTTAGAAATATGGGTGGCTCGGGCTTGGGTGGCTCCAAATGAGATGGTTCCGAATAGAGTTCGGAAGTAGATAATGGTAGCATGGGAGCTCTCGTAGATGATGAAGGATCTCCCGACTGTGGCGGTGGTCTGAGTGGGGGTCCGACTGGCTCGGGACTCGGCTGAGAGGTAGAGGCTTGCCGAAGGGCGGCATCTGCTCGCCGAATGGCGGCATCAAACCGGGCCTCGAAAGACTCGACCTCGAGAGTGACTTGATAACACTGCGCCAGAGAGAACACGTCGCGGATAGGACATTCATACCGGAAGTGAAGGCGTAAACCTCTCCAGAACTGAGAGGCAATCATGGTGCTCTCGTTTCCAAACCGGTACACTTTGAAGTCCCTGATGTACTGGGACACGGACCTATCACCTTGGATCGGTTGACATGGGTTGCCCATAGTTGCCAAGATGTGGGAATGGATCCCTAGGAATGGATATGCAAAGCCATTTTTTTTGTTTTATTTTATAAGTAAAAGTTTATGCAAACTAATGCAAACTCCTAGACACGACTTAGAATGCGATGCAAATGCAAGTTGAAATGAGACTCGACTACAACATAGACTACACACCTAGACTTAACCAAAAGTCGGTACGTGGTGGAGATAATCGATCCGAAGATCACTCCCGCAAGTGTGCGACCTCCCGATAGGCGTAGCCTAACGTTCGGACAACACCTTTTAAGATACCGAATTATCGAGATGAAATGAAATTTTAAAACACCTTTTTTTAAAAAAAAATAATGATGATCCTAGACTCGACTTAGATCATGCAAAGACTTATGCCATGACTACCCTAGACTGAACCTGCTCTGATACCAAACTGATGCGGGACGGACATGGGGACCGACTCTACGTGGTATGAACCTCGGACTCTAGATGCGGACACGACCAGCAACACATGATGGGAGAGACACTAGGCCCGACATGGAGAGCTCCTATGGGCTATACGTCGCTAACAGAAACGCAAGCTCACTCGTCGTCCCAAGCGAGGGAAACGCGGATCGTGCGCGGTTGAAGAACCGGCAGAGTTCACGGGTAGTTGACTCACTTCCGGACTCGGATCGAGTCACGGGACGGGTCACTCTCACACTCACAGCGGTGACATGGACTCACGGGCTAATACCTATCGCTCTCGACAGTGGCAAAAGACCATATACTAAACTAGCAAGCGAATGCCGAGAAGTTGAGACCTTTACCTCCACGCACCCGGCGTGGCGAAGACAACCCCGGCCAATTCACGGACTCCCGGTTAACAATATTACAACAGTACAATAATTTGACCCACTCCACGCAGGGAGGTAAAAGGTCACATGTGGGGCCCGGGAATCACGTAAATCGGGTTGACGGGCAGCATCTTGATGTCGCCTGGCGGTGCCAAACTCCGCGTTTTCGTACTTTCCGAACGGCGGATTCTACGGGTCCGTGGGGCCCACGGATAGCGCTGTCCTCCGGATCTGCGGGGGTGGGACCCTCTGTGATGGGGACCCCTGGTGGCGCGCCTCCACGGACGGCGGTCGGCCGGAAACACCGATCGGGGGTCGATCGGCCCCGATTCCCAATTCGTGAACTAGCTGCCCACGGATTTCTAGTTCTGTCCTCCGACGTGCGCTCCGGCGAGAATGGCCGCTGCGATTAATACCGATGTCGGATTGGGGCACATGAGCTATCGCTGGAAAGCTCTCTTAAAATCCTTTGATGTAGGCCCAGAGAGATCTGCTGGATCTGGTAGGATCTAGACTTTACTGAATTTACAAGCTCCTATTGTATAGTACCCGAAACCTCAGATCTGCAGGTGAGTTATCTGAGAACTGTCATTGACCGTAAGGTAGGTGGCAGATTCAGCTCCTAAGCTCTTCATGAACGTTGTAGGACTTCGAACAAGGAAAACGATGATAATTTTTTTGGACTGATTGGAGGTGACTGTGATTTGTTATGATTTGTTTACTGGAAGGTGGTCGGATCTGGGAACAGGTGGACATCACTGTAGCTTGCTCTGAGAACGAATTTTAAAAAATAGGTGGAGGATGGATCAAAAATCAAGAAAAATCTTATGTGGAGGAGTTGATGGATGGAACTCCCAGTAAAATTAGGAGCTCCAGAAAAAATC
This sequence comes from Amorphophallus konjac, assembly GCA_022559845.1. Lineage (NCBI taxonomy): Eukaryota > Viridiplantae > Streptophyta > Magnoliopsida > Alismatales > Araceae > Amorphophallus > Amorphophallus konjac. Next base: position 207,727,001 of record CM040119.1, read on the forward strand.
AAGAGGTGGGTCGGAGATGTGAAACACAGTAAAGGTGGAAATCGGAACAGGAAGCAGACAGATCTGGTAATTAAAGTTGGGAGAAAATGAAAAATTATCAAAGGTGATCTTTATGACCAACCAAATTTTGTGGGACGTGCTTGACACCTCTGGAACATCCCCTCAAAATCCCAGATCGAAAGGAGGTCGTGGGTGACTGCAGAATTTCATGGAAGGGGCAGTGGTCGGCTGAAGATAGAACTCCGGCGATCCCGATGGCGGTGCGGTGGCGGCTCGTGGCGGCGGCGATGATGACCGGAACCGATAGGGAGGAGTCACACCTCCAGAAGGTAGCCTTCTCAGATGCAAGGGGGAGAGGGAGAGGGGGAGAGCGGGGGTGCCCAAGGGCTGCTCCAAGGATTTTCTAAGTTCAAATGACATTAATTCATCAAAAATGAAAATTACAAGCATATATAGGTTACATGTCTAATCAATCCTCAACCGTTGGATCTAGGGATGGGAGATGGAGGGCTGGGATTGCATGTGACCATCCACAAAAATTAAAATTAAAAATACAAGGGGGGGGGCAGCCCATTGATTAGGGAGGCAAGGGGGGGACATGGTAGGTGGGGTGGGTTGTAATTGTTGGCATTTTCATTCCAATGTCCCCCACTTGGCCCACCCTTCTAGAAGCCACCATTTGAATGGTTGACCGACCCCACATGGGACCCTAGGGATGAGGTGGATCAATGGGAGAGGGCCTGGGGTCCCGTGGGGCCCAGGGGTCCCATTTTTACAAATAAGACCATCTTACAATCAAAATTACATACCGAATAAAATGAAGTAAACACACATTAAACACAAATAAAGTCTAACTAAATATGATAAATGCCGGGACTCATGGGGGAGTCTCCAGGCTGTCTCCGAGCCAGATGGATGCTGAGGTGGCTCGAGTCGTGCTCCGTGTGTGGTACCGGTGGCTCGAAGTGTCGCGCCGCTCAACTGCTCAGGTGTCCGCACCAGTTGATATGCGAAGGCGTATGGGTTTGTAGAGGTGGGAGGTTGGTTCGTGGAGGGATATGCGGTGGAAGGCTGGCTCATGGCGGGCTGACTCATGGGAGCGTAGGGTTGGCACGTGGAGGGTGAAGGTTGATATGTGGAGGTGGATGGTGGAGATTCGAGGTCAAGGGAACCTTGGATTTGTTGGCGAACGAAGCGGGCTCGACTGTATAATTGTTGCTAGGAGGTGATGTCGTTGAGGGCTAAGATAAATCGATACTCGGGCGCGGCATTGGATATCAGCATCTTGATTTGCTCTCCCTCTGGAATGTGCCCTGGGACTTGCGCGACAAGGTGATGCCAGCGGTCAGCAATGGTGCAGAACTCCTCATCGGGCTTCATCATCTCCTGGGCCAGATCCGCCATAGAATACTTGGTCCCAACTTGTCTTGAAACTGTTGTATAAATTTTTCTTGAACGGCTTGAAAATTCACAACTTGCTCTTGCGGAAGAGAGAAGAACCAATCCCGAGTAGGGCCTTCCAATGACAAACCAAATAGATATGCCATCAAGCATTGGTCATGTCGAAATTGGGCCGACTCATAAACAAACTCCTTCAAGTGCACATACGGGTCACCGACTCCACTATAATGGTGATATGTGGGAATTTGTGATGGAGGTGGGAGCCGAAGACCTTGGAAAGCGAACGGAACACTTAAATAGGATTTGGGATCGATCCGACGTTGAAGCTCATCAAGCTGGCGTTGGGTTTGAGCAATCATCTCCTGGGTAGGGAGAGATCGAGAAGGATATGGGACAGCTTGAGCAAGAGGATGTGAATTCGGACCAGGAGCATGGTATTGGGCTGGATAAGAGGATCCGGGCTGAGAAGATTAAGGGTCCATTCCGGGAATGGAAGGATATGTGGGCCTGGAAGAAGCATGAGCATAAGGACCCATTGGGCTAGCAGCATAAGGAGAAGAAGAATGAGTCCCATTAGAAATCGGGCCAGTAGCATATGAAGGAGAAGAAAGTGGCCCACGAACATAAGATGGCCCATTAAGAGAAGGAGGCCCATGAAGATGAGATACAATAAGACGTTGAGCCTGGGCCGGGTCCATTTGGCAAACACGGCTTGAATGATGGGCCATGAGATTAGCCTGTTCCTCGGAGGGATCAGAGGGACCACGGGAAGATGGTCCCGCGTAGGAAGAGGATTCCACGCGAGAATGGCAAGAAGAATAGGAAGAAGGATGATACAAAGGGGTTAGAATGATACTCCATGAGGGTAAATGGAGACCTAATACACAGAGATCAAGGACAATACAAATGGGAAAACAAGGGCTCAATGGGCTTGAGGACAATAGGGGACTAACCCACTAATGCAAAGATCGATGGACAACGGACCAAGGGACGATGGACTAGACAATGAACCCACAAAATGGACAGACTTAAGTGGGCCTAACAACGACGAAACATGTGGATGCAACACAAGACACCACTAATGGGCTTGGACAAGCCCAAATAAAACAAACAATGCAATGTGAGAGTTTTCACCCAAGTCAAACACGTTGATATGATAGGAAATATTTTAGGGGTTTTAATAGACCTTTTAATGATTTGAATTAGGATAATTCCCTCAAGATAGAAATCATATGGGAACAAGGTCCAAACTTTTGGTTGACTAAGGTTAACTCCCTCACACTTATGCAAATGCAAGCCTAAGGGGTGGAAAAGGTACAACCGGCCCGGCGTCCTTGTGGGAATCCACGGCTCACGGGGACTTATGAAGGTCCCGGATAAGATCACCTAGTCGACCCCAAGGAATATGGAGGCGAGAGGATCACTTACCAAGTTAGGAAATGCAACTATGATATGCAATGTATGGCCCTATGTGCACCGGAGTGCATGCAAATTCTAGCTTAAAACTAGAAAATCAAGACTAGATTAAACTATGCAAACAAAATCCAAATAAGACAAATAGTATATGGATGGAAAGACAATACAAAGGTCTGCACAAGGGGCCCAAGAACAGATCAATCTGACCCCGGGAGGTCAATCAAATCACTGAGCAAAGTTGCCCCCGTGAACCTGTGCGCAGACCACATGCAGATTTTATGGACAAAATGCTAAAATGATGACAATTTTTAACTAAGTAAATGAGACACAAATGATGAAAATAACCTATGTATGGAAAGACAATACAAAGGACTATCCAATGGAACAGAAATTAGTGCAATCAGACACCGGGAAGGTAGTCAAATCACTGAGTAAAGATGTACCTATGAACCTGTCCCTGAGCCTGCCTGTAGAACTTATGCACAAAACTCAAAAAGTTGGACAATATTAGAATATTCAAATGTTAACCAAATGAGGCAAATGATATATGGATGGAAATACAATATAAAGGGCTATCCAACGAAAGAAATATCAGCACAATCGGACTCCGGGATCAAAAGTTATGCCACGAGGAACAGGGCCCCGTGAGCATGCGCGCAGGACTTGCCAGAACATGTAACGGTCTATCAAATTACCGTTACACTCCTCTGACGGTCTACTACAGGGCCGTCACACGACCAGAGCCCTTAAAACGCCCCAAACATTGGAAGAATGGACAAAATATCACCTAAACATGCATATGCACACACCCAACTTACAAAAGAGCATTAAAACAAACGTGATGGGCATTGGTGTCCCACCGTCATCGCCAAAAAATAGTTGATTTGTTTTAATTAGATTCCTATCCTGCCCCCTTTAAATACATACATGCATAAACATGTGAATGAAAGACAAGGGGTTGAAAGAATGAGAAATACTAACCGTGATCGCCACCAAGGTTCCAACAACGCCAAAGGATGAAGAAATGAGAGGAACGGCGCCGTATACCTTGGAACTTAAAGAATTGATCGCACTTAAGAATGGGACGCGGGGAACTTGTGGACTCAAACCTCTTCTCCTTCTAGCCGGCTAGATGAAGAAGGCCTCACATTGTATTCATGCTCTCCTGCAAAACAAAGTCAAAACAAGGATAAAAAACCCATTAGAACATGCATGTGTAGTATCAATCCCGCAGTGATAAAATAGGGGTAGAATTTGAGGGCAAACTCACCGGGGGGAGGTTTTTAACCCCTATGGAAGGGTGGAAGATATAGGTGTGTGTGTTGTGCATGTATAGGATTTTAAATCATGAAATTTGATTGAGAGAATAGAGAGAAATCGTTGATGCAAAACGGGAAAAAATGCATGTGCAGCAGAAAGTGCAGAAAACTATGATGATTTGTGATTTTGAGAGGACTAGAACTAAGAGTATACATCATGAAATCAGGCCCAGAAGGATGGAATGAAAAGTCAATACTTCCCTCTTCAAGCCAAGGTCGAAGTTCTGAGTTGACAGTGCAGCATGGCTTCGCCCCACGTCCGAAAATAGCCCCCCTTTGCAACTGCGAGCTGGGTAATTTTTATAGAGTTTTGTAAGAAAGCCTCATCTTCTTATCACGATTCCCAGAGATAGAGTCCAAGATAAATCAAGTTCTCTAGATCAAACTCGAGATAATATTAAGGACAAGAGATAGGAACAAACGGGGATCAATTCGGAGGAGGATTCTAGAAGATATGGCTCTTGGAAGGTAGCCCCGGAGCCTTATCTGCAGAGTTTTAGTTGAACTAGGATACTTAAATCCTGATCTTTTGAGTATGATTCTGAGCAAGATAGCTAATGAAATTTGGAGTTCTTTGGACTGAATTCAAGATAATACCAAGGAAAAACCATAGGAACAAACGGCGCTCAATTCGGAGTAGAATTCAAGAAGTTATGGGCTCTGCAAGGGAGCCACGATGCACAGAAACGGAGCAGAGTCCAGCACGAATTGGACTCTCAGGTGTGTGTAACGGTCTATCGTACGACCGTTAGAGTTATGTAACGGACTAGGGTAGGTACATCACACTCTGGGGGTCGAACAGGCCGATTTCGGGAAAGTTTCGGTGTAACGCACCTACACTAGACCGTCACATGGCTCTAACGGTCTAGGGTAGGACCGCCACGCTCTAGGGGTCGAACAGGGTGTTTTCGGGCAAGTTTTGGTGTGACGGTCTATCGTAGGACCGTCACACTGCTCTAACGCACCTATGTAGGGCCGTCACACTGATGGAGGAAAAATTCTGAGAAGACTACGCATGACTTTAGAAATTGAAGCGTATCTCTCAAACGGGGCAGAACTAGCAAAAGTGGTAGAAGAAGAAATTGTAGATAACTGAGAGAGGAACAACTTTTATGAAGAAAGAAAGATGAGAATATGATCATAAGATTGAGAAAATGGGGCTGGAAGAGAGAGGAAAATTCTGGGATGTTGGTGAATAACATAGCACGCCGGAAAAATGTGAATAGCTCACAATAGGGGTAGAAATGGCTAATGGTGTAGAAGAAGAAGTTGTAGATCTTTAAAAGATGAACAACTTTGATGAAGATAATTTTTTGAAAAGAAGAAAATAAGGACATAAAAAATGACAACTTTCAGGACCGCGCAGTGAGGGAGAGCCGATTACTTGAGGGAAGCCGGCCTAACTGGGCCGTAAGTTTGACTTGGAAGCTGGAATTTGATAAAATAAGCTCCAGGGCTCTAAGAAATCATGATCTCCAAGACTCAAAGGATATGGAATGGTAAAAATGGGCTTGAAATCATCCGAGAAATCTCTAAAATAATTACTAATTCGGGACATCAAAAATGATGAATAAGAGAAATGAGACAACTTGTGGGCTAAAACGGGTGTCAAAATTCCTCAGAACCCATGGCTGTCAATCTGTCCCTCTGGTAATCTGGCAGAGCTTGGTATACGGCCCGAACTTGTAGCCAAGAGATCCGGGTTCGTCTTTTCTCTTGCACACATTTCAAACCTGGGTCAGTCATCTGCATTGCATTATCCTTGCATTTCAAATAAACAAAAACAAAAATAAAATTAAATAAGCCAAAAACATAAAAATATCAACATTCTGTCTCTGGTTCTCTGGCGGCCATATGTTGGGCCCTCTAAGGTCTCTAGCGGCCATAAAGTGGGCCGTCTGAGGCTGTAGCGGTCACTGGAACGACCGCTACGCAACCCGTGGAAGGGCATTGTTTTCTTTGTTTCCCCAGCCCTTGGAAATGGCCAAAATGGCCTACCATGAATTTTAATGGGTCCTCAGACCCATTCCCCGTCCATTCCACAAACATGCATACATAAAAAATTGAAAAAGAAAATTTTTAAGGTTTTTAGGGCCGTCGGCCTACCTCAGTCGAACGGCATCCGGTGGCTGCCGTCGGCGTTTCTCCGGCCATCTGGGCCTCTTCCTCCTCCTCCAAAGCTTCTCTGGGATCCTCCTCGACCGTGGGGGCCTCGTCTTCCTCCATTTGGGCCGACGGCCCTTCATCTCTCGCCGGTGCTTCTTCCTCCACCGGTGGGTCCTCCATCACCGCCGGTGAGGTCCTCTCCCTCGTAGTCCACCGTTGGAGGCGACGTATTGCCTTTGGTTTCACCATCCTTGCGGTGGTCACCGGTATGGGTTGCCGGAGTCACTCGGTGGTGGCTCGTTTGGGGTTTTTGTTTGAATGAATGACCGTAATGAGGGGGATAACGAACGGTTTAGTTTTTTGAATGCTCATGAAACTTGGCGGTCTATCATGAGACCGTCACACTCCTCCTGACGCTCCTACATTCGACCGTTTTGTCATCAGAGGCCTTTCCTCGAAGGATGTGAACCGACGTATCTTGGCGGTTCACGCTTAGGCTGTTAAGGTCCTTATGGCGGTTCTGTCTTAGACCGTTTGGGAGCTGGATTACTTGATGAGTTACATTATCATTTCATGCTTCAAAAATTACAATTGTTATGCTCCACGCTTATACATGCTCTATTTTTTATGATGGCTAACCTTTTTATTTGAAAATCATGAACGCCATCACGCTTCATCACCGCTCGCCAGACAGGTAAGTCAGGTAAGTATTTCGATCCCTAGTCCCTTAATGCATTACTATATGGTATCTATGATATATTTCCTTGAGAACCGGATGGTCATTCATGTGTTCCAGGATCTGATGTTCCCCTTTGACAAAAATGATGATGATCTAGGTGCACATGTTTAATCGTTGAATAGGCCATTGGGTTGGCCGAGTTAGGGGACGATGGTTCTATTTTGCACGCCGTGGTTACAGATAGTGTCTTGAACCTGATTTGTCTGGTCTAGAAATATTATTCTCGAGTATCTTGTTATTTTTACTCTTTCTTGGCATTCATTTTGATGACTTTTTTTATTTTAGCCCAGCATGCATCATGCGCATCTTTTGAGCATTCATGTGCCCTCATCTGTCTGAGTGTCTCAGTAATGGTGGATAACTAATGTATACATGGTCTTGAGTAAGGAGAGTTATTCCACTCTGCGTTGGAAGGTTTCCTTCGGTCTTTTTGCTTGGTCTGGTTAGCTGAGGATTCCTGTCTGGAGTTTAGTTACTCGTCTCTTTACTTTTCCGCTTGCTCCGACCGCCTATCGACTGTGTGTTCCAGTGAGGAGGTTGGTCGTGTTTTTCTTTTCCGTAGTTGTTAGTTCCTCCAGGCATGCGTCGCTTGGTTTGGCCGTTCCTTGTGATTGATTCAAAGTTTTTCAGAAGATTCCTATCGCTCGTTGGTTGAGGACGGATGTCGGTTTACCTTAACGCCCGCTTTTCAGTCTGCTCTGCTTCATCTCCATGTTCCATGTCACTTCCGCTTCACCTCCGCTCGCTCCCCTACAAAGAGGACGTTAAGGAGGGGCATCTGTTGACACCCGTTTTATGACCAATGAGTTGCGTCATTTCCTTGCTCATCTTTATGATGCTCCAAGTTGTTCACCCTTACTAGGCCTTCTTGGTCAGTTTTGAGGCCTATTTCTTGGGTCACCTCTCCTTGGTTGGGTTTCGCTCCTCATTCTTTGTCCGCTGGATGAAGCTTAGAAAGCCTTCATATTATTTACCACCCCATTGTCTCTGGCGGCCTATCCCTGGTGCGTTTGCTGACGTGTAGCTCTCCTTCCTTCGATCGCTTGCTGACGCCTGTGGATGCACTTTTTATTAAGATCATTGGTTGTTCGTTTATTGGGTTTATTAAGTGCATGGGCGTGCCAGTCATGAAGGTGACGATTTATTGTGCGCTCGATCTGACTAATCAGACGATTGTGTAGTTCATGTCGGGACTGAGAACCCATCGTACCGTGAAGGCTACGACGTTAATTTCATCACCTCAGAGAGGGGAAAACCCTTGATTGATTGCCAGGAAAGGGGGCCCGATGGCCTGAAAATTAATTGCATAAAAACCTATTATGAAATGCCGAAGTCCTCGTACGAGGGTGTGAAGAAAGTATCTGAGCTCATGTCGGTCATGTGTTGACAATTTAATGTTCGGACGAATGTCCGGCTTGAGAATAGCATAATCGTTGCGGGAAGACCGGAACACGTGTACGTCGGGATACGACAAATTTACTGTTCAAAGGAAGGGGAAACGTTCAGTTAAATCTTGGTTAGGGCGGTCAGAAACCGATAAGTTTGTCGGCCCGGTGCAAGATCGAGCTACGACCATACTGCGGTGGCCCCCCCGCGGTCGAAGTCAGGCTCGCATGGGCATCGTCAATGTTTCCGGTGCCAAGGGGGCAACGGGAGGATGTCTTGGGACCAGATCTGAGAACAATGTGTGTTCAAAGGGAGCGGGCTATAGGCCGAGGATATGGGTCAGGCAATGACCATGGTTGGGGCAAACCCGAGGTCCAAACGCGACTCACGAAGGTCTTATTGATATTCACATGCAAAGGGTCCGGGGATGATGAGAACCTTCTCGTTCCATTCAGATTTTGTCGGTCACTCATGGACCATTTTATGTTCGGACGAAGGTCCGTGTTTATAGCGCAAGAGACGGTGACAAACCATACAAATGTCTGCTGCGAGTGCGGCAAGTTTAATGAAAATGTGGGATTAGATTAATGGTCTATTGGCCCGAGATGACTGCGGACTATGGCCATAACGGGGTTTCCGAGGACCACGTCCGATGCCATGGGGCGTCATTGCTTTTCTCTTCAAACACGGTCCGGGGAAGCAGATTTTTAAGTGTGAAGCCCGAACTCACCAACATGCGCCCTCGCACGCGGATCGACCTGCGCGGTCAGGTCGCGGGGTTCGACATTTTTTAGAAAGGGTGATAGTGTTTGTACTATGACTTGGGGTGCGCTGACTTGGTTATAACATTTTTTATTATCATTGTTCCAATCATTAAATTATGTGGTTTGCTCTCACATGAATGGTTTATATGCTTTCTTTTCTTTCTACTAACCTCAAGCCTTCTGTTTTCTTTTATTTGGTTAATTGTCCTTTTACGAGGCACGCTGGATTAGCATCAAGAGGAGGGCGCGCCGGTTTAGCCACAAGGAGGGGGGGGGCGCCGGTTCAAGGCCAAGGGAGGAGGCGCGCCGGTTTAAGGTGGCAAGGGGCACACCGGTTAAAGGAAGGCAAAGGGGGCGCACCGGTTTAAGGAAGGCAAAGGGGCGCGCCGGATTAAGGAAGGCCAAGGGGCCCGCCGGAATAGGTGGAGCAATGGGGCGCGCCGGAATAGGCTCAATGATGAATGGCGCGCCGGATTAAGGAACTATTCATCCCAAGATTTCGAAAGTGGTTTTGAGTGTGGGGTTAAACCGGCGCGGGGGGGTACCGCGCCGGATTAAGAGCACGCCGGAATAGCTTCTGTGGGTTTTATTTCATTCTGTTTGTGCTCTGTTTCTTCTTTCTGCTTTTGTTCTTGTTCCTTCAACCTGCAGTTTAACTTTGATTGTTTGGATTGTTCGTTTAATCTACACTTTAAATCATTGGAATGATTCTTATCACTTGTTGATGTGAGTGAGCACGTATGATTGAATGTTTTACTGGAATGGTTTGTTATGCAGGGACTCATGACTTCAGTTTTGATTAAGAGGCTTCAAACGTATGTTGTTCTTTTACCCACAGAGCTTATTCTGTTCGTCTGTTCTTATGTGTTCTTTACCTGGCAAAATTTGGGCAGCATCTCCCCCGGACTGGGAGTTGCCAGAAAAAAAATAAGGAACACCAAACGGATAACTCCGGGGTGAACCTCAAATCTAGACCTCATGGCGGTCCAATAACCCAGATGTGAGTGTTGGAAAGCTCGAGGACTAGCCTTCAAGAGCTCTCACAACTCACGGGTGATGATTTCATGGAACGGGACAGATGTAGGCCATAGGTGGCCATGAATGTTCACCCTTTGAACGGGTTCCCTCAGAGTTCATGCCACAGAAGGGCAAGCTTCCGAGGACCCCAGGTGATTTAGAAAACTGGGAGAAAGAAAACGGAAGAAACGGGGGAGAGATCAGAGCAATAGAATGCTATTTACGCCCACAAAAGACACTCTTTTATTCATCCTCAAGGGGAAAGGAGGGAAGAGAGGTACAAAAGGAGATCTACCCCCAAAGCACGGGGAAGAATACAACGGAGAAGATAAAAGAAAAAGAACAAGGATTTGAGGTGGGGGGAAGAAGAAGATACACCGGTGGGGGAGAAGAAGGAACAGAGCACAAGCTCCTCCCCCTCTCTCCCCTCTCTCTCCTTCACCCTCTCTCTCCTTCTTTCTTCGCCTTGCAGATGGGAATGGATGCAGCTTCTTCTTCTCTTCGGACGTTGGGGACTTTAGCCGAACTAGCCAGCCTTCCCTTCAGCCTCTCTCCTCTTCCAGCCTATGCCTTCAGCCGATCAATGCTGCCCCTTTTATAGAATGGCCAGCCTGGGAGCGTTCCTGCCACTTCCACCTCGTCCGCAATGAAGTCGGGAGTTGACTCGATGCGCTGGATGATGCTGGTTCACGCCGTACGATGTCGTCATCCGAGGACGGGATGTTCACAGGTTTGCTGGGGGTTGCTTCGCCATTGTCGCTTCTGTGTTGTCGAACGGAGGCGGAGACAGAGCGTCGGGCATTCAATGTTCTCTACACATCATTAAACAGAGCATCGGTATGCCGACGAGACAGGATGGGGTTAAACCGGCACGGGGGGTGAGCGCGCCGGATTAAGGTGGAATGCAAGGGAAAGGGTACGCGCCGGTTTAACCCATGATGAAGGGGAAAAAAGGGCGCGCTGGTTTAACCCAAGATGAAGGGGCGCGCCGGTTTAACTCAAAATGCAAAGGGGCACGCCGGTTTAGATGAAGCCCGCGCCGATTTAGACTTTGTCTTGGCTTCGCGGCCATTCGGACGAACATTTATGCTCTCGAAAAACTTCGACTGCAATGCTCCTGCTCTGAGGTGTTCAGCTCGAAGCCTCCGAGTCCCGGTTTAGGACTCTGAGTAGTTTCCGGCGCGTGCCGAACCCGTGTCTGGATCACCAGGTTTCTTCCTGATTCGGCTTTCGGCATCGCCAGTCGGGGAGCTGTGGCCATCCCTTTTGCTCGAGGCACTTCCTTATTGGACGGCGGAGCATCCAGTATGTACTCGTCCTGCTTAGATGGGGTGTGGAATTTATTCGGCCTTTTCGTCTTCGACTTGCTCTTGAGATGTCGAGACATCCGTGCCACAGAAACATTCTTTTTATTCTCTCTTTTTTGACGTCCACAACGCCAGAGTCCAAAAGCCAACAGCCTTCCTCTTGCCTTACTTTATCTTATCCATTACGCTCTAGCGGTTTATCGTGGGACCATCATATGCTTCTGGCGCGTGAACCTTCGACCGTCACCAGCATGCAGAGTCCTTATTACGAAAACTTCGCCCGTTGACCTTATCTGTTGTTGGACAACGCTGGGTGGCGGTCTATACTTCGGCCATCAAATGGATGTGGCGGTTTATCGTAAGGCCGTTTCATCAGACAGAGAGTCCTAATTCACTGTCTTTTCTCTGCTACGCCGTGGCAGGATTGAGAGTTTGATTCTATGATTTCTCCCTCAATGCACATCCTTAGAAGCTCCCGTTTGTTTCTATGGACTCTTGGGAGTATTATCTTCAAGGATTATCTGGTTTTTGGCCTGATTTCAAGTCATTATCCCTCCAACTCGAGCCTACACTTTGAGGGTCTATGAATAGAACCCTTGACTTGATGGGTAAAGGAGGAGATTTCTGGAGTTCACGTCGAAGTGTTGCCGCATCTTGGAGCTAGAACCAACCAAGGAGAACTGCTTCCCACGTCCGTCTACCTCCTATGTCTAGGGAGTATCAAGTTCCAAGGGTCTTAGTGTTTTCTTGTGTTTTCGGTTCTCTTTCCCCCTCATAAGCATCAAAGCATCTTCCCCTCCTCTTCTCTCACGTTCTTCACTATTCTGCATCATTTTAAAACCTCCTCCCATCTTTTCAAACACCCCATAGGGGTTAAAAAAACACCACCCCCGGTATTCCCCTCTCCTTTTGCATGTTTTCAAGTTTTCTTTCATTATAGTTATTACACTCTTCAAAGGGCTAATCTGGGTGTTCTTTCTGTGTCTCTACACATTTTTGCTGGTTTCATAGGTCCCTAGCAAAAGGCCCAAGTCTTCTGGCCGGCCAGGAGAAGTGGAGATCAAAAGTCCCAAAGTTCCTTTTCTGGGTTCTGTGGCGGTTCTTCCCAGGATCGTTTCAGGGATTCTAGTGGTTTATCGTGAGACCGCTATCTCGATGTGGCGCGTTGATCTTCGACTGTTTCAGTTCACAGAAGTGCAATTCTCTCTCACGTGGGCGGGTGTTGCATCCACCTATTTTCAAGGTATTTATCTTAGCTTTCGTTAGTTTAATACTTTGGTGGCGATCACATCTTTGTAGTTTGGGCAATAGTCCTCTCTCTTTCCTCATATCTTTTCTTTCTTTGCTTTGTTTTGCTTGCTCCACACCCATGGTGTGTGTTTTCTTTTATTCCCTTGCTCTACGTCCCGACATGTGTTTTTCTTTTCCTTTGCTTAGTTCTCATAGAGATGGCATGCCCATGCTTAGATTCCATGTTGATTGCCTAGGTTCATGATGTACATGTTCATAGGTTGATTGCATATTGCACATTGCTTATTCATATTTCTATTGTTGACATCATATCTCATTCCCATAAGAAACCAAATATAAATCAACAATTAGCACCAGGGATTTGCTTCGAAGCAAACCGCAGCTCATATATGCGGTGGAAAAGGAAGCATAATAGACTTAATAGCCCTTGCTAAAAACCCTTCACAACCTCACCCAAACGAAGGGTGAAACCCTAAGGGTAAGGGTGTTAAAGCCCCAACAATACGGACCACGAAATGGGTACATCAAAACTAAATCCGCAATCACGATCCGGACACGTCTGCACAAGTGTCGACTCTTGGAGTTGACACTTTTGGCCATGTGTTCTGTTTGCGCTAAAAAATAAGACTTAACTGAAAGTGTCGACTCTGTGAGTCGACACTTTTCAACGAACACACTGTCTGCTTTAAACCCATCACACCGGACAATAAGTGTCGACTCACAGAGTCGACACTTGTTCTGTCCAGGCCAAAAATGGCCAAAACTAGCGCCTTAGACCAAGAAGTGTCGACTAGATGAGTCGACACTTTTTTTGACATGATTTAAAATGCCTTTAACCAATAAAACCAACCCAAAAATATTATAACTGCATTAAGCTCAATCTAGCTACATTGAAATACATTCAAACATGAATTCTTACCATGACTTCAAAGATTTGTGGACATGAATTGTCACGCCCTGAGCGCGGAAGATACCCGGGAGACATGTGACGAGTTTATATCGATCATGTCAATCAGAGTATTAGTGTATTCGACACCAAATTAGAGATGCGCAAGAGTAAAGATAACCCAATCCTTTTATTCCTTCACAAAAGTATTTCTATCACATTCCCTTGAAAATGCTAAACTTAATAAAAAGAAAAGTACAAAATTGACTCAAGAAAATATAGATAAGACAAGACTAGTTGACGCTTTGAGAAGCTCTAATCTCTTTCACTCTTGACCTTCCCAGTCTGATTTAGTCTCGTCGTCGGACTTACCTGAAAAGTAGGGAAACACTGAGTGAGCGAACGCTCAGTAGGAAATTATATCTCATGAACTAGCAATGGGTTTAAGTAATTACAATTTTTCACATGTAAATGCAATATGCATGTAGAAATAACTGAGCAAGTGAAATAAAACTAACAATAGAATAACACATCGTGCAAAACTTCCAAGCGAGTCTTAAACAAGAAATATTCATGAGAGACTATATAGATTATTGGCTATTTCACGCAAGTACTTTGCCCGTGTCGGGCCACGCTAGTAAAGTTACGCAAGTCGAGTCACGCACGCAAGAAAGAGAGAGTGTGTGTGTGTGGAATGCCAAAGATTAAGAGAAAAAGTACTTCGGTGCAATGCTAGACACCGTGATCATTACAACTCCCATGGGCACTAGTACTTTTGGGTGCTCCTCCCAGGACCAGATCGGGCCCTTATATGCACAGCATTAAAGATAGATCTAGACATCCACTTTATAGTATAGCAAATATGGAATTTCAAGAAAAAGCTTGTGGATATTCAAGATAGAGTAGAGTCCAAAATTGAACTAGATGTATAAGGACGATAATAACGATATAAACATGAGTATCGATAAAACTGGGTGGAGTTGGTTCCCTAATTGGGTTCCGTGACAATTAAGTATCCATATATAGATGGTCATGTCATTTGATATAGAATTTAGGTCCACAAGAACATCATAATAATGGCATGATTCCCACATCCCATTAAGAATATTATCATGATATCTACATAGCATATCATGAGGGCCGGTATACTATGTTTCTATAGAGTGACATGGCAAAATAGTGTAAAGGGTTTTTATGGTACAACCCGCTCAATCGGCCTTGAGGGAATCCAAGGCTACGAGGAGACTTACGGAGGTCTCTATGATACAGTCACCAGTCCAAAGGAACGGAATGTTCGATGGAGGGTTCATCTATCACTAAGAATTGAGGGGTAATCGGTAAAAATCATTGTAAAACATGGGACTTTATTCACGAAAATGGAAATATAGTGCCAGATACTTATATTTATATACATAAAACCCTCGGTTCACAGAAAACAGTATAAAATAATTACATAGGAAATTAGCGCCTTAACATAAGTCACCACTTAGTAAATTAACGCCCTTCACTAGGTCGTTATTTTAAATTTGACGACTTCTGTAACCGTCGTCCATTATAAATTTCTATTTTGCTGAAATTTTCTTTATTCTGTAATTTTGATTAAACGCGCCTTAGCCAGGGGCGTCACTTTCATAAAAGATGACCTACTGGAGGTCGTTAATTCATTCTTTTCCAGGATTTATCATGAACAGTGGTAATTTCCAAGATAATAATTTTCAGGAAACAAAGTACATGGTCAGGACAAGAAAAATATCGGGATTCGATATATATGATCATGCATTACATCAAATTCATGGTTTCATAGATATTAAATTTTAAACATAGGTATTTATTAATTATGTGGAATTGACGACTCTTCTGTCAGTCGTCAGAACTTGAATTAGCGCCCTAGAGAGGGTCGCCTCTTTCCAAAATTTCATAGAAAACTTCGAAAACGCAGTAACACTATATGCATGAATTAACAGATGATATTATCATACATTTTATGCTAGTTTGGGCTACAGTTCTTGAGAAAACCTACCTGATGATGATCTGGGTGTAATTACGTGAAGAAAGTTGAAGAGAGAACGATACTCTGTTCAAAACAGAGCCTCCTGAAGCTTATGAAAACAACAACCCCCAAACACAATCAATAGTAGCAGCACACAGGGGGTGCAGGGAGGGTGAGTAATAGATGAGAGAGTTTCTACTTGCTGCAGGCAACCTATAGAAGAAGATGAGGAACGATTAAAAATCTTCATATTCTCTGACTGAAGGCAGAGGAAGAAGAACAAACCTGTTCTTCACGCACGAGACAGCAACAGAACGCCTTTGACCAAAATAGCTAAGAGGTTCGACTGAAAGGGGTATTTATAGGGTTTCTGGAATCCCTTAGGGTTAGAATTTGATTAGAACTCTAGTTTCCTTGATAGAGTCCTTACCATAACCAATCGAACACGTACCAATCCTAAAAACTTACTCTGGATAGTCTCCTAGTTCGAATGGAACACAAATGCAATTAGCGCCTTCGGTTAGGGCGTGCATTTTAATTGACGTCTTGACCTGTACCGTTTCTTTTGTAATTCGCACCCAAGAAGAGGGCGTTTCTTTCTCTTTCCTTTTATTCGTTTTGGCCGTTTTGAAATTTGACGACCTTTGGTATAGGCGTTACTTTTTGAATTAACGCCTCAGGTGAAGGCGTTTCTTATTTAAATCGTGCCTTATTGAGAGGCGTTATTTACATTTGACTTATTATTTATTCATTTTGGTTCTTATCATTTACCTACTTAATCTTTCTTGAAATCTTCCTTTTATTTTACCAGGGTTGCTACACCCTCCCCCACTTAAAAGAATTTGGTCCCCAAATTCCATCACATATAAACGTGGAGAGTGTAGAATACATACCTTTTTAGAATAAGTCTGGGAATCGTTTCCTCATAGACTCCTCGGTCTCCCATGTGGCTTCGTGTTCTGAACATTTACTCCATTGCACCTTAACCATGGGAATAACTTTATTCCTTAGGGTTCGTACCTCGCGATCGAGGATTTTCAAAGGCCTTTGTTCATAAGTGAGATCCCTTTGATTCACCAGGTCTCCATGATCAATGATATGTGATGGATCGTGCACATACTTCTTCAACATTGATATGTGGAATACATTGTGTACTTCGAACAATTGAGGAGGTAAAGCGATGTGGTAAGCAACCTCGCCAACCCTTTCTAGTATCTCAAAAGGTCCGATAAACCTTGGTGTAAGCTTGCCCTTAAGACCAAATCTCCTTATTCCACGTCCAGGTGATATCTTAAGAAATACGTGATTTCCCACTTGGAATTCGAGATCTCTTCTTCGTGTATCAGCATAAGTCTTCTGTCTAGACTGAGCAACTTGAAGTCTTTCTCTAATCAACTGAATCTTTTCAGTGGTATCCCTTACCATGTCTGGACCTAATAGTTATTTTTCGCCAACTTCGTCCCAGCACAAAGGCGATCGGCAACTCCTTCCGTATAAAGCTTCGAAAGGTGCCATTTGTATACTTGCCTGGTAGCTGTTGTTGTATGCAAATTCTACTAACGGCAAGTGATCATGCCAGCTTCCACCAAAATCAATGATGCAAGCTCTGAGCATATCTTCAACCACCTGATTAGTTCTCTCGGTCTGACCATCCATTTGAGGATGAAAAGCTATACTAAAGTTAAGTCTCGTCCCCAGTGAATGTTGTAAATCCTTCCAAAAGTGAGAAGTAAAACGGGGGTCTCTGTTAGACACGATTGAGACAGGTACTCCATGTAACCTGACTATCTCTTTAAGGTATAATGCAGCAAGAACATCAA
The DNA here is from genome assembly GCA_022559845.1 of Amorphophallus konjac. NCBI lineage: Eukaryota > Viridiplantae > Streptophyta > Magnoliopsida > Alismatales > Araceae > Amorphophallus > Amorphophallus konjac. Next base: position 207,744,403 of record CM040119.1, read on the forward strand.
CTGACCATCGACTCTTGATTGGCAAGAAGTGTGCCGATTTGGTCAATCGGTCGATGATAACCCATATTTCGTCATATCCTCCCTTTGATTTGGATAGACCCATAATGAAGTCCATACCGACATCCTCCCACTTCCACTTGGGAATATCTAGAGGATGTAGCTTACCGGCAGGTTTTTGGTGTTCTGCCTTGACTTGTTGACATGTGAGACAGCGAAACACAAAATCCGCTATTTCTCTTTTCATATTGGGCCACCAAAAGGTCCTTTTCAAATCTTGGTACATCTTAGTTGATCCTGGATGAATCGTGTACCTTGATCTGTGAGCTTCATCTAAGATTTTCTTCTTTAGCTCTGGGCAATTCGGTATACATGTTTTATTTCTGAACATCAATCTTCCATCTGGTGCCAATTTGAAATCAGGTTGTTCTTCCATTTTGCCCTTGATTTCCACTAGTACGGGGTCACTACCTTGAAGTCCTTGTATTTCGGATAGCAAGTCTGGTTGTATGCTTATGTGGGATAAGGTGACACACCTACTGTCCTTGTCCATGCTTATATTAAGTTTAGAGAATCGTTCTAGCAACTTCCACTCCTGAATCATACAATTGGCTAATAGTGCTCTCGGCTTTTGACTGAGGGCATCGGCTACAGGATTACCCTTTCTAGGATGATATTGTATAGTGAAGTCGAAGTCCTTGAGATATTCTAGCCAACGTCTTTGCCTCATATTTAATTCCTTTTGAGAGAAGAGATACTTAAGACTTTTATGGTCGGAGTATACAATAAACTGCACTCCATACAGATAATGTCTCCATATCTTCAGTGCAAATACTACCGCAGCCAATTCTAAATCATGAACTGGGTAGTTCTCCTCGTGCTTCTTCAATTGGTGAGAATAGTAGGCTATAACCTTCCCTTGTTGCATTAAAACGCATCCGAGGCCAATGCCAGATGCATCGGTGTATATTTCGAATCTCTCGCCTTCAATTGGTAAAGCTAAAACCGGGGCAGTAGTTAGATGATCTTTGAGAGCTTGGAAGCTTCTTTCACATTCCTCACTCCATTCATAACGTATCTCCTTGCGAGTTAGCCTAGAGAGTGGTACTGCTATCTTGGAGAAATCCTTGATGAATCGCCGATAGCAGCCCGCAAGACCCAAGAAACTACAGATCTCGCTAGCATTGGTTGGTCTTTCCCAATTTCTTACAGCTCCAACCTTTGATGGATCTACGGATAAACCGTCTTTTGATATAACATGCCCCAAGAAAGCTACTTCTCCTAACCAAAATTCACATTTGCTGAGCTTTGCATTTAACTGATTCATCCTCAATATTTGTAATGCTATTCTCAAATGCTCCTCGTGCTCTTCCTTGGTCTTTGAGTAGATCAGTATATCATCAATGAAAACTACTATGAATTGATCTAGATGAGGCCTGAATATACTATTCATCAACTGCATAAAGGCAGCAGGGGCATTTGTTAGTTCAAAAGGCATAACAACAAATTCATAGTGCCCATACCTGCTTCTGAACGCGGTCTTATAAATGTCCTCATCTTTGATCTTAGTTGGTGATATCTCGACCTGAGATCAATCTTTGAAAAATACATGGATCCAGATATTTGATCAAATAACTCATCGATTCTCGGCAGTGGATACTTGTTCTTGATAGTGAGATGATTCAACTGTCGATAGTCGATGCATAACCTCATGGATCCATCTTTACTCTTTACAAATAGCACAGGTGCTCCCCACGGGGAAGTGCTTGGTCTAATAAATCCCTTCTTGAGAAGTTCCATCAATTGCTCCTTCAACTCCTTGAGTTCGACAGGGGACATCCTATATGGTACCTTAGAAACTGGTCCAGCATCAGGGACCAAGTCGATGGTGAAGGCCACTTCTCTTTGTGGGGGTAATCCAGGCAAATCCTCCGGAAAAATGTCTGAAAATTCTTGCACAACAGGGATGTCTTCTAGCTTAGTCTCCTTAGTCTCCTTAATGGTGACAAATGCAAGGAAAGATACACATCCTTTCCTTATTAGCTTGCTATCTAGGAGAGCCGAAATAAGAGGGGACTTGCTCCGACTCTTAGGGCTAGAATAGACTAGTTCTGGAAAGTCCTTGAAAGTAACTTTGCTGTTACGGAAATCCACAGTTGCCTGATACCTAGATAACCAGTCTGCTCCCAATATGACATCATATTCCTTTATGTCTAAACATATGAGGTTGATAGGAAGATTTCTTCCTTTTACCCAGACTTCACAGTTTTGATAATGGTGAGTAATATAGGTTTAGTTTCCGAGAGGAGTAGATAAAAATATTTTCATCCATTCCGGTTCCATAGGGAGTGGGTCAACAAACTTCTTGGAAATAAAAGAATGTGATGCACCCGTATCAAATAAGACATGTGCAGACTTGGAACAAACTTTCAGTGTACCTTCTACTAGTCCGCCTTCGTCTTGTTCCGCCTCCTTAATAGCTTGGAGACGAGCATTCTTTGTCACCGGGCACTTTCCGTCACCGACTTGATCATTGAGTAGGGGACAGTCGGGAATCCGATGATCACGGCTCCCACAACGGAGACACGCTCCAAGTTTCCTCCAACATTCTTCGGCCTTGTGCCCGGCCTTATCACAGTGCTTACATACCACCCTAGAAGGTGTAGTGGTGATGGAGAAAGGTTTGGTCTTCTTGAACTTTTGCTCCTGGGAGGGAGTACCTCCATTACTTGGCCTCTTCTTGAAATTGGGTTTGAAGGTGCCGGAGCTAGTAACATTCTCCTTCTTATCTTTCCCACGGATCCTATCAGATAGTTCCGTGGCATCTTCTAGTAATTGGGCTCGTCGAACCATCTCCGAATAGACTTGTAGGTCCATCGGTGCTAGTTGTGTGATATATTGGGGCCTGAGCCCATTAAGAATTCTTCGACCTTTCATCTTCTCAGTACTAACTAAGTGTTTAGCGTACCGAGACAGCCTTGAGAACTGCGCTTCATATTCAGCCACCGACAAAGATCGTTGCTTAAGTGCGACGAATTCAGCGGCTTTCTTCTCTTGAACTCGATCTGAGAAATATTTATTGTTGAAATGTTCAACAAACTCTTCCCAAGTAACTTGTCCTTGATCTAATGTGGCTTCTACCGACTCCCACCAGCATCGTGCGTCTCTTTCTAGTTGAAATGTGGCTAACAGGACCTTCTCTTGATCCGTGCATTGCATAACCCGAAAGATCCGTTCAGTTTCCCGGATCCAGTGTTCGACATCGTCCGAATCAGTAGATCCTACGAACTTTGGAGGATTCATGTTCTTAAAGCCTTGGTGGAGATTTCCTGCACCTCCTTGTGCCACTTGTTGAAGTGCCTGGGTCATGCCTTGAAGAGTGCGTTGCATGTTGCGCCATTTAGCACATTCGGCAGCCATTGTCCTACAATTACAATAGCTATTAGTATGTGATTACGTTTAAAGGCTTTTAATTCTATTTTGACTTTAACCCTTGGTTCTACCCAATCTCACTGGTTAGAGGTTCAGACTTATCCTTGGACTTGGGTTTCCTAGGAATTGAATACCCTAGGCTCTTATACCACAAAAACTGTCACGCCCCGAGGGCGGAAGATACCCGAAGACGCGTGACGAGTTTATATCGATCATGTCAATCAGAGTATTAGTGTATTCGACACCAAATCAGAGATGCGCAAGAGTAAAGATAACCCAATCCTTTTATTCCTTCACAAAAGTATTTCTATCACATTCCCTTGAAACTGCTAAACTTAATAAAAAGAAAAGTACAAAATTGACTCAAGAAAATATAGATAAGACAAGACTAGTTGACGCTTTAAGAAGCTCTAATCTCTTTCACTCTTGACCTTCCCAGTCCGATTTAGCCTCGTCGTCGGACTTACCATAAAATTAGGGAAACACTGAGTGAGCGAACGCTCAGTAGGAAATTATATCTCAAGAGCTAGCAATGGGTTTAAGTAATTATAATTTTTCACATGTAAATGCAATATGCATGTAGAAATAACTGAGCAAGTGAAATAAAACTAACAATAGAATAACACGTCGTGCAAAACTTCCAAGCGAGTCTTAAACAAGAAATATTCATGAGAGACTATATAGATTATTGGCTATTTCATGCAAGTACTTTGCCCGTGTCGGGCCACGCTAGTAAAGTTACGCAAGTCGAGTCACGCACGCAAGAAAGAGAGTGTGTGTGTGTGTGGAATGCCAAAGATTAAGAGAAAAAGTACTTCGGTGCAATGCTCGACACCGTGATCATTACAACTCCCATGGGCACTAGTACTTTTGGGTGCTCCTCCCAGGACCAGATCGGGCCCTTATATGCACAGCATTAAAGATAGATCTAGACATCCACTTTATAGTATAGCCAATATGGAACTTCAAGAAAAAGCTTGTGGATATTCAAGATAGAGTAGAGTCCAAAATTGAACTGGATGTATAAGGACGATAATAATGATATAAACACAAGTATCGATAAAACTGGGTGGAGTTGGTTGCCTAATTGGGTACCATGACAATTAAGTGTCCATATATAGATGGTCATGTCATTTGATATAGAATTTAGGTCCACAAGAAGATCATAATAATGGCATGATTCCCACATCCCATTAAGAATATTCTCATGATATCCACATAGCATATCATGAGGGCCGGTATACCATTTTTCTATAGAGTGACATGGCAAAATAGTGTAAAGGGTTTTTATGGTACAACCCGCTCAATCGGCCTTGAGGGAATCCAAGGCTACGAGGAGACTTACGGAGGTCTCTATGATACAGTCACCAGTCCAAAGGAACGGAATGTCCGATGGAGGGTTCATCTATCACTAAGAATTGAGGGGTAATCGATAAAAATTATCGTAAAACATGGGACTATATTCACGAAAATGGAAATATAGTGACAGATACTTATATTTATATACATAAAACCCTCGGTTCATAAAAAACAGTATAAAATAATTACACAGGAAATTAGCGCCTTAACATAAGTCACTACTTAGTAAATTAACGCCCTTCACTGGGTCGTTATTTTAAATTTGACGACTTCTGTAACCGTCGTCCATTATAAATTTCTATTTTGCTGAAATTTTCTTTATTCTGTAATTTTGATTAAACGCGCCTTAGCCAGGGGCGTCACTTTCATAAAAGACGACCTACTGGAGGTCGTTAATTCATTCTTTTCCAGGATTTATCATGAACAGTGGCAATTTCCAAGATAATAATTTTCAGGAAATAAAGTACATGGTCAGGACAAGAAAAATATCAGGATTTGATATATATGATCATGCATTACATCAAATTCATGGTTTCATAGATATTAAATTTTAAACATAGGTATTTATTAATTATGTGGAATTGACGACTCTTCTGTCAGTCCTCAGAACTTGAATTAGCGCCCTAGAGAGGGTCGCCTCTTTCCAAAATTTCACAGAAAACTTTGAAAACGCAGTAACACTATATGCATGAATTAACAGATGATATTATCATACATTTTATGCTAGTTTGGGCTACAAATCTTGAGAAAACCTACCTGATGATGATCTGGGTGTAATTACGTGAAGAAAGTTGAAGAGAGAACGATACTCTATTCAAAACAGAGCCTCCTGAAGCTTATGAAAACAGCAACCCCCGAACACAATCAATAGTAGTAGTACACAGGGGCTGCAGGGAGGGTGAGTAATAGATGAGAGAGTTTCTACTTGTTGCAGGCAACCTATAGAAGAAGATGAAGAACGATTAAAAATCTTCATATTCTCTGATTGAAGGCAGAGGAAGAAGAACAAACATGTTCTTCACGCACGAGACAGCAACAGAACGCCTTTGACCAAAATAGCTAAGAGGTTCGACTGAAAGGGGTATTTATAGGGTTTCAGGAATCCCTTAGGGTTAGAATTTGATTAGAACTCTAGTTTCCTTGATAGAGTCCTTACCATAATCAATCAAACACGTACCAATCCTAAAAACTTACCCTGGATAGTCTCCTGGTTCGAATGGAACACAAATGCAATTAACGCCTTAGGTTAGGGCGTGCATTTTATTTGATGTCATGACATGTACCGTTTCTTTTGTAATTCGCGCCCAAGAAGAGGGCGTTTCTTTCTCTTTCCTTTTATTCGTTTTGGCCGTTTTGAAATTTGACGACCTTTGGTATAGGCGTTACTTTTTGAATTAACGCCTCAGGTGAAGGCGTTTCTTATTTAAATTGTGCCTTGTTGAGAGGCGTTATTTACATTTGACTTATTATTTATTCATTTTGGTTCTTATCATTTACCTACTTAATCTTTCTTGAAATCATCCTTTTATTTTACCAGGGTTGCTACATGAATGAACTTGCACCCATTAGACAATCAATTTCGTGTCAATCTTTAAGTCAATACTCATGAAAGACCCATCTTCAATACATTTCATCACTGTGTTGCCTTTTCCAACCTGCATGTTAGTTTATAGAAATGCAGCTACATATAGAGAAAGATTCATGCATGGAAAAGCCATTTCCAAATTGAACTCAATCAAACCACTCATGAATACTAAGATCAGTTCAAAAGCAGTTTAGGGGCATCCAATGCAATCTGAAAAACCTTCAACCCCATTTGACAACTTGTTTTAGCCAAGTGAGAAACATGCATGGGAGGATCTTAAAACACCAATCGGACTAAGGTTTCATTGAGGAATATAGAAAGCTAAATGAGCAAAAGACCACCTCATGACAATTAAGAAGTGCATGCATGAGACACATGCAAACCCAATTTCTCTGAACAAGCAATGAGCATAACAACAAGAATTTTATACGATGCTTTACCAAAAGTCCACCAGCAACCTGCATTCAAAATGCCCATTCTTACCATTGGCATTGTTGCAGCAGAGAAACCATAGAATGAAATTTTTTTATCAAGCAACATGAAATCCTCAATATGTAGTCACACATGAACTACAAAAGCAGTCCAAGGCAAATTGAACTCATACAGTCCAATAATATAAAGAGTCAAGTCTATGCATATGAGAGACCATGGTCTATGCATGTGAAGACAAGGTCGATGCACACTTGAAAAGCACCAAAGGTTAGAGCAATAAAAACACACAAGACTAACTCTTCAGATCTGAGCCTGTAGATTATTATCATAGAAATGCAGCTATGTGACAGGGGATACTCACAATCCAATACATACATCCAATTTCAGTCCAATGAAAACTAAACTCTAACTATTCACTCAGATGTTGCAAATGCAATCCAAGCCAGTCGAAACTCAAATGGTCCATTGACAATAAGATTCAACTGTGAAGAATTTATACTTCTTCCTAGCAAACCATCCATGAGACCAAACATGAACTGCTATCATGCATGAAACCGCACCAGCAGAAGTGTAGACACTTAGTGTCGACACTCTTGACTACCTGGACTATCTGTTGTGTAGACAGCCCATGGCAAGGGGAGGGTCAACCCCAGGGGTCGACACCTCACCTACAAGATCTCAACAGTCCATACTAGTAAGGTGATTAAGGCAACAACATTAAACTCAATAGTCCCATACAAGAACATGCATGATATACCATGCATTCCAACCCTGTAGCGGTACCTACAAAACAAGATATCAACATATGAGTTCATTAGTCACAATCACTTGAACACACGTATGTCACTGTATACACACGCAACGCACACAATATTTTGTTATCATCAAAACTATTATCAAAGACAAAGAGGGAGTGCAACGAACCCAACATTCCAGGTGGCCTACCATACACTAGTGGAAACGTCGTCCAAAAAGCTTCGCAACGAAGGTGGTCCCGCCATCATCCGACCTTGGAGCTACCCGGAGGAGCAGATATCGGCGACCTGCATAGCCTGCCTCCGGCAGACATCCAAAAGTGACCAGGTTCATTTGCAGAGGATGCCACGACCACATCCCTTACCCCCTGACTTTCCCCTCTGGAGGAGGTCATCTAGGGTTGAACAGCTTTCATCCAAGCCAGTCCCCGCTCCATTCGGAGACCCCGTTGGAGAGGACCGTCCTCGGTAAGCTGAACTTGATCTACAGTCCGTGCTGTCTGCTCCCTGGCCAAGTAGTCGACCACAGGAAGTACCATAGCCATTTCTATCCTCCTCTGCCCCTGCGCTTCATTGGTGATCAGCAAGGTTTAGTCAGCTATCCTTCGAGCTCAATCTCGTCCCGTTCTGATCTTCCAGGTAGGGGCTACACCCCCGACAAGGACACCCGATCTGACGGGTGGCCTCGCCTACGCGACCTTGCAAGAATGGGCGGTACCGGCTCTTCCCGCATCAGAACGTGGCCATACCAGCTCTGGATGATTCTTGGAGCGTCCCTCTTTACGTCGACCTTGGCCCCGACCCGATCCGGCATTAGTCCAGCAAGATACATCCCGGGTGAGTCAGTCCCAGTTTTCTTCTCTTGCACTGGGTTCGACACTGTCGGCGTCCAGAGGCTACCATCGACTTGATCAGGCAAGATCGATGGATATTCGTCATGGAGGCACACTATACCCTCCCCTCATTCCAACAGAAGTGGTCCTGCCTCGATCCGACACTCCAGCTGAGCGCACCACCCCAAACAAGCGCCCTCTGGCCTACAAAAGACTACTATCCGCGCAGCTCCACGGGATTCGGTGGACTAGCTTCGTCTGAGCTCAGAACGAGGCGATTCTACTTCTTAGTGACTCATAGGCCAAACAGCTTTCCAGCGACTCCAATCCCACCTCCATCGGCTATCCCATCTAGGAGTTCATCCCCAGACAAGGCACTGGTTGGAGGTAGTCAGGACAGCAAGTCTGACTGCATCGTCCGGGAGCCGATCTTCATCGACCGCACCAATTCCCCCCTCCCCGCTTAGCTAGCTGAACGCCTCTCCCTGCGTGGAGGTACATTTTGGTTGTAACTTTAACTTCCCTACCCCACAACCACCCTCCTGCATGAGGTGTAGTATTGTAACAATAGGTCCCCTAGAAGCTACATCGACGCAGCGTGTGGGGAGTCCCACGCTTCCCCGCTCGCCCTCGTCTCCGACTCGGGATCGGTGTCTTCACGTCGATCGGTGTCCCCTAGAAGCTACATCGGCAAGCTGAACCTGATCTACAGTTCATTGTGTCTACTCTCTGGCCAAGTAGTCGACAACAGGAAGTACCACGGCAATTTCTCTCCTCCTCTGCCCCAGCCCTTCAGTGGAGATCAGCAAGGTTCAGTCAGCTATCCTTCCGGCTTGATCTCATCCCATTCTGATCTCCCAGGTTGGAGCTACACCCCTGACAAGGACACCCTATCTGACTGGTGGCCTCGCCTGTGTGACCTTGCAAGAACGAGTGGTACCGGCGCTTCCCGCATCAGAACGTGGCTGTACCAGCTCTGGAATGTTCCTGGAGCGTCCCTCTTCGCGTCCACTCTAGCCCCGAACCGATCCGACATCACTCCAGCATGATACAGCCCAAGTGAGTCGGTCCCAGTTTTTTGCTCCTGCATAAGGTTCGACCCTGTAGGCGTCCAGAGGCTACCACCGACTTGATAGGGCAAGATCGACGGATATTCTTCGTGGAGGCACACTATACCCTCCCCTCTTTCCAATAGAAGTGGTCCCACCTCGATCCGACACTCCAGCTGAGTGCACCACCCCAAACAAGCGCCCTCTGGCCTACAAAAGACTACTATCTGTGCACCTCCACGGGATTTGGTGGATTGGCTTCGTCCGAGCTCAGAACGAGGCGATTTTACTTCCTGGTGACTCACATGCCTTTCAACTTTTCAGCAACTCCAATTCTGCCTCCATCGGACATCCCAGCCAGGATTTCCTCCCCCGACAAAGTGATGGTTGCAGGTAGTCAGGACAACGAGTCTAACTGCATCGTCCGGGAGCCAATCTTCGTCGACCACACAAACTCCCCCCTCCCCGCCTAGCTGGCTGAACGCCCATCCCTATGTGGAGGTACATTTTGGTTGTAACATTAACTTCCCCACCCCACGACCACCCTCTTGCGTGAGGTGTAGTATTGTTACAATAGGTCCCCTAGAAGCTACATCGGCGCAGCGTGCGCGGAGTCCTATGCTTCCCCGCTCGCCCTCATCTCCGACGTGAGATCGGTGTCTTCACGCCGATCAGGTATATGCTGAACCCTCCCTGGATATTTTTGTTCAATTCGTATTATTTTTAAGTTCAGCTGGCGAGAAAGAGAGTGACCGGCCCCGTAGCTTCCCGATCATGAGTAGCCACCGCGGGGTGAGTGAGGAGAGAACCCCGTGCCCTCAAGGCGCGAAGTTCACCCCACTGACGTGGGTGCTCCTATCCTAGGGGGGGAAACACATTAGGCTGAGCCATCACCCCTACCACTAGAGTTTAGACCATCGAACCCACCCTACCATCACTTAAGCCACCCCGGGAAAGGGTTGCGCTGCGATATCGGTCCAGCAACATCGAGTCCGCCAATTTGTAAGTGTGCTTGCAAGTCTAGGCCCAAGGCTCGCTCGCTCGGTCCCATTGCATCCTTTGGTTGTGTCACGTCAAATTTGGTATCAGATCAAGTTTTAGACTTGTCTCTACTAAGTCTAGTACTAGGGCCATTACATTGGAGTCATCCGAGTATCCATTAATCGGTGTCATCCCCTTCCCCGCCCAAAACCACGTACCTCACCCAGCACCCCAATGACTACCTCTTTCTCAGACCGGAGTTACCCTATTTCGAGGGATCTTACAACCCTCACACCTATAGAGAATGGGAGACCTCCATGGACAAATACTTCCACCATTACCACATGTTCGAGGAAAGGAAGGTACGCATCGCCAAGCAGATGCTCGGTCCCCACGGCAAGGAAGAATGGCAAAATCTTGAGGGACTAAGGCGTGTTAGGCGGTAAGAGCCCGTCGACACTTGGGAGGAAATGAAGACCGAGCTTAGGAAGGTCTATGCACCCCGACCCCCCCCCCCAGTATACCAAATAGCCTGAGATCTTGAGAGAATTGCTAGACTTGCTTCCCCTCGGCCATCGGATCCAAAATTCTTGGCCCCACAATCCAACCTAGGCCATCCCATGAAGGGTTCCTCACCTAGATCAAGTAGGGCCCATGCCCCACCCCCTTCCACTCCAACAATTACCATCCCTAGCCTTACCCTTTCTCGGAAAGGAAAGAGCCCCATAGGGATAGAAATGAATGGAACCACCTCGGGTGATGCTATCAAGATAGAATGTTATACGTGCCACGAGATGGGACACATCGCTAGTCAGTGTCCCACTAAGAAGCAACCTACCGTGCCCATAGTTAGTGAACCTCCCCACCCCAAGAGGTTGAGAGTGTGATTGAAGTGCATGAGGCCTCCCCTGAATGGGAAGAAGAATATGAGGCACAATGCAATAAGACGGGCCCAAAAATCCCTATCCCACACATTGACCTACAGTTAGGTGTAGTTAGGTGTCTCCACATCCAAGACCGAGAAGATGATTGGTCTAGAATCCCGACTCTCCCCACCTTTGCCAAAGTAAGTAAGATAACCATAGGGGAATCTCTAGCCCATTGGCTAAAGAAATGTCCAAACTTGGGAAGCCCAAGCCCACTTTGCTCGCTTCAGGAGCACCATTCCCAAATAGTACCCATTAACGCCTTTCACACCACATTCTAATCCTACTATTAGGTAGAGACTTTAGGTGATCTTATCAAGGGCCTAGAATGGCAACTTGAGTTGACTAGCATGTTGGCTCTGGGAACCGACCGACCTAAGAGGCTTGACCGCATTCACCTATGTGTCGGGTGCATCACCTCAGTCTGCACTATGGGTTGCTACACTAGTGACCTCCTTTTACTCCTCCCTACACCCAAGGAACCCGACCTTATCCACAATCTAGAACTTGTTGTCTCGAGTAGGAAGCCGATCCATCCCATTGAGGCCAATGACCCACCGCCCTTTACACTTAGGGAGGACCTAACACACATTGGGGATCTTATGACTAGGCCAACCCAATTTAAGGATTTAAGTTAGATGCACACTCCAAAAGCCCATTACTTGAGGCCCAAGCAGGCCCTTACCTATTGCTTCCCCGCCACTACATCCCTAGTGAACCACGAACCCATCCCTTGGAACGAGCCACACTCACCCCTAGGCCCAACCAAGACTAAGGGATCAATCACACCCTTCATTTTGCTAGTTGACGAGGTCCCAACTTACATTGGGGAATTTAAGGAGTGGGCTTTCTTCATCCAGGGAATTGGTGACACCAACTTCGCCAAGGGCCCAACCACACCTGATCCCTTTGATCCATTCTATTGGGAATACCTACAATCACCCTTCCCCGCAATCCAAACCCACCTAGATCCTTATGGAAATCCCAAGTCTCACACTTTCCACTCTAACTCATCAATGAAGCCCACCCCCTCGCTACTTCACAAGTCATTCATCCCAGGGCCCATCAACAGCATGGGAGGTTGGAGTCACATGCATCATTTTGTCAAGGGTCATATAGGGTAAGTGAACTCGGGCACATAGACCCTCCATTACTCAGCCACTTTGATAGGGTGCCCTGACCCTCCAACCATCAATAGGAAAGCTATGCATGATAAAGCTGCATTTGGAAGTCCCGGCCCTCTAGTCCTCACCAACCTTCATAGAGAGTCTAGGCATGCTAGATCCGCATTTGGGTGCCCGGGACCCCCAACATCCAATAGAGTGTTAGCATTCACCAAGTCCTATGTCCGACATGTCAAAGGGTTGCATGCTTACATGCACATCAGCAAAGGCAATAGGATTTGTAAAAGGCAAACTGATACCCGCAGAGGAAACCAAGACTTCCAAGAGGGTGACTATCTGATGGTCAAGACAAAGAGGCTCTTGTCTAGAGTTTCCTCTAAGCGTAGGGCTCAAGGAACTGGACCCTTTAACATCCTAGGGCGATTGGGCATAAAAGCCAATGAGTTGGCCCTCCTGAAGGAATACGGGGTCAACCCTCGTTGTAGTGTGGTGGACCTTGTGCCCTACAAGGGCCCCACAGTGGCACCTAGAGAGGATATTGAGCCCATACCCCCTTTTGAGAGTGACCCCACCAATGAGAGTCCACTTCTAACCTAGAGAGCCCAGCATGAGCACAAAGATTGGATACTGGTTGAATAGAATGACACCACTAGGAGCGTGGCAATCCAACACAACCTTGTGAGGTGGAAGGGCCGACCCCGTCGGTGGGCACATGGGCGAGCCAGGAAGGACCCTTACTCGACAGGGTCAAGTTCTCCACACTCCGGGGGTATGATGGGGACATCATCGGCAGCTCTAGTTCTCACTACCCGCCACATCACCCCGGAAGCAATCGACATGAATTTGCGGCTTATTTTTGAGTCATATAATGTTTTTTCCACTTTATTTGAGTCTTATTACTGTAATTTTTCTTTAATTGAGTCAGTTGAGTAGGCTATTGGGTCAATTAGATAGCATGTTAGGCTTAATGGGCCCAATTGTAAGGGCTAGCCCAGGGGCGCCCCCTTTTGGATAGCTTTGGTCATTTTGTGATAAGCCAAGGGCAATATTGTCATGTAAAGAGTTGAGCTCCTATAAAAATGACCCAACTCCCTCATTTGAAGCTACTGAAGAATTGAGAAAATTTGAATCCAGTGTTTTCCTTTTTATTGGTGGAAACCAATTTGCCTAGGGAGGATTCCCTACTTAGAGAGTGGATTCTCTCTATCTCTACCTATCTCTCTCTCTCTCCCTAGGGGGCGACCCCCACTCTCTCTCCTCCCTCCCAAGTTTGCCCCTCTCTCCTCCACATCACCCCCCACCTCAGCCAACCATCCATTGCCACCTCACCTAGCCACATCACCCTTGACCTTTCATATCCCCATAGCCTATTTACTACCCCATTAACTCCACCACCATCCCAAGAGAGAATCCCTCTCCCCAAGCCACCCTTTCATTCTCCCAAGCACCCTTCCACACTCTCCACACACCCTTTCCCCTCCCCAAAGCCAAAATTAATCACCCCCATAACCAAAGTTCAAACATTCCCTCCCTTCCCCAAGGGTCACTTGCATCCCCCCCTCTCTCTCACCCTTCACCCCTGGCCGCACCTCTCTCCCCCTCCACCTGCTAGCTGTGACCCCAGTCTCCTCCTCACTCATTCTCCTCGCCACATCCCTCCTCCCCCATCCGCATCACACCAGAAAAGGCCCAAACTCTATCTCCCACCATTTCCTCCCCTTAATCCCTCCATTGTTCCTCCCTATCTCTCTTGCTACCCAGTGTACAGCAGCAGCAGATCCGCCCCCTGGAGTGCAGCATCGCCCCCAACCACTCCGAGAGGTTCCAGGTGGCCTACCATACACCGGTGGAAACTTTGTCCAAAAAGCTTCGCAACGAATGTGGTCCCACCATCATCCGACCTTGGAGCTACCAGGAGGAGCAGATATCGGCGACCTATGCAGCCTGCCTCCGGCAGACATCTAGAAGCGACTAGCTTCGATGGCAGAGGCCGCCACGACAACATCCCTCACCACCTAACTTTTCCCTCTAGAGGAGGCCATCTAGGGTCGCACATCTCTCATCCTAGCATGGCCCCGCTCCATTCGGAGCCCCCGTTGGAGAGCACCATCCTCGGCAAGCTGAACTTGATCTACAGTCCATGTTGTCTGCTCCCTGGCCAAGTAGTCGACCACAGGAAGTACCATAGCCATTTCTCTCCTCTTCTACCCCTGCCCTTAAGTGGAGATCAGAAAGGTTCAGTCAGCTATCCTTCGAGCTCAATCTTGTTCCGTTCTGATCTGCCAGGTAGGGGCTACACTCCCGACAAGGACACCCTATCTAACTGGTGGGCTCGCCTACACGACCTTGCAAGAATGGGCGGTACCGGCTCTTCCCGCATCAGAACGTGGCCATACCAGCTCTAGAACATTCCTGGAGCATCCCTCTTTGCATCGACCCTGGCCTCGACACGATCCGGCATCTGTCCAGCAAGATACATCCAAGGTGAGTCGGTCCCAATTTTCTTCTCTTGCACTGGGTTCGACCCTGTCGGCGTCCAGAGGCTACCACCGACTTGGTCGGGCAAGATCGACGGATATTCTTTGTGGAGGCACACTATACCATCCCCTCTTTCCAATAAAAGTGGTCCCGCCTCGATCCGACACTCCAGCTGAGCGCACCACCCCAAACAAGCGCCCTCTGGCCTACAAAAGACTACTATCTGCGCAGCTCCACGGGATTCGGCGGACTAGTTTCGTCCGAGCTCAGAACGAGGCAATTCAACTTCCTGGTGACTCATAGGCCGAACAGCTTTCCAGCGACTCCAATCCCACCTCCATCGGCTATCCCATCCAGGAGTTCATCCCCCGATAAGGCACTGGCTGGAGGTAGTAAGGACAGCAAGTCTGACTGCATCGTCCGGGGGCCGATCTGCATCGATCGCACCAACTCCCCCCTCCCCGCCTGGCTAGCTGAACGCCTACCCCTACGTGGAGGTACATTTTGGTTGTAACTTTAACTTCCTCACCCCACAACCACCCTCCTACGTGAGGTGTAGTATTGTAACAATAGGTCCCCTAGAAGCTACATGGACGCAGCGTGCGGGGAGTCCCACGCTTCCCCGCTCGCCCTCGTCTCCGACTCGGGATCGGTGTCTTCACGCCGATCAGGTATATGCTGAAACCTCCTTGGATATTTTTGTTCAATTAGTATCATTTCTAAGTTCAGCCGGCGAGAAAGAGAGTGTCGGACCCCGTGGCTTCCCGATCACAAGTAGCCACCGCGGGGTGAGTGAGGAGAGAACCCCGTGCCCGCAAGGCGCAAAGTTCACCCCGCTGACGTGGGTGCTCTTATCCTTGGGGGGGAAACACATTAGGCTGAGCCATCGCCCCTACCAGTAGGGTTTAGAACCTCGAAACCATCACTTATCAACCCAGGGAAAGGGTTGCACTACGATATCGGTCCGCCAACATTGAGTCTGCCAATTTGTAAGTGTGCTTGCAAGTCTAGGCCCAAGCCTCGCCCGGTCGGTCCCATTGCATCCTTAGGTTGTGTCACGTCACCCGAAACATAAGAGGGTCACCCGGACCATTAAAACCAATGGGCTCGCTAATCGAGATAAAATGGTACCTCCGAACACCTAAAAATATGGTCACGATACCCACGGGGTGTCTGGGACAACCACAGGGCCATAGGTCGATCATTAGGTCTCAACCGGACCGACCGGGAGCCAAAACGGGCGAGAGTGGTGCAGTTCGGTCGACCTACCCAGTTAGGTTGGTCGACCAACATACTTTGCGCCAGTCGATCGACTGCCCAGGTGGGGGCGTCGAAGCAGCGCGAGCTACATCGACCCCAACAATGGCGGTCGGTCGACCGGCCAGCAGCGGTCAGTTGACCGAAATCCATAAAATGCCCCCGTTCGCAGCGGGCCGTTCAGTTGGCCGAACCTAACCAGTCAGTCGACAGAATACGGCTAAAACCCCGACCGAGCCCATCCTAGGGGCTCGATTTCCACGCCCATTCGATCCCAATCAAGGGGGAAAACAACAGGGATCATTCCCTGGGTTCCAAAACCCAAAAAGGAAGGAAAGAAACGGGAAAATTACACTCGATCCGATGAATCCATCACACGCCCTAAAACATGTAAAAACCACCGCAACGGGAAGGAAACTCTCGCTCGGCTCACCTCGGCCTATGAAACTTGCGAGAAAGGAAGTACAGGGGTTAAGGAACCATCCCCCTACCTCTACCAAAGATTTCCCGCGTCGAGATCGTCGTTCCGTTGCGAAACGCCTCGTGAACCACCGTCGGTGCCTCGAGCTCACGAAGGACTATCATCATGCCACCGTCCCTCGATCCTCGACCCGTCATCGTTGCTCTTCGCCTGACGAACCTCACCACCTCACCCCCGCCTTCTCTGTTGACTACCGGAGAAGAGAGGGAGAGAGTGAGAGTTGTGAGGAGAGAGAGAATGATTTAGGTTTTAAAATCTAACAAATACAAAAATGGGAAAAAAATACTCCCCACGATCCTCGAAAAACGCACAATGCGCCTGCAACGTCTCGTAGCCCGACAACACGTCAGTTCACCCTACATAGGGTTCCGAAGGTTCGTCAGACATAAACCCGTGTCAAGCCCAAAACACGTTCTGGGACTCACAACGACGCTCTGAACTCTCGGATCCTGATCCGAAAAAATGAAAAAATTTCTAGGGTGTTATAGTTCTCCCCGCCTTACAGAAATTTCGTGCTCAAAATTTGAAGCAACCACCAAGGCATAGGGGAAGAACAACACACCCAGCTGGCAACGCTCCGAGAGCTCCAGCTCAGAAACCTCGATACTCGTGGGACACGGATCTTGAGGGACACAGCCAGACCTTAATCACGATCAAACACCTAGCTCTTCTCACAACACACATCGATCATCAGAGCAGGCATAACACAATAAGGGAACAAGTCTGGCGTCGCCTCAGCCACCATGAAATTTCAACCTTGGCATCGCTACCATGATCTCGCTCACCGAGGAAACGCAATCCTCGCTATGAGAAATAGCCACAAGTCAAATCCCATGCTTGGCGGACCAATCACGCATCAGTTCCGCTACCAGCTGACTGATCTCACACCCTCCACAAGGGACGACCATCACTGAGCTTCGCCAGCTCACACAGTCATCACAACTGGCTACAACAAATCCGTCGGCTCTGCGTCATGAACCATCTCACACCAGGCAAGCCGAATGCCAATAACCGCACTGACCAGCTCTATCAGAACTCAAACTTCGACAACGCCAAGATCCCATCCGGGAAAAGGCACATCACGGAAATGGCCACCAAAGGCCTCGCTTACACTTGGCTCTCACCGTTCTCGATGCACAACAACCAGCATCTTCTGTCCATGAAAGACCATACACCGGTCAACAGACACTCATCAACGGGAAGCCTTCACTCGCTCGACTTCTTCCTTTCTTCTTGGTCCATCACCAGATCCAATGATCACATTGCAAATCTGGACAGGCCATCCGCTGACTCTCGCACGGACCATTACTGCATCACGAGCCAATCTTTACTCGGATACCGCATCCGATCCGATCTTCACACCAACTCTACCTTCTCAGGGGAGCACGGCAAAACCAAATGACAAGATTCCAGAATCCTTGGTCCGCACCTCACTCGACTCAAGCTTATAGGGAAATCCACCCATGCTGGTCACAAGACCAAGGTTCACAATCCAACGTCAACTTCCTCAAGGAATCTCGCACACAGGTGGGGTCCATCATCCTATCTCATCGAATTTTATCTCATCTGAATTACTCCTAATGGACACCTTCCAATTCCTCGGCTCTGCTCTCGCCACAGAGCCACAGGACAACACCTGAACGATCCTCGGCACACATCTTCAGAACAGACAAGTGTCACCTGCCACCATAGCATCCTGGTCGATGACGCCGTGATCAATCCACACGAGTCCCCAAACCTCGTAGATTCTTATCACCGCTGAGTCCTATTTCACATCATTCCGAAACTCTTGGATTCAACTAGGCCTCTTGATAATACAGACCTTGCCATGGTCGACTACTCGACTAGCCTTACCAGCCATTCATAGCTACCAATGCAAGTCGGGCACCAAGCCACCAACTCTGACCATCACATCCTTGTCTTTCGTCCGGCGATTCCTTAGCAACCCCATCCGGGTTCAGAACTAGACACCTGACATAGCTTCCAACAAGAGAATAGGGTACTCATGCGGCAACCTTGCCGACATAATTCCCCGATTCTCCATCCTACTGTAGATATTTAATGGGACCACTCGAAGTGATCAATAGTCAAGGCAACAACCTTATGATGATATCACCTCAATGAAAGCAATAGCGATGAAGAAAGATAGCAAAACTAACACTAAACACATGCCGTGGGCATGGAATGAACAGCAAATAACCAAAATAAATGAGACACACGCCGTGGGCGTGGAGTGATTATAGAGAAAATAATGAAACAATCAAGAGGTGATATGCATAAAAGACATGATCGTGATCGCCACCAAGGTAAATAACGCTAAGAGACTAGTTTATGTACCTTGGAAAAGGGGAGATGAAGATGCACTCACGAGCGGGGGAACACACAGGCACGAGGGTGATGCGGCTCAGATACAACCATGGCCCTCCAGTAGCGGTTGTGAGACTGCCACGACCGTTGCCTAGAAAATAGAAATGTGAGACTTCGTTCCTCCTTCCCTTTCAGCTGGCCAAAAGGGAAGGGCCTCGTGTTAGATGTGCTGTAAACATGTAAGGAAGTGTATAGAACACAAACAAACCTAATTAGACTTTAAGGGAGATGCAATATCTATGAAGCAATGATGACTAAACACACAAAAGGATGGGTCGATACCTGGGGGATTGGTGGTTTTTTAACCCATGTGGGGCGTGGAAACAATAGGTGGATGTGTGTGAATGAGATGCAAGTGTATAGAACGTGGAAAGAAAGAGAAGGGACAATGCTATGATGATGCAAAAGAAGGGGAGAAAATAATAGAAAGAGATACTTGAGTTAGAAAGAACTAAAAACTCCATGGACTTGGCCACCCTTGGACGAAGAGGATGAAGCTCCCTAGCTGAGAATCGACGTGGGATGCGACAGCACTTCGTGTCAATCGTCCAAAATCTCCCCCTCTTGAGAGAGAGGTTAAAGAGATTATTTATGGACACCCTACAAAGCCTAGGTCGAACCAGAGGGATAAAGGCCATAATTAGGGTGATTATGGGAGATAAATCAATAGATATTCGAATGATAATCTCTGGGAAGAGTCATGCACCCTCCTGGTGCATTATCCTCGTAGGAGATAGAGCCCCAAGGTGCCCACGGTCGAAGAAAACGGAGCCCAGGCCGAGCAGATTCTGTAACGGAGACGCGGTTGGTCGATCAACCGCGGTCACGTGAAAGCGATTTCATGAGAACCGCGGCCATATTCGAAAACTATCACGGCATCGATGCAGAAAGGCCACAGAGTCGACTCTACTTTAACATAATCGTGGTTTTAGACAAACCGCTATTATGCGGCCGCGGTTTTGTCTTAACCACGGCCATGGCGGGCACACCAAATAATGAGTAAATCAAGGTGAACCTCATCTAGGGAGTAATAGACTTAAGAATGAAAGAAATAGGCTCGAGATTCAATCAAGGGAGCCCCCAGAACAATGGAAAACTTGGGGATATTATATAAGAGAAAGACCCGACTTGTGGGCATAAAACGGGTGTCAACAGATGCCCCTCCTTGATATCCGCTTCATAAGAGAACGAGCGAAAATGTCACGGAGGTGGAATGAAAAGAAGATGGAACAAAAGTGACATCTACATGAAATGGAGATGAAGTGAAGGTAGAGTGGAGAGAGCTGAGAAGCGGGCATCAAGGTAAAAGACACCCGTTACAACCAACAAGCGACAGTAATTCTCCCGAAAATGTTGAACTAACCACAAGGAATGAATGATAAGGATGAGACAAGTCTGGAGAAACTAACTAAGGGAGGAAAAGGAAACACGACCAACCTCATCGGGGACACAATCCACAGATAATGAGGGGATCGGAAAGAACACAGCTGAAAAGCTGGAAAAGGAGAATTGAAACTGAGATAAAAATCTAGACAGGAATCACGCTGGCCAACTAGACCAAGCGGGAAGATCAGAGAAAATGTTCAAATTCGGAGTGGAAAGAGAATCTCTTATCCAAGAGAACTGAACTACAATCAGCCATTACTGAGGAACAACCTTGAAAGAATCACGAGACGTGAATGCTCAAAAAAATGACATGATGATGCGGGATGGGACCACGAACACGATAAGCTCGCGATCGTCCCATAACGAGGGAAACGTCGGACGTGCG
Organism: Amorphophallus konjac; assembly: GCA_022559845.1. NCBI lineage: Eukaryota > Viridiplantae > Streptophyta > Magnoliopsida > Alismatales > Araceae > Amorphophallus > Amorphophallus konjac. The sequence continues at coordinate 207,765,230 of CM040119.1, forward strand.
CAGTTGAGAAACCGGCAAGAGCTAGGGTGGTCGGCTCTCTCTTTCGTGCCCGGATCGGGTCACGGGACGGTAACGCTCTCTCTTGCAGCAGCGGTGAATGATAATATAGCGAGCTAACGGACCTAAAGCATGCTCTCTAGCAGCGGCATAAACAAGCATATATGAAATTAAGCAAAATGCCAAGTAAGGGAGCGAAGGCGATACCTCCACGCGCTCGGCGTGGGGAAGACGGACCCGGCCGAAAACTCGTACTCCCGGGAAACTTAACACACAATAATTATAGCAATGGGAACATGTCCACTCCACGCAGGGAGGTAAAGGGCTATACAAATGGGCCCGGGAGGACCGAATTCGGGTTGACGGGCAGCTTCGGGTGTTGATTCGGCTACACGCGTGTTCACGACCGTGGGGCCCACGTGCTGTCCGGAGGGGCCGAGTGGGACCCGGTGGTACCGCTGTAGTGGAGACACTTGGAGAAGCGCTCCCCGGGCTGGCGGCACGCTGGTTCGCCGGCAGGAGGCCGGGCGGCTCCGTTCGGCACTGGTCGGAAAAACCGATCGGAAATCTGCCGGTTCTGTATTTCAGCGCGTGCTCCGGCGAGAACGGATCCTACGATCAGCACCGGTGTCGGAATGCGACGAGATCAGAGCCGTTGGAAAGCTGCTTCGAAGTACTACAATCTAGTGGCCTTCAGAAAAATTCACCAGATTTGTACTTTGTGTTGGCGAATTTTATATGCTACTGTTGTACAGTAACCGAAGACTCAGATCTGCAGAGGACTTTCTTGTTGATTGCCTTTGACCGTGAAGTAGATGTCCGAATTTGAAGATGTGTTCTTCAGCAAGGTTGTAGGAAATAGAACAAGGAAACCAGGACTATTTTTGGGTCTGGATTTGGAGGTGGTGGTGATTTGTTCTGATTTTGGAAGTGGAGGGTGGTCGGATTTGGGATCATAAAAAATTCAGATCAATCCATGCTCGTTGCTGAGACAGACAATTCGTGGAAGCTTCTGTGGTCGGACGAAGACAGAACTGCAGAGGCGGCTCGATGGCGCCACGAACGGCGGCGACGGCGGCACAGATGATCACCAGAGGTTGAGAGGAGATGATAGAAGGTAGAATCACTCTAGAACTTGAGGTTGGAGGAGAGGAACCAGAGGGAGAGGGGCTGGGGGCGCAATATGCTCCTTGGATTTCACATTTTTTTTGATTTTTCATTGAATTTCACATGAAAATACAAACTTATATATGGTTTACATCAAATGCAATGTGGACCCTTAGATCTAGGGAAGAGGATTGAAGGGCTGGGATTGCATTCTAATAACACACAAAAAATATTAAACTAAGGCAAGTGGAATGGGGCGCCCCCTTGACTATAAGTAAGGTCGAATGGGTAGGTGGCCTACCTTGGACAAAATGGGCCACTTGTCTACCCATGTGGCATATGACTAGTCCAACCTTCTAGATGTCCACCTAGGATGGTTGACCAGCCCCACAAGATGACATGGACCAATGGGAAAGGGATGGGGGCCCCCTTGCAGGTCCTATTGACAAATTACATAGAAACCCACACAATCTACGGGAGTGACGCATTGGCCGATAAAGCAGTACAATTGCGCGTATACTTTCCCGTGGATATAAAAATAAACTAATGGATATAAAGGCAATATGAAAAGGTACTGGCTCGGTGTCGATTCCCATCAACTCTCCCCGGGTGGGAGGAACTCGACCCCGTCGAGTAGGGGTAGGGATGCTTGATTACTCCAGCGGATCCATCACCGTGCCAAGTAATGCGAGTACGCTCCAATCCAAATGATCGTCACCTGCTCATTCCATATATACTCGATATGCGCAAACTGCTATGGCCTGAAGGTGGACACTCCGGGTGGGCCACTCTCAAAAGGAAGGGAAGCGGCTCAAAGACTCACTAGGAATCACCGCTTAGTCCCTATAGGTGATTGATCCGGGTATAGATGTAGAATCGACCCCATACTCATCAAGTGAGTCCACTCGCCTCTTACTCATAAGAGACCGACAACGAGCTTGCACAAGACTCATGCAGACTTACCATGCAATACACACAACAATCGACTCGAGACATACCACACAAACAAACCACACAAGAAAAAACACACCGACTCATATATGACCCTATACTAAGATGGTGACACAAGCCCACTAGGTGGCGGCATCCTGGGCGGCGGGTGAGCCATCCAACTCTCCCCCCAAGGCATAGTACTCATCAGCTAGTGCGTCATTGGCCTCATAATTGACACACTCAAGCTCGGGAGGTGCGGGCTCTCCAACACCTAAGGCTAGGGTGGCGCGAGCAGGACACTCGCTGGCAAAGTGGCCAAATCTGTGACAGTGGAAACACTGCACTCTCGACCGACTACTCTCTCCTATAAAAGGGGCCTTACCCTTATCATCCCGTCGGGTAGGGGGTGTAGGCAGCAAAGGGGGAGATGTAAGTGCCTTGGACAATAGTGGAGGGGGTGCCGGTGCCAGAGGACGGGCTATAGGAGCCGGGGGATGGGCAACGGGTGCCGGTGGTTGGGGTGGGAATAGATCTCGGGGTGGAGGAGGACGAGGCCGTGGAGTGAAGTGCTCCTGACGGGTGGGCTCATGAGGTTGAGCCATGGGAGGCTGCTGATGTGGGCCTATGGAGTGACGGGGCTCGGTACTACGGAGAGGGGTGGGGCCCAACCGATGGCTAGACTCGAACTCTCCCTCAAATTGCTCCATCTCGAGAGCAACCTGGTATGCCTCTTCCAACGTCTTGGCATTGCGGCGGAAAAGCTCATACTGGTAGTGTGGCCGCAAACCACGTCGAAAGCGGGACACGGGCATGGTACTCTCCTCCGTGACACCACATCGTAGGAAGTACTCATCAAACTCCGAGATGTATTCGGAGACAGACCGGTCTCCCAGGCTAAGACTTTGCCATCCATCGATGAGTCGCTGGCGGTATGTGGGAGGAAGGTACTTTTGCCGAAGTTTATTCTTCATCTCGGCCCATGTGTCGATCGGGGTTCTAGCCGCTGAAGTAGCAGGCTCTCCACATTCTTCCAATAGGTTTGTGCCTGCCCCATGAGTTTCATGGTGGTGAATCGGACCCTTCGACGCTCCGACATATCAAACCACTCAAAGTAACGGTCCATGCCGAACTCCCAATCTAGGTAGACTTTCGGATCAAAAGACCCGTAAAAAGCGGGAGGGTCCGCTCGCACGGTCTTAAGGACCCGATCATCATCCTCATCTCGTTGTGGCTGAAAACCACGACGGCGTTGACCATATCCCTCATAGGCATTGTCAGAACCATAGTCCTCGAGACCAAGGTCACGGTGCGGTAGTTGGGGAACCCGAGGAAGGGCGGGTGTAGGAGCCTGTGGTGGCTGGTCGTGGGCCGCGGGAGCGGCCTGGACTTGGGCCATGGGAGCGGGTTGGACTTGGGCCACCGCGGGAGGAGGTGCGGGTGGGCCTTGGGCTGCCCCTGGAGGGTCCCCGTGTGACATCCTATCTAACCACCCAACGAGGTCTTGGACCGACCTGTCAGAGGTCTCCAAGCGCCCCTCCATGGCTCTAAGGCGAGCATCCATATTATCGGAGAAAGTCTGAAAGTTAGCATCGGATTGGTCCAACCTAGTCATAATGGCCATCATCGCCTCTTGTAGGGAGTGGAAGTCTCCCGAGGTATCCCGTGGGTTGGCCATAGGTGGTGGTGGGGGTGAGTACTGAGTACCCCGACGAGTGGGCATGCAAACACACCGACTAGAAGACGCCGACTAAAGCAAAACACACTAATGCAAAATGATGCGCTTAGACTTAACCAAAACGCAGTACGCGGCGGAGGTAATCGACCCGAAGGTCACTCGCGCAAGTGTGCGGCCTTCCCGATAGGCGTAGCCTAATGTTCGGACAACACCTTTTGATATATCGAGTAAAGGGATGCAATGCAAAAAGACACTTTTTTTTTGTTTGTTTTAAAACAATGATGACCCTAAACATGACTTAGACATAAATGACTAATGAATGACACTTTTTTTTTCTTTTTGACACCCTAGACTCAACTCGCTTTGATACCAAATTGATGCGGGACGGGACCACGGACACGACAAGCTCGCGATCGTCCCTTAACGAGGGAAGCGTCGGACGTGCGCGGTTGAGAAACCGGCAAGAGCTAGGGTGGTCGGCTCTCTCTTTCGTGCCCGGATCGGGTCACGGGACGGTAACGCTCTCTCTCACAGCAGCGGTGAATGATAATATAGCGAGCTAACGGACCTAAAGTATGCTCTCTAGCAGCGACATAAACAAGCATATATGAAATTAAGCAAAATGCCAAGTAAGGGAGCGAAGGCAATACCTCCACGTGCTCGGCGTGGGGAAGACGGACCCGGCCGAAAACTCGTACTCCCGGGAAACTTAACACACAATAATTACAGCAATGGGAACATGCCCACTCCACGCAGGGAGGTAAAGGGCTATACAAATGGGCCCGGGAGGACCGAATTCGGGTTGACGGGCAGCTTCGGGTGTTGATTCAGCTACACGCGTGTTCACGACCGTGGGGCCCACATGCTGTCCGGAGGGGCCGAGTGGGACCCGGTGGTACCGCTGTAGTGGAGACACTTGGAGAAGCGCTCCCCGGGCTGGCGGCACGTTGGTTCGCCGGCCGGAGGCCGGGCGGCTCCGTTCAGCACCGGTCGGAAAAACCGATCGAAATCTGCCGGTTCTGTATTTCAGCGCGCGCTCCGGCGAGAACGGATGCTGCGATCAGCACCGGTGTCGGAATGCGACAAGATCAGAGCCGTTGGAAAGCTGCTTCGAAGTACTACAATCTAGTGGCCTTCAGAAAAATTCACCAGATTTTTACTTTGTGTTGGCGAATTTTATATGCTGCTGTTGTACAGTAACCGAAGACTCAGATCTGCAGAGGACTTTCCTGTTGATTGCCTTTGACCGTGAAGTAGATGTCCGAATTTGAAGATGTGTTCTTCAGCAAGGTTGTAGGAAATAGAACAAGGAAACCAGGACTATTTTTGGATCTAGATTTGGAGGTGGTGGTGATTTGTTCTGATTTTGGAAGTGGAGGGTGGTCGGATCTGGGATCATAAAAAATTCAGATCAATCCATGCTCGTGGCTGAGACAGACAATTCGTGGAAGCTTCTGTGGTCGGACGAAGACAGAACTGCAGAGGCGGCTCGATGGCAGCACGAACGGCGGTGGCGGCGGCACAGACGATCACCGGAGGTTGAGATGAGATGATAGAAGGTAGAATCACTCTAGAACTTGAGGTTGGAGGAGAGGAACTAGAGGGAGAGGGGCTGGGGGCGCAATATGCTCCTTGGATTTCACAAAATTTCTGATTTTTCATTGAATTTCACATGAAAATACAAGCTTATATATGGTTTACATCAAATGCAATGTGGACCCTTAGATCTAGGGAAGAGGATTGAAGGGCTGGGATTACATTCTAATAACACAAAAAATATTAAACTAAGGCAAGTGGAATGGGGCGCCCCCTTGACTATAAGTAAGGTTGAATGGGTAGGTGAATGGTAGGTGGCCTACCTTGGATAAAATGGGCCACTTGTCTACCCATGTGGCATATGACTAGTCCAACCTTCTAGATGTCCACCTAGGATGGTTGACCAGCCCCACAAGATGACATGGACCAATGGGAAAGGGCTGGGGTCCCCCTTGCTGGTCCTACTGACAAATTACATAGAAACCCACACAATCTACGGGAGTGACGCTTTGGCCGATAAAGCCGTACAATTGCGCGTATACTTTCCCGTGGATATAAAAATAAACTAAAGGATATAAAGACAATATGAAAAGGTACTGGCTCGGTGTCGATTCCCATCACATGATGCATGCTGGGCTAAAATAAAGAAATCATCAAAATGAATGCAAAGAAAGAGAAAATAGAAAATTCTCAAGGATATTATTGCTAGACTGAACAAGATGCGGTCAAGAGTCTTCTTGCAACCACGGCGTGCAAGACAGAGTCCATCGTCTCTCACCCGACTCAAACTAACGGCTTATCTAACGATTAATCGCATGCTCCTCGATCATCATCATTTTTGTTAAAGGGGAACATCAGATCCCAGAACACACGGACAACCAGCCGATCCTTGAGAGGCTATAATAATGTAGATACTATATATTAATGCAACAAACAGCTGGGATAGAGAGCCATACCTGACTTACCTGCAAGCGAAACATCATTTTTTTAGATTTTTGAATTTTTCAATTTTTGTGAGATTTTCAAATACGACAACCAAAAAATAATACCATGAAGATGAGCATTAATTAAACATAACATAAAGATGGATGAAACATAATCATAACAAAGATGAATGAAACAAAACATCATAAGAACAAACAATGAGCGTGTGTAGGGCTGAAGCAACACGGTGGGATAGGACAACAAAACACGGTGGGACAGGACACGGGGTGGGACAAGAATAAGGCAGAATGACAACCACGAACCCGACACGCTTATGGCAAGGTACCTCACGCAAAATATCAAGGCAAAGCAAAACAATCAAACCTTCTATCATAACTACAATTTACCGGAAACCGTGGCCACCCATCCGTGATTTTTGACAAACCGTGTCCCAATCCAAGAATTCAAAAACACAACGGCCGCCTTCCCTCTCGTCCGTTCGCTCCCCTCCCGTTCGAGCGCCCTCAAGCCCTCCGACCTCCTCTCTTCTATTCTCTCAAACTCCCCCCCCCCCTTCACTCAACGACGAGGAAGAAAACCCTGGTGCAGAGGATGCTTCGGAGGTTAGCACGGGAGGAGGCAGGCTCCTCGTCGTCCAAAGACCGTCGGGAAGAAGAGGACCGGCCGCCACCGCCGTCCGCCAAGGACGAGAACCCTCCGATCGTGCCTACAATGTCGGGGGAAGCCACTGGATGCTCGGAAACCGAGGGGGAAGAAGAAGGAGCAACGGAAGAAGCACCAGAGGCCCCTCTGTCCGAGGTGAGTCCACGGCATAAAAAACCCATTTTTCATTTATTTTGAATTTTTTTAATCTTAAACCCCCAAAAATTGGATGATATAAGGATGGGAACATGGTGTGTGCATGCCCCTGACGACCATGTGTAGGGCATAGAACGCCCATTTGGCAAGGCTAGAAACATGAGAAACGTCGTCGATCATGGCGGCCAGGTCGCGGCTTGACAGAAACTGCGGCCTGTGAAAGTGGTTTGATCGGAACCGCGGCTATCCTCAGATCTCACTATATTTATATTTCTTGTTTCTGCACAAATGTAAGTGTATTGATGTTGTCTTAATTGATTACAGGGGAAGAACCGGATGAGGATCTCATGGCTTCAGGTCCGTGCGGTGTACCTTGCACTGTCGGACTTCCAATGAGAGAGGCTATCAGCTATGGGGTTCTCAGAGTTCTTTAGCATTGAGATCCTCCGGAAAGATACTGCACTATTGATGACGCTACAGGATAGATGGGATGCAGTGAGCCACGCCTTCCTGTTCCCGTGGGGACACATGATTCCTATGCTCGAGGATATGGCTAGGATCACCGGGCTACGTCTACACAGAGCGCCGGTCAGCGGCTTCACTTACTCAGACTACCGGGACTCGGCACGATGACTATTAGGGATGGAGCTGGAGAGATGGGACCGACCGTCCTCTCTCTTACCACGAGCCAGACTATAGGAGAGCCTGGGGTTGAGAGGAGCGAGGGTTGCAGTGGGCGAGCTACTTGAGCAGCACCTGCAACAGCTGGTGGCTTGAGCGAGAGAGCGGATATCAGCGGAGCCGGGACCTGAGGTGGATGTGGTGTTGAGGAGGTTCCTGATGCTACTGTTCGGGAAGCTACTCTTTGCCACGAGAGGAGATGCGTTGAGCTATCGGCTCCAGCCGACACTCGAGGACCTAGAAAGAGTGGGGCCTACACGTGGGGTGTAGTAGTGCTAGCTTTCCTGTTGGACTCCCTCAACACCACTACCCCACAGACGATGCTGGGCGGCTTCACTCCATTCCTTCAGGTAAGACCTAACCTTGAATGCTTATGCAATCTATGAAACTATATGTTTATCTGATGCATGTATGAAATGCAAGTGTGGGCATATACCTACCTACCTCACCTAGATAGGGAGTTGAGACACACGGGGATCGGCTACCCCTCACGAGGCGGTGGGTGGCCGAGCACGACACCGAGTCGCTTCGACGTCAAGTACGGGCGATCCAGGATGACCTCGACTCTCTTCCTTATGCCTCGGTAAGACCTAACACTAAAACCAAAATGCAAATGTTGAATGCATGTTTACTTACACTCCCTTGCCCTGTAGGTTCGCTGGACTCCCTATCAAGATGAGGGACATGAGGGCCAGCCCTGGGTAGAGGTTGCACTCGCTTACTCAGATCGAGACATCTGGTTGCACTGCATGAACATCGTGGAGCCACTCCACTACCGCCTAATTATGAGGACTCGGGGGCTGCATCAGCCAGACATGGCCTTCCCCACTCGAGAGACAGCTGTAGAGGAGCGCATGGGATGACACTTACGCGGACTTATGGGGACGGTTGACTGGATGGCTCGGGCTGAGGAGTAGATCCTGGACTGGATTCGATGAGGTCGCGAGGTGCGGGCTCGAGCTGACACAGATGAGGCCTACCTGACAGCCTATGCACGACGCTATGGAGATGAGGTCTTCCGTGGCACACGTCAATCGGTACCGACTCTTGAACCTATGCCTTCTAAAATGCTTATGATTATGATGCACTGACGATTGACACTCTGTATGCAGCTTGACCCCCAGGGACGGATTGCGGAGCTCCATGGGTTACTTCACTCGACAGTCCAGTAGCAGGATGAGCTCCGGTGCTCCCTGGATCTCCCGGTAAGCTTTATCTAACCTAGGACTTGAATGCAATGTTATGCTCATGAGACTGACTCATTTCTATATGCAACGTGCCGAGGGAGTTCAACGCTAGGGACCTGATCCTTCGTCCTCCTCTTCCCAGCCACGAATTGATCGGGCTGAGAAAGATGCAGATTTCGCACGGGTAGTGGCACGGGCCGAAGAGGCCGAGGCCACACTTGCGGAGAGGGTAAGCAAACACTTAACTTCCCTACTATGTGATTATGAATGCAATACCTAAATAAAATAAATGCATATGTAGGTGAAGGAGTTGGAGGCGGTGCTGAACGAGGCTACTCAGCAAAGGGAGGAGGCAGAGCTATCCTGGGCAGAGGCAGAGCACCTTGGCGGAGAGGTGGCAAAGGTGGCACACCTTCGTGCGGAGGTGGAGCGTCTTAGCACTGGGGCTGCAGAGGCGGACCGCTACCGTGTAGAGGCCGGGCGCCTTCGCATAGAGGCAGAGCAGGCCTGGTTGCAGATTGCAAAGTTAGAAGGGGCGGTGGAAGCACTGTAGTAGGCTTTTCAAGTGATGGGCAGAGGACCACAGCGCAGTAGGACCCCGAGCGGCGCACACAGCAATGCATATAGAGAGTACTTTATTGGCTCCTCCAGACATTAGAGGAACGAGGAGGATGAGGAGCATCGTCGGTGACATCGAGAGGAGGGCAGCGTAGCCATGGGCCCGCTAGAGAAGCACCCTGAGGGCACCGGCGATAGTGGGGGGCCTAGAGAGGGACAGAGTTGATGTACTTCACTCCCTTTGATTTTCATCTTCTTGTATAGGAATACCTTATGTGAAATGAGAATGATGAGTTTTTGACTATTTTTGTAAAATGAAATAAGTGTGAATGTGCGATGATTCCTCACGAATTACCAAAGCCCTATGAGATTTACTCACACACGGAGAGAGGAGAGACAAAGAGTGGGCGGGACATGGCAAAGAAGGAGAGGAACCCACGCAAGTTTAGGCGACAAGACCACGGTTTCTCACAAACTGCTATCGGGTGACCACAGTTGATCGATCAACCGTGTCCTCAGGGCAACATTCTACCCGACCGAGACTCTAATAAGAGTCCTAAATCGGTTCCTGGGACTTATCCTAGCGCAGGAAACTCAATCCTAACTCTATCTCTGGCCTTCCTAAGCTAATCCTATCCCAAAGGGTTCCCATCCCACCTCCTATAAATAGTAGAAGCCCTCAATTTCGAAGGCCATACCAACCCTCTCCTTCTAGTCGAGCAAGCTTGAGAAAAACTCATTTATTCATCATGAAGAGGTGCTTTGAGGCAAGCACAAGCGGGGGGAAGTCTACAACGGGCCAAGGCCGGCTAGGAAGCATCACGGGGAGCTCCAAAGGTTGACTGATATCCCCAAACATCTGAGCACCAATGCTTCAGGAGATGTAAGTAATGTATCTTTCTTTCTTTGTCCATCATTCCTTTCACTTCCTCTCATCTCGTCCCTCTTCTTCTCCTTTGCTTTCCTCAGATTCTGCTTGAATCAAGATGCTATTCAAACCTAAAGTGGCTGGCTCCCATGGTACAGGGGCTCTCATAGAAGTCAAGTCCTTACTAAAGGCTTGGCATCTCCATCCCTTACTTGTTTTAGCCAAAAACTACCAAAAGATCTCACTTGATTGGCATAGTATAATAGCCTTGGTAGAACTCTGGCACCCACAAACACATACCTTCATATTCCCAACTTTTGAGGCCACTATCATGCTTGAGGAAGTAGAGGCATATTTATCCTTCCCTAGAGCCAAGGTAGGTGAAGAGGACTTAGTGTGTCACACCGTCACCCCTATAGATCCTGCTCTTATTTTGGGGGACTTCCTACCCAATCCAAAGGATGTTAGGACCATCATCAGCCCACAACATATCCATTTAATTCCCATGGCTCAATGGGTCATATCTCATTGTAAGAACAAGTGTGGGTGGAGTGAAGCCATAGCCAAAGCTACCTCCATTTGTCTATGTGGGGCCTTTCTTTTCTCTACCACTGACCACCTATTAGACATACCAAACCTTATCATCATTAGTGGGTTGTGGCGAGGGTTATCCATCTCACAGGCCATCTTTTCATACCTATATGAGGGCCTCAACTCGGCCTCCCTTGGGGGTTCACTCTTTGGATCCATGATTCTTCTTGAGTGTTGGATGGGAATTAGGTTGAAGTTCTTTCCAAAGAAGGATGTACCTTCTGTGAGCCGTATTTTTGGGAGCCACCCACTATTCTTCATTGAGGTGCATTCAGGTTTTCTCAACAGGTGGAGTGCCGCACAGCAGATAAGAAGACTAAGGATGACTGGCGACTCTACCTCAACACCTTGCCACATGACAGATTCATCATGTGGCCTCAACTCTTACGTGGCACTTCACTTAGGCTTCCCTGGATGCTAGGATTGGATCTAAGGCTAGTGGGGAACACTACCTTGGCCATGTATAATCCTCAAAGATGCTATCTACAAGTTGGGCTTCCCCGCACCATGGTTCCACTACTATCACACCTGCCCTCTCTACAAGCTAGATTCATAGGAGCGGAAGAAGATGAACAAGCAGTCCGGAGTGCCCTAATTGTAGTACCCCAGAATTTATATATATAATTTTTGAATTATAAAATAGTTTTTTGGAAATTATAAAGGCCTAAATAAATTAATGAAGGATTATTGGATTAATAAGTCATTATAAGGCTTAATTAGGCTAATTAGTTAACCTAGCCTATCTAATTATTATCCAAAAGGTTAATGGACTAAGCCCATTAAGTTTGGCCCATATTCTAGAAGGGTAATTATCTTATTCACGTATTTTAAGGATAAATACTATTGATATAAGATAATTATGTGGATAAATGAATAAAAAAGTTTGATTAAATTAAAACTCTATATACATTGAATGTAACGGTCTATCGGGCGGCCGCCACAGCCATGTAACGCACCTAGACACGATCGTTACATCCTGCAGATTCTGTAAGGTGAGGAAATTGCAAAAAGATTGGAACTTTGAAATCCTATCTACAAGAGATCGACTTAGGGAAGCTTATAACATTGCTAAGGACTCTTAGGGATTAGGTTCTGGCAAATTAAGGACTCTAGGATCGATCTAATCTTCAAACCCTAGTCAAAACCCTATAAATAGGACCTAGTTCTGAACTGAGCGACCCTTACTTTTGGCTCGTGAAGAATCAAAGTAAGGAGTCATAAATTCGGGTAAATTCTTTAGAAGCTTTTGTTTAGTATACTTTAGACTAATGGTTCTCCAAATTTCGTGCTAGGAGATCAAGCAACCAAGGAGATAGAAGCTTCCAAAGTTGCTGATTCAACCTTAGCAACCTAGGAATCTGAACGTAAGTCCCCTGAAGATCCAGAGATTAGGATGACTAAACGAGGTAATTAGAGTACGATCCTTTAGAACTTTTTGTTCCCAATAGTTTCATCTTCTTACCCTCAAAATTTTACATCCTTAGGTCAAGAGGCTGAGGAAATAGAGCAGATTGAAGTTGTTGATTTATCACAAGAAGTACAAGGGACTAAGGGTAGCACATAGCATCAAATTCGAAGTTTTAAGGTTCTAGAAGAGGTAGGTTATCTCATGATTGGCAAAAATAACTTGTTAGGAATAAAAGCCCTTTGATTGTGCTTGATTTCATGCATTGTAGACTAAGAATTTCATGATTTCCTAGTTCTATACATTCATGCATTTCTTAGCCCTAAATGGAAGTTAAAAGATATTATCCTGTCTATTCACTAAACCTATGCATATAGTTGGCCTATACTTCATTTTCATGACTAGGACAGTGGTAGTATGTTGATTTTCAGGCATGTTATGTTTTCATAAACCTTAACTTAGTTTACTGCCAGCAGATTCTCTAACGCACCAACGTAAGACCGTCACATGAATGTAACGGCCTTACGATAGATCGTCATATCCCGTTGTGCTTTTATTTATTCTATTGTCTCTTACGCACCCTAACAGGAGCGTTACACCACTGTAACGGCCCCTTGATAAACCGTCACACACTGTAACGCACCTATCCTAGACCGTCAGACACCTGTGTTCTGTCAGCCCAAGGCAGAATAATAACCAGTTAAGTTTACTTATAAATAAGCTTAGATAGCTAAGTTTGGACCTATTATCATGACTTTGAGTTTAGTTTCTGATTCATAATCAAATTGCATGATTAATGTGTCTTAGGTTATTTTAAGTTATGCTAATTTCATTGGCTAAAACTCTATAGTTTTATATTCTAAATCATGATTTTCCAAAGTTGTATTGACGGAGTTTTATCTTGGTTTCATAATATTACACATTCTTTCCTATCTATAGAGTCATTTCTTTAAGTATATGGCACATATTCCGGTATGTTATCCATTAGTTCACTTTGCACTATAGGAACATTATTCTTGGACATGAGGACCTCTCTATTGGATATTCCTTCTAATAGACTAGGAAATCTTTTTTCAAGGCCTCCGTAATTCTCCGCGAGCCTGGGATTCCCACTATGACGCCGAGTTGGTTGTACCATTAAAGCCCATTGATTAGATTACACTATCGATGATTTTGGTTATCAGTAATGTAACGGCTCTATGTTGGACCGTTAGGCACAAGTAACGGCCCAATATACGACCGTCACATTCCACTGAGTCCGATTTCTTGGTTCTGGATTCAGACTAATGTAACGGCCCAATACTGGAGCGTCACATCATGTAACGGCCCAGTACACGACCGTCACACTGCTTGAGTATTTTAACCCAAGGTGGACCAAGGGTTGATATTCCAAGGTTTCTAGATGGACTATTAATGATCTAGAACTTATCATATTGATCAAGAAACCTAATATAATGAATGGAACATAAAGAACGTATCGTTATGCTACCGATTTATTTCCATAAGCATAACTTTGCTTAAGTCATTCTTGATTTTTCATGATTCTTATTGAAACATTCATTCATTGAATTATTGTTATCATGAGCTTATTTGAACTCATTATATTCTTGGCCATACTTTATTGTTACATGCGTGGAAAAAGCTTGATTTATACTTGAAGATGCGATCGAGCACTGATTGTGTTCAAGGGCTCTATGCTAGTCCCCTCGGTTGATTGTCGGAAACATACTATTTTATAAACCATGGTGTATGATGCTACTGGCGTCGCATTGCGCTGGAAGTGCTTTCGCTTAAAATAAGTGAAAATCCACGGCACGACATGACATTCTTGTACATGACTTTCTTGCTTGATATTCCACAAAAATTCACGAAGTACTTGCTCATAAGCAAAAGATACTGGAGTGATGATTATGTGGCTTGCTAGTACATTCTTGATACATTCTTGTTCATGAAAGGCCAATATCATGTTCTTGTTACATTCTTACTAGTTCGTATTTGTTCTCATTGTAACTTATATGATCATCTTGTTACTTTAGTTTAATCGCATGATTGATCGCATTCACATTATTTTTACCTTATTCTTTAGAGCAAAATTGTTAATTACTTTAATAGTGCCTTCATGTTGATGCGAAGATACCTACTGGGCAAGTGTGTTCATTACCTGTTTCCAATCTTTTCAGGAGAGGAAAGTGATTCAAATTCGGATTCGGGTTATACAAGTAGCGGGTCCGAGAGTGAATGAAAGTATTGTCAAGATGAGAGTGAAGACTTAGGAAAGTCTATTAGATTGAGTCTATGTAATTTTCCTATTTCTTGAGCCTAGTACATAATGGAAGTTGAATTAGTGATTGTAATTGAGGGTTCAATTTGATTATCAATGAAATAAAGTTGAAGTTTGAATATATATTGTGCAATTGCATCTTTATGTGTGATTCTCTTGCGCTCTGATCGTTCTTGCTTGCAAGAGGCTTACCATGCCAGCTGTTCGCGCTCCCCGAGTTAGTCTTCCGCTGTAATAAAGGCTCGAGACGTGACAATTAAGTTGGTATAAGAGCCTAAGTCTCAGGACTTAGGAAGAAGAGTCATGTCATAGGAAAAGTCCAAGGTTTAAGGACCCCTACCTATAAACTAAGGAAGAAATTTCCATACCCATGTGAGAATTGGGTAGAGCCCGGGATAAGATAATTAATTAGCTTTAAGATTATTTCTCCTAATTTCATGAGAAATAACAAGTTATTATTTTTCTCTCAGGTACCTCATTTCACAAATGGCTCATCGTGTAGATTGGGATGGTATGCAACAAACAGTTACCGGCCTTACTCAGGCATTGCAAACCATAGCGCAAGGTGGCGCAGGGGCAAGGGCTGGTGACCTACATCATAATTTCCGGAGATTAAATCCTCCGATATTCTATGGTTCGTCTAATCCTGACGAGGAAGAAAACTGGATAGATGAAATGAATCGTATATTTGATGTCATCCAATGCACCGATCAGGAGAAGGTGCGTCTCGCAACCTTTCAACTCAACAAAGATGCTCGCACATGGTGGAAGTCGGTTCCGGCACCTTCGGCCAATGCACCTCATACATGGGATGGTTTTCTTACCCTGTCCCGTGCCAAGTACTTTTTTGAGCACGTAAAGGAACGAAAGGCTATGGAGTTCACCGCTCTTCGGCAAGGAATGATGATGGTTGCCGAATATGAACTATAATTCTCAAGGCTTGCACCTTACGCAGCGCATCTTATCAGCACCGATCTACTCAAGGCAAATCGGTTTATGGACGGGTTACGACTAGGTTTCATTCAGCAGCTCGGGACCCAAAACATCCGTACTTATGCGAAGATGGTTCAGCGGGCATACCTATGTGAAAGGACCTTAGAGAAGGTCAAAAAATTGAAAGGGAAAGGAGAAGAATCAAGCCGACACTCAGATCGACGTTATAAGAAAGAGAAATTCAGCATCACGGAGCCTTACAAAAGCTGTGATAGTAAGAAGAGATCCAGGAATGGGAATGGTGGAAGTTCCCATAAGTAAAAGATAGTCAAGGAGGAAAAGGAGCAGGTCACCACGGCTTGCACATTTTGTGAAAAATTTGGCCATTCGGCTGAGGAGTGTTGGAAGCGTCTCGGTGCTTGTTTATGTTGTGGAAGCAGGGAGCATCGCATGTTGGAATGTCCCCTTATGAAGGACCAGTCATCTGGTGAAGGACGCAGGAGGCGGGCTCGCCTTAATGCTGTTCTAGAAGGAGAGGAAGCGCCCAGGAATGATGGGCTTATGGAAGGTACTCTTCAAATTTGTTCTCATCCTGCATTTGTGCTATTTGATATTGGTGCCTCTCATTCTTTTATCTCCTCTACTTTTGCTAAAACATTACCAATCGCATCAGTTCCCTTACCTTCAGATCTTGCTATTTCCACACCCTTAGGTTCTGGAACAAAGCTTATCAGCTATTATCCTGATAGCGAAGTGATAGTAGAAGGTCATGATCTCCCCTCAAACCTAGTATGCCTTGACATGAAAGGTTATGATGCCATTTTAGGGGTAGACTGGCTTGTAGATCACGATGCTTATATCAATTTTCGAAATAGGATTATATCCTTTCGAAAGCCCGGTCTTCCAAGATTCTCTTTTCTTGGCATCAAGTACAAGAAGCATCCTACTATCATATCTTCTCTTCACGATTGCAAACTTATCTCGCAAGGATGTGAAGCTTTTCTTGCTTCCGTAATTATCACCGAGTGTAAGAAGATTATCTTAGCGGACATTCCTATTGTAAATGAGTTCCCCGATGTGTTTCTATCAGAATTACCCAGTTTACCGCCCGAGAGGGAAGTGAACTTCACTGTTGAACTCATTCCAGGAGCAGCACCTGTTTCTATAGCCCCTTACAGGATGTCCCCCATAGAACTCAAGGAATTGAAGAAGCAGTTGCAGGAACTTCGGGACAAGGGTTTCATCAGACCTAGCACATCCTCTTGGGGTGCGCCGGTTCTATTTTTCAAGAAGAAGGATGGTTCTCTCAGGCTATGTATCGATTACCGGCGACTGAATCAACTCACAATTAAAAATAAGTATCTGTTGCCGCGTATTGATGAGCTCTTCGTGCAGCTTTCGGGTGCAGAATATTTCTCTAAGATAGACCTCAGATCAGGTTATCATCAGCTTAGAATTAAAGAAGAGGACATTTATAAAACGGCTTTTCAAAGTCGTTATGGCCACTATTAATTCGTAGTGATGCCATTTGGGTTAACTAATGCCCCAGCAGCATTCATGCAACTTATGAACAATGTCTTCCAGCCATATCTAGATGAGTTCATCGTCGTCTTCATTGATGACATCTTGATATATTCCAAGACGAAGGAGGAACATGAACAACATTTGAAAATAGCTTTACAAACACTTAGAGAACACAAGCTTTATGCCAAACTCAATAAGTGTGAATTCTGGCTCGAGGAAGTCTCATTCCTAGGCCACATTATTTCAAAAGGAGGTATTGATGTGGATCCTTCTAAGGTAGAAGCTGTCAAGAATTGGAGTCGGCCAACGACTGTATCAGAAGTAAGAAGCTTTCTAGGTCTAGCTGGTTATTATAGGAGATTCATTAAAGACTTCTCAAAAATTGCGGTTCCTTTAACTAGACTCACAAGAAAAGAAAATCCTTTTGTCTGGTCAGAGGAATGTGAGAAGAGTTTCCAAAATCTTAAGAATCATCTTACAACAGCTCCTATTTTATCACTACCAATGGAGGGTGGTGGATTCGAAGTGTATACGGATGTGTCTGACATTGGCTTAGGATGCGTTCTCATGCAGAATGGAAAAGTAATTTGTTATTCTTCAAGACAATTGAAACGTCACGAGGAAAACTATCCCGTACATGATCTGGAATTAGCAGCGGTTATTTTCACCTTAAAAATTTGGCGTCATTATCTTTATGGAGAAAAGTTCACGGTCTACTCGGACCACAAAAGCTTGAAATATTTATTCTCTCAAAAGGAGCTTAACATGAGACAGAGGATGTGGTTAGAATGTCTCAAAGACTTTGATTTTGCTATTCAATATCATCCTGGCAAGGCTAATGGTATAGCAGATGCACTCAGCAGAAAATCAATGGGTATGCTATCAAGTATTATGATAAGTGTAACTAACCTTGTTCCTCAATTTGCACAGTTGAACTTAGATATTGACATAAAGGAAGATGATTATTTCATAGCTAATATCCGAACTCAACCTACATTGATAGAAGATCTGGTCAAGCTACAAAATGATGATCCTATATTACTGGAAATTAAAGCCAATATGGAACAAAGGCCGGATTTTTCTATTTCCTATGACGGAAGATTGTTATTTAAGGGCCGAATATGTGTACCAGATCACGAGGCTACGAAGAAACTAATCCTAGATGAAGCGCATAATTCTAAATACACAATTCATCCAGGAGGAACAAAGATGTATCAAGATCTCAAAAGAAATTTCTGGTGGCCCAATATGAAGAGAGAAATAGCTGAATCCGTGTCTCGCTGTCTCACCTGCCAACAAGTAAAGGTAGAGCATTTTAGACTCGCAGGTAAATTACACCACTTGAGTATTCCCGAATGGAAATGGGAGAGTATAGGGATGGACTTTATTATGGGTTTACCCCAGACCAGAGGTGGACATGATGGAATATGGGTAATCATAGACCGATTGACTAAATCCGCACACTTCATACTAATAAAGAGTCGATGGTCTGTGGATATCCTAGCAGTATTATACATAAAGGAGATTGTTAAAATACATGGTGTCCCCGTCACTATTATATCCGATAGAGATCCTCGATTCACATCACAATTCTGGAAGGGTCTACAACATTCACTAGGGACTAGATTGAATTTCAGCACAGCTTTTCATCCACAAACAGATGGTCAAACAGAAAGAACGAATGAGGTAGTAGAAGATATGCTCAGGGCTTGTGCTATCGACTTTGGAGGTAGTTGGCATGATCACTTGCCTCTAGTAGAGTTTGCATATAACAATAGCTATCAGTCTAGCATACGAATGACACCTTTTGAAGCTTTATATGGAAAAGGCTGTCGATCACCAATATGCTGGAATGAAATAGGGGAAAAACAATTTCTAGGCCCCGACCTTATAAGGGATTCTACCGAGAAGATCAAGCTCATTCAAGAAAGAATGAAGATGGCACAAGATAGGCAAAAGTCTTATGCTGACAATCGAAGACGTGACTTGGAGTTTCAAGTAGGAGATCATGTATATTTAAAGGTTTCTCCAGGTCGTGGTATTCGAAGATTTGACATTAAAGGAAAGCAACTCCAAGATTCATTGGCCCGTTTGAAATTCTTGAACGGATTGGTGAAGTGGCTTACAAACTGGCTTTACCTGCACAATTAGCAGGAGTTCATGACGTATTTCACGTCTCTATGCTGAAGAAGTATGTATATGATCATGACCATATTATTACTTATGACAATCTGGAAATTCAGAAGAACATGACATACGAACAAACGCCAATAAAGATTCTGGAACGAGAAGTGCGTCAACTAAGAAATAAAGTTATTCCTATGGTCAAGATTCAATGGAAGAAAACATGGCCATATGAAGCAACTTGGGAAACCGAAGCAGCCATGCGGAAAAGATTTCCAGAATTATTTAACTATAAGTACACTCTCCGAAATCCATATATTGAATTTGGGGACCAAATTCTTCTAAGTGGGGGAGGGTGCAGTACCCCAGAATTTATATATATAATTTTTGAATTATAAAATAGTTTTCTGGAAATTATAAAGGCCTAAATAAATTAATGAAGGATTATTAGATTAATAAGTTATTATAAGGCTCAATTAGGCTAATTAGTTAACCTAGCCTATCTAATTATTATCCAAAATGTTAATGGACTAAGCCCATTAAGTTTGGCCAATATTCTAGAAGGGTAATTAGTTTATTCACGTATTTTAAGGATAAATACTATTGATATAAGATAATTATGTGGATAAACGAATAAAAGAGTTTGATTAAATTAAAACTCTATATACGTTGAATGTAACGGTCTATCGGGCGACCGCCACAGTCACGTAACGCACCTAGACACGACTGTTACATCCTGCAGATTCCGTAAGGTGAGGAAATTACAAAAAGATTAGAACTTTGAAATCCTATCTACAAGAGATCGACTTAGGGAAGCTTATAACATTGTTAAGGACTCTTAGGGATTAGGTTCTGGAAAATTAAGGACTCTAGCATCGATCTAATCTTCAAACCCTAGTCAAAACACTATAAATAGGACCTAGTTCTGAACTGAGCGACCCTTACTTTTGGCTCGTGAAGAATCAAGGTAAGGAGCCATAAATTCGGGTAAGTTCTTTAGAAGCTTTTGTTTAGTATACTTTAGACTAATGGTTCTCCAAATTTTGTGCTATGAGATCAAACAACCAAGGAGATAGAAGCTTCCAATGTTGCTGATTCAACCTTAGCAACCTAGGAATCTGAACGCAAGTCCCCTGAAGATCCAGAGATTAGGACGACTAAACGAGGTAATTAGAGTACGATCCTTTAGAACTTTTTATTCCCAATAGTTTCATCTTCTTACCCTCAAAATTTCACATCCTTAGGTCAAGAGGCTGAGGAAATAGAGTAGATTGAAGTTGTTGATTTATCACAAGAAGTACAAGGGACTAAGGGTAGCACCTAGCATCAAATTCGAAGTTTTAAGGTTCTAGAAGAGGTAGGTTATCTCATGATTGGCAAAAACAACTTGTTAGGAATAAAAGCCTTCTGATTGTGCTTGATTTCATGCATTGTAGACTAAGAATTTCATGATTTCCCAGTTCTATACATTCATGCATTTCTTAGCCCTAAATGGAAGTTAAAAGATATTATCCTGTCTATTCACTAAACCTATGCATATAGTTGGCCTATACTTCATTTTCATGACTAGGACAGTTGTAGTATTTTGATTTCCAGGCATGTTATGTTTTCATAAACCTTTACTTATTTTACTGCCAGCAGATTCTCTGACGCACCAACATAAGACCGTCACATAAATGTAACGGCCTACGATAGACCGTCACATCCTGTTGTACTTTTATTTATTCTATTGTCTCTGACGCACCCTAGTAGGACCGTTACACCACTGTAACGGCCCCTTGATAAACCGTCACACACTATAACGCACCTATCTTAGATCGTCAGACACATGTGTTCTATCAGCCCAAGGCAGAATAATAACCAGTTAAGTTTACTTATAAATAAGCTTAGATAGCTAAGTTTGGACCTATTATCATGACTTTGAGTTTAGTTTCTGATTCATAATCAAATTGCATGATTAATGTGTCATGGGTTATTTTAAGTTATGCTAATTTCATTGGGTAAAACTCTATAGTTTTGTATTCTAAATCATGATTTTCCAAAATTATATTGACAGAGTTTTATCTTGGTTTCATAATGTTACACATTCTTTCCTATCTATAGAGTCATTTCCTTAAGTATATGGCACATATTCCGGTATATTGTCCATTAGTTCACTTTGCACTATAAGAACATTATTCTTGGACATGAGGACCTCTCTATTGAATATTCCTTCCAATGGATTAGGAAATCTTATTTCAAGGCCTCTGTAATTCTCCGCGAGCCTGGGATTCCCACTAGGACGCCGAGTTGGTTGTACCATTAAAGCCCATTGATTAGATTACACTATCGATGATTTTGGTTATCAGTAATGTAACGGCTCTATGTTGGACCGTCAGGCACAAGTAACGGCCCAAGATACGACCGTCACATTCCACTGAGTCCGATTTCTTTGTTCTGGATTCAGACTAATGTAACGGCCTAATACTGGAGCGTCACATCATGTAACGGCCCAGTACACGACCGTCACACTGCTTGAGTATTTTAACCCAAGGTGGACCAAGGGTTGATATTCCACGGTTTCTAGATGGACTATTAATGATCTAGAACTTATCATATTGACCAAGAAACCTAATATAATGAATGGAAGATAAAGAACGTATCGTTATGCTGCCAATTTATTTCCATAAGGATAACCTTGTTTAAGTCATTCTTGATTTTTCATGATTCTTATTGAAGCATTCATTCATTGAATTATTATTATCATGACCTTATTTGAACTCATTATATTCTTGGCCATACTGTATTGTTACATGCGTGGAAAAAGCTTGATTTATACTTGAAGATGTGATCGAACACTGATTGTGTTCAAGGGCTCTATGCTAGTCCCCTCGACTGATTGTCGGAAACATACTATTTTATAAACCATGGGGTATGATGCTACTGGCGTTGCATTACGCTGGGAGTACTTTCTCTATAAATAAGTGAAAATTCATGGCACGACATGACATACTTGTACATGACTTTCTTGCTTGATATTCCACAGAAATTCACGAAGTACTTGCTCATAAGTAAAAGATACTGGAGTGATGATTATGTGGCTTGCTAGTACATTCTTGATACATTCTTGTTCATGAAAGGCCAATATCATGTTCTTGTTACATTCTTACTAGTTCGTATTTGTTCTCATTCTAACTTCATCTTGTTACTTTGCTTTAATCGCATGATTGATCGCATTCGCATGATTTTTACCTTATTCTTTCGAGCTAAATTGTTAATTACTTTAATAGTGCCTTCATGTTGATGCGAAGATACCTACTGGGCAAGTGTGCTCATTACCTGTTTCAAATCTTTTCAGGAGAGGAAAGTGATTCAAATTCGGATTCGGGTTATACAAGTAGCTGGTCGGAGAGCGAATGAAAGTATTGTCAAGATGAGAGTGAAGACTTAGGAAAGTCTATATTGTTTAGATTGAGTCTATGTAATGTTCCTATTTCTTGAGCCTAGTATACAATGGAAGTTGAATTAGTGATTGTAATTGAGGGTTCAATTTGATTATCAATGAAATAAAGTTGAAGTTTGAATATATATTGTGCAATTGCATCTTTATGTGTGATTGTCTTGTGCTCTGATCGTTCTTCCTTGCAAGAGGCTTACCATGCCGGCTGTTCACGTTCCCCGAGTTAGTCTTTCGCTGTAATAAAGGCTCGAGGCGTGACACTAATCATGTGGTGAATTAGCAGAGTGCGCATCCTACCAGCAGAGGTGGCAGAAGAACAGGAGGTTTACCAAGCATATCTGAGGGAGTTACGTGAGATCCGTCCTCGGGGGGATGCAAGATTAATGAGGGATTGATGTAAGGAGAGAGGAGAGTGAATGATGTGAAAGAGAGGAATGAGCTTTCAACGATGTATTTGTTATTGAAATGAATAAGAAAGTTTGATTATGATTGACATGGTTTGTGCCTTTACTTTCTTCACTATATATATATATATATATATATATATATATATTTGCATGACCTTGGGTGAGACTGCGATTCGTCTGAAACCGCCTTTACAAGCATGCGATTCTGGGAAAACTGTGATTAAGTGACCAGCAGCTGACTCCGTGGGCCTGGAATGTGGGCCTTGCACACCTATTTCTACACACACTTCAACATAAAAATAGGTTAGATCTGTCCTTGGGCTTAACCCCTTGCTTAGAGTAAGTCAAATATATGACCAATCCTTGATATTTGGACAAGCCTTATTAACCATGCGAAAATAATATGAAAAATGAGATGCGATGCATGCTATGAAACGAATGATGATTTGGAATTTTGAAAGTATTTGATTTTTTGTATTTTGAAGATGTAAGCTTTTTTTGGATTTTTGAAGGTATTTGATTTTTTTGATTTTGAAGATATTTGATTTTTTTTATTTTGAAAATATTTAATTTTTTATATTTTAAAAATATTTGTTTTTTTTATTTTGAAAATATTTGATTACTTTTTTTTAGCTAGTTCGGACCCGGCAGTAAGGACCCTACCTACTCCACTAGGCATCTCCAAAGTATGACGTGCGCTTGGGGGGGGGGGGGACGATAATCTCTGGCCATGGACCAATTCGCATGATGGTGCTTCTACTAAGGCCATACCCAGGGTACGGTCTAGTCCTTGGAAAACCAAAAAAACTTTGGGAGGCAAGCCTTGGATACGTATAGAGATTCTTAGGGCTTGAGTTCTTCACAAGACAACCTTTTCAGAGATTTGGTCTGTTACACAGAGACTTTGTGTCCATCATCGAACCTTTATCCACTCTAGGCACGCATACGACTGGGCTCATAACGTCTCGCAGGGAAACTGTACTGCCACTCTTGCCATGCCCAGCTCATATTTTTAGAGCAATTGGGCTTTGTGCTTTGAGCTTTGGAGAAGCTTTTGGCTTTTGCATTGATTTTTGCCCCTTTTCATTTCTTTTTCTCTTTCTTCCTTTTTTTATTTTCTGTGGAATCAGGTCATAACGGACTGCCCCTATTTGAGACGTCCTTTCATTGGGGTGTCTAGATTGATCCTCTCCCCCTTATTCACCACTTGTCCCTACATTTGGCCAAAGAGAGAGAAAAGAATGGACCTTCACTTCCCCCAAGTATGGCCGGAGGAGAAACGGTGCCACACGAAAAAAAGGAAACCCGACCAGGGATGTCATGTAGTGTGTGAGTGCCACGCTAGGGATCATCCTTGATGATTAAGGAAAGAGACACCTCACTACCGGGCCATCATTAGCCTGACTCTAAGGGTAAAAGCATTTAAGGTACAACACGTTCCACACGTGAGACAACTCCTCACCTTCTGTGTTAACTAGATGATAAGCATTCCCTGGATAAGCCTCTCTGATTACGAACAGACCTTCCCAGTTTGGTTGTAATTTGGACCTAGGACCTCCAGACCTAATGAATTTGCTTTTCAAAACCATATCACCCACTTGACATTTTCGGTCAATTACCTTCTTTTGAAAATAGCGTGAAACTCGCTTTTGATAAACAGAAACGTGATCAGCCGCATTTAGCCTCCTCTCATCCAAGAGTTCCAGCTGGACTAGCAATGCCTCTCGACGCTCGTCGAGATTAAGTTCCTTATCAAGCTGCACCCTTAGGGAAGGAATTAAAATCTCATATGGGAGTACCGCCTCCGCCCCGTAAGTGAGAGCATAAGGGGTTTGCCCCGTAGGGGTACGGACGGAGGTACGATAGGCCCATAGAACTTCTACTAGTTGTTTAGGCCAATCGAAAATTTATGAGATTCGCATGTTTTCGTTATGATTTTAAGAAGGGTTTTATTAGTGGCCTCCGCTTGACCGTTGCCTTGAGTGTAATATGGAGATGAATGATGCAATGTAATTTTGAACTTCTTACAGAGATCTTGGAGCTCTTGCGATACGAACTGAGGCCCGTTGTCGGTGACGATGCTGCTTGGCACTCCGAACTGCGAGATGATGTTCTTCATGATGAATCGACATACCGTGGTGGCTTTGATCTCCACGTACGCTTTAACTTCGGCCCACTTGGTGAAGTACTCAGTGGCGATGAGGATGAAAGATTTTTGTTTGGTCTGAGAATTGGGATCACCTAGCGGGCCTACAATGTCAAAAGCCGAGATGAAGAATAGCCAAGGAGTAGAAAGAGGATGGAGAGATGAAGCAGGAGCGTGGATTTTATCAGCATGAGTTGGCACTTGAGACACCTACGCACATAGAGGGAGCAATCTTCCTCTAAAGTGGGCCAATAATAGCCCTACCTAAGAATCTTCTTCGCAAACGCCTGGCCACTAACATGACCTCCACACTCGCTAGAATGGGCTGCTTTAGCCACTTTCCAAGCCTCATCATCGTCCAGACATCTCATGAGCATTCCATTGAGAGCACACCTGTATAATTCTCCAGCAATGATAGTATACCTCGAGGCGGCCCTTCTATTGGCCTTATGTTGCTCAGTATTTTCCCCTTCCGGGAATGATCCATCTTTAAAATACTACTCAATTTCATGGTACCATGGCAATTCTTCTTTTTCCAAGATCTCCTCTAGTTCTGCCAACGAAACCTCCTTAAAATCCTTCTTCTCAGCCTTCACCGCTACAACTCTCCTAAGGTTGTCGAACCAAGGATCCTAAAGAGAAGGGGCGTCCAGCCTCTGGACCATTATGGTCTCAATACTCCGACTGAGAGGAAAAGATAAGGAGGAAGCAAGCGACGCTAGAGCATTGGCGAGGATATTCTGATATCGAGGAGTATGAATGTAGATGAGTTTGTAGAATTGCCTAGCCAAGAGAGTGACCAAATCTTGATATGGCTTGAGCTTTGGGTCACGAGTGCGGCAGGTATAAAGAACTTGGCACAAGATGAGCTAAGAGTCTCCTATGATGTTTGTTGGGTCCCGTAGTGCAGGAACACGGTTCTAGAGGGGGGGTGAATAGAACCCTCTACTAAAAACTATGTCCAATTAAAAACATAAACCTACTCGCACAGCGGAATTAGCAAGATTAACAAGATTGAGGAATTTAAGCTAAACAAGCAGGATAAACTAAATTCACTCAATCTCACCATGCTCACACAATTGCATAAATAGATTAAACGGAGATGCACATAATCACACAAATGAAATCATAAGACACGGGGATTTTTAAGGTGGTTCGGGACCACGACGGGCTCCCTACGTCCACCCCTCACCAAACCGGTGAGGCTTTTTCCACACGCTGCGAATGCAGCAAACACAGAGATTTCTCCCCACACACACGGGGTAAAAATCCCAAACCACACGCTGCGAATGCAGTAACACATGGGGATTTCTCCCCACACACACCGGGAAAAGAATCCCAACACACACGCAGATATGCTCCGCACCATACGACGCACAAGCGTCAATACAAACCACTCGGAGAAACCATTCTCCGAACCCACACACAGAATAATCGTTCAGAGAAAGATGAAGTGTCCACGGATGTATACAATAGACTCCAAATAAACTCTATGGACTAAATCAGAGAAGATATAGCATGTATGAAACTCCCCCTTCAAGGAATACTCCGGCTCTTTTTGGCTCATTATCAGATGGCCGCGATTTTGGCGTCCTCGCATTCCTCTCTTCGAGATGCTTCTTTTCTTCTTCTACCACGAGCTCTAAATCCTCAGAGATGGACATGAGAACCACCTTGCAATAGCTCCTCTTCCTTTCCCCCCTTTTTTTCTCCTACAAGACAACACAAATAAGCATTAGAGTTCATTTCTTATCAAATTCGGAGGTCACATGTAAGTATATATAGAAGGCACCAAAAGACCCATATACCCATGCAAAACCCTTGCAAAACCACCCTAATATGTTCATTAGTAACCTAGGGGCATTGGCGTAAAGTTTCACCCCAATCGGAGGTCATTTGGATGGGCTACGGTGGCCCACGGAAAAGTCATGTGGAGCTGTGAAACCAGATGGGACGTCCCATCTAGCAAGTGGGTCGTCCCATCTACAAGTAGAGTTCTGGTTTTTGCCTAGAACATGGAATGGGTCAACCCATCCCTGCACGTGGGTCGACCCACTTGTAGATAGAACACTATTTGGCCATTTTTTGGCCCAAGGGTCGACCCATTGAGTGGGGGGGTCGACCCATTCACTTAGAAACATTAAAAAAGATTTCTAAACCATTCCCAATGATCTAAACATGCAACCCAATGAATTCTAACATCCATTCATGAATTTTAATGATGAAAAACAAATTATTTCAAATGGAGTGCATGTAATTCAACATCATGAAGGTTTTCGCATGAAAGCACATCCTAAACCCGAATTTCATCAATTCAAGCTCAATGAAAAACTATTCTTCTCATTCAACATACAAATCAAATAACCATGCATTGAGACAAGATGTTGGCATATTTTTAGACCTCATTCAACAAATGGTCATTTCAATGGCTTAAGCATTTTGCAACCTCAAAGGAAAAGTCATTTAGACAATGCATGAAACACTTTGAAAACTACAACACCATATGAAGTGAATACATGAAGGAGTTTCCAGACCACCAAAACCTCAAGTGGAAACAAAGTCATTCAAAC
This sequence comes from Amorphophallus konjac, assembly GCA_022559845.1. Taxonomy (NCBI): domain Eukaryota; kingdom Viridiplantae; phylum Streptophyta; class Magnoliopsida; order Alismatales; family Araceae; genus Amorphophallus; species Amorphophallus konjac. The sequence continues at coordinate 207,792,935 of CM040119.1, forward strand.
CACTTAAACTCCTTATATGGGCACCATGAAACCAATTTCACTTTGATGAGTGTGAACGTATTAAGCACATAACAACCCTCAAGAACCATAAGGTATATTCATGAATCATGCTAAGGGCTTTTCTAGCCTACTAAAAGGTCATTTTTCACAGGTAAAAAATAGAGGGATATTACCATGCATCCAAGTGATATCAAACTGATTTCCATCAATGTCCATCCTGCAAAAATAAGATAAATCATTAGATCTACATGGAAATCAAGATCAAGGAGTTCCACTCTTAAGACATGCATTCAACCATGAGTTCTATAAAAGAGTCAAACATATTATGAGCCTCAAGGATCATGAAGAAACCATGAACCACAAATAAGGGTATTGCAACCTATACACACTATGCATGAAAACTCATGACTACACAAGATTGTTTCTATCACATGAGCACACTAGCTTTCAAATGAGCATTATGCCATTTCACCAATACAAGATTTTGTTATGATGAACTTGAATATATCACTCATCCAAATATAAAGACATGACAGCTTAACCTCAACCTCCTCCAATTCAAGCACACAAGGTGGTTAGATATTACCATGATCCCATGAGTATCAGCCATGAATTTTCCTCCTGAAAAGCATGATAAAATACGTGGTTAGATGAGAATCAAAATTTTTGCATCATGCATCAATTCTATGAACATGTTCACAAAAAAATACATCAATGAACATGTTCAAACATGTATTTTACTGCTCATATCAATCAACAAAAATATATTTGACCAAATGACACGGTTTGAAATGATAAGCATGAATCTATCATTCAATCAAATATATTGACATGGGAGCTCAAACGATCAAATGGCTTACATGTATCTTTCATAATTTCAACATCAAAATGCTTCAATACCCAAATGTTAACAATCATGCCAAATGCAAAGTATGTAGGAAAGCATGGGAACACATTCACTCAAATGGCATTCTTGTTGGCAAAAACTAACATTCATGAAGTATTGCTTTCCACAAAAACTTTCTCATCAATACAGAGCCATGAAAACATGAATAACCATTCACGCACAAGGCCAAGCAAGTCCAGGCAACAAAGTCATTTTGTAGTCATCAAAATCACATACGTAATAATCTCCCCCATTTTGATGATGATAAAATGTTATACATTGATGCTCTCTCCCCCTTTGACATAATCAGAAATGGGGATTAACAAGGGGAATTCATGATAGCAACAAAGCCAAAACCAGCATGCTTTCTCCCCTTATGGCAAAATGAGAACGGACAAGCAAAACATATGATATTCATGAAAGAAGCACAAGGAACAGTCTCTCCCCCTTTGTCATTGACAATGAATCGACAGACAACGGGGTTATTAAGAGAACCATATGCACACTATGTTCAAGAGGATGCAATTCAAAATATGCATGTGTGAATGCACTAAATGCCAAATATGCATGAACTAATTTGGACATGTTTGAAATGCAAGTTTTGGGCAATATGAAGATGTAGAATGCAAGTAAAATGATCAAGTATGATTGACTTCCAAGTAAGTAAATCTATATACATGCAATATAGATCCCCCATTTTATTTGTAATGAGAGGATAGGTGTACGAAAGGTGCAGGTGAGTCAATAAAATCATGGTGCTCATGTGTACACCTAGGAGAGTGCGTAGATAGATAGCAAAAGACATACACCAATCATGCAGTCAATCAAATTTTCAAAACACATATTAAATCAAATTACCATGTGTATAGGTGAATAACATGAAAATAGGCTTTAGCCATATGGATATCTAGATTTTCAATTGAACACAAGAGTAATTACACGGACTGCATTTAAATCTAGAGAACATCGTATTGGAGGCTACGCTCTGTCGCGTTAATTAATTTTTTTTTCATCAGAATGTTTCACAAAAAATGTCACATTGACAATCTGAATTTTTCTTAGAGTGATCAAGTTCAAATAATTCCTTTTTATGTGAGGAGACACATGGAGCTCATGCCAGAATCCCCGGTTACTCAAAATACTGAACCATTTCACTTCATTTTGAACAGAGATACTTTAGTCAACACTTTTTAGAAATAAACCACATCACGTCTCAGGTGATGTGTATCCAGTTTACTCAGTGAGACTAAGCATTGCTCTGCCTTTCATTTCATCCAAAAAAAATTTCAGCTGAGGCAGATAACTTTTTCTCAACTGCCTCTTTATCATAAATGCAGCAAGTTTAATTACTTTAGAGTTTTGAAATAAAATTCCTATATCTTATGAATAACACTCTTTTTCATATTAAAGTGCATGAAGTGTGAGAATTTTATTTAACATGTATGGAGATAATTTAACTCAACACAAGATAGTGCAGCTCCCCCTATGTGAATGCACTAAACAGAAAATGCTCCCCATGAGTGTTTAACATTAAGCACAATAGTTAAGACTCAGATGTAACATTATTTATCAAGAGATATGAGGTCTTAGAAGTTTCAAAGAAGGGGTTTTAGCATATATTAACATGCAAGCATACAATAGAAACATGTAAATATGCAATGTAGAGTGCATCATGAATGCAGAATTTCAAATTTTATATGAATGTTCCAAATGCACCTAATACACAAACTCTTATGCGTGCAACCTATAACAACATGAGAATGCAATGCAAGATGTAAATTAAAGGCCCAATGTTATGAAGTTTCAATTCATGAAGGTTAGCAGTGTTCAAAATGATGCATCTCAAAGTATGCACTATATGCATGCTGAAAATGCCAAATATGCACATAGGCACACAATGAGCTTCATCTTTCAAATGAAATGAGTATGCACTATATGAGTGATAAGTATGCAATATATGCAACTATGCACACTATGACTTCCATCTTTCAAATCTAAAGTTTTAGCTCAAAATTAGACGAAGGGGGAATGTATGAACAAGCAAGGTCGTTTTAACAAACTATTCATGCAAGTACTCTTGATTCAAGATATGCAATTATCATTAAATATATGCATATGCCCTATATGCATGAATATGCAATATGCAATTTTTTTTTCTTTTATTTTGTGTGCCCATAAATCATGACTTTCAAGCATAAATAAGTCAAAGTATGCAAGAGACTCAAATTCACAAAGCATGCATGATATGTGAATGATATGCAAAAATGGCAATGCGATATTTTTATGGAGATTTCAATTTTTTTTTGTGCATTCTTGAATACTCAAGTGAGCATGAAATCAGTAAATGCATGAGTTGAGTTTTCAATGAATTTAACACAGAACCATAAGCATTTCATTTCAGACTTTATCATGAACAGCTATTTTCCTTACAACCCAAACATTCGACCATGAACATTCAAAATGGTATTGCATGAGATAAATTTTTAGATTGAATAAATCAAGCAATTTATCGATCATGCAGAGCAACCACATACACAGTCAACAGGCTTTAAGCTAAGCCATGGTCATCATCCAATGTCAATTGTTGGATTAAAGAATAAGTAATTCCACAGTTCAGAAATCTTTACCTTTTTGAAACAAGAGAGTTTTTCAAATTCAATTTGAAAGATATGCAAAGTAAAGGCAATTCAATTCCATTCAAAATATATGAATCCTCATAAGGCAAACAAATTGAAATTTTGAATATTGGTACAAGGTGAAGCACGTTGATCCTAAGATCACCTCTCACATAGTGATAGCTTCCTGACAGACTTGATCTGTCATTTCACATATCACCGTTTGATATACTAAATATTCATTCAATGAAAACATGTATGGCTTGTGAAGAAATGCAAAACATGATTCCAACAACATAACAAAGCAATAGAAGTGAAAACATCAAAATCACCAAGTTTGGCAATAAGAAAAAGTAAAGTCGGGGTTTTACCAAACGAGTGTGCCTTGTTCCCTCTTATTGGAACCCCTTTCAATTTATTTCCTCAAGGCACACCTGCATCAAATTCAACTCATTTGACAAATTTGGGAACCCAAGCCTTCTTAGGTCTCTTGGAGTTAGTGGCATTACCACCCACCGAATTCTTCCACACTTTCATTACTTCCATGTCGTCATTTCTCATGATCTTGCAGTCCTCAATCACATGACCATGATTTTCACAATAAAAATATTGAGGAGAAGAATTTCTAGCAAAAGATGTTCTTTCATGAGCAAAAGTATTTTTAAAAGTATTCCATCTCCTATTTCCAAAAGATCTAAGTCTAATAAAATCAAACCTAGCATTCATTCTAGAAGCATGGAAATTATCACTTTTCAAAAACCAACAGTTTTTCATTATATGACCGTATTTTCCATAATGAAGATAACAAAGAGATGTGGGTCTACGGAAAGCTTTTTCATTCTTTGCATGAATTTTTGAAAAGAAGTTTCTCTTGCAAGATGAAAACTTTTGAGCATAAATTGCATGGTTATCATTGAATTTTCTTTGAACATTAAACTTATCATTGTTGGCATGAAGTTCATCTTTTTGCTTCACAAAATAATTTTTCATCACATGGCCTAGTTTATGACAATAAAAGCATGAAACATTTCTTTGTCTTTTACATACAAGTTTTTCTTTGCATGCAAGTTGGTCATCTTTTTTCAGGATATCACAATCATCCATAACATGACCATGCATGCCACAGTAAAAACAACTCAACTTTGAACTTTTAGGAACATGAGCATGCTTTTCATGATTTTGGTGAGAATCAAATTTTCTATTATGACTCTTAGGACCATTTTGACAGTTGGGTGATGGAGCAAATTTCTTGGTCCTAGGTTAGGCATGAGTTTTAATCTGGGGTTTCTCAAGAAAGGATGCATTAGAAGAACATGAAGCATGCACGAATGACGTTTGGGTTTTCAGACCAAAGACTTTCTTTTTAGTGGGTTCATACCCAAGACCTTCTCTTTAAAAATTCACCTTGGTCTCCAATATTTTATCCAAGTTATCTTTCCCCTTCACAAATTTGGACAACGATGCATTCAAATCAATGATTTCATTTTCAAGGGATGTAATGTGCAACTCATAGCTAGCAATATCTTATTCACTGCAAACATTACATTCATTCAACACTTTATTTACAGTTTTATAACTTTCAAGTTATTGTTCTAGCATAAGTAGTTTTTCAGATTCAACATTGACATCTACAACTTTCCCTTTTTCAAAAGTTAACAGTTTTTCAGACATAGCGTTGTTTAAATGTTTCAGTTTTTCATTTTCAGATTTTAACAACGCATTCTATTTTTCAAAATTTTCAAGACATTTCAAGCTTCCCTCAAGAAGAGAAATTTCAATTAACATGGCACCATTTTTATTGTTAAGTTGTTCATTTTCATCTAAGATGCCCTTGCTATCAATTTCATTATCAAGAAGTTCTTCAAACAATTTCTCATCATCAGATAAAGAAGCAAGCTTGTTCTTAAGGTATTCTTCATTCTTCTTTATTTGATTGAATTCATCCTTGAGAGTTTCATTTTCACTCCTTAAACATGCAATTGTATCTTTGTATTCTTTAATGTCAATCATGCATATCTCATTTAATTCCTCATTCTCAGTACAATTTTCACAGAGGGAGTCATGAACATTGTCTTCAACTTCCTTTTTCATTTTTTTGTTTTCTGACTTGATTTTCTTATATCTACTCGACAACTCCTCATAAGCATCAAGTAGTTCTTCAAATGACATTTCATCTTCATCAGAGTCAGAGTTCGAAATTATCTCATTTGAATTTTCATCTCCATGAGCCATTAAGCATGGATCCATCACTTCTTCTTCATGCTTTCGTGCCAACTCATCCCAAAGGTCTCTTGCCGACCTACACAAGGGAATTTATGAAAGTATATTAGATTCAATGGCATTCATGAGGAAATTTAATGCTATAACATTCATTGCATTTTTCTTGACATGCATATCATCGCATTTGTTATGTTCAGTAGGAAGCTTGTATGAACCTTCACATATGACCTTCCAAACATTAGGCTCATGCAAACCAAGATAAACACACATAGAATTTCTCCAAGAATTATAATCATGACCATCAAAAGTAGGAATGCAATTCATAGAGATTTTATCAATAGAAAAATTCATGATTGTAGAATGCACTGGGATCAATCTGTAGATCGTGAGATCTAGGGACAACAGAGCCTCGCTCTGATACCAATTGTTGGGTCCCGTAGTGCAGGAACACAGTTCTAGAGGGGGGGTGAATAGAACCCTCTACTAAAAACTATGTCCAATTAAAAACTTAAACCTACTCGCACAGCGGAATTAGCAAGATTAACAAGATTGATGAATTTTAAGCTAAACAAGCAAGATAAACTAAATTCACTCAATCTCACCGTGCTCAAATGATTACATAAATAGATTAAACAGAGATGCACACAATCACACAAATCAAACCATGAGACACGGGGATTTTTAAGGTGGTTCGGGACCACGACGGACACCCTACGTCCACCCCTCACCAAACCGGTGAGGCTTTTTCCACACGCTGCGAATGCAGCAAACACGGAGATTTCTCCCCACACACACGGGGTAAAAACCCCAAACCACACGCTACGAATTCAGCAACACATGGGGATTTCTCCCCACACACACCGGGAAAAGAATCCCAACACACACGCAGATATGCTCCGCACCACACGACGAACAAGCGTCAACACAAACCACTCGGAGAAACCATTCTCCGAACCCACACACAGAATAATCGTTCAGAGAAAGATGAAGTGTCCACGGATGTATACAATAGACTCCAAACAAACTCTATGGACTAAATCAGAGAAGATATAGCATGTATGAAACTCCCCCTTCAAGGAATACTCCGGGTCTTCTTGGCTCGTTGTCAGATGGCCGCGATTTTGGCGTCCTCGCGTTCCTCTCTTTGAGATGCTTCTTTTCTTCTTCTACCACGAGCTCTAAATCCTCAGAGATGGAGATGAGAACCACCTTGCAATATCTCCTCTTCCTTTTCCCTTTTTTTTTCTCCTACAAGACAACACAAACAAGCATTAGAGTTCATTTCTTATCAAATTCGGAGGTCACATGTAAGTATATATAGAAGACACCAAAAGACCCATATACCCATGCAAAACCCTTGCAAAACCACCCTAATATGTTCATTAGTAACCTAGGGGCATTGGAGTAAAACTTCAACCCAATCGGAGGTCATTTGGATGGGCTACGGTGGCCCACGGAAAAGTCACGCGGAGCTGCGAAACCAGATGGGACGTCCTATCTAGCAAGTGGGTCGTCCCATCTACAAGTATAGTTCTGGTTTTTGCCCAGAACAGGGAATGGGTCGACCCATCTCTCAAATTGGGTCGACCCACTTGCAGACAGAACACTATTTGGCCATTTTTTGGCCCAAGGGTCGACCCATTGAGTGGGGGGGTCGACCCATTCCCTTAGAAACATTAAAAAAAGATTTCTAAACCATTCCCAATGATCTAAACATGCAACCCAATGAATTCTAACATCCATTCATGAATTTTAATGATGAAAAATAAATTGTTTCAAATGGAGTGCATGTAATTCAACATCATGAAGGTTTTCGCATGAAAGCACATCCTAAACCCGGATTTCATCAATTCAAGCTCAATGAAAAACTATTCTTCTCATTCAACATATAAATCAAATAACCATGCATTGAGACAAGATGTTGGCCTATCTTTAGACCTCATTCAACAAATGGTCATTTCAATGGCTTAAGCCTTTTGCAACCTCAAAGGAAAAGTCATTTAGAAAATGCATGAAACGCTTTGAAAACTACAACACCATATGAAGTGAATGCATGAAGGAGTTTCCAAACCACCAAAACCTCAAGTGGAAACAAAATCATTCAAACCACTTAAACTCGTTATATGGGCACCATGAAACCAATTTCACTTTGATGAGTGTGAACGTATTAAGCACATAACAACCCTCAAGAACCATAAGGTATATTCATGAATCATGCTAAGGGCTTTTCTAGCCTACTAAAAGGCCATTTTTCACAGGTAAAAAATAGAGGGATATTACCATGCATCCAAGTGATATCAAACTGATTTCCATCAATGTCCATCCTGTAAAAATAAGATAAATCATTAGATCTACATGGAAATTAAGATCAAGGAGTTCCACTCTTAAGACATGCATTCAACCATGAGTTCTATAAAAGAGTCAAACATATTATGAGCCTCAAGGATCATGAAGAAACCATGAACCACAAACAAGGGTATTGCAACCTATACACACTATGTATGAAAACTCATGACTACACAAGATTGTTTCTATCACATGAGCACACTAGAATTCAAATGAGCATTATGCTATTTCACCAATACAAGATTTTGTTATGATGAACTTGAATCTATCACTCATCCAACTATAAAGACATGAAACCTTAACCTCAACCTCCTCCAATTCAAGCACACAAGGTGGTTAGATATTACCATGATCCCATGAGTATCAACCATGAATTTTCCTCCTGAAAAGCATGATAAAGTACGAGGTTAGATGAGAATCAAAATCCTTGCATCATGCATCAATTCTATGAACATGTTCACAAAAAAATACATCAATGAACCTGTTAAAACATGTATTTTGCTTCTCATATCAATCAACAAAAATATATTTGCCCAAATGACAAGGTTTTGAAATGATAAGCATGAATCTATCATTCAATCAAATATATTGACATGGGAGCTCAAACATTCAAATAGCTTACATGTATCTTTCATAATTTCAACATCAAAATGCTTCAATACCCAAATGTTAACAATCATGCCAAATGCAAAGCATGTAGGAAAGCATGGGAACACATTCATTCAAATGGCATTCTTGTTGACAAAACTAACATTCATGAAGCATTATTTTCCACAAAAACTTTCTCATCAATATAGAGCCATGAAAATATGAATAACCATTCAAGCACAAGGCCAAGCAAGTCCAGGCAACAAAGTCATTTTGTAATCATCTGTTGGGTTTGGTGCTATGTATTCAGAGGGGGGGGGTGAATGAATATGTCCTTTAAAAAAACTTTCGCTCAATTAATGTCTAATGCTCACTAGACAGATTTAGACAAATGAAACAAGCTGATCAAATATTCTGTTCAACCAGTAAACAAACACTTGGAGCGCCCCTATGCAAACATCTAGCGGAAGCAAAGACAGATAAATCAAATCACAATGCAATAGGAGTTTTTAGGTGGTTCGGTCCTCCAGACCTACGTCCACCACACACTCAAGACCCGAGTGTGGCTTACTGCTGCGCAACACAGCTTGCGTCCGCTGGGCATCACAGCTTGGCTACAATCGCTGGGCCTCACAGCTTGCTATCCCGCTGAGCATTACAGCTTGCTGTCCAGAGGAGTCCACCTCTTCAATGCTGAGCATCACAGCTTGCTATCCAGTGGAATCCACCACTGTAACCGCTGACTAACAGCTTGAAGAAAGGTATAAGAAGAAAATAAAAGATGGAACAAAATAGCAACGGAAAGCTGTAAATGAAGAACAAGAAATATAGCTCTCGAAGGAGCAGTTCTGGCTTGGATTTGATCCAAATGCCAGACAACCACAATCTCTCTCTCTCTCTCTCTCTCTCAGCTCGAGCACTCTATCTCTCTCTTTCTCTTCTTTCTCTTCTGCTCTTCTCTCTTTCTCTTCCTTTTTCTTCTTCTTCTCTTTTGCTGGAACGAGGGGCTCTCTACTCCTGCTCTTCTGGTTCAACTCACCCAGCTTCGATCTCTCTTCTCTTGATGAAGAAGACTTGTATATATAGCAGCAGCAGCACCACCAACAGCCAGGGCGTGTGTTCTCCACATTTCCCGCCCAGGACTTTTGGCCACGTGTCGTCTTCCTGTCAGCCCTTCCAGCCTCGGATCACGTGCCCTTCATTCAGTTTCACGAGCAGAGCACCTGTCAGACAAACGAGAACACTTATCAGGTTAAGTATAAACCCTGTACAGACTTTAAGGAAGCAATGCATTGTATCGACTTTATGATGCTGAACAAGGCAGAGCTCTGTACATACTTGCTGATCGGGGGGTCGACCCATCTGGAAGGGGGTCGACCCATCAGCTCGAAGCCAATGCAATGTACAGACTGTACCCAAAGTATAGACTTCATATATGTGAAGCTATGCAATGTACATACTTCCTATATGAGGGAGCAGTGTATAAACTTGCTGTGAAGAACAGCAATTGTAGACTTGGATGAGAACAATGCATGAACACAGTGTATAGACTTAGAAGTCTAAAGGGGGTCGACCCATCTAATCAGGGGGTTGTCCCATGATGCATGAATGAATACATTTGCAATGTATAGACTTCGGGCTTGCCATGATGTATAGACTTGGAGCACAAAAGCCACGATGTACAGACTTCATGAGACTCTAATGAAGACAAACGATGTATGGACTTCATGACTGATGCACGATGCAGACTCGTCCAATGTATACACTTGCTCAATGTTCAATCTTCACGAATGATGTACAGACTACCAATGTGTAGACTTGCCAAAACAAATGAACGATGTACAGACTTGAACAAGGCAAGGTCTGTACAGGCTTTGAGGTTCACCATGTATGGACTTTGGCAACCCAACGACTGTACAGACTTCCACTCAACGACGTTGTATAGACTTGGAAATCTGAACGGGAGGATGTATAGACTTGGCCCCTTGAAGGATGTAAAGACTTTGAAGAAATCAGGCGATGTGAAGACTTTACCAATGTATGGACTTGGGCCAACAAAGAACCGATGGCTGTATAGACTTTACGAGCACAGTCCAATGTATGGACTTTGCGAAGCACAATCCAATGTATAGACTTCAAAGGCTTGAAGGCCCACTATGTAGACTTGGAAGCTTGAACCAATGTACAGACTTAACAGTCGCCTTGGCTGTACAGACTTGGTCACAAACTGAACAGTCGGTTGTATAGACTTGCACAAACCAAAGTCTGTACAGACTTGAAAAGAAAACCAATGTATAGTCTTCGTGAGCGCCTAGAGAATGTACAGACTTAGTGACTGTATAGACTTGGAAGGCTCAGCGAAGGATGTACAGACTTCAACAAAGAGATGCACGATTTACAGACATCATTCAAACGCCAGTGTGAAGACTTCACGATGTATAGACTTTCCAAGTGAAAGGCTGTACATACTTGAGCACAGAAGCTCTGTACTGACTTGATCAAGACAAGGCAGTCGAGTGTATAGACTTCAAGTGAAACGACGGTAAAGCCATCAATGTATAGACTTCAAGGGAAACGACGGTAAAACTACCGATGTATAGACTTGAAGGGAAACGTAGGTGAAACTTACAATGTGCAGACTTCGAAGTTGAATAGTTGGATGTACAGATTTGGAAGAACACTGATGAATGTACAGACTTCGAAGTTTAACGAAGGATGTACGGACTTCACCCCGATGTATAGACTTGCAAGCCTGAAGGCCAATGTGTGGACTTGCACAGTAGCCCAATGTATGGACTTGACAAAGCTGAATGAATTACTGAATGAACAATGTATAGACATTGGGTGACACAATGTGCAGACTTCACGATGTGTGGACTTGAGTGTGCGTGCAGGCCAACATACAATGTGAATGTATATACTTAACACAACGATGCAATGTATGGACTTTACAAATGCAAGCAATGTAGCAATGTATAGACTTTCAGTGAATGCATGCTGCAATGTATAGACATGCAAGTTATATGAGCAAACGGCTGTACAGACATTGCTATGCATAAAGACGATTGTATAGACTTGTGAAATCTGGGGGGTCGACCCATCTAAGTGCACTGATGCAGTACATGCACAGAAGAAGCAATATACACACAGAAGAAGCAATGCACCGATGTTAATTCAAGCACAAAGCACTTTATGCACTCTCATGCATTCTCCACAGAATATATCAGTTATATGCATTCAGATTGTTATCATTCAATGTCAAGTTATTAGCAAAACAATATGGTGACTCATTCATGTTGCTATCATTGAAACACCACATTCATCAAAGCATAAGGGGCACAATAATCTCCCCCTTTTTGATGATGGCAACATAATGAGTCACACTGAGTCACACTGACTCGTCAAACTATTCTCCCCCTTTGACATAATCAAAAAGAAAGGGAATGGTTTGAGAGACACAATGCAGCACACAAAGACACTTATGACAATGAAATAGCACTCCCCCTATCAGCATGCAAGATTAACTACTCTCCCCTTAAAATTAGATGACCCATAACTCCCCCTGAAGCATAGGAATGAACTCTGGTTATCCAATAAATCAATCTGAATTCTGCCATTACAAAGAATCTGAATTCTGGTTACATGAACAGAATGAAACAGAACCAGAGCTGATTGTGAAATAGGATGGAATATTCCAACCGTGTGGATCAACTGATAATGTAAGATTAGCCATGGGTGAGGGTGAGAAATAGTCAAAGCACAATACATCTCAAGGAAATAATCAATAGCAAGATGCTGATCAGACAGTCTGGAAAGAATCTGAACATGAGGGATTTTAAAGCATGCATCACTTCAATAAGTCTTAAGAAGAGTAGACTCTCTTATCATAAAGGGTTATGAAGTGGCAACTTAACCAATCTGATTTAATTTTGATGTATACCAAATTTATCAAATTAAACTCAATAATCATATCTGAATCCAAGTTTTAATAAAGGTGAACCAAATATTCAGAAAACACTCAAAAATAATCATCTTTTATCTTACACACATGATCTCAATGACTCTTTCAAGAGTTACACAGATTAGTATTGATGTTCAACACTTTTTCCAAGAATATGAGTTGACAAACTTTTCAATATTTTTATTTAAAGCACATTATATTTTTCCTGAGCAATTTAAGTTGATCAACACCTTTTTACATTAGGCACAACAAGTCTTAGTTGAAGTCACCCAGTTACTCAGTGTGATAATTGTCATCGCCTCTCAACATTGAGACCAGAGTTAGCAATATAAGTGTCTTTTTGCATGAGGAGACACCTTGATTAGAGGCCAGACTCCCCAGCTACTCAACACCATTTTGCCATTTCTCTGTCAGGTTTTGATAAATTTTTATCAGAGATAGCTATGGCTCTTCATGACATGAGTTACTTTATTTCATTGACAAAGAACCCAGTTTCTCAATAACCAAGACATTGCTCTGAATTCACAATTTTTTTTTCATTTAGTCAACATTTTTCAAGTTAATGTTTAACCACAGTACTCACTCTATTAATCTCTACCAAAGAGCCTTGATTTCATATTTTCAGATATAAGATGAGAGAGTTTAAGGTTTACTTGACACATGTGGTTAAAGTTTATTAAACCTTATCATTCAGATATTTTCAATTTATTTAATTACAAATCTGAGAATACATTAATCTTATATTAGTCTGATTCAGTGATAATTCTTAAACCTATATGATAGGAGTTTCTACCAATTTCTCAGACTGAATTGCATGACATGCAGCATAAGTTCCTCAGATCAGAACAATAAATTTAGCAACCAACAATCAATAGTAGAAATTATTCAGTCACACCAGCTGAGAAGAATGTGAAAGGAGAGTATAAGCTGGTGCAAGAGTAAATCACCAATAGAGAAATATTTCAGAAGAGTGAACATCAACACACAGTGGCTGAGTCTAGAATTCAGACAGATCAGCTGACAGATAGTATCATGAAGGGAGTTGAAAGAAACTCTTCTTTAACAGCTCAACAAATAGAAGGCAGAATCCTTTTTCAAGAGAGAAAAATATGACATCAGATGAGAGTTGATCAATTATTAGACAAGAGGTGTTCAAGATGTGACAATCAAAACACCAAGTCTAAATGCTCCCCCTGTCTAGATGCAATGAAATTTCTTTTTAGGTTTTTCAAAAAAAAATTATGATATGCACTGCCCTTCATATGAGAAGTATGCAACAATTCTGATAAGGAGAGCATGATGACCAAGCAACAGCAAACAAGCTCCCCCTGATAAAATGCATGATATGCAATGAATCATTTCTTTTCAAATTTAATTTTCTTCAAATTGATGATATGCAGTACACTATTCTATATGAAAACTAGACCCATGGTACTGGGCGGATGACTTGGTCCAAGGATCACCTCACACATGGCAGTAGCATCAAGACATACTCCATCTGCCCTTCAGCACTGTTCCATTTAATATACCATGAAGGCCATGAATGACAATGCAGTGCCAATGCAGTTCTATATGTAGACAGTTACTTCTTTTGGAGTTTTCAGTATGATGATGCGCAATGCATTCACTATATGTATGCATATGCAATTTCAGACAATCATCAATATGCAAATCATATATGAGGAGAATTCAGAAAATCTAAACCTGACAATGCTGAACATGAAAGAATGTGCAATACTCAGATTCAAAAATCAGACTTAACATGCTATGCAGAATGTTTACTCAAACATCAGAGCATTCTTTTTCAAATAGCATCAACTTTCCAGATAAATCAATTTAGCATAGACAGATCATTATGATATGCAGTCATTGGACACATGCATTGACTGTAGCACTAAATGACCCATTCAAGCTGAGTGCAAGTTATGCATTTAACAACAATCATACAATTGCATTGACACAAAGTCTATATAATGCATCAACTGTCTACACTAAAGAATCATTCACACTTAGTGCAATAGATGGCAAGAGAATATCAATTTGAGCAGAATTTAACTTCAGTAGCTGAGTCTGGAATACAGACTAATCAGCTAGACAAGAAGAGATCATCAAAAATCAAACAAGCAAAAACAACAATTTCAGATGATGAATTTAAAACAAAGTTCAGAACTGACCTGAAGAATTGAATCCTGGGGTTTTCCCTTTTTGAGTGCCTTGGCTAAATTCAACCCCTTTTATTCATTTCCAAGGCACACCTGCAGCGAGACAATCATTTTGATCCTGCAGTGACCCAAACAGCCTTGGGTCCTACATTAGTCCTGACAGGTGTTCTGAACAATCTCTTAGCAGCATTATCATCATAGCCCATCAACTTATGGCTGGACAAGGAATAACCAAATTGACCAGACTTACCATGATAACCAACAGAATTTAAGTTCCTATTATGCACCTTATTGTGAGCATTAAATTCATGTGCATGAACATTAAAACTTCTGTTATGTGCATGGGCATTTTGTTTTCTGAACCCTGCCACCCAGCACTCAGAGACTTTGTGGCCAGGTTTTCCACAATTAAAGCATGAAGCCACAGAATTAGCAGAAGCATGATGCCCATGTGGATGAGCATGAGTATTTCTTTTATTAACATGAAAACTTTTCTTTTCATACTCAGCCAGCCGACAGTTGGCAGCTTTGTGGCCTAGCTTACCACATTCAAAACATGCAAAGTTTTTCCTTTTATCACTCAAGTTATTTCTAGCATAATCATAGAAAGCAGGGAAATTTATAGATTTAGAGTTCAATCTATTTCCCTGAACATGCCAGCAGTCTTTGACTGCATGCCCATACCTACCACATTCAAAGCATTTAAAATGCTTGCTTCTTGATTCATTTTTACCGCAATGATTTCCTGACCAGCACTCATTAGCCTTATACCCAGGCTTGTTGCAAGTGAAACAAATGATATGCTGGCCTGAAGTAGATCTATATCTATGTGGGTCATGAGCATGTGTAAAAGATCTAGGATTCACATTGTTGTCTTCCTTCAGTTTAAAACATGCATTCATTAGATGACCACGCCTACCACAGTAATAACAAGATGCATTAGATTTCTTAGTGGCATGGTTTCTATCAGATAGTTTCCTTGAATGCATTGTTTTATTTGCATGCTCATCTTCTTTCAATATTCTGCAATCATCCATGATATGCCCTACCTTGCCACAATAATAACATGAGAATTCCTTCTCAGATGCATGCGAGTGAGTGGATGAATTGTGAGCAGTGTGTACACCATCAGATTCAACTGAGCTAGTAGATTTTAGGCCATGAACAGGAATAGTCTTTACCTTCTTTATTTGACCCTTCTTCTTCAATTTCTGACTGTTCTTAACAATTTTTGTTTGTTTTTCATTTTTCTGTGCTTTGAACTGAAATACAGTTGATGAAGGTGATTTCTGATTTTCATTTTGTTTTGGGGATTGCTTTGAAGTATCAGCTACATCAGAACTTTGCACAAAGGTAGTGTATAGCTGGTTTCTAGTAATTTTCTCAACATGAGAATTACAGTTTGTTCCCCCTTTTGAACTATCATCCTTCCTTTTCACAATAGTTTTTATTTTTCTTTCATTCTTAGCAGAATTGGATGCTAATTTTTCTAGATCCTGAATCTTATTTTCCAAAGATGTTATGTGAAGCTCATAACTGGCTATCTCCTGTTCACTGCAGTTGACACATTCACTTAAGACTTTATTTGCAGTTTTATACTTCTCAATTTCTTGTTCTAGACTGTTCAACATTTGTGATTCTTCATCACAAGTGAGCTTTCCCTTCTTTAAGGTGAGAAGTGTTTCAGATAAGCCAGAATTTAACAACTTTAATTTTTCAACTTCAGCTTTTAGTTCAGTGTTTTCCTCCTCAAGTCTTTGTGATTGAGCTTCCTTAATAACATATTTTTCTTTTTCGACATTCAGAAACCTATGTGAGAAAATAGTATTTAAAACCATCGGTTTCTTTTTTTGTTCCCTCAGTTCTTTGTTCTCTTCAGATAGCTTCATGACTGTTTCATTACATTTTCCACTTCCAGACATCAGCTCCAGCTTTTCAACTAGCTCCTCTTCTCTTTCCTCCACTCTAATTTTCTCAGCCACCAAGTTTTTGTGATCCTCTTTAAGTGAGATAATTTGTTTACTCAGCCATTCATTCTCACTATAAAGATCTTCATTGCGTTCTCTTAGAGCTGAGCACATATTGCAGTTTGATTCAGCAGAAGAGGAATGTGAACATTCCCCATTGATTTCATTTATTCTAGCCATAATGTTTTCATTTTTCTTTTGAAATTCTTTATTCTCAAGTTTCAGTTTGTCCAATTCAGAATTGACTTCAGTAAGTTCTTGCATGCTTTTTAGATGCTCATTTTTCTTATCATTCAGCTGATTCTCAATTTCTGACATTTTGTCCAAGCATGTTTGTTTTTCAATTTCTAGAGAATCATTTTGTTTCTTAAGGTTCAGAACGTCTAGCATACATGCATCATAAGATTGTTTCAGATTTGGACAGTTTTCACAGGAATCTTTCAATTTTATTTTATCACATTTCTTTTTCAACTTTTTGTTTTCTGATTTTAATTTCTTGGATACTTCTAACAAATTTTCATACATCACTATCAATTCATCAAAAGAGTATCCATCTGATTCGGAGCTTACCTGAGATGAGGTTTCATCATCGTCATTTCTCCGATCAGCCATCAAGCATTTGTTGTGATTCCTGGTGAGCTTTAGTTTTTCCAGAATTTCTTTGGCAGACCTGCAAAAAGAAGTACATGAGATTAAATCTCTGTCAATTGATTCTTTCATTAAAACTAATGCTCTAGTATTGACAGAATCTTTCAATTTATCCTTTTCAGTCCATCTAGATTTATCTTTTGATAGGTTGTATGGACCGTGAGTCATTACCTTCCAGAGATTAGGATCAGTTGATTTCACATACTGATGAAACTTTTCAAACCAAGACTCAAAATTATTATCTCTGAATATCGGAGGATTAGCCATCGAAGCAGATAACAACCAGATTCAAAGCACAAGACAATTGACAAGAAATGCACTAAAACAGATGAGCAAAGTAAAGCACTAATTCAGTGAAACAAAACACGATCTTAAAAGACCCACTCTGAAATGCGCCAACAGCTAGCAGGATCTGCTGCGGATTGTTAGATCATATGCATAGCAACCCGCTCTGATACCAAGTGTTGGGTTCGGTGCTATGTATTCAGAGGGGGGGTGAATGAATATGTCCTTTAAAAAAACATTCGCTCAATTAAAGTCTAATGCTCACTAGACAGATTTAGACAAATGAAACAAGCTGATCAAATATTCTGTTCAACCAGTAAGCAAACACTTGGAGCGCCCCTATGCAAACATCTAGCGGAAGCAAAGATAGATAAATCAAACCACAATGCAATAGAAGTTTTTAGGTGGTTCTGTCCTCCAGACTTACGTCCACCCCACACTCAAAACCCGAGTGTGGCTTACTGCTACGCAACACAGCTTGCGTCCGCTGGGCATCACAGCTTGCCTACAACCGCTGGGCCTCACAGCTTGCCATCCCGCTGAGCATTACAGCTTGCTGTCCAGAGGAGTCCACCTCTGCAACGCTGAGCATCACAGCTTGCTGTCCAGTGGAATCCACCACTGCAACCGCTGACTAACAGCTTGAAGAAAGGTATAAGAAGAAAACAAAAGATGGAACAAAATAGCAACGGAAAGCTGTAAATGAAGAACAAGAAATATAGCTCTCGAAGGAGCAGTTCTGGCTTGGATTTGATCCAAATGCCAGACAACCACAATCTCTCTCTCTCTCTCAGCTCGAGCACTCTATCTCTCTCTTTCTCTTCTTTCTCTTCTTTCTCTTCTGCTCTTCTTCTCTTTCTCTTCCTTTTTCTTCTTCGTCTCTTTTGTTGGAACGAGGGGCTCTCTGCTCCTGCTCTTCTGGTTCAACTCACCCAACTTCGATCTCCCTTCTCTTGATGAAGAAGACTCGTATATATAGCAGCAGCACCACCACCAGCAGCCAGGGTGTGTGTTCTCCACATTTCCCGCCCAGGACTTTTGGCCACGTGTCGTCTTCCTGTCAGCCCTTCCAGCCTCGGATCACGTGCCCTTCATTCAGCTTCACGAGCAGAGCACCTGTCAGACAAATGAGAACACTTATCAGGTTAAGTATAAACCATGTACAGACTTTAAGGAAGCAACGCATTATATAGACTTTATGATGCTGAACAAGGCAGAGCTCTGTACATACTTGCTGATCGGGGGGTCGACCCATCTGGAAGGGGGTCGACCCATCAGCTAGAAGCCAATGCAATGTACAGACTCCACCCAAAGTATAGACTTCATATATGTGAAGCTATGCGATGTACATACTTCCTATATGAGGGAGCAGTGTATAAACTTGCTATGAAGAACAGCAATTGTAAACTTGGATGAGAACAATGCATGAACATAGTGTATAGACTTAGAAGTCTAAAGGGGGTCGACCCATCTAATCAGGGGGACGTCCCATGATGCATGAATGAATACATTTGCAATGTATAGACTTCGGGCTTGCCATGATGTATAGACTTGGAGCACAAAAGCCACGATGTACAGACTTCATGAGACTCTAATGAAGACAGACGATGTATGGACTTCATGACTGATGCACGATGCAGACTCGTCCAATGTATACACTTGCTCAATGTTCAATCTTCACGAATGATGTACAGACTACCAATGTGTAGACTTGCCAAAACAAATGATCGATGTACAGACTTGAACAAGGCAAGGTCTGTACAGGCTTTGAGGTTCACAATGTATGGACTTTGGCAACCCAACGGCTGTACAGACTTCCACTCAACGACGTTGTATAGACTTGGAAATCTGAACGGGAGGATGTATAGACTTGGCCCCTTGAAGGATGTAAAGACTTTGAAGAAATCAGGCGATGTGAAGACTTTACCAATGTATGGACTTGGGCCAACAAAGAACCGATGGATGTATAGACTTTACGAGCACAGTCCAATGTATGGACTTTGCGAAGCACAGTCCAATGTATAGACTTTAAAGGCTTGAAGGCCCAATGTGTAGACTTGGAAGCTTGAACCAATGTACAGACTTAACAGTCACCTTGGCTGTACAGACTTGGTCACAAACTGAACAGTCAGTTGTATAGACTTGCACAAACCAAAGTCTGTACAGACTTGAAAAAAAAACCAATGTATAGACTTAGTGAGCGCCTAGAGGATGTACAGACTTAGTGACTGTACAGACTTGGAAGGCTCAGCGAAGGATGTACATACTTCAACGAAGAGATGCACGATGTACAGACATCATTCAAAGGCCAGTGTGAAGACATCACGATGTATATACTTTCCAAGTGAAAGGTTGTACATACTTGAGCACAGAAGCTATGTACTGACTTGATCAAGACAAGGCAGTCGAGTGTATAGACTTCAAGTGAAACGATGGTAAAGCCATCAGTGTATAGACTTCAAGGGAAACGACGGTAAAACTATCGATGTATAGACTTGAAGGGAAACGTAGGTGAAACTTTCAATGTGCAGACTTCGAAGTTGAACAGTTGGATGTATAGATTTGGAAGAACACTGATGAATGTACAGACTTCGAAGTTTAACGAAGGATGTACGGACTTCACCCCGATGTATAGACTTGCAAGCCTGAAGGCCAATGTGTGGACTTGCATAGTAGCCCAATGTATGGACTTGACAAAGCTGAATGAATTACTAAATGAACAATGTATAGACATTGGGTGACACAATGTGCAGACTTCACGATGTGTGGACTTGAGTGTGCGTGCAGGCCAACATACAATGTGAATGTATATACTTAACACAACGATGCAATGTATGGACTTTTCAAATGCAAGCAATGTATAAACTTTCAGTGAATGCATGCTGCAATGTATAGACATGCAAGTTATATGAGAAAACGGCTGTACAGACATTGCTATGCATAAAGACGATTGTATAGACTTGTGAAATCTGGGGGGTCGACCCATCAAGGAAGGGGGTCGACCCATCTAAGTGCACTGATGCAGTATATGCACAGAAGAAGCAATATACACACAGAAGAAGTAATGCACCGATCTTAATTCAAGCACAAAACACTTTATGCACTCTCATGCATTCTCCACAGAATATATCAGTTATATGCATTCAGATTGTTATCATTCAATGTCAAGTTATTAGCAAAACAATATGGTGACTCATTCATGTTGCTATCATTGAAACACCACATTCATCAAAGCACAAGGGGCGCAACATCATCAAAATCACATACACAACAATGTTTAAGCACCGCGCGCCCAAGAGATAGGCGTGCTTCAGTTCGGCTAGGAGAGCTTCGTACTCAACAATGTTGTTGGCAGCAAAAAAGAAGAGCTGATATGCAAGAGGAATCGTCACTCCCTCTAGAGTGAGGAGAATGGCACCTATCCCCCAGCCTTGATAGTTAAGCGCACCATCAAAGTGCAGAGACAAGAAGGGATGATGGGTAAGGACAGTGAGATGCTCATCAGGGAACTCATCCTGAATAGAATCAGTGCAGGGAATGGGTAGATGGGCAAGATGCTCAGCGATGGCATATCCCTTGATTGCCTTCTGAACGACGAAGGTGATGTCAAATTAGGAGAGGAAGCTCTGCCAACGAGCTAACGTACTAGACAGGACAGGATTTTTAAAGAGGTAACAGATGGGATCCATTCTAGAGATCAACTTAACCTGGTGGGCTAGGAAATAATGCTTCAACTTCTTAGCTGCCCAAACCAGCGTAGCATAAGTCTTCTCCATGGAGGTGTATTTTTCTTCTACAGGATTGAACAACCTAGAAAGGTAATAGGCTGTCCTTTCCTTACCTTCGTCATCCACTTGTGCCAGGACAGCTCCTAGGGAGTCCTCAATGACGGAAATGTATAGGATAAGGGGTTTCCGAGGGACAAGAGGCTACAAAACCGGGGGATTGGACAAATAGGCCTTCAAATCTTCATAGGCCTTCTAACATTCTTCGTTCCATTCAAATTTAACCCCGCCTTTAGTAGTTCATAAAATGGATGACACCTCTGAGAATGTTGAGATATAAATCTTCTAATGAACTGCAGATGTCCAATCAATTCTTGAAGTTCCGTGATATTCTTTGGCGGGGCCATATCCATAACGGCCTTGGCTTTATTAAGATCGATTTGAATCCCCCGTTTGCTAACTATGAATCCTAGCAGCTTCCCTAAAGATACTCTGAACACACATTTCTTCGAATTCATCTTAAGCTTGTACTCCCTAGCTGTTTGCAGCACCTTAGCCAGGATCACGGGATGTTCTTCTTTCATCCTCGACTTCACCAGAATATCATCCACGTAGGCCTCCATAGAGACATGCATCATATCGTAGAAGATAGCCATCATCGCCCTCTGGTAGGTGGCGCCCACATTCTTTAAACTGAACGTCATTACCACATAGCAATAAGTGCCCCAAGGCGTGGTGAATGAGGTTTTCTCTTGATCCTCTGGAGTTAGATGGATTTGGTTATCACCTAAATAACCCAAATAATTTTGGAACCGAGCGTGTCGTGTTTATGGCTGTATTTTTTTCTGGGAGTTGACATAGTTACTGGTGTCGTGCAGAGGTGGCAGGGGCATCAGAGACCGCCTTTGAACTTAGACGGTTGAAAGAAGGCGTCCCAGGGTAGGCCCCTAGCCTTTTCACGGGGTGCCACGTGGTGTGGCTTGTCAGAATTTCTTCTCCCTCATCCCCGGAGCTGTCGAATTTGGCTTCGTCAAAAAAAGCTAAAGGGGGTCGGCTCTAGCGAAAACCTGAAAGGGCGGTAGAGCTGATAACGAGAAAATCTTCTTCTTCCTACCAGTCTACACGGCGATCCACCTATTCCTTAGTGGGATATTGGCTTCATCCAGAGCCAGTCCTCAATCCATTTGCATTGCTACGGCGCAAACCCTTCAATCCCCAGTCAACCTTGCATTATTCCTGCTTGGCTGGGCCAACCTTTGGCTACAACGCCTTCGCAGGCCTACCGCCCAGTCTCCAGTTCCAGCTCCCGCCCGCCTCTGACGTACGGGCCAGCTCCACAACCCCAACCCCGTTGCCGCGCTCGCCGGCGGGGCCCTCTACCACAACTGTCTGCCCACCATCAAGCTACTCCACGTTGGCCGCAGTGATGACTGGCGGGCCCAAAGGGGGCATGGGCCGCTAGGTCCTCCGCACCCAGTGGTCCTCCTCCCCGACCACACGCCTTGGGACCCTCTCGTCCCTACCAAATCGGGTCATAGCTGCAAGACATAGCACAAAAATGGTCAATAGGCCAGAAATTCAACACATACAATACAGCAAATCACAAGTATATGAAACGTCAAAATGCAACTACAACAACCATCCTTGAATGAAAGAGCTTCATCCCCAGCTGTGTTGTCCATCAGCACGTCTATGTGAGGCAGCAGTAAATCATCCTTGGGAAATGTCTTATTTAAATCCCTGAAATCGATACAAATTTGAACCTTTCTATCCTTCTTGATGATAGGGACTATATTCGCCACCCACTGAAGATATAAAACAACCCGAATAAATCCGGCCTTATGCAACTTATCATCCTCTTCTTTCATTCTCAAGTCCATGTGGGGGTGGAATCTTCTCAATTTTTTCTTCACGAGGGTTGCCCCTAGCTTTAGTACAAGCCGATGTTCCACTAAGGCGGGGTCAAGACCCAGCATGTCCTCGTATGACCAGGCAAAAGAATCGCTATACTTCCTCAAAACCTTAATCAACTCCTCTAAAAACCTCAGGATGGAGATTAGCAAAACTAATGATAGGCCTGGGATCCTCATCAGTTCCCAAATTAATTTGATTTGTAGGTTCATCCACTATTGATGATGGCTCATCAAACCTCTTCACATCTTGTGCATACAGGTCAGCAGTGTCATCTACATTCCTGTCCTCAAGATCAACTGGGTCCTTTTCATCCACAATT
The DNA here is from genome assembly GCA_022559845.1 of Amorphophallus konjac. Classification (NCBI taxonomy): domain Eukaryota; kingdom Viridiplantae; phylum Streptophyta; class Magnoliopsida; order Alismatales; family Araceae; genus Amorphophallus; species Amorphophallus konjac. Next base: position 207,816,571 of record CM040119.1, read on the forward strand.
TCAAACACACCTAATCCATCGTCGCTCCATGCCCCATCTTGCTCCTCATCCTTGTTAGGGTGCTTGGCCCGGATACAGAGGGGGGGGTGAATGAATCCTTCTACGAATAATGGCCAAATTAAAATAAGGATGCTAGATAAAGACACAGAATAGAACTAATTCGATTCAACTCAAATACAAACACATGGAGCGCGCCTATTCAAGCATCTAGCGGAAACAAATCAGAGAATCAAGCCACTGCTCAAAAGATTTTTTAGGTGGTTCGGTCCTTCAGACCTACATCCACCCCTCACTCCCAACCGGAGTGAGGCTTCACTAGCAAACGCTAGAACCAAGCAGACTCAGTCTGCAAACAGTTGCTGCCACACAACTTGACCAGGGGAACAGCCTCCCCTCTTCCTCCCAACCGGAGGGACACCCAAGTGACTCCCAGCCACTTGGAAACTAGAGGTCGAAGACCTCTCTTCCTCCAGACCAGGAGGGACCACTGGACTTGCAACCACAAGCCCAGAACCGGAGGACAAGCCTCCCTTCCTCTAACCAGAGGGCAACCCACAAGTGACAACCTGTCACTTGCAACCCGGAGATCAGATCTCCCTTCTCTTGAACCAACAGGAGGAACCCGATCCCCAACAGGGCTATCGGAAGAACAAGATAACCAGATGAAAATGGAAGAAAACAAAAACATGAAATGAAAATAACTTCAGCAAACAGAACGCTGAAAAACGAAATGCACAATGTGGCTCCCAACGGAGCTGACTGGCCTGGATCTGATCCACGGTCCAGTGAAGACTGGTCTTCAAGCAGCTTCTTCCTTCTTCTCTACGAGCTCTCTCTCTCTCACACTTTTTCTTCTTCTGTTCTTCTGCTCTTTTTCCTCTTTTTAATCTCCGCTCCTCTATTCTTTTTGGCTTCGATTCTCACTTTTGCTCGACCAGCCTTTGTTCTTTTTATATCAGCAGCCAACAGGAGGATGGGGTACAGAGTGCATGTGCTTCACACGCTTGATCCAGAACCTTCCTGCCACGTGCCCCTTTCGTATTTGTTCCTTCAGTATCGGATCATGTGCACCCAGACACCGATGAATGTTCTTCCTCGGACCTGCAAAGAGATAAGAATCATTAACCTTGAGTGCCACAAGAACTAGAACTGCATGAGGTAAGTGGACACGACAAGAGGTGCACTAAACAGAGAACGACACGAGATACAGTGGTGACACAATGAACACTACTAAGAGAACGACACGAGGTAGAAAGAAAACAACACGAAGTAGAAGGAGAACAGCACAAAGTAGAAAAAGGATGACATGAAGTAGACAAGATTACTACAGTACGAGATAGGGAGAGCATGACACAAGGTCAGATGAAAAAACAGCACGAAGTAAAACGAGAACGACACGAAGTGTCACTGTAACAACAAACACTACGAAGTTACGAATACAAAAGCAACACGAAATCACGAATACAAAAACAACACGAAGACACGAAGAAAAAAACAACACGGAGACACGAAAACAAAAACAACATGAAGACACGAAGATAAAAACAGAAACCGGCACGAGTTAAAAACAACATGAAGATGAAACAGTAACCGACACGAGTTGAAAACAACACGAAGACAAAACACAAGAATTGACACGAGGTGAAGTCACAAAGCGACAAAGTCACGAGGTCTAGCAACCATGACACGAAGTCATGAGTTAGACATGTCTTCAATAACACGAGAAGAAATAGTGGAAGCAGAGGAACAACACGAGGAACTACAGTAACTGACACGAAGACACAGGAGCAAAACATAGAAGACTGACTCGAGATGAGCAACTAAGTGCTAACGACACGAGGTCAAACAGAACACATTTTAAAACAACACGAGGTACGAGAGGACGACACGGCGTAATGAAAACACAAACAGTACTAAGACGAAAACGACACGAAGACAATCAGTACAACACGAGGTGTTATACACAAACAAGACGAAGTGCCAACCAACACGAATACAGTCCCTGAAAAATACCTGAGTGAAATGAAGGTGTATTCTTCATAGAAAAAATATTTTTGAACACCACTAAGACTTATAGTGTTGTCATCATCAAAACATGTAAGGATTCAACAGGACTCAACAATCTCCTCCTTTTTGATGGATGGCAACACTATGAGTCTTGAGTCTTTGCAGAGAGAGAAAAGCACTAAATAGCCATTCTCAATGAAAAACAAACATTAAACATTCTCAACGAGCTAGCAAAAGCATGATTTCTTCAAGGCTGAAATAGCCATTCTCAATGAATAACAAACATTAAACATTTTCAACGAGCTAGCAAAGGCCTGATTTCTTCAAGGCTGAAATAGCCATTCTCAATATATAACAAACATTAAACATTTTCAACGAGCTAGCAAAGGCCTGATTTCTCCCCCTTTGACATCATCAAAAAGAATGAAACAATAAGAATGCAACAATGCAAATGATATGAGTTTTAATTAATAAGTCCAAGAGTGTGAGAGAGAAAGCCTCAAAATGGGCAACAAGATACAGAGCATAGTCTTTTCAAGAAAAGTATCTGGCTTGTCTGCTAGAAGGGCCACGCGGCCTGCCATGAGGTGGTCTCCCCCTTTGAGAAGCAGAAGTATATTCTTGAGGTGGAGTTCTGCTAGAGGAAGCTTGACCAGGTGCTGAACCCAAGGTAGACTGAAATTCCTTTAGGTCATTTGACAGTTCAGCAAGCCAATACACCACTACGCTTCTGACATGTCCCACTTCAGAAATGATGTCGTCTTGGCGAATATTGACAGTTTCATATCTGTCAGTCAGAATTGTCATTTCTGTTAAAAAGGCGGCCAATTTATCATAGACCTGCTGAATACCTGGACCTAGGGCACTGGATGACTTCTTCAAAACTTCTAAAGATGTTCTGATCTCATAGCAGTGATCTATAATGTTGGTAGACATTTTGAAGGAGGAAATTTGAACATCTTGCAACTCACTCAGTGCTTTAGCTATCTTTGAACACACCTCCTGCAAACCTTGCATCAGGGATCTGTTGGCATCATCTGAAGCCTTTTTGTTGAGAAGGAATCATTTCCATTCAGTGAGGAGAGATATCTCGAGCTTCAGTAGCCTGGAATGTACCTGATTTATGTTGAGGGTGACATGTGTGAGCAGGTCATCTAATTTCTTATCTTGTTTCTGCATCTGCTGAGTCAGGTTTATAAGAAGTTCTTCAATGTTGGGCGCCCGAGCAGATTCAATGTTGGGCGCCTGTGCAGATAGAAGTCTAGGTGGACCTAGAGGTGTACCAAAAAATTCACTGCCAGGTACAGTTCTCTCAGCTGCTTCCTCTTGTACTGGCATTTGACTACTCTCAGCTGGGACCTGATCTTCATCTTCAGCTTGAGTTTCTTTCTGAGGAATTACACCTTCAGGTGCCTCTTCTTCACTTGAAGATTCTGAATCTAGTTCTATGACAGGAACCTTTTCTTGACTGCTATCCCCTCTATCTTCCATGAGTTCCTGATCTGCAGGGCTGTCAACAGATGCCTGTTCAAGACTTTCAGATGCAACCAAGTTGGTAGCCTCTTCCAAGCTTCTCTCTATAGTTTCTCTAAAAATTACATTAACAAAAATAGCAAGTTCTTGATCAGTACTGTCTTGCTCTTTAGCTGGCTGTTCCTCAGGCACTATTACCTCTTCAGATGTCTTCCCAAAAGAATCAAATAGACCATCAATATTTGCATCTAGATCAGTCTGAATGCTTTCGTCAGACAACCTAATTTCCTCATATGCAACCTCGACTAGCCTCTGAAAGGAAAAAGGTACTTCGGTGGGTGCAGCTGGCAAAATAGACTTTGGTTGTTCAGCTGGTGTTTCCTGTTGAGCAATCTCAGAAACTAATTGCACACCAGTTTGGGCTAAGTCTTGAAACTGTTCCAAATGCTCCCCCTGAGTATGTGATTCCCTGACCTTTTGGGCCTTAACTTGCCCCACCATAGAAGAGCCCTCTAAGCCCAAAAACACTGAAACAAAATTCATATTAAATATGTTTCGGGCTTTAACTTCAGATGCGGCCTCTCCATCCAAGCAAATCTCTGAATGCTTGAAGATGTCTGTCAGATGGGCGGCATAGGGAAGGTGTCTCTTGGATCCAATGCATCCCTTCATGACAGTAAAAATGATCTCTGGCAGACATATCTTTACATTTTGAATCAGACAAAACAGTAGAAATCTCTGTGTGTCTGTAATTCTTCCTCTAGCCCCAGTCTGTGGGGTGATAATGGAAGCAATGACGTTCTGAAGGAGCTTGTGAAGAGGAGGAAATGACGATGTCTGATAAGCTTTTAGCTTCAACTGCCCCTTATCATGAATATTACTGGGTTTACCAGTAATGACTGAGAAAGCTTCATGGAGACTGTATCGAAAGCTTCCCTCTACCTCCCCTTTATCTGGAACACCGAGGGCTTTGTGAAGGGTGTCACATGTAACAGTTATCTCGACCCCTTTAACAGATGATAACAAGGCACGGTGATTTTCTAAGAAATTATTGTAAAATTCCATTACCGGCCTAGGGTAATAGACACGGTGATTTTCTAAGAAATTTCTCCACTCCTGAAACTCAAAGATTTTCAATAGTTCTGGAAACTTCGAGACCATGGTTTCATCTCCGAAATCTATTATTCTAGGAGGAATGATTTTCCCACTTTCTAAGAACACGGTAGACTGAGAAATCCTGGTACCTTGTTCTGAAGATACTTCCGCAGCAGGTTCTGGCTCAAGACATCTCTATTGCTTAGATGAAGGCTCTTCAACTATTTCTTTTCCCTTCCTCTTCCTTTCACCAGGAGCTGCTGACCTTTGCTGATCCATCTGCCGTAACTTCTAGAGTATCAACTCTCTCTTGCAGGCTGCTATTGGAAGTGAAGCTAGACCCAAGAGAGGAAGAGACCTCTGTGGGGAAAGAAAGTGAGCGGGAAGAGATGGAGATGAGTTTGAAGAAAAACGCTCAAGGTGGAGCGGCACGAGGATGAATAGGAAGCGGCAAGGGGAAATGAGGGTTTGAGGTTGAAGGCGTGTAAAACAAGAAGGGTTTTGCCGTGTTGCTTTTTACTCTTATCAAACTTTTTCTGGAAATACCCAAATTACACTTAGTCATGATGTAACGCAGCTACTGCCTGTTAAAGTTAGCCCTTCAATATGTGGACGGGTTATATTCTTCCAAATTCCAAGGTCAGTTAACTCAAGATATTAAATCAGCATAATTACAAAATTAGCTATTAAAGTTGCTTAAACTAGAGAGAGTCACGATTAAATTGCTCCTTATGTTTGTCAAGCAATGAAATAACACATCGATGTCAAGCAGATTTCATTTCTTCATTTAATGGACAAGAGAAGGCATACAGGGTCAACCAATTTGTTGAGCACAAGGTAGAATAGTCCGTTTTTACACAAGGAGACATGTTTATCAGACACCAGAAACCCTGGTTACTCTGGACGGACTACCTTTATGCCAATCAAAGCCAATGAAATTTTCTTTGAGGACTTTTCCCTTTTTTTTTATTTTAACATTTCTACACAGAGATAGCTAATTGTATCATGACAGAAACTCTGGACTTCTCTGATCTAGAGTGTCTATTTCTCCACAAAAGCCATTGCTCTACCACAAATAATGGCGTATTCCCTGGTAGCACTTCTCATGATTTTAGACAAAAGACAGATATCTTACTTAACACAATTTTTTATCTCAGAGCTCTCTCCACATAAGTTTCAGTTAAGTCGAGATCCTCAACAAGTTTTACTCATTTAATAGGAAGTTTTATAATATGTTGACCAACACTTGAGAGGATAACTTAGAAGGATCAATGACCAAATATAACCCCCAAACATTGAAGTTCTTTATTAACAGGTGTAAGTTGTTACACTAGATATTGGGTGGTTTAAGGTATACAGAACACATCTGATAAGAGCAAGAAGACTGAAAACACAATTTCTTTGAGAGAATATCTGAACCAAGAGTGATAGGAGAGAGATAAGAAGGTGGCTGAACGAATAGAGAGAGATGAGATGAGATGAGCAGCACTCCTATCAGCAAGCCAACAAGTGAGAGATCACTCAAGACATTAGGCACTAAGGACACATCCAAATATAGTATTCTTGAAGAAGTTCTGTCTCACATCCAGAGAAGCTCTTGGGCAACAAAACGCAACCTCATGAGATGACAGATCTAAACACCACATAAACTGCATCGGCTGACACAATTCCTCAGAAACCAAATGGCCTGTCAAGCTCCTTTTCAGCCCAGTCAAGGACATCTCACACACGACTCTTGGAGGTATTAATTAATTATTGAATGCAGTGTTTGCCATGAAAATTAAACATGTGAGTTTGAGTTATGCACAAACAGGCTCCCCTGATCATCAGAATGACTCATGGTACTAGGCGGAGCATTTGGTCTGAAAGACCACCTCACACATAGTAAGGACCTCCGGACAGATTTCCCTGCCTTTGGTAGCTTACCATTTGATATACCATAGAGGTCATGAATAACAGGGTAAACTCAACAGTCCTATAAGCAATTCAGATTTTTATGAATTATGCAACATACAGTTTTCAACTAGCATTCACATTCAATTCAGATTTTCAAAATTTTCAGAGTGCATGTTCAGAAAATAATGCAACTTGCAGATGATGAATGAATATGCAAGAACAGATTCAATATGCATGCACTAGATGAAACTAAGAGCAGGATAAGCAAGAATACATCGAACCAGATATGCAATAGGTTTCAAAATGGGACATGCAGAGAGATTACCTGAACAGTGTGAGAATGGGGTTTTCATTCTTGAGTGCCTTGGATCATTACCCCTTTTATTCCAGTCCCAAGGCACACCTGCAAAACAAGGTTTATTTTGCACAAACAGGTACCCAAGAAGTCTTGGGTCCTAACATGACATTATTATTTTTAGCAGGTTTTCTCAGCACATTTCCAGGAGTAGTTTTCAGATCTGATTTATGCACATTCTTATTAGCATGAATTCTATGTGCATACACATGAGATTTTCTGTTAACAGGGTAAAATTTCTGTTTACCAAAACTGGTTTGATTTTGATATCCTGCCAGCCAACAGGTTGCAGCCCTGTGACCTGGCTTCCCACAATGATGACATGAAGGTTTTGCAAATTGTCTTACAGGGAATTTAGCATGTTTGAGATTCACATTTCTACCCTGAATATGCCAACAGTCCTTGACTGTATGGCCATGCTTTCTACAGTGAGAGCAAATGAGAGAATTTCTTCTAAAGGAACCTGACCAGCATTCAGAGGCCCTGTGACCCATTTTGTTGCAGTTGAAACAAATGATATGCTGGCTCATTGAAACAGATTTGTTTTTATTAAAAACATGTTGGTTTGTAGGGAATTTAGCATGATATGAATAAAAGGTTTTCTTACCACTAGCAAACCAGCAATGAGCAATAGAGTGTCCTAATTTGCCACAATTAGAGCATGTGACATTTCTTTTTTGAGGTGATGGATTTTTACCATAAGATCTCCTAGCATTCTTATCATCCTTCTCCATCAACTTACACTCATGCATCAGATGTCCAACTTTATGACAGTAGTGACAGATATTCTTCCTTTTAGATGCATGTGAGTGTGTGTGAGGACTGTGATCAGCAAATGCTGATGGACCCTTTTTATTTATTTTCTGATTTTCAGTCCTTTTCTGATTTTTATCTTGTTTTCCTGTTTTCTTAGCCTTGTACTGAATTGGAAATGAAGTGGAAGGCTTTTCTTGTTCAGAAGATTTAATGAAAACAGTTTTTAGCTTGGATTCATCAACCTTTTTCAACTTTTCAGTTTGGTTCTGATTCTTCTGAACATTTGGTTGTTTATTTTCTGAGGTTGTGGCTATATCAGAAACTTTGATAAAGGATGTCGTCAGCTTGTTTTCAAAAACCTTTTTATTGACATTGTTGTAGCCCAACCCTTCCTTTTGAGTATTGACCTTAATTCCTAACAACCTGTCCAGATTTTCTTGACCACTCACAAACTTTGACAATGAGTTTTTCAGATCCTGAATTTCATTATCAAGAGATGCAATGTGTATTTCATAACTAGCGATCTCTTGTTCACTACAATTGACAGTTTCATTCAAAACCTTATTAGCTGTTTTGTATTCTTCAATTTCCTTTCTCAGTTCATCTACTTCATCAGTTTCGTTTGTACAGATGACTTTTCCTTTCTCCAATGTGAGAAGTCTTTCAGACATGGCACTGTTTAACAATTTTAATTTTTCAACTTCTTCTTTAAGCTTATCATTTTGAATTAACTCATTTATTAGAAGCTGATCTTCTGAGTCAACCATGTTTTCTCTCATAGCTTCAAACTCCCTCAATTCCTTTTGTTGTTTTTCAAAATCTTTCTGTAGTTCTATGTTTACAGATTTTATGGCATTAAAATTTTCAATCAGCAAATCATTCTCTCGTTTAAGTTTCTCTAATGGTTCTTCATTTTCTTTAGAGAACTTTCTGAGAGAGTCATTCTCATTTTTCAGCTTGCTTAAGTCAGATTTAACGCGTTCAAATTCTTTCAGCATTAGATTATCAGACATACTAGCATTTTTCAGTTCAGCATAATTTCTACAAGGAAAGCTTGAACTATCTAACCCAGTACCCTTCTTCAATTTTTTATACTGTTTTCTTAACAGTTCATGAGATTCAAATAATTTAGCATAAGCATTCTCCCAATCTTCTAGAGAGAAGTTCTCGAAGAGATTTACCTCATCATCATCTTCTTCAGTTTGATTGCTGCCTTGATCGCTTCTGTTGGCCATCATGCAGCCTGTTTGATTTCCTTTCCCGTTTCTCTTCACCATTTCCAACATATCCCTTGCAGATCTGCAATCAAGGAAACATGAGTGAAAAGCTTTGTCAGTGGCTGCTTTCATCAGATTTATAGCTGTCTGATTCTCCTCATACATTGATTCGTGACTGTCAGTCCATTTGGACCTTTTCTTTGGTAGTTCATGAGGACCATGTGAAATCACTTTCCACAGGTCTGGGTCAACGGATTTAACATAAGCACGTAAAGCACTGTGCCACTGGTTGAAATCAAAACCACTGAAGACAGGTGGACAAGCCATTGAAGCAAATAGCAGATATATTCAATGCAACAGGAATATTGATGCACTAAAGGCAAATAAGCACCTAAGACCGCAAGAACGAATCTGCAGGTCGCTGGACCTTATATGCAGACACCCGCTCTGATACCAACTGTTAGGGTGCTTGGCCCGGATACAGAGAGGGGGTGAATGAATCCTTCTACGAATAATGGCCAAATTAAAATAAGGATGCTAGATAAAGACACAGAATAGAACTAATTCGATTCAACTCAAATACAAACACATGGAGCGCGCCTATTCAAGCATCTAGCGGAAACAAATCAAACAATCAAGCCACTGCTCAAAAGATTTTTTAGGTGGTTCGGTCCTTCAGACCTACATCCACCCCTCACTCCCAACCGGAGTGAGGCTTCACTAGCAAACGCTAGAACCAAGCAGACTCAGTCTGCAAACAGTTGCTGCCACACAGCTTGACCAGGGGAACAGCCTCCCCTCTTCCTCCCAACCGGAGGGACACCCAAGTGACTCCCAGCCACTTCGAAACTAGAGGTCGAAGACCTCTCTTCCTCCAGACCAGGAGGGACCACTGGACTTGCAACCACAAGCCCAGAACCGGAGGACAAGCCTCCCTTCCTCTAACCAGAGGGCAACCCACAAGTGACAACCTGTCACTTGCAACCCGGAGATCAGATCTCCCTTCTCTTGAACCAACAGGAGGAACCCGATCCCCAACAGGGCTATCGGAAGAATAAGATAACCAGATGAAAATGGAAGAAAACAAAAACACGAAATGAAAATAACTTCAGCAAACAGAACGCTGAAAAATGAAATGCACAATGTGGCTCCCAACGGAGCTGACTGGCCTGGATCTGATCCACGGTCCAGTGAAGACAGGTCTTCAAGCAGCTTCTTCCTTCTTCTCTACGAGCTCTCTCTCTCTCACACTTTTTCTTCTTCTGTTCTTCTGTTCTTTTTCCTCTTTTTAATCTCTGCTCCTCTATTCTTTTTGGCTTCGATGCTCACTTTTGCTCGACCAGCCTTTGTTCTTTTTATATCAGCAGCCAGCAGGAGGATGGGGTACAGAGTGCGTGTGCTTCACACGCTTGATCCAGAACCTTCCTGCCACGTGCCCCTTTCGTATTTGTTCCTTCAGTATCGGATCATGTGCACCCAGACACCGATGAATGTTCTTCCTCGGACCTGCAAAGAGATAAGAATCATTAACCTTGAGTGCCACAAGAACTAGAACTGCATGAGGTAAGTGGACACGACAAGAGGTGCACTAAACAGAGAACGCCACGAGATACAGTGGTGACACAATGAACACTACTAAGAGAACGACACGAGGTAGAAAGAAAACAACACGAAGTAGAAGGAGAATAGCACAAAGTAGAAAAAGGACGACACGAAGTAGACAAGATTACTACAGTACGAGATAGGGAGAGCATGACACAAGGTCAGATGAAAAAATAGCACGAAGTAAAATGAGAACGATACGAAGTGTCACTGTAACAACAAACACTACGAAGTTACGAATACAAAAGTAACACGAAATCACGAATACAAAAACAACACGAAGACACGAAGACAAAAACAACACGGAGACACGAAAACAAAAACAACATGAAGACACGAAGATAAAAATAGAAACTGGCACGAGTTAAAAACAACACGAAGATGAAACAGTAACCGACACGAGTTGAAAACAACACGAAGACGAAACACAAGAATTGACACGAGGTGAAGTCACAAAGCGACAAAGTCACGAGGTCTAGCAACCATGACACGAAGTCATGAGTTAGACATGTCTTCAACAACACGAGAAGAAATAGTGGAAGCAGAGGAACAACACGAGGAACTATAGTAACTGACACGAAGACACAGGAGCAAAACATAGAAGACTGACTCGAGATGAGCAACTAAGTGCTAACGACACGAGGTCAAACAGAACACATTTTAAAACAACACGAGGTACGAGAGGATGACACGACGTAATGAAAACACAAACAGTACTAAAACGAAAACGACACGAAGACAATCAGTACAACACGAGGTGTTATACACAAACAAGACGAAGTGCCAACCAACACGAATATAGTCCCTGAAAAATACCTGAAGTGAAATGAAGGTTTATTCTTCATAGAAAAAATATTCTTTGTTCACTTTCACAGAAAAATATTTTTGAACACCACTAAGACTTATAGTGTTGTCATCATCAAAACATGTAAGGATTTAACAAGACTCAACAATCCTCTTCTAACACAATCGTCATCTTAAAAAATTCCGGACACTTAAGGAGGGCATGGCAACGCTGAGCTAAATCTTTCAAGAACCTATCAGTTATGTATTTAGAATGGTGCGTCATTGGGCGCGCGCCTCAGGCGCTGAGAAAGGGTTGGACACACCAGAACAAGACCCTTCTTCTCTAGACTCGACAGACCCTACTTCTAACATAGGAAAGAGAAGATCGAATGAAAGGGAAGCAGGGGCCTCATGCCCCTGGGAGGAGGACGGACCAAGCATAGCGTAATCTTCAACTGAAATTTTTGTTTTAAAATTGAAGTTTTTTTTTGGGAGATCAGCAGAGATCATGCAACAGGATGGAGAGGAGGGAGGAGGAAGCATAAGAGGATATATGGAAGGACATAAAAGATCTAGGAGGGGATCAGAAGAGGAGAAGAAAGGAGTGGACAGATAAATGGACGGACAATGCCCACAATCACAAACCTTGACGATGAGAAAATCGGTTGGAATTTCAAACAACAATGGATTGATCAAAATAGGAGGTGAGCGTGGCACAAAATCTAGCTCTCGTAGAAATGAGAACAGACGGGAAGGAGACCAAGTGAAAATGATGGATGAGATCCCCTCTTCCCACGGACAGTGAGTTGGCTTTCCGAGCGTGTATTCTACGAGCCCCACCTCCGGGTTTCTTGGGCAGTCTTCTTCATAAAACATGCTGGCAAAAGCTTCACAAAAATCATCCATATCATCGACGGGCCCATTAGGCAGCAGTGGTGGGCCAGAAATTGTGCAAGCGGCATCTTCTTTTTCGACCTGGCTTGGCGGGGCCTTCATGGTGCCTGGTTGCAACGGGCCCCTTACAAAATGCTGGCGATAATCCTAGGTTAATGACAGTGCATCTTCCAAGATTGATAGTGGCGACTCTCGGTAACCGAGGCCTCTTTTACTCATCTTCCTGCCCCTTGGGACGGGCTTGGTCCGCCCCTGCAATTGAGCACCATGACCTCTTCCTGGTTGATAGCCTAATTTCAGTATAATGTTCCAGCCTTTGTGGTCCCTTATCTTGGGCTTCATCCTGACATTCATCTGCGCGACGGCTGGCTTGCGTTGTGCGTAGGCCCATGGAAATTTGAGATCTAGCACAGAGATAACAGGCCTATTGCTGGGCCATAGTGTTGGCAAGATCTTGTCAGAGATGGCTTCAACAGACTGGACCGTGGAAATGCTCTTGACCTTCACCACCCGCCCCTGAAATGGGAATTTGAGGCACTGGTGGGCGGTAGATGGTACATCACTAAGGTTGTCGATCCACGGGCAACCCAAGATGGCCTTGAACATCGGGTCGATGTCTAGTACATAAAACTCAATAGGCATAGTCAATGGCCCGAGCTCAGCTTGAATGGTGATCACCCCATGGCACGCCCTTCTCGAATAATCATAAGATGCTATAGCGGTTGGAGTGGGTCTCAGCAAATCTTCTAAAATATTGCAGGCTCGCAAGGTGCTTAGTGGACAAATATTAATGGAGGCCCCAGTGTCAACCAAAGCCACATCGATGCTTACTTTATTCAGAGTGATAGAAATGCAAAGCGGCATCTGGCGACCCTCGAGAGGTGCTAGCTCAATTTCAGCAGATGTAATAGTCGACCCTTTGGAAATTGTAGCCAGAGCAGATGGTAGACTATCAACAGCCATGTCTTCATTCACCAGGACCTTCTGGAGAAAGTCCCGTAGAGCATCTTGATGGAGTTTGGACCATTTGATCAACTCCAAAACTAAGATCTTGGTCGACATCTGATCCAAGTGATGTAGTAAATCATACTGCGTACTGGGCAATGGATCTGCCTCCTCTTGGTCAGCAGCCTGCTGTGGAAATTGGGGGTTGGGTGCAGACTATTGTGTCTCCTCTAGATTTAATGTCTAGTTTTGATGCTGGCAACAGTATGATTGGCCTTATTCTTTGACACTAGCAACACTGTGATGATTTGTAGTTTCTACTTAAGTCAGAATAAGTTCCTATTCATTATAAGGTCGACGCATACTCATCTCAGGTCAATGCATTCTCATACATTGAGTAGAGTCAGGTTGGTGCATATATTCACTCCAGTTCAGAAGGTTAGTACATATGCAGAAGTATTGCATTAACAGGTCGATGCATGTTTACAGTCTGGTCTAGAAGGTCGATGCACATATGCATTAGAAGGTTGATGCACATATGCATTTTGCATTAGAAGGTCGATGCACATATGCATGTTGCATTATAAGGTCATTGCACATATGCATTTTGGTCTAGATGGTCGATGTGATTGAAGAAGTCTTGCACTACCAGGTCGATGCACATTGTATATGAGTCGATGTTACCATGATCTGTATGATAGAAGTTAGTTCATCAGGTCGATGCATACCATTGGCTAGTCGATGCTAGTGAGCCAGCGATTGCTGCATAAGGTTGGTGCAATAATGGTTATCATTCTTAAGGTCGGTGCACCTTGTGCACCTGCTGTAAAATAAGGTCTACTTGTGTGATACACAGGTCGGTGCATCCTCATGAGATTCTATCCTCATTCATTTGATTCATATCAGGTATACATGTGGTATACATAGGTCGATGCATCTGTAGTCATTCTACTGCATTCGTGCAGAGGTCTAATCACACAGGTCGGTGCATTGTGTGTATGCATCGAGGCATATGCATTATCATATATTCTTTTAATCTGGATGTCTGACTCTTATGAAATTGGCTAAGTCTGCATTCTCTTAAGCACTTATGATGATAAAGTGTTTGATGAAATGTTTTATATCTTGTTGACAGGAACATCAATATGACAGCATCAAACAACTTAAGGAAACTGATTGAACATCTGAAGTGCAGAGAGAGTTAGAGACTTAAGTGGTCACATGGTTTGAAAATTCATTGTCTGGCACGTGATCCAAGACACACATTCCAAAAGAATGTTTCACCATGTGGACTTACTTTCTCTTCTAATCTGACACGTGGACATTAGATTTGTTTATTCTCCTGAAAAGCCATTGGCAGGAATGTTTCCTCAACGCGCCAGATTGGAATCTTGCAGGACCACAAGATTCAGTTCGCTACTATAAAAAGGGATCTCTCGTTCGAAAAAAAAACACAGAGACATGAAGGGAGGGCAATAAAAGAAAAGGGCAAGAGAGTAGAAAAATACACAGAGCATGAGAGTTCATCAGAAGAGTCTGAGAAGTGTTTGAGAGAAAAGAGCTTGTTGCAGAAGAGAGAAAAAGAGAGAAAATAGAGCATCAGAAGCTAAGAAGAAGTTTGAGAGAAAGTAGAGAGAGTGAAGAAGCTATGTTGATCTTGACTCCTAGATCAGATCCAGAGTTGTATGCTCGAGTGAGAGCTACATTTGTCCTTTTGCCCTTTTTATTTTCATCACGTTTTCCTTCAATTGTAAGCTGTGTAATCAGTAGAGCAAGCTATGTTGCTCAGCGGTGAGGATTCAATCCTCGGACAGCAAGCTGTGAAGCTCAGCTGTGAGGACGTGTTCCTCAGGTTTACCAAGCTGTGAAGCTCAACTGTCTGGAATTATTTTCCAAAGCTGTGAATCAGCGGTCTATAGGGATTTCATCCCTAAAGCTGTGGATCCGCAGATTTGCAAGCTGTTTGTTAGCGGAAGCCTTACTCAATTAAGTAAGGGGTGGACGTAGATCTCAAGCTTGAGATCGAACCACCTTAAAATTGTTGTTCCTTGTGTGTGATTGATCATATCTTCATTCTTGCGATTAGATGCATGTCTAGGATCGTTCACTGCAAACATTGACGTTTATAATATTTTCATTTGCTGCTTATGCTTGAGTTATCATTCACTGTGGTATATTAAAAGGATTAGTGGGAAGGATAGGTTACGCCTATCTGGAGAACTAACTCTTGTGTGAGGAGATCTTTGATCAAACCTCTGCCAAGTACTGAACCTGGTTGATTGACTTTTGCAATTGTGTGAATTGGCTTATATTTGTCTTGATCTGATCTATAGTTACTTCATCTATATTCTATGGAGTTCTTCGTGGCTGATAGTTATTTCTTAATAGATCTCCTAACTGTAGTATCAGATCATCAAAAATTCGCTCACAATAATCCGTATTATTCCGTAATCTTTAATTTCTACTGTGTGCCAAAAATTGGGGTTGATCTATTCACCCCCCCCCCTCTAGATCACCGGTTCATCCATTCCCTCATCACGTGGTATCAGAGCCTAACTCTCCTTAAGGGCTTAACATCCCAGAGAGATTTAGAAAATGAATGCTAGAGGTCTTACTGCTGAGGGTCATTCCACAAGTAAGCCACCATTCTTTGATGGAACTAACTACGCTTACTGGAAGAATTGTATACATGTGTTCTTGCGTGCCAAAGACTATGAAATCTGGAAGGTTGTCAGCCGAGGTCCATTCGAGCTTCCTGAAGATGAAGATGTATAGACTCGGGAGCAGATTAGAAGGTCAACCTTGAATTGGAGCGATGTCAACGCTATGCAGTGTACGCTACATCCCACAGAGTTCTCCATAGTGTCCTCCTGTTCCACAGTGAAGGAAATGTGGGACAAATTAGAGGTAATATATGAGGGAACATCTCAGGTACGTGAAACAAAAGCTAACATGTTATTATCTGAGTATGAAGCATTTAGGATGAAATCTAATGAAACTATCTCTGAGATGTATGCCAGGTTGATGGTACTCACTAACAATTTAAGGAGCTTAGGAAATGTATACAATGTGTACGAGCTAGTCAGGAAGATCCTTCGATCTCTAACATCGATCTGGCATACGAAGGCAACTGTAATGGAGGAGTCTAGGAATTTGGCAACTACAAAAGTTGATGAACTCGTCGGTTCCCTTATGACATACAAATTGAATCTCAAGAGGGTCGATGAGTCTGAAAAGAAGAAAAAGCCCCTGGCACTCAAGGTAAGCTCCAACAACAAAGGGTCATCCAATGAACATAGCTTCTCCAGTTCTAAAGATGACTCCGGTGAGTTTGCAATGCTGACCCGAAAGTTTAAGAAATTTTTAAAGAAAGAAGGTAAGGGTTTCAGAAGAAAATATTACTCAGGGAAGAGGCAGTCAAAATATAAATCTGATACTACCAAAATGCTTGATGGAATTGTGTGTTATAATTGTAGGAAAGCAGGGCACCGAAAGGCAGACTGTCCTGAGCTACAGAAGGAGAAACAGCCCAGGTGGAAGAACAAGAAAGGAAAAGCCATGGTAAGTACTTGGAGCGATGAAGAGGAGGATAGTCAGAGCAGCTCATCTGACAGTGAAGAAAAAGATAAACTGTGCCTGATGGACAAGAGAGAGGATGAATAAAAGGAAGACGATGAGGTAAATTCCCCGTTTGAAAACTATACTCATAGTGATTGGGAAGAAGCCTATGCTGAAATTCTAGATAAGTATGATGATGTCCGTAGGGAGAATAGGCATTTAAAAAGGAAAATAAATTCTCTTGTCAATGACAATACTTTGAATGATAAGATTACATGCCTAGAAACTGAGAACAATACTTTAAAAAACTCCCTTGTTGAAATAGAATAATTTAGAGCTGTCTTGAATGATTTGAAATGTGAAAATGAAAACTAGAAATACACCATTGATGAATTGAAAATCAGAATGTACAAATTTGAAATAGAATGTTGCGCCCCTGTGGTCATCTAAGTCATTATGTGGTCATTTGGGTCATTCGACATCATCCTGTGGTCATTTGAGTTATTTGATATTCTTGGTTTTGATAATGGCTAAACACTATAAGTCATTGTTATTTTCCACTCTCATGTGACTGGCATACGTGATGCTTTGTTCATGACAGGTAAGCCAATAAATGGACAAGGAATGGAGTGGATATGGCAAATGTGAAAGCTCAATGATTGCTAAAGGACTCAAGCGACGGAGCTAAAGGGGTTAATGGACTGACCCGGCATAACCCGGGGTCTACCCAGCTGGCGGTCGACCGCCAGCCCAGGGGCGGTCGACCGCCGCTGCCAGCAACTCCCTGTCTGCACGATTCTCAGTGGCGGTCGACCGCCAGCCCAATAGCGGTCGACCGGAAATTCCAGAGATCAAATTTCTACAGGGTTTCTCAGTAGCGGTCGACCGCCAGCTTCCACAGGTCGACCGCTAGTCCCGAGCCAACAAATGTTGACTTTATTTTCCACTTCAAGAAGAGCCCCTTTCCTTGTATTTTTTTAACCCCAAAGTCACCCAATCCCCCATGGATTGTGGATCTGATCTGGGAGATGTCCAAGGACCATTCAAAGTCTATAAAACCAATACAAGAGAGTTAGAAACCCTAATGCTTCAATTGGAACAAGAGAGATCAAGGAGGCTAGAGGTGGTGATTCGCGGGTACTGTAGCACCTCTGTCAACAGTGCTTCGGGCTGGAGTTCTTCATCCATTCCAAGGTGTTTCAAGCTCATATCAAAGCAAGCAATCTCCAACGAAGTGTAGAAGCAAGCAAGGCTATCAAGGTGATCCAAGGAAGCTGATTTCACAAGGTTTTCAAGGGACATCAAATCTGCATCCTTTATCTTCTTCGTCAACTCAAGGTGATCCAAGGAAGATCATTTCACAAGGAAGAAGATATCATTGAAGAATCAGATTCAAGCTCCAGCAATCTCAGATAAGATCTTTTCTCTTTGAACATATTCTATATCGTGTTTGAGTGTTTTCATATTTGTTCTCTTTCCATTTCATTCAAGCATTTAAAACTGAAGATCGTCCCTACTAGTGGTTAGTAGGAAGGCAATCAGAAGTTGTCCGATCTGCGGTGTTGACGTCCCTACCGGTGGTTAGTAGGAAGTCAATCGGAGGTCTTTCCGATTTACGATTCAGTGCGTTGCACTAGTGGAGCCTCACCGGATTTGGTGAGGGGTGGACGTAGGACTGAGGATTAAGTCTGAACCACCTTAAAATCTCGTGTGTTGTGGTTTGCTTGTGCGATTACTTTGTGTTAGATGCATGCTTAGGTTCAATCTCTATATTGCATAATCATCATGCTAAGCAAATCGTTGTGTCCTTCGTTAAGCTAGCTATATTCCGCTGCTATTATCATTATCTAGTTTTAAAGAGGGGTGTTCTGCGAAAAGAGGGGCAGATCTATTCACCCTCCCTCTAGATCCGCTATCTACTACTCAACAGTAGAAACAAAAATTATAAATGAAAAATATGATGTTGTAAATGGTGTTAATGAGGAATTGAAGAAAATAATTAAAAAGTTGGAAAAACAAAATAAGGATAAACAAACCTCCCTTGAAGGCATGACTCAAGGGACAGAAAATCTGAATGGTATACTGGGAACAAAAATTAATTTTAGGAAAGAAGGATTGGGTTTTAATCCAATAGGCAAAAGAGTTTTGAAGTTAAGACCATTTCATTTGTTGTCGAAAAAGGAAAAGAAAAATTCAATCCTTTGATAAAAATGAATTGTGAAGTAAAATGCAATGGAAAATCTGTAAAAATTAATAAATAAAACAAGCTCAGTGCCAAGGACAAGGGCAAAGAGAAAGTGGACATGCCTAGTGGATCCACCACTCACACCTCTGCACCTAAGGCCAAAGATCTTGTTAGGGGCCAACTAGTTAAACCCCAAGCCCAAGGGAAACCCAGAATCAAAACAACCCAAGCCCAACAGAAAGGTCGATGCAACAATCAACCTGCATCGATGCACAATTCATCTGGGTCTCAAACTTTTAGAAGCCAAGGTCAGAGCAGGGGCATCTCAGGTCAATGCTACTACTATAGACCTATCCATCGTTCCAAAACCCCTATCTTCACAACTCTGCTAGGAAAGGTCGAGGCAGCCGTTATATAAGGTCGATGCAACAGAATATTCAGAACCCCCATTCTAATCAGATGCAATGACCCTACCATTGGAATGCTCCTGTGCAGCCTAGCTTTAGAACTTCTATGAATCAGAATTCTTATGGCTTTTGTCCACTCCAGATTTGCTCAACCTAGGATCTCCAGTGCCTACACACATCCCAATGCTCGTTGGACCAACTAATGGCAAAATAACTCTCATGCCTTTAAAAAATAAGAATGCCACTCCAGAGAAAAAGACAATTAAAAACCAGAATGTGAACAGAAGACAGCACAAATAAAAAGTTAAGAAATCCACAACACAAGCAAAACACAAAATGCAAACGTGGATATCCAAACAACTAATGTCTTCCTTGAATGATTTGACTACTGTTATGGGGCCCAAACAGTCTTGGGTTCCAAAATTTTCTGTCGGATTGTGTTGGCAGGTATGCCTGGCAGCCAACCATAACAAGTGGTATCTTGACAGTGGTTGCTCCAGGCACATGACCGAGGACAAAGGGAAGTTTTGCTTGTTGATGGAGAATGATGCTGGTCATGTTACCTTCGGTGGTAATACAAGAGAGAAGATCATAGGGTCAGGTAAGATTGGTAAGTGCTCTTCCAGTTGCATAGAAGAAGTACTACTTGTTGAAGGTCTTGCTTATAATCTTCTAAGCATCAGTCAGTTATGTAATAAGGGCCATAAGGTGTTGTGTCTCCTCTGGATTTGATGTCTAGTTTTAATATTGGCAACCGTGTGATAGACCTTAATTTGACTCTGGCAACATTGTTATTTTAAAGTCCTTACCTTAGTCAGAATAAGTTTTTTTTTTGTTTAAATCAAGGTCGATGCGTGTTCATGCTTCTGCACTATAAGGTCGATGCACATCCATGCATTGTGAAAGTCAGGTCGATGTACATGTTCACTCCGAGCCTAGAAGGTCAGTGCATATGCATAAGTGTTGCGTTATAAGGTCGATGCATCTTCCACTTCAATGAACTAATAGGTCGATGCATATATGTCATTGAGTCTAGAAGGTCGATGCACATATGTGTTACAGACTAAGAAGGTCGATGCACATATGTCGTTGAGTCTAGAAGGTCGATGCACATATGCTTTATAGTATAGAAGGTCGATGCACATATGCTTTATAGTATAGAAGGTCGATGCACCTTGTACACAGTATGCATAGTCAAGTCGATGCACCTTGAACGTAGTACACACTATCAGGTCGATGCACCTTGTGCATGTTGTTCACGGCTTGTGCTATAAGGTCAGTGCACCTTGTACACAAGTTGATGCTAGTGACCTAGCGGTTGAAGTGTAAGGTCGATGCATGTCATAGAAGGGTCGATGCACATTGCAGGCAGGACAATGCTAGCAAGCCAGCGCAGGCAGCATAAGGTTGGTGCGATAGAGGTTATCATTCTCAAGGTCAATGCACCCTGTGTATCTGTAGTACAGACAGGTCGATGCACTTACCTACATCGATGCTATTATTCAAGGAGCACTGGCTTATGCACACACGGGTCGATGCACCTTCATTTCAGAAATAGTCTTTCTAACAAATAATGTCTACCTGTGTTACATAAAAGTCGATGCTACTGTTCTAATTTACTACATGGCTTAGCTATATAGGTTGATGCATATTGCTTAAGCACCAATGCTTATATAGAATTATGAGCATTCATTGTCTGAACTTGTTGAAACATCTGAGACTGCATTTGCCTTGATTCTTATTATTTGCCTCATAAGTCTCATAATGATAAGACTGATAATAACTCTCTACTTTTTGCTTTGACAGATAACTAGAAATAACCCAGATCCATGCTCGAACACCTGGGTTGCATAAAGGCAGACCGCATTACTCTCACATGGACTTTAAAGTTAAAAAGATTAAGGGCACGTAATCCAAGGTGGGAGGCTGAACTGAACATTCTGCCATGTGGAGCAGATTACTTCCTGCATCAGACACGTGGACATCAGCTCTTGACACGTGGGCCTTTAACATGTCGAAATGTTCATCGTTAAAAACACACGGCAATCAATCAAAATATCAAACCCACAATATAATACAAATTAACCGTAATACACTGGTGAGCACGGGTCAAATCCACAGAGAGGTTGAGGTTGAAATTGAAAACTTAGAATTTCCTTTAGAGAAAGAATAAATGAATGTTTTGTTTTTGGTTTTTAGAATTTAAAGAACATGAAATTTATTTAATGAAATATGGAGGCTTAAGAAAAGAAATTTGGAAATATAGAGAGGGAGAATTTTAATCCAACAAACATTAAATATGAAATAAAAATGGACGAACTGGGATAGATTTGCGGCCGTGGTATGATAACACCGTCGTCTTCTCGAGCCTTTGAATTACGCATTGTTGGAAATAACCACGTACACTCGACTGGATCGGAACCGCTTCTCTTGACCGGCTTTGGAAGAAATTGAGAAGATGATAGAGAAAGAATTTTGAAAGAAAGTTAAGATAGAGATGGGAAGAGATTATGCAACAAAATGAAGAATTGAACAAAATGAAGAAACACCAGAATTAAACTTAAATTAAAAAAACTCACAAGTGCATTATGACAAAAGAAAAATAAATTACAACAAAGTTAGAACAATAAGAAAGAGAGATAGAGAGGAAGAGAACCTATTCTAACACTAACTAAAAATGAAGGGAGAAAGAATGGGAGCTTGCTACGTATGTGTGGGAGAGAGGAGCCTCCCATGCCCCATGCCCTCCTTATATAGGCCCAACCTATCCCTGTTACTCCATGTGAACACCCTAAGATGCCATTTTTTACTTGAAAAGGGAAGCCACAATGCGTTACACACTTTTTCATTTTTTATGAATTTTTATCCTTCTTTTTCTATCATTTTTCTTCCTTTCTCTCTCTTTCTCTCCCTTTCTCTCTCCGCCCGCGTCGACCGCCGCATCTTCTCTTTACTCTTCTCTCTCCTCCGCCCACGTTACCGCCTCCTACCATGTGTTCCCGCCGTGGTCCGCGTTTGGCCGCCTGCCATGCGCGTTGACCATGCCAGCTTTGCCCGCCAGCGTGGGCTGGCCTCGTCGCCCGCTCTCCTCCTGCCTTAGCCGCCCACGTGAGCTCCGCTTGCAAGCCTCTCTCCGTGAAGCCTTTTCCCACGTGAGAAGCCCTGCGTGAAGACGTTGCGTGCGCCACACGTCGCCCGCGCTCGACCTTCCCCTACTTAAGCCTGCGTACGTTCTATATATATATATAGAGATATAATATTGAAAGCTAGCTGTTTCTTTTCTCTCTTTTTTATTATTTTTTTCTTTTCGTCCTTCTTGTTGTCTTCTTCTTTATGACTACAAAATAGTATCAAAATTTAATTAAATCTAGCAATTAAATATTTTGATATGAAATTGAGATTAAGTGTGATAAGTGCATATTGATGAATATTAAAGCTCATAAAAAGTGTGTATAAAATAAATTAACATGTCAAAATGCACACTTATCACACCTCCCAACTTACTCATTGCTAGTCCCTTAGCAATGCAAACAATTTTAATGTTAACAACAAACAAGAGTTTAAAATATCCAGGCCTCATTTCTTGATCATCTTTCATAGAATTGACTTAGGAGCAAGATTTCTGGATCATTTAAGCATACGAGCCTTAAATGAGATATTAATGGAGATAACTGAGAATACAACCAAAGTTTAATAGCACTCGTGCTCGTGAAATCTAAATCTACAGTCAGACAATTGCATCTCTCATATTACTATTCCAGATAGGTGTCATTCAACTTTACAGTTTCTAGTTCGGAACATTGAGCATGGTAGCTTTCACTCTCCCTTATTTCATTATTTTTTTCAAACATATGGTGCTGCACATCTCTTCACCGTTTTACGTGAACCTTATCTCTTGCCTTAGGAGAAGCAGGCCCGGTTACTAAGATCCAGGGTATTTTCCATAGTTTTTTTCTTTTATAGTCTTTCTTTTTCATCAAGGTGTGATTTTTACACTTGATTTGGCAGGTAACTTTTTTCAAAAAGATTTCTTCACTGAAAAATGTAAACTGTTAGACACCACACTTAAATAACAAAAGGCTTGTCTTACTTGCTTCATCAGTGTGTAAGTGATTTTCTTTGTGTCAGTGTTAATGGACTTTTAGAAGATTCTAAGTCATTTTCTCTTGGCTAGATTACAAAATAATCTCCATCATTCCTTTCCATAGCCTTTTCCATTCCGGATTCACATTGGTGAGAACATGAATTAAGAAAACTCAGTTAGGTTTTTTTTGTTTTATTATTTTTTTTTTGTAAAAAATTAGGTTGTATATTAATGCAACATGTGCAATATGATTCTGTCCCCCCAACTTAAATGACATTATCCTCAATGGCATGAACAATATGGATTAATAGAATAATGTAGACATGAAATTTGTGAAGGAACGGGACAACTTGACCGAAGTGAACTTCGACGGGTTTGGCTTTGGACGACTTGGCAGAGGTGTAAGCATTCTCCTCTCCCCCCAACTTATCATTTATTCACACTTGCAAAATAAAAATAAAATCATAATAAAAACTTGGGTTGCCTCCCAAGAAGCCATTTATTAGCACACGAAACTATTAAAACTTTAGGTTGCCTCCTAAGAAGCACTAAGTTTAACGTCTTTAGCCAGATGCAATGTAGCTTAGTAACCAACGAGTGGCATTAATAATGAGCCACCAAGTGATCGTATCCTCCGATAAATTCCAGCCCCTGTACCATTGGAGGAAAAGATTATGCCTCGACGCATGTAGGCTAGACGTATGCCAAGGTGGGTCTAGGAATCCAGACAGACCCCCTCGGTCAGAGAATGGCAGAGGAATTATCATATCTTCAATTATAAAATATTACTCGATACACTTAAGGTCTTTATAAGTATTAAACACATCAATCCAGACCTTAATTTCCCTTAGGTTTTCTTCCTCATTCTCACTTTTAGGATTTACTTGCATAGTGTTCAGGTGAGAAAGGATGAGGGTGTGATGGATTTTTGGGGAGTCCACCACTTGGACAGTGTCAAGGAGATAAGGATGATTGGGAATGAAAGAATTGTGCTCCTCAACACAAGAATTCTCATATGACTCAAATGGATCTGACCAGTTGGCTATGTGTAGAATGTCCGAGATGATTTTGAATGCACCAAGGTCAGAGATGGGTAAAAGATCCACATCCTCCCCTAAATCAGGAGATGCCCAGCTAGAGTGAATTTCAAGTGGACTACCTGATTCCCAAATTACCCAAGAATAATGGTTTATGGCTACACTCAATTCACTCTCCAAGCTCACATGTTCGCTGTCCTTTACTTGGAATAAGGACGTATCAAGTTCAAGAAGGGCAAGCAAAGGAATTTGATTATCAATCAGTGCGTCTACTTCCCCCTCTTCTCCCTCCAACTTAAAATCAACAGACTCATCATGACCGTCGTCAAAAATGGAGTTGGGCTTAGGCATTTTAGGCAGCTCTTCACTAACTCCCTCTAAGTCCTTCTCATAAGACTCCTCCTCTATGCTCCCCTCAAGATCAAAGGTGATATGAGTGTTGGACTGGGGAATCGTAGATAAATCATAAGAAGTGTGAAATCCAAGAAGTTGGCATTCCGGACTTTCAATGGGGTTGGAAAAAAGTTGGTCCATTTCCATTTGTGTCAAGTTTTTAGTGAGCTAACTCATCAGGGCCTCTAGCTTGGAAATGGATTGATCATTAGCCAAGATGAGTTGTTCCATTTGATTAATCATCTCCCCCCTATGATCTGTGGATGGAGGAGATAGATAAGTGAGTTGGGTGTCAGACTGCGATGGATAGAAATTTGGATATTAATCAGTCTTAGAATGAGGTGATGGAGAGTGTATGGGTTGTCCTCCATAATGAGATTGATGAAAGGAATCATTTGGGTATTGAGCCCAATTTTAAAAATCTTGTTTTGGAGGACTTTATGCTTGATCTTGATAAGACTCCCAAGAAGAATCATGTTGATATCTCCAACCATAATTAAATGTGTGTGGACATGGGTCATAAGGTGTGGAGAGGTCTTGAGACATTTGGGGTTATCTTGCTTTATCCATCCAAGAGATTGTTGGTTGATCGTCTCAGCTAAAGTTATAAGTATCTGAAGATGATCCATAATCGGGCTGAGAAAATCGTTGGACATATTGGGCTTGCTCCAGGGTGAAAGATAGATCATGCCACCCTTGGAAGAACTGAGTGATTTGAGCCTGGTCCTGGGTAAATGAAGGAAACTGGGCCATCATAGGTGACAGGATCTCATTTTGGGCCGACCCAGAGTGTGGACTATCATAATAGGTCGGGCCGTTTTGGGTGAGAAATGAGATTTGGTTTGGACATCCACCTACATAATAGGTCGGGCTGGCCCATATGTGATCATTGTCATGGTGACTAGGTGGTATAAAAGGGTTTTGATCTATGGCTAGAATTTGATTAAGTTTATGAGCCAAAGAGTCAAACTTGTCTAATTTATGTGCCCAATCCATAGAGGAAAATTTTCTCTCACCAATTTTTATTATTTTTGAATCATTTTTTATATTTTTTGAATTTTTTTATTTATTTTCCCTCCCTTTATTGATCTCATGTTTGTTTGTTTTTTTACTATTTTTTATTTTTTATTTTTAATAAACACAAACAAGTGACAACCAAATTAACCTGAGACTATTAAGGGCAACCTAGGTCTACAAGTTGGGTTTCACAAAGTGACTATGGCACCACTAAAGCCTACCCTCAAGTTCATTCACTGGCCAGGTAAGAGGTGGAAAAGTGGGAGGCTCCCCTTACGTTCGCAAGGTCCTCATTAAAAACCACTTGCCCACTTATAGCGTTTGCCGTTGACCTCTAACCTTAGACACCAATTTCAAAACTGAGAACAAACTCACGTGATACCAAAATCTCAATGTAATCCTAGGGCCGAGTCTACTAGCTTTTATTAGGCTAGGTGTATTGCAAAATGCAAGGATGGTTGTTTTGGGCTAAGGAATGGTGATGAAACCCCTCCCTTATCTTACTTAGGGGATATTGCCCTTAAAATATTTTGAAATGAGATGCGACAACCAATATTCAAACAAGATGTTTCAATGCAAGATTAAATGTAAAATGCATGAGCATGATCTTGCTAAAAATTAAAGTGCTCACCTTGTCCCCTGCATTCTTCAACAAAAATGAAATGACTGAAAAATAAAAAATTACATAACTAACTAAGATGTAGCCCTAAATGATGCATGCCCTAAACATGATGTTTCTAATCTCGAGATGATTTTTTTTTGTGATCAAGTTTTTTTTAGTTAATGAAGCTGCCTAGACAACACACTTTTTTTTGAGATTTTCTAAATATAAAAGCTAACAAAATACAGAAAATAAACTAAATGACAAGAGGGAAGATTAAGATACTTACTTGGATCGCAATCCCTCGTCCTTTATTTTTTTTATTGATTTCTTTTTCTTTTTTTAAGGAGATGTAAAAAGGGAAGATATATATCAAATTTTTTTATTTTTTTAGTATAAATATATACAAAAGAATAATAAAGTTTTCAACTCAAAACTAACCTCCCCGGCAACGACGCCAAAAATTGACATGCCGAAATGGTCGTCGTTAAAAACACGCGGTAATCAATCAAAATACCGAACCCACAATATAATACAAATTAACCGTAATACACTAGTGAGCACGGGTCGAATCCATAGAGAGGTTGAGGTTGAAATTAAAAACTTAGAATTTCTTTTAGATAAAGAATAAATGAATGCTTTGTTTTTGGTTTTTAGAATTTAAAGAACATGAAATTTATTTAAAGAAATATGGAGGGTTAAGAAAAGAAATTTGGAAATATAGAGAGGGAGAATTTTAATCCAACAAAAATTAAATACGAAATAAAAATGGACGAACTGGGATAGATTTGCGGCCATGGTATGATAACGATGCCGTCTCCTCGAGCCTTTGAATTACGCATTATCGAAAACAACCACGTACACTCGATCGGATCAGAACCGCTTCTCTTGACCGTCTTTGAAAGAAATTGAGAAGATGATAGAGAAAGAATTTTCAAAGAAAGTTTAGATAGAGATGAGAAGAGATTATGCAACAAAATGAAGAATTGAACAAAATGAAGAAACATCAGAATTAAACTTAAATTAAACAAACTCACAAGTGCATTATGACAAAAGCAAAATAAATTACAACAAAGTTAGAACAATAAGAAAGGGAGATAGAGAGGAAGAGAACTTATTCTAACTGTTGCA
Organism: Amorphophallus konjac; assembly: GCA_022559845.1. Taxonomy (NCBI): domain Eukaryota; kingdom Viridiplantae; phylum Streptophyta; class Magnoliopsida; order Alismatales; family Araceae; genus Amorphophallus; species Amorphophallus konjac. The sequence goes on from CM040119.1 coordinate 207,844,010, forward strand.
TCCTCTAGTTGATGTTTGGTGTATGGTTTTCATGATATCAAAATGATTGTGCATGTGTTTGTATGTGTTTCATTGAGCAACATGTTTATATCTTGATTGATGAGTTGAAAGATGGCTTCAAGGTTCACTCTTGAAAGTCATATGAATCCTTGGTGTTTAAGGAACCAATGTTATATTTATCTTGGCTTGTATGAATAAAATCCATGGATCATGCTTGGAACTTAAAGGAGTCCACCAATGAAGTTCTTATTGAAAAGGGGAGTCAACTCACTCATTGCATTGTGTTGACTTCCACTATGTTTCATACAGTTCATCAAAAAGGTTTTCAATGTCTTGGTTGGATATTTTCATGCGTTTTCCTCATAAGATTTTTGGGCTTGAAATATCCTCAACCTAGTAACTTGAAATTTGATTAATGTGATTTTAATGATGCTTGCTCATTACTTGGACTCATGGTCATTTGATTTGGCAAAAGGTTATTGTACATCATTCATGTTTCACATGAGTTCACATGAGTCTTTTGAGGGTTGTCACATGCTGAAGTATGCTCATGCATATTATGGATGGGGTTATTGTGATTTCAATGTATGGATGATTCAAAAAGATCTCTTGTTTATATCAATGCTCCTCGTGAAATAATGCTTCATGAATGTTAGTTTTTAATCAACAAGAATGCCATTTGAATGAATGTGGTTCCATGAGATTGTGCATGCTTTGTATTTGGCATGATTGTTAACATTTGGGTATTGAAGCATTTTGGTGTTGAAATTAAGAAAGATACAAGAAAGTGATTGAACGGTTAAGCTCCCATGTCATTATATTTGATTAAGTGAGAGATTCATGTTCATCATATCAAAACCTTGTCATATGGTGAATGTGTTTTTGATGGTTGAATTGAGAAGTCAAATACATGCTTGAATGTGTTCAATGATATATTTTTATGTGAACTAGTTCAAAGAGTTAATGCTTGGTTCATGACTTTTGATTCTCATCTAACCTCTTGTTTTTTCATGTTTTCAGGATGAAAATACATGGTTAATCTTCATGGGATTATGGTAACATCTAATCACTTTTATTCCCTTAGATTCATGGAGGTTTGAAGTGTTTTTCTAACCCAAACAGGCAGGGGTCGACCCCCCCTAAGTGCTTCTGGACAAAACAGAAGCCTTTTTATGTTGTCTGCCAGTAGGGGTCGACCCCTGTGTGCTGGAATTGTTTTTTGTGTTCTGTCCACCCTCTGCTTGCTCGAGGGTCGACCCATGGGGTCGACCCATTCCGGCACGTTATTTGCGAATCCGTTTGAAACCCTTTCTAAACCCCTTGGAACTTTACCATAACACCCCCCATTAGTACCTAATCATATTAGGGTGTTTCTAACACACTTTGGGAGGGTTTTATGGGTCTTTTATCCACTCTACTTACTATATATATATATGTGATCTGAATTTGGGGAAAATAAGCCCTAATGTGTTCATGTTCTTTCTTGTAGGAGAAGAAAAGGGGGAAAATAAGGGAGGAGCTCTTGCAAGGTGGTTTTGATCTACTTGAAGTGATTTTTGGAGCTCATGGAAGAAGAGAAATAGGAGCGGCTCGAGAAGAGGAACAAGAGGACGCCGAAATCGCCATCATCCGACAACGAACCAAGAGGAACCGGAAGAATCGAAGAAGGGGGAGCTCTCTACATGCTATATCTTCTTCATTTTAGTCTTTAGGCTTTGTTTGGGATTCATTGTATCTATTTGTCTAGGCTTCATACATTTTCGAAGGAATATTGTGTGTGGGTGTTCGGAGAAAGGGTTCTCCAAGTGTTTGTGTTGACACATGTGTGTCGCTTTATGCGAAGCATATTCGCGTGTGTACTTGGGAATATTTTGGGGTGTGTTCCCCGTGTGTTGTTGGGAGTTTACTCCCGTGTGGTTGGGGTGTGTTCCCCGTGTGTGGTTGGGAGTTTACTCCCATGTGGTTGCGTAGGCGTCGCCGTACGCGTGTGTGTTGGAGTTTGACTCTGTGTGTGGGGGGGGATTTATCCCCGTGTGTGTTTGGAGCGTCGTCTCCATTTGGGGATTTCTCCTCGAGTGAAGCCTCACCGGGTTTGGTGAGGGGTGGACGTAGGGAGCCCGTCGTGGTCCCGAACCACCTTCAAAATCCCTTTGTCTTGTGGTTTGCTTTGTGGGATTGTGTGGTTTACTTGTTTCATCTGTTCATGTGATCGTGTGAGATCGGCGAGATTAAGAGAATTTAATTATCTTGTTTAGTTAAATCTTCAATCTCATTAATATTGTTAATTCTGCTTAGTTAAGTTTTAAATTTACCATCGATCGTGGGGGACAATTCAACCCCACCTTTTTGTCTACTCGCCTACTCGGGGACCAACACTAACACTAACTAAAAATGAAGGGAGAAAGAATGGGAGCTTGCTACGTATGTGTGGGAGAGAGGAGCCTCCCATGCCGCATGCCCTCCTTTTATAGGCCCAACCCATCCCTGTTACTCCATGTGAACACCCTAAGATGCCATTTTTGACTTGGAAAGGGAGGCCACAATGTGTTACACACTTTTTCAATTTTTTTATGAATTTCTATCCTTCTTTCTCCTTCATTTTTCTTCATTTCTCTCTCTTTCTCTACCTTTCTCTCTCCTCCCGCATCGGTTGCCGCACCTTCTCTTTCCTCTTCTCTCTCCTCCGCCCACGTTAACTGCCTCCTACCGCGTGTTCCCACCGTGGTCTACGTTTGGCGGCCTACCATGCCTGTTGACCATGCCAGCTTCGCCCGCCAGCGTGGGCTGGCCTCGTCGCCCGCTCTCCTCCTTCCTTAGCCGCCCACGTGAGCTCCGCCTGTAGGCCTCTCCGCGTGAAGCCTTCTCCCGTGTGAGAAGCCCCGCATGAAGACACCGCGTGCGCCACACGTCGCTCGCGCTTGACCTTCGCCGACTGAAGCCCGCGTGCGTTCTATATATATATATACATATATATATAATATTGAAAGCCAACTGTTTCTTTTCTCTCTTTTTTTATTATTTTTTTCTTTTCATCCTTCTTGTTGTCTTCTTCTTTGTGCCTGCAAAATAGTATCAAAATTTAATTAAATCTAGCAATTAAACATTTTGATATGAAATTGAGATTAAGTGTCATAAGTGCATATTGATGAATATTAAAGCTCATAAAAAGTGTGTATAACATAAATTAACATGTCAAAATGCACACTTATCAGCCTTCGAAGTACACTTTTTGGATAAAATCATTGGGCGGGAACGTGCTCTCCACGTGCCCAAACCAAAAGCTCGTGCTACCATAGATTCATGATTTCCTGTATAAAAAGGGGGACCGAGTAGTCAAATGAGAAGAAGAACATATACGAGAGAAGTAGATCAGAAAAGGAGAGAAGAGCTGAAAGACGAGAGGTCCAGAGATTGAGAGAGAAAAGTCTGAGAGGAGTTTGAGAGAAAAGAGCATGTTGCAGAGAGTAAGAAAAAGAAATAGAGTGCCGTAATTCTGTCTGAGAAAGAGAAGTGTGATTAAGAAGAAGAGTTGTCCTGACTTCCGGATCAGATCCAGAGTCAGATTGCTCTAGTGGAGCTACAGTTCTTTCTTTCTGTTATTATCTTTCTTGCTTTTTTTATTTTTCCTTTCTGAAATTACTGTAAGCTGTGAATCAGCGGAGCAAGCTGTGGTGCTCAGCAGCGAGGTGTGATCCTCGGACAGCAAGTTGTGTTGCTCAGCGGGAAAGCAAGCTGTGAGGCTCAGCTATGTGCAGGGATTTCATCCCCAAAGTTGTGGATCAGCGGATTCAAGCTGTTTAGCAGCAGAAGCCTTACTTAGTTGAGCATGGGGTGGATGTAGATCTCAAGTTCGAGATCGAACCACCTAAAATTGATATGTCTTGTGTGTGTGCTATTGATTAAATCATCTTTACTGCGATTAGATGAATGCTCAGGATCGTCTATTGCGAGCCTTTGATTTCTCTGATATAATCAATTGTTGCATAAGTCTTCAACCAAAATTGTCAGCACTAATTCATTTCTACATCTGCTAAACTTGATCGATATCTGATTTGTCTTGATCTAATTTGCACTTTCTTCATCTCATACCTGTATTGTAGTCAATCACTTAGTGGTATATAAAAAGGCTCAGTTAGAAGGATAGATTACGTCTATCTGAAAAACTGACGCTTGCGTGATGAGTTTTTCGAATCAAATCTCTGCCAGGTACTATACTGAGTTGATTGATCTATTATCTTTGGAGTCTCAGTAATTGATAGTTTATCCATATTAGATCTCTTGTTGATAATTCATACTATTTTTAGTGATTCTGTTCACAGTAGTTTCTTTTATTTCTGCATTGTTATTAACTGATGTAGTATCTCAATTTGGGGTAGATCTATTCACCCCCCCTCTAGATCTGTAGCTCAATCCATTTACACATCACGTGATATCAGAGCCTAAATCTCCGTAAGGGCTTAACATCCCAGAGAGATTAGTTGTAATGGATGCTAAAGGTCTAACTGCTGAGGGTCATTCCACCAGTAAGCCACCATTCTTTGACGGAAAAAAATTATGCTTACTGGAAGAATCGTATGCAGGTCTTCCTTCGAGCAAAGGATTATGAGATCTGGAAGGTTGTTAGTAAAGGCCTGCTTGAGCTCCCTGAGGATGAGGAAGTCTGGACTAGGGAGCAGATCTGCAGGTCTACTTTGAACTGGAGCGCTGTAAATGCTATACAGTGTGCTCTTCACCCTACTAAATTTTCGAGAGTCTCCTCTTGTTCCATAGCCAAGGAATTGTGGGACAAGTTGGAGGTAATCTATGTGGAAACATCTCAGGTTAGAGAGACCAAGGCTAATATGTTGGTCTCAGAATATGAAGCTTTTAAGATGAAACCTGATGAGTCTATATCTGAGATGTACGCTAGACTGATGGTTCTCACTAATGGCTTGAGAAGTCTAGGCAAGGTTTAAAGTGAGTATGAAATTGCTAGAAAATTTCTTAGGTCCCTGACACCTATTTGGCACACTAAGGCCACAGTTATGGAAGAGTCTAGGAATCTTACTACTACCACTGTAGATGAACTCATCAGTTCTCTCATGACATATGAGCTGAATCTCAAGAGGGTTGTTGTGTCTGAGAAGAAGAAAACGCCCCTAGCACTTAAAGCGACTTCTAGTAGCAAAGGGTCGTCAAGTGAGCATAGTTCCTCTAGTTCAGACGAAGACCCAGATGAATTTGCAATGTTTACTAGAAATTTTAAGAAGTTCCTGAGAAAGGAAAGAAAGGGGTTCAGAAGAAAGTATTTCTTAAGGAAGAGGCGGTCAAAATACAAATCTGATACTGCCAAGAAATCTGATGGTATTGTTTGCTATAATTGTAGGAAAGCAGGGCACCTAAAGGCAGACTGCCCTGAGCTGCAGAAGGAGAAACAGTCTAGGTGGAAGAACAAGAAAGGAAAAGCGATGATAAGTACCTAGAGCGATGAAGATGAAGGCAGTCCGAGCAGTACATCTAATAGCGAGGAAGAAGACAAGCTCTGTCTGATGGCCAGAAGAGAGGAGGAAGAGAAAACAGATGATGATCTAAGTTCTCCTTTTGAAAATTACACTCATAGTGATTGGGAAGATGCATATGCTGAAATCTTAGATAAATATAATGATGTGCGTAAGGAGAACAAACATCTAAAAAAGAAAATTAACTCTCTTGTTCATGATACTTCATTAAATGACAAGATTGCATGTTTAGAGAAAGAAAATTCTGATTTAAAAAATTATCTTGCTGAAACAGATGAATACAAGACTATGTTGAAAGAACTAAGGTATGAAAATGATCACTTGAAAAACACCATTGATGAATTAAAAATCAAAATACAAAAATTTGAGGAAGAAACCAAAATTACAAATGAAAAATATGATGCCATTAATGGTGTGAATAAAGAATTAAAAAAGACAATTGAGAACTTAGAAAAAGAAAATGAAGATAAACAACATTCCCTTGAAGGCATGACATAGGGAACTGAAAATCTGAATGCCATTTTGGGAACAAAGGTGAACTTCAGAAGGGAAGGAATGGGTTTTAACCCAACAAATAACAAAAGGTTTGATGTGAAGACTATTTCCTTTGTCGTTGAAAAAGGAACATCTAAATCCAAACCTTTAATAAAAATGAACTCTGAAGAAAATAGCAACAAAAATTCTAATGATCATAACAAGTCTAGTGCCAAGAACAAAGGGTAAAGAGAAGCTAGAGGTGTCTAGTGGATCCTGCACACACTACTGCACCTCTGGCTAAGGGACATGTTAGGGGTCAAGCAGCCAATGCCCAAGTCCAAGGAAACCCCAAAACCAAGGTAACCCAGTCTCAACAGAAAGCTCGATGCAACCACAAACCTGCACCGATGCATACTCCTTCTGGTTTAGGTCCTTTAGAAATCAAGGTCAGAGCAGGGGCACCTCAGGTCGATGCTACTACCTTATTGCACCGACCTATCCATCATTCCAAAACTCCTATCATTATCACTCTGGTAGGAAAGGTCAAGGCAGCCTCAATATGAGGTCGATGCAGCATAACATTCAGAACTCACATCCTAGTCAGGTGCATCGACCTTACCCTTGGAACGCCTTTGTGCAACCCAGGCTCAAAAATTTCAGAAACTAGAACTCATATGGCTTTGTTCATTGTATGTCTGTTCAGCCTGGGATATATAGTGCACACACTTTTCCAAATGCCCAATGGACTAATCACTGGCACAAAAACACTCAGGCCTTTAAGAGTAAGAATGTCACACCACAGAAAAGGCCAACCAAAACTCAGAATGTTAATGGGAGACAGGATGAATAGAAAATTAAGAAATCCACAACTCAAGTAAAGACACAAAAACAAATGTGGATACCAAAACACTTGATGTCTTGTCTGCATGATTTAACTATAGTTATGGGGCCCAAACAGTCTTGGGTTCCAAAATTTTCTACTTGATTTTGTTTGCAAGTATGTCTTGCAGTCAATCATAATAGGTGGTATCTTGATAGTGGCTGTTCCAGGCACATGACCAGGGATAAAGGAAAGTTTTGCATGCTGGTAGAAAAAGATGCTGGTCATGTTCCCTTTGGAGGTAATACAAAAGGAAAAATCATAGGAACATGTAAGGTTGGTAAGTGCTCTTCCTACTGTATAGAATAAGTTTTATTAGTTGAAGGGCTTGCTTACAATTTGCTTAGTATTAGTCAGTTATGTGATAAAGGCCGTAATGTTGTTTTTGACTCACTTGAATGCACAATCTTTGAACCCAATTTTGAAACTGTGAAATTCTCTGGTGAAAGAGTCAATAACATCTATATGGTAGACTTAGATGATGCAGCACATACTAACTTGTGTCTCACTGTTAATAAGATTGACTTAGCTTGCCTTTGGCATCGTAGGCTAGGTCATGCCAGTTATAATGTGTTGCATAAATTGAATGAACATAGCATGGTGAGAGGTCTCCCTAAAATATCTTTCAAAAGGGACAATAAAATATGTGAGGCATGCACCCAGTGTAAACAAACTAGAAAGTCATTTAAATCCAAAACTGAAAATATGTCCTATAAACCCTTTGAGGTGATCCACATGGACTTATTTGGACCTACAAGATCAACTAGCTTATCTAGTAGAAGATATGGATATGTCTTAGTAGATGAATTTTCTAGATTTACATGGGTATCCTTTCTGACTCATAAAAATGATGCATTTGAAGAATTTTATCATAGAATAAAACAGACTAGTGAGCAGTCTATTTCTAACATTCTGTCTGACCATGGTAGTGAGTTTGAAAACTCACAGTTTGATGAATTTTGCAGGGAAAATGGGATCAATCATACATTCTCTTCACCAAGAACTCCAGAGCAGAATGAAGTGGTTGAAAGGAGAAACAGAACTCTAGTGGAGATGGCTTGGACTAAGCTAGTCGAACGTAACATGCCTAGAAGGTTTTGGGCTGAGGCAGTAAACACCTCATGTTACATTATCAATAGAGCTCTAGTAAGACCTTCTACTCAAAAGACTCCCTATGAGATACTTAAAGGTAAGAAATCTTCACTAGCACATTTCAAGATTTTTAGTTGTAAATGCTTATACATGTTAACTCTAAAAGAGACCTTGATAAATTTAAACTTAAAAGTGAACCTAGAATTTTTCTAGGTTATTCTGAAAAGTCTAGAGCTTATAGGATCTACAACACTAATTCTCAAATTGTTGAGGATTCACCACATATTGTCTGTAGTGCCCCAGAATTTATATAAGTTATTTCTAGATTATTTTATAATTATTTGTAATTTATAAGGGCTAAATAAATTTATAAAAGGATTATTGAGTTTATTAGCCATTATAAGGCCCAATTGTTTTAATCAATTAACCTAATCTACTAAACAAATCAAAAAGGTTTAAAGACTAGGCCCATTTAATTTGGCCCATATTTTAGAAGGTTATTAAGCCTAATCACGGATTTCAAAGGATAAACACCACTTAATAGGATAATTAGATGGATAATGAATAAAAGTGTTTTATTAAAATTTAAATTCTGAATGCGTTGAATGTAACGGTCCATCGGGAGACCGCCCCAGCCTTATAACGAGTATACCCTAGACCGTTACACTCTGTGAATTCCGTAAGTTGAAGAACTTGTAAAAAGATGGGAACTTGGTGATCCTATCTACAAGAGACCTAATTGAAACGATGTATAAAGTCACTAGGGACTCTTAGGCCCTATTTGATAAATGGATTGTGTAACTTACCCGGGGGATGGTGTATTCGAGCTATCAGCTCGGATACTGAATCCCGAGTTACTAGATAAAATAACAAAGAAAAAGCCTACTCTACCCATTTAATCCCATGACCATCAAACCCGTTTTAGGATATTACCTGCGAATAACCCTTGTGACTGGCATGTGACCGGCGGGTAAGTTACCTTGCCAGCTTATCAAACAGGCCCTTAGAGATTAGGTTTTGATAGAATAAGGACTCTAAAATCGATCTAATCCTTAAACCCTAGCCAAAACCATATAAATAGGACCTAGTTCTGAACTGCGTGACCCTTACTTTTACTCGCGTGGAATCAAGGCAAGGAGTCATAATCTCAGGTATGTTTTTTAGAGGAATTTGTTTACAATACTTTAGACTAACTCCTCTCCAAATTTCACATCCTTAGGTCAAGAGGTCGTGGAGTTAGAGCCCAAGGAAGTTACTGAAAAGTCACAAGAAGAGGAGAACTAGGGCCGGCTTTTCAGACACAAATTGGGAGTTTGAAGCCTAGTTAAGAGGTAGGTCATGTCATGAACGGCAAAAATAGCTTGATAGGAATAAAAGCCCTCTGGTTTGATTGAATTCCATGCATGATAAATCATGAATTTTATGTTTTAATAGTTCTATGCATTACATGCATCTCTTAGCCCTAATTGGAAAATTAAAAGATGTTACCTTGTCTATTCACTGATACCTATGCATGTAGTTGGCCTATACTTCGTTATCATGTCTAAGAATACATGGTATTTTGATTATAGACATGATGTGAGTTAATCTCTTGTATCTCATACTGATTTCTGCTAGCAGATTCTCTGACGGATCATAGTAGGACCGTCACAGTGATATAATGGCCTTACGATAGACCGTCAAACACTCTATTATATTTTATTTTCACTATTGTCTCTAACGCACCCATACAAGAGTGTTACATACTGTAACGGCCCCTCGATAGACCGTCACAGACACTGTGACGCACTCCTGTTAGGCTGTTAGACTCTGTGTTCTGTCAACCTATGGCAGAATAATAACCAGTTATGTTTACTTATAATTAAACCTAGATAGCTAAGTTTTGACCTGTTATTATGATTTTAAGTTACTTACTGTTCATATTGGAGTTTGCATGAATTAGGCATCTTGAGTTATTTTAAGTTATGTTAATTTTGTGTGCCAAAAACTCTATAATTTGTATTGTAAATCATGATTGTTGAATGATGTATTGACGGAGTTTTATCATGATTGCCATATTGATACACGTTTTTCTCTCTCTGTCTATAGAGTCATTTTCTATAAGTACATGGCACATATTCCGATATGTTGTCCATTAGTTCACACTTTGCACTATAGGAATATTATTCTTCGACTTGAGGACCTCTCTATTGGATATTCCTTCCAATGGACTAGGAAATCTTGTTTCAAGGCCTCCGTAATTCTCCGCGAGCCTGGGATTCCCACTAGGACGTCGAGTTGGTTGTACCCTTAAAGCCCATTGATTAGAGTATACTATCGATATTTTCTGGTTATCAATAGTGTAACGGCTCTATATTGGACCGTCAGGTAATGTAACGGCCCAGTATAAGACCGTCACATTCATCTGAGTTCGATTGCTTGATTCTGGTCTCAGACTACTGTAACGGCCTAATCATGGACCGTCACACAACGTAACGGCCCAATGAATGACCGTCACACTTCTCTGAGTCTATTTTGATCGTTCTGAATTCGGATCATTATAACGGCCCACTATTGGAGCATTACATGATGTAACGGCCCAGTGAACGACCGTCACATTGCTTAAGTACTTAACCCAAGGTTTGACCCAATGGTTGATATTCCAAAGGTTCTAGATGAACTAATGATAGTCTAGAACTTATAATATTGATCAAGAAACTTAATATAATGATTGGAAAGAGAAAAGAATGTACCGTTATGCTGTCGATTTATTTCCGTGAGCATGACATTGTTTAAATCTTTTTGACCTCTCATACTCTAAAGTGAAGCATTCATTCATTGATTGTTGTTATCATGAGTTATTGACCTTATTACATTCTTGGACATACTTTATTGTTACACTCATGGAAGTAGCTTGATTTATACGTGAAGATGCAGTTCGGGCGCTGATTGTGTCCAAGGGCTCTATGCTAGTCCCCACGGCTGATTGCCAGAAACATACTATTTTATAAACCATGGGGTATGATGCTACTGGCGTCGCATTGCGCTGGGAGTACGTTCTTTATAAATAAGTGAAATCCATGAGCACTCGTAAAAATCTAGTGAATTGCTACATGATTGACATTCTCGTGCGTAACCTTTATGGTTATGAAAGTGAAAGTGAAAGTGCATTCTCGATACATTCTTGTTCATGAAAGGCCAAATATCATGTTCTTGTTATATTCATCCTTGTTCATTCTTGTTCACTCTATCTTACATGATTATCGTGTTACTTTGGTTTAATCGCATGATATTCGCATTCGCATGATTTTGCCTTACTTCTTTAGAGCTAAATTGTTAATTACTTTAATAGTGCCTTCATGTTGATGCGAAGATACCTACTGGGCAAGTGTGCTCATTACCTATTTCCAATATTTTTCAGAAAATGAAAGTGAGTCGGGTTCGGATTGTGAAGGTTCAAGTAGCGGATCCGAGAGTGAATAAAGAATGAGCGAAGACTTAGGAAGTCTAAATTGTTTAGATTGAGTCTGTGTAATTTTCCTATTTTTTGGAGTCTGGTATATTGGAATAAGTGTAATTAATGATTGTATTTGAGTATTCAATTTGATTATCATGAAATAAAGTTGGAATTTGAGTAAATATTGTGCAATTGCATTTATGTGTGTGATTGTCTCGCGCTCTGATCATTCATGCTTGTAAGAGACTTACCATGCCCGCTGTTCGCGCTCCCCGAGTTAGTCTTCCGCTGTAATAAAGGCTCGGGGCGTGACGGTTAAGTTGGTATCAGAGCCTAAGTCTCAAGACTTAGGAAGAAGGAATCATGTCATAGGATAAGTCCAAGGTTTAAGGGCCCCTACCTATGAACTAAGGAAGAATTTTCCATACCCATGTGAGAAGTGGGTAGAGCCCGAGATAAGATAATTAATTAGCTTTAAGATTTATTTTGTTCATTCCAATTTCATGAGAAATAACAAGTTGTTATTTTCTCTCAGGTACCTTATCTTACAAATGGCTCATCGTGTAGATTGGGATGGTATGCAACAAACAGTTGCCAGCCTTACCCAGGCATTGCAAACTATAACGCAAGGTGGCACAGGAGCACGGGCTGGCGATCTACATCGCAATTTTCGGAGTTTAAACCCTCCGCGTTTCTACGGTTCCTCTAACCCGGATGAAGTAGAAAATCGTATCTTTGATGTCATTCAATGCACCGATCAGGAGAAGGTGTGTCTGGCAACGTTTCAACTTAATAAGTATGCCCGTACTTGGTGGAAGTCGGTTCCAGCACCTCCAGCCAATGCACCTCATACATGGGACGGTTTTCTTACCCTATTCCGTGCCAAGTACTTTTCTGAGCACGTAAAGGAACGAAAGGCTATGGAGTTCGCTACTCTTCGACAAAGAATGATGACGGTTGTCTAATATGAACTACAATTTTCAAGGCTAGCACCTTACGCACTACGTCTTATCAGCACCGACTTATTGAAGGCAAATCGATTTATGGATGGGTTACGACTCGGTTTCATCTAGCAACTCGGGACCCAAAACATCCGTACCTATGCGGAGATGGTTCAACGAGCATATTTATGTGAAAGGACCTTAGAGAAGGTCGAGAAGTTAAAAGGAAAAGGAGAAGAATCAAGCTGACATTTCGATCGGCGTTATAAGAAAGAGAAAGTTAGTATCACGGAACCCTACAAAAGCCGTGATAGTAAGAAAAGATCTAGGAGTGGGAACGTTGGAAGTTCCCACAAGCAAAAGAAAGTCAAGGAAGAGAAGGAGCAGGTCGCCACGGCTTGCACATTTTGTGAGAAATTCGGCCATTCGGCTGAGGAGTGTTGGAAGCGCCTTGGCGCTTGTTTACGTTGTGGAAGCAGGGAGCATCGCATGTCGGATTGCCCCCTTATGAAGGACCAGTCATCTGGTAATGGACGCAGGAGGCAGGCTCGCCTCAATGCCGTTCTAGATGAAGAGGAAGCGCCCAAGGATGATGGGCTTATGGAAGGTACTCTTCAAATTTGTTCTCATCCTGCATTTGTGCTATTTGATACTGGTGCCTCTCATTCTTTTATTTCCACTACTTTTGCTAAGACATTACCAATCGCATCAGTTCCCTTACCTTCAGATCTTGCTATTTCCATACCCTTAGGATCTGGAACTAAGCTTACCAACTATTATCCTGATAGCGAAGTGATATTAGAAGGTCACAATCTCCCCACAAACTTAGTATGCCTTGACATGAAAGGTTATGATGCCATTTTAGGGGTAGATTGGCTTGTAGACCATGATGCTTATGTCAATTGCCGAAATAGGATTATATCTTTTCGAAAACCCGGTCTTCCAAGATTCTCTTTTCTTGACATCAAATACAAGAAACACCCCACTATCATATCCTCACTTCACACTTGCAAGCTCATCTCGCGAGGATGTGAAGCTTTTCTTGCTTCTGTTATTATTACAGAGTCCAAGGAGATTATCATAGCAGACATCCCTATTGTAAATGAGTTCCCAGACGTGTTTCCATCTGAACTACCGAGTTTACCTCCCGAGAGGGAAGTGAACTTCATTATTGAACTCATCCCATGAGCATCACCTGTTTCTATAGCCCCTTATAGGATGTCCCCCACAGAACTTAAAGAACTAAAGAAGTAGTTGCAGGAACTTCTGGATAAGGGCTTCATTAGACCTAGCACATCCCCTTGGGGTGCGCCGGTTCTATTTGTCAAAAAGAAGGATGGTTCTCTCAGACTATGCATCGATTACCGGCGACTAAATCAGCTTACAATCAAAAATAAGTATCTGTCGCCGCGTATTGATGAGCTCTTCGATCAGCTTTCGGGAGCAGAATATTTCTCTAAGATTGATCTCAGATCAGGTTATCATCAGCTGAGAATTAAAGAAGAAGACATTTATAAATCAGCTTTTTGAAGTCGTTATGGCCACTATAAATTTGTGGTTATGCCATTTGGGTTAACTAATGCCCCAGCAGCATTTATGCAACTTATGAACAGTGTCTTCCAGCCATACCTTGATCAATTCATTGTCGTCTTCATTGATGATATCCTAATATACTCCAAGACAAAAGAAGAACATGAAGAACATCTAAGGATAGCTTTGCAAACACTTAGAGAACACAAGCTTTATGCCAAACTCAATAAGTGTGAATTCTGGCTCGAGGAAGTCTCATTCCTAGGCCACATTATTTCAAAAGAATGTATTGCTGTGGATCCTTCTAAGATAGAAGCTGTCAAGAATTAGAGTCGGCCTACGACTGTGTCTGAAGTAAGGAGCTTTCTAGGTCTAGCTGGTTATTATAGAAGATTCATTAAGGACTTCTCAAAGATAGCAGTTCCTTTAACTAGACTCACCAGAAAAGAAAATCCTTTTGTCTGGTCAGAGGAATGTGAGAAGAATTTCCAAACTCTTAAGAATCATCTTACAACAGCCCCTGTTTTGTCACTACCAATGGAGGGTGGTGGATTCGAAGTGTATACGGATGCGTCTGACATTGGCTTAGGATGCGTTCTCATGCAGAATGGAAAGGTGATCTGTTATTCTTCAAAACAACTGAAACAGCACGAGGAAAACTATCCTGTGCATGGTTTAGAATTGGCAGCAGTTATTTTAGCCTTTAAAATTTGGCGTCATTATCTTTATGGAGAAAAGTTTACGGTCTACTCAGACCACAAGAGTTTGAAATACTTATTCTCTCAAAAAGAGCTTAACATGAGGCAGAGGAGGTGGTTAGAGTACCTCAAAGACTTCGATTTTGCTATTCAGTATCATCCTGGCAAAGCTAATGCTGTAGTAGATGCACTCAGTAGAAAACCAATGGGTATGCTATCAAGTCTTATGATAAGTGTAACTAACCCTGTTCCTCAATTTGCTCAGATGAACTTAGATATTGGCATAAAGGAAGAAGATTGTTTCATAGCCAATATCCGAGCTCAACCTACATTAATAGAAGATCTGGTCAAGCTGCAAAATGATGATCCTATATTACTAGAAATTAAGGCCAATATAGAACAAAGGCCGGATTTTTCTATTTCCAAGGATGGAAGATTGCTATTCAAGGGCCGAATATGTGTACCAGATCATGAGGCTACAAAGAAACTGATCCTAGATGAAGCATATAATTCCAAGTACACCATTCATCAGGGAGGTACAAAGATGTATCAAGATCTCAAAAGAAATTTCTGGTGGCCCAATATGAAGAGACACATAGCAGATTTCGTGTCCCGTTGCCTCATTTGTCAACAAGTAAAAGCAGAACATTTTAGACCCGCAGGTAAATTGCATCCCTTACATATTCCCGAATAGAAGTGAGAGAGTATAGGGATGGATTTCATTATGGGGTTACCTAAGACAAGAGGTGGACATGATGGCATATGGGTAATCATAGATCGATTGGCTAAATCTGCACATTTTATACCAATAAAGAGTCGATGGTCTGTGGATATCCTGGCAGCATTATACATAAAAGAAATTGTCAAGTTACATGGTGTCCCTGTCACTATTGTATCAGATAGAGATCTGTGATTTACATCATAATTCTGGAAGGGCCTACAACATTCATTGGGGACTAGGTTGAATTTTATCACAGCCTTTCATCCACAAACTGATGGTCAGACGGAAAGAACAAATCAGGTAGTAGAGGATATGCTCAGGGCTTGTGCTATTGACTTTGGAGGTAGTTGGCATGATCACTTATCTCTAGTAGAGTTTGCTTATAACAATAGCTATCAGGCAAGCATACAAATGGCACCTTTTGAAGCCTTATATGGAAAAAGCTGTCGATCACCAATATGTTGGAGTGAAATGGGGGAAAGATAATTCTTAGGCCCCGATATTATCAGAGATTCTACAGAGAAAATAAAACTCATTCAGGAAAGAATGAAGATGGCGCAAGATAGGCAAAAATCTTATGCCGACAATCGAAGACGTGACTTGGAGTTTCAGGTAGGAGATCATGTATATTTGAAGGTTTCTCCAGGTCGTGGTATTCAAAGATTTGGCATTAAAGGAAAGCTAACTCCAAGATTCATTGGCCCGTTTGAAATTCTTGAAAGGGTCGGTGAAGTAGCTTACAAGCTGGCTTTACCCCCACAATTAGCAGGAGTTCATGACGTATTTCACGTCTCCATGCTAAAGAAGTATGTATATGATCTTGACCACATTATCACTTATGACAATCTGGAGATTTAGAAGGACTTAACATACGAACAAACACCGATAAAGATTCTGGAACGAGAAGTGCGTCAACTAAGAAATAAGGTTATTCCGATGGTCAAAATTCAATGGAAGAAAATATGGCTATATGAAGCAACATGAGAAATCAAAGCAGCCATGAGAAAAAGATTTCCAGAATTATTTAACTGTAAGTACACTCTCCACAATCCATGTATTGAATTTGGGGACCAAATTCTTCTAAGTGGGGGAGGGTGTAGTGCCCCAAAATTTATATAAGTTATTTCTAGATTATTTTATAATTATTTGTAATTTATAAGGGCTAAATAAATTTATAAAAGGATTATTGAGTTTATTAGCCATTATAAGGCCCAATTGTGTTAATCAATTAACCTAATCTACTAAACAAATCAAAAAGGTTTAAAGACCAGGCCCATTTAATTTGGCCCATATTTTAGAAGGTTATTAAGCCTATTCACGGATTTCAAAGGATAAACACCACTTAATAGGATAATTAGATGGATAATGAATAAAAGTGTTTTATTAAAATTTCAATTCTGAATTCGTTGAATGTAACGGTCCATCGGGAGACCGCCACAGCCTTGTAACGCGTATACCTTAGACCGTTGCACTCTGTGAATTCCGTAAGTTGAAGAACTTGTAAAAAGATGGGAACTTGGTGATCCTATCTACAAGAGACCTAATTGAAACGATGTATAAAGTCACTAGGGACTCTTAGAGATCAGGTTTTGACAGAATAAGGACTCTAAAATCGATCTAATCCTCAAACCCTAGCCAAAACCCTATAAATAGGACCTAGTTCTGAACTGCGTGACCCTTACTTTTACTCGCGTGGAATCAAGGTAAGGAGTCATAATCTCAGGTAAGTTCTTTAGAGGAATTTGTTTACAATACTTTAGACTAACTCCTCTCCAAATTTCACGTCCTTAGGTCAAGAGGTCGTGGAGTTAGAGCCCAAGGAAGTTGCTGAAAAGTCACAGGAAGAGGAGAACTAGGGCCAGCTTTTCAGACCCAAATTGGGAGTTTGAAGCCTAGTTAAGAGGTAGGTCATCTCATGAACGGCAAAAACAGCTTGATAGGAATAAAAGCCCTCTGGTTTGATTGAATTCCATGCATGATAAATCATGAATTTCACGTTTTAATAGTTCTATGCATTACATGCATCTCTTAGCCCTAATTGGAAAATTAAAAGATGTTACCTTGTCTATTCATTGATACCTATGCATGTAGTTGGCCTATACTTCGTTATCGTGTCTAAGAATACATGGTATTTTGATTATAGACATGATCTGAGTTAATCTCTTGTATCTCATACTGATTTCTGTTAGCAGATTCTCTTACGGATCATAGTAGGACCATCACAGTGATATAATAGCCTTATGATAGAACGTCACACACTCTGTTATATTTTATTTTCACTATTGTCTCTAACGCACCCATACAAGAGCGTTACATACTATAACGGCCCCTCGATAGACCGTCACAGACACTGTGACGCACTCCTGTTAGATTGTTAGACTCTGCGTTCTATCAACCTATGGCAGAATAATAACCAGTTAAGTTTACTTATAATTAAACCTAGATAGCTAAGTTTTGACCTATTATTATGATTTTAACTTACTTACTGTTCATATTAGAGTTTGCATGAATTAGGTATCTTGAGTTATTTTAAGTTATGTTAATTTCGGGTAAAAACTCTATAATTTGTATTGTAAATCATGATTTTTGAATGATGTATTGACGGAGTTTTATCATGATTTCCATATTGATACACATTTTTCTCTCTCTGTCTATAGAGTCATTTTCTATAAGTACATGGCACATATTCCGATATGTTATCCATTAGTTCATACTTTGCATTATAGGAACATTATTCTTCGACTTGAGGACCTCTCTATTGGATATTCCTTCCAATGGACTAGGAAATCTTGTTTCAAGGCCTCCGTAATTCTCCGCGAGCCTGGGATTCCCACTAGGACGCTGAGTTGGTTGTACCCTTAAAGCCCTTTGGGAAGAGGAGAACTATCGATGTTTTCTGGTTATCAGTAGTGTAACGGCTCTATATTGGACCGTCAGGCAATGTAACGGCCCAATATAAGACCGTCACATTCATCTGAGTTCGATTGCTTGATTCTTGTCTCAGACTACTGTAACGGCCTAATCATGGACTGTCACACAACGTAACGGCCCAATGAATGACCGTCACACTTCTCTGAGTCTATTTTGATCGTTCTGAATTCGAATCATTGTAACGGCCCACTACTGGAGCGTTACATGATGTAACGGCCCAGTGAACGACCGTCACATTGCTTAAGTACTTGACCCAAGGTTTGACCCAAGGGTTGATATTCTAAAGGTTCTAGATGAACTAATGATAGTCTAGAACTTATAATATTCATCAAGAAACTTTTTTTATAATAAACACAGTCATCTAATAGATCGAAGGGAGAGTGCACCCCCATTCCAAAGGAAGGGAATGTTCTCACTCCACCTCCTAACCATTAGATGCTTAATTTATTGATTTACCAAAAAAATGGATGTACACAATGTGTCCAGGCTCAAAATTACAGAGATTGTAATGAAGACTAGAACAAAAAGAAACTATTGAGATATGCATCAGTGCATATAAAAAGAGCGAGAGCAAAAGTTGGTGCAATTCCACTGCTAGCTCGTGCATTCCATCGCCAGACGAGCCTCGTGCAACATCCTAAATCCATGGAGCAGGTCGAGCCAATACAGTTAAGTCTGCGGATCTTTTTCCGTGCATAACCCAGCAGCAGCCCGTGCAGATCCAAGCGGGAGGTAGTAGTTTGTACATGCATGGGCTCGTGCACCTCGTGCATACATATAGACCACTGCGAGGAGCCCGTGCAGGTTACACCAACGAGCTCGTGCACAGGCGACGTGAAGCACACAACGAGCTCGAGCAGGTAACGAGGCCCGTGCAGCTTTTGTGCCGTCAACAGGAAATCTGGTCCAAGCATTCCAGGTCCATGCAAATATATCAGCTGGGGAGGCAGTATGTTCATTCCAGGTCCGTGCAGGTAGCAAGGCCTCTCCCAGAGGCTGCAAGCTCGTGCAAGTCCAACCAAGAAAAGAAAACCCCGTGCATGTCCGTCACTACCTCTATCAGTCAGTGCATAATCCAATTGGCAAATAGCTGTGAAAATTAATTCCATGCCATTACAGAGAACTGCATCAGAGGGCAGAGCATAACCATAAATATATAGCAGAGGCTAAGACATATGCCGAAAGCTAGGTAACCCTAATTTGTCCACCAAGACAGCTCCTCTAGCCTTATATGGGAGATCCTTAGTATTGTGAAAAACCCTTCTAACAGTGGGGTCACAGGCAACCTTGGCCAAGGCATCAGCCACTGAATTGCCTTCACGATATACATGCATACTTCTGCAATCAAGGAGCTGCATCATATGTTTAATTCCCCTCCACCAGGCATAAATGGACTAGTGTGGCACATCATCCTTGTGGATGGCCTGCACCAGGGAGTCACAGTCAGACATAACAATGGAGACACAGTAACCTAGCTCCAAAACTAGGCTGAGCCCATCATGCAGCGCCCGTGCTTCTGCCAGCAGACTAGAACCAGTGCCATAATAGAAGGAAAACCCAGCAAGAAATTCACCTTGCATGTTTCTAATGCAACCTCCACCTCCACAATGACCCGGGTTCCCTTTGGAAGCACCATCCACATTTAGGACATGACCAAAGCTGTGAGGGTTCTAGGTCACAATGATTGGTGGACGGACCTTCGCTTTAGGCTACACATTGAAGGAGCTAAGTACAATAGCTTCACTGTGCTTGAGCGGCTGATGGAATGTAACATTCTTGAAAGCAGCAGCCAGATTATTCTTGATCCGGAGTTTAATAAACTGAATGTTGGCTATAGTACCTTCAAAGCGAGCTACACACCTGGCTTTCCAGATCTCCCATAAAAGCAGCATGAAGGTATATAATACAGCACATTGAAAAGCAGAGCGCATAGAAGTTCCTTCAATGAAACTCCAGCAACGAATAGTAATCTGATTGCTCATGTTCACCTTTGGGCTAATTAGAGGAGCCATCCAATCCCAAAGGGACTTAGCAATTTCACTAGTAATAAAAAGATGATTTAAATCTTCATTTTTTGCAGAAATGCAACATTCACACCTAGAAGCAAGGTGAATACCACAGTCACCAATTCTGGAATCAACTGGGATTGCTCGATGTATCACCTTCCAGACAAACATGGCTGCTCTAGGATTAAATGTAGGATGCCAGATTTTATGCCAAGCCCAGCGCTGAATACCCATTGTAGCTGCAAGCTTATATGCAGAAGCGGAGGTGAACAAGCCAGAGCTACTTCCAGTCCAGCAATAGAGATCCTGCTTAGTGGACAACTGAACCTGGACGTCAGCAGGTTTAAGAGAAAGACAGTGCCATAAAGGATGCTGCGGGTTGAACAACATCTCCCTCACAGTAAAACGTTGCTGAAGATTGAGGCAGTTAGGATTAGTTAAATAATCCTTTAGGGGCCGGTCACCAATCCAGATATCTCGAAGGAAATCAATCCCTGCCCCACTCCCAACCATCCATCTAGATTGAGAAAGAATTTTTTCCTTAGCTTTGATGAAACTGCTGTTAGAGATACCACGGGGGAAAGGCTGAACAGTATCCATAAGGTGCACATTGAGGAACCG
This sequence comes from Amorphophallus konjac, assembly GCA_022559845.1. Taxonomy (NCBI): domain Eukaryota; kingdom Viridiplantae; phylum Streptophyta; class Magnoliopsida; order Alismatales; family Araceae; genus Amorphophallus; species Amorphophallus konjac. The sequence goes on from CM040119.1 coordinate 207,864,841, forward strand.
CTGCCTAGCGTACCTGGACCAAAGTGAGCTACCATGCAGGATATTCCATAGCTGCTTAATAGTGAGAGCTAACTGGGTATCTTCTAATTTTCGAAAACCCAGACCTCCCTCTGCCTTAGGCTTCTGAATAGTCGACCAAGCAATCCAATGTCTCTTGTGATTCCCAGTGTTGCTGCACCAAAAGAAATTAGCACAGATCTTATCTATCTGCTGACAAATCATAGCAAGAATAGTCAGAGATGATGCCAAATAAATTGGCATACTTCTAAGCACATCTTTGATTAGCACAGCTCTTCCAGCCTGGGATAAGAGCGCCAGCACCATCCAGCGAGCCTCGCAGTGATCTTATCCAGGAGAGGCCGAAAGTCTGCAGATACTAACTTGCCTGCCTTAAGAGGCACACCCAGGTATGTGAGAGTTCTGTATGTCGCTTGTAGCCAGTGCGGCGGTGGAGCCTTTGTGCACAAATGAATAAGATGGGTGCCAACGGATCCCCTTGACGAATACCTCTGGAAGACTTAAAAAAGCCGGTGAGGCACCCATTAAAAGAGACAGAGAACCAACAATTAGCAATAAGCATACCCATGTACGAAGTGAATCGATTACTGAAACCAAATCTTCGCATCACGGCAAAGAGAAAATCCCATTCCAACCTATCATAAGCTTTGGCCATGTCAAGCTTAAAAATGACATTATGGCCTATGATCTTCCTGTTTATATCTACAACAAGCTGGCGGGATAGTGATACATTGTCAAGAATGAAGCGTCCCTTAACAAAGGCGCTTTGTTCCTCAGAAATGAAATGGGGTAGCAAAGGCGTCAGACGATCACAGAAAATGCGCGAAACAATTTTGTAAACGAAGTTACAAAGACTAATGGGGCGAAAATCACTCAAGGTAGTGGGCTCCTTAACCTTAGGAACCATGGTGATAATAGATGAAGTAATACCTCGAGGCAAAGGATAACCGTGGAAGAAACCTTGCATAGCCTCCACCATGTCATCAGATAAAATATCCCAACAGGTTTGGAAAAAGACACCAGTGAAACCATATGGTATAATGATTGGAAAGAGAAAAGAATGTACCGTTATGCTATCGATTTATTTCCGTGAGCATGACATTGTTTAAATCTTTTTGACCTCTAATACTCTAAAGTGAAGCATTCATTCATTGATTGTTGTTATCATGAGTTATTGACCTTGTTACATTCTTGGCCATATTTTATTGTTACACTCATGGAAGTAGCTTGATTTATATGTGAAGATGCAGTTCGGGCGCTAATTGTGTCCAATGGCTCTATGCTAGTCCCCACGGCTGATTGCCGGAAACATACTATTTTATAAACCATGGGGTATGATGCTACTGGCGTCGCAATACGCTGGGAGTACTTTCTTTATAAATAAGTGAAATCCATGAGCACTCGTAAAAATCTAGTGAATTGCTACATGATTGACATTCTCGTGCGTAACCTTTATAGTTATGAAAGTGAAAGTGCATTCTCGATACATTCTTATTCATGAAAGGCCAAATATCATGTTCTTGTTATATTCATCCTTGTTCATTCTTGTTCACTCTATCTTACATGATTATCGTGTTACTTTGGTTTAATCGCATGATATTCGCATTCGCATGATTTTGCCTTACTTCATTAGAGCTAAATTGTTAATTACTTTAATAGTGCCTTCATGTTGATGCGAAGATACCTACTGGGCAAGTGTGCTCATTACCTATTTCTAATATTTTTCAGGAAATGAAAGTGAGTCGGGTTCGGATTAGGAAGGTTCAAGTAGCGGATCCGAGAGTGAATAAAGAATGAGCGAAGACTTAGGAAGTCTAAATTGTTTAGATTGAGTCTGTGTAATTTTTCTATTTTCTTGAGTCTGGTATATTAGAATAAGTGGAATTAATGATTGTATTTGAGTATTGAATTTTATTATCATGAAATAAAGTTGGAGTTTGAGTAAATATTGTGCAATTGCATTTATGTGTGTGATTGTCTCGCGCTCTTATCATTCGTGCTTGCAAGAGGCTTACCATGCCGGCTGTTCGCGCTCCCCGAGTCAGTCTTCCGCTGTAATAAAGGCTCGAGGCGTGACATTGTCTTTGATGAATCTTCTAATAAAATTGAAACTGGCTTCTGCAGGAACAAAGTCGATGGAGAAATTCTAGAAAACAAAGAAGAGCAGAATGCAGAATCAACAGAAGAAGGTGAGACTGAAGGATCTGGAGTTCAGGGAAAGGTGAGTGAAAATACAGGTAACCTGCTTACCAATATTAGAGTTCTTAGAGATCATCCTCTAGAAAATGTGATTGGTAATCTGAATGAACCTTCTAAGACTAGATCACATTTCAGGATAGAAAATGAACCGAATTCTTTTGCACATGTCTCACAAGTAGAACCCAAGAATTTTGAATTTGCCTTAAAGGATGAGCATTGGACAAATGCCATGCATGATGAATTGAATCAATTTGAAAGGAACAAGGTATGGCACCTAGCTCCTAAACCCTCACATGGCTCAGTTATAGGCACTAGATGGGTCTTTAGAAATAAAACTGATGAGCAGGGAAAGGTAATCAGAAATAAGTCTAGGCTTGTAGCACAGGGGTACAATCAAGAATTTGGGGTAGACTTTGAGGAATCTTTTGCTCTTGTAGCTAGACTAGAAGCCATTAGGATTCTTCTGGCTTTTGCGTATAGCCTAGGAATAAAACTTTAGCAGATGGATGTGAAATCTGCTTTCTTAAATGGATTAATAAAAGTGGATGTATTTGTCAAACAACCTCCTGAATTTGAATGCATTGACTTTCCTGATTATGTGTATAAACTTGATAAGGCATTATATGGGCTGAAGCAAGCTCCCATGGCCTTGTACGACAGGCTGAGCTCCTTCCTCACAGGTAAAGGATTTTCAAGAGGTGAGGTTGACCAGACTTTATTCACCAAGGTAAACAACAAAAATATCCTTGTTGTTCAAATCTATGTAGATGATATAGTGTTTGGGTCAACTAAACCCTCTATGTGTGAGGAATTTTCTAAGTTAATGACTGATGAATTTGAAATGAGCTTATTGGGAGAAGTGAAATTTTTCCTTGGATTGTAGGTCAATCAAACTTCAGAGGGAAGCTTCATCACCCAGTCCAAATACATCAGGGATCTGATGAAGAAATACAAGCTGGAAAATCTCAAAGAGATCACTGCACCTATGGGCACATCAACTAGTCTTGATGCTGACCCAAAAGGTAAATTGGTTGATACCAAACTATACAGAGGTATGATCGGAGCCCTTTTATATCTTACTACATCTCACCCAGATATATAATTTTCAGTATGTTTATGTGCTAGATTTCAGTCTAGTCCTAAGGAGTCTCACATGAGTGCTGTGAAAAGGATTTTTAGGTATCTATCAGGCACCCCTGACTAAGGACTATGGTATTGTGGACGCCAAAAAAATGATGATGATGATCATTGCGACATTCGCGTCTACGCATTCGAGTGCGAGTCGAAGATGAAAATGCCAAATAAACCTCATACCTTGCCCGATCAAGACGAGGACTCGCTTGGTGGTCCGCTAGCCGATGAGGGAGCCCCCCGGGCGGAAGATACGACCACAACTCTACAGCCGACCGTGCCGAGAGATGAATCAAAGAAGAGCCAGGAACTTTGACACAGTGTCGGCGTGCACCGAAAGTCACGCAAAGTCTGGGACCGAGCCTCAGAGGCTGCGAACGGAACATTGCGGAGGCCATACATCGCAACTAGAATATTTCGAGAATGCCAACATTCATATAAATGGCCATGACTTCGAAAAGAATCCATTCGATGCTTAAGACGGCATGGAAGGGCCTTAAATCAGCGTGCCTTAAACCGGCACGCCTTAAAACGGCGCGCCCCCCTTGCATTGCTAAACCGGCGCGCCAATGTGCCTCCACGTTAAAAGATTTTCCTCCAAATGCTTATCCGGCGCCACCTTTGCCCAAATACGGCGCGCTCATTGAAGGATGCTCCCCTTGTAATTCCGTTAAAACGGCGCCACTTGTGTTGCATTAAAACGGCGCCCATGCGCAAAGCTATTCCTTCGAAAGCTATTACGGCATGGCCATTTTGAAGGCCAAAAAGTTGATACGGAGCGCTACAGTACCGTCATGCCTCATTTAAAAGCTATTCCTTCAAATGTTAAACCGGCGCACCCTATGCCGCACCGGTTTAACCCCATTCCATCCCATCCATACTCCGGTGCTCTGTTTTGCATTAGAGAACATTTATTATTTGACACCGTGCCTTCACCTCCATTCAACAGCATGACGGTTGCAGCGGCGAAGGAAAGCAGAGTATTGGCGACAACGTACTGTGCAAATCGACGGACGACACCGCGGCCTGTCAAGCCCGTCCGTTCAGTAAACAAGAGGAAGGAAAGGCAACCCCTCCTATATAATCTCTGCAGGTTCGACAGAGCAACCCCCTGGAGACTCCTCTCTCGGCTAGCCATTTTTTAGGAGAAAGGGTGCTCTCGGCTGTGTGCAATGAAGAGAAGAAGAAAAAGAGAGGAGGAAGCTCTAGTCATCCACGCCGACAAGGTGAAGAAAGAGAGAGAGTGTGTGTGTGAGAAAGGGAAGGTGAGTCCGGAGGGGGGGAGCTTGTGCTCCATCCCCTGTCCCCCATCGGTGTATCTCCCTCTTTCCCCCCTAGCTATGTACTCCTCTAACCCAGAGATGAATCTCCCCTGTGTCAACTCCTTCACCCGTTTGTGAGGATGAATAAAAGAAGAACCATTTTGCAAGCTCAGTGCTCTCGATTTCAACCCCCGCTCCCCTTCCTCCTTCTCCTCATCTAGTGCCCTTCGAAGCATGCTCCTCGGCATGGCCTTCGAAGGAGTTCATCGACGGATGAATATTCTTGGCCCTTGTGGCGAACTCTTGTCTCGCTTCAAAGAATCATCGCACGTGAGTCGTGGTCGCTCTTGTAGGCGAGCCCTCGAGCGCTCCACACTCACAATTGGGCTATCGGACCGCCGTGAGGCCACTCCAAATTTTGAGAGTCTACCCCGGAGCAATCCAATTGGTGACTTTCCTTTACCTCTGGCAAGTCCCGGTCTGGGGGAGGTGCTGTCGGATTTTTGCCAGGGCCAAGAACACCAAGAACAATGAACAAACGCATCATAAAATCTGCTTCGGGTGAAAGAAAAAACAAGAAACACAGTAACACTTTGAAACAAACTCTCGGGAGAGGCTAATCCGGCGCGGTTACTGTTCCACCGCGCCGGTTTAACCCTCCTCTCAAGAATCCCATCTCCCTCTTTGAACCTTAAATCGGCGTGCACCTTCAACATCTTAACCTGGCGTGGCCTTAACTGGTGCGCCCATTTCCATTTGCTCTTGCGCACATCCTAATCCAGCGTGGCCTTAACTGGCGCGCCCTCCTCATTGAACCCAAATCCGGCGTGCTTCTCCTTACTACCTTCCCCGGTGCGCCCCTTTGCAACTTCTATTACGGCGTTGCCAAATCCGGCGCGCCCTCCATTGGCATCCTAATCCGGCGTGGCCTTAACCGGCGTGCCCTCCTCATTGAACCCAAATACCACGCACTCCTCCTTACTACCTTCTCCGGCGCGCCCCTTTGCAACTTCTATTACGGCGTTGCCAATTCCAGCGTGCCCTCCATTGGCATCCTAATCCGGCGCGACCCATGTACTTGCAACCATACATCCGACGCGCCTCCAAAAGAAAAGGAAGATAACTAGTAAAAAAAAAGAAAGATCCAAAGCAAAAATAATAATAAAATATCAATGCTAATAAAAGGAACTCTATTGCCCATGCTTCAATTCAAATTTTGTTCCGGGGGCACTGCCCCCTCGATCACCGCGACCTGACCACGCAGGTCGATCCGCGTGCGAGGGTGCACGATGGTGAGCTCGGGCTCTACACTTAACAATTCACTCCCCCGGACTGGGTGCAAAGAGAAAATCAATGATGCCTTGTGGTATCGGACGTGGACCTCGGAACCCCCGACATGGTCATGATCCGAACACATCTCAGGCCAATAGCTCGTTAACTCGACCCGCTTCTACCAGGATTCAATCCCGCACCCGCATTAAACTTGCCGTAAGTACGGCAGATATTCGTATGGCTCTATCGTCGTCTTCGATGCTTCAAATGCAGACTTTTGTCCGAACAACGAATGGTCTGTTAGTGACCAACATACACCGGGATCTAATCCCGCAACTGCATTAAATTTGACATACACACGGCAGACTTTTGCACGGTTTTATCACCGTCTCTTACGCTGTAAATACGGACTTCCGTCCTAATAAAGAATGGTCTGTGAGTGACCGATATGCATATCTGTGAATGTTTACGCCCCAACGCGGGGTTTGTTTAAACGTAACCAGAGATTTTACTCTCGCTTTTCCTTGTTATGAACTTCAGGCCATTGGGCCCCTTTTCCTGGCAATCAATCAAGGGTTTTCCCCTCTCCAAGGGGATGTAATTGACGTCGTAGCCTTTACAGTACGGCAGGTTCTCAGTCCCAAAATAATACACACAATCATGTGATCAGTCAGAACGAGCGCACCACAGGCTTCTTAAGTCCGAATAGATCGTCACCTCGGTGGCTGGCACGCCCTTGCACTAATAAACCGAATGAACGAACGAAAAGATGAATAAATGAATAAAAATACAAAACGAAAAAGTGCATCCACAGGTATCCTGCTAGGTGTGTGCTTGAACTTGTAGCTTACACTGATGCAGACTATGTAAGGTGGAGGATAGATAGAAAGAGCACTAGTGGATACTGTCAATATCTCGGTGGTTGTCTAGTGTCTTGGGCATCTAGGAAGCAGCATACAGTTGCTCTCTCCACTACTGAGGCTGAGTATGTTGCAACAGAGAATTGTGCAGCCCAAGTGCTTTGGATAAAACACCAGCTTATTGACTATCACATAAAATTGGGATGCATTTATATTCTGTGTGATAACACAAGTGCTATTTCCTTGACTAAAAATCATGTTTATCATTCTAGGACTAAGCATATTGAAATAAAACACCCTTCTTGAGTGATGAAGTAAGTAAGAATGAAATTGAGTTGAATTTTGTTGAATAAGAAAAACAAATTGTTGATATATTTACTAAACCTTTTGGTAAATGAAAGATTTAAATTCTTAAGAAGAGAACTATGTTTATGTAAATTTCAGCATGATGATTGATTGCTTAAGTTCATTCTTGCTTGAAATAAATGTCTATTTCATGACTGTTATTATGCACTTAACTCAGACTGTCACATGGTATTAGTCTGTCAGTAATTGTCATTGCTTACTTTGCACTTTGTCTATCTTTATCTTAAGGGTACATCAAATGGTGTGACGGGAAAAGGGTATATTTCTTCTATCTGGAAACCCACACTATGTGTAGAGGCTTGTCCTCTGCCGAGTACCCTGAGTCAAGATTTTGTTTGAGTCTTGCATTTCATTAGTAGTTTATATGTCAAAATGTTGTGTCTAATAATAATGCACATAGACAAGGGGGAGTCAGTGTTCAAAAACATTTCAAGTCTATTCTCTCATGCATATTGATAGGGGGAGTTCAGAATAAAATGATCTATCTTTGAGTTAGGTCAGGCCTAGGTTGCTATATCTAGGCAGCAGTAAATGTCTCTGAAATCTCATCACCCAAAGTTGACACCTTCTTGCATACTTTCTATCAACCCTGACTCTATCCTTCTGATCAACAGTTTTACTCATCTCATGATAAAATCTTGAAATAGTCCTTGCAACTCCTATGATTCTGAAATACTAAAAAATTGATGATCAGTTCATTACTCTAAGCTACTAAAATCAGAAATCTTATCTTATAAGAATCTGTAATGCTCCATGAATGAACTGATGGTTTAAGCTTAATAAATTGTAGAGTCTAAAGACTGAACGCAATGGACTAGAATGTTGATCACAATTAATAGTTCTCAACCATTTCTCACATGTAATGACTAGTAATGTCTTTCAGAGTCTGAAAGTTCTTGAATTAATGACTTCTTGGTTGAGAAACTTGAAGTGTGTATTATTTTTAAACAAGTCTTTCTATAAAACCAAAGGGCAGTAATGTCAAAAGAATGAGCCAACATGATTGTAGGCAGAGCAATGACTGAATGCACTGAGAAAATTGGGTCATTCATCAAAGAAATAGAGATAAACCCATGTCATGAAGTACTTCAAGTTATCTCTGTTCAAAAGTCAAAACAGAATGGGGAGTTTCACTAACTAACTAGGGGTACTGACGTCTGATCAACGTGTACCCTTATGCAAAAAGGTGCAAACTACTTCTCATGTTCTGATACATGAAATAGAATGGTAAATTTTACGGAGTAGCTAGGGGTACTGGCATCTAATCAACGTGTACCCTTATGTCAAAAGGCACGGATTATACCCAACTATTTTGAATTGTTCAATAAAAAGGAAATAAAAAAATCTTGTTGAAACCCTAAGGTGAAAAATCAGAAGTGTCAAATTGTTTAACCTCAATATATATTCTAGTCAGTCCTAAAGAAATTCACTGATTTTTGGATGAGTAGGATAAAGTAAGACTGCATTTGTCATGATTCATATGGTTCTGGTTTATTGCTATTGAAAGTTAATGCAAACGTGTTCAGAGAGTGTTGTTGCTAAACTCTAACCTTTATTACTCTTAAACCAAAATTCTATCAAGAATGCATTAAATAGAATCTTATACCTGAAGAGTTTGAGCTTTGTATGCTTAATTAATGAAAGATAAATCAGTTTGTCAATCAGATCTCTCTTGCACCTTCACTACTTTGATATTGATATCTCACTCTTTGTCCTTCTCTGATAAGATCCAATTCTTTGTTTGCTACTAGCAAAGGGGAGAGTTTTTGATGGCAGAAATTCTTGATTCTTGTTTGATGGCTAGGGATAGCTGGCAAAGGGGGAGAGATTGCCTTGTTTTTATGTCTGCGTCTACGCATGTTGTGTCTATGCATAATTGTCTTCTAATGCACTTGATTGTGACCTTTGCATATTCTAACTCATAATATAATTTGTGTTGCCATCAAAGTATAGCAGTGTTGCCATCATCAAAAAGGGGGAGAATGTTGTGTCTCCTCTGGATTTGATGTCTAGTTTTGATGCTGGCAACAGTGTGATGACCTTAATTTGACTCTGGCAACATTCTTATTTTAAAGTCCTTACCTTAGTCAGAATAAGTTTTTTTTTTATTTAAATCAAGGTAGATGCATGTTCATGCTTCTACACTATAAGGTCGATGCGCATGCATGCATTGTGAAAGTCAGGTCGATGCACATGTTCACTCCGAGCCTAGAAGGTCAGTGCATATGCATAAGTGTTACGTTATAAAGTCGATGCATCTTCCACTTCATTGAACTAATAGGTCGATGCATATATGCCATTGAGTCTAGAAGGTCGATGCACATATGTGTTACAGACTAAGAAGGTCGATGCACATATGTCGTTGAGTCTAGAAGGTCGATGCACATATGCTTTATAGTCTAGAAGGTCGATGCACTTGTACACAGTATGCACAGTCTGGTCGATGCACCTTGGACATAGTACACACTATCAGGTCGATGCACCTTGTGCATGTTGTTCACGGCTTGTGCTATAAGGTCAGTGCACCTTGTACATAGGTTGATGCTAGTGACCTAGCAGTTGAAGCGTACGGTCGATGCATGTCATAGAAGGGTCGATGCACATTATAGGCAAGACAATGCTAGCAAGCCAGCGCAGGCAGCATAAGGTTGGTGTGATAGAGGTTATCATTCTCAAGGTCAATGCACCGTCTGTATCTGTTATACAGATAGGTCGATGCACTTACCTATGTCGATGCTATTGCTCAAGGAGCACTGGCTTATGCACACACAGGTTGATGCACCTTCATTTTAGAAATAGTCTTTCTAACAAATAAGGTCTACCTGTGTTACATAAACGTCGATTCTATCTTTCTAATTTACTGTGTGGCTTAGCTATACAGGTTGATGCATATTGCTTAAGCACCAATGCTTATGTAGAATTCTGAGCATTCATTGTCGGAACTTGTTGAAACATCTGAGACTGCATTTGGCTTGATTCTTATCATTTGCCTCATAAGTCTCATGATGATAAGACTGATAATAACTCTCTACGTTTTGATTTGATAGATAACTAGAAATAACCCAGATCGATGCTCGAACACTTGGGTTGCATAAAGACAAACCGCATTACTCTCATGAGGACTTTAAAGTTAAAAGGATTAAGGGCACGTGATCCAAGGTGGGAGGCTGAACTGAACATTCTGCCACGTGGAGTAGATTACTTCCTACATCAGACACGTGGATCAACTCTTCATCAGCTCCTGACACGTGGGCCTTCAAAGTACGCTTTTTGGATAAAATCATTGGGAGAGAACGTGCTCTCCACGTGCCCAAACCAAAAGCTCGTGGGACTACAGATTCTCGATTTCCTGTATAAAAAGGGGGACCGAGCAGTCAAATGAGAAGAAGAACATATACGAGAGAAGCAGATCACAAAAGGAGAGAAGAGCTGAAAGGCAAGAGAGTTCCAGAGATTGAAAGAGAAAAGTCTGAGAGGAGTTTGAGAGAAAATAGCATGTTGTAGAGAGTAAGAAGAAGAAATAGAGTGCCGTAATTCTGTCTGAGAAAGTGAAGTGGGATTAAGAAGAAGAGTTGTCCTGACTTCCGGATCAGATCCAGAGTCAGATTGCTCCAGTGGAGCTACAGTTCTTTCTTCATGTTATTGGCTTTCTTGCTTTTTTGTTTTTCCTTTCTGAAATTACTGTAAGCTATGTATCAGCGGAGCAAGCTGTGGTGCTGTGGACGTCAAAAAAATGATGATGATCATATAGCATGCACATCTTAGCACTCAAGAGTGAGTCAAAGACGGGAAGGCTGAATAAACCCTATGCTTCCTCCAAGAAGGATGAATACCTGCCCAGTGCTCTGCCACCCAACAAAGAAGCCCCTCGTGCTGAAGAGATGGCCCCCCGCTCTCCAGTCGGCATTCCCAAAGGCAGAATCAAAAGAAACTCAAGAATTCGAAAACATGTCTGGCATGCGTCGGAGATCACTCAAAGCTCAGAATCGGGATTCAAAGGCCCCGAACTAAACACCCCGGAGGTGGTGCATTACAGCTAAAGCAGCACGGGAGGACAAGCATCCGTCTGAATAGCCGCGAAGCCAAGATAAATTCTAAACCGGCGTAGCCTGCACTTAAACTGGCGTGCCCTTGCTTGGCCTTAAACCGGCGCGCCCCCTTGCTGATGCTAATCCGGCATGCCCTTTTCTATGTTGTTAATCCGACGCGCTCAACACCACACCGGTTTAACTCAAATAACATCCCATCCGCCAGTCGATACCCTGTTTTCACATTAGCCTGGTGCCTAGAGGGCATTCAATGCTCTGAAGCTCTATCTCCATGGGCATTCAATGCTCTGAAGCCGTGTTTCCACATCCGTTCGACAGCACAGTGGCGAAGGCATGCATCGACGGTGGCAGCAGTAGCAGCAGATCGCCCGACAAATCTATGAATATCCCATCCTCGGATGAACGACAGCGTACGGCACAAATCGGCAGCGTCCAGCGTAGCACGTCGATTTCAGACCTCGATGCGGACGAGGTGAAAGTGGCGGGAACACTCCTGAATGCCCATTCTATAAAATGGCAAGTCTGAAGAAGGAACAGGTTCGGTTGGTTCATTCGGCTGATGGCTGGCCATCGAAGAGAAGAAGAAGAAAATGCCACCCGAAGAGAAGAAGCCCCCCGTCCCTGCGCCCGTGAGGTGAAGAAGAAGAGAGTGAGGTTGAGAGCGAGAGGTGAGCTGGGGGGGGAAGAGCTTGTGCTCTGTTCCCCCCGTCCATGTATCTCTTCCCCCTTTTTCTCCCTCTGTAATGTATTTCTCCTCTGTGGAGATGAAATTTCTTGGGCTTGAGCCGTTTTTCCCCCCTTTGGTGGATGAATAAACAGAAGGCCCCTTATTGGCAAACACGATCTTTTGTCTTTCTTCTTCTTTCCCCTTCCTCCTCCTCCTCATCCAGGGCCCTTCGAAGCATGCTCCTCCGTAGCATGGCCTTTCGAAGGAGTTCGTCAACGGATGAATATCCATGGCCTCTTACAGCATACACATGTCCCACCTACGAGATCATCACTCTGAGTTGCTGGAACTCTTGAAGGCTTGTCCTCGAGTCTCCACATGCACTTACGGGTTAACGGAGTTCTTACTCTGAGTTTTGAGGTTCACCCCGGAGCTTTGCTCCGTTTGGTGTTCCCCTATTTATCTCTGGCAAGCCTCAGTCTGGGGGAGGTGCTGCCCATTTTTCGCCAGGAACAAACGAATCAAGCTATTCTCTGAGGGCCAGAACATCACATGCTTGAAGCCTCTGATCACGACTGAACCTTCGAGTTCCGGCAACAAACTCTTCTAATAAAACATTCATATCTTCATGCTAATTCACCCTAACAAACAACTAAAACACTTAAAATTCCTCTCCACAAACTTAATCTATCAGTTCGATAAACAAACTAATCAACAAATCAACCCACAGGTGAAAGAAACAAGAAACAGAGCATAAAAGAATGAAAGAAACCTCACAGAAGCTATCCCGGCGTGCTCCTAATCCGGCGTGGGTTAATCCGACGCGGTACCCCCCCGCGCCGGTTTAGCTTTACACTCAAAACCCCTTTCATTTTTTCTTGCCACTAACCGGCGCGCCCCTTGCATAGCCCATTAAACCGGCGTGCTATACTATTCCTCACCCTATTCCGGCGCCCCCTGGCCCTCCTCCTCCATTGGTCATTAACCGGCGCGCCCAAACTTTGCACCACTTATTCCGGCGTGCCTGAAAGGGAGAAAATGATTAATCAAATGAGAGAAGAGACTTAAAGCTAATGAATAAAACTAATAAAAAGTTTCCCCTTTCCATAATCTAAATTTTGTTCCGGGGGCGCTGTCCCCGGTTACTGTTCCACCGCGCCGGTTTAACCCTCCTCTCAAGAATCCCATCTCCCTCTTTGAACCTTAAATCGGCGTGCACCTTCAACATCTTAACCTGGCGTGGCCTTAACTGGTGCGCCCATTTCCATTTGCTCCTGCGCACATCCTAATCCAGCGTGGCCTTAACCGGTGCGCCCTCCTCATTGAACCCAAATCCGAAGTGCTTCTCCTTACTACCTTCCCCGGCGCGCCCCTTTGCAACTTCTATTACGGCGTTGCCAAATCCGGCGCGCCCTCCATTGGCATCCTAATCCGGCGTGGCCTTAACCGGCGTGCCCTCCTCATTGAACCCAAATACCGCGCACTCCTCCTTACTACCTTCTCCGGCGCGCCCCTTTGCAACTTCTATTACGGCGTTGCCAATTCCAGCGTGCCCTCCATTGGCATCCTAATCCGGCGCGACCCATGTACTTGCAACCATACATCCGGCGCGCCTCCAAAAGAAAAGGAAGATAACTAGTAAAAAAAAAGAAAGATCCAAAGCAATCATAATAATAAAATATCAATGCTAATAAAAGAATAAAAGGAACTCTATTGCCCATGCTTCAATTAAAATTTTGTTCCGGGGGCACTGCCCCCTCGAACCCCGCGACCTGACCGCGCAGGTCGATCCGCGTGCGAGGGCGCACGTTGGTGAGTTCGGGCTTCACACTTAACAATTCACACCCCCGGGCTGGGTGCAAAGAGAAAATTGATGATGCCTTGTGGTATCGGATGTGGACCTCGGAACCTCCGACATGGTCATGATCCGAACACATCTCGGGCCAATAGTTCGTTAACTCGACCCGCTGCTCCCGGGATCTAATCCCACAACGCCACATTAAACTTGTCGTGTCTACGACAGACATCCTTTTGTCTCTATCATCGTTTTCGATGCTTCAAACGTGGACTCGCATCCGAACAATGAAGGGTCCGACGTGACCAACATGCACGCATATCTTGGAACCTTCGTTTCCCCGGACTCTGTGTGAAGAGAAAAGCAATGACGCCCCATGGCGTTGGACTTGGATCTCGGGAGCCCTCGCCCAGACATGACCATGATCCGAACTTATCACGGGCCGATAGTTCGTTAGTTAGCTCCACCCGTCCTTATCAGGACCCGATCCCGCACCCACATTAAACTTGTCGCACCTACGGCAGACATCCGTACGATTTTATCGTCGTCCTCGACGCCACTAATACGGACTTCCGTCCGAATAATGAATGGTCTGTTAGTGACCGATATATATACCGGGATCTAATCTCACGCTTGCATTGAACTTGCTGTACTCATGGCAGACATTTGCACGGATTCGCTCTCGTCACCGTCTTATTTTCTACACGGACCTTCGTCCGAACATAAAATGGTCCATGAGTGACCGACAAAATCCGAATGGAATGAGGCGGCTCTCGTCCCCCCCGAACCCTACGCATAGGAACATCGATAAGACCGTCGTGAGTCATGCTCGAACCTCGGGTTCGCCCCAACCATGGTCATCGCCTGACCCACATCCTAGGCCTATAGCCGGCTATCTCTGTACACATCTTTGTTTCGGAATCTAGTCCCGGGACACTTTCCCGCTGCCCTTCGGCACCGGAAATATTAATGATGCCCACGCGAGCCTAACTTCGACCACGGGGGGCCCACTGCAGTATGGTCGTAGCTTGGTCTTGCACCGGGCGAACAAACTTATCGATTTTCGACCGCTCTAATCGGGATTCAACCGAATGTCTCCTATCCCTTCCAACAATAAACTCGCCGTACCCCGGCATACATATGCTCCCGTTTTCCCCGTGATGATCACGATTCTCTAAAGCCGGACGCTCGTCCGAATACCAAAATGGTCCCTTGAGTGACCGACATATTTCGCATGCTTGTTTCCCTAGACATAGGGCTTTCCGACTGATTCGAGACCGCTATCGGCTTGTTTCTCTCGATATAGTTTCTTGGCCATGAGGCCCCTTTTCCCGGCGATTAATCAAGGGTGTTCCCCTCTCCGAGGGGATGTAAATGACGTCGTGACCTTTATGGCGCGGCGGGTTCCAGTCCCGACACGAACCATGCAATCATCTGATTAGTCAGATCGAGCGTACAATAAATCGTCACTTTGTGACTGGCACGCCCACGCACTTAATAAACACCAATAAACAAATAATAAATGAAAGATTTGTTAAATAAAAAGTGCGTCCACAGGTGCTCAGCGGCGAGGTCTGATCCTCGGACAGCAAGCTATGTTGCTCAGCGGGAAAGCAAGCTGTGAGGCTCAACTGTGTGTAGGGATTTCATCCTCAAAGCTGGGGATCAGCGGATTCAAGCTGTTTGGCAGTAGAAGCCTTACTCAATTGAGTAAGGGGTGGATGTAGATCTCAAGTTCGAGATCGAACCACCTAAAATTGATCTGTCTTGTGTATGTGCTATTGATTATATCATCTTTACTGCGATTAAATGAATGCTCAGGATCATCTACTGCGAACCTCTGATTTCTCTGATATAATTAATTGTTGCATAAGTCTTCAACCAAAATTGTCAGCACTAATTCATTTCTGCATCTGCTAAACTTGATTGATATCTGATTTGTCTTGATCTAATTTGCACTTTCTTCATCTCATACCTATATTGTAGTCAATCACTCAATGGTATATAAAAAGGCTCAGTCAGACGGATAGATTACGTCTATCTGAAAACTGACCCTTGCGTGAGGAGTTTTTCGAATCAAACCTCTGCCAGGTACTATACCGAGTTGATTGATCTATTATCTTTGGAGTCTCAGTAATTGACAGTTTATCCAAATCAGATCTCTTATTGATAATTCATACTACTTTTAGTGATTCTATTCACAGTAGTTTCTTTTAATTCCGCATTATTATTAACTACTGTAGAATCTCAATTTGGGGAAGATCTATTCACCCCCCCTCTAGATCTGTAGCTCAATCCATTTACACATCATGAGGTTGTTTTTGACTCACTTGCATGCACCATTTTTGAGCCAAATTTTGAAAGAGTAAAATTCACTGGAAAAAGAGTCAATAACATCTATATAGTTGATTTAGATGATGCATCACACACAAACTTGTGTCTCACTGTAAATAAAGATGACTTAGCCTATCTTTGGCATCGCAGGTTTGGTCATGCTAGTTATAATGTGTTACACAAATTGAATAGATTTAGTATGGTAAGAGGTATACCTGAAATTTCATTTAAAAAGAACAATAAAATCTGTGAGGCTTGTACTAAATGCAAACAAACTAGGAAGTCATTTAAATCCAGAATTGAGAACATGTCTTCTAAACCTTATGAGATGATTCATATGGATCTGTTTGGACATTCAAGATCAACTAGTCTATCTGGTAGAAGATATGTGTTTGTTTTAGTAGATGACTTCTCTAGATATACATGGATATTCTTTTTGACTCACAAAAATGATACATTTAAAGAATTTCAGGTATTCTTCAACAAGACAAAATAAAATGGTGAGCAATCAATATCGAGTATTTTGTCTGATCATGGTGGTGAGTTTGAGAACTCACAGTTCGAGAATTTTTGCAGGGACAATGGAATAAATCATAGATTCTCTTCACCAAGAACTCTAGAACAGAATGAAATGGTTGAAAGAAGGAACAGAACCTTGGTGGAGATGGCTCAGACTATGCTAGTTGAGGGCAACTTGCCTAGAAGGTTTTGGGCTGAGGCAGTAAACACCTCCTATTACATTATTAATAGAGCCTTGGTATGACCTTCTACTCAAAAGACTCCTTATGAAATCCTGAAAGGTAAGAAACCTTCACTAGCTCATGTCAAGGTTTTTGGATAAAAATGTTTTATCCATGTTAATTCTAAAAGAGATCTTGAGAAGTTTGAGGTAAAAAGTGAACCGAGAATTTTTCTGGGGTATTCTGAGAGTTCTAGAGCCTATAGGATCTATAATATTAAATCTCAAACTATTGAAGAATCACCACACATTGTGTTTGATGAAACTTCTATTAACTCTGATACTCATTTCTACAGGGACAAAGATGATGGTGAAATCCTGGAAAATAAAGAGAAGCAGAATGGAGATCAAGCAGATGAAGGTGAGATTGAAGGTTTTGGAATTCAAGGGGAGGTAAATGCAAATCTAGGAAATCAGCTTATCAATATTATTGTGCTCAGAGATCATCCTTTAGAAAATATTATTGGTAATCTGAATGAACCCCATGACTAGGTCACATTTTAGAATTGAAAATGAACTTAATTCTTTTGCTTTAGTCTCACAAATAGAACCCAAAAACATTGAAAATGTCTTAAAATATGAATATTGGATAAGTGCCATGCATGATGAACTTAATCAGTTTGAGAGGAACAAGGTATGGCACCTAGTTCCTAAACCTTCACATGGCTCTATAATAGACACAAAATGGGTTTTCAGAAATAAAACTGATGAACGGGGAAAGGTTGTAAGAAATAAGGCTAGGCTAGTGGCATAGGGATACAATCAGGAATTTGGGGTAGACTTTGAAGAATCTTTTGCTCTTGTAGTTAGGCTAGAAGCCATTAGAATCCTTCTAGCATTTGCATGTACCCTAGGAATAAAACTCCAACAGGTGGATGTCAAATCTGTATTTTTAAATGGCTTAATAAAAGAGGATGTCTTTGTCAAACAACCTCCTGGCTTTGAATGTCTTGATCTTCCTGATCATGTGTATAAACTGGATAAGGCACTATATGGGCTGAAGCAAGCTCCTAGAGCCTGGTATGACATGTTAAGCTCCTTCCTCACAGGTAAAGGCTACTCAAGAGGTGAGATTGACCAAACTCTATTCACTAAAGTAGATAACAAGGACATACTTGTTGTTCAGATTTATGTAGATGATATAATGTTTGGGTCAACTAAACCATCCTTGTGTGAGAATTTTCAACATTAATGACTAATGAATTTGAAATGAGCTTAATGGGAGAACTAAAGTTCTTCCTTGGATTGCAGATCTATCAGACTTCTAAGGGAGGCTTCATCAATCAGTCCAAGTACATCAAGGATCTACTGAAGAAATATAAGCTGGAGAACCTCAAGGCTGTTACTGCACCAATGGGTACATCAACTAGTCTTGATGCTGACCCAAAAGGTAAACTGGTTGATACCAAATTATACAGAGGTATGATCGGATCCTTGCTTTACCTTATTGCATGTCATCCCGATATTCAATTTTCTGTGTGTTTATGTGCTAGATTTCAGGCTAGTCCTAAGGAGTCACACATGAGTGCAGTGAAGATGATTTTTAGATATCTATTTGGCACCCTTGACCTAGGTCTATGGGATCCTGCTAGGTGTGAGTTTGAACTCGTAGCTTACACTGATGCAGACTATGCTAGTTGTAGGATAGATAGAAAAAGCACTAGTGGGTATTATCAATACCTAGGTGGCTGTCAAGCATCTTGGGCATCTAAGAAGTAACACATAGTTGCTCTTTCCACTGTTGAAGCTGAGTATGTTGCAGTAGGTAAATGTGCAGCCCAAGTACACTGGATCAAACACCAACTTATTGACTATCACATAAAACTTGGATACATTCCTATTCTTTGTGATAATACTAGTGCTATTTCTTTGACTAAAAATCATGTTCATCATTCTAGGTCTAAGCATATTGAAATAAAACACCACTTCCTCGGAGATGAAGTTAGTAAAAATGAAATTTAATTACATTTTATTGAATCAGAAAAGTAAATTGTTGACATATTTACTAAACCCCTTGAAAATGAAAGATTTTAATTCTTAAGAAGATAACTTGGTTTATGTAAATTTTAGCATGATGACTGATTGCTTGAGTTCCTTTTTGTTTGGAATAAATGCATGCTTCCTGATTGTTGATGTGCACATGATTCTATTTGACTGGCAGAAATAAAATGAGGATGGTGTTGCATACATTACATTGCATAGAGTCCATCTTGATCTAAAGGGTATATCAAATGGTATGCTGGGAGAAGGGCAGATCTCTTCTGTCTGAAACCCACACTAGGCGTAGAGGCCAGTCCTCCGCCAGGTACCCTGAGTCAAGAATATGTCTGTGTCTTGCATTTCATTGTTTGTATGTCAAAACGTTCATGTGTCCAGTAGTAGTGCATATAGACAGGGGGAGTCTCTTGCATATTGATAGGGGGAGTTCATCCTAAGATGCTCAAAGGACAAGTCGAATCAGGTCCATGTTGCTTGATCTAGGCAAATGCTAGTGTCTCAGAAGAAATGTTGACACCTAGGGTCGACACTTCCTTTTGTTGTGGGGAGATTGTGTGGGATAATGTGTGTCTCATGGTGTGTCTCCTTTAACTTAATTCTCTGGATTTAATTTCCTATTAAGTTTTGATGATTGGCAACAATATATTTTGTCTTCAGCTTTTGAATATTGGCAAATTATGATATTCTGAATCTACTTTCCATTATGGCAACACTGTTAGTATTTTATAGCTTCTCATGCTAGTGTGTATGTGTTTCTCACTAAGGTCCGAGCATGTTCATACATGCTGCATATGAAGGTCAGTGCATGTTCATAGTGCTGCATATGAAGCTCGGTGCATGCTCATAGTGTTGCATATGTAGGTCGGTGCATGTTCATACATGCTGCATATGAAGGTCGGTGCATGCTTATAGTGATGCATATGCAGGTCGGTGCATGTTCATACATGTCGCATATGAAGGTCGATGCATGTCTGCATGTAAGCGTATAAGGTCGGTGCACATTGTCATTAAGGTCGGTGCACATGTTCAGTGTTGCATGTCAGGTCAGTGCACATGAATAAAATGCCACATACAAAGGTCAGTGCACGTTGTCATTTGTACATACTAAGGTCGGTGCACATTGTCATTGTTGCATACAAAGGTCGGTGCACGTTGTCATTAGTACATACTAAGGTCGGTGCACATTGTCTTTGTGCACACTAAGGTCTGAGCATATGTGCATGAGCTCACACTAAGGTCTGAGCATATGTGTAATTTTAGGTTTGAGTATGTAGCAACCCTGATAAAATAAAGATTTTTAAATAAACCAAATTAAGATAAAAGTTAATTAAATAAATGATGAGTGCCTAAACAAATAAATAATAAGCCAAAAAAAAGAGAAAATAACGCCTTGAGTCAAGGCGCTATTTCAAAAAGAAACGCCCTTATACAAGGCGTGAATCCTAAAAAGGACGCCAACACCCAAGGGCGTCAATTCTCAAAATGACCCAAATAACTAAACGGGCAAGTAAACGTAACGCCCTTTACTTGGACGCGTTTTATACAAGAAACGACGCCTGACAAGGCGTCAATTTAAATTCAACGCCCTCACCTAAGGCGTTAATTTAGTTCGATTTTCGTTCAACCCAGGACTCGATCCAGAGTAAGTTCTGGATAACTACGTCGAAAGTTGAATATAGTAGGGACTCTATCATGGCAATACTACCCTTAATCAAACTATAACTTCAGTACGATCCTAAAAACTTTATAAATACTCCCTAATCAAGCCCTGATCGCTATTTTGGTGTTCGTCTGCTGTTGCCGTGCACGAAGAACAGGTAGTGTTCTTCTTTTCCTTCAGTCACGGTTTAAGGAAGATAATGATCGTTCGTCTTTCCTTCTTCCTCTGCAGGATGCCTGCAACGTGAAAAAACTCTCATATAGTTGAAGGACGAGAAGTTCTTCATCTGGTTTTCTTCTTCCGGCGATTAGGAAACTCTGTTGCAAACAGAGTATCATCTCTTCACATCTTTTACGTATCTTCCTCTAAACCAGGTAGGTTTTCTCAAGGACTGTAGCCCAAACCAACGTAGTAATTATGATTAAATCATTTGTTAATTCATGCATATAGATTCTCTACGTTTTAATAGTTTCTGGAAAATATTGTAAATAGCGACCCTCGTTAGGGCGCTAGTTTAAAAAGAAGCGACCCATCCAAGGGCGCTAATTTTCTTTTGGCACCCTTCCCAAGAGTCGTCAATTTCATGAATTTAATAATTACTCACGTTTAAAATTTAATATTTATGAAACCATGATTCTAATATGCTGCATGAATACACCTGTTGAATCCTGCTATTTTTCTGGTCCTGACCATGTACCATGTTTGCTGAAATTATATTATCTGGAATATTGTAAAATCTTGAATTAACGACCTACACAAGGTCGTCTCTTATTGAACTGACGCCCCAGTCTAGGGCGCTAATTGAAAAGTAACGCCCCTGTACAGGGCACGTTTTTGTTAAAATTCTGTAAATTTAAAATTCTGTAAGAATTGAGATAAGGTTTGGACGACTGCTTCACAAGTCGTCAAATGATTAATAGACGTCCTTAAGTAAGGCGTTAATTATATGATTAATGACTTTGGTCAAGCCGCTATTTTTCCTGTATCATTATTTTTCCCTCGGTTAACACGGTTTGATATATATGTATAAGTATATTATCAGCACTATATTTCCATTCCGTGAATATAGTCCCATGTTTTATGATGTTTTATTGCATTACCCTCAATTCTCGGTGACATACAAGCTCTCTATTGGACATTCCGTTCCTTTGGACTAGCGAGTTAGTCATAGAGGCCTCCATAAGACTCCTCGAGCCTTGGATTCCCTCAAGGCCGACTGAGCGGGTTGTACCATAAAAAAAACTTATCACCCTATTTTTGCCATGTCACTCTATAGAAACATGGTATACCGGCCCTCATATTATGCTATGAGTATGATATGAGAATTTTCTTAATGAACGAGGAAAGCATGCCATCAATGTGATGTTATTGTAGACCCCAATTCTATAACAACTTTGTTATGATATTCTTGTGGACCTCAATTCTATATTAAACGAGTGACCATCTACTTGTGGGCATTTACTTATCATGGTACCCAAGTTAGGGAACCAATTCCACCTAGTTTTATCGATAATCGTGATTGTACCGTTATTATCGCCATTCTATGTCAAGTGTCATATTTTTGGACTCTACTCTATCCAAGTTTATCCTATATGTCTACAAGCTTTATTCTTGAAATTCCATATTGGCTATACACAAAAGTGGATGTTAAAATACATGATTAATGCCTGCGCATATAGGGCCCGATCTGGTCCTCGGAGGAGCACCCGAAAGTACTTGTGCCCATGGGAGTTGATTGATCACGGTATTGGCATTATACCGAAGTGCATGACTAGCTTGATTGAACATTCCACAAATCTTATACTTGACTTGATATTACATGACTTGCGTGGCCCGAAAAAGGGTAATTTCATACTTGCGTGCTTGAAACGTGATAGCCAAGTTCCGACATGATATGATGCGTCTACTTGCTTGAGTATCTTGATAGCTTTTGATATAAGTTCTTGAAAGTTCATGACTAGTTCTTCTTGCTATCTTTTAGTTATATCCTCTTTTTATCTTGTCGTTTTATGCGAGCATGCGTAGCTATAGTGCATTCATGAAAGATGTAATCACATAAACCCCTTGCTAGTTCTTGAGATATAATTTCCTACTGAGCGTTCGCTCACTCAGTGTTTCCATACTTTTCAGGTAAGTCCGACGATGAGGGAACTCAATCTGACGGGGAAGGCCAAGAGTGAAACAGATAGAGCTTCTCCAGTGTCATCTAGTTTTTTTTATATTTTTCTAGAGTCAAGCTTTGTATTTTTTCTTTTTTTGAGTCTAGTATTTGTAAAGGGATTGTAATAGAAATATTCTTATTACAGGAATAAAATGGATTGGGTTATCTTTATAATTGCGCACTCTGTCTTTGTGTCGAATACACTACTACTCTGATTGACATGATTGATATAAACTCGTCAAGTATTTCCGGGTATCTTCCGCGCTCGGGGCGTGACAGTTTTTGTGGTATCAGAGCCTAGGGTATTCAATTCCTAGGAAACCCAAGTCCAAGGATAGGTTTAACCTTTAACCGGTGAGATTGGGTAGAACCAAGGGTTAAAATTAACATAAAAATGCTAGCTTCTAAATGAAATCACGTATTAATCTAGTTATTGTAATTGTCGGACGATGGCTGCCGAACGTGCTCAGTGGCGCAACATGCAGCGTACACTTCAAGGCATGACTCAGGTGCTGCAACAGGTAGCACAAGGAGGAGCACAACGAGCAGGGAGTCTCCACCAAGTCTTTAAAAACATGAACCCGCCTAAATTCACGGGTTCTACTGATCCGGATGACGCAGAGCACTGGATCAGGGAGACGGAACGTATATTCCGTGTTATGCAGTGCACGGATCAAGATAAAGTCTTATTAGCTACCTTTCAGTTGGAAAGGGATGCCCGATGCTGGTGGGAATCAATAGAAGCTACTTTAAATCAAGACCAAGTTACTTGGGAAGAATTCGTTGAACATTTCAACGCTAAATATTTTTCGGACCGAGTACAGGAAAAGAAAGCTGCATAATTTGCTGCACTGAAGCAACGGTCCTTGACAGTGGCCGAGTACGAGGCCTAATTTTCTAGATTATCTCGGTATGCTAAGCACTTAGTTAGCACCGAGAAGATGAAAGCTAGGAGGTTCCTAAATGGGCTCAGGCCCCAATATATCACACAGCTGGTGCCAATGGATATCCAGGTCTACTCGAAAATTGTGCGCCGAGCTCAGCTACTAGAAGACGCCACGGAACTATCTGATAGAATCCGTGGGAAGGACAAGAAAGAACAAGTTACAAGTTCGGGTTCCTTTAAACCCAACTTCAAGAAGAGGCCTAGCAATGGAGGTACTTCCTCACAAGATCAAAAGTTTAAGAAGACCAAGCCCTTCTCCATCACCACTACGCCATCAAATATAGTGTGCAAGCATTGTGACAAGGCGGGCCATAGAGCAGAAGAATGCTGGAGGAAACTAGGAGCATGTCTCCGCTGTGGGAGTCGCGATCATCGAATTCCCGATTGCCCATTACTTAATGATCAAGCTGGGGACGGGAAGCGCCCAGTAACCAAGAATGCTCGTCTTCACGCAATTAAGGAGACCGAACAAGAAGAAGAAGGCGGACTAGTAGAAGGTACATTGAAAGTTTGTTCCAAGTCTGCATATGTCTTAATTGATATTGGTGCTTCACATTCAATTGTTTCCAAGAAGTTCGCTGATCCGTTACCCCTAGAACCGGAATGGATAAAATTAGTCTTGTCTACTCCTCTAGGAAACGAGACTGATATTACACACCATTACCAGAACTGTGAAGTATTGGTTCATGGTAAGAATCTCCCTATTGATCTTATATGTTTAGATCTAAAGGAGTATGATGTCATACTAGGAGCGGATTGGTTATCTAAATATCAGGCAACGGTCGATTGCCGCAATAGCAAGGTTACATTCGAGGAATTTCCAGAACTAATCTTTACTAGCCCCAAGAGGCGAAGCAAAACCCCTCTTATTTCGGCTCTCCGAGCTAGCAAGCTCATCAGGAAAGGATGTGTATCTTTCCTTGCATTCGTCACGATTAAGGAGGCTAAGGAAACTAAGATAGAAAACATTCCAGTGGTACAAGAATTTCCGGACATATTTCCCGAAGATTTGCCTGGATTACCCCCACAAAGAGAAGTGGCCTTCACCATCGATTTAGTTCCTGGTGCGGCTCCAATTTCTAAGGCACCGTATAGAATGTCACCTGCTGAACTCAAGGAGTTAAAGGAGCAATTGATGGAACTCATTAAGAAAGGATTCATAAGACCAAGTACTTCCCCATGGGGAGCGCCTGTATTATTTATAAAGAAGAAAGATGGATCCATGAGGTTATGCATCGACTATCGACAGTTGAATCATCTCACTATCAAGAACAAGTATCCACTGCCGAGAATCGATGAGTTGTTTGATCAAATTTCAGGATCCAAGTACTTTTCCAAAATTGATCTTAGGTCGGGATATCATCAGTTAAGAATCAAGGATGAGGACATTCATAAGACTGCATTCAGAAGCAGGTACGGCCATTATGAATTTGTTGTTATGCCTTTCGGACTAACGAATGCCCCTGCTGCCTTTATGCAGTTAATGAATAGTATATTCAGGCCTTATTTGGATCAATTCGTGGTGGTCTTTATTGATGATATATTGATTTATTCCGAGACCAAGGAAGAGCATGAGGAGCATTTAAGGATTGCATTATAAATATTGAGGGCAAACCAATTATATGTTAACTCAGCAAGTGTGAATTCTGGCTTGAGGAAGTGACCTTTCTCGGACATGTTATATCAAAGGATGGCTTATCAGTAGATTCATCAAAAGTTGAAGCTGTATGAAATTGGGAAAGACCGACCAATGCTAGCGAGATCCGAAGTTTCTTAGGTCTTGCTGGCTATTACAGGCGATTCATTAAAGATTTCTCTAAGATCGCCGTACCACTTACGAGGTTAACTCGCAAGGAGATCCGTTACGAATGGAGTGAGGAATGTGAAAGAAGCTTCCAAACTCTCAAGGATCATCTTACTACAGCTCCTGTCTTAGCTTTACCAATGGTAGGAGAGAAATTCAAGGTATACACTGATGCTTCTGGCATTGGCCTCGGATGTGTTCTAATGCAACAAGGAAAGGTTATAGCTTACTCTTCTCGTCAATTAAAGATGCATGAAGAGAACTACCCCGTCCATGACTTAGAATTAGCCGTGGTAGTATTTGCACTAAAGATCTGGAGGCATTATCTATATGGAGTACAGTTTACTGTATACTCCGATCACAAGAGTATCAAGTATCTTTTCTCTCAAAAGGAACTAAATATGAGGCAAAGGCGTTGGCTAGAATATCTCAAGGACTTCGACTTCAATATACAATATCATCCCGGAAAGGGTAATCATGTAGCAGATGCCCTTAGTCGAAAGCCGAGAGCACTGTTAGCCAATTGTATGATTCAAGAATGGAAGTTGCTGGAGCAATTCTCTAAGCTCAATATAAGCATGGACATGAACTTCAAATGTGTCACATTGTCTCATATAAGCATTCATCCAGACCTATTAACTGAAATACAAGCACTTCAGGATGATGACCCAATATTAGTGGAAATCAAGGGCAAGCTTACACCAAGATTCATCGGACCCTTCGAGATACTGGAAAGAGTTGGCGAGGTTGCTTATCACATCGCATTGCCTCCTCAATTGTCCGAAGTACATAATGTGTTCCACATATCCATGTTGAAGAAATATGTACACGACCCATCACATATTATTGATCATGGAGACTTAGTGATCCAGAAAGATCTCACATATAAACAAAAGCCTATGAAGATACTAGATCGTGAAGTACGAACCTTAAGGAATAAGGTTATTCCCATACTAAAAGTACAGTGGAGTAAATGTTCTGAACATGAAGACACGTGGGAGATCGAGGAATCCATGAGGAAGTGATTTCCAGAATTATTTTGAGGTATATGCTCTACGCTCTCCACTTATATAAACTATTGAATTTGGTGACCAAATTCTTTTAAGTGGGGGAGGGTGTAGCAACCCTGATAAAATAAAGATTTTTAAATAAATCAAATTAAGATAAAAGTTAATTAAATAAATGATGAGTGCCTAAACAAATAAATAATAAGTCAAAAAAAATGGAAAATAACGCCTTGAGTCAAGGCGCTATTTCAAAAAGAAACACCCTTATACAAGGCGCGAATCCTAAAAAGGACGCCAACACCCAAGGCCGTCAATTCTCAAAACGACCCAAATAACTAAACGGGCAAGTAAACGTAACGTCCTTTACTTGGACGCGTTTTATACAAGAAACGACGCTTGACAAGGCGTCAATTTAAATTCAACGCCCTCACCTAAGGCGTTAATTTAGTTCGATTTTCGTTCAACCCAGGACTCTATCCAGAGTAAGTTCTGGATAACTACGTCGAAAGTTGAATATAGTAGGGACTCTATCATGGCAATACTACCCTTAATCAAACTATAACTCCAGTACGATCCTAAAAACTCTATAAATACTCCTTAATCAAGCCCTGATCGCTATTTTGGCGTTCGTCTGCTGTTGCCGTGCACGAAGAACAGGTAGTGTTCTTCTTTTCCTTCAGTCACGGTTTAAGGAAGATAATGATCGTTCGTCTTTCCTTCTTCCTCTGCAGGATGCCTGCAACGTGAAGAAACTCTCATATAGTTGAAAGACGAGAAGTTCTTCATCTGGTTTTCTTCTTCCGGCGATCAGGAAACTCTGTTGCAAACAGAGTATCATCTCTTCACATCTTTTACATATCTTCCTCTAAACCAGGTAGGTTTTCTCAAGGACTGTAGCCCAAACCAACGTAGTAATTATGATTAAATCATCTGTTAATTCATGCATATAGATTCTCTGCGTTTTAATAGTTTCTGGAAAATATTGTAAATAGCGACCCTCGTTAGGGTGCTAGTTTAAAAAGAAGCGACCCATCCAAGGGCGCTAATTTTCTTTTGATGCCCTTCTCAGGAGTCGTCAATTTCATGAAATTTAATAATTACTTACGTTTAAAATTTAATATTTATGAAACCATGATTCTAATATGCTGCATGAATACACCTGTTGAATCCTGCTATTTTTCTAGTCCTGACCATGTACCATGTTTGCTGAAATTATATTATCTGGAATATTATAAAATCTTGAATTAACGACCTACACAAGGTCGTCTCTTATTGAACTGACGCCCCAGACTAGGGCGCTAATTGAAAAGTAACGCCCCTGTACAGGGCGCATTTTTGTTAAAATTCTGTAAATTTGAAATTCTGTAAGAATTGAGATAAGGTTTGGACGACTGCTTCACAAGTCGTCAAATGATTAATAGACGTCCTTAAGTAAGGCGTTAATTATATGATTAATGACTTTGGTCAAGCCGCTATTTTTCCTGTATCATTATTTTTCCCTCGGTTAACACGGTTTGATATATATGTATAAGTATATTATCGGCACTATATTTCCATTCCGTGAATATAGTCCCATGTTTTATGATGTTTTATTACATTACTCTCAATTCTCGGTGACATACAAGCTCTCCATTGGACATTCCGTTCCTTTGGACTAGCGAGTTAGTCATAGAGACCTCCGTAAGACTCCTCGAGCCTTGGATTCCCTCAAGGCCGACTGAGCAGGTTGTACCATAAAAAAAACCTTTCACCCTATTTTTGCCATGTCACTCTATAGAAACATGGTATACCGGCCCTCATATTATGCTATGAGTATGATATGAGAATTTTCTTAATGAACGGGGAAAGCATGCCATCAATGTGATGTTATTGTAGACCCCAATTCTATGACAACTTTGTTATGATGTTCTTGTGGACCTCAATTCTATATTAAAGGAGTGACCATCTACTTATGGGCATTTACTTGTCATGGTACCCAAGTTAGGGAACCAATTCCACCTAGTTTTATCGATAATCGTGATTGTACCGTTATTATCGCCATTCTATGTCAAGTGTCATATTTTTGGACTCTACTCTATCCAAGTTTATCCTATATGTCTACAAGCTTTATTCTTGAAATTCCATATTGGCTATACACAAAAGCTTATGTTAAAATACATGATTAATGCCTGCACATATAGGGCCCGATCTGGTCCTGGGAGGAGCACCCGAAAGTACTTGTGCCCATGGGAGTTGATTGATCACGGTATTGGTATTATACCGAAGTGCATGACTAGCTTGATTGAACATTCCACAAATCTTGTACTTGACTTGATATTACATGACTTGCGTGGCCCGAAAAAGGGTAATTTCATACTTGCGTGCTTGAAACGTGATAGCCAAGTTCCGACATGACATGATGCGTCTACTTGCTTGAGTATCTTGATAGCTTTTGATATAAGTTCTTGAAAGTTCATGACTAGTTCTTCTTGCTATCTTTTTGTTATATCCTCTTTTTATCTTGTCATTTTATGCGAGCATGCGTAGCTATAGTGCATTCATGAAAGATGTAATCACTTAAACCCCTTGCTAGTTCTTGAGATATAATTTCCTACTGAGCGTTCGCTCACTCAGTGTTTCCATACTTTTCAGGTAAGTCCGACGATGAGGGAACTCAATCTGACGGGGAAGGCCAAGAGTGGAAGAGATAGAGCTTCTCCAGTGTCATCTAGTTTTTTTATATATTTTTCTTGAGTCAAGCTTTGTTTTTTTTCTTTTTTTTGAGTCTAGTATTTGCAAAGGGATTGTAATAGACATATTCTTATTACAGGAATAAAATGGATTGGGTTATCTTTATAATTGCGCACTCTGTCTTTGTATCGAATACACTACTACTCTGATTGACATGATTGATATAAACTCGTCACGCATTTTCGGGTATCTTCCGCGCTCAGGGCGTGACAGAGTATATGTGCTAGCTTGCACTATAAGGTCTAAGTATATGTGATAGTGTGCATTATAAGGTCGGAGCACCTTTACTATAGTCAGTGCACATGAGAGCATCATGTCAGAGCATATCGATTATGCTAGTCAGACCATATTCATACAAGTCTGAGCACATGCATGTAAAAGGTCTGAGCATATTCACATGAAGGTCCAAGCACATTCGTAAGTCTGTGCACATGCACAAGACTAGGTCGGTGCACATGCACACGTAGGGTCTGAGCATATATGTTACATACATAAGGTCAATGCTAGTGTGTCCAGGCTTCATATCATTAAGTATGTGCATCATTGTCCTTTCTCCAAGGCATTTGCAGAACATTCATATGACAAGTCTGAGCATATGTTTTCATATGGTTATTGCCTAAGTTTGAACTCTAACATATAAGGTGTTTGACTAAATGATTGTCTTCTAATTGGCAGGATTAAGCCAAGCACTTTGTCTCCGAGAGCAGTAGAAATTCAAGTAAAACACGTGAAGGCTTAAGTCACACTCGAAGCATGAGCTCGTAGAGAGTAAGTGAACCAATGATTGGCACGTTATCTAAGGGAAATACTGTTATGATATTCTACCATGTGGATCATCGTACCATCTGCACTTGACACGTGGACTTACAACAAAGCATTCCTTTTCAAATTTCCTTGGGCGAGAACGTGTTTCCCACGCGTCAAATTCTCAAGAGCCTATAAAAGGAGGCCAAGTCGCTCAACTAAATGAAATAGAAAGAAGCAGAAAGAAGTAGAGCATACAAATCTAAGAGAGCACTTGCAGAGAGAAAAGAGAAGTAGAGAGAAGGAGAGCAAACGAGGAAGAAAGGAATCAGAGAGGAATCTGAGAGGAAGCTTGTAAAAGCCAGTTGTAGCAAGTTAAGGGAAAAATAGAGTATCGGAGTGTATGCTATCTGAGTGAGTTGGATCTCGACTACTGGATCAGATCCAGAGTCGTATTGCTCAATTGTGAGTTACATTTGCATTTATGTTATTGTTCTTTATTTTATGTTCTTTTTCAAATCTCTTGTAAGCTGTGTATCAGCAGAGCAAGCTGTGAAGCTTAGCAGGCGAGGTTGAATCCTTGGACAGCAAGCTGTGAAGCTCAGCAGTTGAAGCTGTGAATCAGCGGTCTAGCAAGCTGTGAAGCTCAGCTGATTGCTGGGATCTAGTCCTCGAAGCTGTGGATCAGCAGATTCAAGCTATGAGTCAACAGTAAGCCTTACTCAGTTGAGCAAGGGGTGGATGTAGATCTCGAGCTCAAGATTGAACCACCTAAAATTGCTTTGTTCGTTGTGTGTCTGCTTATCTGCTTTTCGCCACTCTACTAGATGAATGCCTAGGAAAGCCCAGTACTAATTTCTCTGATATGTGTGCGTATTCATCTAAAGTCTTCTATATTCGATTGATTGCCATTAACCGTGCCTGTTCGCTGAAGTTTGACTCTATTCTAAATTGGGGTGAATTTCTTTATCATAATTTTGGTTTATAATAGATAACTTAGTGGTATATAAAAAGGCTAAGTCAGAAGGATAGATTACATCTATCTGGAAAACTTACCCTTGCGTGCGGAGATTATCTAATCAACCCTCCGCCTGATACCATACTAAGTTATCAATTCAGTGAACTATTGATTCCAAAGATGATGATTCATATTGGTTCAGTTGTGTGATTTGCAGTAGTTAATTCCTAATTCGCATTTCTTTTAATTGTTGTGAATCAAAATTAATTTTTGGTAGACCTATTCACCCCCCGCTCTAGATCTGTATTCATTCGATTCAACACGTGGTATCAGAGCCTAACTCTCCCTAAGGGCTTCACATCCCGGAGAGGTTAGCCGAAATGGATGCTAGAGGATTAACCGCAGAAGGTCACTCAACCAGTAAGCCTCCTTACTTTGATGGAAATAATTATGCATATTGGAAAAATTGCATATAGGTCTTCCTTCATGCGAAAGATTATGAGATTTGAAAAGTTGTAAGCAATGGACCATTCGAGCTCCCTGATGATGAGGAAGTATGGACGATAGAGCAAATTCAGAGATCTACATTGAATTGGAGTGCTATCAATGTGATTCAGTGTGCTCTGCATCCCATGGAGTTTTCAAGAGTTTCTTCCTGTTCTACTGCTAAGGAAATGTTGGATAAGTTAGAGGTAATCTACGAAGGTACGTCTCAGGTGAGAGAGACTAAGGCTAACATGTTAATCTAAGAATATGAAGACTTCAAGATGAAATTAGATGAGTCCATCTCTAAGATGTATGCCCGATTGATGGTTATCACCAATAGTCTGAGGAGTTTAGGTAAGGTATATAGTGAGTATGAATTAGTTAGGAAAATTCTCAGGTCCCTGACTCCAATTTGACACACCAAGGCCACTGTTATGGAGGAGTCCAGGAACTTAGCCACCACCACTGTAGACGAACTCGTCGGTTCTCTCATGACGTATGAGTTGAATCTTAATAGAGTGGATGAGTCAGAAAAGAAGAGGAAACCGCTTGCACTGAAAGTAACATCTAGCAGCAAAGGTTCCTCAAGTGAACACAGTTCTTCGAGTTCAGAAGAAGATGCAGATGAGATTGCCATGCTTATGAGAAAGTTTAAGAAGTTTCTTAGAAAGGAAGGGAAAGGGCTTGGAAGAAAATATTATTCTAGAAAGAAGCAGTCAAAATATAGATCTGAAACTATCAAGAAAACTGATGCTATTGTTTGTTATAAGTGCACGAAAGCTGGTCATCTGAAAGTAGACTGCCCTGAGCTATAGAAATAAAAATCCAGGTCAAAGAACAAGAAAGGAAAAGCAATGATCAGCACCTGGAGCGATGAGGATGAGGGCAGTCATAGTAGCACATCAGGCAGTGATGAGGAAGACAGACTCTGCTTAATGGGCAAAAATGATGAAAGAGAAAGTGATGAAGAGGTAACTGATCCATTTGAAAACTATACTCATCGTGATTGGGAAGATGCTTATTTAGAAATCTTAGATAAGTATGATGATTTGCGTAAGGAAAATAGGCATTTGAAAAGAAGAATAACTTCTTTAGTGAATGATAAAATCACTTGCCTAGAAATAGAAAATGATAGTTTAAAGAAATCTCTTGCTGAATGTGATAGCTTGAAAGTCTCTTTAGCTGACATGAGAAATGAGAATGAGAGTCTGAAAAATGTGATTGATGAATTGAAAATTAGAATGCAGAAATTTGATGAAGAAACCAAAATTGCTATTGAAACATATGATGTTGTTGTTGGAGTGAATAATAAATTGAAAGAGACAATTGAAAATATAGAGAAGGAGAATAAGGATAGACAACAATCCCTTGAAGGCATGACCCAGGGAACTGATAATCTAAATGCCATTCTGGGAACATGGGTAAATTTCAGAAGGGAAGGATTGGGTTTTAATC
The DNA here is from genome assembly GCA_022559845.1 of Amorphophallus konjac. Lineage (NCBI taxonomy): Eukaryota > Viridiplantae > Streptophyta > Magnoliopsida > Alismatales > Araceae > Amorphophallus > Amorphophallus konjac. Next base: position 207,897,482 of record CM040119.1, read on the forward strand.
CAACAAATAAAAAGAGGCTTGATGTAAAAACCATGACATTCGTTGCTGAGAAAGGAACATCAAAATTCAAACCTCTAATAAGAATGAACCCTGAAGAGAGCAGCAACAAAAATTATGTGAAAAATGTTAATCAAAACAAGCCCAGTGCCAAGGACAAGGGCAAAGGAAAAGTTGAGTTGTCTAGTGGATCATGCACACACACTACTATACCTCAGGCTAGAGGACATGTTAGGGGTCAATCTACTAAAGACCATGTTCAAGGAAAACCCCAGATCAAAACATCACAGTATCCACAGAAAGGTCGAAGCAGCTACTAACCTGCACCGATGCACACTTCTTATGGGTTTAGGACCTTTAGAAATCTAGGTCTGAGTCGGGACACCTCAGATCGAAGCTACCACCATGGTGCACCGACCTATTCTTCATTTCACAACCCCTATTATTACCACCCTAGTAAGATAGGTCGAGGCAGTCCCAACAGGAGGTCAGTACAGTAGTCACATTCTAGTCAAAAACATAGACCTCCATCCTAGAACACCTTTGGGCAACTTAGGTTCAGGAATTTCAAAAACCAGAACTTTCATAGCTTTGTTCACTCTATATCTGGTCAGCCTAGGACCCACACTGGACACTCTCATCCTAATGTCCATTGGGTTAATCACTGGCACAGAAATTTTTAGGCTAATAATAAAAATGCTAAACCACGGAAGTTACCAACCAAATTTCAAAATGCTAATGTGAGATAGAACAAATAGAAAGTAAAGAAATCCACAACACAATTGAAGACAACAAATCAAATGTGGATTCCAAAACACCTTCTATCTTGCTTGCATGATTTGAATGTTAGTATGGGGACCAAATATTTTTGGGTTCCAAAATTTTTCACTTGATTTCATTTGCAGGTATGCCTAGCAGCCAATCAGAACAAATGGTATCTTGATAGTGGCTGCTCCAGGCACATGACCAGGGATAAAGGAAAATTATGCATGTTGGTGAAGAAAGATGCTGGTCATGTTACATTTGTAGGTAATACCAAGGGAAGGATCATTATGTCAGGAAAGGTTGGTAAGTGCTCTTCCTATTTTATTGAAGAAGTTCTATTAGTTGAAGGGCTAGCTTATAATTTGCTAAGTATTAGTCAGCTTTGTGATAAAGGCCATAAAGTTATTTTTGATTCTCTTGCATGCACTATTTTTGAACCGAATTTTGAATTTGTGAAATTCATTGGTAAGAGAGTAAATAACATCTATATGCTATATTTAGATGATGTAGCACACACCAATCTATGTCTCACTGTCAATAAGGATGACTTAGCTTACTTGTGGCATCATAGGTTAGGTCATGCCAGCTATAGTGTGCTTCATAAATTGAATAAACATTGCATGGTGAAAGGTCTTCCTGAAATTTCTTTCAAACAGAACAATAAAAATTTTGAGGCATGCACCCAATGTAAACAAACCAGAAAGTCATTTAAGTGAAGAACTGAAAACCTATCTTCTAAACCTTATAAGCTAATTCACATGGATTTATTTGGACCCATTAGATCAGCTAGCTTATCTGGAAAAAGATATGGTTTTGTGTTAATTGATGACTTTTCTAGATTTACTTGGGTATTTTTCTTGTCTCACAAGAATGATGTATTTGAGGAATTTCGGGAGTTCTTTCATAAAATAAAATAGACATCTGAACAGCCTATTTCTAATATTTTGTCTCACCTTGGAGGTGAGTATGTAAACTCATAATTTGATGATTTCTGCAGGGAAAATGACATCAATCACAAGTTCTCCTCACCAAGGACTCCAGAGCAGAATAGAGTGGTGGAAAGGAGAAACCGAACACTAGTAGAGATGGCTCAGACTATGTTGGTAGAAGGGAACTTGCCTAGGAAGTTTTGGGCTGAGGCCACTAATACTGCATGTTACATCATTAATAGAGCCCTGGTAAGACCCTCTACACAAATGACTCCATATGAGATTCTTAAGGGTAAGAAGCCTTCTCTAGCACATTTCAAGGTTTTCGGTTTCAAATACTTTATTCTTGTCAATTCTAAACGAGACCTTGATAAATTTGAACCTAAAAGTGAACCTAGAATTTTTCTAGGTTATTCTGAACTATCCAGAGCTTATGGAATATACAACCTTAAATCTAAAGTTGTTGAGGAATCTCCACATATTTTTTTTGATGCATTTATACTTAAGACTGAAATTGACTTATATAGGTGAAGAGGGGCTATCTCGCACTACTCCTGAGCAGGGAAGAGGATGACCACGTACACTTGAAGTGTGAACTGTAAGAAGGGAAATGAGTCAGGGGTGCCCAGGGAAAGATCCCCGGGGAAGACCCTCCGATGCTTAAGTTAGCAAAGTAGTAGAGCTTTGATGCAAAGGGAAGAGCTAGGAAGATGGGAGCACGAGATCCCTCTCCACCAAAAGGTGAAGTTGTTCCTGCTCAGAGTTTTTGGCTCTTGCCTGGCTTACCTCTTGTAGTAGGGTTTTTCCAGTTTAAATAGTGACCCGTTGTGCGACTGATCCCTGTAAGCAGAGGAGTCTCAGGGGGGGTTATGTCTTTCATGTAGACTCCTTATAGCACGTGGGCTCTTGGTCTCCCCTATCCCCTTGAGCTTCCTGCCATTAAGGGGTTCGCAACGACCATACTAATAAGCTTCCATCAGTGGGCCCGAGCGATAGGCACTTGCCCAGGAGTGGTCTCCCGAGCGATGAGTGCATGGTCGGGATAGGGAATAGGGGGCTCCGAGGGAGCTTTCCTGATCGAACTGATGCTCGGACATCCCAACCTGAAGGATGCCTAGGAAGCGCTTGTAACAAGTAAGTTTTTGGGCTTTATACTAAGTGGGCTCGGGGGCTACCACTTCAAGGTGTTGGGCCTCGTTCGGTCTGGTTGGACCTCTTTTGGCCTCTCCATACGGGCGACGAGATTTCCCCTCTCCACTTGTCCCCCTCCTACTCCCGAGCCAAAATTAGGCTCGGACAAGTAGCATTTGGGCTGGACTTTTTGTGGCTCTGGTTGGGTAGAGATTTCTCTCTAGTAGGGGCCGCATGATGCGGCTTGCCTTGAAAATGTGCCCGTCATGATGAATAAGAGAAGGCCCCTCCTCGGGAGATCGGATTGCCGCGCCGCCTCCTGTTTAAGCATTGCACATTTTTGCGTCCCTTTATCTCCGGGGTTTAGGGTTTTGCCTCTCTTTGCATTTATATTTGAGGGGGGCTCCTATGCCGTGAGAGTAACATGCAAGAATGGAGAATCGCCGCGGCCATCGGAGCTAGGGGAGTATCTTGAGGCGGTGATTCGTCAGCTTCAGAGTCCTCTGATTCGGAGCTTTCCCCTTCTTCTCCCAGTTCTTCTGTCTATTCCATGGCCGACCAAAATCCAGGGGCCGAGAGCCAAGAGGGAGAATAGGCCTCGAGGACTTTTTTGGTGCCACCAGAGCCTCTTCGCAGTGAGCGGGGTGAGGCGGACGTGAAACGGCTGGAGAATCGGCATGGGCTACCATGGCGATTCTAGTTCCTGGCGCCTGAGCCTCATGAGTCTAGCCTGGCCACTTGTTTCGGCCTCTTCTGTTCTTTCCTCCTGGCCTGGAAGTGAGGCTTTCGGATGCCCCTCCATCCCTTTGTTGTCAAGTTGCTTCGGTTCTACCGGTTGGCTCCTGTGCAGCTGGTCTCCAACTCTTACACCCTCATCTTCTCCTTCATCTTCCTCTGTGGCAAGAGAGGGGTGCGCACCTCGCTGGACCTCTTCCACTATTTTTTTGAGTTGAAGGATAATCCCTTTGCCGGGAAGGGCTTCTTCTTCATTCAGGCGAGGCAGGGAAGGAGTTGTGTGTCCCTTTCTGTGAAGGATTCTTCTCATAAGGGGTGGAAGACCCAATATTTCTGGGTGGGCCCGTCGGCGGTCGACATTGTCTGGGATTTCTCGACGGTGCCAAACTTTCAATAGAACATCCCTCCGAAGCAAATAGAGGTCTCTCCGGAGGTGGAGAGGGATGCTGCTATCCTTCAGCGGGACTGCCTAGGGACTGCTGAGTTGGTGACTCCTCCTAACATCGAGGAGTATCTTTCTCGACTGCTGTTGCCAATGGGTAAGGTTCTTAGGGACTTGTCCTCTCTCAAGCAAGTGCTTTCCTCTTCTCAATTTGCTCTTCTTCACGTAGATCTGTGGCGAGCGACTGAGGAGGAGGGGGGAGGTACCATCAGTCGAGCTAGAGGTCATCAATGCGGATGATACGCTGGCTCCGAGCGATCTCCCAGCTTCGGAGGGCTCGTCCTGCGCCCGGGAAAAGGGCAAGGCGGTCGCCCGAGATGATGCTTCTGAACGCCGGGGGGTCAAGCAGAAGGATCCTATGGCGAGGTTGTTGCGGTCTTCGATGCAAGCTCAATCTGCTGAGAAGAAGCGGGCGAGGAAGGTGGAGACCGCCCGCTCGGTTGATGAGGTTCTCCTGTTGCCTCTTCCCTCTACGGTACATGAGGGGGCAAATGACGAAGGGATTGTGGCCGATGCTGTGACGCCGAGCGAAGCAGAGGTGGCGCTAGACGGAGGAGCCCGGTCCGAGCCGGTCAAGGCTTGAGGGTCGCAGGATGTAGTGACTCGATCGCAGCCGACCGAGGTCGGGGAGGTGCATGGCGGGGCTGCTCATCCCGAGTCAACCGGTGGGGCCCCCGAGGCAGGATTGCTCGGGGAAGGTGCCCCAATCCCGATTGCTATGGAGAGAGTTCCCCTTCCCTCAACCAGCTCCTTCAGCGTCCGGGCCTCCTTGTATCGGAGGTGCCATTCTATTGCTTCGGAGGTTGTGCGAGAGAAGTTCCAAAGGGGTCCCCCCCTCCACGCTTTTCGACTAACTTATGGAAGGCAGCCTGATCTTGGCCCAGCTCGGGGCTGAGGCAGTAGGCGCGTATGCTCGGGTGGAGTCGGAGTGGTAGGCTCTCTCGTGGGCCCGTGGTGCGCTCGATCGGAAGGTTGAGCGTCTGACCCTTGATCTTGGTGACCTTCATTGGGAGGTGGCCCCGCTTCGGGCTCAGGTGCAGTCGAGCCAAGCAGAGGCTCGATCGTTGGCGGAGCAGCTGGCCCTGGCCCGTCGTATGGTCGACCGGAAGAATGAGCTCCTGGAGACGGAGCGTGTGATTTAGGTCGAGTGTGGTGAGCAGTGGAAGGCCGAGCGAGAGACGCTCGAGGGCCGAGTCCGGGGGGCCGAGGATGCACTGACCGAGGCCGAGAGAAGGTTGTCCAAGTCAGAATAGAGGATAGCCAAGCTTGAGAGGCAGGCGGAGTTGGCCGGAGTGGAGGCACTCGAGTGACATAAGTGCTCAGAGGCCTATCACGCGGCTCTTCTCCTCGCTGCCTTCCCTTATTATGAGTCGGGCTATCGCTGGGGCCTTCGGAAGGGCTTCTCCCAGGGCTTCGATCGGGCCGTCATAGAAGCGGAGGCCCAAGCGTCTAGGCTCATTTTTCCTTCAGGGCAATGCTATGACTTAGACTGGGGCTCGACCGACTCTTCCCATTATACATCAAGCAAAGAGGAGGGTTGGGAGTCCTCGTCCAAGCGATTGCCAACTCCAACATCTTCGGGAGAGCGCACGACCAAGACAGTTCCCACATAGGTGGGGTCAGTGCCTGGGTCGGCCGTCACCGTGAATACTGGGGGCAGATCGTCTGGTGTTGAGGAAGCCTTGCCTGTCGAGCCTGAAGATGGGCCTGAGGCCTAATGTAATAGCTCTCTTTTTCTTTTCTTTTTCCCTTATGTAGCCGGGTAAGGCTTTTTTGGAAAATATAAGAGCGGTAGTATTAAATGCTAAATTGACTGTTTCTTACCGCTTTTGGTGTGATTTGACTACCAGATTCGTAGTTGTTGGAAAAGGTGCTGATTTTCTCTGCATATATCGCGCGTGTAGATCTGTCAAATAACTGACATGGCGCTGGCAGCTTTCCATTTTTCCATACTGCCCTTAATGACTTTTCGCTTCGCGCGTCCCGCTGACGGGATGTTGGGAAATGAGGTAACCATCTCAGGGAAAGCCCTTTTAGCGTGTTTTGTAAGGGGAGAGTCATTTAAGATGATCAGCTCCCCCTTCGGCCTATAAAAGGTCTGAGGGGCGTCTCCTTTTCCTTTCATCGCTTAAGGCCATCCCTGGCGGTTTCTCCTTCTTTCCCTTTCGCGAGGCGTTGTGTTGTCGATCTTGGCGGGGCATGGAAAGCGCTTCAGAAGATGATGATGTAGATGATGATAGGAGGGAAGCTCCTACTTTTTCAGTCTGGAAGAGGGTTCGTCAGTCGGGGGTCACTCTAGGAGTGGTTTCAGCATGCCGGAGCATGTCACCCTTCTGCCCCTGACCTGTCGACACTATCCCGAGGGGAGGGGGGAGCTAATTAAGCTCCCTCCTTTCTGGTCTCCCCCTCCCTCCTCGTCCATCTCTACCTTTTTATTTTTCTTCCTCCTCTTTCACTCTTTGGAGGGTGCCTACACTCTCTGCCTTCCAAAGAATTGACGGAGAGGAGGCCTTCACTTGTATTCCTTCCACTTCTCCTCTTTCTCTTTTTTTGTTGTTTCCCCTCTTTTCCTCTTTCCTCCGAGCTTTCCTCAAACCAACGAGGCCGACAATCCTTTGTCTGAGCCAGTTTCCGCACGAGGCAGAGTCAGTGGTTGGACGTAGGAGCGCTTATCGGGTTGGCTGAGCGTTCTGCTCGTGTAATAGTGCCAGAGGGTGTAATTTTTGTACATGTATACTGTATTGGATATGGCCTACTTGATTTACATCAAGTTTTATTAAAAATAGAATAATTGCATTTATTCTACTTTGCTTACATGTGCATGCTTGCCAAATGATCAAAAGTAGAACTTGCGAAGATTTGTCGCATTCCATGTCCGAGGGACGAGTGTTCCTTCCATGGTGGACAATCGGTATGCTCCTTTCTCGAGCATCTCGACCACTCGGTAGGGGCCTTCCTAGGTAGGGGCCAGCTTCCCCGCTACCTGTACTGGTCGAGATGCTTCAGCTTTTCTCAGGATAAAGAATCCCGGCTAGAAGTGTCTATCTCGGACTCTGGAGTTGTAGTATCGAGTGATGCACCGTTGGTACTATTGTGCCCCTATGGTTTTGATGATAGCAAACACTATGAGTCATTAGATGTCTGCATGAAATAAGTGATTGATTGATTATGTATTTTGCATATCCACTGTTCAGTCTGAATACATGTTAGGCCAGTGCAATTGTTCAGTGTCAATGCATCTCGGTATAGTTTGTTGGTTGCACTTTAGCTCATAAGCATTGTAGGGATCAAGGTCCGTGCAGACCTCATCAATGTGCATTTCAAGGTCAATGCATTCACTTTCGTTCAGCACATTATGTCGATGCATACTCATGGTTCAGCGGGCTAAGTCAGTGCTCTTCGGTGTTTAAGTCAGTGCAGGGTTAATTCTCTAAGGCAAAACACAAGGTCGGTGCTAATCTATCTAAGGATGATGCATTTATGTCTCAGTGCATGTGATGCGTCTCAATTTGTGTCTCATGCTATGTCTAAGGGAGCACAAATAAGGTCAGTGCAATGTCTTTTCTAAGCACGTTGCATTACGTCTCATTTGCACTTGTGTCTCTGGCTGCGTCTCTATCATGTCTTAGCACACCCAGTGTCTCATGCGTCTAAGTCTTAGCGTCTCTGTTTATGTCTTATGCTCAGCTGTGACTATGGCTGCATCTCTTGCATAGATACGTCTCATATTGCGTCTCACATGCTATGTGAGTCCATGGATGCGTATCACATTGCATCTCTCTTGCACAATGCATTACGTCTCATGCATTCTATCTTCATGCATTCCATCTCTGCGTCTCATGTGCCTCGCGTGTCTTTGAGTCTTATTCTGCGTCTCATGGTGGCCTGGAGTCGGTGCATGTGTGCGTCTCATCTAGCGTCTCACACACACCTAGAGTCGGTGCACATCTTGCATATAGTCATATTTATGTATATTTAGTTGATTCAGTATATTCACATCGGTGCTTGTAAAGGTCCGTACAAATCCCTGTTCACTCTGCATAGTAGATCAGTGCACGTCTCTATGCTAAGGTCGGTGCAGTTTTGTGCCTACAAAGTCCGTGCTATTTCCTGTAGCCTCGGTCGGTGCAATGCTAGTCGATGTCTGTATAAGGATACAATAGTATGAGCATATTGACTTGACTTTGACCATACTTATTGACTCAGTATTTTTCTTTTTACAAGGAATTAAACACGGTATGACTCTTGTTCGCGAATGATTAACTAAAGCACGTGCTCTAGGAATTATCTGATGGGCTTGTGATCGCAGGAACTAATGATTGGGCATGTGGACTGCAAACTCTCACAGTCTGACACGTGGACTCTAAAGGAACGCTACTTTTTGAATTCATTGGACGGGAAACGTGGGTTCCACGCGCCCATCTCTCAGAAGCCTCCATATATATAGATGCAGATCGTGAGAGAGAGTTGAGAAAATGAGAAAATAGAGGACTACATAATTAGAGCGAGAGCAACAGAGAAGAGAAGAGTGAGACGAATAGAGAAGAAGTAGAAAAGAAGGGCGAGAGCTGCAGAGAAGAGAAGAATAGAATGCAGTAGTGTGAGAGTGTTGAGAAAGAGAGAGTTTGAAAGAAAGAGTGAGAGGAACAGAGAGCTCGAGGAGAGGAAATTGAAGCCTTCGTTGAAGATCTGTCCTCCTGGCATTTGGATCAGATTCAAGCCAGACCTGCTCCTACGAGAGCTACATTTTGTGTTTCATTTCTAGCTTTCTAGTGCTGTGATTTTTATCATTTGTTTTTGTTTTAATCCTTTCTTTCAAGCTGTGTGTCAGCAGTTGCAGAGAATCTATTTCTCTGGATAGCAAGCTATGAGGCTCAGTGGGCAAGGTGGATACCTCGGACAGCAAGCTGTGTTGCTCAGCGGTTGTAGGCAAGCTGTGATGCCCAGTGAGTTAAGCTATGTATCAGTAAGAATCCACACTCGGGTTGAGTGTGGGGTGAATGTAGGTCTGGAGGACCGAACCACCTAAAAATCCTTTGTGTGCTGTGGTTTTATTGTCTACTTTGATTCTGCTAGATGCATGCTTAGGATCGTTCATATAAGTCTTATCTTTCTGTCTAGTGAGAATTTTGCCTAGATGCCTTTCATTGATTCCTGGCCTTGAGAGAGTTATTTTGAATACGTGAACTGAGTCATCTCTCCTGCTTTCATAGAGTTGATCAGGAGCAAGGTCTATCTGGTCTTCTATTTGTTTCTGGAGAGCAATTTATTCACTTTATCCATCTGAGTTTAAGTTTCGCAACTACTCTCCAGTTATAGTTTTAATTGGCAATTTTTATAAGGGAGATTCATTCACCCCCCCTCTGAATCCGGACCTTACACCCTAACAATTGGTATCAGAGCGGGTCTCTGACTTCCAGATCCAACGATCTACAGAGGGTCCTACTTGTTTGTGATTAGGCGCTTTGCTGTGTTGATTTGGTGTCTTACTGCTTTTAGTTCAGTGCATTTTTTGTGTGCTTTCTAGCAGATAAAATTGAATCAGTTCAATTGTTCTCAATGGCATCTCCTACTGTCTTCAATGGTTCCAATCTTAATTCATGGCTTGGTGGCCTTTGTACATACATGAACTCCATTGATCCAAAATTATGGAGTCTCATATAAAAAGGCCCACATAAATTACCTTAAAATCAGACCAAATGGTCTAAAGAGGATAGGATAAAAGATAGTGAGAATGGCATAGTCTTTAACACTCTGAGAGATTCAGTGAACATTAATATGTTTCCCTGTGTTACAGGATGTACATTTGGAAAAGAGATCATGGACATAATCATATCTATTCATGAGGGGCGAAAAGAAGAGTGTTTGATGGCCAATCGAAGGGATGAAACTGAAGAAACAACATCCCAAGTAAGCACCGAATCAAAAGATATTTCATTTGATAAACTAGTAGAGATGTATGATGAACTACTAGAGAAATCTAGGAAAATGCAATCTGAAAATAAAAAGCTGAAGAAAAAGATTGATCAAAACTGCTCTAACCTACCTTGTGAAAATTGTTCAAAACTGAAAAAGTCTCATGATGATTGCTTGAATGATATTCAGAATTGTAAGAAACAATTGGAAGGTTTTGAAAATATTGTTTCAGAAATGAATGAACTGAAGTCTGAGAATGAAATCTACAAAAGACAGGTTGTAGAGAAAAATAAAAACTTTAAAAGACTTCAAGAAGAAAATCAAGTTGAACTTGTCAAGCAAGAGGAACATATGGTTATGATGAAAAATGGGAATGATGAATTATATTTAAAAATTTCTGAATTGGAGGATAAATTGAACTCATCTGATAATCATCAGACTTTGAATTCTATGGATAATGAGAAATTGATAAAAGAGCTCGATCATGTTAATTTGAAACTGAGTGAACTGAAATCTGACAATAATAAACTTGCTGTCAAGAATTCTGAGCTAGAAAACAAGCTCAAATCATTAGGAGGTGATCATGTCCTAATTAATGAACTAGTTCAGAATGAGCAATTGATAAAAGAAAATGAAGGACTGAAGCTGTTGAACTTTGCTATGACTGAAAGATTGCTTGCCTTAGAAAAAGGGAAAACTATCTGTAATGCAGAATCTAAACAACTGAGCAATCTGAAAAAAGAAATTGAGAAATATAAGACTGCTAACAAAGTGCTAAGTGAATGTATTAATTGCAGTGAACAGGAGATTGTCAGTTATGAATTACACATTGCTTCTCTAGAAAAAGAAATTTGTGATTTGAAAAAGTCTCTGTCAAAAACTCTCAAAGGTAAAGAGAAATCAAAAGATTCCTTGAAAGATGAAATAAGCAATCAAAGTAAGGAGACCGACAACTTTTCTGAAACAAAAAGGGTCATGAGGAACCAGCTTTACACCACATTTGTCCTAAGCACTGATGTAGCTGGAACCTCTTGGACATCTCCAAGGAAATTTGCTGCAGTTAAAACTTAAAAACATAATTAAAATTTGAAAAAGAAGAAGAATAAATTGCATGCTAAAAAATCTCAGACCAATATATTATCTGATAAAAGAAAAAATGTTAAGTGTTTTTATTGTGGTAAATTTGGTCATGAGATGGATGATTATTTTATCATGAAGAAGGATGAATTAAAATCTTATAGAATTTATGTTAGGAATTCTAATATGAAGAAACCTTCTCATGTTCAAAACAAGAGATTCAAATGCTTTTACTGTCATAGAGTAGGTCATCTCATGCATGAATGCAAATTAATGGAACATGATGACCTTAATGCTAGAAAATTGCATGATAGGAATGTTCATGCTAAAAATCATGCAAACTATAAGATGAACATTCAATGATTTCATTGCGGCAAATTGGGCCGCATTGCTGCTGTATGTTAGCATAATCAGGGAAATAACTTTCAGTCTGGATTTGCTAATTTCCATGTTAACAAAAAAAAATTTGATAGAAATGATTTTGATTCTAGAAGAAAGCACATTGTGTGCTTTGAATGTGGAAAGTATGACCACATAGTCAAGGATTGTTGGCATGCTCAGGGAAATAGATTGATTTCTGAACTTGGTAAATTCCCTATAAATAAAAGTGTTTTTGATAGGAATAAATCTGATTTTAAAGAAAAATCCATAACATGTTTTGAATGTGGAAAGCCAGGTCATAGGGCGGCAACCTGTTGGCTGGCAGGTTATAATGAATAGGATAGCTTTGGTAAAAAGAATCTTAATTCTGTTAACATAAATTTTCATGCAAAGACGCAGAGATTTCATGACAAAAATAATTTGCATAAAAAGAATTTGAAATCTGCTGCATCATGTCAATACTATGGTCGGATAGGTCATTCAATGAATAACTTCTACTTGATGAGATTTGATGACCTTCATGCACAAAAATTGTTTAGAACACCTACTAAAGGTGTCATTGTTAATTCAGGACCCAAGACCTCTTGGGTACCTGCTTGTGCGAAATAAAGGCTATTTTACAGGTGTGCCTTGGAGGGAAATAAAAAGGGGGTTCAATAAGCCAAGGTACCTGAGTATGGTAAAATCCCACATCTGCACATTACAGGTTTGTTCATTTGAATTCCTCAGAATATTCTTTTAGGTAGTTGCATATCATGTGTGATCTGTTAAATTTTCATGCATACATACTGTTAATCTCTTTGAAATCTGCATCAAAATCAGATATTGAACTGTTTGTGCACATATTCATTGAAGATATGTTAAAATTCATTTCTCATCTACATGCATTTATATCTTGACATTTAATTGTGTTTCAACTAGTTGCTTGATGAGAGGGAGATGAAATAAACCTAAATGCATGGACTGTCATGTCAGCATATACTCGCTCATATGCGTATTCAATTGAATTATCTTGCACTCTTAAAAATCTAAATGGCTGGAATTTGATGCTTGCATGTTCTCTTATGCATAAAATGCTCATCTACATACATGACATGCACACATATTCACATTTGCATATGTTTAGCATATTGTCAATTCAAGATGCACATAGGACTGCATTGTGTATTGCACTGTTTTGCATGACCATTATGGTGTATCAAATGGTAAGTTACCAAAATGTAGATGTCATCTATCTGGAAGTTCTTACTATGTGTGAGGTGGTCCTTTGGACTAAGTTTTTTGCCAAACACCATGGGTCAAACTGCATATAGAGCAGTCATTGCATATGCTATATTCAGAGTTGTCACATATGACATATAGATAGGCGGAGTTTCTGCATTTGTTATCATGCATATGGTGATTTCAAATAGATTGCATTTCATTACATTGAAAAGGACAAAAAGATTGATTGATTGCATACTGTCAGAGGGAGCATATTTCATATACTTGTGTTCCTCTATGTCTTCTTCGTCATGTCTTACCTAAATCCATTCAAGTGTTTGGTAATCCTTTCAGAAAGATTTTGTCATATAGTCTGTTAGTCATGGGGAGCATTTTTAACTAGTTTTGATCTGCATGGCTATGTTTTATTCTATGACTATCTAGTCCGGTCGACCAATCTACCTATTTCGGTCAACCGAAATCTTCACTGAATAGCCATTTCCCTGAACATCCTACTATCTGTGCTCATTCAGGAGTCTACACTGTTAGGTGGTCTCATCTGCCTATATCTATTCTAAAATTACTAGAGTTCATCTTCTTCTTGGAAAATTGTTTGACCTTGTTCTCTTGACTATCTTTGTCATATCTTTGAGCTTAACAATTTCTAAAAATCCTGTTCATCTGCTATTCCTTGATTATCTGCTCAAACTGAATGACTACAAGATTTTTTTATACACTCTATATGCTTCTTGCTGCTCATGTTTTTGTTAAGGGGGAGCTTCACTTGGTGAAAACGTGTACATTCTTTGAATTTCTATCTGTTCTGAATTCTCTATAACTATTACTCTTCTTGAATCTGAAATTAATTGTGTTCTGTTTGTGCATTTACTGAGGGGGAGCTGGTTGTTTCAAAATTAATCTATCTGATGGACCTCTGGATATCTCTAATTCTCTTTGATACATTCTTTGCTGCACCTATTAATTGTTCTGATTGGAATTGTCAACACACTGAGTCGACATCATCTTGGAAATACTTTGTCAAATGTCGACACCTTCATTATTGTGCTCATCTTTGTTACATGCTTGAAACTCTTGTGGAGTTCACAACTTGACTGCTGCTGAATCTCATTGAAAATTTAGAAAATTGAGAAGATTTCAATTCGTATACCTTAACCATAAATCGAAAAATCAGTTCATTAAATAATCTTCTATTATACAGATTTGTGAATGTCTAAAAGATCAGATTGGTTTAAGTCTAATGTATTCATTAAGCTTGGCTATGAATATCTTGAAAATATCTGAGTCAACTTTAATAAACTTTAATCAACTATTTCATGTTGAACCTGATAAAATCTTCTGAAATCTGAAAATGTTAAAATCATGGCTTTATTTGGTTGAATTATATGAAATCAGTATTATTTTTAAACATCTGATGAATCTGAAATGTTCCTAAGGGTAAATTCTGTCACAGCAATGATTTTGGTCACTGAGAAACCATGTCCATTGACCATGAAGTCTAGAGGACTGTGTCATGAAGTGCCATAATTAACTCTGCTAAATAAAATTCATTGAAAATTCAGACATAGCAATGGCTTGAATACTGAGAAATATACCTCACTTATAAATGAAATAAGGTGAAGTATGTCATGAGGTGTCAATACTATCTCTGAAGCATGACAATTAGTCATACTAAGTGCTTAGGGATACTGGCGTCCAAACAACGTGTATCCTCTAGTTACAAGGTGTGTACTGAACTTAATTGCACCTGGTAAACTTGATATGAAAACTTGTACTGTGCAAAAAGGAAAAACTGAAATTATTTAAAGAAGTATGGTCGATCCTCAGGAACCAAATCTGAATTCCTTCATGTTGTTTAACCTCAATACTAATGTTTGTAATTTCTAAAGAAGTCATTGAAATTGACTGAGTAAGATGAAGGGAGGTTAATCAAGATATAAATATGAGGGCTTGGTTCACTTTTATTAAACATTGATGTTCAGATATGAGTACAAAACATTATTGACAAACTATGTAAACATCATATTTAAATCACGATGTTCAAATAAAAATTCGTAAGCCCCTATAATGGAAGAGTCTGAACCATCCGTTTATTCAGATTTATGAAATAAGTATCTTATTGAAAATCTTCTATTCTTTGTAAATCCAACCTAATTTTCTGTGCTTAATGCTCTTTGGTCATGACATGAACTGATTCTTGATTGCACATGTGACCTATTTCACCTGACTTTCTTAATCTGAATTGTCTAAACGTCTACTTCACTTTGAATGTCCCTGTGATTCGCTGCTCATTTTTATTCCACTCCTTCTGCTTACTCAAAGGGGAGACTCTATTCAGGAGAGTAGGGTTACGTGATTTGCATTGTTTGGCAGCTTTAGTTCATTTGGAAAGGAGGAGATTTGGTCATGACTCAACCATATCATGCATGTTTTTCTTTTCATCTACTAATTATTTGGTCATGACTCAACCATATCATGCATGTTTTTCTTTTCATCTACCCATTTTATCAAACTATCATTTCTTTTTGATGAAGTCAAAGGGGGAGAATAGTTTGACATGTGATGTGTTGGTGTAACTCATGTCATAGTGTTGCCATCATCAAAAAGGGGGAGATTATTGTGCCCCTGTGATTTTGATGATAGCAAACACTATGAGTCATTAGATGTCTGCATGAAATAAGTGATTGATTGATATTGATTGATTGTGTATTTTGCATATCCACTGTTCAGTCTGAATACATGTTAGGCCAGTGCAATTGTTCAGTGTCAATGCATCTCGGTATAGTTTGTTGGCTGCACTTTAGCTCATAAGCATTGTAGGGATCAAGGTCCGTGCAGACCTCATCAATGTGCATTTCAAGGTCAATGCATTCACTTTCGTTCAGCACATTATGTCGATGCATACTCATGGTTTATCAGGCTGAGTCAGTGCTCTTCGGTGTTTAAGTCAGTGCAGGGTTAATTCTCTAAGGCAAAACACAAGGTCAGTGCTAATCTATCTAAGGACTATGCATTTGTGTCTTAGTGCATGTGTTGTGTCTCAGTTTGCGACTCATGCTATGTCTAAGGGAGCACAAACAAGGTCAGTGCAATGTCTTGTCTGATCACGTTCCATTGCGTCTCATTTGCACTTGTGTCTCTGGCTGCGTCTCTATCACGTCTTAGCACACCCAGTGTCTCATGCATCTAAGTCTTAGCGTCTCTATTTGCGTCTTATGCTCAGCTATGACTATGGCTGCATCTCTTGCGTAGATATGTCTCATACTGCGTCTCACATGCTATGTGAGTCCATGGCTGCGTATCACATTGCGTCTCTCTTGCACAATGCATTGCATCTCATGCATTCTATCTTCATGCATTCCATCTTTGCGTCTCATGTGCCTCACGTGTCTCTGTGTCTTATTCTGCATCTCATGGTGGCCTGGAGTCGGTGCATGTGTGCATCTCATCTAGCATCACACACACACCTAGAGTCGGTGCACATCTTGCATATAGTCATATTTGTGTATATTTAGTTGATTCAGTACACATCGGTGGTTGTAAAGGTCTATACAAATCCCTGTTCACTCTGCATAGTAGATCAGTGCACATCTCTATGCTAAGGTCGGTGTAGTTTTGTGTCTACAAAGTCTGTGCTATTTCCTGCAGCCTCGGTCGGTGCAATGTTGGTCGATGTCTGTATAAGCATACAATAGTCTGAGCATATTGACTTGACTTTGACCATACTTATTGACTCAGTATTTTTCTCTTTACAGGGAATTAAACACGGTATGACTCTTGTTCGTGAATGATTAACTGAAGCACGTGCTCCAGGAATTATCTGATGGGCTCGTGATCCCAGGAACTAATGATTGGGCACATGAACTGCAAACTCTCACAGCCTGACACGTGGACTCTAAAGGAGCGCTACTTTTCGAATTCATTGGGCGGGAAACGTGGGTTCCACACGCCCATGTCTCAGAAGCCTCCATATATATATAGATGCAGATCGTGAGAGAGAGTTGAGAGAATGATAAAATAGGGGACTACAGAATTAGAGCGAGAGCAGCAGAGAAGAGAAGAGTGAGACGAACAGAGAAGAAGTAGAAAAGAAGGGTGAGAGCTGTAGAGAAGAGAAGAATAGAATGCAGTAGTGTGAGAGTGTTGAGAAAGAGAGAGTTTGAAAGAAAGAGTGAGAGGATCAGAGAGCTCGAGGAGAGGAAATTGAAGCCTTCATTGAAGATCTGTCCTCCTGGCATTGGGATCAGATTCAAGCCAGACCTGCTCATACGAGAGCTACATTTTGTGTTTCATTTCAAGCTTTCCGGTGCTGTGATTTTTATCTTTTATTTTATATTTAATCCTTTCTTTCAAGCTATGTGTTAGCGGTTGTAGAGAATATGTTTCTCTGGACAGCAACCTGTGAGGCTCAGCGGGCGAGGTTGATACCTCGGACAGCAAGCTGTGTTGCTCAACGGTTGTAGGTAAGCTGTGATGCCCAGCGAGTTAAGTTGTGTATCAGCAAGAATCCACACTCGGGTTGAGTGTGGGGTGGATGTAGGTCTGGAGGACCAAACCACCTAAAAATCCTTTGTGTGCTGTGTTTTTATTGTCTACTTTGATTCCGCTAGATGGATGCTTAGGATCGTTCATATAAGTCTGATCTTTCTGTCTAGTGAGAATTTTGCCTAGATGCCCTTCATTGATTGCTATCCTTGAGAGAGTTATTTTGAATACGTGAACTGAGTCATATCTCCAGCTTTCATAGAGTTGATCAGGAGCAAGGTCTATCTGAACTTTTATTTGTTTCTGGAGAGTAATTTATTCACTTAATCCATCTGAGTTTAAGTTCCGCAACTACTCTCCAGTTATAGTTTTAATTGGTAATTTTTATAAGGGAGATGCATTCACCCCCCCTCGGAATCCGGACCTTGCACCCTAACAGGTACTCCATTGCTCAGATCTTTGCAATCTCTCGGATTTCATCCGCTTGGTCAAGATTCTCTCACAGTTTCTGCTCGTTTACCTCGGGTTTGAAGTGGACGACTCGGAGAGAGGGATTGCCGACCTCCAACAAAATTACGGCTTCCGTGCCATACACCAGCTGAAAAGGCATTTCACTAGTGGCCGTCGTCGGAGTAGTTCGGTGCGACCATAGTACGCTCGATAATTCCTCGAGCCAGCTACCCTTGGCGTTGCCGAGCCTGGTTTTGATTCCTTTTAAGATAGTCTTATTGGCATTTTTGACCAGTCCGTTAGCCTGGGGGTGGGCTATCGAAGTGAAGTGGTTGCGAATGTTTTGGTCGGCACATCTGTCTCTGAAGTAATGAGAATCAAATTGCCGACTGTTATCGCTCACGATCACTAAGGGGACACCGTAGCCCCAGATGATCGACTTCCAAACAAAACTCCATACGACTGACTTGGTGATCCTGGTGGTGGCTTAGGCCTCGATCTACTTGGTGAAATAGTCGATGGCGACGATGATGAACTTCTTCTAAGCTTGAGCCATGGGGAATGGCCCCAAGATGTCGATCCCCCACCGAGAGAAAGGGTACGGCTCGACAAGGGTGATGAGCTCCACGGCGGGCTGATGGATCAGGTGGTCGAAGCGTTGACATTGATTGCACTTCTGTACGTAGGTCGTGCAGTCATGCTAGAGAGTGGGCCACCAGTAACCCTGGCGAATCAAGATCCTAGCGAGCGATCTTCCTCCTTGGTGCGCTCCGCAAGTGTCTTCGTGTACTTCCCGAACCACTCGACTGGCTTCGTCAGCAATGATGCACTTGAGGAGGGGACCGGAGAAAGATCTACGGTATAAGGCATCGTCCAGCATGACGAAATGCCGAGCTTGGTACTTGAGCTTCCGAGCCTCCCGAGGGTCGGTGGGCTCTTGAGAATCCCGGAGCCAGAATATGTAGGGGGTCCGCCAGTCGCCCGGGGGTGTCGGGTCAACGGTCATAAGCTCAGACTCGATGCTTGGTCGCTCGAGCTCTTCGAGAAAGACCGATGGTGTACCTGCGGGGTCGAGCGAGGAGGCCAGTCGAGGGAGGGTGTCTGCTCAGGAGTTTTCCTCCCAAGCTATCAAGAATACCTCAAAGCTCTCGAAGAGTTGGGCCATCCTCTTGACCGCCTGGAGGTACTTGACCATTTGTCCTTCCCGAGCTTCGTAATCATTGTTGACCTGGCTAGCGACCAATTGGGAGTCAATATGGATTCTGACCCGCTCGGCCCCCAGTCGTCGAGCCATCCTGGCCCCTGAGATAAGAGCTTCGTACTCAGAGGCATTGTTGGATGCCTGGAAGTTGAACTTCAGGGCGTAACGTAGCTCCGCTCCTTCGGGGGACTTGAGGAGGACACTGGCGCCACATCCGATCGAGTTGGAGGACCCGTCGACGAACAGATCCCAAGTGGGCCCGGGTGCTGGTGGAGGTGCTTCTTCAATCGGGACCGTGCTTTCGGCGATGAAGTCTGCGAGAGCCTGTCCTTTGATGGCCGAGCGGGGGCAATACGAGATATCGTAGGCCCCGAGCATGATGGTCCATTTGACTAGGAATCCCGAGGCTTCAGGGTGAAAGAGGATCTCCTTCAGGGGTTCGCCGGTCAATACGATGATGGAGTGCCCTTGAAAGTAGGGTCGGAGGCGCTTGGCCGAGGTAACCAACGCTAACACGAGTTTCTCGATTGCGGGGTACCTTTTCTCAGCCTTAGTAAGCACCTTGCTGGCATAGTAAACTGGTCTCTCGATCCCTATGTCATTCTTGACCAGGATCGAGCTCACTATAGAAGGGGTCACCGAGAGATAGAGGTATAGAGCTTCACCTTGGACCAGCTTGGACAGTACCGGGGGCGAGGCCAAGAATTCTTTGAGTTCGGCGAACGCCTTCTAACATTCCTCGTCCCAGGCGAACGTAGCAGATGCCATTTTGGGTCCCCTCAATAATTTGAAGAAGGGTAAGCATCGTTCGGACGCCTGGGACAGGAAATGGTTGAGCGCAGCAATGTGCCCCGTAAGGCATTGGACGTCCTTGATGCAGGTGGGCGGCTGCATGTCCAGGATAGCCAAGACCTTGTCGGGGTTGGCCTCAATCCCACGCTGGATTACCAGGAAGCCTAGGAACTTCCCATATCTAACTCCGAAGGCACATTTGGCAGGGTTGAGCTTCATGCTGCACTTCAGGAGGGTGTCGAAGGTCTCAGCTAAGTTGGCGAGGTGGTCTTCGGCGTTCTGCATTTTGACGAGCATGTCATCAATGTAGGCATCGACGTTCCGACCGAGCTATCCTTCGAAGATGTGGTTGATCAGTCTCTGATATGTCGCTCGGTGTTCTTTAGCCCGAACAGCATCCGGGTGTAGTAGTGTACGCCGAAGTCGGTGATGAAGGCGGTCTTCTCGATGTCCTCTGGGTCCATCCAGATCTGATGGTAGCCGGAGTAGGCGTCTAGGAAGCTGAGCAGCTCGTTTCCAGAGGTTGAGTCGACCAGTTGATCGATGCTCGGCAATGGGTAGCAATCCTTCGGGGTAGCCTGGTTGAGGTCGGTGAAGTCCATGTACATTCGCCATTTCCCAGAAGCCTTTGGTACAAGGACGACGTTGGCGAGTCACGTAGGGTACAGGACCGGGCGAAAAAGGCCAGTCTTCCGCCCCTTGATGACTTGCTCTTTGATGACCGCTTGCTTCTCTGGGGCATGCTTTCTCTTACGTTGCTGGACTGGCTTCACTGTTGGGTCGAGGTTGAGCTTGTGCATCACCATGTTTCCCGAGATCCCAGGAAGGTGCTCATCAGACCATGCAAAGACTCGGATATACTGGGCAAGGAAATCCTTATATTTTTCCTATTCCTCAAGTGGTAGATCGGCTCCGATCTTTACTCCTAGAGTCGGGTCACCGTTAAGGAAGACCGTTAGCAACTCCCCACCAGGCTCAGATGTTGCGGGTCCCTCTTTGGATCCCTTTACTCCTTTTTTCCCTTCCAGCCTAGTGGCTTCGACCAAGATTATATAGCACCATCTAGCCAATGCCTGGTTACCTCGGACTTCCCCCACGCCATGTTTGGTTGGGAACTTCATTTTTTGGTGAAAGGTAGAGGGCGCCGCTTTCATTCTCCTGAGAATGCCTCGGCCGAAGATGGCGTTATATGCCGTCATATCTTTAATCACGATGAAGTCTACCATAACCGTAACGGTTTTGGGCGGGGTGCCGATAACTGGCAGGCTCAGGGCTCCCTCGGGATAGTTGCCTGGCCGTTGAACCCACAGAGGGGGGTTCGGATCGAGCAGAGTTTAGATGGATTCTCTCCCATCTTGAGGAAACATTCATAGGATAATACATCAGGGGCACTCCCATTGTCAACTAAGATCCTATCTACGTTACAATGGTTTGTTGTAGCCAATACAACGAGAGCGTGATCGTGCGGGGTGGTTAACCCTTCTAGGCCTTGGTCGGAGAATACTAGGGCCTACGATTCGCTCGCCTGCAGGGCCGTAGGGTGCTCAATGAAGGCTCGGCTCACCCGCTCGGCGTGACGCTTTCTTCCTCGGCTGCTATCTCTGCCTGATGACGCACCACACGTGATGACGTTGATGTGGAATCCGCGGGGGGCATTGTCGATCTCTTCAGGGGCACCTCGGTCTTCCCTTTGCCTGGACATGTATCGGGATAGGTGTCCATGGCGGACGAGGCACTCGATCTCATCTTGAAGTTGATGGCAATCGCTGGTGTGATGCCCGTGGTCGCTGTGGAATAGGCATTACTTACGGCGATTGCTATGCTTGGCTTTCATAGGATCTAGTTGGCTGAGGAGGCCCGAGCCTTTGATGTCTTCATAAATTTCATACACGGGAGCAGTAAGGGGGGTATACCACTCGTACTTCGGGGATGGCTCTTTTCGGTCTCCGTCCTGGTTCCACTTTTTCCTTGGCCCGTCCCTTGCTCGGACGGTCGCTTCTTGTCCCCCTCCCGACTCGAGCCTGTCGTGCCTCGATAGGCGCTGAGGACTTCCTCGCACTCTGTATGGCGCAAGGCCAAGGTCACTAGCTTGGCAAGGGAGGTGGGAGGATGAAGCACTAGCTCGCGCCGCAGGTTCTCGTCACGGGTACCCCCAATCAATGCGGTGATGGCAGAGGCCACATCTAGGCGGGGGATGCGCAGGGCTTCCAATTTGAATCGGTTGATATAAGCCTGCAACTTCTCTCCATGTTCCTGCTTGAGGGCCAATAATCCCGCCACTGACAGGGGTGGACCGTTGCCGACGAAGCTTTCCTTGAACACTCGCCCGAATTACTTGAAGTTGTGGATGCTGCTAGGGGCGAGGGCCCTGAACCAATCCTGAGCACCCTGGACCAGAGTGGTCACGAATGCTCGGCACTTGATTATGTCGGACGCCCCGTGCAAGGCCATTAGGGCGTTGAAGCTGTCGTAGTGGTCGACCGGGTCTCCCTGTCCGTCGTACGACTTAAAGGTCAGGAGTGAGATCCTGGGGGATATCTTTGCCTTCAAAATATAATCGGAGAACGGGGATCGCTCCTCGTCCTCCATGAGAGAGGTCTTCTGCAAGGCGCGGAGGGCGCACTCTTGCTCCGTGAAATGCCTCTCAAACTCTCGCAGCTGGAGAGACAGCTCCGGTTGTCGCTGTCCCGAGGGGCTGGGGGGGGGCGCACTTGCATGCTGCCTCGACGCTCCTCGAGGGCCTTGGCTTCTGGAAACGGTCGGCGTGCTCCGGTCTTCTCCATCCTCGGGGTTGAGCAGGCTTCCTGCTCTGGGGGAGGGGCATGTGATGGTCCTCCTGACAGGTTGCGAATGAGCCGTCGCCCCCGGAGGGTAAAATGGCATCTAGTGGTTTCTTGGGAGGCATCTCCATGTGGGGGGCTCTTTCGGGGGAGCTACGGCTTCTCCTCCTTGGCCGCCTGGGCCCTCATGAGATCCACGAGGACATCCAATTTTTCGTTTAGGGTTTAGAGGGTGTCGGTGCTCCCGTCGGGAAGTTGTTCCCCCGCCACCGATGGAGGTATCTCGTTGGTGTGGTTGCCTGACGGGGAATTCTCCGTAGGGAGAGAAGGTGCGCCCTCTTCCATCACCAGGGCTTTCCCCAGGTCACCGACAGTTCTCCTGCCAGAATTTCTTCGCACCATGATGGCTCTTTGTTCATTTCTCACAGACGGTGCCAGATGAAGAGGGGCTATCTCGCACTTCTCCTGAGCAGGGAAGAGGATGACCACGTACACTTGATGTGTGAACTGCAAGAAGGGAAACGAGTCAGGGGTGCCCAGGGATAGATCCCTGGGGAAGACCCTTCGATGCTTAAGTCAGCAAAGTAGTAGAGCTCTGATGCAAAGGGAAAAGCTAGGAGGAAGATGGGAGCGCGAGATCCCTCTCCACCAAAAGGTGAAGTGGTTCCAGCTCAGGGTTTTTGGCACTTGCCTGACTTACCTCTTGTAGTAGGGCTTTTCCAGTTTAAATAGTGGCATGTTGTGCGATTGATCCCTGTAAGTGGAGGAGGCTTAGGGGGGGGGTTACATCTTTCATGCGGACTCCTTATAGCACGCGGATTCTTGGTCTCCCCTATCCCCTTAAGCTTCCTGCCATTAAAGGGCTCGCAACGGCCATACTAATAAGCTTCCATCAGTGAGCCCGAGCGATAGGCACTTGCCCAAGAGTGGTCTCCCGAGCGATGAGTGCATGGTCGGGACAAGGAATAGGGGGCTTCGAGAGAGCTTTCCCGATCGAACTGATGCTCGGACTTCCCAACCCGAAGGCCGCCGAAGAAGCGCTTGTACCGAGTGAGTTTTTGACCTTTATACTAAGTGGGCCCGGGGGCTACCACTTCAAGGAGTTGGGCCTCGTTCGGTCTGGTTGGACCACTTTTGTCCTCTCCATACGGGCGATGAGATTTCCCTCTCCAATAGGGACAATGTTGATGGAGATGTCTTGGAAATCAAAGAAGAACAAAATGAGGAATATGCAGAAGAGGCTGAAGCCGAAGGATCTGATACTCAGGGGGAGGTAAATGAATATCCAGGTAATCAGGTTACCAATGTTAGATTTCTCAGAGATCATCCTTTAGAAAACATAATTGGTAATTTAAATGAACCCCCCAGAACTAGAGCACATTTCAGAATTGAAAATGAATTGAACTCATTTGCTTTAGTTTCATAGATAGAACCAAAGAATATAGAAAGTGACCTACATGATGAACATTGGATAAATGCCATGCATGATGAACTTAGTCAATTTGATAGGAACAAGGTCTGGCACTTAGTTCCTAAAGCCACACATGGCAATGTTATAGGTACTAAATGGGTCTTTCGAAATAAAACTAATGAGCAGGGCAATATAGTCAGAAATAAGGCTAGGTTGGTAGCTCAGGGGTATAATCAAGAATTTGGCATTGACTTTGAAGAATCTTTTGCCCCTGTAACTAGCCTAGAAACCATTAGGATTCTTTTGGCAATTGCATGCAATTTATGAATAACTCTCCAGCAGATGGATGTTAAATCTACATTTTTAAATGGTGAAATAAAAGAGGATGTTTTTGTAAAACAACCCCCTGGTTTTGAGTGTCTTGACTTTCCTGACCATGTTTATAAGCTTGATAAGGCACTCTATGGATTGAAGTAAGCTCCTCGAGTTTGGTATGATAGACCGAGCAAATTCCTCACAGTTAAAGGATTCTCCAGAGGTAAGGTTGACCAGACATTATTCACAAAGGTATGTGATAAAGATATTCTTATTGTTCAGATCTATGTAGATGATATAGTGTTCGGGTCAACCAAGACATCTATATGTGAGGAGTTTTCTGAATTAATGACTAATAAATTTGAAATGAGTTCAATGGGAGAATTAAAATTTTTTCTTGGATTGTAGGTCTGTCAAACTGAAGAAGGGACATTCATAACCCAAGAGAAGTATATCAAGGATCTACTAAAGAAATTCAAGATGGAAAATCTCAAAGCCATAACTGCACCGATGGGTACATCAACTTGTCTTGATGCTGACCCTGAAGGTAAATTGGTAGACACCAAACTCTACAGAGGTATGATCGGATCCTTGTTATATCTTACTGCATCTCGCCCTAATATTCAATTTTCAGTGTGTTTGTGTGCACATTTTCAAGCTAGTCCTAAGGAGTCACATATGAAAGCTGTGAAAAGGATCTTTAGGTATCTGTCTGGCACCCTAGACTTAGGTTTCTGGTATCCTGCTAGGTATGAGTTAGACCGCTTAGCTTACACTGATGCAGACTATGCAGGGTGTAGGATAGATAGGAAAAGCACTAGTTGATATTATGAATATCTAAGTGGTTGTCTAGTATCTTGGGCATCTAAGAAACAACATACTGTTGCCTTATCCACTACTGAGGCAGAGTATGTAACATTTAACTATGCAACCCAAGTCCTCTAGATTAAGCACTAGCTTATTGACTATCACATTAACCTTGGTTGTATTACAATTCTTTGTGATAACACAAGTGCTATTTCTTTAACTAAAAATCCAGTTCACCATTCACGGACTAAGCACATTGAAATAAAACATCATTTTCTTAGAGATGAGGTAAATAAAAAAGAAATTGAATTAGAATTCATTGAGTCAGAAAAATAAATTACTGACATTTTTATCAAGCCTCTTGGTAATGAAAATTTTATGTTTTTGAGAAGTGAACATGGTATTAGCAAATTTTCTACAGGAATGTCTATTTAGATAAATGGCTATGATAGTTTCATTCTTATGTGCCTAAAATGATATGTCCAGCAGTAAGTGCATCGAGTTAGGGGGAGTCAGTGTCAAAAACATTCTTTCTCCATCTCTTTTATGCATGTTGTAAGAGGGAGTTCATGTTGTTGTGTCCCGAGTTGTGCAATCGGATCTAGAAGGGGGGGTTGAATAGATCCTATGACAAACTTTGCCCAACTAAAAACTCTTAGAAACAAGGAGTACAGACCACTCCTATAAAGCAAATAAAACACTTAGGCATAATGCACAGTGGAATTAAAGGAATGGCCTAAATGGAAATGACAATGCACAATGCATAGACAATAGAGGTCGACACTCCCAAGGGTTAGGTCGACACTCCTAAAATAGATCACAACTAAGTGAAGAGTAGAGGTCGACACTCCCTATGTAATGAGGTCAGCACCTCTTCAGAAGCAATTGTGATCTAAATCAGATTTCATGCAATAGATAGCAGAGACCATAAATCACATCAACTGAGTATGAATATACAAGCGTTGCGTGGGTGTGTGCTATAGTGGTCAACCAGCGAGTGTGTGTGTGTATGCAAGGTGATCCTCCTTTGCTGGAGTATGCTTCCTAGTGGTTGTGTGCATGGGTGCAGTAGGCAACCATAGGAATGGAAGTGCAGAGCGAAGGATAAACGATGTGTAGACAAGATAGCACAATCCACAACGCTTAAGTGTGCGATGGAAATAACTCAAGATTACATACGATAAAGCAAGCACAGCAACCTGTGAACGTGGATAGAGGATATGGAGCAATCGCACAAGATGCACAACCCACAACACATGAGATTTTAAGGTGGTTCGGTTGCAGACCTGCAACCTACGTCCGCCCCTCACCAAACTCGGTGAGGCTTTCCTGCAGACACACAGCTTGACCGAGGACAAGCCCCAAACCACAGAACAGAGAACACCCTTTGTCTATCTTCCTTCACACAAAGTCGGTAGGGACAGTTCTCCATAGACTGGAGCAAACTCCGTCTATCTTCCTACACAAAAAATTGGTAAGGACAGTTCTCCACAGACCGGAGCACACCTCTGTCTATCTTCCTACATATAAAATCAACAGGGATGGTTCTCCACAGACCGGAGCACACCTTCGTCTGTCTTCCTACATACAAAATCGACAGGGACGGTTCTAGAAGAACGAAAAACATGAGATAAAACGCACTGCATGTGCAGTGGGAAAATCACAGGAACAAGAAGAATAAACACCAGCTGAAGCTTTGGATGATGATCTGGAAGCGGGTGACTGCAGCTACGAGTTTCAGATCCGAAGATATATTTCTTCAAGCTCAGGTAGACTGCAGGGCTGCACTCTCTCAAGTCTTCTTTCTTTTTCTCTTCACTCTTACTTCTTTTCTTTTACAGCACTGGACTGAGGTCGACAGGTGCTGGGCGGCTCTGGCCCTTCTTTTCTTTCTCATAGGTTTTCTTCTAGGATGCTCAGGGACGTGGGTTTCTTCCAAGGCAGCAGCAACTCTCTTCATGTAAAGAGCTTCATATATATATATAAGAGCTAGTGGAGACATTTCCCTCCAGAATCCTACAATCTGAGTGGCTGGAATATAAAAACCTTTTCTTCTGCTCCAGATCTGAGCATTTAATGACCCATATGGAAGAAAATCTTGCATTCTACTTCCTTATAGGCTCAGGTCTTTTCTTGTTCTGTGTACCATTCTAAGACCATATCACATTGGTTGACAACAGAAAGGTGGTCCTGACAAGAGTCATGTCCCAGGTATGGACACTGACATGGCTTCCTCCAAAGAGGTGTTTAGGTAGGGTAATGATGACAGACATGGTAACTTCCTTTTGACCTCAAAATTCATGTATCTCTTTCTTGCTCGGCACAACCATTCTTTCTCCTGAGTTCGAACGAGCACTTCTGGTGTTCCCTCCGAGCACTAGAACACTTGAGCGAGCACTCATTTTCTCTCTCTTCTCTTCTCTGTAGCCCTTCTGCTCACCTTCTCTGCTCCCATCTGCTTGGCCTTTCTACTGCCTTCTACTTGGCACTGCTATAATAGCTCGGACTGCTACAGTGCTGGGACTGCTACAATAGCTCGGCCATCTTTAGATGAGCTCGAATAGCTCGGACTGCTACAGTGGCTCGGACTGCTACAGTAGCTTGTCCATCTTCAGACAAGCTCGAATAGCTCGGACTGCTACAATGGCTCAGACTGCTATAGTGCTCGGACTACTATAGTAGCTCGGCCATCTTCAAATGAGCACGGATAGCTCAGATTGCTCTACAGTGCTCGGACTGCTACAGTGGGTCAGACTTCTTTAGAAGCTCGGATTGCTACAGTAGCTCGCCTTCTCCAACTTTAGCTCGGACTGCTACAGTGCTCGGCATGCTACAGTACTCGGCCTTCTTCAGAAACCCGAACTGCTACAGTTGCTCGGGCTGCCTTTAGCTCGGACTGCTAAAGTAGCTCGGACTGCTACAGTGCTCGACCTCCTACAGTACTCGGCCTTCTTCAGAAACCCGAACTGCTATAGTTGCTCGGGCTGCTACAGTACTCCGATTTCTTCGGTTGCATCTAAATCGAGCTATCTTTCACCGTTGAATGGCTTTTCTTCATTGCTACTTGAACATTTGTGGCCTTAAGAGCTATTTGGCTGCCAAACTCTGGGTGTTGTAGATGCCAGACAGAACCTTGACAAAAAGGTGTCGACTCTGGGTGTCGACTCTTGACACCTTCTTTGCCTATCTTGATTTTTTCATTAGTTTGAGCAAGAGGGTGAACTCCACATGACTTTCCCTTTTTAGTTTCTTTCTTTTTGCATCATCTGCCTTGATTTTTATGCACTTGCATCTTGAGTGACTTACAGCCTAGATTGGCTTGCTTCTTTTGATTTATCACTTGTATTCAGTGTTGCTTGGCTTGTTTCATTTCATGAGGCCTTTCTTATGCTTGTGCTGACCTAAAATACATAATGTTGACATCATTAAATACAAGTCAGACTTATCAATGAGTCATAGTCAGACATCATCAAAATAATAGAATCAAGCATATTGTACACATGCCCAACATTCTCCCCCTTTTTGATGATGGCAACTATGAGTCATTATGAGTTCATGTCAAAGGAAATACAATGATCATACAAAAAATATTCTTTCCCCCTTTGACAATTCACTCCCACTTTTGACATCTTGAAATTCACTCTTGAATTAGACTCACATAATGAATTAGACACATAATTCTCTCCCCCTTTGACATCATCAAAAGAAAAAGAGTTCAAGGAAATGTAGAGTACAGTGAGGAATGAGAGGAGTGATGATAACCAGCATTGCAAGCAACTATCCAGCATTCCAAAAAATGATGTAGAAATACATGCCTATGGTTGTACACTTAATAAAGTTGGCAAGATGAATACAACCAATACTGGAATGCCAATGATAGGACTGATACCAATTGGTGGGATGTATATGAGCAATTATAGTGCAAGGTTGTGTCCCTTGGCATGACAGGGGCAGATCACAAATTAAAAGCAACATGAACGATGTCATGAAAGGCAATTAGTTGAGATAACAAGAGCAGCATGATGCAGGACGTGAGAAATATAGCAACCATACAATTTGATTTTTTAGGTTTCTGATTTTTCTGGTTTTTAGATTTTTAAGATTTTCTATGCAATTAATGCATGGAGATGAGAAATGCAGGTAACCCACTTACATGAAATCCTAAGCCAATTAAATTGAAAGCATGGTACCAGAATAGCCTTATACCAATTGATGAGAGGTCAATGATACCAATTGTTAGAAAACATCAATGAATTCGGATGCCACTTGTTAAAAAGGTTGATGCTTTCATGGCAGCTTGAATAAGTTATGCAAATTTATCAGTGAAGATGAACATCAAGGAGCATCAAAAGACAGCTTGTCTTTAGAAGAGATGGAGGTTCTTAAATCTGAGACTAGGTTTACACATGCAGAGTTATAGATTTTTCAGAATCTTCAGTTATAGAACTCTAATGAAGCAACCCTTATAGCAAGATTGGTTTAAGGCTAATGAGTTCTGAACTTCTCAATAAACAAGCTTGAAAACATATGTATTCAAGATTAATAGAAGTGAACGAGAAATTCATTCTAAAACCAGGTTAACCTCCTCTTATCTTACTCATTCAATTCCATTAACTCCTTGAGAGTAACTATAGTAAGTGTTGAGGTTAAACACTTAGATATCTCTGATTTTATTCATGAATGCTACACATAAAGATTTTTCATTTGAAAGCATTGTTGAATATTGACTGTTATCATTTTTACGAGCAGTCAAGTGTAGCATGCACCTTTTGACATGAGAGTGCACGTTGATTAGACGCCAGCACCCCCAGTTACTCAATGTAGCTCACCATCTTGCCTTAACCAGAACAGAGGTAGCATGGCACTTCATGACGTTGTCATCTTCACTTCTTTGGTGAAGGGACTCGGTTTCTCGGTGAATCCAAATGCCATTGCTCTGCGTTAGAGCACTGAACTCAGCACGCACCTTTTTTTTCCGTAAGGATATACATTTATCAGACGCCAATATCCCTAGTTACTCAATATGGCTGAAGCTTATTGCTTTCATTGTAGCCTCTTTTTTTTGAAATCTTCAGATTTAACAGATGTTTAAAAACAATACAAGACTGAAGTTTCTCAATCAAAGATGCCTTTGTACTTAAGATAAACTTTCAGATGCAAGAAGGCATAACATGACAGAACATGAAAAAACTGGTTTAAGTCTATTAAGTTTGAACACAACCATTTTCAAGATCATAATCTTTAAAGCTCAAGAAAACATTAATTTTAAACCAATAGCTTTCATGTTTAGGGCAGTCACAAAACTCTCTAAAAGAAGATTCTTCTTGAAGATTTATTCTGATTAGCAAACTTAATGACAGATAGAAGATCCTCCAAAAAGTTCAAGGCAATTCAAGTCCAAGGTGAACCATGAAAAGATATCAGCCATTATGGTGCAGTGGTTTGGTTTAGGTAGGGAGTGTTGATAGTTAGAAGATAAAAAATGGATAGTGAACACTCCCCCTGAGGATATGTAGTGAGCTCATACTGGAATAGGTGAGATAAGATCAGCATATACAAGGAGGTGTCGACACTAGCACTTGATGGTGTCGAAACCTTGAGCTTAGATAGAGAACAGTTGTGTAGAATAGGAATGAATAGAGAACACTCCCCTTGAGGTTATGCACAGAGTTTCGGACAGAAAATATTTTTGAAGCAGAATTAACTGCAAGGTTGACCTGAGTGGGTCTAAGGTTTGCCTGATTAACTCTCTAAGAGGATGCAGTTTATACCAATGTCAACAAAAAGAATGCATGAATGCAAACTGAGTTTTGATGTTGACTCCCCCTAAACATGTGCATGGGTTGACACTAGAGACTTAAGTGAACACATGATCCATTAAAAATGATACCACTTGATATGCCATCTCTAGGTCCCTTTAACATGATGTGCATTGGGGTGTATGAGATCATGACATGATGCAATCATGGATTATTCGCAATGCATTCTGAACTGAAATGCAGACTGGATTTATGCTACTTACTCCCTCTTTCCAAATGTTCTGAGTGTGCAAGTTAGACAAAATAGGATATTCAAGGGAGTATGATTAAAACATGCCAGTCATGCAGTGTTGGGTCCCTTGATCATGAAATGCATGAGAGTGCATGAATTCCCAAGATGATGCTTGATGACCTCAACACATATAGATTCAAACATTTGCAATGCATTTCTAAACTGAGGTGCAAACTCTTAGACTCCCCCTTTGTTGAATGCTCATGGAAGTTAAGATAGACAATCATCATGTTATCAGTCCACATGAGTGATGAGTTGAGATGTGTGTGTGAGCCATAGCCCATGGCAGACATCATCAAAAGCAATGATCATCAATGCTAAGCAAGAAGTTCACATGACTGCTAAAAGGTCGCAGGAATCAAACAACAACTCATCATCATAGCAATTCCATCAGCATGATAAATTCTTCATGAGTTAAACATCTAAACTTTATTACTTCTGGTAAAAGGCGGAGGTGTGGATCTAAAGACCCTACTCACGCACAGTGAGAGTTCCGGGCAAGCTTGACCTGCCTTTCTGCACATCACTGTTTGATATACCAGGGCTCAAACTGAGTGTTTAACAATTAACCCAAATTAGATGTTCATTTCAAAACATAGGGAATGTTTTAGCAGTTCTGAGATATACATTCAGCTTGCGTGACTTATTGACATCAAGACAACTTTATAATGCAATGACTACTATGCAAGCCTATCATGCAAAGATTGAACAAATAAAATTTATTTACATACCTGTGCCTTGAGCATTTATTTGCTGGTTGAGCGTTGCTCAACTCCAAGGCACCCTGCACCCAAAATTCTCATTTGAATTCCTTAGGTACCCAAGGTTGCTTGGGTCCTTTAAGGTTAGTTACATATCTCAAGGTTTAGCTCAGATTTTTTAGGGCAATCACATCATCTTCCATCATTGTATGATAGTCACACATCTCATGCCCATTATTTCCACAATAGAAACATCGCACAACAGATTGAGCATGCTTCTTATGTGCATGTGTATATGCATTAGGCTTTTATGGGTGAGCATGGAAGTTACCTCCTTTGGCATGAACATGGGTTCTGCCTTGTGAGTGCCAACAGTCTTTGACTGTATGGCCAATCTTTCCACAATGAGAGCAGTGAGGAGGAAAGATTCTTCTTCTGGCCTCAAGGTGCATCGACCTGTTCTGTGGACTGCATTGATGCATCAGGCCATTTCTGGGCTTCTGAATGGAAGTGTGCTGAGCATGCTTCCTCCCGGTGTAGACCTTTCCTTTGAACATGCTTCCTACATTGTTTCTCCTGATCTTGCCTGCTCTTAGTTCATCATCCCTCAAGATAAAGCAGTCATGCATGATGTGACCATGTTTACCACAATAAAAATAATGAACATTTATTTTATGAGGAGCATGGTACTTAGCATGAGATTTCCTAGCATGCATTTTCATATGATCAAAATCATCTTTCTGTTTTTGACTGGATGCTTTCTTTTTCTGATTTTTATTGTGTTTTTGATTTTTCTGTACATTAGGATGTCTTGGGGGTACTTTAGATGTCTGGGCTTCAGTTGAACTAGAAATAAAAGATGTGAATAGTTTACTTCTGAAATTCTTTTTGTTCACTGGTTTATAGCCCAAACCTTCCCTTTGGAAGTTTACTTTAGTCCCCAATAATCTGTCCAAGTTTTCTTGTCCTTTCACAAATTTTGACAGTGAGTTATTAAGATCTTGAATTTCATTTTCAAGTGAGGAGATATGTTGTTCTGCCTTGGCCAGATCTACCTCATACTCTGCCAGTTGTTCATTTAACAAGTCATTGACAATTTTGTAATGATTAAACTCTTTTTGGAGAACACTCAATTTTTCTGTTTCATCAGTGTTTACTCCTTTGCCTTTTTCACATGCCTTTAACTTAGCCAACAGCTCAATGTTTCCTTTTTCAGTTTTTCATTTTTACTTACAAGAGTTTGATTTTCTTCAGCAAGTGCCTTGGTTCTGGTCAAGCCTTGATCATTTGATGTAGATTTAGATTTATCTTGTAACTTTCTTACAATTTCTTCCAATCTACTAATCTCAGCTTGTAGAATACTGTTTTCATCTCTTAAACAGGCAATGCTTTCTTTATGCACATCCAAATAAATCATGAGAGTGTCATTGAGCTCCTCAAAAGCAGAACAATGTTTACAAAAGGAGCTCTCATTCTGACTATTTTTCTATAAATCCTTTTTCAACTTTTTGTTTTCAGATTTCACTTTCTTGTATTGCTTAATCAACTCATCATAAGCATCAATAAGTTCTTCAAAAGTGAAATCTTCGGAGTCAGAGCTTACCTGAGATGAGGACGGATCATTGCACTGTTCAGGATGATCGGCCATGAGGCATTCATGCTCTAGTTCTTCTCCCTTCTCATGGATGGTTTGATACGTGCAGCGGAAAGTGAGATAGAAGGGGGGGTTGAATAGATCACTCCCAAATTCAAACAACTCTGACACGATTTCTCAACCCCTCAAGTTGTAGTGAAAAAGACTTCGGAGACAGGTAACAAAGATGACTAGTATGAGAAATGAGATCGAGAAAGCCACCCATAATGAAGCAATGTGTCAAGTAGATGGAGAACAACACAGCGTAAACAAGCAAACCACAGAGGAGACTGGGAATTTTTAGGTGGTTCGATTGCTATCCGCAATCTACATCCACCCCTTACTCAAGAGAGTAAGGTTTCCTTGCAATATAGAGTCGCACACAACAGACTCAGTCTGCAACAACCGCTGCCAAACAGCTTGCCCTGAGGAACAGCCTCCTCAGTCTTCTGATCGACCAGAAGAAAACACTGGAGAACCAATCTCCCTTCCTTTGCACGCAGCAAAGGGAACCCGGTGCAGTTACTCCCAAGTAACTTACACAACCAGAGGATCGAGCCTCTCTTCCTCCATGACAATGGAGGGAACTGGAGAACTTCTCCCTTCCTCCGAACAGTGGAGGGTAACAGAATGAAATAAAAGTAAGAGAAACTCGAAAACAAAACGATCGATGAATGACAATTTCCTCAGAAAAACAAAAGCAATGTAGCTTCCGTAAAAGCACATCTTCGCATTCACAATCGCTTCTCTCTCCCAAAAATTTTTCTCTTAGCTCTGGATGGAGTGGGTTGTCTCTGGTTTTCTCTCTTGAAGCACTGCTCCCACGCTGCTCTTCTTTCTCACTGTTCCATCCAGTTTTGACCCCTTTTCCTCAGCATATATATCTATCTGATCCAGAACCTTAGGCGTGTGGATACCGCGTTTCCCGCCTGAAGATGTTGGGGTACGTGTGAGAATGTTCTAGACGTCTATCTACCTCGGATCACGTGCCATCCAGGTGAATGCACAGACAAACTATCAGAGAAGAAATAAACATTTCGTCATACTCTTAGCATAATTCGTATTGGTGTATTGGGTAAGAAGGTAAAAGCTACACTGAGTAGGAGTTTAATCCTGCAACAGATATGCACGTACAAGAATCAGCAAAACACAAAGTGCACTGACTTTATTTTGCCAGAGAGAAAGGTTTGCACTAAGTCAAAAGAATAAGCATCAGCTAAGTCGGGCTTTGACAAGCACCGACCTAAAATGAATCAGAAGATGCACCAATCTACGTTAGCTGTCTACAGGACTTTGCACCGAGTCTAATAAGACTTAAAATAGGAACAGCACTGACTTCGTTGCTACAGAGACTTGTATAGGCTGGACTATGCACCGATCATGAGTTGTTTTAAGCAAGGCATGCACCGAGTCGGGATATGCAGTCCAAGCAGGAACTGCACCGAGATGGCAATGAGAAGTACAAGACAAGCCTTGCACCGAGATGAAGGAACGACCAACCTAACCAATGCATTCTGGTCAGGAATTGCACCGACCTCGAGAGGTGAGATGCAGAGACATGATATACACGGACCTTAATGCTCATGACCTCGAGAAATGCACAAAGATAAAATTATGAACAACAAAACCTGTGTATGAACAAGGACTTGCACGGAGGCAAGTACTTTATGTGAAAGATGCAGAACAAGCACTGACTCAATATGCATTAAGCAAAAGAACGAATAACCTAAAATGCACGGACCTAAATCATGCTATTAGCACAGATCCCCTTCATGCTTAGAAACAAGGAAATACACCGTATAAGAGCAAATTGATATATAGATAAAAACAAATTGATTTAGACATCATCAAAACTGTAGGGTTGCAACAATCTCCCCCTTTTTGATGATGGCAACACTATGAATCAAGCAATATCAGGGTATTAAAAACATTCCAGAGTAAGCCAATCATGCAGACAAACCAAACACAACTTTTGAATCTCTTCTCTCTCCAAAACCACTCCCCCACAGCTTACTCTGAGAGGACTGTTTCACAGTAGCAAGACCTCTCTCAGATATTGCATGACCTCTCTCCCCCTTTGACATCATCAAAAGGAAATGAAAGATATATGAGATTGCTAGAGACATGAGGAAGAAGTACAGTGACTTCTTAGTGTAGAAAAACTCAAGAGCATATCTTAAGAGAATAAGTGAGCTGCTAAACTCAAGTGAAGATTCTTGAACTCTGGTGATCAATAGAGAATTAGAATGAGAGGAAAGTATATCCACATACATGGTATATGATGTAGTGCAGGGATGTACAAGTATGGCAAGACATTGTTGATCAAAACAACAATACTCAGTAGACGACCAGAGACAAAAGTAGAGAAGGTGTGCTCATGGTATTGAGGACAAGCATTCAGTAATTTGCACAAAGACAAGGGATATTATAGAGTTTTGCAAAAAGACCAATGAGTAAGTTGGTAAATCACACTTTTGACATTAGGGAGACACCTTGATCAGAGGCCTGAATCCCCAGTTACTCAATGTGAGTACCTCATTACCTCTCCTTTTGAAAGAACAGAGTTAGTAACTGTGGCTTTTTACATGAGGAAACACCTTGATCAGAGGCCAGAGTTCCCAGTTACTCACCACCTTGTCACCATTGCTCTGTGATGATCAGAAATATTAAGGTCATTTTACAGACACATTTTTTTTAATTTGAAACCTCATGACTTAGGAATTACTTCACTTCATTGATGAAGCTCCCAGTTTCTCAATGGTGAAACCATAGACCTTTGTTCATTTAGTTGATCCCTTATGTTGTGGAGATAAAATGATTGAAGACAATACCAGAAGGACTGTTTCTTTGAAATGAATCTTGAAGTCTAGATTTCAAGTTGTTCTGGACATATGTCAGGACATACAGGTTTTAGCCTGAACCGAAATCATTGACAATGTAGGAAGATATGCTTTGAACACTTAATCAAGATCTCTGATGAACTACTAGAGAAAAGATTCTAACTGGACTTTAGTTACACAGACTTATAGACTTAAGAGATGAATAAGATTCCACAGTCCGAGATTGAACCGCACTCATTCAATCATGAAAACTAGCAATGACACATGTCTGGTCAATCTTTTGAATCAATCAAAATACACTAACTGCCCAGCTCCCCCTCAAACGATGCACTAAAGGAATTTTCTCAGCAGATTCTCAGGACTCCCCCTCACTGTCAAGACAGGCTTCTCACATAATATCTTGCCAAGGTAAAACAATTCAATATCAGGAGATTAATAATTAAGATAATTTAAATAAGCCTAATTCTCTCCTTAATGTGGTGAATTTGTCATTGTCCAGAGGCTTGGTGAAGATATCAACAATTTGATTAGCAGTGCCTACATGAATCAGTTCAAAGTTGTTCTTAGAAATCTCATCTCTTATGAAATGATGCCTTATTTCTATGTGTTTGGTGCGGGAATGCAAAATAGGATTCTTGGCTAGGTTGATGGCACTGGTATTATCACAATAAATAGGTGTGCACCCTAGGTCTACTTGATAGTCCTGAAGCTGGTGTTTAATCCAAATGACTTGTGTACCACAACTCCCTGCAGCCACGTACTCAGTCTCTACAGTGGAGAGGGTCACAGAATGTTGTTTCTTGGAACCCCAAGATACTAAACAGCCACCTAGAAATTCACAGTGACCACTTGTGCTTTTTCTATCTAGTTTACACCTGACATAATCTGCATCTGTGTATGCAACTAAATCAAGTGTGTGTGATGCAGGAAACCATAAACCAAGGGTGTGTGTAGCAGACAGATATCTGAAAATTCTTTTCACTGCAGCTAGATGCAATTCAATGGGTCTAGATTGATACCTTGCACACATTCCTACACTAAAATGTATATCAGGTCTTGAAGCTGTCAAATAAAGTAGAGATCCAATCATACCACGATAGAGCTTGGCATCTACTTCTTTACCAGCCTCGTCTGCATCCAATGAGGTATTGGTACCCATTGGTGTTGTAATGTGCTTCAAGTTGTTCATGCCAAACCTCTTGATAATTTCCAATGTGTACTTGGTCTGGTTGATAAAGCATCCATCCTCTAACTATTGTACCTGCAAGCCAAGAAAATACTCTAATTCACCTACCAAACTCATTTCAAATTCAACAGACATCAATTTAAAAAATTCATTACATAGTTCAGAGCTAGTTGACCCAAACACAATATCATCTACATATATCTGAACTATGATGAGGTCTTTATTTGAACTCTTGGAAAGTAAAGTTTGATCTACCTTACCTTTGTGGTAGCCCTTGCTGATCAGAAATTCTGTCAGTCTTTCATACCATGCTCGAGGAGCCTACTTTAGACCATACAGGGCTTTGTTCAACCTGAAAACTTGGTTAGGTTGTTGAGAAAACTGAAATCCGGGGGGTTGTTCAACAAAAACCTCTTCCTTGATAACTCCATTAAAAAATGTACTCTTCACGTCCATTTGTTGGAGTTTTATATTCTTGGAACATGCAAATGCTAACAATATTCTTATTGCTTCCATCCTAGCAACAGGTGCATAGGACTCATCAAAATCAACTCCCAATTCCTGACAGTAGCCCTTGGCTACTAGTCTGGCTTTATTTCTAGAAATGATTCCATCTTCATTCATTTTATTCTTAAACACCCACTTAGTTCCTATGACATTAGAATTTTCTGTTCTTAGAACTAACTCCCAGACATTATTTCTTTCAAACTGTCCTAACTTCTCACACATAGCATTAATCCATGATTGATCACCTAAGGCCTCTTCTACTGATTTGGGTTCGATTTGTGAGACCAAAGCAATTAGGTCTTGGTTATGAACATTCCTAAAGTGAGACCTAGTTCTTAGAGGATCTTCAAGGTTGCCTAAGATTTATCTATTGGGTGATCTTTAAGATATCTAACATTCCTTGAAGACTCACCTGTTTTAGTTGGCCCTACCTGGTTGGGAGCATCTGATGTTTCATTCGGCTGAACCTCCTCTTCTTCTTTGTCTTCTAGGAATTCTCCATCATGCTTAGAATCCCTGTCAGCATCTTCAATGTTAGCAGCATCTTTTGTTTCACCAAAAATGACATGTGGAGACTCTTCAACTTTCTGATCACTTATGTTAAAGACCCTATATGCTCTTGACACTTCAGAGTATCCTAAAAATATTCCAAGATAACTTTTAGCATCAAACTTATCTAAGTCTTTCTTGTCATTATTATGGATAAAGTATTTAGCTCCAAAAATCCTAAAATGAGCCAAGTTTGGTTTCTTACCTTTCAATAGCTCATAGGGGGTTTTCTTGTGAATTGGTCTTACCATGGCCCTGTTGATTGTATAAGTTGCTGTATTGGCCGCCTCTGCCCAAAACTTTCTTGGTAGTTGACTTTCAATTAGCATGGTTCGGGCCATCTCCACAATGGTTTGATTTCTTCTCTCCACAATTCCATTCTGCTTTGGTGTCCAGGGAGAAGAAAACTTGTGTGTTAGTCCTTCACTTTCACAAAGGTCAGAAAATATGGAGTTTTCAAATTCACCTCCATGGTCAGATTGAATTGAACAAATCTTATGTTTTCTTTCTTGTTTGACCTTATTGAAAAATTGTTTGAATTTTTAAAAAGCATCATTTTTGTTGGCTAAGAAAAAGATCCATGAAAATCTAGAGTGGTCATCAATGATCACAAAACCAAACCTACTTCCATTAAGACTCTGAGTTCTAGTAAGACCGAAGAGGTCCATATGAAGAAGTTCCATTAGTCTAGAAGACAATGGCTCAGATCTTAGTTTGAAGGACTTTCTGGTCTGTTTGCCTAGAGCACAGGCATCACAGATTTTTGAGATAGAGCTAAACTTGATTTTAGGCATGCCTCTAACTAAATCATGCTTGATTAATTCATTCGAAGTAGAAAAGCTAGCATGGCCTAAACGTCTATGCCAATCAAAAGCATCACTTTCAAAATCAGCAGACAAGCAGAGATTAAATTCAGACTCAACATCTAAGTCTACCATGTAGACATTATTGGTCCTGTTTGTTACAAATTTAACACGATCAGAATTTATTTCAAAAATTTTGCATGAGTTATTGTCAAACACAACCCTGTGACCTTTGTCACATAATTGACTAATGCTAATCAGATTGTGTTGAAGACCTTCCACAAGTAAGACTTTCTCTATTGAGTTAGTGGAGGACTTACCAACTGTGCCAACCCCAATGATCTTACCTCTGTTCATTCCTCTGAATTTGACCAGACCCCCTACCTTCATTTCTAGCTTGCTGAACTTGGATCGGTCTCCTGTCATGTGCCTGGAGCAGCCACTATGAAGGTACCATTTGTTATCTTCAGCTGCCAGGCAAACCTACACATACGAAATCAAGCAAAGTGGGTTGGAACCCAAGATAAGTTGGGTCCAAAGACATTATTCAAATCTTTAAGCAGATTTTTAGGAATCCAGAGTTGTTTCAACTTGGTTTTCTCTTCCATCTTAATTTCAAGTTTATTGAAACTGCGACCAAGGTTATGTCCAGCTGGTCTGGAGAGGTGAAATCTATTCCAGTTATTAGGCTTCTCATCCCTAGTGTATGTTTTGTGCCCTTGTTGATTAATAAATTTTTGAGGGTGAGTGTTATTTCTCCAGTAACTGATGTTCGGACCCATTCTTTTATAGTAGTTCCAGCTTTTATTCTGATACATTTGCCCAGTCCAGCTACCACTTCTGTTCTGGTGAATGGGCTTAGAGAAGTTCTTCACAAAGTTCATTCCTCTTTTCGATGGTCGTCCAACATTGTTTGTTGAATTTTCTTTTGGACGTTGAATGGTTTGATTGCTGTCTGAACTGGATGGTGTGTCCAGCTTTTCTTTTCCCTTCTCTGGGTAGAAGGTAACGATCTTGAACTGAAAGGGTCTCTTGTTAGTCGGGTCATAGCCTAGACCCTCCTTGTTGAAATTAACCCGTGTTCCTAGTATAGACTCCATGTTCATTTTCCCTTGAACAAATTTGTCTAGAACCTTTTGTTTGTCTTCCAGCTCTCTTTGCATAGACTCACAATTTTTTAAGAGTTCAGTGTTCACTTTCTTAACAGCTTCATACTTCTCTATGATCACACTAATTTCATTCAGACTTTCTTCAAATTTAATCTTGAGTTCGTTGAGCTGTGTGTGAACTTCCTAGTTCTTTGATTTGTGCTTTTCATTTTCCTTTTTCAGAGAAGTCATTTCTTCTAATTCTTCCTTTAATTTCTGATTTTCCTCACTGATTTGAGTTTGTTCTTCAATATTAGCATTAAATTTTCTCTTCAGGACCCTATGCTCTTTACTCATAGAATTGAACTTATCTAACAGTTCAGCAGAGGCATCTTCCCAATCATCAATAGAAAAATTCTCGAAGATAATTGTTACCTTCTCTTCGTTGTTTGCCATCAGGTAAATTCCTTCTTCATCCTCCTCTGAGGAATTGGCTTCCGGATCTTCTTCCTCATCGCTCCACGTGCAGACCATTGCTTGTGGTTTCTTCTTCTGCACCTTCGAGCTCTTTTTCTGAAAGTCAGGACCCTTCTTCTGAAGATCAGGGCAGTCCCCTTTCATATGTCCAGGTTTCCTGCAATGAAAACATGTGATTTTCTTGGTGCTCCTATTCTTATCATTGCTGGAATCAAAATTCTTACCAGAAGGGTATGACCTCTTCCTTCTGAAGGTCTTTCCCTGAGTCCTTAAGAAATTCTTGAATTGTCGAGTGAGCATTGCTTGCTCCTCCTGGTCAAGGTCTAACAGTCTGTCAGACTCGCAACTACTACTCCCGTTGCTACTACTTCCCTTGCTGCGGGACACCTTGAGGGCAATATTCTTGCCCTTCCTATCACTTCCTTCACCATTCCTTTTGAAGTTCATCTCATACGTCATTAGGGATCCTATGAGTTCGATGACGGTCATTGTCGACAGATCCCTAGACTCCTCTATCACGATGGCCTTAGTGTGCCATGTAGGGGTTAGAGATCTAAGTATCTTCCTGACTATATCTCCCTCAGCT
Organism: Amorphophallus konjac; assembly: GCA_022559845.1. Lineage (NCBI taxonomy): Eukaryota > Viridiplantae > Streptophyta > Magnoliopsida > Alismatales > Araceae > Amorphophallus > Amorphophallus konjac. The sequence goes on from CM040119.1 coordinate 207,938,738, forward strand.
ATCTCTTTCCCTAACCCCTTAAGACTATTCGTAATCAGTGACAGTCTGGCATACATCTCAGATATGGTCTCCTATGGTTTCATCTTAAACATCTCATATTCAGAGGTGAGGAGATTTACCTTCGTTACTTTCACATGAGGTGTACCTTCGGAGATTAGACCCAACTCGTCCCACACTTTCTTGGCCGTCTTGTAAGCTGAGATGCGGGCGTATTCGTCTGGGTGTACAGCACATTGGATGATGTTTAGGGCCGTCCAGTTGAGTGACGAGAGCTTGACTTGATCATCTGTCCACACGTCCTCGTTCGGTGGTAGATCGTATGGCCCTGTGGTGATCACCCACAACAGCTTGTGGCTCTGCGCTCTGATGAATACTTTCATCCTATTTTTCCAAAAAAGATAATTGTTACAATCAAAGAATGGAGAGCGGCTGATAGACTGTCCCTTAGCCATGAAGCTTTGAGGACCATTAGGATTACCCTGACCGTTGGCCCACATGATGAAAACCTGCACTGATACCAATTGATACGTGCAGCGGAAAGTGAGATAGAAGGGGGGTTTGAATAGATCACTCCTAATTTCAAACAACTCAGACACGATTTCTCAACCCCTCAAGTTGCAGTGAAAAAGACTTCGGAGATAGCCAACAAAGATGACTAGTATGAGAAATGAGATCGAGAAAGCCACCCACAATGAAGCAATGTGTCAAGTAGATGGAGAACAGCACAGCGTAAACAAGCAAACCACAGAGGAGACTTGGAATTTTTAGGTGGTTCGATTGCTATCTACAATCTACATCCACCCTATAAGACCCCCAGAATTTTTATAAATTATTCTAGGAATATTTAATTATTTTCTAGAATTTATAAAGGCCTAAATAAATTAATAAATAGAATATTGGATCAATAAGTCATTATAAGGCCCAATTAGGTTAAATAATTAACCTAGCCTATTTAAAGAGAATCCAAAAGGTTAATGGACCAAGCCCATCAAGTTTGGCCCATATTCTAGAAGGGTAATTAGCTTATTCACGTATTTTAAGGATAAATCCTATTTATATAGATAATTATGTGGATAAACGAATAAAAGAGTTTTATGAAATTGAAACTCTACATTGAATGTAACGGTCTATCGGGCGACCGCCATAGACCTGTAACGCACCAGGCTGGTTGCGTTACACTCTGTTAGTTCCGTGAAAGGAAGAACGAGCAAAAAGATTAGAACTTTGGGATCCTATCTACAAGAGATCGACTTGGGAGAGATTATAACATTACTAAGGACTCTTAGGGATTAGGTTCGGGTAAATTAAGGACTCTAGAATCGATCTAATCTTCAAAAACCCTGTAAATAGGACCTAGTTCTGAACTGAACGACCCTTACTTTTGGCTCGTGAAGAATCAAGGTAAGGAGTCATAATTTCGGGTAAGTTCCTTACGACTTTTTCTTTATAATACATTAGACTAATAGCTCTCCAAATTTCATGCTAGGAGATCAAGCAACCAAGGAGATAGAAGCTTCCAAAGTTGCTGATTCAACCGTAGCAACCCAGGAATCTGAACGCAAGTTCCCTGAAGATCTAGAGATTTGGACGTCTAAACGAGGTAATTAGAGTTCAATCCTTTAGAACTTTTTGTTCCGAATAGTTTCATCTTCTTACCCTCAAAATTTCACATCCTTAGGTCAAGAGGCTAAGGAAATAGAGCAGATTGAAGTTGCTGATTTATCACAAGAAGTACAAGGGACTAAGGGTAGCACCTAGCATCAAATTCGAAGTTTAAAGGTTTTAGAAGAGGTAGGTTATCTCATGATTGGCAAAAATAACTTGTTAGGAATAAAATCCCTCTGGTTGTGCTTGATTTCATGCATTCTAGACTAAGAATTTCATGATCTAATAGTTCTATACATTCATGCATCTCTTAGCCCTAAATGGAGTTAAAAGACATTATCATGTCTATTCACTAAACCCATGCATATAGTTGGCCTATACTTCGTTATCATGACTAGGACAGTGGTAGTATTTTGATTTCCAGACATGTTATGTTTTCATAAACCTTTACTTAGTCTACTGCCAGCAGATTCCCTGACGCACCAACGTAAGACCGTCACATGAATGTAACGGCCTTACGATAGACCATCACACCCTATTGTATTTTATTGTTCTATTGTCTCTGACGCACCCTAGCAGGAGTGTTACACCACTGTAACGGCCCCTCGATAAACCGTCACAAGCACTGTAATGCGCCTATCCTAGACCGTCAGACCCCTATGTTCTGCCAGCCCAAGGTAGAATAGTAACCAGTTAAGTTTACTTATAAATAAGCTTAGATAGCTAAGTTGGACCTGTTATCATGACTTTATGTTTAGTTATTGATTCATAATCAAATTGTATGATTAATGTGTCTTAGGTTATTTTAAGTTATGCTAATTTCATTGGCTAAAACTCTATAGTTTTATATTTTAAATCATGATTTCCCAAATGTTGTATTGACGGAGTTTTCTCATGGTTTCACATCGTTACACGTTCTCTTTATCAATAGAGTCATTTATTTAAGTATATGTCGGATATTCGGTATGTTGTCCATTAGTTCACATTGCACTATAGGAACATTATTCTTGGACATGAGGACCTCTCTATTGGATATTCCTTCCAATGGACTAGGAAATCTCATTTCAAGGCCTCCGTAATTCTCCGCGAGCCTGGGATTCCCACTAGGACGCCGAGTTGGTTGTACCATTAAAGCCCATTGATTATATTACACTATCGATGTTTTTGGTTATCAGTAATGTAACGACTCTATGTTGGACCGTCAGGCACAAGTAACGGCCCAATATACGACCGTCACATTCAACTGAGTCCGATTTCTTGGTTCTGGATTCAGACTAATGTAACGGCCCAATACTGGAGCGTCACATCATGTAACGCCCTAGTACACGACCGTCACACTGCTTGAGTATTTTAACCCAAGGTGGACCAATGGTTGATATTCCAAGGTTTCTAGATGGACTATTGATGATCTAGAACTTATCATATTGATCAAGAAACCTAAAATAATGAATGGAAAATAAAGAATGTACCGTTATGCTGCCGATTTATTTCCATAAGCATAATCTTGCTTAAGTCATTCTTGATTTCTCATGATTCTTATTAAAGCATTCATTCATTGAATTATTATTATCATGAGCTTATTGAACTTATTACATTCTTGGCCATACTTTATTGTTACATGTGTGGAAAAAGCTTGATTTATACTTGAAGATGCGATCGAGCACTGATTATGTTCAAGGGCTCTATGCTAGTCCCCTCGGCTGATTATCGAAAACATACTATTATAAACCATGGAGTATGATGCTACTGGCGTTGTATTGCGATGGGAGTACTTTCTCTATAAATAAGTGAAAATCCACAATACGGCATGACATTACATTCTTGTACATGACTTTCTTGCTTGATATTCCACAAAAATTCATGAAGTACTTGCTCATCTGTAAAAGATACTAGAGTGATGATTATGTGGCTTGCTAGTACATTCTTGATACATTCTTGTTCATGAAAGGCCAATATCTTGTTCTTGTTACATTCTTGCTAGTTCGTACTTGCTCTCATTCTAACTTACTTGATCATCTTGTTACTTTGGTTTAATAGCGTGATTGATCGCATTCGCATGATTTTTACCTTATTCTTTAGAGCTAAATTGTTAATTACTTTAATAGTGTCTTCATGTTGATGCGAAGATACCTACTGGGCAAGTGTGCTCATTACATATTTCCAATCTTTTCAGGAGATGGAAGTGATTCAGATTCGGATTCAGGTTATACAAGTAGCGGGTCCGAGAGCGAATGAAAGTATTGTCAAGATGAGAGTGAAGACTTAGGAAGGTCTATATTGTTTAGATTGAGTCTATGTAATTTTCCTATTTCTTGAGTCTGATAGATTGGAATAAGTTGAATTAGTGGTTGTATTTGAATACTTGATTATTATGAAATAAAGTTGGAGTTTGAGCAAATATTGTACAATTACATTTATGTGTGTGATTGTCATGCGCTCTGATCATTCTTGCTTGCAAGAGGCTTACCATGCCGGCTGTCCACGCTCCCCGAGTTAGTCTTCCGCTGTAATAAAGGCTCGAGGCGTTACAGTTAAGTTGGTATCAGAGCCTAAATCTCAGGACTTAGGAAGAAGAGTCATGTCATAGGAAAAGTCCAAGGTTTAAGGACCCCTACCTATGAACTAAGGAAGAAATTTCCATACCCATGTGAAAATTGGGTAGAGCCCGGGATAAGATAATTAATTAGCTTTAAGATTGATTTTTTTTTCATTCCAATTTCATGAGAAATAACAAGTTGTTATTTTCTCTCAGGTACCTTATCTTACGAATGGCTCATCGTGTAGATTGGGATGGCATGCAATAAACAGTTGCCGGCCTTACTCAGGCATTGCAAATCATAGCGCAAGGTGGCACAGGGGCAAGGGCCGGTGACCTACATCACAATTTCTGAAGTTTAAATCCTCCGTGATTCTATGGTTCTTCTAATCCCGACGAGGCAGAAAATTGGATAGATGAAATGAATCGTATATTTGATGTTATCCAATGCACCGATCAGGAGAAGGTGCATCTCGCAACCTTTCAACTTAACAAAGATGCTCGCACATGGTGGAAGTCGGTTCCGGCACCTCCGGCCGATGCACCTCATACATGGGACGGTTTTCTTACCCTATTCCGTGCCAAGTACTTTTCGGAGCAGGTAAAGGAATGAAAGGCTATGGAGTTCACCACTCTTCGGCAAGGAATGATGATGGTTGCCGAATATGAACTGTAATTCTCAAGGCTAGCACCGTATGCATCACATCTAATCAGTACTGATTTATTAAAGGCGAATCGGTTTATGGACGGGTTACGCCTCGATTTCATCCAGCAGCTCGGGATCCAAAACATCCGTAATTATGCGGAGATGGTTCAACGAGCGTATTTATGTGAAAGGACCTTAGAGAAGGTCGAAAAATTGAAAGGGAAAGGAGAAGAATCAAGCCGACGCTCAGATTGGCGTTATAAGAAAGAAAAGTTCCGCATCACGGAGCCTTACAAGAGCCGTGATAGTAAGAAGAGATCCAAAAATGGGAATGGTGGAAGTTCCCATAAGCAAAAGAAAGTCAAGGAGGAGAAGGAGTAGGTCGCCACGACTTGCACATTTTGTGAAAATTTTGGCCATTCGACTGAGGAGTGTTGAAAGCGCCTTGGCGCTTGTTTACGTTGTAGAAGCAGGGAGCATCGCATGCCAGAATGCCCCCTTATGAAGGACCAGTCATCTGGTAATTGACGCAGGAGGTAGGCTCACCTCAATGCTGTTCTAGAAGAAGAGGAAGCGCCCAGGGATGATGGGCTTATGGAAGGTACTTTTCAAATCTATTCTCGTCCTGCATTTGTGCTATTTGATACTGGTCCCTCCGATTCTTTTATCTTCACTACTTTTGCTAAAACATTACTAATCGCATCAGTCCTCTTACCTTCAGATCTTGCTATTTCCACACCCTTAGGTTCTGGAACAAAGCTTACCGACTATTATCCTGATAGCGAAGTGATAGTAGAGGGTCACAATCTCCCCGCAACCTTAGTATGCCTTAACATGAAAGGTTATGATGCCATTTTAGGGGTAGATTGGCTTGCAGATCATGATGCTTATATCAATTTCCGAAATAGGATTATATCCTTTCGAAAGCCCGATCTTCCGAGATTCTCTTTTCTTGGCATCAAGTACAAGAAGCATCCTACTATCATATCTTCTCTTCACGCTTGCAAACTTATCTCGCAAGGATGTGAAGCTTTTCTTACTTCTGTCATTGTTGCCGAATCCAAGGAGATTATCTTAGCAGACATCCCTATTGTAAATGAGTTCCCAGACGTGTTTTCATCTGAATTACCCAGTTTACCGTCTGAGAGGGAAGTGAACTTCACTATTGAACTCATTCCAAGAGCAGCACCTGTTTTTATAGCCCCTTACAAGATGTCCCCCACAGAGCGTAAGGAATTGAAGAAGCAGTTACAAGAACTTCTGGATAAGGGCTTCATCAGACCTAGCACATCCCCGTGGCGTGCGCCTGCCCTATTTGTCAAAAGAAAGGATGGTTCTCTCAGGCTATGCATCGATTACCGGCGACTGAATCAGCTTACAATTAAAAATAAGTCTCCATTACCACGTATTGATGAGCTCTTCGATCAGCTTTCAGGAGCAGAATATTTCTCTAAGATAGACCTCAGATCGGGTTATCATCAGCTTAGAATTAAAGAAGAGGACATTTATAAATCGACTTTTCGAAGTCGCTATGAACACTATGAGCCATATCTGGACCAGTTCATCGTCGTCTTCATTGATGATATCTTGATATATTCCAAGACAAAAGAGGAACATGAACAACATTTGAAAATAGCTATACAAACACTTAGAGAACACAAGCTTTATGCCAAACTCAATAAGTGTGAATTCTGGCTCGAGGAAGTCTCATTCCTAGGCCACATTATTTCAAAAGAATGTATTGATATGGATCCTTCTAAGGTAGAAGCTGTCAGAAATTGGAGTCGGCCAACGACTATATCAGAAGTAAGAAGCTTTCTGGGTCTAACTGGTTATTATAGAAGATTCATTAAGGACTTCTCAAAGATAGCAGTTCCTTTAACTAGACTCACAAGAAAAGAAAATCCTTTTGTCTGGTCAGAGAAATGTGAGAAGAATTTCCAAACTCTTAAGAATCATCTTACCACAGCTCCTATTCTATCACTACCGATGGAAGGTGGTGGATTCGAAGTGTATACGGATGCGTCTGGCATTGGCTTAGGATGCGTTCTAATGCAGAATGGAAAAGTAATCTATTATTCTTCAAGATAATTGAAACGTCACGAGGAAAACTATCCCGTACATGATTTGGAATTGGCAGCGGTTATTTTTGCCTTGAAAATTTGGCGTCATTATCTTTATGGAGAAAAGTTCACGGTCTACTCGGACCACAAAAGTTTGAAATATTTATTCTCTCAAAAGGAGCATAACATGAGGCAGAGGAGGTGGTTAGAATATCTCAAGGACTTTGATTTTACTATTCATTATCATCATGGCAAGGCTAATGCTGTAGCAGATGCACTCAGCAGAAAATTAATGGGTATGCTATCAAGTCTTATGATAAGTGTAACTAACCTTGTTCCTCAATTTACTCAGTTGAACTTAGATATTGACATAAAGGAAGAAGATTATTTCATAGCTAATATCCGAGCTCAACCTACATTGATAGAAGATCTGGTCAAGATGTAAAATGATGATCCTATATTATTACAAATTAAAGCTAATATTGAACAAATGCCAGATTTTTCTATTTCCAATGACGAAAGATTGTTATTTAAGGGCCGAATATGTGTGCCAGATCATGAGGCTACGAAGAAACTAATCCTAGATGAAGCACATAATTCCAAATACATAATTTATCTAGGAGGAACAAAGATGTATCAAGATCTCAAAAGAAATTTCTGGTGGCCTAATATGAAGAGAGAGATAGCTAATTTCGTATCCCGTTGTCTCACCTGCCAACAAATAAAAGCAGAACATTTTAGACTCGCAGGTAAATTTCACCCCTTGAGTATTCCCGAATGGAAATGGGAGAGTATAGGGATGGACTTTATTATGGGTTTACCTAAGACAAGAGGTGGACACGATGGAATATGGGTAATCATAGACTGATTGACTAAATCCGCACACTTCATACCAATAAAGAGTCGATGGTCTGTGGATATTCTAGCAGCATTATATATGAAGGAGATTGTCAAACTACATGGTGTCCCAGTCACTATTATATCTGATAGAGATCCTCGATTCACATCACAATTCTAGAAGGGTCTACAGCATTCACTAGGGACTAGATTAAATTTCAGCACAGTTGTTCATCCACAAACAGATAGTCAAACGGAAAGAACGAATCAGGTAGTAGAAGATATGCTCAGGGCTTGTGCTATCGACTTTGGTGGTAGTTGGTATGATCACTTGCCTCTAGTAGAGTTTGCATATAACAATAGCTATCAGGCTAGCATACGAATGACACCTTTTGAAGCCTTATATGGAACAAGCTGTCGATCACCAATATGTTAGAATGAAATAGGGGAAAAGCAATTTCTAGCTCCCGATCTCATCAGGGATTCTACAGAGAAGATCAAGCTCATTCAAGAAAGAATGAAAATGGCATAAAATAGGCAAAAGTCTTATGCTGACAATCGAAGACGTGACTTGGAGTTTCAGGTAGGAGATCATGTATATTTAAAAGGTTTCTCCAGGTCATGGTATTCGAAGATTTGGCATTAAAGGAAAGTTAACTCCAAGATTTATTGGCCCATTTGAAATTCTTGAATGGATTGGTGAAGTGGCTTACTAACTGGCCTTACCTCCACAATTAGCAGGAGTTCATGATGTATTTCACGTCTCTGTGCTAAAGAAGTATGTATATGATCCTGACCATATTATCACTTATGACAATCTGGAGATTCAGAAGGATATGACGTTCGAACAAAAGCCAATAAAGATTCTGGAACGGGAAGTGCGTCAACTAAGAAATAAAGTTATTCCTATGGTCAAGATTCAATGGAAGAAAACATGGTCATATGAAGCAACTTGGGAAATCGAAGCAACCATGCGGAAAAGATTTCCAAAATTATTTAACTGTAAGTGCACTCTCCGAAATCCATATATTAAATTTGGGGACCAAATTCTCTTAAGTGGGGGAGGGTGTAAGACCCCAGAATTTTTATAAATTATTTTAGGAATGTTTAATTATTTTCTAGAATTTATAAAGGCCTAAATAAATTAATAAATAGAATATTGGATCAATAAGTCATTATAAGGCCCAATTAGGTTAAATAATTAACCTAGCCTATTTAAAGATAATCCAAAAGGTTAATGGACCAAGCCCATCAAGTTTGGCCCATATTCTAGAAGGGTAATTAGCTTATTCACGTATTATAAGGATAAATACTATTTATATAAGATAATTATGTGAATAAATGAATAAAAGAGTTTTATGAAATTGAAACTCTATACACGTTGAATATAACGGTCTATCGGGCGACCGCCATAGACTTGTAACGCACCAGGCTGGATGCGTTACACTCTGTTAGTTTTGTGAAAGGAAGAATGAGCAAAAAGATTAGAACTTTGGGATCCTATCTACAAGAGATCGACTTGGGAGAGCTTATAACATTACTAAGGACTCTTAGGGATTAGGTTCTGGCAAATTAAGAGCTCTAGAGTCGATCTAATCTTCAAAAACCCTATAAATAGGACCTAGTTATGAACTGAGCGACCCTTACTTTTGACTCGTGAAGAATCAAGGTAAGGAGTCATAATTTCGGGTAAGTTCCTTACGACTTTTTGTTTATAATACATTAGACTAATAGCTCTCCAAATTTCGTGCTAGGAGATCAAGCAACCAAGGAGATAGAAGCTTCTAAAGTTGCTGATTCAACCTTAGCAACCCAGGAATCAGAACGCAAGTTCTCTGAAGATCTAGAGATTTAGACATCTAAACGAGGTAATTAGAGTTCAATCCTTTAGAACTTTTTATTCCCAATAGTTTCATCTTCTTACCCTCAAAATTTCACATCCTCAGGTCAAGAGGCTGAGGAAATAGAGCAGATTGAAGTTGCTGATTTATCACAAGAAGTACAAGGGACTAAGGGTAGCACCTAGCATCAAATTCGAAGTTTAAAGGTTTTAGAAGAGGTAGGTTATCTCATGATTGGTAAAAACAACTTGTTAGGAATAAAAGCCCTCTGGTTGTGCTTGATTTCATGCATTCTAGACTAAGAATTTCATGATCTAATAGTTCTATACATTCATGCATCTCTTAGCCCTAAATGGAAGTTAAAAGATATTATCCTATCTATTCACTAAACCCATGCATATAGTTGGCCTATACTTCGTTATCATGACTAGGACAGTGATAGTATTTTGATTTCCAGGCATGTTATGTTTTCATAAATCTTTACTTAGTTTACTGCTAGCAGATTCTCTGACGCACCAACGTAAGACTGTCACATGAATGTAACGGCCTTACGATAGACTGTCACACCATGTTGTGTTTTATTGTTCTATTGTCTCTGACGCACCCTAGCAGGAGCGTTACACCACTGTAACAACCCCTCGATAAACCGTCACAAGCACTGTAATACGCATATCCTAGACCGTCAGACCCCTGTGTTCTGCCAGCCCAAGGCAGAATAATAACCAGTTAAGTTTACTTATAAATAAGCTTAGATAGCTAAGTTGGACCTGTTATCATGACTTCAAGTTTAGTTACTGATTCATAATCAAATTGTATGATTAATGTGTCTTAGGTTATTTTAAGTTATGGTAATTTCATTGGCTAAAACTCTAAAGTTTTGTATTTTAAATCATGATTTTCCAAATCTTGTATTGACGGAGTTTTCTCATGGTTTCACATCGTTACACGTTCTCTTTATCAATAGAGTTATTTATTTAAGTATATGTCATATATTCCGGTATGTTGTCCATTAGTTCACATTGCACTATAGGAACATTATTCTTGGACATCAGGACCTCTCTATTGGATATTCCTTCCAATGGACTAGGATATCTCGTTTCAAGCCCTCCGTAATTCTCCGCGAGCCTGGGATTCCCACTAGGACACCGAGTTGGTTGTACCATTAAAGCCCGTTGATTAGATTACACTATCGATATTTTTAGTTATCAGTAATGTAACGGCTCTATGTTGGACCATCAGGCACAAGTAACGGCACAATATACGACCGTCACATTCAACTGAGTTCGATTTCTTGGTTCTGGATTCAGACTAATGTAACGGCCCAATACTGGAGCGTCACATCATGTAACGGCCCAGTACACGACCGTCACACTGCTTGAGTATTTTAACCCAAGGTGGATCAAGGGTTGATATTCCAAGGTTTCATATTGATCAAGAAACCTAAAATAATGAATGGAAAATAAAGAATGTACTGTTATGCTACCGATTTATTTCCATAAGCATAATCTTGCTTAAGTCATTCTTGATTTCTCATGATTCTTATTAAAGCATTCATTCATTGAATTATTGTTATCATGAGCTTATTGAACTTATTACATTCTTGGCCATACATTATTGTTACATGCATGGAAAAAGCTTGATTTATACTTGAAGATGCGATCGAGCACTGATTGTGTTCAAGGGCTCTATGCTAGTCTCCAAGGCTGATTGTCGGAAACATACTATTATAAGCCATAGGGTATGATGCTACTGGCGTCGCATTGCGCTGGGAGTACTTTCTCTATAAATAAGTCAAAATCCACAATACGGCATGACATGACATTCTTGTACATGACTTTCTTGCTTGATATTCCACAAAAATTCACGAAGTACTTGCTCATCAGTAAAGGATACTAGAGTGATGATTATGTGGCTTGCTAGTACATTCTCGATACATTCTTGTTCATGAAAGGCCAATATCATGTTCTTGTTACATTCTTGCTAGTTAGTACTTGCTCTCATTCTAACTTACTTGATCGTCTTGTTACTTTGGTTTAATCACGTGATTGATCGCATTCGCATGATTTTTACTCTATTCTTTAAAGATAAATTGTTAATTACTTTAATAGTGCCTTCATGTTGATGCGAAGATACCTACTGGGCAGGTGTGCTCATTACCTATTTCCAATCTTTTCAGCAGATGGAAGTGATTCGAATTCGGATTCGGGTTATACAAGTAGCGGCTCCGAGAGCGAATGAAAGTATTGTCAAGATGAGAGTGAAGCCTTAGGAAGGTCTATGTTGTTTAGATTGAGTCAATGTAATATTCCTATTTCTTGAGTCTGATAGATTGGAATAAGTTGAATTAGTGGTTGTATTTGAATACTTGATTATTATGAAATAAAGTTGGAGTTTGAGTAAATATTGTGCAATTACATTTATGTGTGTGATTGTCCTGCGCTCTGATCATTCTTGCTTGCAAGAGGCTTACCATGCCGGCTGTCCGCGCTCCCCGAGTTAGTCTTCCGCTATAATAAAGGCTCGGGGCGTGACACACCCCTTACTCAAGAGAGTAAGGTTTCCTTGCAATATAGAGTCGCACACAGCAGACTCAGTCTGCAACAACCGCTGTCAAACAGCTTGCCCTGAGGAACAACCTCCTCAGACTTCTGATCGACCAAAAGAAAACACTGGAGAACCAATCTCCCTTCCTTTGCACGCAGCAAAGGGAACCCTGTGCAGTTACTCCCAGGTAACTTACACAACCAGAGGATCGAGCCTCTCTTCCTCCAAGATAATGGAGGGAACTGGAGAACTTCTCCCTTCCTCCGAACAATGGAGGGTAACAGAATGAAATAAAAGTAAGAGAAACTCGAAAACAAAACGATCGATGAAATATTATTTCCTCAGAAAAACAAAAGCAATGTAGCTTCCGTAGAAGCAGATCTTCGCATTCACAACCGCTTCTCTCTCTCTCAAAAATTTTTCTCTTAGCTCCAGATGGAGTGGGTTGTCTCTGGTTTTCTCTCTTGAAGCACTGCTCCCACGCTACTCTTCTTTCTCACTGTTCCATCCACTTTCAAATCCTTTTCCTCAGCATATATATATATCTGATCCAGAACCTTAGGCGTGTGGATACCACGTTTCCCGCCTGAAGATGTTGGGGTATGTGTAAGAATGTTCTGGACGTCTATCTACCTCGGATCACGTGCCATCCAGGTGAATGCACACACAAACTGTCAGAGAAGAAATAAACATTTCGTCATACTCTTAGCATAATTCGTATTGGTGTATTGAGTAAGAAGGTAAAACCTACACTGAGTAGGAGTTTAATCGTGCAACGGATATGCACGTACAAGAATCAGCAAAACACAAAGTGCACTGACTTTATTTTGCCAGAGAGAAAAGTTTGCACTAAGTCAAAAGAGTAAGTATCGGCTAAGTCGGGCTTTGACAAGCACCGACCTGAATGAATCAGAAGATGCACCAATCTACGTTAGCTGTCTACAGGACTTTGAACCGAGTCTAATAAGACTTGAAACAGGAACAACACTGACTTCGTTGCTACAGAGACTTGTATAGGCTAGACTATGCACCGATCATGAGTTGTTTTAAGCAAGGCATGCACCGAGTCGGGATATGCAGTCCAAGCAGGAACTGCACCGAGATGGAAATGAGAAGTACAAGACAAGCCTTGCACCGAGATGAAGGAACGACCAACCTAACCAATGCATTCTGGTCAGGAATTGCACCAACCTCGAGAGGTGAGATGCAGAGACATGATATGCACAGACCTTAATGCTCACGACCTCGAGAAATGCACAAAGATAAAATTATGAACAACAAAACCTGTGTATGAACAAGGACTTGCACGGAGGCAAGTACTTTATATGAAAGATGCAGAACTAGCACTGACTTAATATGCATTAAGCAAAACAACGAATAACCTGAAATGCACGGACCTAAATCATGCTATTAGCACAGATCCCCTTCATGCTTAGAAAAAAGGAAATGCACCGTATAAGAGCAAATTGAGCTAGAGATAAAAACAAATTGATTTATAGTGTGAGACATCATCAAAACCGTAGGGATGCAACATGGTTATCATCATGTCTAGAACTTGCTTGGATGTGCTACAGGTAGACACATGATGGAGTAACCTGAAATCGACTGTAGCTTTTATCAAGTTAAGTGCAGCAAGGTTATCACAATTTTTGGTCTCGTGTTCAGCTGTCCATTCATCTGTGTTTGATGGCAGCTCATGAGGACCATTGTATATAAGAGTCCACAATTGTGGATCTATGGAATTAACATAGATGAACATTCTCCCTAGCCATACAGAAAAATTTGAACCATCATACATAGGTGGAGAACCCTTCGAAGCATGTGTAGCAGATGAAGTCATTTTCTCAAAATGCACCGGGATCTTTCCCTACAGATCATAGTATCTGGGAATGGCAGAGCTTAGCTCTGATACCACTTGTTGTGTCCCGAGTGGTGCAATCGGATCTAGAAGGGGGGGTTTAATAGATCCTATGATAAACTTTTCCCAATTAAAAACTCTTAGAAACAAGGAGTATAGACCACTCCTATAAAGCAAATAAAACACTTAGGCACAATGCACAATGGAATTAAAAGGAATGGCTTAAATGGAAATAGCAATGCACAATGCATAGATAGTAGAGGTCGACACTCCCAAGGGTGAGGTCGACACTCCTTAAATAGATCACAGCTAAGTGAAGAGCAGAGGTCGACACTCCCTATGTAATGAATTCAACACCTCTTCAGAAGCAATTGTGATCTAAATCAGATTTCATGCAATAGATAGCAGAGGCCATAAATCACATCAACTGAGTATGAATATACAAGCTTTGCGTGGGTGTGTGCTATAGTGGTCAACCAGCGAGTGTGTGTGTATGCAAGGTGATCCTCCTTTGCTGGAGTATGCTTCCTAGTGGCTGTGTGCATGGGTGCAGCAGGGAGCCAAGGGAATGGAAGTGCAGAGCGGAGGATAAACGATGTGCAGACAAGATACACTACAAAAAAAATAGAGATATAGGGGGAATTCATTTAGAGACATTTCTTAAAATTGTTCCAAAAATATCATAAATAGAGGCACTTTATATTTAATATTGCCCCTAAATTATTGAAATTTAAGTCATTCTTTAGAACCCTATAAAGGGGTGGTTTAAATGCCTCAAAACATTAATATGAGAGGGTAGAAATTTGTTAGAGATGCCTCTAAAAAATTAACTCATCGCGCCACAATCTCCCGCGCAGCCGTAACCGACTCCTCATCTCGATCAAGTTGAACTCCATAAGCAAACCCTGCCCCTTTTGCCATTTCCTTTCCTACTACGGATTCTTCCTCCATCTCCTCTGCCCCTCGGCGTCCTCCGCCCCCTCTAGATTATTCTGTGCACAACTGCTCACATATTGTAGTCCCACACCAACAACTCTTCCTGTCGTAGACTCTTCTCATCTGCAACTATTCACATATTCTCCTCCGGCCACCAGAAACTAGGGTTTCCGCTGGGGCCGTCGGTGCAAGATGGGGAAGGGCACGGGGAGCTTCGGGAAGTGGAGGAACAAAACCCACACCCTCTGCGTCCGGTGCGGCCGCCGCAGCTTCCACCTCCAGAAGAGTAGGTGTGGCGCCTGCGGCTACTCCTCCAGCCAGATCCAAAAATATAACTGAAGCGTGAAGGTGATCCGGAGGAAGACCACCGGGACGGGAAGGATGAGGTACCTCCGCCATGTTCCCCGCTGCTTCAAGACCAGCTTTCGCAAAGGTACTCAGGCCGCACCAAGGAAGCAGTCCACAGCCAGCAGGTGATGATCAGGCTAAGCATACTGTGATATTTGCTGTCATTTTTTGCTTCATTAATGCGATTTCTGGGACTGTATAGTACTATCATGATGGTAATTTGAACAAGCATGTTGTGATTTTCTACTCTATGGATTTAGAACTTCGTAGTTAAAAAAACATATTCTCCTCCCTACTTAATTGCATATTCTCCACAGGAATCCCTTTTCTTACATTTTGGAGTCTTCCCTTTTGGCAGATCCTTTTCCGCCGCGGACTCTTCCTATACCTTGTGATCCTACAGACTTTTCCTCTATCTCCCATCTGCCTCCTCGCCTCGCAGCCCCCTTCTTCTCCCTCGCTCTTCCTCAGCTCCGTTGTGGTTGCTCACTGCCGCATGGCCTAGCCGCAGCAGCCGCTGGGCACTTTCTCAAATCCTCTGTGATTGCCTACCGCTGGGGCCGTAGGGCCTAGCCATAGCCAGTGCCAGGCGATGCTGCCCATCCAGTAAACGCTGCCCGTCTACCACTGCATCTCTCTGGCTCTACTGTTGTACTACCATATTGCTCGTCGTCACCCCCGCACCATCACCAAATCCTTCAAATTTTCTGCTGAATGGAATCTGAGGTTCAATATTTTTTTTTGTATTGAAGTTCAGATGGAAAACTATAATATTATTTTTGTTAAAGTTTTTCTCAAGGGATGGTCAAAATGCTATATTTTTTTCTTCATGTCACAGGTGCTTTTACCACTATACAACTATATCATCATCTTCCCCAAAAAAGAAAATGAAAGTATTTTTTTAAGAAAAGTTTGAAAGTATGCCAGCAGCTTATGTGATGAATATGTGGTGAATGGATTTTCCCCGAGCTTTGCATTTCCTATATATTTGTGCTTTACGAGATACTATGTTGAGAAAAAAATTAGTGTTTCAGCTTTCACCTGCACCTTCTTCTTGAATGGATTTTATCGAGGAGCCAAATATCTTTAATTTTGTTTGTTTCATTTTATGTTTTTAACTATAATCTTAGTTGATCTTACAGATATCCAACTTTACTTCCATGCTTTGATGAAGTTTATCTTACAGATAGGCACTTTTACTTCTATGCTTTTGATGGATTAGGTGATCAAACCTTGCAGGTTGTCTATTGATGCATGTTTCTGGGGAGCTTTTAGGCTGTATGGTTTTATTACTATGGTAAGTATATCTTCCTAATAGAAATCATAGTTAAGTTCGCATTCATGTTTGTTCTTATAAATGGAAAGGGTGTTACACTTTTCTAATAGGGATCATGTTTTCCCTTTTATATAGCTTATGTTGTAAAATCCATTTGCTACATCCGCTAATTTTAAAACTTAGCAGTATAACAAACTTATTTGAAATGATGTGGACATGTACTCCTGTGCTGGGTCATTACAGGCCACAAACAGCAGTATTCATGTAGAAGTATACCACAGTGGTCAATTTATTTGATTCAACAATGGAAAAATTGACCTTTGGCAGTACCTTATTCAACTGCCAAAAAGAATATTAATAAAAAATCTGGTGCAGTTAAGTTGAAGGCTCTTGGCAGAATTATATATCATAAGCTGGGAACCCAAGATAGTGAAAAAGATATTTAAACTTGGTAAACTAAGGGCAAAATAATTTTTTGAAAAAGGTATATTGTGCTACTAACTTTTATTAAAAAAACAAAGGTAGTACAATCAAAGAGGAGAGGTGAGGTTCTTCTTCCTCTGAAAGTAGAATGGTCTACTAACAGACACTAGTTACAACTTGAACACTCTACAGGTGCCTTCAGAATGATTGACTCCAGCTACAAATGAGGATGATGGTTCTTGAACAAGTGCTCTATATAAACCTTGCTGCCACGACAGATGATATCATTTTCTCTAAGAGAAAGAGGCTTGCAGCTGATAAGAGATATTCCAGAGGAAACTAAGGTAATTAGAGTTCTTGGTGACCAAGTTAGAATGGAACAAGTATTAGCCTACTTCTTGCTGAATGTGGTGTGTTATGCACCACCTTAAGAAGGTTGGGTGGAGATAAAAGTACAATCAAGTTTGACGCAGGCTTCTGATCAGACAGAAGTAATGTATTTGCAATTCAGGTTTGTAAGCTTATCTTGGATAAGTCATGACGATGTTAAACTCTGCTATTATGTAGCTTAAAAATTTACGTACATGCACACTGACACTTGCACAAGACTTCATCTCATCAGTCCAGTGTACC
The DNA here is from genome assembly GCA_022559845.1 of Amorphophallus konjac. Taxonomy (NCBI): domain Eukaryota; kingdom Viridiplantae; phylum Streptophyta; class Magnoliopsida; order Alismatales; family Araceae; genus Amorphophallus; species Amorphophallus konjac. The sequence goes on from CM040119.1 coordinate 207,956,284, forward strand.
AAGATATATGTAAAACTTTATATCCTCAGTCTGGTGGAAGCTATCATTAATCAAAATTCTCCACAACCGGACAAAGCTGCACGTTTGGACTTTGTGATGCAGTAGCAGAAATAGCATATGGGATGTATTATTGTGATGGTCATATGCAAAGATGTTACAATGTCTAATCAACACAGTCAACTAGAGGATAATAGTATCTTTTGACTTCACTGGTTGGATGCAGTAGTGTTAAAATTAATAAATTATAACTTACTTTACACAAATTGGAGATGTAATTCAAAGAAATCTACCACTAATTTTTTTTACATGAAACTATATGAGAATTGTACTACACACAATTCTGTCTCTGCATATTCTTACAAATGATAAAACAGATTATTGTTCCTCATATGCCTAGTGTATGGCTGAAATTATAGTTTCAGTTCAGGAGGCTATCTTTTATGGGCAGCTTCATTGACTTCTGGTTGTCTCCGCTAAATGCATCAATTTAGCTGTGCCTTCAACCCAACCTGCTTCACCTCCACACAAGATTGATCACATCACATCAGCAGCTTCATGTGTATATGTTGGATGACAAATTTGTGCTGGTGGGTGTAAGGGGGCAAAAGAGGAAGGAGGTGAAGATGGAGGGGGGTTGAGAGGATCTGCAACATGGGCATCCATGCCTCTGCTCATCCGTTTGCAAGTTGAAATTATAGATTTATCGTTAAGAGTAGGGAACCCCTGCCTTGCACCTTGAAATTCTTAATTCTTACCTTTATTCTTGGAGAACACATAAAATGCGAATCAAAATCACAAGCTGACATGTTTAATTTGTTGGGTGATACTCCATCTTACACTTTCTAGGAACAATGATAAGCTGAATTAGTTTATGTTTTGGAAATGTAGAACTTGCTATCAATCTGATTTTGCAGAATTGGCTTCCAACTTTCGCTGCATATGAAAAAGCTAGGAACAAGCTTTTGGGAGACTCCAAAGCAATATTTCTGATAAAGCATTAGGCGGGAGGGACACAAGCCAGGCGGGAGGGACACAAGCCAGGCAAGCTGCAAGTGAAGAGGAGAGGTGTAAGATGTCTCGAATGCCCAAACCATGGGTCGTTTGGTTTAACATGAAACTGGATAAAGCATCCTAAAAGATCGTAAAATAGATTTTCAAATTTGTAGATGCCAGTTGTTGACTTATTGTGTTTAGAGGGAAATATTGGCTTGTGTTCTCACTTGTAATTGGTGCATACCATCTAAGTTTAGTTCTGCAAGATAAATCTTTCTGCATTCTACTCACCAGATTTGGCAAAGGGAGATAGCAAGTTTGAGGCAGCAACTACACACTCTGCAAGAGAATCATTGGTATGACCTTCCCCCCTGTAATATATGCTAATTGGAACATTTTGACAAAGGAATCTTTCAAAAATAATATGCCATGTTTGTTTAAGTATTGAAGTGCTTCCTTCATTGAAATGATCTAGTATTTAAGTGTTTCCTCAGTGTTCTCATATATAAAAAGATTACCAAAAATTTTTCTAGAGCAAGAAAATGCAGATAGAAAGATCATCATGACATCCCATATTTTATGCCCATAAAAACTTATGCAACTTTCCGTATTTTTGTTCTTCAGATATCCCACTCAAAATTAATGGATTAGGTATGAGCATTTCTTAATTCTCCACGGATCAATTATGAGCATTTTTTTGTGTGTTTTTCGTTTGATGGCAATATATGTACTTTGATGGTCATTCAAAGTGGTCTATTTCACCACAGAGTGGGGGCCCTGGGGGACAGGGGTGGGGTGGGGGGTGCTCACTATTTTCCTGGCCTTACTTTGTGATTATGTAGATGCCATTCCCTTATTCAAATGCATCTATTAGAGTATATGTTTAATAAAAGATGTTATATGCTTTGGTCCTTTCATTAGATAATTAATTCATGTTCTATTTCCTCTGTTTTAGATATGAAAATGTAATGTATGTGGATGAACGACACATACATAGATATGAGGTGTACATGTTCAAATGGATACCCTATTTTCTATTTATTTTGATTTTTTACATACATTTTGTATTCATCTTCGTTCTGAATTATCTATTAGTTCTAAATTGAAAAGGGGTATGAAAGACCTTATGCAGCAAAAAGATAAAACATTATAGGCTTCATTGAATTTTGTGCAGGAAAGTTGGTGCCTTGAATATGCCAAGTTAAAGGCTAAGGTTGAATCATTGATGAAGAGCCAAAGGTATTGCGACCAAGGTGAAATCCCAAAGTCCGGAATAATGCTCAGAGATTTCGATATGTTCAGGCATCTTATGGGAGAAGATCTCGAAAGCTTGAATCTCAAAAACCTTCAACACCTGGAGCAACAGTTGGAGGTTGGACTAAAGCCAATATGTACTATGCAGCAGAAGTGTAAAAAAATGATTATTCATATAATCTTATTTTCCTACGGCATTTTCAAATGTTACCAAATTTTTCTACAGCATTTTCACATTTCCAAAGTGGGTATATTATTTTTTCCTTCGTTGGGATGTATATTATTTCAGTTTCTGTTTTGGGTTTTAGAAGGTGGAGGGTTTGGTGTCAGGTTTTATGGTTTTATTCTAACTATCTTCTAATGATATTTTTTCTCAAGTTTTCTAGTTTTATTCACTATATGTTTTCAGTTTCATATTGAGCAGCCTCGACCCTCTGGTATGTTTCACTTCTGCCACCATCATTACAGGGCGTATGTTGTGAGAGGTGTAAAGCTTCCAAGATAGAATTGTGTTAGGTAAGTTATGCTTAAAAGTGTTTCTTAGATTTCGTTAATCAAACTTTTAACTTGAGCTGTGCATCAGATGGTAGATAACTGTAATTAGTCAAAGTGCCACAAGTGGCATCTCTATCCATCTCATACAAGTATATGTTTCAACTTTCTGCTGTGTGTTGATCAAGGTGGTTTCTTGATTTTTCTTGTTGTTTGCTAGATATCTTGTCCTTCTAACTTTTTTAATACCATCAACCTGATTGGGTATACTAGAGTACTGTTAGCAGTTTTCTCTACTTTGAAAGTATTACAGTGGTAGTTATTTGACTGATTCCTTTATTAACTGTGTGTAATCAGCCTTGTATTACGTCATGCATTTATTGTTCTATTCATTTGTCAACAGAACTTTCAACTGTTTGTCTTCATGGTCAAACCACTACATCTGTAATTTTTTTCAACATCTTTGTCTCTTGTTATGTATGATGTATCTGTTTCTTTCATTTGAATCTCAAACTTGCATTTTCTGGTGGAAAGCCCACTATTTTGCCACCTTCATCTAAAGGGGATCAAGAATCCTTGTCATGGCAATGATACAAAATCGGAAGTATGTGATTATAATTGTTTATGATAGACACTTGATAGCTTACTTAAACAGAATAACTCCCTCCTAACTTAGCTTTAAAATCTATTAAAAGTTGAGGCCTTCAGTAATCACATCAAAACTTTTAGAATAGAACTTGGCAAGTAGCATAATGGTAATAGTTTAGGTGTCCTGCATGGTTTATCAGGTCATGTATTTGCAAAGCAGCTATGGATAGTTGTTGACACCGGAAATATAACCAAAGATAGAGATGAGACAAAAGACGAGATTGAATCAGTAATGAAGATCCAAGGAACTCCTGCAAAGCCGGGATTACAGAAAGTCCGTTACTGAAGCTGTCACCCAGCTGAAGCCCTCCCCGGCCAAGCTGATGTCCGGTATTGTCGTCACTCAAACGACATTACTGATGAAGAACTGCGGTCCACTGACCGATGAAAAACCCCCAGAAGTATTTTGATGAAACCATGCTAGTTCATCAATTAATGGGCCCTCACCTAGCCTGACTTGTTCAAGGTGCCGACAAATGAAGGACAGATTAAGCGGCTCTTACAGCTCAAGCTTAATGATGAGTTCATCTAAGAAAAGATGAAATACAAAGAGGCATAAATGGGATGGCCCATCCGTACGGTGTCGAAAGCCCAATAAGGCCATGCTGGGAGGTGATGCGCCGAGAGTCTACCACCTCCGAACAAGGCGCGCCGGGAGGTCAAAAATAGCCCGCCGAGATGCCCATGCCGATAAGGGGGGAAAGGGGTGTTATAAAAACCCCCCTTTCTCTCGATCAAAAAAAGAGGGACGAACAGAAGAGAGCAAAAAAAAAAGAAAGAGATTAGACACAGCCAGAAAGAAAAGAAACCCATCCAGAAAAGGAGATAGGAAAGGAGAGAGAGAGAGAGCCTCTGCTGCCAGAGAAGAGAAGAGGAAGAAAAGAAACCCCAGGTGGGCCGCCCGGGGAGGGAGAGGAGTCAATGCTCCACCCTCCCCTCCTCCATGTTTTCTTTTCTTTGATGTAATATAGCGAGTCTTTTCTCGATTTATCAAATGTAGCCGGAGAGTTCCGACCTTGACTTCTACCTTTCTGTCTTGCATTTCTCTTTCATGATCAGTGTAAGATTTTTATGCAATGCAATGAAACATCGATATGGCCCGCCTGGGCACCGATTGATTAAGACATCTGATCTCTGTCTCTCTATGTGCATAGTCCTTGTCTGAAAGAAAATATAGATTAGACTCTTTGAGTTTCAGAGCCGATCATATGAGTCTGTTCTTCGAAGAGGGACGAGGATAGGGCTCCTACCCCTATCTAATGGGTTACTGAGTTTTATTCTCTTCTTCCCTCTCCCATCTCAATGGCTGATTCTCTGCATATAATCTAAGTTTTTCGTCGAGCTCCTTTACGCGGTTCAGGAACCAGAGACATCAATCTCTTGGTTACCTGGACTGTCTAGCTCTGATAAATGATGATCCGATCCCTGGGTCCTCCATTTTAAGTCTTGAATGCTTAGGGCCTGAAGTTTCTGCGTTGAGAGTCCCTCCTTCGCCGGTTTTCAATGTCATTGGGCTCGTCCGGAGGGGTCAGAGGACAGTCATCTCTTGACTCCCCCAGACGGCCTGCAACAAGCAGATAAAACCCTCCACAGGATCAGGTGATGGTCTGGTTTCTTTCATTGATTCCGCCGTCCAATTCCCTTGGCACCCTTCTAACAGAAGCATCCATGAAATTCCCCTTTTGCACTTCTGGCCCGGCATCAATTCGAGCTTGAAATCCCAGAAAACATCTGAACAGAGCATCGTTAGCGAAGCTCTGAAACCCCTATCCTTTCACTTTCTCGGCGTACTAATTTCCCCGCCGAGAGCTACGCTGCCGAGAAGGCCTCCCCCTTCAGCAAGCCGACAAAATCACCCCAGTCGTGCCCACTGGCCGTTGAACTCCCCTCCACCTAGCCCTCCCGGCCTGGTGCCCCTCGGCGCTAGCTTCACGACGCGGCGGCGATGAGCGCGCCGGGAAGCCTCTGGCCGAGACCCCCTTTGGCCGCCGAGAACCCTTGGCCCAGACCCCCCTTTTGGCCGCCGAAAACCCCTGGCCGAGACCCCCTTTGGCCGCCGAGAACCCTTGGCCCAGACCCCCCTTTTGGCCGCCGAGACCCCCCTTTTTGGCCGACTGAACCCCTGGCCGAGACCCTCTTTGGCCGCCGAAAACCCAGGCCGAGACCCTTTTCTCTTGGCCGATTATGCCCCAGGCCGAGAGCTCCTTCTTGCCAATTGAAAGCCACGCCGAGATCCCTCCTTCGGTCAACGAAACCCACTCCGAGGCCCATCTCTGCACCATCTTTCTTCAAACCTCTTAATCTCCCCATACATCTGTTTAAGGGGATACTCAGAGACCATCACTTGTGTCTTGATGAGATACAATAATGGGGAAGATCTCCCCTACAGCTCTCGTCCCGAATCCGGATTTCACCGCTGCCTCATGAACCCAAAGAGCCATGTCATTACATGTGTTCTGATGGGTTCCAAGGGAATATTAATCAATGATATGAAGGCAAGAGATGTCCCTGGGCCTGGTGCCCATCTTTGTTCGGTCGTTGTCCCGGCTCTCCGTGGATGATGACCTATCCTCTCTTGGCATAATCCAGGTTGAGGGGACATGCTGCCAAAATTTACATATACCCCACCAATCGAGTGTGGTACTCTCTTCTAACCCCGCTGGCCCACGGAGTTATGCCCTTGCGTGATCTCCGATGGTCCTCCGAAGGGGGATATTAATAAGACATCGCACTCGTACCGGGTGTGTTACATCAGGCCGGTCCCCATCCGGATTCCGGGTTATGTATATATACCCGATCTTTTACGGATCCCACCCTGCCGCTGCATGGGTGGTTTCCTATCCCCACTTGGCATAGTCCAAGGTAATGGGGATATGCTGCCGAGTTTGCTTCGCAACTGGTGTATCTTCGCTTTACTCAGGCTATCTAATGCCTTGTGAATGAACCAACTCTCTCCCTCGTTTGAGTTTCATTTTTACCGCTATCCTCCTCCTACCTTTAGCGTTTAATCAAGGGTTGTCCTCCTTAGGGGGGATGTAATTAACGTCATAGCCTTTATGGTATGGCGGACTTCCGGTCCCGACTCGGACTTCACAATCGACTGACCAAGTCAGATCGAGCGCACAATGAAATCGTCACTCCGGTGACTGGCACGCCAATAAATCAATAAATGATAAATCAATCCAATAAAATAAATTAAATAAATATAAATAAAAAATCCATGTCCACAAGTCTGGCACGCCCGGTGGGACTTAGTCTCCCTTCATCTTTACGCTAAAGTAGTAGGCCCGGCAGGCCCCCCTGAAACTTCTGATTCTGTGTACTTTCCTTATTTTCAGGAATCTACAATGACAGCTGGAATCATGTCCGTTTGCTTCGACCAGCAGCCGATTGACATGCATGTGCGCGAAGGCTACCTGGCGGTACCCCTCGCGTTCGGATCACTGCCGCCTGCCGTTGGGCTGCCCAATTGCTTGGGCGTCGTCTTCACTGACCTTCTACAGGTCAATTACAATGAGCAAGGCACTGCTGCAAGTGCCCCGGTGAAGATCACCGACCAGAAGAAGATCTTACCGGAGAACACGGCCCCCACGGCCGTCGCCTGCTACGTCCATCATGTCCAGAAAAGGGACATGGTCCCCGCTGCTGCTCAGAAGGGGAGAAGAACCAACCGGAGGAGCCGGTATGTTGCTGTTGACCGCCGTCTTTCCAACTCCGGAAAGACAATGATGATCGGTGGTGTCCGGGCAAACATGAACGGATGCCCAAGGGCGGTCAAGCCGGACGTGATCGTCCCGATGGTGCCCACTGCCAACAGATTCCAAACTCTGACCACCAGGCAGGCCAATTGGGAGGCTAATGAAAAGAAGCCGCTGGCGCCCAAGCCAGCAAAATACAAACAGGTCTGGCGGCCGAAGAAGATCCAAAGCTGGGCCCCAGCTCAGGACAGGGAGAACCTTACTGATGTCACTATTGCCCGCCTCAGAGCAGGGGGCAGAAGGGAAGTGAAGAAAGATGAAAGAAATGCTACTACTGTCTACCCCAGGACCCGGGGGAGGAGAGATGAGGTTGAGGGTCAGGAAAGAAATATGACTGCTGTTCGCCCCATGATGAGGGCCAGAAGATACCAGACAAGGGAAAACTTCACTACTACCCATCCCATGGCCAAGGGCAAGAGATGGGAAGAGAAGATCTACAATGCTGCTGCCGATCGTTGTCAAGTTGGCAATATGAGAAGAAGTGAACCAGTCGCTGTGGTTACTGCAAGAAGACCGAGAGCCTGTGCCAGACAGGCTGATATCTGCAGATACTCCAAAGCCGAGCATTTGGATGCTCGGGTGGCAAGACTGGCTTATCAGCAAAAAAGCCAAGACAGATTGATACTCCAACCTGAGCCACAGAGGCACAACTCTGAAGAGATGAAGCAGATAGCCCAACACTACTTCCACTACCTGGGGAGCTCTGCCCTCGGTCAACAAAGACTATCCCGTGCCTTGGGCACCAGAGGTGAAGAAAAAGAAGAAACACTGCAAGAAATGATGATCGGGGCCTCTTCCTCCGATTCAAATCACTATGAAGAAGGCCTCGAGCCCGGATATGATAAAGAAGACCTGTACCGGGAAGAAGCCAAAGAAAGAATATCGGTCTTTGACCGGCTCAGATATCCTGACCAGGTGAAAAGAAAGGTCTACAGGCGGAAGGGAAAAATGCAAATCTTCGCCTGCAACATGGCTGGACTCGCCAGGGGGCAAGATATACTACCAGCTCAGCCAAATGAACTGCTCAGGTTGGCTACTAGACCTGGTCCTGTCACAGGAAGAAGCCAGGCCGCAAAAGATAAAATGAAGAAATACGATGAAGCCCGCAAGGTCACCACTATGACAGTCAATGTGGTGACGGCACAGGATGAAGACAATCCCTTTGTTGAAGATGCTGAAGGGACTTCTGAAGATATGCAAATCCCATCAACCTTGGATCCCATGATCCAGATGATGTTCAGGAGATATCAACAGGAGATCAGTGCTCTCCGAAGATAGCTCAATGAGAGACATGAAGCTACATCAGTCTCAAAGCAAGCTGAACCTGCGGGGCAAACATCCAGCTCAGCAGAGATGGCTATCCCAGCTAACCCTCTCCTAGCTGATAAGGGCAAGACACCGAGCCAACCTGTTCCACAGCAAACAGCAGCTCAGCCCTCTGTGTCTCAGACACAGCCTACCACGCCCATCTTGCGCGCCACTGTGATGACAACTCCTCACAGCCAGCAACAAGCTCACTTCTTCCCAAAAGAGATAGATACAGCTGTAGCCCACAAACAGATGATTGAAAGAATTGTGGAAATGAAGCTGTCAGAAAAGACTGGTGGTGATGCGGGTACTTATGATGTGTACAGGGTACCCTACCCTCCCCAGTATGCTGCCAAGAAACTACCCCCAGGCGTCAGTAAGCCGCCGAAGTTTGAGAAATTTAATGGCCAAGGCTCCCCTAGGGAGCATATAGCCTACTACACTACAATCATGGGCGACCTAGCAGTCGATGAAGCTTATCTGCTCAAGTTCTTTGGCTCATCCCTCACTGGGTTGGCTTTTGAATGGTACTCAAGCTTGCCAGCTGGGTCAGTGGTTGATTGGCCTGATATGCAGAGGAAATTCCGCGACAGATTTCATGTCACGGAAAGGGAAATCACGATAGCAGAGCTATATGCAACCAAGCAGAAACAAGATGAAACTGCACTGGACTACATCAAAAGGTGGAGGAACTTGGCCATGAGATGCCGAAGACCTCCTCATCAGGAAGATGCAGTGCAGATATGCAAGCAGAGCCTCAGGAGGGAGGTGCTAGAAAAGATGATCGGTGCAGATGTCAGAACATTTGACCGACTAAACAATATAGTGGCGGAAGTTGAGACGTTCTTGTCCAAGCGTCCGACCGCCAATATCCTCACTATGCCGAAGGGAAAATCCAATGAACGACGGCCATCACACTCTGAGGCCAACACCGTCAATTTCAGAACCTTCGAGCAACAGAAGGGGAAGAAAGGGGCAGATGAAGCTCCCCCGCTGGCAGATACAGCAGAAAGAAAAGATAAAGTCTCTCTGAGAGACAAGATGAGAAAAGCATATTCCTTCCCAAAAGAGAAGACGGCCGCACTGTTCAACTGGGCATACAAGTTCAATAAGGTAACATTGCCTGAACCCAAAAGACCAGCAGATGCAGCAAAGAAAGATGATCCGCTGTTCTGTCCATTTCACCGTGCGCTGGGGCACGCAATTGAAGATTGTTATGTGATGTAAAACAGCCCTAGGATGACTAAATATGTAATGGACAACCTAGGACCAAGATCCACAAGCATACAAGCTCTCCAATGATTCTCACAATAGCGTCTTACTCACACGGCACACACGATCACCTGGCGGGCCGGGGGATGATGGCAAGGGTCCGAGGCGGGACCCAATGACTCTAAAGGACTTAGTTTGCTTAGGCTGACCCCAAAGGGCCTAGGATTCCCCAAATTTGTGGGTGGCTGGCCCGCTGGGCGGGGTGTGGGTGGCACTCTCTCACGGTCCGCGGTGGACGCTAACAAACTAGCATATAAGTACGGGCCCTTTTCTCACCGCCGACGGGCAATCAAAGCAATACTAAACTTGCAGAATGAAGGCAACTAAGGAGATATCAGACGCTCACCTGATCGGTGTGAAGACACCGATCCCGCTCGGAGACGAGGGCGCGCCGGGAGGCGAGGGTATATAACCGATCGCCGCGGCGATGTAGCTTGACCTGAAAATGCAATGATGTACAACACTACGCCTCGCATAGGAGGGGTGATCTTGGGGTAGGGATTAGACTTAGTACATCCAAAACTACCTCCACGCAGGGAGGAGCCTTCAGCCGGCCAAGCGGGGTGGGGATTACGCAATGAAAACGTTATCTTCCGAGCTCCACCGGTTCTGCCTTGCTTCAGGTTCGCTGGACAGACAGTCGGAGACGGTGCTGCCACGGGCTCCACGGAGCTCGGATCTTGACGATACTAGCGCCAAAAGTTTACCAACTGACAGGGGATGAAGCTTGAATTTTTGGGGAAGCTTTGATTCTCGGGGCTGACCGCACCGGCGACTGGAACAGGGCACCAGCGTCTGGTCTCTGGCTGGTACCGGACTGAAGCAGTAGGTTGCAGAAGTCACTATGGTCTCTCCCGGACTCCGATTGGAATGAAAATGGTGGTGACGCGATCATGATCGGGGTAGCTTCGAGCCGGAGTTGATGGGGATGCAATCTGATGTCGGTGGAGAGAGGGGTGACCGGAGGAGTGTGGACTGGTCTAACATGGGATCACAGGGGGAAGTCTGCCCTCTCCGACGAAGAAAATTGGAACAGGGGGTTCCGGTGGCCGATTGAGTCCCTTCTTCTTCGAGGTGGCAGCTAACTAGATTTAGTTTCTCTCCTCCAAAAATGGCGCTCAGAGCCTTCACCAGCTGGCCGTGGCAGAGTCTGCAACCGGACTGGTTGATTCTGCCTCTGTCTAGTGCAGAACAATGGGGCTGGTTGCAGAGGGTGCCATGATCTCCACAAAGCTCTGATAGGTACAAGACCTGAACTTTTGGAACCGTGCTCGAGTCTTCTTTCTGTCGGTGCCAACGGCGGGGTCGGAAGATGTCAGAGAAGACCGGGACGATCAGATGAGTGGAGGGATGTCAGTTCTGGCTCCTGTAAACTGACCTGACACACTTGGAGTAGAAAATTCGTAACTTTCGATGTCGATGTCCAAATGCGACTCTGCTTCTTGAAGATGAAAGAGGACTTGAGAGGGAAGGAATTTGCTGAAGAAAGCTTGATCTTAATCCCAAAGGGTTCGTCGTGGCCGAGCTTCCACTCTCGCTCTGGTTCTCTGCCTGGGTTCTTCTGCGCAGTCGAGGGCGATCGGCCGCTGTGGACTGCTCGGAGCTCGGATGCCAACGAAACCACCTCGCCTTGGAAGCTCTCTGGACAAACTTTCCATAGATGTAGGCCTTGCCACCAGGAGGAGCAGGGACTGGCCGGGGATGACGCGACTTCAGGGCCTCACTCTGCTGCCTGCGACCTGCTACTTGAAGCTGCAACTTGCAAGAACAAGGGGAGGGGCAAAGGGAGTTAGCACAGATTGGGGGGATGGCTGATGGTTTGTGGATATGGGAAGGACGTGGCTAGGGCTTCTGGAGGGTCTGGAGTGGCAGGGGTAGATGGAGAGGGGGGCTGGAGCAGCTAGGGGTGGAGGTGCACTAGAGAGAGGGTGAGTGTGAGAGGAGGATGGGGGACGAACTTGGCTGTTGGGGGGAGATGGATTTCGACCTAGGGTGGTTTAGGAGGTGGGGAGATGGAAGGGCACAGCCCTAGGGAGAGGGAAATTTGAATTTGGGCTTTGGGAGGGGTTAATTCAGCCTTGGGAAGAGGGAGGGTTGCTTGGGAGAGTGGAAAGGTGCCTAGGAGAAGGGGTTTCCACCTAGGGGTTGGAGGGGGAATTGAATGAATGCATGGGGAAGGGGAAGGGGCCTTAATGAGGGGTGAATGGGGAGGAGAGAGAATGAATTTCGAATTTGGGGTGGGGAGGAGAGAGAAAGGGGGCACAACCCCCTTAGAGAGAGTGATAGTGAGAGAGAGAGAGAGAGAGAGAGAGAGAGAGAGAGAGAGAGAGAGAGAGAGGGAGAGATTGAGATGGAGATGGCAAATGCCTTTCAATATTCATCAAAGTTGTTTCAATGAGAGGGAGGGGAGGCCTATTTATAGGCATCCACTCTTTACATGACCATAGTACCCTTGACAATTAGACAAAAGACCGGGCATATCCTAGACTCAACCTAATGGGCCCATAACTAAGGTAATAAGGCCCAATTAAGCATACCAAGGGAAATGGACTAGAACCACATGACTTAATAAAGAGAAATACAATGATAGGACTCAATAAAAGGAAAATACATAAAATGAAACTAAGGAAATGAAGATAACAAGTGTGGATCACAGTCAGTCCACATCAAGAGTGTGCAGGCGACCCGAGCTAGAGGGAGTGTCGTGAGATGCCCTCATCATTATGTCTTCAAAGATATCATGGAAGGAATGGTCGAGAAAGGTGAGCTGCAGCTGGGAGATTATCAGGTAAAGCCGCCCCATCCACATGAGCCTCCACCCTGGAGAGTGGCTGCCAATATGATCTCAGTCTACCAACAGCTGCCCAAGGAAGCCGTCGAAGAATGCACCAGGCATACCTATGAAGCTTGCTTCCTCACCCCACAGAAGGATCAGGAAGGATGGCAGATGATACCCATAAAAAGCAGAAAGAAGACTCCTGCAGCCAGTACCGACGGAGCAGTTATCCGGGATGTTACCCCAAGGCCCGAGCTGCCTCCAATAAAGCCATTATGGCATACAGCTGAGACCGGACCAGTCATCCGGATCCCTACTCGCAACCGGAGGAGACAAACTCCCCTCCCTACATATAAAGAAGTGAGCCCCGCAGCCAGGCGTCTGCAGCAATACATTAATGAGCTTGATGAGTATGAGCAGAAGAAGCCCAAGCATCTGCTGATGAAAGACTGTATACTCTGGGAACAGCTTGATGAATTGAAAATCAAAGAGCAGCCAGAGGCAGAACAAGAAAAAGCTGAAAATGAGCCCTTCTGGGGGCAAGAGTCAGCAAAACCAAATTCCCAAAAGAAGAAGAAACGGCCCAAATCCAAGAAAGGAAAGAAGGTCACGACAGTACAATGTAACACTCTGTCAGTACTCTTTTCCTTGCCCGGGGAGGATGATGAGCCGGGAGCGTCCAACGCTCCGCTAGAAGCTAACCATGCTGAAGCCTCAACCTCAGCTCATGCAACGCGTTCTGGGAGAAGATGGGGACGCCCACCACCAGCCAACCATAATATCATGTTCAGAGGGGAGCAACCCTATCAAATCCCTGAACCAGAAATACGAGGTGTCCAGGTTCCTCCCCCTGCCAGTCTGTATCAAGATAAAAAGAAAGTAGATGAAGCACCTTCATTCCTGGAGTTTCTGTCCAGCTTAGAAGACGAGCAACCGTCTCATACTGCTCCAGCTAAAAGCGATAAATGCCAGCAGACAACAGCTGGAAAGCAGAAACAGCATGAAGAAAATGAAGGAAGTAACCCTCTAGCAAAACCAGGGGCAGTCGCTACAGAAGAAGCCTTCCGGGAGACCGATGAAGAAGATAAAATTGGGACTGGGCAGCAAAGGTCACAGACACCACATGAACCTCCAAGACCCCGATGGGCAGAGGAGATGAGACTATCTAATGTCCGGGTAGGCAGTCGAGTCATGAAAATGCTGAAGAAGCTCCCTACCAGATTCTCCATCTGGGAAATTCTCTCTCTGAGTGAAGAAGCTCGCCAAGCAATCGTGGATGCCCTGCAGTCCCCGGCACAATGTGAAGCACTCTTGGCAGAAGTGAACGCTGGGCCGTCAGTCACATTCACGGAGGATGATATGCTAATCCCAAATTCCGGCCATAATAGACCGCTGTATATGAGGGGTTCCCTGAACTGTCAGCCGATAAGCAGAATACTGATAGATCCAGGGGCTGCTGTGAATATTCTCCCATACCGCATCTATCAGAAATATTACTTTGATCTGCAGCTCACCAAGGTCAGAGACATGAAGATTGCAGGATTCAACCAGAAATGTGAAACACCTCTCGGGGTGGCTGATTTCAACCTCACACTGGGCGACCTCACTACAGTGGTACGATTCTATGTAATTGACTCCAACACCACGTATAAGGCCCTGCTGGGAAGACCGTGGCTGCATGAATATCAGATAGTGCCATCCACACTACACCAATGCATAAAATATTGCCATGAAGGAAAAGAAGAAAGGGTGTTTGCAGACCTACATCCCTTCGAAGTGTTCGAGTGCCATATGCTCGATGCATCCTACTACACCGAGGTGTCACAAAGAGATAAAGGAAAAGAAGCTGTGGTCAGCCAGGAAAAGCCGGCGACGAAAACAAGAAATTGGTCTCCGCGCCGCCAAAGGGCTACATTAAAAAGCATGGGGTATCTCACATCTCTTATGCTGATGATTTTGCTCGGATCACTCCTCCTGGCATACACCCAGGTGATACTAAAGAAAAGATGAAAGAAAAATACACGCTGGTGGAAGTTCCTCAGGGTCTAGTCAAGCCCATAGCCAGCATAGAATACCAGACGGTGCTGCCATTGAAGACTATGAAAATCCCTCGCTTCTGCGAGCCTCCTATCATATTCTACACCGGGGGGGCAGTCGAAGAAGATGATCAAGATTGCATGGTCCCTGAAGAAACCGCAAACCGGATGGTGCCAATTATAGGCCTGGAGTACACTACTCAACGGGTTTCGCAGATGTTTTCCAAGATGAAAATGCCATTGATACAGTCTGCAGCCCAGAAGAAAGCATTTAAGGAGCTATGGGACCCACCTCGAGATAATAAAGAACTGAGGAAGATCACACCGCACCCGGGACTGGGTTACACCCTGCAAGAACACTATGAAGCTGAGGTAGATGTCATCTCTGCCTTCTACCAGCATGAAGATTCCCCTGGGATGGACTATGATCAATACCCTTCGGAAGATGAAGAAATCATTTATCAGTCCGTAGTGGATAATGAAATCCCAGACAATCAGCCAGGGATAGGGGTACCTGACGAGACAAAGAGAGATTGGTACTGGGAAGATCTATCTTGCAAAGAGGATCTGTTCCAGGATGAAGCGAAATTTGATACGGGAACCCCGGATGAAGATCAAGTAGCCAGAGAGCTGCAAGAGTGCCTGGAGTTTGGGCGCATTCTAGAAGAATTCCGAGCTCTACATAATGATGACCTCTCAGGGGAGCCCACATCAGAGGAGCCTCTAAACACGGGAGACTCCACTTCGAAGTTTTCCGCTGAGCCAGTCACGTCCTCGGGGCAGACTGAACAGAATCCGGCCGTATTGGCCTTATACGATGCACCAGCATCCGCTGATGACCAATCTAATGAAACAGAAAATCATGAAAATGAAGAAGATTGTATCCCAGGAGGCTTTATTGATTTGCAAGAAGCCCCACCCGAAGTAGAACACGGAGGCCAAGCCACCGTCGATGAGCTGATAGAAGTGAATCTGGGGTCAGCAGATGAGCCAAGGCCTACATTCCTCAGCGCACTGTTGGAGCCAGCTGTCAAAGAACAGTATATTCAGTTTTTGAAAGAATTCCGAGACTGCTTCGCATGGACATATGATGAAATGCCAGGACTGAGTTTTGATGTGGCACAGCACCGCTTGGCGATAAACCCAGAGGCAAGTCCTGTGAAGCAGCCTTCCAGGAGAATGCGTCCCGAACTGATAAATCAGATCAACAAAGAGGTCGACAAGCTGATCGATGTGGGCTTTGTTGAAGAGAACCAGTATACTACATGGCTGGCCAATATAGTGCCCGTGAAGAAGAAAAATGGGCAGATCAGAATATGTGTGGATTTCAGGGACCTGAATAAGGCTTGCCCGAAAGATGATTTCCCAGTGCCAATCACTGAAGTAATGATCGATGCAACCACTGGCCATGAAGCCCTGTCATTCATGGATGGGTCATCCGGATATAACCAGATCTGGATTGCTGAAGAAGACAGAGTGCACACTGCATTCCGCACCCCGAAGGGGATATTTCACTACAAAAGGATGCCGTTCGGCCTTAAGAATGCCGGCGCTACCTATCAAAGAGCTATGACAAAGATCTTTGATGATTTGCTCTTCAGGAAAGTGGAGTGCTACATTGATGACCTGGTGGTGAAAACCAGCCGAAGAGAAGATCATCTGCAAGACCTAAGGATAGTGTTCCAGAGGCTGCGCAAATATGAACTCAAGATGAATCCTATGAAATGTGCCTTCGGCGTGTCCAGTGGAAAATTCCTTGGGTTCATTGTCCGTCATAGGGGCATCGAGATCGACCCATCCAAGATTAAAGCTATCCAGGAGCTCCCTCCACCAAGGAATCTCCACGAGCTGAGATCTCTACAAGGGCGTTTGGCCTACATCCGACGATTCATATCAAATCTGTCAGGGAGATGCCACCCTTTTCACAAGCTCATGATGAAAGATGTACCGTTCCTCTGGGACGATGGCTGTCAGGAAGCCTTTGAGAAGCTGAAAGAATATCTCAAGACCCCTCCAGTGCTGGGGGCACCTATTAAGGGCAAGCCCCTGATACTATACATTGCAGCCACACACTGTTCCCTGGGGGCAATGCTAGCACAGATAAATGAAGAAGGCAAAGAGCAGGCTCTATACTACCTGAGTCGGAGGCTGATTAGAACTGAAGAAAGCTACACCTATATAGAGAAGACATGCTTGGCACTAGTCTTTGCCGTTAAGAAGCTCCGGCACTATATGCTGTCACATGAAATCAGATTGATATCTGCAGCAGATCCACTCAAATACATACTGACTCAGCCAGTACTGAAAGGCCGGTTGGGCAAATGGGCAGTAATTCTGATGGAATTCGATATCACATATATACCCCAGAGGGCAATAAAAGGACAGGCCGTGGCCGATTTCTTCGCCGAGCATCCTGTGCCAGAGAATGATATGTTGGGGACTGAGTTACCCGATGATGAAACACTAGAAGCCTGCCAGGCTCAGTCAACTATGTGGCAGCTATTCTTTGATGGAGCGTCTAGAACAGAGACGGACTCCGATGGAAAGACCAGAATACGGGCCGGAGCCGGTATTGTGCTAAGATCGCCAGAGGGGGAGGTTGTGCATACTTCCTGTTCTATAAACAAGCCCTGCACTAATAATGAAGCCGAGTATGAAGCTCTGATAATCGGGTTGCACGTCAGCCTCAGCATGGGCATCCAGATGCTTCAGGTATTCGGGGATTCGATGTTGATAATAAAACAGATCCAAGGGGAGTTCGAAGTGCGAAAGCCAGAATTGAACCCCTACCACCAAAAAGCTGTGCGCCTCATGGCGAAATTCTATCATATCGAGCTCAAGCATGTGGGCCGTACACATAATGCCCAGGCTGATGCATTGGCAAAGCTAGCCAGCTCAATAGCAGTCCCACCAGATGAGACACTGAACATTGTTGTTATAAACCGGCGGCAAGTCCCCAGCATGTTAGAAGGCTGCCCCGAAGAAAATGAAGTCGCCATGATCAACACAGAACAAGCATCTGATTGGAGACAACACCTGCTACAATGGTTTTCACACCAACAGCTGCCGCAGAAAAGAGAAGAAAAGATGAAACTTTTAAGGATCAAAGATTCTTATGAATTCAGAAATGGAACTCTGTTCCGAATAATGGCAGATGCACGCAAGAAGATTTTGCTCCGCTGCCTGTCTACTGAGGAAGCTTGGCAAGCCATGAAAGAAATACATGCTGGGACGGCAGGTGCTCACCAAGCTGGCCCTAAGATGAAGATAGAAATCAAGAAGCTGGGCTACTATTGGCCCACTATGTTTGAAGATTGCTGCAAGTTTGCAAAGTCATGCCAGAAATGTCAGGAGCATGCTGCTGTGCCTAGAAGGCCACCCGCCGTTCTGCACCCTACAATCCCTAGCTGGCCGTTTGCACAATGGGGAACTGATGTAGTCGGCCCACTGCCGACCTCATCGGCCGGACATAAATACATACTGGCAATAACAGATTACTTCTCCCGATGGGCGGAAGCTATAGCATTACGAGAAGTGACTGGTGAGCTGGTTGCCAGATTCATCAAGCAGAACATTATCTTCCGGTTTGGGATCCCCAACCGGATAATATCTGATAATGGAAGTCATTTCAGAAATCAGAAGATTTATCGGCTTGCCGAGAAGTACAAGATCGAGTGGAGGACTTCCACTCCTTACAATCCACAGGCAAATGGATTGGCAGAAGCCTTCAATAAAACTTTATGCACCTTGCTGGCTAAAGTCGTCAGTTCTAATAAGAAGGACTGGGAAGAAAAGATGTATGAAGCTCTGTGGGCATACCGCACTGTCTTCAAGACACCTACAGGGTGCTCGCCATACTCACTGGTCTACGGCTCAGAGGCAGTAGTTCCACTAGAGCTGGAAGTCCCGTCACTCAGAGTGGCAGTCCAATATGACCTGGCCCATGGCGAACAAACCAATGCAGAAAGAAGATTACAAGAATTGGCTGAACTGGAAGGGAAGCGTCTCCAAGCTCAGAAGAATATCCAGATGTATCAGGCCCGCATGGCCACTGCATTCAACAAACTCGTGAAAGGGCGAGAATTTAAGAAAGGTGACCTTGTCATGGTCAAGAAAAGAGAAGTCATGGCGTCCAACCCAAAAGGAAAGCTAAATCCTAATTGGGAAGGTCCTTATGTGATATATAGGGTCTACGAAGGAGGGGCCTACATGGTTGTTAACCATCGAGGGGAAATCCAATTCTCACCACTCAACGGTAGACACCTAAAGCTGTATCATGCTGCTCAACCAACATTCCCCAAGTAATCGGGCTAAAAACTGCCCTTTTTCCTTGGTCTAGTGGCACTCCGCCCTAGCCGAGCTACCCTCTTCCTTGGTCTAGCGACACTCCGTCCTAACCGAGCTATCTTTACCTTGGTCTAGCGACATTCTGTCCTAACCAAGCTACCTTTTTCCTTGGTCTAGCGGCGCTCCGCCCTAACCGAGCTACCTTTCTTCCTTGGTCTAGTGGCACCCCGCCCTAACCGAGCTACCCTTCTCCTTTGGTTTAGTGGCACTCCGCCCTAACCAAGCTACCCTTTTCCTTGGTCTAGCGGCACTCCGCCCTAACCAAGCTACCCTGTTCCTTGGACTAGCGACACCCCGTCCTAATCAAGCTACCCTTTTCCTTGGTCTAGTGGCACTCCGTCCTAACCGAGCTACCCTCTTCCTTGGTTTAGTGGCACTCCGCCCTAACCAAGCCATCCCTTATCATGGTCCAATGGCATTCCGACTTGTCACCCTCCCGAAAAGAGGGGAAGAGAGATTAAAAGAATGAAAATAAAAAAAATGGGGTTAAAAATAGAGATACCCCGCCGGTCTTGTTCAGGTTTTCTGAGCAAGGGCAAAAATGGCTAAAACCCAGCTGTGGTGAAAACCCGAAAGGGCACTGCAGACAAAATCGAGTACCCTGCCACGTGAAAACCCGAAAGGGCGCGTGGGCAAAAGCAAGAGGGGGCTGGCTCCGATGAAAACCCGAAAGGGCACTTGGGTCAGTAATGTGGTGATCCTAAAGAAGCCTCACCTCCCGTCATAAACGTCTCGTCGATCGACCGGCACCTTGTCCGATCAACGATCAAATCCACCCAGTACGGACCCTACGTCTGTCCTGATAAAACCCGCATTCCTTGCCCGCAATCCCACCGTGGTGAAATCAGCTCTTGATCGATTCGCACACTGCTCGGTCAATGATGAAACCTGTCCGGCTTAGACCTTACGTCTATCCCGATGAAGCTTATGAAACCTTTGCATTGGTATAAACCCAATACCGATGATGAAACCAGCTGTTGATCGATTGGCGCACTGCTCGATCAATGATGAAACCTGTCCGGCTTAGACCTTACGTCTATCCCGATGAAGCTTATGAAACCTTTGCATTGGTATAAACCCAATACCAATGATGAAACCAGCTGTTGATCGATTGGCGCACTGCCCGATCAATGATGAAACCTGTCCGGCTTAGACCTTACGTCTATCCCGATGAAGCCTATGAAACCTTTGCATTGGTATAAACCCAATACCGATGGTGAAATCAGCTCTTGATCGATTCGCACACTGCTCGGTCAATGATGAAACCTGTCCGGCTTAGACCTTACGTCTATCCCGATGAAGCTTATGAAACCTTTGCATTGGTATAAACCCAATACCGATGATGAAACCAGCTGTTGATCGATTGGCGCACTGCCCGATCAATGATGAAACCTGTCCGGCTTAGACCTTACGTCTATCCCGATGAAGCTTATGAAACCTTTGCATTGGTATAAACCCAATACCGATGATGAAACCAGCTGTTGATCGATTGGCGCACTGCCCGATCAATGATGAAACATATCCGGCTTAGACCTTACGTCTATCCCGATGAAACCCATGAAATCTTTGCATTGGTATAAACCCAATACCGATGATGAAACCAGCTGTTGATCGATAGGCGCACTGCCCGGTCAATGATGAAACCTATCCGGCTTAGACCTTACGTCTATCCCGATGAAACCTATGAAATCTTTGCATTGGTATAAACCCAATATCGATGATGAAATCTGCTGTTGGTCGATTGGCATCCCGCCCGATCAACAATAGAACCAGCCCAGTGTGGACCTTACGTCTATTCCGATGAGATTCATGAGATCCTTGCATTGGTATAAACTCGATACCGGTGATGAAACCCACCTTTGATCAATGGGCACCCTGCCCGATCGATAAAGAAACCCGTCCTATTGAACTTGCATCTCTTCCTGTTCCACCGTGATGAAACCTACCATCGATCAATCGGCGCCCTGTCCGGTCGATGATAAAACCTATCCAGTGTAGACCTTACGTCTACCCTGATGAAACCTATAAAATCCTTGCGTCAGTATATACCCAATACCGATGATAAGAGCAGCCACTAATGAAGCAGCACATCGCCTGATCCGTGCTGAAGTCCCAATTCGGGAAATATATGTATATATAAATAAAAAAATGGGGTTAAAAAATAGAGATACCCCGCCAGACTTGTTCGGATATCCCGGACAAGGGCAAAAAATGGCTAAAACCCAGCTGTGGTGAAAACCCGAGAGGGCACTGCAGGCAAAATCGGGTACCCCGTCACGTGAAAACCCGAGAGGGCGCGTGGGCAAAAGCAAGAGGGGGCTGACTTCGGTGAAAACCCGAAAGGGCACTTGGGTCAGTAATGTGGTAATTTAAAAGTCCCATGCCAACCGGCACGCTACCTTTACCTCCCCTTCACTGATGAAGCCTTCCGTCGGTCATCTGTCTCTATGCCCCACCGATGATAAAGTCTTTCCAGGGCGGACCTTACGTTCACTCTGATAAAATCTACATACCCTCTTTCAAACGTCCCACCGACGATGAAACCCATCACCATTTGGCTAAAGCCTGTCCAGTTCAGACCTTACGTCTGTCCTGATAAAACCTACGCATTTCTTGGCGAAGTCCCACCTGCGATAAAACCTATTGGAATAGACCTTACGTCTGTCCTGATGAGACCTACACTTCCCACTGTTGGTCGATTGGCACCTCGCCCGATCAATGATGAAACCCTACCCAGTTTAGACCTTTCGTCTATTCTGATGAAACTTATAAAACCCTTTGCATCGATATCAACCCAATATCGATGATGAAATCAACTGTTGATCGATTGGCACCTCGCCCGATCAATGATGAAACCCTACCCAGCCTAGACCTTTCGTCTATTCTGATGAAACTTATGAAACTCTTTTTGCATCGATATCAACCCAATATCGATGATGAAATCAACTGTTGATCGATGGGCACCTCGCCCGATCAATGATGAAACCCTACCCAGCTTAGACCTTTCGTCTATTCTGATGAAACTTATAAATCCTTTTTGCATCGATATAAACCCAATATCGATGATGAAACCAACTGTTGATCGACCGGCACCTCGCCCGATCAATGATGAAACCCCGCCAGCTTAGACCTTTCGTCTATTCTGATGAAACTTATGAAACTCTTCTTGCATCGATATAAACCCAATATCGATGATGAAACCAACTATTGATCGACTGGCATTTCGCCCGATCAATGATGAAACCCTATTCAGTTCAGACCCTACGTCTGTCTTGATGAAAACCACATATCCTGTAATTGTCCCACCTACTATAACCCCTACCCAGTCTGGACCTCGTGTCTATTCTGATGGAACCTCTCCTTTCACATTCCTGCAAATTGTCTCCTTTACGGCGCACATGGCCAGAAGGATTTTTGCTGCCACTCACAAAACCCGGTTTAAGCACCTCTTCGGATGCCGTCATGCGGTGGAGCGAGTCCCCCATCCTTTCTCTGAAGGGGTGGACGCTCTCCTGCCAAGTACGAGCTGTTCGCATGAGGGATCGCTAAAACCACTATCCCGCTTCCCGAAGCAATGAAACCACATGGAAAAGAAGATGGACACATATGAAGCCGGATACTCCTTCTCATTAAAAAAAAGGGGGGGAGTACATAGAGGGCCCCGAGGGGACATTGTATCAGAAAAGAAAAGAAAATAAAGAAAAGATAATTCACGGCCGTCGAAAGATATCTTCGAAGGCCAGAAGACCCACATAAGGGGCGGCTCCTAGCTCATGAAGGCGCGCCTCCTCCTCCTGAAGCCCAACGGACATGTCCTGAAGAGACATCACCCGTCCCTCCAGCGAGGCTACCTCCTCTTCAGACTGTGGCCGGATAAAGGAGAGTTGCTGCAGTTCGGCTCAAAGTCCAGAGAGTTCCATCTCCAATAGGGCTATCCGGTCCCGCACGGCTTCTTCCCGCTGAATAGCACCTTCTAGCTCAGCTCGGCGTCCATCAAGCATAAGTGTCAGCTTCCCCAGCTCGGATTTGCATTCTGACCTCTGCGATTTCAGCGCCGTTAGCTTATCAACCATGGTCCGTGCTAGGAAATCCCTCCGATGCACGAATTTAAGTAAAAGCAAGACCCGCTGAGCCCATGTGTCCAGAGGACAACCCATAGCCTGCAGACCGGCAGTGAAGCGATCAGCAATTTCCTTCAGCTGCAAATATGTCAAGCCAGGCTGAGATTCTACCAGCTGGCGCAGCATATCCAGGTTCTGCCAAACAAAGCTCTCGGACGATGCAAAGCCAAAAGAAGCAGAGGGGATCACTTCGAAGGTCACTTCGCTATCGATGTCTGCCCACAGTGCGACATCCGGCTGAGAGGATGAAGACGGTAAATCTGCTGGAAGAGCTGGCCGGTCCCTCTCCGTGCCCTCTGGTTGAACTGAAGATTCCCCCTCCGTCTCGGGCGCTATGGCTTGAACATCAGCGGAGGAAGGACCGATGAATGATGGAGCTATCTCTTCATGAATCTTCTGAGTAAGGGCTTCATCTTCAGCTCCTCTTCCTGATAATGGGGGAGAAGGGTCTCTAGTCTGTAAAGGCAGAAATCCAGTTTCTATAGCCACTGTGGCAGGGACTGCTGACTCAGGCACAGTCGACATTATGGCAGCCGGTATGAAAGCAGAGCTTCTGGCTGGGTCTACTTCGGCTCTGAACTCTGAGGCCCTGACAAGGAGGGAAATCTCCCCTGGTGATCCTAAGTCCAACGATGCTAAATTTGTCGAGGACTGTATCCGCGCCGGCACAGGGCGAATAATCTCGGGAATTCCCGTGCAAGTTAGAGACTGAAAAGGGACAATAGCCCAGTTTATGGAAGAAATGTCCGTGATAGCCGCAGTTATGTCTGAGCTAGCAATGGCAATGCCCTGAGACCAAAACAAAGCAACTTCAGCGCTAGATATAAAAGAAAAAAAGAAGGGGCAGATGAAGCAACAAACATGAAAAGGGACCCACCCTTGAAGCAGGGTCCACATCCTCGAAGTGGGGTGAAAGAGAAGGAAGCTCCGTAGTCGGAATGACAAATGGTGGAGTTATGTCAATCTCGGTATCGAGCCCAGCAAACTCCTCTGGTAACTCCTCCTCGGGAGATAGCACCACCAGCTTGGCAGGCTGAAAAGACGGAACACCCTTCACAAATACAAGTGGGGCCTCTGATTCAGGAGCATCTCCCTCACTGTCGCTGAAGGTTGATTCCTCCTCATCAGAGGCGGCCTTAGAGCTGCCAGAAGATATTTCCACACTAGCTATACGCTGTGGGGTCACCTCCAAAACATGCCGAGATGTAGACCGGGTAATTATGCGCCTGGCCGGAACGGCACGCTGCTTCAACTGAGCCTTGTGACCATCCTGTGGTTGAAGCAACTCTTCTATCACCACAGTCTCAGTCTGCTCCTCGCCTGCCGCTGATGCCAAAAAGAGACCTCTGAGAAATGTAGCAAAGAAAACAAATACAGATATGAAACAGATGAGAAGATACACTTACCCCCCGCCTCACTAGCCGGCGTAGGAGAAGGCAATCTGGTCTCCACCACAGAAGGTGCCATGACTGTCTCTTCAGCTGTGCAAAAAAGAATGGGTCAGATTCAAAGATTTCTTTCAGATCCTGCAGAAGACAGTGAAGAATGCAAATACAAGTTGTTGATGTTACCCTGAACCGGTGTCGAAGCAGCCTCCCTTTGCAGCTCAAACTCATCGAATGATGGAATGTCAGGGAGAGGGGTCCCAGTATCCATCGCCACCGAAGTCGACTGTTGAATGTGGGCCTTTTTGGCCTTCCTGGCCTTCCCAACCGCAGTCTTGACTGCGGAAGCCTTCCTCTTCTTGCCAGGAGGCATGGGAGTAGTGGTCGGTGCTGCAGCAGGGACTTCAAAATAAGTGGGCTTCTCGGCCTGCGCAATAATCTTTCTATAGAGCCCCTGCCGCTTTATATCAGGCCGGTCTGTTAAGAATGGCAGAAGAATGATGGGATCAGCGGATGCAAAGTTCAGATGCTAAGCAGAAAACACTGCAATCAGAAAAGAAGAAATCTTACCTGCCGGGCCGTCATAGAATACAGAAAGTGGCCAGTACATGTAAGCTACCTCCTTGGAGCGGGAAGCAGCCTCCTTGATGAGCCAGCACACATCACCAAATAGCTGGCACTTCTCTACCAAAGCTGCCAGATCATTATGGCCGCGAAAGTCAAGGCAGCGAAACAAGTCAAGATGGTCCATGCCCCAGCCATCGACATAATGAAATGATATAAACAGTGGCTTGTTCAAAATGCCAGCTATCGGGCTTTCTGCAGATAATCCATGCAAATTCAGCAGAATGAACAGCCAGGACGTTTGTCTATAATACGTATGAGTTCTATCTTCTCGGTGTACAAACGTCCTATATGGATGAAATTTATCAACTAGACCCCTCCAGGAAGCTACTGTCGGGAGCGGCTCTTCGACAGGAATGGGTATTGCTGCACTCCAAGCGAGCGCCCCCTACATGGCTCAGATGTTTCAAACTCTGCATAAAGGTGTCCTCGTTGATAGCAGTGAAGACAGGAGCGAGCGGCTCGGAACTCTTTTCCTTCAAGGCCCGTCGCTGAGTCAGATAATTCTCCGCCTCCCTCAGATGCTGTGAGTAAAGTTTTTTCAAGTGGGCCTCGGAAATATCAAACACTGGCCCAGGTTGCTGTTTCAAGAAGGAGCGCTCTGCCACGTCCCAGAAGGCACCCCTACCGTCCATATAAAAGCCGGTCTGGATATTCCACCATTTGATATATTCTGGTGTTACCCGGGGAACACGGTTAGAAACAGTGGGCACCCTGAAAACTACATCATCCTGGTGATGATAGAAATCCCACCACAACCGGCCCTCGCCAACAATGATGGACCCGTGCTTGGCCCGGCTATCTAGGGGAAATTGGGCAGCTGAGGTAGGAATATGCTGGTCGTAGCCGAAGTTTCGCCCAAAGCGGAACGGATAGTATGGCTCCAACAGAAGCAGGCCACCCTTCCTATAAACCAAAACACTGGGCCGAATTGCCATGGCCCATCTCACCAGCTCCGGTTCCAGGATCGGCCGAGCAGTGTTGACCCCGGAGATGGGGTGGATATATGTTTCTATCTCCTCCAGCTTGCATTCTCTCTGAGGATCAATCAAAGGAGCTGAACCTGCTGCCAAGCTCCAGAAATGTATGCTACCAGGAGCATCCACTGGTACCTTTATTAGTCGGCCCCTGATTTTAAATAGCTGATCATAAAAGGGACCAGGCTCAGCACTGGCAAATTCAATCATCCTGGGTGACACTGTATCCGCCTGCAAGGTTCTCGGAGCTAATTCGGGGAATATACTGCAGACCCAGGCGTTGAAGAAATGAAAAGGACCCACGGTCCTCAAAGAACGGGGAGTCCGATGCTTGTACAGGTCCCCCAAAGATTTATATATCAAACACAGGGCCACTGGGCAGAGCGACAGCTTCATCCCCCACGCCATCTGACAAGCTGGATATATGGCCTCTGGCCGAATGACTGTCTCGTCCCCTTGTGGGAGAGCAAAAGTGCACAGCCAAAATGTAAAATAAGCTGCACAATGTGTGATGGGGTCTACGCCTGCTGGGTTGGGACCGCCGCTGCCTGCACGGCGCAATGAAGAAGGTAGCGCCGACTTATAACGGGGAGCCCTTACCTGCCTACTAGCAGCCGGACCCATAGAAGGAAAGTCTGCATACTTCAGGGGACCGTCAAAGAAATACTGGACCCACTGCCCTATCCGGACCCTCATTTTGCTACCTCTCTCTCTGGGTTGATAGCCTTTAGAGGACCCCCTGCTGTACGCCAGACAGATGGAGCGGTATACCTTCATCAGGTATCGATATGAGAAGCCGATGGAGTACTTCCCCTCGCCATCAGAGCTATCCTTCTCGGAATCCGACAAGCAAACCTCCTCATACGGCTCGCCATCAATGGGCAGGCCGGAAAGCTGTGATAAACTCCAGAGATCCAGGGATGTCTCCCCCTCTGCTGTATAGAAAGTGTTGAACAAAGGGCAGAACACTTCAAACATCCCACAGCACAGCCCCCGGGATATGGGATACCGGAATCTGGAAGCGAAGACACTGTGGTACACCCCTGCTCTGATTAGCAGGGGGGCATACTCTAGCAGAACAAATTCTGTAAACTCCACTGCCCCCACTCGGAATAGATGAGCGTCAGTGATTTTGGTGTCTCCAAACCAGCCGGCGGCCAGAAGGTACTTAAACTGAACGATCGAACAATTCAGCACGAAGGGTTCTTCGCGATATCCCCACTTTAATGGTGCCAAAAACATGCCATAGCCGGGCTTCTCCCTATGAACTCGGCCGCTAGCATTATCCCACCGGGCTGGTGTGAATTCCGGGGCCCGGACTAGCATCTTCTTCTCTGGTTCCAGCTCCGATATGCCAAGGACGGCACCCCAGTCGCGCTTTTCCCCGGGAAGATAGATGGCCTGGCTGCGATACACTGATTACTTCAGGCTATCCCGTTCAGCAAGATTGGCAGCTTCAACTACGCGAGCTATCCGGTAGTCTCGCATGCCGCCCACTGTGAAAGTCCGGATGAACGGCATCAAATGTCGGTCCTTCGGGAAGTCTGGCCGATAGCTACCATCCCGCCTGAAGCATGTCTTAGTCGCCGTGGAGTATACCTGGGCTGTCGACACGGTATCCGTTTCAGAGTCGGATGATTCGTCAAATGAAGCAATCCTGTCATAACCGAAATCCAGGTTATGCACATTCAGCCAATTCACTGTGGCCCGAGATATGTCTGGCTGGGCCGATGAGCTAGCACCAACAGCTCCGGAAGATGCAACATCAGAACTGGAAGCCATTGCAGTGCCTGCAGTCGAAGAAAAGATGTATGAATTAAAAGTCAGTCTTGTGTAGATTGCAACATGAGATTCTATAAAAATTTCGGCAGCATCTCCCCTTATTCGGGGTCTGCCCAAAAAGAATAGGGAATCACCAACCAAGAGGGGGTGATCCCGAAAGGAAAAGGGATTAAATCCCTAGTATCGTCCTACCCGGGCAAAAATCCAACTAAACGGGAATAAAAGGCGAAGGCGGCCGAGAGCAGACGAAGCTCCCGCCGATGAGAGAAAGCGAAAGAAGGAAAAGAAATGAAGAAAGAGAAAGAAGTGGTGAGAATGAGAGAAAAATGAGTCTCGGCGCCTCAAATAGAGGCCCGAGCGAGCAGCTCTCGGCGCGAAGAATTGCGCACCGAGAACCGCCCAGGCCGAGAGCCCCCGGCGGCCAGAAGGCGCGCCGAGAGGTCCAGGCCGAAAGCCCAGGCCAAGGAGCGCGCCGAGAAGCCTCCTTCGGCCAATGCCCGCGCCGAGAAGGCCTCGCGCCGAGAAGGTCACGCCGAGAAGCCCATGGCCCCGTGCCGAGAAACTTTAAATGCTGAAAATAAAGGCAGAAAATATGAAAATGGGAAAGTATGAAAATGAAATATCCATATGCAGCATAGTGTTGCTACGAGATAATCAGGTCCGAAAACCGGATTGAAGACAAATTGAGGAAGATACCCTCGAATGACGAAAGACACCTGCAAGCCCCGTGCCGCTTATTCTGCGCTTACGCCACCCGCAGGTGGGGGGCATTTGTTGACACCGGAAATATAACCAAAGATAGAGATGAGACAAAAGACGAGATTGAATCAGTAATGAAGATCCAAGGAACTCCTGCAAAGTCGGGATTACAGAAAGTCCGTTACTGAAGCTGTCACCCAGCTGAAGCCCTCCCCGGCCAAGCTGATGTCCGGTATTGTCGTCACTCAGACGACATTACTGATGAAGAACTGCGGTCCACTGACCGATGAAAAACCCCCAGAAGTATTCTGATGAAACCATGCTAGTTCATCAATTAATGGGCCCTCACCTAGCCTGACTTGTTCAAGGTGCCGACAAATGAAGGACAGATTAAGCGGCTCTTACAGCTCAAGCTTAATGATGAGTTCATCTAAGAAAAGATGAAATACAAAGAGGCATAAATGGGCTGGCCCATCCGTACGGTGTCGAAAGCCCAATAAGGCCATGCTGGGAGGTGATGCGCCGAGAGCCTACCACCTCCGAACAAGGCGCGCCGGGAGGTCAAAAATAGCCCGCCGAGATGCCCATGCCGATAAGGGGGGAAAGGGGTGTTATAAAAACCCCCCTTTCTCTCGATCAAAAAAAAGAGGACGAACAGAAGAGAGCAAAAAAAGAAAGAAAGAGATTAGACACAGCCAGAAAGAAAAGAAACCCATCCAGAAAAGGAGATAGGAAAGGAGAGAGAGAGAGAGCCTCTGCTGCCAGAGAAGAGAAGAGGAAGAAGAGAAACCCCAGGTGGGCCGCCCGGGGAGGGAGAGGAGTCAATGCTCCACCCTCCCCTCCTCCATGTTTTCTTTTCTTTGATGTAATATAGCGAGTCTTTTCTCGATTTATCAAATGTAGCCGGAGAGTTCCGGCCTTGACTTCTACCTTTCTGTCTTGCATTTCTCTTTCATGATCAGTGTAAGATTTTTATGCAATGCAATGAAACATCGATATGGCCCGCCTGGGCACCGATTGATTAAGACATCTGATCTCTGTCTCTCTATGTGCATAGTCCTTGTCTGAAAGAAAATATAGATTAGACTCTTTGAGTTTCAGAGCCGATCATATGAGTCTGTTCTTCGAAGAGGGACGAGGATAGGGCTCCTACCCCTATCTAATGGGTTACTGAGTTTTATTCTCTTCTTCCCTCTCCTATCTCAATGGCTGATTCTCTGCATATAATCTGAGTTTTCCGTCGAGCTCCTTTACGCGGTTCAGGAACCAGAGACATCAATCTCTTGGTTACCTGGACTGTCTAGCTCTGATAAATGATGATCCGATCCCTGGGTCCTCCATTCTAAGTCTTGAATGCTTAGGGCCTGAAGTTTCTGCGTTGAGAGTCCCTCCTTCGCCGGTTTTCAATGTCATTGGGCTCGTCCGGAGGGGTCAGAGGACAGTCATCTCTTGACTCCCCCAGACGGCCTGCAACAAGCAGATAAAACCCTCCACAGGATCAGGTGATGGTCTGGTTTCTTTCATTGATTCCACCGTCCAATTCCCTTGGCACCCTTCTAACAGAAGCATCCATGAAATTCCCCTTTTGCACTTCTGGCCCGGCATCAATTCGAGCTTGAAATCCCAGAAAACATCTGAACAGAGCATCGTTAGCGAAGCTCTGAAACCCCTATCCTTTCACTTTCTCGGCGTACTAATTTCCCCGCCGAGAGCTACGCTGCCGAGAAGGCCTCCCCCTTCAGCAAGCCGACAAAATCACCCCAGTCGTGCCCACTGGCCGTTGAACTCCCCTCCACCTAGCCCTCCCGGCCTGGTGCCTCTCGGCGCCAGCTTCCCGGCGCGGCGATGAGCGCGCCGGGAAGCCTCTGGCCGAGACCCCCTTTGGCCGCCGAAAACCCCTGGCCGAGACCCCCTTTGGCCGCCGAGAACCCTTGGCCCAGACCCCCCTTTTGGCCGCGAAAACCCCTGCCGAGACCCCCCTTTTTGGCCGACTGAACCCCTGGCCGAGACCCTCTTTGGCCGCCGAAAACCCAGGCCGAGACCCTTTTCTCTTGGCCGATTATGCCCCAGGCGAGAGCTCCTTCTTGCCAATTGAAAGCCACGCCGAGATCCCTCCTTCGGTCAACGAAACCCACTCCGAGGCCCATCTCTGCACCATCTTTCTTCAAACCTCTTAATCTCCCCATACATCTGTTTAAGGGGATACTCAGAGACCATCACTTGTGTCTTGATGAGATACAATAATGGGGAAGATCTCCCCTACAGCTCTCGTCCCGAATCCGGATTTCACCGCTGCCTCATGAACCCAAAGAGCCATGTCATTACATGTGTTCTGATGGGTTCCAAGGGAATATTAATCAATGATATGAAGGCAAGAGATGTCCCTGGGCCTGGTGCCCATCTTTGTTCGGTCGTTGTCCCGGCTCTCCGTGGATGATGACCTATCCTCTCTTGGCATAATCCAGGTTGAGGGGACATGCTGCCAAAATTTACATATACCCCACCAATCGAGTGTGGTACTCTCTTCTAACCCCGCTGGCCCACGGAGTTATGCCCTTGCGTGATCTCCGATGGTCCTCCGAAGGGGGATATTAATAAGACATCGCACTCGTACCGGGTGTGTTACATCAGGCCGGTCCCCATCCGGATTCCGGGTTATGTATATATACCCGATCTTTTACGGATCCCACCCTGCCGCTGCATGGGTGGTTTCCTATCCCCACTTGGCATAGTCCAAGGTAATGGGGATATGCTGCCGAGTTTGCTCCGCAACTGGTGTATCTTCGCTTTACTCAGGCTATCTAATGCCTTGTGAATGAACCAACTCTCTCCCTCGTTTGAGTTTCATTTTTACCGCTATCCTCCTCCTACCTTTAGCGTTTAATCAAGGGTTGTCCTCCTTAGGGGGGATGTAATTAACGTCATAGCCTTTATGGTATGGCGGACTTCCGGTCCCGACTCGGACTTCACAATCGACTGACCAAGTCAGATCGAGCGCACAATGAAATCGTCACTCCGGTGACTGGCACGCCAATAAATCAATAAATGATAAATCAATCCAATAAAATAACTTAAATAAATATAAATAAAAAATCCGCATCCACAATAGTTGATCTATTTGCTTGATTCCATGCAGGTTTATTGAAGGTGATTTTGATACATATGTTTCTCGAATCAAAAGGCCACATGTATGGGGAGGAGAGGCTGAGCTGTTGATAGCTACTCATGTCCTCCAGTTAGTGTTTTAGAATTACCATTCCATTTAAAATATATATTCAACTCTAGAATTATCATTATCGGGAATACATGTTTTGGTGTGCTCAGGAAATGACTGACCTCTAGATGTAGAACCCATATATGTTTTCTCATTGTGTCATACTTGTTTAAGAATTAAAGCCTTGGACTGATAATATTTCTCCACATATGCACACATCAACTAAAAAGCAAAACAAAAGGGGGAAACATAATACTTTGCTTGTTTGTGCAAGATGCCCATCACGGTTTATATGCATGATGAAAATTCAGGCGGGTTGATAGCAATTACTGAGTATGGGAAGGAAAATCATATCAGAATTTTATACCATGGCTATGGTCATTATGATGCTTTGCAAATTCCAGCAAAAAGAGGTCTGAAATCAAGGCTTTGACATCCAGGGAAGTGTCAAGATGGTGAGTCAATATAGCTTTCTAATGGCACCTGTTCACTGGTTATTTTATATAATAGGAAATGGTTGAATTACATTGTTTTATGATGTTTAGATTTGCATATTTGTTGCTTTAATAAAATTTTGAGAGGCAGGAACCTCTCCTCCTCTGCTTTGGTTGTACCTCTTCTATTGATTTAATAAAATTGGTGGTTTATACTGCAATTACTTTTTAAAAAAATGTTGCTTTGATTCTTAGATATAGTTGATGAAATTGTTAAAGAAATTTCAGTATGCCCGCTTGCTTTACACCCGACTCCTCTTTGGTCATATGGACTATTAAATTAAAAGTTTAAGACCACAATGAGAAGACAAAGTGAAATATAATTATGAATGCTTGAAAGGAACACATTGTTTGTGTAATTTATTTCTTTGTAGTGAGGGTTTTAGGTGACATGGCCTCGAGGAGCATGATATAAGATGCTAAATCACTGTTTGTGGTGGCTTCTGGATATATGCATATACTGCGTAATATTTCAGTGGCCTGACTAAATTTTTGGTAGACTGGATTACTTTTTGTGGATACATGAAAATATTTCTGAAATATATTTTTCATTAAAATCTTTCTTGATAGCTATTCACTGTGAAACTACCAGTGATGTGATGAGAAATGGCATACGACTTAGATCACATGCTCATGTTTACGGCTTTCACTTTTCAGGGAAGTACACTATATGAGGCAATGGAGCCTATAAGATGTTCCCTGATAGTTAGAGAACTGAATGCAACTATTACAATCATACTATTTATAAAGGCAAGTTGTAGGCAATTCCAAAGTCTCAAGGGTTCCTGCCACCGGCTCGAAGGTCTCTAGCTGTAGAATTTGGCTACAATAAGATGGCTTTACCTCCTATTTGGACTGATTCTAGGTGCATCTGAATCTTCTGTAATGGAAGGCGACCATGCACAGAATCATAGCAGGGTTGTCCGAAATTAGATCCAGTGGGTTTAATATATTTTGTATACTGTTGTCACACAAGTAATATGTATTAGCAATGACTGTAAATTGCAATTTTGTATGGTTTCAGATCAGGGATTACAAACTATACTTTTGGATCCGAAATTAGATCCACTGGGTTTGATATATTTTGTATGTATTAGCAATGACTGTAAACTACAGTTTTGTATGGTTTCGGATCCGGGATTGCAAACTACAGTTTTGGATCTGAAATTAGATCCATCAGCTTGGAATAGAAAAAAATCTAATGCTGGAGTACAGGGTCATTATCTCTCTTTACTTTTTCTATAACACTTGGGATGAATTTAAATTCTTTCCCTTTCTTTTTACTTTTTATTTTTATTGTTGAGACTTCCTCATTAGTTTGTGATCATTCCTCCTGTCATAATCTATGAAAAGTCATAGTACTCATGAATCTTAAGGTTTATCACATAGCTGAATATTCTGTTCGTTAAAGGGCATCTTTGAGTTTTTGATCACTCCAAATGGCCTACAAATAGAGTTGTATTTCATAGCTAAATTTTTTGTTGCAATGGCCTTCCTTTTTTTCAGCCACTATTAAATGAAAGATATGCTTGATTTTAGCAAAAACTAGGATTCATGTATAACTTGGATTATTTAAACTTGGAATTAACGGTAGTAAAAATATTATCTCGTCAGAAACTATTTCAAGCACAGACCAAGAATTCTTGCTGTTGCAAGCATTGACAGGGAAAGCTGATGAAAGCATGAAGGGAATCCAAGGCCCCACCAACATGTGAGTAACTGTTAGCAAAGCAAAGTTAGTAAATGATTATACATCTTTTCCAAGTTCTTCTTGATGGCTGGGCTGGTTCTTTTCATATCTCAAGAAAATAATGTCATTGTTGTGAACTTAGGCTCAGCTGATGCTGTATCAGTACATGGTTTGATTCTGGTAATGGGTGATGTGTGTATTCGACCATAAAATTTTGAACTAATTGCGGTTATTTATTGGGCATGTTATTTGTTTTTTTTTGTATGTCTTAACTAATAGGTATGCTTCTCTATGCCAGGGTGGTCAAAGCAATTAGTGGCATGGAGCTTGAACTGTTGTGGTCAAAACAAGTATTACTCTTTTAGGTAACGAAGTCTAAAATTTTTGGCTGCCTAACTAAGTGACTTTTTGAATGACTTTGTAAATGAGATTTATGTATGCAACTACTGACTATCCATTTCTCCTAAAATATTTTGATGCAGACATTGATGAGGGTTGAAAAAGCATTGAAATTAAGTAAGCGTAAGGATTAGTACAAGATATTGGGCATCTCAAGGACTACCTCCATCGTCAAAATTAAACGTGCTTAAGAAGCTTACTCTACAGTGGCATCCAAACAAGAATGTACATTGAAATGCATTGGTAGAGAAGAATGCAAGTGCCATGGTCACATGTCAAACCGTCCAGCTAATTGAATTCCCTTATTATTTGTTCACTAGCTAGAAAATGTTTGTACCTAAAGAGCATCAAGAGGAAACCATTTTTTTATATTTTAGTCACAGAGTGAAAAATTGAGCCCCTATGGTCTGAGTTGTATTTCAAAGTCATGGGTGTTATGTCTTTTGTAATTGGGATATTTTCATGATTTTATTTTATAATATAGCTCTGTTAAGATATTGTTTTTATCAATGAGTATCATGTCTTATTTATGTTTTTGTTAAAAGGCATACAATTGATATACACGTGTGTTGTATAATGGTGGGTGCTTGTGTATGCCAATGAATTAAAAAGAATAGGATCTGTGTATTAATTGCATGCTAGGAATGTTGACATTAATTTTTACATTTTGGATGGTTATTTTGGTGCAATATTTAGAAACTGGAGCCCCTAGACATTAGTCGTTTGGGGCAATTTGCAGAATAAAATGCCCCTAAAACATATTGTTTTAAGTGATTATTTTAGGGTGGTTTTAAGAAGTCTATCATTAAAATATGTTATTTAGGGCAGTTTGAATGCAAAATTGCCCCTAAAACATGCTCATTAGAGGCATTTGGTCATCGAAACTGCCCCTATTAGAATATCTAGGGACAATTTTTTAGTGCCTCTAATGACAACATTAGAATCATTTTTTAAAAAGTACCCCAAAAACCTTTAGGGACAGAGGCAATAGGGGCACATTTTAAATTACCCCTAAAACTAATCAAACCGCCCCTAAAAGTTTTTATGGAATTTATTTCCATTTTTTGGGGCAGTTCTGAAATGCCCTTAAAAGTTTATTTTCTTATAGTGATCGCACAATCGACAACGCTTAAGTGTGCGATGGAAATAACTCAGATTACATACGATAAAGCAAGCACACCAACCTGTGAACGTGGATAGAGGATATGGAGCAATCACACAAGATGCACAACCCATAACACAGTAGATTTTAAGGTGGTTCGGTTGCAGACCTGCAACCTATGTCCACACCTCACCAAACCCGGTGAGACTTTCCTACTGACACATAGCTTGACCGTGGACAAGCCCCAAACCACAGAACAGAGAACACCCTCTGTCTGTCTTCCTACACATAAAATCAGTAGGGACGGTTCTCCACAGACCAGAGCTACCTCCGTCTGTCTTCCTACACACAAAACCGGTAAGGACGGTTCTCCATAGACCGGAGCACACCTCTGTCTGTCTTCCTACATATAAAATCGGCAGGGACGGTTCTCCACAGACCGGAGCACATCTCCGTCTGTCTTCCTACACACAAAACCGACAGGGACGGTTTTAGAAGAATGAAAAACATGAGATAAAGCTCACTGCAAGTGTAGTGGGAAAATCACAAGAACAAGAAGAATAAACACCAGCTGAAGCATTAGATGATGATCTGGAAGCTGATGACTGCAGCTACAAGTTTCAGATCTGAAGATCTATTTCTTCAAGCTCAGGTAGACTACAGGGCTGCACTCTCTCAAGGGTTCTTTCTTTTTCTCTTCACTCTTACTTCTTTT
Organism: Amorphophallus konjac; assembly: GCA_022559845.1. Classification (NCBI taxonomy): domain Eukaryota; kingdom Viridiplantae; phylum Streptophyta; class Magnoliopsida; order Alismatales; family Araceae; genus Amorphophallus; species Amorphophallus konjac. The sequence goes on from CM040119.1 coordinate 207,992,370, forward strand.
CATTTACAGCACTGGACTGAGGTCGACTGGTGTTGGGCTCATCTCACTCCCTTCTTTTCTTTCTCACAGGTTTTCTTCTTGGATGCTCAGGGACGTGGGTTTCTTCCAAGGTAGCAGTAGCTCTCTTCATGTAGAGAGCTTCATATATATAGAAGAGCTAGTGGAGACATTTCCCTTCAGAATCCTGCAATCATAGTGGCTGGAATATAAAAGCCTTTTCTTCTGCTCCAGATCTGAGCATTTAATGACCTATATGGAAGAAAATCTTGCATTCTGCTTCCTTATAGGCTCAGGTCTTTTCTTGTTCTGTGTACCATTCTAAGACCATATCACATTGGTTGATAGCAGAAAGGTGGTACTGACAAGAGTCATGTCCCAGGTATGGACACTGACATGGCTTCCTCCAAAGAGGTGTTTAGGTAGGGTAATGATGACAGACATGGGAACTTCCTCCTGACCTCGAAATCTGTGTATCTCTTTCTAGCTTGGCATAACCATTCTTTCTCTTGAGCTCGAACAAGCACTTCTGGTGTTCCCTCCGAGCACTCGAACACTTGAGCGAGCACTCGAGTTGACCTTTCCAACTACTCGAGTGAGCACTCATTTTTCTCTCTTATCTTCTCTGTAGCCCTTCTGCTCGCCTTCTCTGCTCCCATCTGCTTGGCCTTTCTACTGCCTTCTACTTGGCACTGCTACAATAGCTCGAACTGCTACAGTGCTGGGACTGCTACAGTAGCTCGGCCATCTTCAGATGAGCTCGAATAGCTCGGACTACTACAGTGGCTCGGACTGCTACAGTTGCTCGGCCATCTTCAGACGAGCTTGAATAGCTCGGACTGCTACAGTGGCTCGGACTGCTACAGTGCTCAGATTGCTACAGTAGCTCAGACTGCTACAGTAACTCGACCATCTTCGAATGAGCTCGGATAGCTCGGACTGCTACAGTAGCTCGTCCTTCTCAACCTTTCGCTCGGACTGCTCTACAGTGCTTGGACTACTATAGTAGGTCGGACTTCTTTAGAAGCTCGGATTGCTACAGTAGCTCGGTCTTCTCCAACTTTAGCTCGGCCTTCTTCAGTGCTCGGACAGCTACAGTGCTCTGACTGCTATAGTTGCTCGAACTACTACAGTACTCGGGATGCTACAGTACTCAGATTTCTTCAGTTGCATCTAAATCGAGCTATCTTTCACCGTTGAATGGATTTTCTTCACTGCTACTTGAACATATGTTGGCCTTAAGAGCTATTTGCCTGTCGAACTCTAGGTGTTGTAGATGCCAGACAGAACCTTGGCAAAAAGGTGTCGACTCTTGACATCTTTTTTGTCTGTCTTAATTTTTTCATTAGTTTGAGCAAGAGGGTGAACTCCACTTGACTTTCCATTTTTAGTTTCTTTCTTTTTGCATCATCTGCCTTGATTTTTGTGCACTTGCATCTTGAGTGACTTACAGCCTAGATTGGCTTGCTTCTTTGGATGTATCTCTTGTATTCAGCATTGCTTGGCTTGCTTCTTTTCATGAGGCCTTTCTTATGCTTGTGCCGACCTGAAATACATAATGTTGACATTATTAAATGCAAGTCAGACTTATCAATGAGTCATTGTCAGACATCATCAAAATAATAGACTCAAGCATGTTGTACACATGCCCAACACATGTTAGGTTCATGCTGTTTAATCAAGGCAACTGTGTGTCCTCCTTGCATCATGTCCATCTTGTTCTCAGTGGTATATAAAATGGTATGATAGTAGATGGACAAATTGATTTTTGTTTGGAAACTCATACTATGTGTAGAGGCCAATCCTCCGCCAAGTACCCTGAATCAAGAGTCTTTCTGAATCTTTAACTCTACATGTTGTGTCTAAATATCAATGCATATAGACAGGGGGAGTTAATAATAATTTTGAGTCATATCTGATTCATCATATCATGTGATCTCTCTTCAGTCCAGATTCAAATTCTGGAAATCTGGACTTTGTTCTCCTAATCATGGAAATTCCTTATTGAAATCTCAGTAGCACTCTGTCACTAAGCATTCCTAAGTATCATGTCCTTTTGGCACACTCAGATTTCTCATTCATTGAATTCTGTGCCTCTGAGATAATGACAGTCTGATAATCAGTTCATCATTCTAAGCTACTAAAATCAGAAATCTTCTTTTATAAGAATCCTCTATTATTTCATGAATGAACTAATAGTTTAAACTTAATAAATTTTAGAGTCTAAAGACTGAATTCAATGAACTGGTTTGTTTATGATAATTAATAGCTCTCAACCATTTTTCTCATAACATGTCTGATAAAGTCTTCAAATATTTGAAAGTTCTTGGATTAATGATTTCTTGGTTGAGAAACTTAAGAATGAGTATTATTTTTAAACAATTCTTTCTAAATACAAAGGTCATCAAGATTGTAAAAATAAGTCAAAATATGTACAGACAGAGCAATGATTGAATGCACTGAGAAACTGGGTACTTCATCAAAGTAATGGAGAAAAACTCATGTCATGAAGTGCTTCAAGTTATCTCTGTTCAAAGGTCAAAACAGTATGGGTAGTTTCATTGAGTAACTAGGGGTACTGGCATCTGATAAACGTGTACCCTTATGTAAAAAGGTGTAAAGTATTTCTACTATTTTGATATATGAAACAGGATGGTATAGTTTACTGAGTAACTAAGGGTACTGACATCTAATCAACGTGTACCCTTATGATAAAAGGCATAGATAATACCAAAGTATTCAAAATTATGGAAACAAAAATATAAGTAATGCCTCTGCTGTAACACTAAAGTGAAAATTTAGAAATGTCAAATTGTTTAACCTCAATACATATCCTTCTCACTCCTAAAGAAATTCACTGATTTTTAAACAAGTAGGATATAGTAAGGTCAACTCTTTCATGTCTAATGTGATTCTAGTTTATTATTATTAAAGGTTTTTGCAAACTTATTCAAGAGTCTAGTGGATACACTCTAATATTTATTACTATTAAACCAAAATTCTATTTAGAATGCAGTACATAGAATCTTATATCTGAAGAATTTGAGCTCTATATGCTTAGCTTAATGAACTATCACTCAGAATGTCAATCAGAATTCTCTTGTTCTTTCCTCCTTCTTGATGCTATCATGTCTTTCCTTATCTCTACAATTTCCTTATTTGATCATGGCAAAGGGGGAGAATAAGTTTTTTGATGGTTTGTGATGGGTTTGTGATAGGGTACGCAAAGGGCATAGAGGTATCATATTAGCTTGGGAAGAGTTTGATAACTGCAGTAGCTGCATTTTCTGCATAATGTGCATATTTCTGGATCATAATAAAGTCATTATTGCCATCAAAATATATATCAAAGTTTAATTTATTGTCATCATCAAAAATGGGGAGAATATTATAGGGAGATTGTGTGGGATCATGTGTGTCTCATGTTGTGTCTCCTTTAACTTAATTCTCTGAATTTAATTTCCTATTAAGTTTTGATGATTGGCAACAACATATTTTGTCTTCAGCTTTTGAATATTGGCAAATTGTGATATTCTGATTCTACTTTTCATTATGGCAACACTATTAGTATTTTATAGCCTCTCATGCTAGTGTGTATGTGTTTCTCAATAAGGTCGGTGCATGTTCATACATGCTGCATATGAAGGTCGGTGCATGCTCATACTGTTCACTACAAGGAAAACAAGTTATTTCGACGTCCATATTCCGTCACAAATACGTCGGAAATATGTCACAAAGTATATTTTTGATGGATTTCAGACGTATTTGCGATAGAATATGGACGTCGGAATGCTTACATTGCAAATTTCCGACGTAAAACAATAGTGTCGCCAATTCGTCCAAAATTATTGATGAAACTATATCGTCAAAATTATCATGGCTATTTATGTCAGTAATTAATAATACAAAAATTAATTAATATTTACGATGAAACATAATTTAGTTGAAAATACGTCTAAAATTTTTGACGTATGATATGACACGAGGTCGAGGAAGGACTTCAAACTGTCAGTCGGAGAGCAGGAAGCTGAGGTGACTAGAGAAGAACGGAGGAGCTCGACCGGGGCCTCACACCCATCCCCATCTCAGGGACGACGCAGTCACGCTCTTCAATTCTCATGTGTGGTAATGGCCGCTGCTGGCGTTACAGTTGGCACGGCGGTGGTGGCGGTGGTGGCGGTGGTGATGGACGACGACGGTGGTTGAACGGTGAAGGAGGAAGATCGTGGAGCTTCGAAGGGGCTTCACACCCGTCCTCTTCTCGAAGACGATGCACCGGAGCATTACGGACGACCTCCATGGCGGTGTGAAGTGGGGTTGGGCCTCTCACCTGGGGTGCCAAAAATCTGGAAGAACACTCATAGCCATAGCTAAACTAGTTTTTTCTTCATTCTATTGCTTCAAGTAAGGACTACTAGACTCTTTTTATAGACTTCACGAAGAAGATCAAAGGACATACTCTAAGACTCTTTAATGCCTAGAAATATGAAAAGACACCTATGACTCATTATAACTCTCTTAAAAACTCTAAGACTATTTAATGCCTAGAAATATGAAAAGACACCTATATGACTCATTATAACTCCCTTAAAAAGTCTAAGACTCTTTGATGCCTAGAAATATGAAAAGACACCTATGACTCATTATAACTCTCTTACAGACACTTAGGGATATCAAAAGTTAAACTTCAAAGACCCTTATGTAAAATAAAAAAAAATTACAAATATTTTAAGATGGAAGATCAAGTCCGATGTCGATGATCATCTCGTCAAATCCCCCTGCTTAGAGAAGGTTCGACCTCGAACCTCGAATCTCGAATCTCGAATCTCGAATCGTAGGACCCCGGCTTGTTGGGATAAATCGGATGACTTGCTCTGTACCATTTGATGTGACACGAGGTCTACGAAGGACTTCAAACTGTCAGCTGGAGAGCAGGAAGGCAAGGTAATGGAGGAGCTCGGCTGGGGACTCACACCCATCCCCATCCCAGGGATGACGCAGTCGCGCTCTTCAATTCTTCTCTGCGGTGATGGCGGTTGCAGGCATTGCAGTTGGCACGACGGTGGTGGCGGTGGTGGTGATGGATGATGACGGCGGTTGAACGGTGAAGGAGGAAGATCGTGGAGCTTCGATGGGGCTTCACACTCGTCCTCTTCTCGAAGACGATGCACCGGAGCTTCACGGACGACCTCCATGGCGGGGCGAAGTGGGGTTGGGCCTCTCACCCGGGGTTCCAAAAATCTGGAAGAACACTCATAGCCATAGCTAAACTGATTTTTTCTTTATTCTATTGCTTTAAATAATGACTACAAGACTCTTTTTATAGACTTCACAAAGAAGATCAAAGGACAAACTCTAAGACTCTTTAATGCCTAGAAATATGAAAAGACACATATGACTCATTATAACTCTCTTAAAAACTCTAAGACTCTTTAATGCCTAGAAATATGAAAAGACGCCAATGACTCATTATAACTCCCCTAAAAACTCTAAGACTCTTTGATGCCTAGAAATATGAAAAGACACCTATGACTCATTATAACTCCCTTAAAGACACTTAGGGATATCAAAAGATAAACATCAAAGACCCTTATGTAAAATAAAAAAATTACAAATATTTTAAGACGGAAGATCAAGTCTGATGTCGATGACGATCCCGTCAACATATTTCCAACTAAAACTTATTCTGTCAGAAAACAATGGGCCATAATATTTCCGATGAGCCAAAAATTATCGACCTATTTGCGACCGAAACATTATGTCGTCGCAAACCTTTGGGTTAAATTAGTTCCGACGAAAGTTAATTTGGTCAAAAATACGTCGTTAATTTTTGACGTATTTCAATTGAATAATTAATACGTTAAAAACCTGTGGGTCAAATTACTTCCGACGAACTGTTAATGTGTCGAAAATACGTCGTTAAATTTGGACGTATTTGAGACGGACAATTAATACGTCGAAACTAATGTGGATCAAATTAGTTCCGACGAGCCTACGTAAGGTCGAAAATACGTCGTTAATGTTTGATGTATTTGAGATGGATAATTAATATGTCAGAACTCATGTGGCTCAAATTAGATCCGACAAACTTTTAGTTGGTCGAAAATACGTCTGAACCTTTTGACGTATTTGCGCTGGAAAATTAATACGTCGGAAATAAGTGGGTCATGAATGAATAAAAACATATTTTTTTATTTATATAATTCTGTCGTTAATGTGAGTTGGTCAAAATTCCATCAAAAACTTTCTCCATAATTATATATATATATATATTGAAATCTTAAAAACCTGTTTAAAGCTACAATTATACACCACAATCTACACAACTCAACTTAAAACACGCAATAAACAACATATACAACACACAATATGATAAAATGCGTCGAACATTACAATAAAGAGCGTCCACAACACATAACTCAATGAATAAAAAAAGTTACAGTTACATTAATTGAAATGTGTCATTTTTTCACAATATCATTAAAAAAAATCAAGAGATATCCGCTGCATCATCCTCATTCATCATTCGTCACATCTCCACCATCATCGACTGTAGGAGGATCCTACATTACAAAAAATTAATAATAAATAGATTTAAATTAAAATAATTAATAATAAATCTAGTTAAATATCCTTTTGATTTTCTAAATTCGAAAGTAGATAACATGAAGATGATTTCTTTGACTCTCAAAACTGAATTCTTTGAACTAAGTAGTAATTTTATTGTTGTGCCATGTGATTTTGATGATGTCTAACACTATGAATCATATTACGATCTGTTAGAATGTAAGGCCCGGATACAGAGGGGGGTGAATGTATCCCTCTACAAATATAGCCTAATTAAAACTCTAAAGCTCAGTAATGCGGAATTAAAACTATTGCAGAAATAGCCTGAGGAACCTTAGAAGGATCAAAGCAAGACAACAACTCAAGAAGCCATCTAAGGATCCTAAGCAAGCATCTAATGCGCAGCAATTAAGTGAACATATAAGAAGATCGAACCACAAGGGACACCAGGGTTTTTAGGTGGTTCGGTCAATAGACCTACGTCCACCCCTCACTCCCAACCGGAGTGAGGCTTCAACTAGTAACACTAGCACAGCAGACTCAGTCTGCAACAAATGCTGCCACACAGCTTGAACAGGTGATCCCAACCGGAGGGACACCCCAAGTGACTCCCAGCCACTTGGAAACCAGAGACACACGGTCTCTCTTCCTCCAGACTCGGAGGGAACCCCTGGACTTGCTACCCACAAGCCCAGAACCGGAGGACCAAACCTCCCTTCCTCCAAACCGGAGGGGAACCTAGAGACCCAAGTCTCTCTTCCTCTGAACCCCAGAGGGAAGCACAAGTGACATTAAGTCACCTGCAAACCACAGGTCTCGGACCTCTCTTCCTCCCAACCGGAGTGACCCCTGGACTTGAAACCTACAAGCCCAGAACCGGAGGACGAGCCTCCCTTCCTCTAACCAGAGGGAACCCACAAGTAGCACCCAGCTACTTGCAACGGGAGATAGCAATCTCCCTTCTCCTGAACCAACAGGAGGGACCCCGACCTCTCTACAGAGAATCGGAAATACAGCAAGTGACTAGTTCAAAGGAAAAACAAAACCCAGCAACAAAAAGCTGAAAAGATAAAATCAAATGTGGCTCTCGCAGGAGTTGGCTGGCCTGGATTTGATCCACGGTCCAGCAGGAACTTCTTCTACTGCTTCTCTCTTTCTCCCAGCACGAACTCTCTTTTCTTCTTCTTCTTCTTCTTCTTCTTCTTCTTCTTTCTTACTTCTTCTTCTTCTTTCTGCTTCTGCCTTCTCCTTCTTCTCACTCTCTCTATCTCACTGTCTCTCTTTCTTTTTCTTCTTCTACTCTCTCGATCTAGCTCTCAGCTTTCTCTATCTCTTCTTTCTCTTCTGCACTTCTTCTCTTAGCTCTGGCTGCTTCTACTTCAGTCACTCTCTGCCCTCGCACCCTCTTCAGTGGAAGAAGACACATATATATAGCAGTAGCAGATTAGGGCGGCGTGTGCTCTCCACGATTCCCGCCCAAATGCTTCAGTCTATGTGAAGGCTCCTCTGCATCTCGGATCACGTGCCAGATCCCAGCCTCGTATCACGTGCCCACTCTACATAGGCTCCACGAACAGTAGAATAGAGCAAACTGGTTCGGATTTGATCCTGAACCCAGAATCCTTCTTCTTATTCTTTTTCTTCTTCTCCTGCAAAGAGATTAAAAACATTAATACTCAGGGTTCTCTCTCTCTCTCTCTCTCTCTCTATATATATATATATATATATATATATATATATACCTGAAATAAGTCGGTTGACACTCAAGCTAAAGCTGCACGAGGTGTGTAGGAACAACAAAAGGTGCACTATACTGAGAACGACACGAGGTACATAAAATGACTATAGCACGAGATAAAAAGAGAACGACATGAGGTAAAGAAGGAAATAACACGGAGTAAAATGGTAGAAAGACACACGATCAGAGGAACCTTGGACGAAGATAGAAAGAAGCAACACGAAGACACAAATACAACACTAAGACACAAACACAGAAATAACATGAAGACTCAAACACAAGATTAACACGAAGACATAAAAATAATACGAAGACACAAAAACAAAAGATAACACGAAGATACAGGAAAACGACTCGAACACGAGGACGACACGGGCTGAAAACAACTCGAAGATGGAAATAGAAACCGACACGAAGTGTAATCACAAAGCAAGAAAGACACGGGGTCTTGGAAGAAACAACACGAATACAGAAGACTCGAAGACATAGGGGTGACACAGATGGAGCGACACGAGGTGGCACAGAAAGTAGCATGAGGTGCTGCAGTGTTCAGCACGCGATGGAACAAATAACGACACTAATGCCCATAGTGTTGTCAACCTCAAAACATGTAAAGACTCAACAATTGAAAGTCTGAAGGCAATGTACAGACTTTATGAGAAGGCAACTGAACACTGTACACACTTCCAATGTACAGACTTCATATGAACAGACAAATGTGCATACTTCCCTTCGATGCATCTACAGTGCAATGTATTGGCTTGACAAATATTATGCAATGTATAGACTTTGATGAATGGCCCAATGTATGGACTTCGCGAACAAGATGCAATGCTGATCGATGTATACACTTGGCAAAGAGAGTGATGCATGAACTACCCTGTACAGACTTTAAGACTTAATGAGCAACAAAAAGTAGACAAAGCAGCATGGCGTCAACCCAGCTGATCCACTGCATCAACGCAGCTAGTGAACCAGCGACTACTGCGTCAACACAGTGTCCTTGTAGCGTCAACGCAGCTAGTGAACAGACAGCCAATGCGTCAACCCAATCTCCAACTGCGTCAACGCACTCATTGCACAGAACCCATATTAATGAAAGACAGACATGCAGACATGCAGACATGGTGAGTGTATAATCTATGCCATGCTCACAGTTAAACTGTTTTGTGTACCAAGTTCTGAATGAAGTAAACACATATGACATGAGACGGACGCTGTACATACTTGATGCATGTGAACAGTGAGATGGATGTATAGACTTGATGAACTACAACATGAACATTATCAGCAGAGAAGCAATGCACAGAACAGAAATCAAGCACAAACCAATTTATCACAGCATGACTCAAGCATACGCATGCATTCTTCACAATTCAGACATGGCACACTCATGTAATCTCCCACAGAATAGATCAGACATATTCAAGACAAAGTGGTGACCTAATTATGTTGCTATCATTAAAACACCACATCATCAACAAAGCACAAGGGGCACAACAATCTCCCCCTTTTTTATGATGGCAACATAATGAGTCACACTGACTCATCAAACTATTCTCCCCCTTTGACATAATCAAAAAGAAGGGAAATGGTTTGATAGTCAAATGTAGCACATAAATGCAGCACACAAAGACAGCACATAAATGTAGAGAAAGAGTCATGGTTGTTAAAAATGAAGAACTCCCTTATGACAATGAAACAGCTCTCCCCCTATCAACATGCATGATTGACTACTCTCCCCTTAGATGTAAATAAACCATAACTCCCCCTGAAGCACAGGAATGGACTCTGGTTATCCAATAAATCAATCTGAAATCAGCCATTACAAAGAATCTGAATTCTGGTGAAAATACCACAGAATCAGAACTTATTGCAAAACAAGATGGAAGATTCCAACAATGTGGAGAGAAATGCATCTCAGGAATCAATCTGAAATCCACGACCAGAAGGATTCTGAAGTTCAGAGGGCTGCAAGTGGACAAGGTAATAATGGGAGTGGCACCTCACATTTGTATGGTCAGAAAAATGCAGATGGAATCAGTCAACTGATAAGAGAGGAGTTAACTTTGTTGATCATGCATGAATCTGATCATGAGGGATTTGAATGCATACATCACTTCAATAAGTCTTAAAAGATGTAGACTCTTCTATCATAAGGAGTTATGAAGTGGCAACTTAACCAATCTGATTTAATTTTGATGTATACCAACTTTGTCAAATTAAACTCAATGCTCATATCTGAATCCAAGTTTTAATAAAAGTGAACCAAATAGTCAGAAAACACTCAAAAACAATCATCTTTTATCTTACACAAATGATCTCAATTGCACCTTTGAAAAATACACAGGTTAGTACTGAAGTTAAACACTTTTTCAAGAACATGAGTTGACAGATTTTTTCAAGATAATTTTATTTGAAGCACATTATATTTTTCCTGAGCAATTTAAGTTGATCAACACCTTTTTACATGAGGCACAATAAGTCTTAGTTGAAGTGACCCAGTTACTCAGTGTGATAACTGGTATTGCCTCTCATTTTGAGAGCAGAGTTAGCAATATGAGTGTCTTTTTACATGAGAAGACACCTTTATCAGAGGCCAGACTCCCCAGCTACTCAACACAAATAAGCTATTGCTCTATCAGGTTTTGTTTCACTAAATTTTTATCAGAGATAACTGTGGCACCTCATGACATGAGTTACTTTATTTCATTGATAAAGAACTCAGTTTCTCAGTGGCTGAGTCATTGCTCTGAATTCATAATTTTTCATTTAGTCAACTTTTTCAAGTTAATGTTTAACCACAACACTCACTCTATGTATCTCTACCAAAGTAGCCTAGATTTCAAATTTTCAGATATCAGATGAGAGACTTTAAGGATTACATGACACAAGAGGTTAAAGTTTATTAAACCTTATCAACAGATATTTTCAATTCGTTTAATTACAAGGCTGAGAATACATTAATCTTATATCAGTCTGATTCAGTGATAATTCTTAAACCCATATGATAGGAGTTTCTACCAAAATCTCACACTGAATTGCATGATATGCAGCTTAAGTTCCTCAGATCAGAACAATAAATTTAGCTGACCAACAACTCAATAATGCAGCCAAAATAGTCACACCAGCTAAGAGGTATATGAAGGAAGAGTACAAGCTGGTAGAAGAGTCAATCAGCAAGAGAGAATAAGGTTTAAAAACACTAGCAGAGTCAATCACTAAATACAGGTTTAAAGTCATTTCAGTCAGACAAAAGGAGACACTCCTTCTTCAACAGATTGAGAATTAGCAGCCAAATTTTCAGATTCAAGAAGGTAAGAACTCAAAATAGTCAATTGATGATTTGAAAGAGTGTAGAATGTGAATTTCAAATAGTGACAACAATATAATAATGCTCCCCCTTGTCTATATGCAGTGACTCACATAAGACTCAACAAGCTCCCCCTGAATTGATGCAGTTTATGCAAGTTAGACAGAAGAGAATTACTATAAGCATGATTGTTCAATTCATATTTCAGAAAACTTCATTTTAGCACCAACAGATCAACATGATATGCAATACACTGCTCCATATGACTTGACCCATGGTACTGAGTGGAGGACTTGGTCCAAGGACCACCTCACACATGGCAGTAGCATCCAGACATACTCCAACTGCCCTCCAGCATTGTTCCATTTCATATACCATGATGGTCATGCAAATGACATATGCAGTGCAAAGCAATCTCATTTATTTAGTGCAAACAACATCATGAGAAGAACATCAAAAATCAACCAAGCAAAACAACAATTTCAGATAATGAAATTCAAACAGATTTCAGAACGGACCTGAATTGAGTCCTGGGGTTTTCTTTTTGAGTGCCTTGGTTAACCCCTTTTATTTCTCCCTCCAAGGCACACCTGCAAAGTATTTGATCATCTTGATCCTGCAGGGACCCAAGCAGCTTTGGGTCCTGCGTTAGCCCTGACAGGTTTTCTAAATATTTTCATAGCAACATTATCATCAAATTTCATCAGTGAACAGTCATCCATAGAATGTCCAAATTTTCCACAGTATCTACATGAAATGGCTGGTGTTTGATTCTTATGATGCATATTAACAGCAGGGTGATGTTTATAAACATGTTCATAAGATTTTCTGTTATATGCATGAGCAGTTTGATGCTTGTTCTTAACCATCCAACATTCGGCAGATTTATGACCTGGCTTCCCACAGTTATAGCATGAAATTTTCACAAAAGGTTTTGCAGGGAATTTGACAAAATGGGGTTTAACATAGTTCTTTTGAACATACCAACAGTCCTTGACTGTATGCCCCTTTTTCCTACAGTGGGAGCAAGTAAAAGAATTTCTTCTATGAAAAACATTTTTACCCCAAGTAGATCTAAACCAGCACTCAGTAGCCTTGTGCCCAGGCTTATTGCAGTTGAAGCACACAATGTGCTGACTAGAATTGTGGTTAGATCCATATGGACCATGAACATGAATGGGGAACTTGGCATGCTGTTTATTGTCTTCTTTCATGATAAAACATTCACTCATGAGATGACCATGCTTCCCACAATAATAACATGAGGCATCAGGCTTCCTAGCAACATGGTTTCTATCAAAAGAGTTTCTAGAATGTAAAGTTCCACTAGCATGCTCATCCTTTAACATCAATCCACAATCCTCCATTATGTGACCTCCTTTCCCACAATAATAACATGAACCCTTTTTAATGTGAGTGTGTGAGAGATCATGTGAATTGTGTGTAGCCTTCTTTATAGTAACAGGAGTGTCTTTATCCTTCTTCTGTGAAGTTTCACCCTTTTTCAATTTTTGATTTTGTTCCACAATTTTGGGTTTCACAGTGGATTTTTGTGCAGTGAATTTGAAGACAGAAGGAGCAGAGGTTGTGTTCTGATTGGTGGTTTTGACAAAAACAGTAGATGTTTCATTCCCATTACTCCTTTTATTTGTCGGACTATAGCCCAGTCCCTTTCTCTCAAAGTTATCACTCTTTCTAAGAAGCTTATTCAGATTGTCTTTACCTTTGAAAAATTTTGATAGAGAATTTTTCAAATCTTTAATCTCAAAATTCAAATCAGCAATTTTAGCTTCATATTTGGACAGATCTGTTTCACAGGAAATGACTTGTTGATGCAAGTCATCATTCAGACTCTTGAGTTTTTCAACTTCCTGTTTTAGTTTTGTTTCATTGTCAGCTTCAGATAGGGACTTATAAAGATCATCAACTTCTTGTTGAAGGGATGTGATAGTAAGCTCATATCCAGCTATTTTCCGTTCACTACAACTGACATTTTCATTTAACATTAAGTTGATGGTTTTCAGACTCTCAATTTCTTGTTCAGCATTCATCAACCTATCAGAATTATCCACACTCACACACTTGCCTTTTTCCATTGTCATTAGCCTATCTGTCAGCTGGGTGTTTAGATGTTTCAACTCATTGATTTCCTCTTCCAGTTTACTGTTCTGCTCTAGGAGATCAGCATCAAGCACCCATTCATCTGATAGAGACTGACAATCTTTCAGTAATTCTATGTTTATAGATTTTATGGCATTAAGCTTTTCAATCAGCAATTTGTTCTCCTGTCTAAGTTTCTCTGATTTTTCATCATTTTTATTGGAGAACTCTTTAAGAGAATCATTTTCAGATTTCAGCTTGTTTAGTTCAGACTTAACACATTCAATTTCTTTCAGCAAATCCTTGCTCTGAACAGAATCATGACTAGCTAGACTAATCTTCTTTTCAAGTTCAGAGATTTCTTTCACATGATCTTGATTCTCAGTTTTCAATAAAGAAATTTGTTTCTTCAACATTAGAAGATCAGACATACAGGCATCATGAATATTTTTCAATTCAACACAATTTTTACAAGGAGAACTTGAACTATCTAAACCAGTACTCTTCTTCAATTTTTTATACCATTTTCTTAGCAGTTCATGAGATTCAAATAATTCAGCATATGCATTCTCCCAATCTTCTAGAGAAAAATTCTCGAAGAGATTTACCTCATCATCATCATCTTCAGTCTGACTGTTGCCTTGACTGCTGCGAATTAGATTACTTCTGTTAGCCATCATGCAATTGTCCTCGTTTACCCTGTGAAATTGTTTCAGCCTATCCAGGATGTCCTTTGCTGAGCTGCAATTATGAAGACAAGACCATAAGGCTCTGTCAGTAGCTGCTTTCAGCAGGTTAAAGGCTTTCTGATTTTCTCCATCATTTGATCTGTGTCTGTCGGTCCATTTGGACACTTTCGTTGGTAAGGTGTGAGGACCTTGTGAAATTAATTTCCACAAATCAGGATTAGCAGAATTTACATAAGCATGTAAAGCAGTGTACCACTGACTGAAACCAGAACCACTAAAGACGGGTGGTAAAGCCATTGAAAACCAAATAGCGAGTAAGTTCAAGGCAACAGGAATAATTATGCACTAAAAACAAATTAGTACCTAAGGCAGCAAGATCGAATCTGCAGGTCGCTGGACCTTGTATGCAGACACCGCTCTGATACCAATTGTTAGAATGTAAGGCCCGGATACAGAGGGGGGTGAATGTATCCCTCTACAAATATAGCCTAATTAAAACTCTAAAGCTTAGTAATGCGGAATTAAAACTGTTGCAGAAATAGCCTGAGGAACCTTAGAAGGATCAAAGCAAGACAACAACTCAAGAAGCCATCGAAGGATCCTAAGCAAGCATCTAATGCGCAGCAATTAAGTGAACATATAAGAAGATCAAACCACAAGGGACACCAGGGTTTTTAGGTGGTTCGGTCAATAGACCTACGTCCACCCCTCACTCCCAACCGGAGTGAGGCTTTCACTAGTAACACTAGCACAGCAGACTCAGTCTGCAACAAATGCTGCCACACAGCTTGACCAGGGGAACAACCTCCCCTCTTCCTCCCAACTGGAGGGACACCCCAAGTGACTCCCAGTCACTTGGAAACCAGAGACACACGGTCTCTCTTCCTCCAGACTCGGAGGGAACCCCTGGACTTGCTACCCACAAGCCCAGAACCGGAGGACCAAACCTCCCTTCCTCCAAACCGGAGGGGAACCTAGAGACCCAAGTCTCTCTTCCTCTGAACCCCAGAGGGAAGCACAAGTGACATTAAGTCACCTGCAAACCAGAGGTCTCGGACCTCTCTTCCTCCCAACCGGAGGGACCCCTGGACTTGAAACCTACAAGCCCAGAACCGGAGGACGAGCCTCCCTTCCTCTAACTAGAGGGAACCCACAAGTAGCACCCAGCTACTTGCAACCGGAGATAGCAATCTCCCTTCTCCTGAACCAACAGGAGGGACCCCGACCTCTCTACAGAGAATCAGAAATACAGCAAGTGACTAGTTCAAAGGAAAAATAAAACCCAGCAACAAAAAGCTGAAAAGATAAAATCAAATGTGGCTCTCGCAGGAGCTGGCTGGCCTGGATTTGATCCACGGTCCAGCAGGAACTTCTTCTACTACTTCTCTCTTTCTCCCAGCACGAACTCTCTTTTCTTCTTCTTCTTCTTCTTCTTTCTTACTTCTTCTTCTTCTTTCTGCTTCTGCCTTCTCCTTCTTCTCACTCTCTCTATCTCACTGTCTCTCTTTCTTTTTCTTCTTCTACTCTCTCGATCTAGCTCTCAGCTTTCTCTATCTCTTCTTTCTCTTCTGCACTTCTTCTCTTAGCTCTGGCTGCTTCTACTTCAGTCACTCTCTGCCCTCGCACCCTCTTCAGAGGAAGAAGACACATATATATAGCAGCAGCAGATTAGGGCGGCGTGTGCTCTCCATGATTCCCGCCCAAATGCTTCAGTCCACGTGGAGGCTCCTCTGCATCTCGGATCACATGCCAGATCCCAGTCTCGTATCACGTGCCCACTCTGCTTAGGCTCCACGAATAGTAGAATAGAGCAAACTGGTTCGGATTTGATCCTGAACCCAGAATCCTTCTTCTTCTTCTTTTTCTTCTTCTCCTGTAAAGATATTAAAAACATTAATACTCAGGGTTCTCTCTCTCTCTATATATATATATACCTGAAATAAGTCGGTTGACACTCAAGCTAAAGCTGCACGAGGTGTGTAGGAACAACAAAAGGTGCACTATACTGATAACGACACGAGGTACATAAAATGACTATAGCACGAGATAAAAAGAGAACGACATGAGGTAAAGAAGGAAATAACACGGAGTAAAACGGTAGAAAGACACACGATCAGAGGAACCTTGGACGAAGATAGAAACAAGCAACACGAAGACACAAATACAACATTAAGACACAAACACAGAGATAACATGAAGACTCAAACACAAGATTAACACGAACACATAAAAACAATACGAAGACACAAAAACAAAAGATAACACGAAGATACAGGAAAACGACTCGAACACGAGGACGACACGGGCTGAAAACAACTCGAAGACGGAAACAGAAACCGACACGAAGTGTAATCACAAAGTAAGAAAGACACGGGGTCTTGGAAGAAACAACACGAATACAGAAGACTCGAAGACATAAGGGTGACACAGATGGAGCGACACGAGGTGGCACATAAAGCAGCGTGAGGTGCTGCAGTGTTCAGCACGCGATGGAACAAATAACGACACTAATGCCCATAGTGTTGTCAACCTCAAAACATGTAAAGACTCAACAATTGAAAGTCTGAAGGCGATGTACAGACTTTATGAGAAGGCAACTGAACACTGTACACACTTCCAATGTACAGACTTCATATGAATAGACCAATGTGCATACTTCCCTTCGATGCATCTACAGTGCAATGTATTGGCTTGACAGACATTATGCAATGTATGGACTTTGATGAATGGCCCAATGTATGGACTTCGCGAACAAGATGCAATGCTGACCGATGTATACACTTGGCAAAGAGAGTGATGCATGAACTACCATGTACAGACTTTAAGACTTAATGAGCAACAAAAAGTAGACAAAGCAGCATGGCGTCAACCCAGCTGATCCACTGCGTCAACGCAGCTAGTGAACCAGCGACTACTGCGTCAACGCAGTGTCCTTGTAGCGTCAACGCAGCTAGTGAACAGACAACCAATGCGTCAACCCAATCTCCAACTGCGTCAACACACTCATTGCACAAAACCCATATTAATGAAAGACAGACATGCAGACATGCAGACATGGTGAGTGTATAATCTATGCCATGCTCACAGTTAAACTGTTTTGTGTACCAAGTTCTGAATGAAGTAAACACATATGACATGAGACGGACGCTGTACATACTTGATGCATGTGAACAGTGAGACGGATGTATAGACTTGATGAACTACAACATGAACATTATCAGCAGAGAAGCAATGCACAGAACAGAAATCAAGCACAAACCAATTTATCACAGCATGACTCAAACATACGCATGCATTCTTCACAATTCAGACATGGCACACTCATGCAATCTCCCACAGAATAGATCAGACATATTCAAGACAAAGTGGTGACCTAATTATGTTGCTATCATTAAAACACCACATCATCAACAAAGCACAAAGGGCATAACACGATCATGGTTTTTGATATCATGAATTTGATGTGTACTGGCTAATGTCCATATGTTTGCTAATGCCTTGAACAACATTTTCATATGAAGGCTTAAAGAGTTGTAATGTCAATGCTATGAATGCTTGAACTGTTATGTCTGTATGCTTGAAAAATATATGTTTGAAGAACTGTAGTATCTGAAGAATTCAGCTAAGCATAAGCATGGCAGTGTCATAGCAGCCCTAAAAGCAACTCTGTAGAAGAAGCCTCCAATTGCTGAAGAAACAGGTTGATATATCACCTTAAGATAGACTGTGTACCCGCTGAAGAATAAGGGTGAAAAATATCCCTTAAGGCTGACAAATGTGCATTACGGGTGACAGACACTACCTTAAGGGTAACAAATAGATGGACTAGGTGAATAATAGGCAACAAGGGTGACAAATAGTAGTGCAAAGGTGAATAATAGGCAGCAGGTGTGAAACAGCTGAAAACCAAGAAGATGAGTGACTCGGAAGGGCTTACAAGTCAACTTCTGACAGAAGAAATCACAGAATGAAAGAAGACTTTTTAGCTACGGATTAAGGGTGAAAAATAGGTGGACAAAGCAGACAAATGACTGTATAGTAGTGTCAAATGGTTGTTTAGTGGTGTAAAGTGGCTCATGGCTATGACATTTGAAGAATGATCAAACTGGTTGAAGAGAATGATTGTCAGTGCTGTTCCCAGCTTCCCCATGATGATTTTGGAGAATCATTTAGCATCAAACGACCCTGATGAACATTGTTTAAAGTCAAGAAACTGACTTGGACTTTAGTTCTCCTGGCCTTCAATGGTGAAATCATTGAACATGGTACCGTGTTCTTGTTGGGTTTAGTTGAAGCTCCACTCTAGTCATATAGCATTCTTCTATGGCTGTTTGGATGACTTATGGAGACATGGCTTGCATACAGATCTATGAGCACTGTGTCGATTGTGCTCGACATTTTACATTTTGTTTTGTTCTTTCTAGTTTTAGTTCGATTTGTGTTCCTTGCCTTGCAGTGCCCAGCGCACTCAAGGTGTTTGCTCACAGGTACTGTCAGTGTGTTGCTCTGGGTAACCAGAGTTTGTGGAGGTGTTTACTCCGTCGTCCCCTCTATGGTATCAAAGGAAGGGAGATCTTGATCTCCAGGTTGTGGGTAACTTGGTGTTGCTCACGGGGTTCCCTCTGTGCTTTAGAGGAAGAGAGGACTGGTCCTCTGGTTGTGGGTAACTAGGTGTTACTCACAGTTCCTTCTAATTTGATCAGAAGAAGAGAGGAGAGTGTTCTTCTAGGTCAAGCTGTAAGTCAGCGTTTGTTTGCAGACTGAGTCTGCGGTTATTGCTGTTGTAAGGGGAAGCCACACTCAGGTTTAAGTGTGTGGTGGACGTAGATCTGCGTGGCAGATCGAATCACCTAAAAATTATGTGTGCCATGATTTGCATTGGTGTGATTGGCCCTTATCATCTTCCTCCATTCACAAGTTTGTGTATGAACTGATCTTCCCTATACGTTAAGTGGTTGTATTGCATTCTGTTAGATCCGTCTGATCTGAGTGAATTATATGAGATAGCATTCTCTTAGTTAGTGCAATCTTGTCACTTTCATTTATATTGTTATCACAAATATCATCTGAGCTCGTGGTTTGATAGCTTAGTGTTAAATTGTCTTAGGCTTAAAAATTAAGGTTAAAATTTGTATAGGATCTATTCACCCCCCCTCTAGATCCTGCTGCACACACATATTCATATACTTGCTTTCGTCTTTGCCTATAGATCATACAACATTGGTATCATAGATACTCCTCTATTATAACTCTAAAGTCTACGAAATTAAAAATTAAATTAAACACTCACATGAGAGGGCTGTGGTGTGCTCGAGGGTGCTCCCTGAGTCAAAATCCCCGCCTGGGCCAGGAGGGTAGCAACCACCCGAGTGAAGCATGCCTCCATGTGTTCCTTGATGCGGTCTACCGCATGTTCAACGATGGATGTAATCTGGCTCGTAGAAGTGCCGATGGAGGGAGTAGAGAAGGAACTGCTACCGGGGTGCGACGGAGCTGAGCCTGGAGAAGATGCTAGAATCGGGCTAGTGTCCAAGCTATGCCCAAAACCGTATACTCGTCTTTTCTTCGGTGGGCCGGTTGCTGCTACCCATGCGTCAGGATCTAGTTACGGTCGCTGCGTCTCCTTCTCCACGTACTTTTCAATCATATGCCTGTCATATGATTCCTGCAAATTGAATAAAAAATATTATAAATTTCATATTAATCAATCATATTTAAAAATTAAAATAGAAAAGAAATGTGTAGGTATATAATCTTACCACTACCGAGCAAGCTCTCTCGCTCACATACTGATCGGTCCCCTTCTTCTGGTGAACTGTAGCAAATATATCACGGTACGAGACCGTACCACCCCTCTTATTTTCCTGTTATACATGTTATAGAGAATAAATAAGGACATATAAGAAATAAAATATAATAAAATTAAGATTATTACTTACCAATGTCTCCTTTTGGGTCGCGAAGGAAACGGATCCAAAAGTATGGAGATGCACGTCTGGATGTGTCGCACGTGCGACTTTGGCTTTTATGGATTTGGCCATCCAATTAGGCTCGGCCCATTTATCACAGAGGTCCTCCCAGTGCTCCCTCCTCATTCATGTGGGACAGTGTGCCTTCCAAAGGCCACGGTCCTCGCTCCCCCCGGCTAGAGCCTTGGCACGGTCCCAACAGCTACGTAATTGATGCTTATAATTTACAGTTGCTATGGCCTCCCATGCACGTCGAGCTCGTCCGGCGTCAGCTTGCCTCACAAACTGATATCCTTGCTGTGAAGAATTCAAATTTTATAAGTTGTCAATTGAAATTGCGGAGTTGGAAAATATGTAATTTAAAAAATTAAATTGTATACCAGGAACTCATCGTACAATCGATCACGGATATCCTGAGGAAACTACCGAAATGACTTATATGGGCCGGTCACATGTCGCTCAATAATGTTGGTAATAAAATGAGAAGCGTCATTGGGCTCTACTTTATCCCTGCAATTATAGATGTTAAAATGATAGCCAACAATTATATAGTTGTTGGATAGATAACGAACATAATTCATGAGTTTAAATATTTACCCAGAGACCCAACATGGCTTTCGTCCCTCTTGCAACACCACCTGCTCGCCCTCATGATGGCTAACAGCATCGTCTGCTTGTTGTGTGCCCGGGTGGGCGGATGAGACAACTATCGTAGGTGGTGGGCCCGACGTACCAGTTACAAGTAAAATAGAAGTAGTTAATCAGAATTTAGCTCATTATTAAAAAAAATTTCAACAAGTAAACATATAGAATTATTATCATTTAACTAAGAATTTAAATAAACATAGCAGTCGAATGTGATGGAAGCGGTGTACTCTATACACCTGATGTAGAGGCACTCAAACCTATAAACATAAAATATCGTGAGCAAAACAAAGTGCAGATTCACTACTCATTTATCTAAGAATTTAAATAAACATACCCGTAGTTGTTGGTGTGGGCAGTGCACTCTATGTACCTGGTGCGGAGACATAAAATATCATGAGCAAAACAAAGTGCATATTCACTACTCATTTATCTAAGTGATGCGTGGAAGGATAGGATATAGAGGGGGGGGTGAATATATCCCCCGATTAAAAACTATGCCCAAATTAAAATAAAAAATCTGGCGCTACCCAATTTTAAAATAGAATGAACAATATGTTAACAAGAGTTTGCATAGAACATACATCGAACACTTAAGCACTTAAGCTAATGTCTCTGTTGAGACCTATTTTTCACCCTTAAGAGGGTATATGTCACCCATAGCAGTCTATTTGCCAGCCTTATGTGTGCATTTATCGTCCTTAGCTTCTTCTGTTGGCGGGTAAACAGAAGTGGACTTCCCCTTCATGCAGCTTCAACACTTCATACATATTCAGTGCTACAACCTATTTTTCACCTGTAGAGAGCTATTTGTCAGCCTTACCTGTCTATTTGTCACCACTAATGAGTCATTTGTCTGTCTTATCTTCTTGCCTTCCCTTGTATGAATCTTAATAGATTTGTTCAGCATTTCTAAAGAATTAAGAGTTTGACTGCACAGACTTGGGTTGACCACTATCTTAGCTCCATTGACTGTGCGTTGACTACGTTACCACATTGACGTTTCTTGAGTTCTTGAGAAAATAACTAACTTTCAGCATGTTCTATGTGCAACTGTCAACATGTTCTTTGTGCAATTTAGAAGTAAACTACACACATAAAATTATTATAGCTCCATGGATGATTCTACATCAACAATACACATTGACTATCCACATGAAGAGTATACATGACTCTAAATTTTGACAGCATCAAAACACAGGGACACAACACTAAGAATTTAAATAAACATACCCGCAGCAATTGGTGGGGGCGGTGCACTCTGTGTACCTGGTGCGGAGACATAAAATATCGTGAGTAAAATAAAGTGCTAAGTCACTAGTCATTTATCTAAGAATTTAAATAAATATACCTGCAGCACGTGGTGGGGGCGGTGTACTCTGTGTACCTGGTGTAAAGACATAAAATATTATTACCAAAATGAAGTGCAAATTCACTACTCATTTATCTAAGAATATAAATAAACATGCCCACAGTAGGTGGTGGGGGTAGTGTAATCTGTGTACCTGGTGCAGAGACATAAACTATCATTACCAAAATAAAGTGCATATTCACTACTCATTTATCTAAGAATTTAAATAAACATACCCGCATCACGTGGTGGGGGCGGTGTACTCTGCGTACCTGGTGCAGAGATATAAAATATCATTACCAAAACAAAGTGCATATATTCACTACTCATTTATCTAAGAATTTCAATAAATATACTAGCAGAACCCCTCTCGGAACCACCTCTCCTCAAACATCAGGTACGACCTCGAACCATCTAATTATTGACAACAATTAAAGTAGTGCATATTAGTCCACAACTAATTATGAGGAGAGGTGGTAAGTAATAATGATAAGAAGTGTATATATGTTAAATTTCTTACAAAATATTCAATCAGTATCTATTTCATCTTCAGACGCTGAAGATATATCAAACTCATTGTCATCTTCATCATCTTCCTCATTCTCACTAGATTCATACACTTCCTCCTCAGAGAACTCCTCCTGCCCAACAATTGCTTCATTTAGCTCAGTTGAATCGACTTCTTCCACTTCGTCCTCTATAGACAACCGAAGTGGATCATCAGATTAGATCAGATGAAGATTAGAAGCAACCAACTCTGCAGTGTCACCCTTGTCTGATTGAAAAAATTCGGCACTGGAATCCTATGAGACTGCTTCAATCAGATCTAACTCATCATTAGGCACAAGCCTTGGTTTTACCCTACAAACTGTCCACCAATCTTTATTCTTGGACGATGAATAACTTGAATAATACACTTGCTGGGCTTATGCGGCCAAAAAGAACAGGTCATAGGTATTCAATTTTGATCTATGTTTGACATCGACAATCCCATATATTGCATCATTTCGAACTGAATGAGGATCAAACCAATAACACTTAAAAAGGAATATATGCTTGTCTTGTCCGAGATACTGTAATTCTATGACCTCCTCAAGAATACCATAGTAATCAAGATCATTTTCATTGTATGTACTACTTTTTACGCATACGCCGCTATTCATCGTAGACTTATTTCATCCATAATCTCTGGTGTGAAATCTATAACCATTCACAAAAAATCCTGCATAGGCATGCGCGAACTTTGAAGGTCCATAACTTATCACCCGAACTCTTTCTTCAGTGACATAACCTTCTTCAACTTATGAATATAAACCACATTACTTTAAATTGAACCTGCATACACCTTAAGCTTTGTGGAATTGGTAGATTGACACTTACTTGACCTTTAAGCCATCTGGCAAAAGATCTCTCTCGTTCATTTTGAACTTCCATGTCAATTAAGGTGTGGACATTGAGTAATTAATTCTGAATCAAATTGCCTGCAATGATGAATGCAACATCACTGTAAATGGGAGGAATAACGTCAAGATGCTTATAAATTTTAGCACCTGCGGAGTTGAGGACTCACTCAACATAAGGTTCAATCTCAACATAGTTCAGGATAACATATATCTCTGCGGCCAACAACTCTTTGTCCTCTAATATGCGATTTGAACAACGTCTGAATGCACGTCCTGGATACTTAAATATGGACAACCGGTCGGACAGACCCACCTCTCCTCCATCATCATTATGTGGAGGTTGATTGCGATGAGTTTGAATTTCTGGTTTGAAGTGCATCGAACAGAAGTTTAAAATTTCTTCAATAATATATTCCCCGGTAATCGAACCCTCTACTTTAGTCTTGTTGCGAACCTTCATTTTCAGGTCATGCATACACCTATGACAATAATTCATATGACAATGACATACAGTGACAATGATAGACACATGTAACTACTATCAAATAATCAGCAAATACATACTGATTACCTCTCAAATGGATACATCCATCAAAATTATACCGGTCCTCTAACTTTGGCCTCGTATGGCAAATGGATAATCAGGTGCTCCATGGAATCGAAGAACGCAGGGGGAAATATCTTCTCCAACTTGCATACCGTCGTGACCACATTCTGTTCCATAGTTTGCACGTCCCCAAGTTTGAGTTCTGATGCACATAGAATCCTAAAAAACTGACTCAACTCAGTCAATGCTCCCCATATAGGCTTTGGCAATATGTCACGGAATGCAATGGGCTCTCCATGAACACATGGCAGTCATGACTTTTCAATCCATATATTTTTCCCTCATTGACATTCACACAACGTGCTATGTTAGACACATATCCATCAGGGAATCTTAATTGCTTTAGCCACTGGCATAGTTGATTGATCTGTGTGTCTTTCAACACGTAAGTTGCTTTAGGTTGCACAACTTTGCCCCGTATCGGCCGCAATTCCAACTCAGGTCGTTTCCAAAGTATCTTCAAGTCCGCTCGCGCCTTGGCATTGTCCTTTGTTTTGGCTTTCACGTTCATGATGGTGTTGAACACATTATCAAAGACATTCTTCTCAACATGCATGATGTCCAGGTTGTGCCGTATCAAAAGGGCTGACTAGTAAGGCAATTCCCAGAAGATACTTTTCTTTACCCAATTGTGATCCTCTCCAAATCCACGAAGATGTCGTGTACTACCTGACAATTGCACTATATCTGGTAAGTTTTGTACCTGTGCCGCCATTGTTATGTTAGATGGACGCATTCTATCTCCACGAAGTGTGGATCTAGAGGGGGGTGAATAGATCTACTGCCTAATTAAAAACCAGTAAGAGGTTCTAATGCGGAATATAGGTAAATCTATTAAAACACTAACTCGAGTGTATAAACTGATCAGAAGCACAAGCAATCTGTAAAGATAATCAAAAGATTCAGTCACGCACACAGTTCATGGACAATCACACAAACACAAGGCACCCAAGATTTTTAGGTGGTTCGGTCAAAGACCTATGTCCACCCCACACTCAACCGAGTATGGCTTACTGCTGCGCAGTACAGCTTGCGTCTGCTGGGCACTACAGCTTGGCCTACAAACCGCTGAGCAACACAGCTTGCTGTCCGAGACAAGTCTCGCCTGCTGAGGATTACAGCTTCACCTGTCCAGTGGAATCCTCCACTGCAATTGTTGGGGTTTATAGCTTACCCGTCCAGAGGCAGCACCTCTGCTAACAGCTGACTCACAGCTTGAAGAAACAAGAGTTTGGAAAATAAAAGACAGAAGCAAATGAAAATAGAAAACCCAAATGGGAATGTAGCTCGAATGAGCAAAGGCTCAGCTCTGGTATAAGAGTCTGAGATACAACCTCTCAATCAAACTCTCTCAATCTCACTCTCTCAACTCATCTCTCTTTTCTTCTCTTCTCCTTTTTCTTCTTCTCTATTTTTTTTCTCTTTGTGGATCGGTGGCTCTCTACTGCTTCAGGCTTCTACTCTCACTGTATAGACTTGCCACTTCTTCGATCGATCAGCCTTCATCTGAAGACGAAGACACACTTTTATATCAGCAGCAGGTTGGATAGGGGCGCGTGGCTTCCACATTTCTCGCCCAGAGAATTCGCCAGATCCGAGGCAATTTCATTCACATGGCAGCATCCTTGATGGGCTGCTTCCACGTGTCACCATCACAGCACCTCGTCCTCCTTGGATCACGAGCCAGGTCATCAATCCCAGCAAAGAATCCCTGTCAGACAGTCGAAATAGAATCATCAGTTTAAGTGTAAGCCCTGCACAGACATTGCAGGATGCAGTGTATAGACTTCAGACTGTATAGACTTCATATATGCAGAGCTATGCCATGTACAGACATGCTGAATGAATATGCAGACTCATCGTGCAATGTCTAGACTTAGAAGAACATTCAGCAGCCAGTGTATAGACTAGACAATGTAAAGACTTGGACAGACAACTGACGATGTATGGACTTCAACTCAAAGATGCACAATGTACAGACTTGAATTCATATGATGCATAATGTGCAGACTTGAATTCATATGATGCATAATGTGCAGACTTGAATGCTGTGCGATGTACAGACTTCATGTTATGCATTAGACTCAAAGGAAGACAGACTATGTATAGACTTAGGCAGCCTTCAGCTTGATGTACAGACTTCAAGAACGATGCATGCAATGCACTGGACAATGTATGGACTTAGCCGATGTAGACTAGTCTGATGTACAGACTTGCTCGTTGTTCAGGCATCATGAACAATGTACAGGCTTGCCAAAGGAAACTCTATACAGACTTGATCAAAGCAAGGCAATCGAGTGTCTAGACATCCACATTGTATAGACTTGCCAAGCGAAAGGGCTATACAGACTTGATGAACGATGCAAGGCAAACGAATGTATAGACTTCCAATGTATGGACTTGCCAACTGGGCGATGCACAGACTTGAGCAAGGCAAAGTCTGTACAGACTTGAAAGTGCACAATGTATAGAGTTTGCCAAGACAACTGAACGATGTACAGACTTTCACAATGTGTAGACTTTGGCAACACAATGGCTGTACAGACTTCCACTCAACTGTGATGTACAGACTTGCCAAGGAAAACGACGATAAAGCTATCAGTGTATAGACTTCG
Source organism: Amorphophallus konjac (assembly GCA_022559845.1). NCBI lineage: Eukaryota > Viridiplantae > Streptophyta > Magnoliopsida > Alismatales > Araceae > Amorphophallus > Amorphophallus konjac. Next base: position 208,019,364 of record CM040119.1, read on the forward strand.
AGTGCAACGTCGGTAAAGCTACCGATGTATAGACTTGCAAGTTGAACTGGTGGATGTACAGACTTGGAAGTTCACTGATGGATGTACAGACTTCACCTCGAGCAATCTACAGTGCAGTGTATGGACTTTGAAGAATGATGCATGACGCTGTACAGACTTCACTGATGCATGCTACAGTCCAATATATGGACTTAGCTTCGTGCATGCTACAGTCCAATATATGGACTTAGCTTCGTGCATGCTACAGTCCAATGTATGGACTTTGAATGTTGATGCATGAACAGTCCGATGTACATACTTCCAATGTATAGACTTCCAATGAGACGGACGATGTACACACTTAGCCAATGCAATGCAATGTATGGACTTCAAATAAGACGCTGCATGAGATGCTGAAATAATGTATAGACTTGCTAGTTATATGAGCTGCACTATATAGACTTTACATAAGACGCTCAATGAGACGCTCAATGTACACACTTCAAGTCCAGTGTATAGACATTGCCTTAGACTCTAAATGAGACGGACGTTGTGCAGACTTTAGCCAATGCAATGTATAGACCTGATGCTGCTTGAAACACTAAATAAGACAGACAATGTTCAGACTTAGCCAATGCAATGTATAGACTTTGGGCTCGCCATGCAGTGTATAGACTTAGAGCACAAATGCCACGATCCAATGTATGGACTCTGCTATGCATGAAGACGAGTGTATAGACTTGGAAGTCTGGGGGCGTCGATGCATGATGCATGAGACACACTTACTGCGTTGACACTGCATGAATGTATAGACATGTTCTAAGCGATGCACAAACACAACATAAAGCAGTGTATAGACTCTACGTGCAATGTGTAGACTTTGAGTGTGTGTGCAGTGTGTGAACCTGTAAAATGCATGGAACACACATACAATCTGATAAGAACAATTTCATCAAAGCATAAACAGTTGCCAATCAATCAAAACAAGGTGTTGCTAATGAAGTAAAACATATTGTCAACATCATCAACACAGAGGAGTCACAACAATCTCCCCCTTTTTGATGATGGCAACCCCCTATCAGATAGAATAGCAATTACCTGTCATACAAATGATGAAAGACATGATTTGTTATTTAGATTGTCATGCAGATGCTATGCATGCATGCTATGAAATGTAAGCAACTCCCTGCTAACAAAATCTCCCCCTTTGCCATAACATAATGCATACACTTCCCCTGGAATGAGTGCAGAATTCATACAATATACTCCCCCTTTGCCATCAACAAAGAGGAGTGATGTGACACCACCTTGGGGTGATAATCACATGATCAAATGACCCTTAGACCTAGCAAGCAACCAACGCACGAACCGGTGACTTTACTCGGGCGGACTCACCCGCTAAGCGCACTCTTCTGCCCGTAGGCAAACCGGTGATAGTGGTGAGGGTCCGGGATGGGCCCTTGCTGCTCCGGGGGTTGGCTAGCTTTGGGTTGGACCTCTCAAGGGTCCTAGGATGCCCACTCTCGTAGGCGGCCAGCACACCGAGGGTGTGGGTGTTAATGGCTCTCTCGCAACTCACCCGCGGTAGTCACTCAATCATAAGCAAATTCGGGTTCGGGCACTCCACTTACCACCGACGGCACTAAGATGCGATACTAATTAAGCAAAGGAATTTAAGAAAAGAGGAGTGTGCGGTGGCTCACCTGATCGGTGTGAAGACACCGATCCCGGCCGGAGACGAGGGCGAGCGAGGAAGCGTGGGCTTACCCGCACGCCGCGTCGGAGAAGCTTCGACCTGAAATTTTAAATGACATGCACTACACCCCATGCAAGGGGGGGATCTTGGGGAAGGGAAACCAAAGAATACATCCAATTACTACCTCCACACAGGGAGGGGCGTTCAGCCGGCCAAGCGGGGAGGGGAGAAAGTGATGAAAACACAAGAGAAGAAGCCGATGCCGAATCTGCCTGCTCTCTGCGATAGGGGATAGACAGCCAGAGTTGAGGGCGCAGATCTTGATCTAGAATTTTGCTGATGACGGGACCAGTGGGAAACTCTTCGTATCTGGAACGAGAATGCCTCAGAATTTTTTTAATTTCTTCTGGTGCCGAGGCTGGTCCAGGCAGAGGCTTGAACAGGGTGGCAGCTTCTCGGACTGACAGCCTCAGGTTTCCAGCAGCAGAAAGAAGAGGATGCCCCGACCGCTCCCGAACTCAGAATCAAGTGCCGTCGAATCTGTTGGAACTGTGGACAATCCCTCTTTGCACTCGAACTAACGGGGAAGCCAAACGATGCCAGAGAAGACCAGTGGAATCTGAACAGTGGTGATAGGTCGGTGCAGACTTTGGGGAAGCAAAACTATGTACCCAAAGAAGAAAATTGGTAACTCTTGAACAAAAATTCTGATCGGAGTTCCGCTTCTTGATTCTGAAAGTAGACAGGACGTGGAAGAACTTTACAGAAGAACTCTTGGCCTGATTCTTCTGAGGTTGGTCGTGGTGAAGCTTCTACTCCGGATCAGGTACTCCGCAGGGGCAGCTCTGTGCAGTTGTGGGAGAACGGAACTCCCGGGCGACACGGACCTCGGATGGGGATGAGACCACCGCCGTTGCGAAGAAGACAGGAAGATGCTTCCGTGGATAGCTCTTGGGTCTTCAAACTCATCCGAAGGAAGATGTGGTCACCTCTACAAGCTGCTACTCTTCTACAGATCTTCAGTTGAGAGCTGTAGGTTGAAGATGACGGGGGGAATGGGGTATATGGGAGGGGAAATGGGGGTGGATGAGTGTGGGGAAAGCCCGGGTTGTGAGGGGGTCTAGGAGGGGGTGTTCCAAGGTGGGGTAAGGTAAGAATGGGGTCTAGAAGGGGGTCTAACAGGTGGTGAGAGGAGGAGCTACGAATTTGGGAAGGTGGGTGAGAGGGAAAGGGTATTTGAAAATGGGTTTAAGGGTGGGATTAAATTTTGGTCTTGGGGGATGGGAAGGGGTGTGGGCGGAAGGTAAAAAGGGGCTTGGGGAGTGGGAATTCTCCCTTGGGAGATGAGAGGGTGCTTGGGGAAGGGGAGTGGGTGGTTGGTGGTTGGAGGGTGGAGTGGGGAGTGGTGGAATCTCCCTTGGGGATGGGGTGGAGTTAAGGTGGGTTGGTGGGGAGTTGGGGATGAGTTATTGGAGGGGGGGAAGAGAGAGAAAGGTGGTTGGGAGGGGAGGAGAGAGAAAGGGGCGCAGGTTTTAGAGAGAGAAAGTGGAGGAGAGAGAAAATGACTTATTAGAGAGAGAGGTAGAGAGAGGGGGGAGGATAGGGCTTCTCACCCAATTAGATTCACTCCACTAAACTAAGTCTTTGAACTCTCAAATGGTAATTTTTTCATTGATTGATTCATTGATTGATTACAAATGGGGGAAATGGGGTCCTATATATAGACAACCCACATTTTCACAAAAGACCCTGACATTTAACACACTAACAAATAACCGAAGGAAGGGGGGACGCCTATGGGCCTAGCCCAAAGAAATAGGCCCAATAGCAAACTCATTAGCCTAATGAGACTCAAACTTAGGGAAATGACTCATTAACCTAGGTACGAGACCCAAATAAAAGAAAAATTACATGATTATGACTCAAAGAAAATATGAAAATTACATGACTCGACTTAGAGAAATATGACGGACACAATGGAGCTATGCTAGCAAGCAATCGAAGTTGTAAAAAATATGAAGGGTGAGAGATGCCCCCATCATACCCCCGGGGTGCGAAGAACTCGACTCCGTCGAGTATGAGTCTGTCGGGGAAGAGGTCCTCCAATGCAACTCTGGGCAAGCTACAACCACGCGTTCACAACCAGGGGACAGCGCTTCAACTTCTCAAGGTGGCTTGGACACACCTTCTTGCCGATGATAGTACCTTGCTTGCCTAGTATTGCCTCCGTGTGCGCACGTCGGACTCTCAAGCTGTTATGTGGAAGCTCTCCGAGGGTGTCGCTCAAAAAGATGGGGGTAGGCTCAAGGTGCTCACTAGGATCTACTGCGGTGCCCTTAGAGGGTGCTAGATCCGTTACGTGAAAAGTGAGGTATATCCCAAAATGCCATGAGTAAATCCAACCCGTAAGCTAGGTTGCCAAAGCCACTTGGAACATGGAAGGTCTAAGTCCTCGTGCCCTCGATTTGGAGGTGGCCCTAAGGTAGAGCTATTCGAAAGCCACCATCATGAGGTTGCCTTCTTGGAATTCAAAGTGCCACTCGTGAGTTTTTGCCCGCTCATTACGATCCTCACCGCCCATTGCTAGATGCTTGCTTGAATGAGTATGCCTTGAGCTACGGTGCGGTGTGGGTGGGAAGTGTGTGGTATGTAAAGGGGGACCGGGGCAACCAAAAGTAGACCTATCATGTAATGACGCAATGTAGACTTCGGTCAACCTAGGTGGGCCGGGGCACCCGTAGGTGGCCCTATCATGCAAAGTGGTGGTAAATATCGGGGGACCCGGACATCCGTAGATGCCTTTGACATGTGTATGACCAATGTTAAGTGAGGGAGGGCCGGGGCATCCATAGGTGTCCCTTTCATGTGTGGGTGTGATGAGTGCCGGGGGACCCGGACATCCGTGAATGCTCCTAACATGTTTAAGACTTATGATGAATGACGGTGGCCCATTACATCCGAATATGGACCACTCATGCTTTCCACTTGACATGTGGGTGATATGGATGAATGGACCCAACATAGTGTTCATGCCAAGTGGTGTGGTAAGCCTAGACACATGCATGTTTTTCCTAAAGGTGACTTTCATGTGTATATGTGTGGGACAACCCTTTAACTGCCATTGGAAAGGATCGAATGGATCTAAGAAGGTGGTCATCATGGGGTGGGGCACAACCTTATTACCTAGGGGTATGTGGCCCAAGGTCATGGTTCCCAAGGTGCAACCCGGATCTAGGATGGGGTGAATTAGGTCTAACATGGTGGGTTGGGATAGGGAATGGTGGGTGGTGGATAAGGTGGTTGGGTCACATGGGGAACTAGACTCCCATAGGAAGGGATCAAAGGGGTCATGAAAAGGTCTTCCTAGAGGGAGGCACTCTATGTCTTCAAGGTTCCCAAAATGTGAGTCATCCTCCTCCAAGGTAATTGGGCCAAGTTTTCTAGTGGGTTGGCCGATCAAAGTATTTGGGATCTCAATGGTAGGGGAGTGGATCGAGATGGGTTCTTCTACCATAGGGAGAAGAAAAAGGAGGTCGCTAGTGTAGCAACCAATGGTATAGACCGAGGTGATTGACCCGATGCATGGGTGTAGGAGGCCAAGGCTCCTAGGTTGTTCTGCCATAGGGGTCAACATGCTAGTGAACTCAATTTGCCATGCTAAGCCTCTAAGAAAATCCTCTAAGGTCTCTACTTGATAAGATGCTTGGATTGTGGTGTGATAAGAGGAGATGGGCACTATGGGATAGTTTTCCTTCATGGGTGGGAAATCGTGGGCCGTGATCTCTCTTATTGGGCTCTCCTTTAGCCAACTAACAAGGGGTTCCCCTAAGATGAGATTGACTCCAACTAAAGATGGTGATGTAAGGTGAAGACCCTCGCATGTTGTTTCTTCTTCAACTTGGACTTGGGTTTCCTCCAAGGTGGAGAGTGGGTTTGGAGTGTTCACCACTATGGGGTGGGGTATGGGTTCTTCTTCCAAGGAGGTGAGAGGGGCTTTTGAGGGTGTGGTGATGATTGGGGCATAGTGTATCCGGGGTGGTAGGTAGTGGGAAACTTGGGTTAGGATAGGTAAGGGTAGTAGTGGAGGCTTTGGTGGGAGTTGGATTGGGGTAGGGAGAGGAAGATGGGTGGGTTGAAGGGGTTTGGGTTGATTGGTTTTGGGAGGAGTGTCCCCTTTTGGGGGTGATGGAGAGGTAGTGGTGGGGGTTACCACGGGCCTAGGTGGAGAGTTGGCCATGGGGCCCAATTGGGTATGCGGACCTATGGTTGTGGAGTAGACTTGGAGGTGGGGTGTAAATGTAGTGGTTGGGGTAGGAGAGATGGGAAGTGGTGGAGAATGTGTGATTGGGGTCTTGGATTGACCGGGTGGGGATGATGGAGTTGAAGTGCTCCTTGGACTTTGGTGATTTGAGTAGGAGGGAGAGGGTTGGAGGGTGTAGGTTTTTCTAAGATCGGTCTTCATCTCATCCCAAGTGCTAATTGGGGCCTCCCGACAGATCTTTCTCAAACCTTCCACAACAAACCAATGAGTTTTAGCTTGTTTGGAGAGGTGTGCCTTGGCTAGCCTCATTCTTCTTCCTTCGTTCAAGGGACAACTTTTAAAGAATTGGTCCATGGAAATCTCCCAATCTAGGTAAAGGCTTGGGCTGTTGGATCCATCAAAGGCGGGGGTTTTGATTTTCAAGTGTTCTATAAATATGGTTTCTAGATTTCCCCAAAGGTCACTCTCATTCACTCTTGGTGCACGGCTATTTCCTTCAAGTCGGTCGAGTCGAGACATGATATCTTCAAGCCGATTAAGGACATTAGGTAGGGCTTCTATGATAGAGGTGTTGCTACCCACTTTGTTGGCAATGGAACTTCCATGAGGATTTGGGCTTCTCGAGAAAGTTGATGGGGATGGATATGACGGGTATGAAGTGGCCATTCTAGTGGACATGGGAGATGCAACCGAGGACTCTAAATGCATAAACATGCCCTAGGACCAACTTGTGGAGAGATAAGTTATGAACTTGCTCTGATATCACTTGATGTGACACCACCTTGGGGTGATAATCACATGATCAAATGACCCTTGGACCTAGCAAGCAACCAACACACGAACCGGTGACTTTACTCAGGCGGACTCACCCGCTAAGCGCACTCTTGTGCCCGTAGGCAAACCGGTGATAGTGGTGAGTGTCCGGGACGGGCCCTTGCTGCTCCGGGGGTTGGCTAGCTTTGGATTGGACCTCTCAAGGGTCCTAGGATGCCCACTCTCGTAGGCGGCCAGCACACCGAGGGCGTAGGTGTTAATGGCTCTCTCGCAACTCACCCGCGGTAGTCACTCAATCATAAGCAAATTCAGGTTCGGGCGCTCCACTTACCACCGACAGCACTAAGATGTGATACTAATTAAGCAAAGGAATTTAAGCAAAGAGGAGTGTGTGGTGGCTCACCTGATCGGTGTGAAGACACCGATCCCGGCCGGAGACGAGGGCGAGCGAGGAAGCGTGGGCTTACCCGCACGCTGCGCCGGAGAAGCTTCGACCTGAAATTTTAAATGACATGCACTACACCCCATGCAAGGGGGGGACCTTGGGGAAGGGAAACTAAAGAATACATCCAATTACTACCTCCACACAGGGTGGGGCCTTCAGCTGGCCAAACGGGGAGGGGAGAAAGTGATGAAAACACAAGAGAAGAAGCCGATGCCGAATCTGCCCGCTCTCTGTGATAGGGGATAGACAGCCAGAGTTGAGGACGCAGATCTTGATCTAGAATTTTGCTGATGACAGGATCAGTAGGAAACTCTTCGTATCTGGAACGGGAATGCCTCAGAATTTTGTTAATTTCTTCTGGTGCCGAGGCTGGTCCGGGCAGAGGCTCGAACATGGTGGCAGCTTCTCGGACTGACATCCTCAGGTTTCCAACAGCAGGAAGAAGAGGATTCCCCGACCGCTCCCGAACTCAGAATAAAGTGCCGTCGAATTCGTTGGAACCGTGGACAAGCCCTCTTCGCACCAGAACTAGAGGGGAAGCCAAATGATGCTAGAGAAGACCAGTGGACTCTGAGCAGTGGTGATAGGTCGGTGCAGACTGTGGGGAAGCAGAACTATGTACCCAGGGAAGAAAATTGGTAACTCTTGAACACAAATGCCGATCGGAGTTCCACTTCTTGATTCTGAAAGTAGACAGGATGTGGAAGAACTTTGCAGAAGAACTCTTGTCCTGATTCTTCCGAGGTTGGTCATGGTGAAGCTTCTACTCCGGATCAGGTACTCCGCAGGGGCAGCTCTGCGCAGTTGTGGGAGAACGGACCTCCCGGGCGACACGGACCTCGGATGGGGATGAGACCACCGCCGTTACGAAGAAGACAGGAAGACGCTTCCGTGGACAGCTCTTAGGTCTTCAAACTCATCCGGAGGAAGATGTAGTCACCTCTACAAGCTGCTACTCTTCTGCAGATCTTCAGTTGAGAGCTGTAGGTTGAAGATGACGGGGGAATGGGGTATATGGGAGGGGAAATGGGGGTGGATGAGTGTGGGGAAAGCCCGGGCTGTGAGGGGGTCTTGGAGGGGGTGTTCCAAGGTGGGGGAAGGGAAGAATGGGGTCTGGAAGGGGGTCTAACAGGTGGTGGGAGGAGGAGCTACGAATTTGGGAAGGTGGGTGAGAGGGAAAGGGTATTTGAAAATGGGTTTAAGGGTGGGATTAAATTTTGGTCTTGGGGGATGGGAAGAGGTGTGTGGGGAAGATAAAAAGGGGCTTGGGGAGTGGGAATTCTCCCTTGGGAGATGAGAGGGTGCTTGGGGAAGGGGAGTGGGTGGTTGGTGGTTGGAGGGTGGAGTGGGGAGTGGTGGAATCTCCCTTGGGGATGGGGTGGAGTTAAGGTGGGTTGGTGGGGAGTTGGGGATGAGTTATTGGAGGGGGGGAAGAGAGAGAAAGGTGGTTGGGAGGGGAGGAGAGAGAAAGGGGCACAGGTTTTAGAGAGAGAAAGTGGAGGAGAGAGAAAATGACTTATTAGAGAGAGAGAGGTAGAGAGAGGGGGGATAGGGGCTTCTCACCCAATTGGATTTACTCCACTAAACTAAGTCTTTGAACTCTCAAATGGCAATTTTTTCATTGATTGATTCATTGATTGATTACAAATGGGGGAAATGGGGTCCTATATATAGGCAACCCACATTTTCACAAAAGGCCCTGACATTTAACACACTAACAAATAACCGAAGGAAGGGGGGACGCCCATGGGCCTAGCCCAAAGAAATATGCCCAATAGCAAACTCATTAGCCTAATGAGACTCAAACTTAGGGAAATGACTCATTAACCTAGGTACGAGACTCAAATAAAAGGAAAATTACATGATTATGACTCAAAGAAACTATGAAAATTATGTGACTCGACTTAGAGAAATATGACGGACACAATGGAGCTATGCTAGCAAGCAATCGAAGTTGTAAAAAATATGAAGTGCGAGAGATGCCCCCATCAAGGAGGGAAAGGGAGTACAAGGGAAGGAACAAGAGATATCATCTGACTAGCATTCTGAACAAGTAGTTCAGGAATAAGCATTCTAAAGCACAGAGTCTTCAGTCATATGAAGTTATAAACTACTTTCAGATAGAATTCTGGTTTAAAGACTATAAAATTTTGAGTTCATGCACTACAATCAATGGATAAGTTTTTTGTGCATGATAAAACAATAAACCAGAATCACATTTGCATGAGAGATTCAGTTTCAAAATATATTACTTTCATAGACTCATTAAAAAAATGATTAAGAGATACCAGGTCATGTATTGAAAATAAACAAATTGACATCCAAGAAATTTCTTGTGAAGGAACAGCATTTTCAATATTAGTTCATTTAGGGCATTCAGGTACCATTTGCCTTTTTACGTAAGGGTATACGTTTATCAGACGCCAATACCCCTAGATACTCAACATCATGGACCATTCTGCCTATGATCAAACATAATAAAACTGATTTACACCTTTTTGTGTGAGGGTACACGTTTATCAGATGCCAGTTACCCCCAGGTACTCAGTGAAATCAACCTACTGGTTTGATCATTTTATACAGAGATAGCTGATACACCTCATGACATGAGTGTTGTCCACTTCTTTGATGGATCACTCAGTTTCTCAGTGATTTACCAGTCATTGCTCTGCCAATGTTATTTTTCAAATAGTTTTCAAGATTTTCAACTTTATCTTAGCTGTCCTCTATTTGTTTCAGAATGACTTGTTTAAGAACAATACACATGCTAGGCATCTCTAACATGATTTCAGATGAGTTTTCAGATTTCAGATATAAGTAGCTTTGTCTGACATGAAATACGAAAAGGGTTGAAAGTTTTATCAATTTTCAGCTTTCTTATTTACTGATTGCAATCTTTAAACTCCAAAAATTATAAAATTTAAACCATTAAGTTAGTCTTTAAGCAATTGAAATTCTTATAACTGAAGAAGTCCGTTTTCTATTGCTTGGAAATCAGAACTGACTAACAGATTGCCATATGTCAGATTCAATCATTCAGAGTCAAAGAATGAATGAATTCATGTAAGTTGATGACCACTCTGAATTTCTAATAATACTCCCCCTGTCTATATGCATGCAGTTTTGCAAATGAATGGCAATAATTAGATACCAACTATTATGATATGCATTGCTCTGCTCTGTTCTATATGCATGTGGTTGTAGATGAGAGAAAGCTTAGACACAATCATAACTAAATGATATGCAATGAATAATATGTCATGAAAAAATATGTCATTCATGCATGGTCTAGTCTAACATTCAACAATCACAGAGTTTTATTCAAGCTATCAGATGCAAGTCCAAATCAGAAATTTTATTCAAAGCAGCTGAAAAATTATTCATCATGCTGAAATTTGCACAAGCCAAGTTCTCTTCTATGAAATTTGAACCTTTCATTCCCAAGAGGCTTAGTAAAAATATCAGCAATTTGTTTTTCACTTTCAATGAAGTTCATTTCAATTTCATTTTTATTTACAACATCTCTCAGAAAATGGTGTTTTATCTCTATATGCTTAGTCTTAGAATGATGAACAGGATTTTTAGCAAGGCATATAGCACTAGTATTATCACATAACATTGGAATGCATCCCAATTTTATCTAATAATCATCTAGTTGGTGCTTGATCCATAGTACTTGGGCAGCACAATTACCTGCAGCAACATATTCAGCTTCAGCTGTAGACAAGGCTACAGTGTGTTGCTTCTTAGATGCCCAAGATACTAGATAGCCACCAAAGAATTGACAGTAGCCGCTAGTGCTTTTTCTATCTACTCGACACCTAGCATAATCTGCATCAGTGTAAGCTAGAAGTTCTAACTCACACTTGGCAGGATACCACAGACCTAACTCTTGGGTGCCTAGTAAATACCTGAAGATCCTTTTCACTGATTTAAGATGTGATTCTTTAGGACTAGCCTGAAATCTAGAGCATAAACACACTAAAAATTGAATGTCAGGCCTAGATGCTGTAAGATATAGAAGGGATCCGATCATACCTCTATATAGCCTTTGATCCACTGGTTTACCTTTAGGATCTTCATCCAAACTGGTTGAGGTACCCATTGGAGCAGCTATTTCCTTGAGGTTGTCCATTTTGTACTTCTTCAATAAATTCTTTATGTACTTGGACTGAGAGATGAAAGTTCCATCCTTTGTTTGTATAACCTGTAGTCCAAGAAACAATTTGAGCTCGCCCATTGAGCTCATTTCAAACTCATTAGTCATTATCTGAAAGAATTCCTCACACAATTTGGGGTTAGTTGACCCAAACACAATGTCATCCACATAAATTTGAATGATAAGAATATCTTAATGACTCACCTTGGTAAACAATGTTTGATCAACTACACCTCTTGTGAAGTTCTTGTCAGTGAGGAATTTGCTCAACCTGTCATACCAAGCTCTAGGAGCTTGCTTTAAACCATAGAGAGCCTTTTTGAGTTTATAAACATGATTGGGGAAGTCTAAGCATTCAAACCCAGGAGGCTGCCTCACATAGACATCCTCACTAATTTCCCCATTTAAAAAAGTAGATTTCACATCCATCTGCTGAAGATTAATTCCTAGGGAACATGCATAAGCCAATAATATTTTGATAGCTTCTAACCTAGCTATAGGGGCAAATGACTCTTCAAAGTTAATTCCAAATTCCTGATTATACCCTTGAGCTACAAGTCTGGCCTTATTTTTAATGACATTCCCTGATTCATCAGTTTTATTTCTGAACACCCATTTAGTCCCTATGACTGTTTCATGATCAGGAGGTGGAACCAAATGCCACACCTTATTCCTGTCAAATTGATTGAGCTCCTCATGCATGGCATTAATCCAATGCACATCTTTGAGAACACAGTCAATGGACTTGGGTTCAACATTTGAAACAAAAGCATAAGCATTCAATTCATTTTGAATTCTCAAGTGGCCTCTAGTCCTAGGGGGATCATGCAGATTTCCAATTACATTATCTACGGGATGATCTTTAAGATATCTAATGTTAACAATTGGATTGTCATGAGTTTGATTTATCTCCCCCTGAGCTGTAGGCTCTTCTTCATTAGGCTCTTCATTTCCTTCCTCATTTTCGGATTGGTCTGCAGAATTTCCTTCTTTCAGAATATCACCACTGTCTTCATTCCTGCATTGACCAACATCAGTCTTTAATAAGGATTCATCAAAAACTATATGTGGAGATACTTCAACAGTTTTGGAATTCAGATTATACACTCTATATGCTTGGGTATTTTTAGAATAACCAAGAAAGATTCCTGGTTCACCTTTAGGTTCAAATTTATCAAGGTCTCTTTTATCATTAATATGAATGAAACATTTACAACCAAAAACCTTGAAATGAGCAATAGAAGGTTTCTTACCCTTTAAGATCTCATAAGGTGTTTTCTGGGTAGAAGGTCTTACCATGGCTCTGTTAATTACATAATAGGCAGTATTTACTGCTTCAGCCCAAAACCTCCTTGGTAGACCACCTTCAACCAAGAGTGTACGACCCATCTCCACTAGGGTTCTGTTCCTTCTCTCCACTACTCCATTCTGCTCAGGTGTCCTTGGTGAGGAGTACCTATGGTTAATTCCATTTGACCTGCAGAATTCATCAAACTGTGAGTTTTCAAACTCACCTCCATGATCAGTCAAAATATTTCCAATTTTTTGATTTATTTTAACATAGAACTCCTGAAATTCTGAGAATGCATCACTCTTATGTGATAAGAAATAAACCCAAGTATACCTAGAAAAGTCATCTACCATGACAAACCCATACTTCCTCCCTGATAAGCTGATAGATCTGGTTGGCCCAAAAGGTCCATGTGTATCAGCTCATAGGGTTTAAGAGAGAGATTTTCTGTTCTAGACTTAAATGACTTTCTAGTTATCTTTGACTGAGTGCATGCATCACAGATTTTATTTTCTTTCTTGAAGGAAACTTCAGGAAGTCCTCTAACCATGCCATGCTTATTTAGTTTATGCAAAACAGTGTAACTAGCATGACCTAACCTACGATGCCATAAAAATACTAAGTCTTCTCTACTAGCAATAAGGCATAGGTTAGAATGTTGAATATCATCTAAATCTATCATGTAAGTGTTATTTATCCTCTTACCAGAAAATTTAACAGTCTCGGAATCAGGTTCAAAGACCTTGCAACATTGAGAGTCAAAAAGCACTTTGCATCCTTTATCACATAGTTGGCTGATACTAAGTAAGTTATAAGCTAAGCCTTCAACCAACATAACATCCTCAATGCAACAAGTAGAACACTTACCTACCTTACCTGATCCGACAATTCTACCTTTTGTGTTGCTGCCAAAGGTGACAAGGCCTCCTTGTTTCTCTGTCAGCATGCAGAACTTGGCCTTATCCCCTGTCATATGCCTGTAGCAGCCACTATCCAAGTACCACAAATTGTTCTTGGCTGCCAGACATACCTGCACACACAATCAGGTAGAGAAGTTTGGAACCCAAGATTGATTGGGCTCCAGAACAGATGACATAGAAGCAAAGCAAGAAAGCAGATTTTTCAGAATCCACACTTGTTTAAAAGAATTTTGTTCAGTGGATTCTACAGATTTCCTTCTGTTGTTGTTCCTTTTCTTCTTGTTGTTTGTCATCTTATTGTTTGCACCAGCATAATTATTGACAGTGTTGTTTCTTTGCCAGTGCCTTGGCCGGGGTGCATTCATGAAGTTATGGCCATAGTAGTTCCTGGGCTGGCTAAAGAAATTCCGATTCTTAGGTGTCCAATTGCCATACCCATCAACCCAATTTCTAGGGTAAGGCCTATAAGACTGTGTACCATGATATCCAAGACCTGTAAACCTTCCTTGAGTCCTAGTCCATATTGACCTATTTGGATAGGTTGATTGTGCAAAGAATTGGGACTGGGCTCTAGGTTGGTGGAAATGTTTGGGTTCAGCTCTAAAAGTATTCTGCCTCCCCTGCACCTTGGACCCTGCTGACCTATTCATAGGTGTGTATTGGGTCTTCTTCAGAGGTGGTGGTGATGGTGGAGACTTGGTACCCTTAATATGGGGTTTCTACGACTGTTTAGGTTGACCCCTAACCTGAGACTGAGCTTTGGTATTTTGCATAGATGTGCTAGCTCTACTAGGCTCACTCAACTTTTGTTTCCCCTTCTCCTCAGCACTGGGCTTTTTCAGATTAGCATTTTTGTTCATTGAATTGTTTGAATTCATGCTAATTAGAGGTCCTTTTTCTTTTTGTGCAACAAATGAAATAGTTTTCATTCCAAAGGTTTTCGTTGCACTTGAATTAAATCCTAGGCCCTCTTTTATGAAGTTGACCTTTGACCCTAACAAAGCATTTAGATTATCAGTACCTTGGGTCATCTTCTCAATGGTTTTAAGCTTGTCCTCATTATCGTTTTGAATGTCTTGAATGGATTTTTTCAGTTCTGTATTCACACTTAGGACAGCTTGATATTTTTCATTCACAATTTTTATCTCACTTTCATATTTCTGAATTTTCAGCTTCCATTCATCAGCTTCTTTACTTAACCTCTCATTGTCTTCTTTAGAGGCTTTTAACTCATTTCTGATTTCATCTAATTCAGAACATGTGAGTTTCAAATGTTTATTCTCAGATTCTAGACATGCAATTATATCAGTTAGACTTTTATCATTTTGCATGGAATTTATCTTTCTTCTTAGATGTCGGTTCTCCTTTCTAATATTATCAGCTCTATCAGCTATGTCATGGTAAGCATCTACCCAATCAGCAATTGTGAAATTTTCAAATCTAGTGATTACCTCATCTGAGTCCTCTTCTCTGTCTTCTGAGCTTGTTGCCATAAGGCAAATGGGCTTCTCAGATTCGGCTTCACTGTCTGAGGTGCTACTGAAGGAACCTTCATCTTCATCACTCCAGGTACTCACCATTGCTTTCCCTTTCATGTTCCTTCTCTTTGACTTGTCCTTGTATTTCTGATTCTCTGGACAGTCAGCTTTCAGATGGCCTGGTTTCCTGCATTGATAACAAGTATTAGTTTAAGTTTTCTTAGCAGGGTTATGTTTATACCTTTTGTCCCTTCGTCCGCCACTATACTTCTTTTGGCTGAATCGTCCTGCTCCTTTCCTGAGGAATAGCCTGAACTCTCTGGTCATCATGGCCATCTCAGAACGAGTTATGTCTTCTTCATTCAGGCTCTCCTCTGATGATGAACTGCTGGAGCTGGATTTGCTGGAACCAGCCTTCAGCGCTATCGGCTTCTTCTTCCTCTCAGCTTCTTCTATCTTTGGCATATTAATCTCATATGCCATCAGCGAGCCGATTAACTCATCAGCCCTTGTATTTCGCAAGTCCCTTGACTCCTCCATCACTGTAGCCTTAGTATGCCAAGCATGAGTCAGGGAGCGCAGTATCTTCCTCACTACATCATATTCAGTCTGAGGTTTACCGGGACCTCTAAGACCATTTGTAATGATAGTTAATCGAGAGTACATCTCCTTGATGGTCTCGTTCGACTTCATCTTGAATGCTTCGTATTCTGACACAAGGAGATTAGCCTTCTGCTCTCTAACCTGAGAGGTCCCTTCATGAATGACTTCCAGTGCATCCCACATTTCCTTAGCGGATTTGCAGACTGATACGCGGGAGAATTCTGTAGGGTGCAGAGAGCACTGGATGGCGTTTATGGCACTCCAATCTAGTGTAGACATCCTTATCTGCTCCTTGGTCCAGACTTCCTCATTAGGGGACAGCTCATAAGGTCCCTTGCTGACTACCTTCCAGATCTCGTAGTCCTTAGCCCTCAAAAACACTTGCATACGGTTCTTCCAGTATGCGCAGTTAGATCCATCGAAGAATGGGGGCTTTGTGGTTGAGTGACCTTCAGCTATCATCCCTCGAGCATCCATCTTGCCTTTCCTCTTCGGGCGATGAGTCCCTGTAGAAGAGTATGGCTCTGATACCAAGTGTTATGTTAGATGGACGCAGTCTATCTCCACGAAGTGTGGATCTAGAGGGGGGTGAATAGATCTACTGCCTAATTAAAAACCAGTAAGAGGTTCTAATGCGGAATATAGGCAAATCTATTTAAACACTAACTCGAGTGTATAAACTGAGCAGAAGCACAATCAATCTGTGAAGATAATCAAAAGATTCAGTCACGCACACAGTTCATGGACAATCACACAAACACAAGGCACCCAAGATTTTTAGGTGGTTCTGTCAAAGACCTACGTACACCCCACACTCAACCGAGTATGGCTTACTGCTGCGCAGTACATCTTGCGTCTGCTGGGCACTACAGCTTGGCCTACAAACCGCTGAGCAATACAGCTTGCTGTCTGAGACAAGTCTCGCCTGCTGAGGATTACAGCTTCACCTGTCCAGTGGAATCCTCCACTGCAATTGCTGGGGTTTACAGCTTACCCGTCCAGAGGCAGCACCTCTGCTAACAGCTGACTCACAGCTTGAAGAAACAAGAGTTCAGAAAATAAAAGACAGAAGCAAATGAAAATAGAAAACCCAAATGGGAATGTAGCTCGAATGAGCAAAGGCTCAGCTCTGGTATCTGAACCAAGAGTCTGAGATACAACCTCTCAATCAAACTCTCTCAATCTCACTCTCTCAACTCATCTCTCTTTTCTTCTCTTCTCCTTTTTCTTCTTCTCCGTTTTTCTTCTCTCTGTGGATCGGTGGCTCTCTGCTGCTTCAGGCTTCTACTCTCACTGTATAGACTTGCCACTTCTTCGATCGATCAGCCTTCATCTGAAGATGAAGACACCCTTTTATATCAGCAGCAGGTTGGATAGGGGAGCATGGCTTCCACATTTCCCGCCCAGAGAATTAGCCAGATCCGAGGCAATTTCATCCACATGGCAGCATCCTTGATGGGCTGCTTCCACGTGTCACCATCATAGCACCTCGTCCTCCTTGGATCATGAGCCAGGTCATCAATCCCAGCAAAGAATCCCTATCAGATAGTCGAAATAGAATCATCAGTTTAAGTGTATGCCCTGTACAGACATTACAGGATGCAGTGTATAGACTTCAGACTGTATAGACTTCATATATGCAGAGCTATGCCATGTACAGACATGCTGAATGAATATGCAGACTCATCGTGCAATGTCTAGACTTAGAAGAACATTCAGCAGCCAGTGTATAGACTAGACAATCTAAAGAATTGGACAGACAACTGACGATGTATGGACTTCAACTCAAAGATGCACAATGTACAGACTTGAATTCATATGATGCATAATGTGCAGACTTGAATTCATATGATGCATAATGTGCAGACTTGAATGCTGTGCGATGTACAGACTTCATGTTATGCATTAGACTCTAAGGAAGATAGACTATGCATAGACTTAGGCAGCCTTCAGCTTGATGTATAGACTTCAAGAATGATGCATGCAATGCACTGGACAATGTATGGACTTAGCCGATGCAGACTAGTCTGATGTACAGACTTGCTCGTTGTTCAGACATCATGAACAATGTACAGGCTTGCCAAAGGAAACTCTGTACAGACTTGATCAAAGCAAGGCAATCGAGTGTGTAGACATCCACATTGTATAGACTTGCCAAGCGAAAGGGCTGTACGGACTTGATGAACGATGCAAGGCAAATGAATGTATAGACTTCCAATGTATGGACTTGCCAACTGGGCGATGTACAGATTTCAGCAAGGCAAATCCTGTACAGACTTGAAAGTGCACAATGTATAGAGTTTGCCAAAAAAACGGAACGATGTATAGACTTTCACAATGTGTAGACTTTGGCAACACAATGGCTATACAGACTTCCACTCAACTGTGATGTACAGACTTGCCAAGGAAAATGACGGTAAAGCTATCAGTGTATAGACTTCGAGTGCAACGTCGGTAAAGCTACCGATGTATAGACTTGCAAGTTGAACTGGTGGACGTACAGACTTGGAAGTTCACTGATGGATGTACAGTCTTCACCTCGAGCAATCTACAGTGCAGTGTATGGACTTTGAAGAATGATGCATGACGCTGTACAGACTTCACTAATGCATGCTACAGTCCAATGTATGGACTTAGCTTCGTGCATGCTACAGTCCAATGTATGGACTTTGAATGTTGATGCATGAACAGTCCGATGTACATACTTCCAATGTATAGACTTCCAATGAGACGGACGAGGTACACACTTAGCCAATGCAATGTAATGTATGGACTTCAAATAAGACGCTGCATGAGATGCTGAAACAATGTATAGACTTGCTAGTTATATGAGATGCACCATATAGACTTTACATAAGATGCTCAATGAGACGCTCAATGTACACACTTCAAGTCCAGTGTATAGACATTGCCTTAGACTCTAAATGAGACGGACGTTGTGCAGACTTTAGCCAATGCAATGTATAGACCTGATGCTGCTTGAAACACTAAATAAGACGGATAATGTTCAGACTTAGCCAATGCAATGTATAGACTTTGGGCTCGCCATGCAGTGTATAGACTTAGAGCACAAACACCACGATCCAATGTATAGACATGCTAGTTATGTGAGCTGCAATGTATGGACTCTGCTATGCATGAGGACGAGTGTATAGACTTGGAAGTCTGGGGGCGTCGACGCATGATGCATGAGACACACTTACTGCGTTGACGCTGCATGAATGTATAGACATGTTCTAAGCGATGCACAAACACAACACAAAGCAGTGTATAGACTGATGTGACACACCCTTGGACTTAAGGAAGTAAGCACAATCGCATTCAAACGGGCCGATATGGGCCACCGCTCTATCGTCGCTCACCCAAGCCCGGGGTGACTTGGCAATGGCAAGTAGAGGATGTGAGGGTTGGGCCCTTGCTGGTAGAGGGCCAGCAAGATGAAGATTTGATTCCCAAAGGTTGTGGAAGCCCAATTCAATGGGACCGACAAAGTGCCAAAGGCACCGGTTTCAGTCTTCCCCACGGTGATCACTCAAGGCTACGGGGCTTCAGGATCGAGCTCTCACTCTCACGGCCAGCGGAACTAAGAACTAATATTGAAAGACAAGCACTAATGAGCAAGTTTTTGGAGCACTTACTCGATCGGTTTGATGAAACCGGTCCCGTTCAGAGACGAGGGTGTGCGGGGAGGCGGGTGGATCCCCACACGCCGCGCCGGGGTAGCTTGACCTGCCCAAATGATTACAATACTACACCTCTCGCAGGAGGGGGATCTTGGGGTGGGGGTTAAGTGATAATAAAACTAAAACTACCTCCGCACAGGGAGGGGCCTTCAGCCGGCCAAGCGGGGAGGGGAACTTGGACTAAAAGCGATCAAAAGTTGTGAAGCCAAATCGGCCTGCTTTCTGCGAGGGAAGATAGACAGACGACGTTGATGCCGCAGAGCTTGATAGCTAATTTCTCTGAAGACAAGACCGGTGGGGAACTCTTCGTAACTGGAAATGAAATGCCTCAGAATTTTGTTGATTTCTTCTGTCGCCGATGCTAGCCTGGGTGGAGGCTCGAACAAGGTTGCAGATTCCCGGACTGACAGCTTCAGGATTCCAACAGCAGGGAGAAGTGGATGCCCCGACAGCTCCCGAACTCCGAATCGAGTACCTCCAGAGTTGATGGAATCATGGACGAGTCCTCTTCGCAGAATAACTGGCATGGAAGCCAAACAATACCGGAGAAGATCGGTGGACTCTGAACAATGAGGACAGGTCGGTGCAGACTGTGGGAAGCAGAACCGCGTACCCGAGGGAGAAAATTGATAACTCTGGCCCACGGACGTCGATCGAAGTTCCGCTTCTTGATTCTGGAAGTAGATAGGAAGAGGAACAACTTTACAGAAGAACTCTTGGCCTGAATCTTCTTAGGTTCTTCGTGGAAGAGCTTCTACTCCGGCTCAGATGATCAGCAGGGGCAGCTCTGCGCAGTTGTGGAAGAACGGATATTTCGGTCAGCTCGGAGCTCGGATGGGGATGAAACCACAGCCGTTGCGAAGAAGACAGGCAGACGCTTCCGTGGATGCCTCTTGGGTCTTCAGATTCGCAGGGAGCAGGTCGCGGCGGCTGCTACAAGCTACTGGTTCATCTACATCTTCTGGACTGCAAGCAGCAACTTTGACATAGTCTTCACTTGACCTAGAAAGAAGAAGAAGAAGGAAGTATATGGAGAAGGGGGGGGGGATGGGGATTGGTAGTGGGAAGATGCGGGGGTTATGGAATGGTGCTAGAGGTAGTGGGGAGGTGGAGGAAGAAGGGGAGGGTGCAGGTTTCAGCTGGAGGGAGGATGATGGGGTGTGCAAAGGATGGTGGAGAATGGAGGAAGAGAAGGGCGACCTAGGCTAAAGGGGAGGAGAGAGGGGCAGCCAAACAAGTGGAGGGAAGGGTTTCAAATTTCAAATGGGCCTAGGGAAGTGAAGGATTGCATGGGGAGAGGGCAAAGGGCTGTTGGGAAAGGGATGGGGTGGTTGGTGGTTGGGGAAGGTGGAGTAGGGATTGGGGGTTCTACTCTTGGGACTAGGAGAGGGAGTAAATGGGATGTGTGGAAGTGGAGTGGCCTTAATGAAGGTAGGTGGGGGTTGGAGGTGGTTGGGAGGAGGAGGAGAGAGGGAAAGGGGCGAACCAAGGAGAGAGAAAGAGAGAGATAGATAGGTGGATGGGTGGGGACTCTCTCCCCTAGGGCATCTCACCCACTAATGGAATCACTCCATGCTAACTAAATATTTGAACTCTTAAAGGGAAATCTTGTATTCATTCATTCATTCCAAATGAAGGGAATGGGGCCCTATATATAGTCAACCCACATTTACAATAAGAGCTTGACAAAAGACTCAATGACAAATAACCGAGGGGGTAGGGGGGGCTCTTGGGCCAAGCCTAATGAAATGGGCCCAATAGCTAACTAAACAACATAATGACACTCAAACTTAGGAAAATAAACACAAGACTTAGGGACATGACTCAAGAAAATGAAACTTACATCAAATGACTCAAATAGAAAGCACAAAAAGGATAATTGGGCCTTTATGGAGAGAGGCCCGAACTCAAATGGTGCCGGAGTGTGAGGAAGACCCAAGCCAAAGGGAGTCACAGGTGATGCCTCCATCATAGACTCTACGTGCAATGTGTAGACTTTGAGTGTGTGTGCAGTGTGTGAACCTGTAAAATGCATGGAACACACATACAATCTGATAAGAACAATTTCATCAAAGCATAAACAGTGGCCAATCAATCAAAACAAGGTGTTGCTAATGAAGTAAAACATATTGTCAACATCATCAACACAGAGGAGTCACAACAGCCATTTGTTGACCAGACATCCGTTCCAAGTCTGCTTCATCCATTTCAACTGTGTTCTTAATGAATAAGTCCTTTTACCTTCGGAAAGGATGGTCAATTGGTAGAAACCATCGATAACAATTGAACCAGCATGATTTCTTTCCATATTTCAAGATAAATGATTTGGTATCAGTCATACAGTAAGGACATGCCAACCTCCCGTGTGTGCTCCATCCAAATAGCATTCCATATACAAGGAAGTCACTTATTGTCCACATCAATGCAGCCTTCATCGTGAAATTTTATTTTCTATATGCATCATAATTAACAACTTCATCATTCCATAATCTTTTCAACTCATCAATCAGTGGCTTGAGATATATGTCCAATTTTTTTCCTGGATTTTTTGGACCTGGAATCACCAAAGTTAAGAAAAGGTTCTCTCGCTTCATGCACATGCCTCGGCGGAAGGTTGTACGGCGTCATGAACACTGGCCAACATGAGTAAGACGCCACTGAACCTTCAAATGGGTTGAAGCCGTCTGTGCATAAACGTAACCTAACATTGTGTGGCTCGTGAGCAAAAGCAGTATAGGTACGATTGCAATGAGCCCAAGCTTCACCGTCGACGGGATGACTGATTATATCATCTACACGACGTACTCTTTCCGTGTGCCATATCATATGCTGAGTTGTCTTTGACGACATATACATCCGCTACAATCTGGGCGCGAGATGGAAGTATCGCAGTGACTTGTAAGGCACATCCTTCTGCTTTGAATTGTCCCCTCTCTTAGGTTTAAATCTATCATGCTGACAAATATCACATGATCTTTTATCTACATTATCTTCATAATATAGCATACAGTGATTAGGACATGTATCTATTTTTTGATATCCAAGCCCTAACTCATTGACCATCTTCTTTGCAGGGTAAAAATTTTCAGGCAGCTTCTCATCTCAAGGCAGCATACTCTTGATAAGGAGGAGCATACAGTCAAAATAATTCTCACTAAGGTGAAATTCGGATTTCAAATTCAACAGCTGTTAGACAGCAAACAACCGAGTGTGATTTTCACAACCATCCCACAGCGGCTCATCAGCATCCCGAAGTAACTGATAAAATCTTTGAGCCGACTTGTTTGGTGGTTCTTCGTTGTACACGTGTTCCCCTTGTACATTAAAGTTAGGGCCAGCAGCATCGATTACCATGTCTGCATAGGTACTTGTGCATGTAACATTGCCGGGCTCATATGACCAGAAGTCCTCACCATGACACACCCGATTCATATAACCTTTCATGAACCCTTTCCTGTATAAATGAACTTGCACATCCCATAGCGAATGAAATCTCTTATTTTTACAACATAAACAAGGACATCGGATGTTACCACACTAGTCCACTGCTGTTGGATGTCCCAATACAAACTGAATAAAACTATCAACTCCATCCTTAAACTCCTCTGACACCACTCCGTCAACTACTCTGCGATTCATCCATGAACGATCAATTCTAGCCATATTTACCTAACAAATTAAAAAATTCATATCAATATGTCTTATCACTACATCTAAGAAAATATCGATAACATCTCCCATAAATATTGACTATTTTCCACACGTGTACATCCCGTTTGGTCACATGTACATCTATATCCACATCCACTTTCGCTTCCATATTCATACACTGTGGTTGACATCGACATCATCTTCTTGAAAAAATCATTATCATACTCGCATTCACATACACATTTTCTCACATATCGGCATCCACACCTGTCTACAAATTTAATTCACATCTAAGCATACTAATCACATATATCATAACAAAAGTCTTGAATGAGCAAAAATGAAAAAAAAGGTCATATCCACATTTACGCACACACATTTACATCCACATCCCTCTTCCCACCCTCCCAATAAAAACAGGGGCTTGGAATTTCATCTGATGTTGTAAGAGTACACCAGGTGATAAGGAGAAAAGGTTTGTCTTGTAGATCAAGCATGAAGGTTAAAATTCTCAAAGGAGCAGTTAGTTTTCTTAAAAGTAATCTCTATGCAACTCTTGAGTACATATTACTTGGGGGGTAATATGTAATCTAGAGTTGTATAGAGATTACTTTTAAGAAAACCAAATGCTCCTTTAAGAATTTTAACCTTCATGCCTGATCTCCAAGACGAACCTTTACTCCTTTTCACCTGGTGTACTCTTACAACATCAGATGAAATTCCAAGCCCCTTTTTTATTAGATGGACAAGCAACAAGGATAGGTTCGTCCTCGCTGCCATCTATTTCTTTGTCCTATTCATCATGCATTTGCAGAGCCCACTCTTGGTATGGCCTTTCCAGTTGCACAATGTTTACTAGTTTTCCATCCTCAAATATTTCAACAAGTGCATCAGTCTCTCTTTAACGAGCCTTATCTCCAAAATCCTTCATCGCCCCAGTAAAAGTGTCATGATGTTGCAACTCAGTCGTGGTAATATGGATAACAGAATCTGCCAAAGTATCCACGAGAATAGGATTGTCAGGTGGTGAATCCAAAAGGGAAGGACCCATTTGTTGGCAATTGAGAATGTAAAATCTTTACATCAGGATATTCTGCACCGACTGGTTTTAGTTTTGGTGGCAACGGAGCCCCTCCCCCTCCCTGTGTCTGTGTGTATGAGAGTGAGAGTGAGAGAGGGTGGGAGTAGGGAGGGGGAGGGGGGCCAACGGGAGAGGGAGAGAGGGGAATACCTACAGTGGGGGGTGTCCGTCGAAAAGAATTTGACCGCCGTCACTGCCGGAGCTCACTGCCGCTATTGTGCCCTCGCTATCGATGCCGCCTCTGCTCGCCCCTCACCGGCGTCTCTGGGTAGCTCCGCCGCGCCCGCCCGCCCTCGCCACTCCATCGCCCGCCGGTGAGAGATTGAGAGGGGGGGCGATCATGAGAGAGGAAAGGGATGTAGTGGTTGAAGGAGGAGGAAGGGGGAAGGACTAAGGAGGATAGGAGAGGGGACGTCTACATATTCTTGTCTATTTTTATTTGGCGCCATATTTTCAATTGGTGCCATATTTTCATTCATTCATTTGTGATTTTTTATCATTCATTCATTTCTTCTAATAGGATAAAATCTCTCTCAGTCTAAAATATCATTACATCTAAAAAAATTATTATTTATTATTTTGAGATCTGTAATTTAAATTTTTTTAACTTTTTTATGGTCGATAAGTCGATTCCTATAAAAAGAAGAGAGCGTGTTGAAAAGCCTAGCTACCTTGAAAGTGGGGTTTGCCGTCTCGACCGACCCGCCTATCCCGGTCACGGCCCAGGATGGGTCGGGTCGGTCCTGTCTCGCTCCGTCTCGGTCCATCTCGTAAAATGTCAAAATAAAAAAAGACTCTTTATATATATAATATAAATAAAATAATATAACAAAATAAAAAGGACACTTTATATATATAATAAAATATTAAAATAATGAAGCATCCCGGTCACGACCCACGACCCGGGCGTCCTGCCTACCACTTGGGTCGGGTCAGGACGTGCGGGTCGAGGCATCCCGGAGCGGGACGTCAAACCCTGCTTGAAAGGCCCACATCGGGGTGCGAAAAGGTACTCAGAGGCGTATCGGTCACATGTTGACCATTTCCTTATTGTTCCGTGCCCCCGTCAAACTCATGTGTTTTGATTTTACCGTCACGTCTATAATGAATTTTTGAGATCTAGGGCTCCTCGCGGGGAATGCCATGTGGAAGCACTCAGGATAATAATCAAATATCATTATATCTTTTATCAGTTTTACTCACGATAGGGCGTGCCAATCATGTGTGTGACAATGTGTTCAGGTTCCAAAACTGGGATGGTCTGGACTAACCGAAGGTGCGCTCCTTCGGATCACTAAGCAGGCAATGGTGGGCATCGGGTCGGGACTGGCGACCCGTCGTGCCATAAAGGTCGATCACGACGATAAGAGGGGAAAATGTTTGATTAATCACCAAGCAATGGGGCTTCATGGTCGATAAGTCGATTCCTATAAAAAGAAGAGACAGCGTGTTGAAAAGCCTAGCTACCTTGAAAGGCCCACATCGGGGTGTAAAAGGTACTCAGAGGCGTATCGGTCACATGTTGACCATTTCCTTATTGTTCCGTGCCCCCGTCAAACTCATGTGTTTTGAATTTACCATCACGTTTATAATGAATTTTGGAGAGCTAGGGCTCCTCACGGGGAATGCCACGTGGAAGCACTCAGGATAATAATCAAATATCATTGTATCTTTTATCAGTTTTACTCACGATGGGGCGTGCCAATCACGTGTGTGACAACGTGTTTAGGTTCCAAGACTGGGATGGTCGGGACTAACTGAAGGTGTGCTCCTTCTGATAACTAAGCAGACGATGGTGGGCATCGGGTTAGGACTGGCGACCCGCCGTGCCATAAAGGTCGATCACGGCGATAAGAGGGGGAAACGTTTGATTAATCGCAAAGCAATGGGGTTGCATGGCGGATAAGTCGATTTTTATAAAAAGAAGAGATAGTGTGTTGAAAAGCCTAGCTACCTTGAAAGGCCCACATCGGGGTGCGAAAAGGTAATCAGAGGCGTATCGGTCACATGTTGACCATTTCTTTATTGTTCCGTGCCCCCGTCAAACTCATGTGTTTTGAATTTACCGTCACATCTATAATGAATTTTCGGGAGCTAGGGCTCCTCGTGGGGAATGCCACGTGGAAGCACTTAGGATAATAGTCAAATATCATTGTATCTTTTATCGATTTTACTCACGATAGGGCGTGCCAATCACGTGTGTGACAATGTGTTCAGGTTCCAAGACTGGGATGGTCTAGACTAACTGAAGGTGCGCTCCTTCTGATCACTAAGAAGACGATGGTGGGCATCGGGTCGGGACTGGGGACCCGCCGTGCCATAAAGGTCGATCACGGCCATAAGAGGGGAAAACATTTGATTAATCGCCAAGCAATGGGGCTGCATGGCCGATAAGTCGATTCCTATAAAAAGAAGAGACAATGTGTTGAAAAGCCTAGCTACCTTGAAAGGCCCACATCGGGGTGCGAAAAGGTATTCAAAGGCGTATCGATCACATGTTGACCATTTCCATATTGTTTCGTGCCCCCCTCAAACTCATGTGTTTTGAATTTACCGTCACATCTATAATGAATTTTCGGGAGCTAGTGCTCCTCGTGGGGAATGCCACGTGGAAGCACTCGGATCTTGTGCCAACGTCATCCTTGAGTCACGTGCACATCATTTGGGGCAGGTGTCACTGTCCCTGCCGAACCGGTCATCCCGGCCACTGCACGAGACGGGATTGGACATTACGTACCGATACGAAAAACTATAATATATATATAATGGAATAAACTATTTCAAATGACATGTTGTATCATTTGGTTTATTGTTCTACCGTTTGAACGGGTTTGTCCGGATTCGAATCTTAGCTTCAGCTTAAGGTTTCCTTAAGTTTTTTTAATATAACTTATTCAAAAATGTAAATGAAAACACTACAGAACTTTGTTTCGAACTCGGCACCTCACGATTAACAGCGATACACTTAAGGAACTTAGTCAAGTCCCCCGCTCGACGTCTCACGTGCTGAGTGATTATTCACCCTTGCAACCCATTTTGTAGCCTTAACGACTTTTTTTCAGACTTAAAATCTATTTGTCACCATTATGGCTGATAGTCTCAACCCTTGGCATTTTCCCTGCTGCAACATTCCCTGCTGCCTTGAAAATTTACAGCGTTGTTTCCACATTTGTCACCCTTAACATCCATTTGTCACCCTTATATATCTCTTTGTCACCACTGAATCTTCATTTGTCATCCTTAGGAGAGTATTTGTTACCTTTAGTCTTCTTCTGTTGTTCTTCCACGTTTGTCGTTTTCTATGTCCACTGTCACTGGCCAAAGCTTGACTAAGCTTTGACTAGACTTCAGAAGTTGCAAAAGCTTGACTTTGACTATTGACTTTGCCTGGAGTATTGGTGCATTGGGCCAAAATAAAGTTGAAGTTGAGTAGATCCTTCCTTCTCCTGGCGTTGACTTTGACGACTGTGGTCAGCCCTCGCTTGATCTTCAGATTGCTTTAGAGCCCTTGGGATCACTGTTCACATTTGTCTTCTTGTGAGCACTGTAGGTCCTTTGTCTTCTAGTGAGCACGTCTCTCTCTCCTCCACTTACTCTGATGAGGGCATCTCACAGCACTCTCTTTGGCTCGGATCGCCTGCATCACTTTGAGGATGTCCGGCTATAATGATCGCATGTTATCTTCATTTCTTTGAGGTCTTATTTATGTATTTTCTTTATTGAGTCACGTGGTCATGAGTCCAATTTCCCTTGTTTTGTATTAATTGGGCTTTTGTATCCTAGTTTGGGCCCATGTTGGTTGTTTAGGATAGCTTTGGTCTTTTGTGTAAATACTAAGGGCATTTCGGTCATGTAAAGAGTTGGGTGTCTATAAATAGGACCCAACCCCCTCCCATTTGTAAGACTTGATGCTTGAGAGATTGAAGTCCATTTTGAGTGAATCCTCCCTCCCCTCTAGTGTGACTCTCCTCTCTCTCTCTCTCTTTCTCCTCTCTCTCTCTCTCTACTCCCCTCTCCCAAGATGAATTCAAATTCGAATCTCCCTCCACTCCCACTTCCCAAGATGAATTTAAATTCGAATCTCCCTCCACTCCCACTTCCCAAGACAAATTTAAATTCGAATCTCCCTCCACTCCCACTTCCCAAGACACTTTCCCTCTTCCGAAGGTCTCCTCCACCCTTCCCTAGGCACCCTTCCCTCTTCCCAAGGTCTCCTCCACCCTTTCCTAGGCACCCTTCTCTCTTCCCAAGGTCTCCTCCACCCTTCCCTAGGCACCCACTAACTCCCCACCCCATCCCCAACTCAAAAATTGAATTTGTATCTCCCTCTATTCCCACTCCCCAAGACCCCTTCCCACATCCCAAGAGAACCCTCCCTCTTCCCAAGACATCCTCACCCTTCCCTATACAACAATTAAATCCCCTCCCTATCTCCAATTCAAATTTAAATTTCATCCCCCACACCCCAAGATAGAACCCACCATTTCTCCCCATCCCCCCCCCTCTCTAGTGCACACCCAGCCCAGCCCCATTTCCAGAAACTCTAGGCCCATCCACACCCTCCACACATCCCCCTCTAGTCCCCCCTCCACCCCCTTCACCATTTGACATCATCCCTTCACCCCCTTCTCTTGTCCTCTTGGAGATACACCGGAGGCCTGTTCGCAGCTGTGGACCTGCAGAGAACCAGTCACTTGCAGCTCCATCCGCGACATTATCTTGGCGTTTCTGAAAGGCCAAGAGGTACCATTGGAAGCGTCTCCTTGTCTTCCTCGCAACGGCTGTGGTCTTGTCCCGTTCTGAGCTCGTGGCTGCCCGGTGGGGCCGATCTCCCACGACTACGCGTCTTCCTCCAGACTGTCAACCTGAAGCTGCTTGCAGAAGCTCCCACAGCCGGCCATCTGAGGATTTAGAGGCGGGGCTTGGCCAAGATATTCTACAACCAGTCATCTTCTTGTACCAAGAAGCGACTTCCCGATTGGACCCCGGACAAGAGAGTTCTTAATTTCCTCCCCAGGGTGCGCAGTTCTGTCCCCTCTAGGACTGAACCGACCCCTGTCCACTGTTCTGGCTCTCCCAATCTACTCCAACTTCCTCTTGAATCCCCGCGGTCCCCGTTTTGAAGAGGACTCGACAACGGATCCAACGACTCTAGCCACGCCTGAATCAGAGACTAGCAGCCCCCGGGGTGACCTTGTCTTCCTACTGCAGTGGTGCTGAAGCAGCCAGAACCAGAGCAGTCTGGCCCTATTCCAGGTCCTACCCCGACCAGCAACATCGTCAAAGGAATTGAAGAAAATTCAGGCGTCCTCCTGGGTAAAGTGCGAGACATTCGACATTAGTTTCAGCCCATTTGGAGTTCGGTGGCGACCGTGGCGGTGACATCTTCGACTGTCTGTCCAGTGGTCCCAAAAGCTGGCAGCATCGGCGGAACTCGGCACGACGATTTCTAGCTTCACCTCCCCTCCCCGCCTGGCCGGCTTACATCCCCTCCCTGTATGGAGGTAGTATTTGGTTGTAAATCTCTTAACCCCCACCCCGAGATCCCCCCTCCTGTGAGAGGAGTAGTGTTGTAACCAACTTATTTTTAGGTCAAGTGCCATCGCCGTGGCGTGCGGGCATATGCCCACGCTTCCCGACGCGCCCTCGTCTCCGGTCGGGATCGATGTTTTCACACCGGTCAGGTGAGCATCTGATACCCTCTTGTCTGGTTGCAATCTTTGCTTATTTAATATAGTCTTTACTTGCCGTCGGTCGGTGAGACGAGAGCCCGGACTCGCACACCACCTTAAGTGTGCCCACCGCGGACTGTGCATGAGTGCCTCCCAACCCACGCCCCGGCGTGCCAGCCGCCCACAAAGTTGGGAACCCCAGGCCCTTAGGGGTCAGCCTAAGCCCTCTATGTCTTTAGAATCGATTGGGTCCCACCTCGGACCCTCGCTATCATCCCCCGGTCACCATCGGGAGATCGTGTGCACCGTGCGAGTGAGCCGCTAGCGTGAGTCCAACTTCTACTTTGTATGCTTGTGGGTCTAGGTCTTAGGTTCAACAAGTCATCCCTTATCACCCTAGGGCTGTGCCACATCAAGTGGTATCAGAGCGGTCATAGGCTTATTTTCACAAGTCTAGTCTTGGAGCGTCTTCACACTAGGTCATTCATAGGTGCCCACTCACACTCGTGCATAGCCCACCAAACTTTGCATGACCACTCGTAGTGGAGCTCATTATCAATCCAATCCATCCTCTTCGAGTTCCACAATGAATCCTAATCCCCAAGGGAATCCAGCCCCCAACGAGCATGAGCTTCCCGATCACATGAGATTCCTTGTGGAGGGTATGGCTAGTATCTTAGGGCGGCTTGATGACATAACGGCCCGGCTTGAGCAACTTGAGGAGAATAGGCCGGCCCCAAGGGTGGATGATAGAAGGGCACCTCCTCCACGTAATGGACCAGCCATAAGAGAGCTCAACCGTGACCACCCACCCGAGCCGGAAAGGGACCCACCCCCAAGGAGAGATGACAGACCCCCCCCCCCCCCCCCCCCCCGGGATAATCCGGATGAACACCTTGTAAGGCTTGTGAAAGTTGATGCCCCCACCTTTGATGGGTCCCATCACCCGAGCATCTACTTAGATTGGGAAGCGGCTATGGACCAATATTTTGATTGGTACCCCATGACCGAGGATAGGAAACTCCGACTTGCCAAAATGCAACTTACTAAGTTAGCAAAGACCCATTGGTTGAACGTTGAGGGATTGAGGATAGTTAGGCGGGAACCTCCCATCACCACATGGGGGGCCATGAAAGAACAACTCAAACTCAAATATGTCCCTCCCTCCTACCATCAAAACCTCCTAGATGAGTGGCAAGCCCTAACCCAAGAATGGAAGACCGTGATGGAGTACATTGAAAAATTTGATTACTACCTTCGTAAGTGTGGAGTCCAAGAAGATCCCGCGGTCACACTATCCCGCTTTAGGAATGGGCTTCAATTCCACATAAAGAAGGAGCTCTTCATGCGTCAAGTGACCACCCTAGAGCAAGCCTACCAAATAGCCTGGGATGCCGAGAAATTCTCTCAATATACCCGAATGGTTCCCCCTCAGGGGATGGATCCCAAATCCTTGACACCTCAGACCAACACCCCACCTCCTCAATGAGGTCTCCTTCCCAACCCCATGGGAGCTCCTCCCACCCGGGCAGCCCCTCCTAGTGGCACCCTTCCCCATCGCCGCACAAATGGTCCTCCCAACCCCACTCCCAATAGACCCAATCCGAGACCCACCCCCCTTCACACTAGGGCCAACCCCAACCACCAAAGCGGGCAACAATGCTTTAGGTGCCTTGGGTGGACACTTCGCCAATCAATGCCCCACAAAGGGAGCATCTAGCTTGCTCATTGAGGAGGCTAATCTCCTACCCCAAGCTGGAGTTGAAGAAGAGGCTGAGGTGTTTTAGGCCTCTCCCGACTGAGAGGAAGAATATGAGACCCACTACATGGAGGCCAATCAAGAACAACCTCCTCCACCCACCGACCCTCACCTTGGAGTGGTTAGGTGTACCCTCACTCAAGCCCAAGAACATGATTGGAGAAGAAACACCATCTTCCATACCTACATCCGGATAGGGAGTCATGCTAGGAAGGTCATCCTGGACAACGGGAGTAGTATGAATGTGGTGTCCCCCGACACCATCAAACTTCTAGGCCTTACCATTTCCTCACACCCAAAACCTTATCAGGTAGCTTGGATTGATGCTACATCCATCCCCGTTAGCACTCGTTGCCTTGTCCCCATCACATTTCAATCCTACCAAGGCCAAGTTTGGTGTGACATTCTACCAATGGAAGTAGGGAGCATACTCCTAGGGCGGCCTTGGATCTATGACGTAGATGCCACCTTCCTCGGGAGGGTGAACACTTGCATTTTCACCCATGAGGGAAAGAGAATCCAACTCAACCCTTCACCACCCCGCTCCCTCCCCAAGAAGACACTGATGTGACACACCTTTGGACTTAAGCAAGCAAGCACAATTCACAATCAAAACGGACCGATATTGGCAACTACTCACCCGACGCTCACCCAAGTCTCGGGGTAACTTGGCGATGCCAAGTGGAGGATGTGAGGGCTGGGCCCTTGCTGGTAGAGGGCCAGCAAGGCCAAGGTTATTCCCCAAGGGTAAGGCAGCCTAACTCAATGGAGCCGACGTCGTGCCGAGGGCACGGGTTGCACACTCTCTCCCACAATGGTAACTCGAAGCAATGGGGCTTGAGGATCGGGCACTCACTCTCACGGACCAGCGGAGTTTATAAGCTAATATTGAAAGAACAAGTACTAAAGAGAGCTAAGGCTGGAGCACTTACTCGACTGGTTTGAAGAAATCAGTCCCACTCGGAGACGTGGGCGAGCGGGAAGCGTGGGTTCCCCACACACCGCGCCGGAGTAGCTTGACATGTTTATGATCTTACAACACTACACCCCATGCAAGGGAGGGACCTTGGGGAAGGGAAGTCAATGAATACAACCAAACACTACCTCCCACGGGGAGGGGCTGTAAGCCGGCAAGGCGGGGAGGGGGGGAAAACGAGTTAGAAGCTAGAAAGGAAGCCGGTGCCGGTTCTATCCGCTTCCTGAGCTTCAGGACAGATAGTTGGATATCTTGACGTTGCGGCCACTCCAGATTTTTCTTGATAACGAAACCAGTTGGAAGTTCTTCGTAGCTAGGTCAGAATGACGCATGAATTTTGTTGATTTGTTTGGTCGCCGGTGCTGGTCGGGGCAGGACTGCAAACAGGGTCTTTGAGCTCTGTCTCCGGCAGCAAGAGCAGCACAGCAGCAAGAAGAAGAGAACACCACGGACATTCCCGAACTCCAATTTCAGCGTGGCTGGTACCGATGGATTCGTTGTCAAGTCCTCTTAAAAATGTGGGTGATGGGGATGCCAGCCGATGTCGGAGTAGACCGGTAGATCCCTAACAGTGAGGGGGGTTCGGGGCAGACTGATAGGAAGCAGAGCCGCGCACCAGGGGGAAGAAAAAGAGAACTCTTAACTCCGGGCGCCAAACAGAGCTCCGCTTCTTGATTCAGGAAGTAGACTTGTCGAAGAAGCTCCTGGACAAGCCTCGCCTCCAGATATTCAAGAGAGTTGTCGTGACAGCTTCTGAGATCAGCTTCATGTTGTGGCTCAGGAAGAAGATGCGCAGTCGGGGAAGATCGGCTGCTCAGGACGGACACGAGCTCATAATGAAATGAGATTACCACCGTTACGAAGATGACTGGGAGACGCTTCCAATGGTACCTCTTGGGCCTTCAGAGTCGCTGGGATGTGGTTGATGGCATCTCTGCAAGCTGCTGCTACACCTGCACTTCAGGGCTGCAAGCTGCTCCTTTGGTGTAGCATCCAATGACCAAGAAAGAGGAGATAAGGGTGGTGAATGGTGAAGGAGATTGGTTGAGTGAAGGGAGGGAAATGTGGGGAAGGTATGGAGGGCTGCTAGGGCTGAGATGGAGGTGGATAAAAAGGGGGAGGGTGCAGGGATCTGCTGGTTCTTCACAAGGTGGGTGGAGAGGGAAGGATGGAGGAGGATGGAGGATGCTCTAGATGGAATGGGAGTGGAGGGAAGGGGAGGGGCGGCCTATTCCAATGGAGAGGGCTGGGGGTGACCTAAGGCTGGGGGATGGAGGGAATTTCAAATTCAAATGGGTCTTGGGGGCTGGGAGATTGTGTGGGGAAGAGTGGAGATTGTGTTGGAATGGCCAAGGATCTTCTAGGGAGAAGCAAGATTTGGTGGGGATTTGGTGGAGGGGGTTTCCAATACACCTAGGGAAGGGAATGGGGGGTGAGGTGGTAGGTGAGGTGGAGGAGAGAGAGGGTAGGTCGCAGCCCCCCTTGTAGAGAGAGAGAGGAAGAGAGAAAGAGAGAGAGAAAGAGAGTGGGGATTCTCTCCCCTAGGGCTTCTCACCCCTATTGGATTCACTCCACTAGAACTCTATAATTTGAACTCTCAAATGGAAATTTGGCATTCATTCATTCATTCATTAACTTCTAATGGAGGAAATGGGGTCTTATATATAAGCAACCCACATTTTACAAAAAGTCCCTAACTCTTGCTACAATGACAAATAACCAAGGGGGTAGGGGGCGCCCCTGGGCCTAGCCCAATGAATTGGGCCCAATAGCTAGTCTAATCAACCTAATGACACTCAAACTTAGGGGAATAAACAAAGACCTAGGGACATGACTCAAATAAAAGAAAAAATATAATGATATGACTCAAATAAAAATTACATAGGACTCAAAATAAATAACTAGACCATGTCGGATGCAACCGGGGCGAGGAGACGAGCCGTGAATGTGGGCACGGGAGGTGATGTCCCCATCATACTCCCAGGGTGCAGAGAACTCGACTCTGTCGAGTAAGAGTCCTTCCCTCCTTGGACGGTGTAGAAGTGATACCGCCCACAAGTCTTCTGAAGGAGACCGATCCAATGACACGACAAGATAGCGTTCGTATACCTTGCTCCTGGTGGTAGTGACCTGTTCATCCAATATTCACTCAATTCGCTCTCACTGGGCTCTCTTGGCTAGTGGACTCTTCTCACGGGTGGGTGCTCTCTCAATGAGGAGAGTGGGCTCAATATCCTCACTAGGTACCACCGCGGGACCCTTATATGGCACTTGGTCGGCCACATTGAATCTGGGACTCACTCCGTACTCTTCGGAAAGATCGAACTCATAGGCATTAGTGCCAATGCACCTCAGAACCTGGAAGGGACCAGCCCCACGAGACCTCAATTTGGAGATGGCTCCCGGGGAGAGCCTCTCCGTCCTCACCATCACAAAGTCACCCACGTGGAATTCTTGGTGATGCCGATGGGAGTCAGCCTGCCTTTTATAAGTCTCATTTTCTTTGCTGATGTGCTTGCGAAGATTTTCATGCAATTTCGTGAATGCTGACATTCTAGGGGTGATGGGTGGACCTGGGCAACCAAAAGTAGACCAATCATGCTTTGACGCTAAGAAGACTTCGATGGAATGGGGAGGACCGGGGAAACCATATGTGGACCTATCAAGTAATGTTGATATGTAGACTTTGGTGGGCGTAGGTGGGCCGGGGCACCCGTAGGTGAACCTATTTTGCAAAGTGGTGATAAATGACGGGGGACCCGGACATCCGTAGATGCTTTTGACATGTGTATGACTAATGTTAAATGAGGGCAGGCCGATACACCCGAATATGAACCAATCATGCATCCTACTTGACATGTGGGTGATATGAACGAGTGGACCTGACTTATGAATCATGCCAAATGGTGTGGTAAGCCTAGACACATGCATGCTTATCCCAAAGGTGACTTCTATGTGCATAGATGTGGGACGACCTTTGAACTTCTATGTGAAAGGGTCAAAGGGATCATGAAAAGGGTTACCAAGGGGGAGGGGCCTTATGTCCTCAAGGCCCTCAAATGGTGGTGGGTCATCCTCCTCTAATGAAACAATTGGGCCAAAGTACTTAGTGGGTGGGTCGGCCATGAGGGGAGGGTTTGGCTTTCTACCCGATATAAGAAGCTCCAAATTGAGGAGAAGGTTGGGCTCATCGGGTGTGGGGATGAATAGAAGGAGGTCACTAGTGTAGCAACCAATGGTGTATACCGAGGTGATGGACCCGACACATAGGTGTAGGAGGTCAAGGATCCTTGGTTGGTTGTCTATTGTGGTCAACATGCCGGTCAACTCCATTTGCCAAGCTAAGCCCATGAGATGTTCCCCTAGGTTCTCTACTTGGTGAGAGCATTGGATGGTGGTGTGATGGGAGAAGATGGGCACTATAGGGAGGTCTTCCTCCATGGGTAGAAAGGTATGGACCATGATATCTCTAATCGAGCTCTCCCATAGCCACCCAACAAGGGATTCTTCTAAGATGAGTTCGGCCTTATCTAGAGAGGGTGGTGTAGGGTGAAGATCCTTGTGCGAGGCTTCCCCTTCAATTTGGACATGAATGCCCCCCATGGAAGGGAAAGGATCCGGAGGGGAATTTGTCTCCATGTGGCAAAGTGGGTGGGCTACTTCTTCTAAAGCTAATGAGGTGGGAAGGTTCTTTGAGGGTGGGGTGATGTTAGCCAGTGTGTGGTGCACCCGGGGTGGTGAACAAGGGTGGGACTCCGGCGGATGGGAGAGTACAAGGTTGTTGAATTTAAAGGTTCCCGTAAGGTGTGGCGGATGCACTAGGCAAGTCCGACGTGTTGGGTCGATGTCGGCATTCCTTTCATCTAACCATTTCTTACCTAGGATTATGCATGGACCCGCCAATGTTCCTACTTGACACCAAGCCCCATCAAAATACTTAGTCTCTCCAAACCATCTATGGAATTCAACAAAGACTTGGTCTCCATTGTGCGTAATTTGTCCGGTCCTAGAAAGAGAGGCAACGATATCGGGGTATACCCAACTATCGGACTCTAAGTCAATGAAATCAATTTCTGTGGACTCTCCATTAGGTAGGTATGCATAGGATATGATTGGGAGAGGGGCCATTTGACCCTAGACTCAACGATGACAATGGTGGGTTGACAATGCAATGGTCGGACCAATGATGACTCCAATGCAAGCGTGCCCTAGGACTTGACTTGTAGAGACAAGTCAATGACTTGCTCTGATACCAATTGATGTGACACACCTTTGGACTTAAGCAAGCAAGCACAATTCATAATCAAAACGGACCGATATTGGCGACAACTCACCCGACGCTCACCCAAGTCCCGGGGTAACTTGGCGATGCCAAGTGGAGGATGTGATGGCTGGTCCCTTGCTGGTAGAGGGCCAGAAAGGCCAAGGTTATTCCCAAAGGGTAAGGCAGCCCAACTCAATGGAGCCGACGTCGTGCCGAGGGCACGGGTTGCACACTCTCTCCCACGATGGTCACTCAAAGCAATGGGGCTTGAGGATCGGGCGCTCACTCTCATGGACCAGCGGAGTTTATAAGCTAATATTGAAAGAACAAGTACTAAAGAGAGCTAAGGCTGGAGCACTTACTCGATCGGTATGAAGAAATCGGTCCCGCTCGGAGACGTGGGCGAGCGGGGAAGCGTGGGTTCCCCACACGCCGCGCCGGAGTAGCTTGACCTGTTTATGATCTTACAACACTACACCCCATGCAATGGGGGGGACCTTGAGGAATGGAAGTCAATGAATACAACCAAACACTACCTCCCACAGGGAGGGGCTGTAAGCCGGCCAGGCGGGGAGGGGGGGAAAACGAGTTAGAAGCTAGAAAGGAAGCCAATGCCGGTTCTGTCCGCTTCCTGAGCTTCAGGACAGACAGTTGAATATCTTGACGCTGCGGCCACTCCAGATTTTTGTTGATGATGAAACTAGTTGGAAGTTCTTCGTAGCTGGGTCAGGATGACGCCTGAATTTTGTTGATTTCTTTGGTCTCCGGTGCTAGTTGGGGCAAGACTGCAAACAAAGCCTTTGAGCTCTGTCTCCGACAGCAAGAGCACCACAGCAGCAGGAAGAAGAGAACACCACGGACGTTCCCAAACTCCAATTTGAGCGTGGATGGTACCGATGGAGTCGTTGTCGAGTCCTCTTAAAAATGTGGGTCACGAGGATGCCAGCCGATGTCAGAGTAGACCGGTAGATCTCTAACAGTGAGTAGGGGTGGGAGCAGACTGATAGGAAGCAAGGACGCGCACCAGGGAGAAGAAAATGAGAACTCTTAACTCCGGGCGCCAAACAGAGCTCCGCTTCTTGATTCAGGAAGTAGACTTGTCTAAGAAGCTCGCGGCCAAGCCTCACCTCCAGATATTCAAGAGAGTTGTTGTGACAGCTTCTGAGATCAGCTTCAGGTTGTGGCTCAAGAAGAAGATGCGCAGTCGGGGAAGATCGGCTGCTCAGGACGGACACGAGCTCATAATGCAATGAGAGAACCACCGTTGCGAAGATGACTGGGAGACGCTTCCAACGGTACCTCTTAGGCCTTCAGAGTCACTGGGATGTGGTCGGGGTCCTCTCTGCAAGCTGTTGCTTCACCTACACTTCAGGGCTGTGAGCTGCTCCTTTGGTGTAGCTTCCAATGACCAAGAAAGGGGAGAGAAGGGTGGTGAATGGTGAAGGGGATTGGTTGAGTGAAGGGAGGGGAATGTAGGGAAGGTATGGAAGGCTGCTAGGGCTGAGATGGAGGTGGATAAAGAGGGGGAGGGCGCAGGGATCTACTGGTTCTTCACAAGGTGGGTGGAGAAGGAAGGCTGGAGGGTGCTCTAGATGGAATGGGAGTGGAGGGAAGGGGAGGGGCGGCCTATTCCAATGGAGAGGGCTGGGGGCGACCTAAGGTTGGGGAATGGAGGGAATTTCAAATTCAAATGGGTCTTGGGTGCTGGGAGATTGTGTGGGGAAGAGAGGAGATTGTGTTGGAATAGGGAAGATTGTGTTGGAATGGCCAAGGATCTTCTAGGGAGAAGCATGATTTGGTGGGGATTTGGTGGAGGGGGTTTCCAATACACCTAGAGAAGGGAATGGGGGGTGAGGTGGCAGGTGAGGTGGAGGAGAGAGAGGGTAGGTCGCAGCCCCCCTTGTAGAGGGAGAGGGAGAGAGAAAGAGAGAGAGAACGAGAGTGGGGATTCTCTCCCCTAGGGCTTCTCACCCTATTGGATTCACTCCACTAGAACTATATAATTTGAACTCTCAAATGAAAATTTGACATTCATTCATTCATTCATTAACTTCAAATGGGGGGAATGGGGTCCTATATATAGGCAACCCATATTTTACAAAAAGTCCCTGACTCTTGCTACAATGACAAATAACCAAGGGGGTAGGGGGCGCCCCTGGGCCTAGCCCAATGAATTGGGCCCAATAGCTAGTCTAATCAACCTAATGACACTCAAACTTAGGGGAATAAACAAAGGCCTAGGGACATGACTCAAATAAAAGGAAAAATACAATGATATGACTCAAATAATAATTACATAGGACTCCAAATAAATAACTAGACCATGTCAGATGCAACCGGGGCGAGGAGACGAGCCGTGAATGTGGGCACGGGAGGTGATGTCCCAATCAGACACCTCCTCTCCTAGAGGAATCTTCAACCCCTCCCTCTACCTCACACCCCACCTCATCAAATCCTAACCCTAGTTTGACCATTGGGACTACTAGGAGCCTACGCCTCATCACTAGGAAAGAACTTGAGGAAGAAGTCAACCAAGGGGGACAAGTGTGTGCCATTGTCATTTGCCTTAGGGAATCCACCCCAACCGACCCACACCCAATAGAAATCCAACAACTCCTTGAGGACTTCCATGATGTGTTCCCCGATGAGCTTCCGGATAAGCTAACACCCATACGCGATGTGCAACATGCCATCGACTTTGTGCCCGGAGCTACCTTACCCAACCTCCCCCACTACCGCCTCAACCCCACCGAGCATGCCGAGCTTACGAGGCAAATTGAGGAGCTCATCAGGAAGGGCTTCCTCCGCATTAGCAAGAGCCCATGTGCCGTCCCGGCTCTTCTCACACCCAAAAAGGACGGAACTTGGCGCATGTGTGTGGATAGCCGAGCCATCAACAAGATAACGGTCAAGTATAGGTTCCCCATCCCTCGGCTAGATGACATGTTAGACATGCTTGCTGGAGCCACCATCTTCTCCAAGATTGACCTCAAGAGTGGCTATCACCAAGTTCGCATTAGGCCCGAGGATGAGTGGAAGACCGCCTTTAAGACCAAGGACAGTCTCTATGAGTGGCTTGTGATGCCCTTTGGTCTTTCTAATGCACTCAGCACCTTCATGCGCCTCATGACTGAGGCTCTCCGACCCTTCATTGGCATCTTCCTTGTCATCTACTTTCATGACATTTTCATATATAGTCAGTCCAAGGAAGCCCACCTCGATCACCTCAGACAAGTGTGCACCGTTCTTAGGAAAGAGAGCCTCTTTGCCAACCCCGGAAAGTGTCATTTCTTGACCAATCAACTAGCCTTCGTAAGATTTATTGTCTCATCCCAAGGAGTATCCATAGACCCCGAGAAGGTCCAAGCCATTCTTGAGTGGCCCGAGCCCAAGACCATCCATGAGGCCCGAAGCTTTCACGGGCTAGCCACCTTCTATAGGAGGTTCATTCGTGGGTTTAGCACTATCACCACTCCTATCACAGATTGCTTCAAGAAGGGCACTTTTTTGTGGACTAGGGCAGCCTCCAAAGCATTCCTAGAGCTCAAAGAAAAGATGACCCAACCCCCGGTCCTTTGCCTACCCGACTTCTCTAAAGTCTTTGAGGTCACTTGTGATACATCTGGGGTAGAGATTGGAGGCATTCTTAGGTAAGAGGGTCACCCAGTAGCCTATTTTAGTGAGAAACTTTGTGAGGCTAGGACTAGGTACTCCACATAGGACAAACAGCTTTATGCCGTGGTTCAATCCTTTCGGCATTGGACGCACTATCTCCTACCCAAGGAATTTGTGATCTTCTCGGACCACGAGGCCTTGAAGTACCTCAATACCCAACAAAAGCTCAATACCCGTCATGCTCGTTGGGTAGAATACATTCAGGCCTATACCTTTTTCCTCAAGTATAAGATGGGTAGTGAGAATCGCACCGCCGATGCGCTGAGTAGGCGGGTAGCCTTGCTTTCCACTGTCCAGGTGGAAGTCACAGGGTTTGAGAGAATCAAAGGAGAGTATCCAAATTGCCCCGACTTTGGGACTCACTACAGCACCGTCTCCACTCAACCCCACAGGGAACATGAGGGATTCATACTCCAAGAGGGATATCTTTTAAATGGAGCTAGGCTATGCATACCCCGAACATCACTTCGGGACTTCTTAGTTTGGGAGTTGC
The DNA here is from genome assembly GCA_022559845.1 of Amorphophallus konjac. Classification (NCBI taxonomy): domain Eukaryota; kingdom Viridiplantae; phylum Streptophyta; class Magnoliopsida; order Alismatales; family Araceae; genus Amorphophallus; species Amorphophallus konjac. The sequence goes on from CM040119.1 coordinate 208,060,224, forward strand.
ACAGTGGTGGCCTAGCTGGTCACTTTGGGGTCGAAAAGACCATAGAGCTAGTTGAGAGGTAATTCCATTGGCCCAGTCTCAAGAAGGAAGGGGCCAACATTGTGGGACAGTGTCGCATTTGTGCCTCGGCCAAGGAAGTGAGACAAAACACTGGGCTTTACACACCCCTTCCCATCCCAGACCGACCTTGGGAGGACTTGAGCATGGACTTTATCCTTGGCCTACCTAGGACCTTGCGCAAACATGATTCAATCCTTGTAGTTGTTGACAGGTTCTCTAAGATGGCCCACTTTATCCCATGCTCCAAGACTTCGGATGCTTCTAGGGTCGCCCGTTTATTCTTTGATGAGGTAGTCCGACTCCATAGATTACCTAAGACCATTGTGTCCGACCGAGATGTAAAGTTCACCAGTTACTTTTGGAAAACCCTCTGGCATCTAATGGGAACCCTCCTCAAATTCTCCACTACTTACCACCCTCAAACCGATGGCCAAACTGAGGTCGTCAACCGAAGTCTTGGGAATTTACTCCGTTGTCTAGTTGGGGACCACGCCGGGAATTGGGATCTCCTCTTGTCCTAGGCCAAGTTTGCATATTATGATTCCGTCAATAGGTCCATAGATAAGAGTCCATTTGAGGTCGTGCATGGTTATAGGCCTAGAAAGTCTTCAGATATTATTCCCCTTCCCCCACATGCTAGAGTGTCAGTCTGAGCTGAGTCCTTTGCACAACATATCAAAGAGTTGCATGATGACATCCGCAAGCATATAGGGAAAAACAATAAGGCTTACAAAAGGCAAACAGATGCTCGACGGCGTCACTATGAGTTCCAAGTGGGAGACTCGGTGATGGTGAGGACGGAGCGACTCCTTCCGGGGCCTGCCTCCAAGTTGAGGGCACGAGGTTCGGGACCCTTTCAAGTTTTAAAACGACTTGGCAGTAACGCTTATGAGCTGAACCTACTTGAGAGTTTTGGGGTACACCCTACCTTCAACGTGGCATACCTGGTACCCTACAAGGGCCCCTGCGGTGGGACCCAATAAGGAGCTTGAGCCTTTACCCCCCTTTAAGAGAGACACCCACGGTGGGACACCACTTCCAAGCTTGAGAGGCCGACGTGAGCAGGTAGAGGCAATACTGGATGAGCAGAGTACCATTACCAGGCACAAGGTGTATCAGCGCTACCTGGTGAGGTGGAAGAACCGTCCCCCGACAGAGGACACTTGGGTGAGCTGGGAGGATCTACTGCGCCTTGACCCGGACATTTTGGAGCGCTACCACAGCCAGGCGGACCCATACTCAACGGAGTCGAGTTCTTCCCACCCCGGGGGATTTGATGAGGGCATCTCACAGTGCTCTCTTTGGCTCGGATCGCCTGCATCACTTTGAGGATGTCCGGCTATAATGATCGCATGTTATCTTCATTTCTTTGAGGTCTTATTTATGTATTTTCTTTATTGAGTCACGTGGTCATGAGTTCAATTTCCCTTGTTTTGTATTAATTGGACTTTTGTATCCTAGTTTTGGCCCATGTTGGTTGTTTAGGATAGCTTTGGTCTTTTGTGTAAATGCTAAGGGCATTTCGGTCATGTAAAGAGTTGGGTGCCTATAAATAGGACCCAACCCCCTCCCATTTGTAAGACTTGATGCTTGAGAGATTGAAGTCCATTTTGAGTGAATCCTCCCTCCCCTCTAGTTGGAGTGTGACTCTCCTCTCTCTCTCTCTCTCTCTCTCCTCTCTCTCTCTCTCTCTCTCTACTCCCCTCTCCCAAGATGAATTCAAATTCGAATCTCCCTCCACTCCCACTTCCCAAGACGAATTTAAATTTGAATCTCCCTCCACTCCCACTTCCCAAGACACTTTCCCTCTTCCCAGGGTCTCCTCCACCCTTCCCTAGGCACCCTTCCCTCTTCCCATGGTCTCCTCCACCATTCCATAGGCACCCTTCTCTCTTCCCAAGGTCTCCACCTTTCCCTAGGCACCCACTAACTCCCCACCCCATCCCCAACTCAAAATTTTAATTTGTATCTCCCTCTATTCCCACTCCAAAAGACCCCTTCCCACTTCCCAAGAGAACCCTCCCTCTTCCCAAGGCATCCTCACCCTTCCCTAGACACCAATTAAATCCTCTCCCTATCTCCAATTCAAATTTGAATTTCATCCCCCACACCCCAAGATAGAACCCACCAATTCCCCCCATTCCCCCCTCTCTAGTGCACACCCAGCCCAACCCCCATTCCAGCAACTCTAGCCCCCTCCACACCCTCCACACATCCCCCTCTAGTCCCCCCTCCACCCCCTTCACCATTTGGCATCATCCCTTCACCCCCTTCTCTTGTCCTCTTGGAGATACACCGAAGGCCTGTTCACAGCTGTGGACCTGCAGAGAACCAGTCACTTGCAACTCCATCCACGACGTCATCTCGGAGTTTCTGAAAGCCCAAGAGATATCGTTGGAAGTGTCTCCCTATCTTCTTCGTAATGGCGGTGGCCTTGTCCCATTCTGAGCTCGTGGCTGCCCAGTGGAGCCAATCTCCCCCGACTGCACGTCTTCCTCCAGACTGCCAACCTGAAGCTGCTTGCAGAAGCTCCCACAGCCGGCCACCTGAGGATTTAGAGGCAGGGCTTGGCCGAGATCTTCTACGATGAGTTGCCTTCCAGTACCAAGAAGCGGCTTCCAGATTGGACCCCGGACAAGTGAGTTCTTAATTTCCTCCCCAGGGTGCGCAGTTCTGTCCCCTCTGGGACTGAACCGACCCTTGTCCACTGTTCTGGCTCTCCCAATCTACTCCGACTTATTCTGGCATCCCCGCGGGTCCCGTTTCGAAGAGGACTCAACAATGGATCCAACGACTCTAGCCACGCCTGAATCAGTGCCCAGAAGCCCCCGGGGTGACCTTGTCTTCCTAATGCAGTGGTCCTGAAGCAGCCAGAACCAGAGAAGTCTGGCCCTATTCCAGGTCCTACCCCGACTGGCAACATCGTCAGGGGAATTCAGAAAACTTCAGCCGTCCTCCTGGGTAAAGTACGAGACTTTCGGCACTAGTTTCAGCCCATTTGGAGTTCGGTGGAGACCGGGGCAGTGACATCTTTGACTGTCTGTACGGTGGTCCCAAAAGCTGGCAGCATCGGCAGAACTCGGCACGATGATTTCTAGCTTCACTTCCCCTCCCCGCCTTACCGGCTTACAGCCCCTCCCTGTGTGGAGGTAGTATTTGGTTGTAAATCTTCTAACCCCCACCCCGAGATCCCCCCTCGTGCAAGAGGAGTAGTGTTGTAACCCACTTATTTTCAGGTCAAGCGCCATCGCCGCGGCGTGCAGGCGTATGCCCACGCTTCCCGGCGCGCCCTCGTCTCCGATCGGGATCGGTGTTTTCACACTAGTCAGGTGAGCATCTGATACCCCCTTGTCTAGTTGCAATCTTTGCTTATTTAGTATAGTCTTTACTTGTCTTTGATAGGTTAGACGAGAGCCCTGACTCGCACACCACCTTAAGTGTGCCCACTGCGGACCATGCGTGAGTTCCTCCCAACCCACGCCCAGGCGTGCCAGCCGCCCGCAAAGTTGGGAACCCGAGGCCCATAGGGGTCAGCCTAAGCCTGCTAGGTCTTTAGAATCGATTGGGTCCCACCTCGAACCCTCGCCATCATCCCCCAGTCACCATCGGAAGATCGTGTGCGCCATGCGAGTGAGCCGGTAGCGTGAGTCCGACTTCTACTTTGTATGCTTGCGGGTCTAGGTTTTAGGTCCCTTATCACCCTAGGGCTATGCCACATCATCCTCTATCCTCTGTTATTTTTCACCTTCAGCTTCCTTCTCACTTGTTACCAATGTGAAGTTATTTGTTACCCCAGTTGAGTATTGTCACTCATACTCACCGATTTGTCACTACTAAAGTCCACAAGGCGTCACCCTTACTCTTACACTACCTTGAAAGTCATGCATCAGCCTTGTCTCTATTGAGCCCTATTTGTCACCGTTAGCAGGGTATTTTTCACCCTTGCTAACACATTTGTCACCCGTGTAGACACATTTGTCACCCTTAAGCTCCAATTGGTCCACGTGAAAAACGGGACACATCGGCCACGCGTGGGTGTTGTTCGTGTATTGCCGCCGATCCAACGCACAGTCCACATCAACAGAAATGATGACATCATACTAGATCCTCAAAATTAAAAATTCCAAATTCCATATTTACCACTTCCCACCATGTCTTGGCTCTTACGAAACCTACCAGAAGCCGGTTCGTCTCTCCATCGTGCTCATCATCTCGTCTTCCTCGCGGTGCCATTTGTGACCTCTCCGTCATTTTCTATTCAAACAGTCCTAAATTGTGAGCTCTCTTTCATCACTGACATCCATGGAGCCGAAGGAGACACCCATGCAACGCTCCTTCTGCCATAAACTGGTTGTCCCACCTGCATCTCAGGAAATTGTACCGGTTCCTACGGCCGAAGAAGAAACGTCTGAGAAACCTAGGATTTTTAAGGCCTCCACTTCAAGACGACAAGTTAAAGGTAGTGTGGTTCCTTATCTCCCTTACATAGCTATTTGCCCCCCTTATCGGCCTATTTATTTGTCACGCTTATATCTACCTATTTGTGTCAGATTTAGACCTACCTATCTCCGAATTTCATATATTTATCACCGTTAAGCACCTATTTGCCACACCTAAACTCCCTTGTCTATACATTTGTCACCCTTGTCTTACTCTTAATATTTTTTGTATTTCTTGATCAGTCAATTAACTCAATTTCTTGTTTACACATTTTTTTGAATCTAGTGAACACAAAGGTCATCTCCGCCCGGTGTTCTATGGACATTTACATGAAGGATAGGGATTAGATGGCATTTCGGAAATGCCACAAGTCATTGATGAGGACCACACCCTTTGGTCCATATGTTGACAATACTTCTCCCGTCACCTTCACCATGACACTATTGGAGGAGATTATTTGCACCCATAGTGGAGGAAATTACTTTCGTATGGGTAGTAAGGAGGTCGCATTCAGTGTGGAAGATGTGGGCATAATTTTAGGATTACCTTGCTCCGGTTAGCCGGTTCAACATTATGGATCCGTGAAACAGAAGTCAAAGTTGCAGCATCGATTTAGATTTGCAACAACATTTGACCAAAAGAAAGTGTGCTCTCTCATCCAGCAAATTGTTGGGTCCGATGAAGAGCAGGATGTGGCCAACACTGTCCAGCTGTGGATTGTACTCTTATTGTCCACTTTCCTTTGCCCACGGTCGACGCATTCTTGTCCACAACAGATGATGTCATGTTTAGATGACATTGACAGAGTTTCATATTACAATTAGGCAACCGCCATGCCACAGGTAACTGATGTGTGATCTAGAGGGGGGTCAATATATCAATCACCTAATAAAATTATTTCTACAGCATCTAGTAGTGCGGAATTAAAATAAACTACTGTAGGATGATCAGGAAACACTCAGTCATAATCTGAATAGAACAATTCAATCACATCGGCACTCAAACGTTCCTAAACATCCATCTAATGAGTGATAAACTGAAGACAAGGATGAATACAAATCATGGCACAATCACACGATAGACAACGCGTTTTTAGGTGGTTCAACCTCTATCCAGAGGTCTACGTCCACCCCACACTCAAACGAGTGCGGCTTCACTTCTGACACACAGCTTGACCGCTGATCCACAGCTTCGGGGAACGGCTCCCTACAAACCGCTGAGCCTTACGGCTTCTACTATACAGAGGAATCCTCCTCTGCCGCTAAGGTTTACAGCTTAACCTGTCTAGGGAAATCCTTCTCTATCGCTGACACACAGCTTGAGAAATAGAGTTTGAAAACAAAAGAAAAGCTTAAACTCGAAACACAAATGTAGCTCTTAGCAAAGAGCGAAACGGCTCTGGTTCTGAACCAAGAGACTGAACACAACAATCACACCACTTCTCTTCTCAAGGCTCTCTCTATTCTCTCTCAGATCTTGGTAGCTCTACCTCGGCTGGATCGTGCTTTCTTTTGCTCTCACTGCTTCTATATTCTTCTCTTGGTTTCACGCTCAAATCTTTTTCCACAACTATCTTTTCCTGAGCGAACATCTTCTTATGTATAGGCAGGCAGCAGAGATGGGCGTGTGGTGACCACATTTCCCGCCCAAGCTCTTCATCCAGATCTAAAGTTGTCAACGCCACGTGACAGCATCTGGGCTTGATGGCTTTCCACGTGTCACGAACATCGCTATGCTTTCAGCCTTGAATCACATGCCCTCCTTAAAGTTTACGAATAATTATCCTGTCAGTATGTCAAACACTTAGTCAGCAATTTTAGTTCATAGAACAGTCAGATACATATAAGAATTGTACAGACTTCGTGTGTGCATGATGCAAAGAATGCACTGACTCAATATGCCTTAACCTATCATGCACGGACCTTGCATGTACAAGGAATAAAGATTGCACCGACCTTCATGGCTGTACTACAGTGAAATGCATGGACTTGGTTATGCACAGGGTGAAACATGCACAGACCCTTCGTGCCTATGGAAATGTGCACAGACTTACTCAAGCAATGTGGAAGTATGCACTGACGAGGTTGTGCACGAAACACCTATGCATAGACTTTGACAATGTGCAATGCAGGATATGCACCGACTCTTATGATCGGTGCAATAGTAAACTGCACCGACCTTATATTCACTTAAACGCAAACATGCATCGACCTGAGTCGTTTGCAATGCAAGGCATGCACTGACATCAACAATGAGATGCACAGACTTAGTTTAGACAGACGACAGATGCATCGACCTAAACAGTAAATTACATCGACCTTGATGCTTAGCAACTGAATGACCAATGATTTGCACCGACCCTATAAACGTGATTGTAGTCAGACAATTTAATGAAATGTGATTGTTTCAGTATGAGTGTGCAAACATGATTTATATATATATATATATATATATATATATCTGACATATAAACGTTCATCAAAATACATAACATTATCATGATCAAAATAAAGTCAACCAAGTCAACATAACTATTTCCATTGAATCAAAACACTTTCAGCACATAGCAGTACACACACTGAATAAATCTAGAGGAGACCCAACATTCTCCCCCCTTTTGATGATGGCAACACCCCCAAAAGAGATGTTATATTTTGATGATACAATAGACTCAGTCACATGATATGTGGTAGAGAGCTACCAAATGATGGCACCACGCCCAAAAAGAATTCAGGCAACACCCAAAACTACTCTAAGAGAAATGATGCATTTTGATAAGACATTAACAGTCAGATATTAACATTAGCCAAACTCCCCCTGAATGAGTGACTCCTCCCCCTTAATCAAAGAAGCATGAAATCTTTCTCTTCCTTTCTCTCCCCTTTTGCCATCAAAATCTCTCCCCCTCCCCCTTCGATCTAGATAGAGAAGGAGCCTGAATTACTCTCTCCCCCTTTACCATCAGCAAACAAGGAGTGAGGGAGATAGAGGAAGATAAGAAGGGCTGCAGGAAGAGGTAGGAGATAGAATCACACTCTTATGCAATAGTTCAGAAAGTAAGTAGATAATTAGGCAGTTCTTCAGATGTAAGAATCAACATTGTGCATTCCAAAAAAAACTGGCTTCACAGTTATAAAAGGTAGAGTGAATTCACTGACTTTCTAAAATAGGGTTATTGTACTCGTTTATAGCAGTAAACCTAAGACACATAACCATTATAGACTCGGTCCAGACGGTATCTTACTAATTTCAGAATCAATGAACATCAAAGAGTGTACAAGAGTATGTATTGAGGTTAAACAATTGACACTTAGTGAAATTTAGAACTTAAAGGGTTACAGCAAAACTTTATCACTTTTGATTTTGAGACTGAATTTAGTGAACAGATAGGTGTCATTTAAGCCTTTGACATTAAGAATACGCGTGGGTTAGACGCTAGTACCCCAAGTTACTAAGTATAAACTTCCATATCTGTCTCTGATCAAAGACTATACAGATGATTTACAACTTTGACATTAAGGGTACACATTTATCAGACGCTAGTACCCCCAGTTACTAAGTGAAATTAGCCCTATAGATTTGACCATATGAACATAGGTAATAAGAAGCACTTCATGACATGAATTCTTCTCCATTTCTTTGATGGAGTATTCAATTTTTTAGTGCAATTCATTTATTGCTCTGCCACTTTATTCATTTGCTTTTACTAATGATTTTATTGTTGCTGCCCTTTTAATATTCAAAGTGACTTGTTTAAAAACAATACACTTTTTGAGTTTCTCAGCCTAGACCTCACTAATTCTATCATCTTCAGATACTATAAGGAACTTGTCTGTCATAATCATGAGAGGAAGGTTGAGAGCTATAAAAGGTGTTCTACCACCTATTTTCTGAAGACGGTCTTTAGACTCTATAATTTATCAAGATTAAACCGTCCGTTCATTCAAGGAGCACATATGATTCTTATAGTGAAAGACTTGTGATAATTACTGCTCAAAGTAATGAACCAATTGCATGACTGTCATCCATTTAGGATAAGGAGATTGAAACTTAAGCACAAAGTCAACTCATGAGGGATTTCAAGAAGTGGGTATGGCACAAAGTGATAGAACTAAATCTAGATAATGCCAATTGATGCAATTGATAACACGTGATGAGAGTTTTTGATAGTGAAAAGAGAGTTTGAAATGATTACACCCAAACCAGAATGATCCCTGACATCATAATGCACCGACCTTATCATGCATAAAGCAGACAATGCACCGACTATGCATGCATATGGTATACAACTGCACTGACCTATTATGTCTAAGACACAAGGTGCACGGACTTACAAGCTGCTTAGACACAAGGTGCACTGACCTTGAGTGCTCATACTGTGCATCGACTATATACTTGGTGCAAAGCATGCATGAATTGCAGCAGGTTCAGACCTTAGCATGCATATGGCAAACTGTAATTTTTATTTAACATCTCAACTGTGCACAACAATTATTTAGAAATCAAGAATTTGTTTATTCAGAAATCAAGAGCAAGCTAACACACACTTATTTTCAAATCAAGTCAAATAACAATTCAAGAATGGAATCAGAAGTCATTTTCATGCTGAAATTTACAAAGCCCTAATTCTCTTCGTAATAATGTAAATCTTTCATTTCCAAGAGCTTTTGTAAATATGTCAGTAATTTGTTTTTCTGTTTCAACAAAGTTTAATTCAATTTCATTCTTGCTTACTGCATCTCTAAGAAAGTGGTGTTTTATTTCTATGTGCTTAGTCCTAGAGTGATGAACATGATTTTTGGTTAAGCATATAGCACTAGTAATATCACATAAAATTGGAATGCATCCCAAATTTATCTGATAATCAGTAAGTTGGTGTCTGATCCATAGTACCTGAGCTGCACAATTCCCTGCAGCGACATACTCTGCCTCTACAGTGGATAGTGCAACTGTGTGTTGCTTCTTTGAAGCATAAGATACTAGGCAACCACCTAAGAATTTACAGTATCCACTAGTGCTTTTCCTATCAATCCGACACCCAGCATAGTCTGCATCAGTGTATGCTAATAGATCTAGCTCACACCTAGCAGGGTACCAAAGACCTAGCTCTTGGGTGCCTGACAGATATCTGAAAATCCTTTTAACAACACTAAAGTGTGACTCTTTAGGACTAGCCTAAAATCTAGCACATAAACACACAACAAACTGAATATCAGGCCTAGATGCAGTAAGGTAGAGAAGGGATCCGATCATACCTCTATACAGCTTGTTAACAACTGGTTTACCTTTTGAGTCATCATCAAGACTTGTTGATGTACCCATTGGTGCTGTAATCTCCTTGAGATTTTTAAATTTATATTTCTTCAGTATATCCCTTATGTACTTAGACTGGGTGATGAAGGTTCCTTCTTTGGATTGGGTCACCTGCAGTCAAAGAAACAACTTTAGCTCACCCATTGAGCTCATCTCAAATTCATGTGTCATTAAATCAGAAAATTCCTTACACATTTTTGGGTTAGATGAACCAAAAACTATATCATACACATATATTTGAACAATGAGAATGTCTGAATGACATACCTTTGTGAACAAAGTTTGGTCAATTTCACCTCTTGAGAACTTCTTTTCTGTAAGAAATTTACTGAGCCTGTCATACCAAGCTCTAGGAGCTTGTTTAATACCTTAGAGAGCTTTATTCAATTTATACACATGATTTGGAAAGTCTAAACTGTTGCATCCCTATGGTTTTGATGATGTCCCACACTATAAATCAATCTTCTATCTCTAGATTAATGTTGTTTCATCATGTGAGTGAGTACAGTTCAATGGCTGTCAGATAACATGCTCTACCTTAATTCTGCCTACAGTCTGTCTGCACAGTCTTCACACCAGTGCGTCAACTCAGTGTGCTGATGCGTCAACCCTTCAGTCATTGCATGTCTCTGTTCTCACACCAGTGCGTCAACTCAATGTGCTGATGCGTCGACCCTTCAGTCATTGCTTGTCTCTGTTCTCACACCAGTGCGTCAACTCAGTGTGCTGATGCGTAGACTCTTCTGTTCAGGTTCTTCATTTGATTAAGTCTATACATCATCAGTTGAACGTAAAAGTAATACGTTGCAGCGTCAACTCATTGGGCTGCAGCGTCAACTCAGCATGTTTGCACTTCGCCTTCAGACTTTCAAGTCTATACACCCTATACATTCAGAGTCTGTACATTGGTCCATCAGCCGATCGTTTCATTCAGCAAGCTTCAAAGTCTGTACAGCCTGTCTGTCTTCATGGATTGTGTGCCTTTCGTGCGTTGATGCACTTGGCTGACTGCGTAGACGCACACCTTTCTATCTTGCTCACTGCGTCGACGCTGACACTGGATGCGTTGACGCATTGGCCTGTTTCCAAGGGGGTGAGCATCTTGCCTGAGGAAGCTGAGGCGACGCTGCTCTATGGAAGCGTTGACGCCTTGGGCTGATGTTCAAAGATCTGTTGATCAACATCAAGTCTGTACAGCATGAAGTCTGTACATTGGTTTTGATTTGAACAGAACGCCTAAGTCTATACATTGCTATGGATTGCCCTGAAATGCTTAAGTCCATACACTGAAGATGCTGAAGACCTCCAAGTGAATACACTCTCACATGATACACACTTGGCTAACTATCATTTCAAGTCTGTACACTGCTTAGGCTTCGTGAAGTCTACACAGTGGCTGAGCCTTGTAAAGTATACACATTGGTAACAATCGTTTGCATTGTTCATGTCTATACACTGCCTTCACGTGCATTTTATTCAGTAAGTCTGTACACTCTCTCACGGTGTGCACACTTACTCTGTTGTGTTTCTAAAGTATATACATTCATGTTGAAAGCCTGAACTAACTAAGTCTATACATTCCATCTGTCTGTCTGCAGGCGATTCAGGCTGATGATTGGGCACGTGAATCGAGGTTGGTACCTGACACGTGATCCAAGACAACAAGCGCATGACATGTGGATGGCAACCTTGTCAGGATGCTGCCATGTGGTCAAAATTCAAATGATCTGGCCAAAAGTGCATGGGCGGGAACCTGGCAGCCACACGCCATTATCTGCTATAAATATAGAGCTTCATCCTTCAGTAGAAGTTCGATCGTGAAAAGAAAAAGCAGAAGCCATTGGTGAGAGTCTGCACGATCCAGAAAAGAAAAAGAGCAGAGAGTTCCATATATGAGAGGAGTTTGTTCGAGAGAGAGAGAGAGTGTGTGTGGATTGATGAATTGCTTCATTTGAAGCTACATTTGTATTGGGTTTCAGAACCGATTTCTTCTTCATTGGTTTTTCTTTCTATTTTGCTTTCGTTTATTTTGTTCTTCCATTCTGATTTGAATTGGTTTCCCTCCGGTGTGTGGAGGAAGGGAGTACTACTCCAGTTTCCCTCTTTGTTGCAGAGGAAGAGAGATCGGTGATCTCTGGTGTTGTTAGTGACAGGTTGTCATTAACAGTTTCCCTCTGTGTGTGGAGGAAGGGAGAGGATTCTCCGATTGTGTTCTAGCTAGGAGCTAGAACAGGCTTCAAGTTCTGTGGGTAGCAGAGCTTGGTCGAGGGATTTGTTTCCCTTGGGTGTTCAAGCTGTGTGGCAGCATGTTGTACGCAGACTGAGTCTGCTGTGATCTAGCTTTGCCTAGTGGAATCCTCACTCTAGTTGGAGTGAGGGGTGGATGTAGATTGTGGACTGCAATCGAACCACCTAAAAACCGAGTGCCTCCTCTGTGGTTTGCTATTGATTTCTGTGCTCTTCATCTGCTTGTCCCTTTGCCTTCAAGTGATCAGCTCTTCACTCTCATCTATATTTCTCTGTCTACGGGTTAAGAAGGTGCGTTAGCAGTAGAATCTATTTTCCGCCTGAGTTTCTACAAATTGGGAGTGATCTATTCATCCCCCCCTTCTATATCACTCTTGCTGCGCTAACAATTGGTATCAGAGCAGGTTTACGCCATGTGGATGAACGGTCAAGGAAATGCTGGTGGTCCTAGAACCTTCATGGCCGAAGGTCAATCCATTAGTCGCCCTCCTTATTTCGATGGTAGTAACTATCTGTTTTGGAAGAACAGGATGGAAGTGTTCATCAGGGCTCAGAGTCATAAACTGTGGAGAGTAATCACGATGGGGCCATATGATCTGCCACCAAACGAGGATGCTTGGACAGATGACCATGTCAAGCTCTCTTCACTCAAATGGACGGCGCTGAACATAATCCAGTGTGTTGTTCATCCAGAGGAATATGCTCGTATATGTGCATACAGAACTGCCAAGCGAATGTGGGATGAGCTGTAATTGATCTATGAAGGTACAGCTCAAGTGAAAGCCTCGAAGGTAAATCTCTACACTTCTAAGTATGAAATGTTTAAGATGAATGCATACGAGAATATAACTGAGATGTGTGCCAGGTTGTCTTTAATCACAAATACTCTTAAAGGGCTAGGGAAGGATCTTGCTGAGGCAGATATAGTCAGGAAAATCCTTAGATCTTTATCCCCGGCATGGCACACTAAGGCCATTATGATTGAGGAGTCAAAAGATTTGACTGTCTTAACTGTGAATGAACTCATAGGATCCCTGATGACCTATGAGATGAATTTCCAAGGAGGTGGAGAAGGAAGTGAGTGGAAGGGTAAAAATGTAGCTCTAAGAGCTTCCCGAAACAAGGGTAGTAACAGTGGGAGCAGCAGCAGTAGTCCCGAGTCCGAGTCTGAGCTTGAAGGTCTGTCAAATCTTGACCAGGAGGAGCAGGCAATGCTCACTAGACAGTTCAGAAAATTTCTGAAGAAGAAGGGAAAGACCTTTAGGAAGAAGAAGCCACACTCTTTCAACAAGAGTGCTAAATTTACTAGTTACAAGGATAGAAATCCTAAGAGGCTGACTTGTTTTAATTGTAACAAACAGGGACATATGAAAGGCGAATGCCCAGACCTCCAGAAGAAGGGTCCCTATCTTCAGAAGAAAAACATAAAGGTGCAAAAGAAGAAGAAGCCATAGGCGATGGTCTGCACATGGAGCGAGGAAGAAGAAGACCCTGAAGATGCTTCCTCAGAAGAATATGAAGATGGAATTTGCCTTATGGCAAACAGTGAAGAGGAGGTAATAAATGTTTTTGAAAATTTCTCAATTGATGACTGGGAGGATGCTTATGGTGATTTGTTAGATAAATTTAATTCCCTTAGCAAAGAGCACAGAGTTCTGAAAAGAAAATTTAACACAAGTGTTGAAGAACAAACTCTAGTCTGTGAGGAAAATGCAAAGCTAAAAGAACAACTAGAAGAAATGACCTCACTAAGGAAAGAAAATGATAAGCTCAAGGGAGAAACTCAAGAAAGTCAAAAACAGCTCAATGAATTCAAAACTAAAATTGAAGAAGGCATGAATGAAATTAGAGTGAATTCAGAGAAATATGAAGCTGTGAGGAAAGTAAATGTTGAACTCCTAAAGAATTCTGAGTATCTTCAAAAGGAGCTGGAAGACAAACAGAAAGTCTTAGAAAAGTTTGTCCAAGGAAAGACTAGCCTAGATGCTATACTAGGGACTAGGGTCAATTTCAATAAGGAAGGTCTAGGCTATGACCCAACCAACAAGAGACCCTTACAATTCAAGACCATCACCTTTTGTCCAGAGAAGGGAAAAGAAAAGCTGGACACACCATCCAGCTCAAACAGCTCTAAGGAAACTCAAAGTCCTAAAGAAAATACAAAAACCAGTACTGGACAACCATTTAAGATGGGAATGAAATTTATGAAGAATAACATTAAGTCCACTCACCAGAACACAAATGGTAGATGGACCAAGAAAATAAATCAGAATAAGAGCTGGAATTACAACAATCAGATGGGTCCAAACAGGACCTACTGGAGAAATAACTTTCATGGTCAAAGATATGCTAATCAACAAGTCTACAGGAAATTTCCTAGGAATAGGAAGACTAATGAATGGAATAGAACTCACTTCTCCAGTTCAGCTGGATTCAACTTTAATAAACCAGAAAGGAAGGTGCTAGAGAAAACCATGCTGAAACAAATCTGGATACCTAAACACTTGATCAGAGATTTGAACAATGTTCTTGGACCCAACTCATCTTGGGTTCCAAATCACTCTGCTTGATATATTTGTGTAGGTCGGCCTGGCAACTGAAGACAACAAGTGGTACCTCGACAGTGGCTGCTCTAGGCATATGACAGGAAACCGATCCAAGTTCAGCAAGATAGAGATGAAGCCAGGGGGTCTGGTCAAGTTTGGAGGAAAGAACAAAGGTAAAATAATTGGAGTTGGCACAGTAGGTAAGTCTTCCACAAATTCCATTGAAAAAGTATTACTTGTGGAAGGGCTTCAACACAACCTGATTAGCATTAGCCAATTATGTGACAGGGGTCATAGGGTTGTATTTGATGATAGTTCATGCAAAATTCTTGAAACAAATTCTGACATGGTTAAATTTGTAGCCAGCAGGATTAATAATGTCTACATTGTAGACTTAGATGAGAAATCTGAATATACTATTTGCTTATCTGCCAATTCTAAAAATGATGCCTTTGAATGGCATAGACGTCTAGGTCATGCTAGCTTTTCAACTTTAAATAAATTGGTCAAGCATGATTTAGTCAGAGGCATGCCTAGAATTAAATTCAACTCAATATCAAAAGCATGTGATGCCTGTGCTCTAGGCAAACAGACCAGAAATTCCTTTAAATTAAGATCTGAGCCATTGTCTTCTAGACCAATGGAAATTCTTCATATGGACCTTTTCGGTCCCACTAGAACTCAGAGTCTCAATGGAAATAGGTTTGGCTATGTCATCATAGATGACTTCTCTAGATATTCATGGATATTTTTCTTAGCAAATAAGAGTGATGCATTTCAAAAGTTTAACCTGTTTTTCAATAAGGTCAAACAAGAAGGGAAGTACAAGGTTTGTTCTATTCAATCTGACCATGGAGGTGAGTTTGAAAACTCCATGTTTACTTATCTTTGTGACAAAGAAGGACTAACTCACAGATTTTCTTCTCCCAGGACACCTGAACAAAATGGGATTGTGGAGAGAAGAAATAGAACAGTGGTGGAAATGGCCCGAACCATGTTGATTGAAAGTAAATTACCTAGAAGGTTTTGGGCAGAAGCGGCCAATACAGCAACCTACATAATCAACAAGGCCATGGTAAGACCCATACACAAGAAAACACCCTATGAGCTTCTAAAAGGTAAAAAACCAAACTTGTTTCATTTCAGAATTTTTGGAGCAAAATGTTTTATTCATAACAATGATAAGAAAGATTTAGACAAGTTTGAAGCCAAGAGTTCACCTGGAATATTCTTGGGTTACTCTGAAGTGTCAAGGGCATATAGGGTATTTAACATATCAGATCAGAAAGTGGAAGAATCTTCACACATCCTTTTTAGTGAAAAGAAAGATGTCTCTAATGTTGAAAATCTTGACAGGAATTCCAATCATGGTGGAGATTTTCTAGAAGACCAACAGGAGGAAGAAAAGACTCAGCCGAGTGGAGAAACAAATTCCCCCAATCAGGAAGGACCAAGAGAAACAGGTGAGTCTTCAACAAATATCAGATTTCTTAAAGACCATCCTTTAGATAAAGTCATAGGCAATCCTGAAGATCCTCTTCGGACTAGGTCTCATTTTAGAAATGTGAATAATGATGACTTAATTGCTTTAGTCTCACAAATTGAACCCAAAATAGTAGAAGAGGCCTTAGCTGATCAAGCTTGGGTCAATGCTATGAGTGAGGAATTAGGTCAGTTTGAAAGGAATAATGTCTGGGAGCTTGTCCCAAGACCAGATGGTATTAATGTCATAGGAACCAAGTGGGTGTTCAAAAATAAAATGAATGAAGATGGAATTATCTCGAGGAATAAGGCCAGACTAGTAGCCAAGGGCTACTGTCAGGAATTCGGTGTAGACTTTGATGAATCCTATGCACCTGTTGCTAGGATGGAAGCTATAAGACTGTTACTTGCCTTTGCATGCTCAAAGAACATAAAACTCCAACAAATGGATGTTAAAAGTGCCTTTTTAAATGGAGTCATTAAAGAAGAAGTTTTTGTTGAACAACCTCCTAGATTTCAATATTCTCCTCAACCTAACCAAGTTTTCAGGTTAAACAAAGCCTTGTATGGTCTAAAGCAGGCTCCAAGAGCTTGGTATGAAAGATTATCTGAATTTCTGATCAGCAAGGGCTACAAAAGAGGTAAAGTTGATCAAACTTTATTTACCAAGGGCATAAATAAAGATCTCATCATAGTTCAGGTATATGTAGATGACATTGTATTTGGATCTACTAAGCATGAACTATGTGATGAATTTTCTACCATGATGTCTGCTGAATTTGAAATGAGCTTGGTTGGTGAACTAAAATATTTTCCTGGATTGCAGGTACAACAGCTAGAAGATGGGTGCTTCATCAATCAAACTAAATACACAATGGAACTATTCAAAAGGTTTGGCATGGAAAACTTAAAGCACATTACTACACCCATGGGCACCAATACTTCATTGGATGCAGATGAGACAGGTAAAGAAGTAAATGCCAAACTTTATCGAGGTATGATTGGATCACTACTTTACTTGACAGCCTCTAGACCTGATATATAATTCAGTGTAGGAATGTGTGCAAGGTATCAGTCTAGACCTACTGAACTACACTTAGCTGCAGTTAAAAGAATCTTCAGATATTTGTCAGCTAGTCACTCTCTTGGTTTATGGTTTCCTGCATCTCACACATTTAACCTAGTAGCATACACAGATGCTGACTATGCAGGCTGTAAACTAGACAGGAAAAGCACAAGTGGCCATTGTGAATTCTTGGGTGGGTGTTTAGTGTCTTGGGGCTCCAAGAAACAACATTCTGTGGCCCTCTCCACTGCAGAAGTTGAATATGTGGCTGCAGGGAGTTGTGGAACACAAGTCATATGGATTAAACACCAGCTTCAGGACTACCAAGTAGACCTGGGGTGCACACCTATTTACTGTGATAATACTAGTGCCATCAATCTTGCTAAAAATCCTATTTTGCATTCACGAACCAAACACATAGAAATAAGACATCATTTTATAAGAGATGAGGTGTCTAAGAATAATTTTGAACTGATTCATGTAGGCACAGATAATCAGATTGCTGACATATTTACAAAACCTCTGGATAATGAAAAATTTTCCACATTGAGAAAAGAATTAGGCTTATACAAATTATCTTAATTATGAAGCCTGTTCTTGTTGTGTTTGTCTGATGTTTAGCCTTCTTACATGCTAGTTTAAGGGGGAGTTCAGAATGCTTACTGGTTAGCTTTCAGGAATGCTCTAAAAAGGGGGAAGCCTTGAGATTTTGCTGGAATGTTTTATTGAGGAATGCTATGTCTTAGGGGGGGCTGAGTTGTGAAGTGAGAAGAGAAGTTCTTTGACAGATTCAAAAGGGCTGTCAAGATGTGTACCTTTGCTGGTCTTGCATGACTGATTTAGTGTGGTTCTCTCAGAAAGTAGAGTGTCACTTATCTCTTAAGTCTATAAGTCAGTGTCTCTAATCTCCAAGTTAGAATCTTTCCTTTGGTACTCCTTCAGAGATCTGGACTAATTACATAAAGTATATCTTCCTACATTGTCATTGATTATGGATCAGGCCAAAAACTTGTATGTCTTGATATCTGACCCAATCAACTTGAAATCTAGACTTCAAAACTCAATTCAAGAAAAGTCCTTTTTGGTATTGTCTTCAATCATTCTATCTCTTTAACTCAAGGGCTTAACTGAACAAACATGTTCTGTTTTGATCACTGAGAAACTGGGAACTTCATCAATGAAATGAATATTTCTCGCAAGTCATGAGGTGTCAAATGCTTAAAATGAATGAAAAGTCATGACAGAGCAATGGTGGCTTGCTGGTGAGTAACTGGGGACTCTGGCCTCTAATCAAGGTGTTTCCTCATGTCAAAAGCCACAGTTACTAACTCTGTTCCTTAATAAAAAAAGGGAAGGAAGTAATGAGGTACTCACTCTGAGTAACTGGGGATTCAGACCTCTAATCAAGGTGTCTCCCTAATGTCAAAGGAAGTGAACTACCAACTTACTCATTGATCTTCTTGAAAATCATCTCCAACAAAAATTCCTTGTTGTTATGCAACTAATGGATTGCTTGTCTTCAATACCTTGAGAACACCTCTCTGATTTAGTCTCTTGCTGTCTTGTGGAATAGTTGAATGATCAGCTATATTTGGCCATACTTGTGAACTCCTGCTCTAAATCAGCCACTATGTATGCTGATAAACTTGTCTATCATTCTACTTCTCTATTGTGTACTGAAGTCTAAAGAATCTTCTCTTGAGATTAGAAACTCACTTATTCTCTTAAGACCTACTCGTGACTTTCTGCACTAAGAAGTTACTGCCCTGAGTCCTCATGTTTCCAGCACTGTCATACATTCTGTAGTTCTTTTTGCTGATGTCAAAGGGGGAGAGAAGTTTGCAATATCAGTGAGTATTGGTTTTGTCTTGAGCTTTGAGGGGAGTCTTGTTGCTTCGTGGAAGATATGGTTATGAGTTGTGGGGGAGATGAGAGTGTGCTGTAGGGAATATTTAATTCATTTGCATGAGCATGTCTTGAATTTATTCTGCTTGTTGCAGCTGGTATTAACTTTTTGTTGAAACTAGATATTGCTTGATTTATAGTGTTGTCATCATCAAAAAGGGGGAGATTGCTGCATCCCTATGGTTTTGATGATGTCCCACACTATAAATCAATCTTCTATCTCTAGATTAATGCTGTTTCATCATGTGAGTGAGTACAGTTCAATGGCTATCAGATAACATGCTCTACCTTAATTCTGCCTACACTCTATCTGCACAGTCTTCACACCAGTGCGTCAACTCAGTGTGCTGATGCGTCGACCCTTCAGTCATTGCATGTCTCTGTTCTCACACCAGTGCGTCAACTCAATGTGCTGATGCGTCGACCCTTCAGTCATTGCTTGTCTCTATTCTCACACCAGTGCGTCAACTCAGTGTGCTGATGCGTAGACTCTTCTGTTCAGGTTCTTCATTTGATTAAGTCTATACATCATCAGTTGAACGTAAAAGTAATACGTTGCAGCGTCAACTCATTGGGCTGCAGCGTCAACTCAGCATGTTTGCACTTCGCCTTCAGACTTTCAAGTATATACACCCTATACATTCAGAGTCTGTACATTGGTCCATCAGCCGATCGTTTCATTCAGCAAGCTTCAAAGTCTGTATAGCCTGTCTGTCTTCATGGATTGTGTGCCTTTCGTGCGTTGACGCACTTGGCTAACTGCGTAGACGCACACCTTTCTGTCTTGCTCATTGCGTCGACGCTGACGCTGGATGCGTTGACGCATTGGCCTGTTTCCAAGGGGGTGAGCATCTTGCCTGAGGAAGTTGAGGTGACGCTGCTCTATGGAAGCGTTGACGCCTTGGGCTGATGTTCAAAGATCTGTTGATCAACATCAAGTCTGTACAGCATGAAGTCTGTACATTGGTTTTGATTTGAACAGAACGCCTAAGTCTATACATTGCTATGGATTGCCCTGAAATGCTTAAGTCCATACATTGAAGATGCTGAAGACCTCCAAGTGAATACACTCTCACATGATACACACTTGGCTAACTATCATTTCAAGTCTGTACACTGCTTAGGCTTCGTGAAGTCTACACAGTGGCTGAGCCTTGTAAATTATACACATTGGTAACAATCGTTTGCATTGTTCATGTCTATACACTGCCTTCACGTGCATTTTATTCAGTAAGTCTGTACACTCTCTCACGGTGTGCACACTTACTCTGTTGTGTTTCTAAAGTATATACATTCATGTTGAAAGCCTGAACTAACTAAGTCTATACATTCCATCTGTCTGTCTGCAGGCGATTCAGGCTGATGATTGGGCACGTGAATCGAGGTTGGCACCTGACACGTGATCCAAGACAACAGACGCATGACACGTGGATGGCAACCTTGTCAGGATGCTGCCATGTGGTCAAAATTCAAATGATCTGGCCAAAAGTGCATGGGCGGGAACCTGGCAGCCACACGCTGCCAGGTGATCCAAGACAACAGACGCATGACACGTGGATGGCAACCTTGTCAGGATGCTGCCATGTGGTCAAAATTCAAATGATCTGGCCAAAAGTGCATGGGCGGGAACCTGGCAGCCACACGCCATTATCTGCTATAAATATAGAGCTTCATCCTTCAGTAGAAGTTCAATCGTGAAAAGAAAAAGTAGAAGCCATTGGTGAGAGTCTGCACGATCCAGAAAAGAAAAAGAGCAGAGAGTTCCATATCTGAGAGGAGTTTGTTCGAGAGAGAGAGAGAGTGTGTGTGTGGATTGATGAATTGCTTCATTTGAAGCTACATTTGTATTGGGTTTCTGAACCGATTTCTTCTTCATTGGTTTTTCTTTCTATTTTGCTTTCGTTTATTTTATTCTTCCATTCTGATTTGAATTGGTTTCCCTCCGGTGTATGGAGGAAGGGAGTACTACTCCAGTTTCCCTCTAAGTTGCAGAGGAAGAGAGATCGGTGATCTCTGGTGTTGTTAGTGACAGGTTGTCATTAACAGTTTCCCTCCGTGTGTGGAGGAAGGGAGAGGATTCTCCGGTTGTGTTCTAGCTGGGAGCTAGAACATGCTTCAAGTTCTGTGGGTAGCAGAGCTTGGTCGAGGGATTTGTTTCCCTTGGGTGTTCAAGCTGTGTGGCAGCATGTTGTACGCAGACTGAGTCTACTGTGATCTAGCTTTGCCTAGTGGAATCCTCACTCTAGTTGGAGTGAGGGGTGGATGTAGATTGCGGACTGCAATCGAACCACCTAAAAATCGAGTGCCTCCTCTGTGGTTTGCTATTGATTTCTGTGCTCTTCATCTGCTTGTCCCTTTGCCTTCAAGTGATCAATTCTTCACTCTCATCTATATTTCTTTGTGTACGGGTTAAGAAGGTGCGTTAGCAGTAGAATCCATTTTCTGCCTGAGTTTCTGCAAATTGGGAGTGATCTATTCATCCCCCCTTCTATATCACTCTTGCTGCGCTAACATAAACATTCAAATCCAGGAGGTTGTCTCACAAAGACATCCTCTTTTATTTCTCCATTCAACAAAGCAGATTTTACATCCATCTGCTGAAGGGTAATTCCTAATGAGCAAGCATAAGCTAATAAAATTCTAATTGCCTCTAACCTAGCCACATGGGCAAATGACTCTTCAAAGTCAATTCCAAACTCTTGATTATGCCCCTGAGCTACAAGTCTGGCCTTATTCTTAATAACATTGCCTTGCTCATCAGTTTTATTCCTGAATACCCATTTGGTCCTAATGACAGTCCCATGGTCAGGAGGTGTAACTAGGTGCCATACCTTGTTCCTATCAAATTGATTCAATTCTTCGTGCATGGCATTGATCCAATGCACATCACTGAGGGCACTGTCAATGTTCTTGGGTTCAACATGAGAAACTAATGCAAAAGCATTTAGTTCATTCTGAGCTCTAAAATAACCTCTGGTCCTAGGGGGTTCAAGTATGTTACCAATTACATAATCTACAGGATGGTCTCTAAGAAATCTCACATTGATAACTTGATTGCCTTGGCCCTCATTTACCTCCCCATGAGCACCAGGTTCTTCTGCATCTTCATTATCAGATTGGTCTGCAGAATTTCCTTCTTTCAGAATTTCTTCATCATCTTTTTCCCTGCACAGACCATTTTCAGATTTAGTCATGGTTTCATCAAAGACTACATGTGGAGACTCTTCAACTATTTTAGAATTTAAGTTATATATTCTGTAGGCTCTGGTTGTTTCTGAATATCCTAGGAAGATTTCCAGATCACTTTTAGGTTCAAATTTGTCAAGGTCTCTTTTAGCATTAACATGCACAAAACATTTACATCCAAAGACCTTGAAATAAGCAAGTGAAGGTTTCTTACCCTTGAGGATTTCATAAGGTGTTTTCTAGGTAAATGGCCTTACCATAGCTCTGTTGACCACATGACATGTAGTGTTGACTGCTTCAGCCCAAAACTTCCTTGGTAGGTTACCTTCCACCAACAGTGTATGAGCCATCTCCACAAGTGTCTGGTTCCTCCTCTCCACTACTCCATTTTGCTCAGGTGTCCTAGGTGAGGAGAACCGATAAGTGATGCCATTGCTCCTACAAAAGTCATCAAACTGTGAGTTTTCAAACTCACCACCATGATCAGATAAAATATTCAGAATTGAATTTTTATTATTCTATTTTATTTTCAAATAAAACTCTTGAAATTCAGTGAATGCTTCATTCTTGTGTGTAAGGAAAAACACCCAGGTGAATCTAGAGAAGTCATTAACTAGCTAGTACAAATCCATATCTTCTTCCTGATAAGCTGATTGATCTTGTAGGTCCAAAAAGGTCCATGTGAATCAGCTCATAAGGCTTGGAAGACATGTTCTCAGTTCTGGATTTGAAAGACTTCCTAGTTTGCTTAGATAGGGTGCATGCTTCACATACAACATTATTAGTTTTAAATGACATTTCAGGGAGTCCTCTAACCATGCAATGTTTATTCAGTTTATGGAGAACATTATAACTGGCATGGCCTAATCTACGATGCCACAGATGTGCCAAGTCATCTTTATTTGCAGTGAGGCATAGATTAGAATGAGCTATATCGTCTAGGTCAACAAGGTATATGTTATTGACTCTTTTACTAGAGAATTTAACCTTATCAGAATTACGCTCGTAAATGTTGCATCCTAAAGAGTCAAAAACTACCTTATGACCTTTGTCACAGAGCTGGCTAATACTTAGCAAGTTGTAAGCAAGACCCTCAACCAGCATGACTTCATCAATACAACGGGTAGTACACTTACCTATCGTATAACACCCCGAGATCCGAGTCCCAAATTATGGGCATATTTTTTTCTTCTTTATCGGACCCCGAAGCATTACTTCGTACGTATCATGGAAGCACAATATATAAACATGCATACATTCGCATGAGAGAGAGAGAAACCACAGTTACAAAAATGTAAATATCATCTCAACCATTCATAATTTTCAGAGAAAAGTACACGACCATTGTTCCAAAATAAACCTGAGCCCATACATGCTCACTGCCCCATAGCTATACACATAAGAGATACCTTCATCCATAACATACCCAGTTGAACTACGCACTGGCACTACACCTCAACTACAGCCTCCTCCTCAACCTCCTTCTCTATATCTCCTGAAAACGTGTGTCACAAAAGGGGTGAGTGTGACGCTCAGTAGGCAGCCTAATCAAACCGGGGTTAACTTGCATCTATATAATCAATTATATACATAATTTCAGTTGTTAACAGTAGCATAATCCATTCATTATCATTCGCTGAAAATAACTCAGATGAGGAAAATACATATTCTTTAGCTAATATGTAGGTACCCATGCATGCAACCAGCACTAAGTGAATGAGCAATTTACATATTATCACCATTTCACATTTTCACAATTTTGATATTCTTGGAAACCAACAGCTGCCACAATCATAGGAGGCCCATACACACAAACGAACGAACGAACGAAAGAGTACTGCGCAGACCCGAGAGTGAACTCCCACCTAGATTCTTGGTGGCCTCGAGGCGTTACGTAACACCACATCACAAAGGCCGCCCCCCACGAGGACCGAAGATCGAATCAATATGATTTTATTCCAGGGCCGCCCCCCCACGGGGACCGAAGTCCTATCTCACAGAAGGCTGTTGTTTCCATTTATATCATTTACATCGTATTCGCATTCACATAACATCTCATTTTACACATATTAGTATGATACTTTATCATAACAAGCATGCTTTCATTGATTAAGGGGCCAAACAAGCTCACAGTCATGCTTCTCATAATTTAATCATGCTCACTGATGGGTTTCTAATATTCTAGTCATGCTCATAGATGTGCTTCTAATAGTTTAAGAGGGCTAAACGCACTTGCAGTCATGTTCAGGTTAGTACATGTATATCCTTCTAGGCTACACATGCTCAGATAATGATTTATATCTAAAAGTACGAAATTTCTGTGGGCATGAAATTTTTTCTGTGGGTTACTAGCTTAGCCTTCTGCCATCTTCCAATTTTTTTCATATTTTTATGAATTAATATGCCCCCTGAAAACTCTCTTTTTCTCAGCTTCTAAAAATTGGGTCTGTGCAGAACATGCACATACCTTACTGAAACTTGCATAGACTATGCTTATGTTTTGAACTAAACATGCACCGACATCACAAGAACATGCACAGATGCAAAACCTGTTCAGACTGAAACATGCACAGACTTACTGAAACTTGCACAGACTTTGCTTATGTTTTGAACTAAACCTGCACCGACTTCACTAGAACATGCACAGACACAAAACCTGTTCAGACTAAAACATGCACAGACTTACTGAAACTTGCACAGACTCTACTTATGTTTTGAACTAAACCTGCACCGACTTCACTAGAACATGCACAGACTTTACTATAAAACATGCATAGACTTTACATAACATGCACAGACTTTACTGAAACTTGCACAGACTCTACTTATGTTTTGAACTAAAGCTGCACCGACTTCACTAGAACATGCACAAACTTTGCTATAAAACATGCACAGACTTTACAAAACATGCACAGACCACTTTTACCTACGCATGGACAAGAAGTGCATAGACTTTATAAATAATGCACAGACTTTACTTTAAAATATGCACAGACTTTACAAACATGCACAGACATTACCATTACTAGAATATGCACAAACTTTACGAATCATGCACAGACTTTACTATAAGACATGCACAGACTTTACAAGACATGCACAGACTTCACGAAATATGCACAGACCTTACCATTACTAGAACCTGCACAGACTTTACTATAAAACCTGCACAGACTTTACTATAAGACATGCACAGACTTTACAAGACATGCACAGACCTTACCATTACTAGAATATGCACAAACTTTACGAATCATGCACAAACTTTACTATGAGACATGCACAGACTTTACAAGACATGTACAGACTTCACGAAACATGCACAGACCTTACCATTACTAGAACATGCACAGACTTTACTATAAAACCTGGACAGACTTTACTATAATACATGCACAGACTTTACAAACATGCACAGACCACTTTTACCTACGCATGGACAAGAAATGCACAGACCTTATAAACAATGCACAGACTTTATAAACAACGCACAGACCTCTTTTACCAAGGGGCTGTGGGGACTTATGAAACTCAAGAGAACTTAATGAATGATAGAACCCGAATGAACATGATGGTGGCCCCCCACATGCCCTTAATCTTTCTTTTAGAGTGTAGAAAACTTATTTGAAATAATTCTAATGCATCATTGACCCCTAAAGTTTTAGGTTAGGTGCCTACCTTTGAAATGTTAAATCGATTGATTCGGGGATGATATCCACACCCCAGATCCTCCTAAGCTTTCACCTTTCGATCCGGGGATGAGATCCACACCCTAGATCCACCCAAGACCTTGCTCGTCATCCACCACACACCGGATCATCCACCCACAAATCGGATGGTCCGCCCACGAAGAGACGGAGTCCCTCACTCTCTTCTCACATAAGAAAGGTAGAAGGTGGTGGAGGGTTGATGGAAATGGTTTGCTAAAGGCTTGACACCCTTGAAACCCACCTCCTTATATAGTTTTTAGGCTTCCCAAGGGTTTATCCACGTCCCTCAAGTCTCTAACAAGCTCCAAGGTCACTGGTTCTGAAGAGGAGTCAATGCTTAGCACCTCTTCGGGTTTGAACAAGTGTGACCCTTCGTCTACTCGGTCAAAGATACGAATGGGAGCGTTTATTCATTAGGATTTAGGTTGAGATGTCTTCATATGAAATGAAGAGGACTTCCAGATTGAACTTTCAGTCTTGGTTGCATCGAATTTCCTTAACTTTATCGTGAGTTATGATTTTCACAATATTAACATTTATTTCCCACGTTCCAGTCACATCTGCCTGATCGTAAATGCGAGTGAGCGCATTTTTCTGTTGGGATTTAGGTTGGGATGTCTTCAGATGAAATCATGAGGACTTATAGATATAACTGTCAGAGGTGGTTTCATCAAATTTCCTCATTCCTAGCCCGAGTTATGAGTTTTACAATATTATCATTTATTCTCCCTCATTCCAGTGGTGACCTTTCGGTAGCCCGAGGTAATCTGGGTATAGCTCCAGTATCCAGGCAGTATTTGACCTTGACCTCAACATAGAAGTTGTAGCTAACATCTCACTTGGAATTATGGCCTTAGTTTCAGGTCATTTCATTAAGCATAGACGAAGTTATGAATTTCCCATTAATTACATCTGAGTTCTCCTAACAGTCACACCTCTTCGTGACGGCTGGCAGCAAATGGGCTAAGAACCTTGGGTTCTAGTGCGAATTGGGTTTCTATGTCAACAGAAGAGTTTGGTATAAGGGCCCAAGCTTTCTAATGAGCCTAGTTTCATCCCATTTGGTTGACTATGGATCAAGATATCTTTATTTTAACGGGTGATTGTGTTTTCTGTAACTATTTCGGCCCATTATCATAACTCCTTCGTATCTCCTATTAGGCCTACTTTTCAGAAGTTACACTCTTCATAAAAGTTGTTCCTTACCTAATGGTCATTGCATGAGCTTTAGTTTCACCTAATTTTGATCTCCCTATAGTCAGTTACCAATTTCCTAAGGATCCTTCAATAATCTGTCCAGATTTCTAGCTCATTGAGTTCACGGGCCCGAATTATTCTCAATTGGGCCAGTGCCCAAATTGATGGTCGTTACATCCTCTCCCCCTTAAAAAAAAATTTCATCCTCGAAATTAACTCCAGAAGTTTCCTCTTTAAGAGAAATTACTCGCCGAATAGTTGAGGGTATTCCTGGCACATCTTGTCCTCCGGCTCACATGTTGCTTCCTCGGAATGAGAATTCCTCCATAAAACCTTCACAAGCCAGATGGTTTTATTCCTCAGTACCTATTCCTTCCTGTCTATGATCTCACTGGGCTGCTCCGCATAAGACATATCTGCTCGAACCTCCAGGGGCTCATACTTTATAACATGTGAGACATCTGGGACATGCTTCCTGGGCATAGAGACGTGAAAGACCGGATGCACATGTGACAGGGCAGGCGGAAGTGCAAGTCGATAAACCACCTGGCCAGCCTTTTGCAAAATCTCGAAAAGCCCGATATATCTAGAACCAAGCTTGCCCTTCTCCCCGAATCGCAAGACTCCGATGGGAGAGACACCTTTAGGAGCACATGGCCCCCCTTCAATTTTTCTTAAACATATGGATTGAAATGTCTGAGCTTTACAAAAGCCTGTAACTCCATGTTAAAGCCTACCCACCCAACAATCTTAAAAATGAGGGAACGGTTTCATACCGCATGCAACTCAGGACTTCAAGACTAACTTGGTGAGACACAGGGCAACCCATTGATGCAATTGGTGGGGAAGCTAGATTGTCGGTCAATGCTGAATGGACATTATCTTTCATGACAAGATTATCACTATGAGCCACAGCAGAACCCCCTTCTAAGATTCAATAAGCATCTTGCAACTAGTTGAGGAGTAGGGTCATCAGTTTAAGGTATTCAATGAGTATTTTTGCCAAGAATCCATGTCATCAACATAACTAGATATCTTAGTAGGCATTAAGTGTGTCAGAGATAGGAAAAGTACGATCCTAGGTATTAGTTTCTTGAAGTCTAAGGCTGACAAATATCTTACCCAGACCTTGATGGTGTCCGGGACAGTCCTCTTCGCTGCAACTACGTTAGGCAGGTTTGTTCATTTCTTACCATGCCTCTTGGGAGGTCAGTTTCAGGGTTCTCTCTCTATGGAGACACGCTAGGCCATATCTAGGAGGTACGCGCCCCCTCGTACTATCCTTCCATTAATTCTGACCTCTATAGTTGGAATCACAAGCTTGGTGTGGACTTGGGGTCTGTTCTTCGGTTGCTTAGCAAAATTAGTGGATATAAGTGTATGTGTAGCCCTCCCCGGGGGTCGATCAAAACTCTTGCATAAATATTATTCACAAGAAGTGTACCTTCAGCTGTGGTAGGGGTATTATTTGCCTCTTCTTGCATTTGTGCATGAACTCGCCCTCTGTACTGAATCTTCTCCTGTTGCGGTACTGGCTTTTGCTTAACCCTCGTTGGGCAATTCCTCGCAAAATGTCCGGCCTCGCCGCATACATAGCACTTGCCATTTGACTTCCGGCACTCCTCCCCCAGATGGGTGCGTTTACAATGGGCACATAATGGAACCCCCCGCTTGATCCTTGGTGCCAGCTCCTGACGTGCCACTTTTTCCTTATCCTGCCTTCCTTCTGCCTGCCTAGGCCTCTTGCCCATCTGCTCCTTAGTGGACCTATACATAGGTATTCATTAGAACTTATCTTAATATGTCCCTTAAATACTTATGATTTCAATTATTACCTATGAGGGTTTGTCTGTTTGAAATGGTTCTAAATATACTCTACCCCTTTTTTCACTCTAGCCTACCTCTTCTTCTACTACTCGGGCAATTAGAATGGTTGCAGCCATGGTTTAATTCTCGTGCTCTGATACCACTCTGTAATGCCCCGAGATCCGAGTCCCAAATTATGGGCATATTTTTTTCTTCTTTATCAGACCCCGAAGCATTACTTCGTACGTATCACAGAAGCACAATATATAAACATGCATACATTCGCATGAGAGAGAGAGAAACCACAGTTACAAAAATGTAAATATCATCTCAACCATTCATAATTTTCAGAGAAGAGTATATGGCCATTGTTCCAAAATAAACCTGAGCCCATACATGCTCACTGCCCCATAGCTATACATATAAGAGAGACCTTCATCCATAACATACCCAGTCAAACTACGCACTGGCACTACACCTCAGCTACAGCCTCCTCCTCAACCTCCTTCTCTATATCTCCTGAAAACGTGTGTCACAAAAGGGGTGAGTGTGACGCTCAGTAGGTAACCTAATCAAACCGGGGTTAACTTGCATCTATATAATCAATTATATACATAATTTCAGTTGTTAACAGTAGCATAATCCATTCATTATCATCCGCTGAAAATAACTCAGATGAGGAAAATACATATTCTTTAGCTAATATGTAGGTACCCATGCATGGAACCAGAACTAAGTGAATGAGCAATGTTCATATTATCACCTTTTCACATTTTCACAATTTTGATATTCTTGAAAACCAACTGCTGCCACAATCATAGTAGGCCAACACACACAAATGAACGAACGAACGAACGAAAGAGTACTGCGCAGACCCGAGAGCGAACTCTCACCTAGATTCTTGGTGACCTCGAGGCGTTACGTAACACCACATCACAAAGGCCGTACCCTACGAGGACCAAAGACCGAATCAATAGGGTTTTATTCCAGGGCCGCCCCCCCCCCACGGGGACCAAAGTCTTATCTCACATAAGGCTGTTGTTTCCATTTATATCATTTACATCGTATTCGCATTCACATAACATCTCATTTTACACATATTAGTATGATACTTTATCATAACAAGCATGCTTTCATTGATTAAGGGGCCAAACAAGCTCACAGTCATGCTTCTCATAATTTAATCATGCTCACTGATGGGTTTCTAATATTCTAGTCATGCTCATAGATGTGGTTCTAATAGCTTAAGAGGGCTAAACGCACTTGCAGTCATGTTCAGGTTAGTACATGTTTATCCTTCTAGGCTACACATGCTAAGATAATGATTTATATCTAAAAGTACGAAATTTCTGTGGGCATGAAATTTTTACTGTGGGTTACTAACTTAGCCTTCTGCCATCTTCCAATTTTTTTCAGATTTTTATGAATTAATATGCCCCCTCAAAATTCTCTTTTTCTCAATTTCTGAAAATTGGGTCTGTGCAGAACATGCACATACCTTACTGAAACTTCCATAGACTCTGCTTATGTTTTGAACTAAACATGCATCGACTTCACTAGAACATGCACAGGCGCAAAACATGTTCAGACTGAAACATGCACAGACTTACTGAAACTTGCACAGACTTTGCTTATGTTTTGAACTAAACCTGCACCGACTTCACTAGAACATGCACAGACACAAAACCTGTTCATACTAAAACATGCACAGACTTACTGAAACTTGCACAGACTCTACTTATGTTTTGAACTAAACCTGCACCGACTTCACTAGAACATGCACAGACTTTACTATAAAACATGCATAGACTTTACAGAACATGCACAGACTTCACTGAAACTTGCACAGACTCTACTTATGTTTTGAACTAAACCTGCACCGACTTCACTAGAACATGCACAAACTTTGCTATAAAACATGCACAGACTTTACAAAACATGCACAGACCTCTTTTACCTCTGCATGGACAAGAAGTGCATAGACTTTATAAATAATGCACAGACTTTACTTTAAAACATGCACAGACTTTACAAACATGCACCGACCTTACCATTACTAGAATATTCACAAACTTTACGAATCATGCACAGACTTTACTATAAGACATGCACAGACTTTACAAGACATGCACATACTTCACGAAATATGCACAGACCTTACCATTACTAGAACCTGCACAGACTTTACTATAAAACCTGCACAGACTTTACTATAAGACATGCACAGACTTTACAAGACATGCACAGACCTTACCATTACTAGAATATGCACAAACTTTACGAATCATGCACAAACTTTACTATGAGACATGCACAGACTTTACAAGACATGTACAAAATTCACGAAACATGCACAGACCTTACCATTACTAGAACCTGCACAGACTTTACTATAAAACCTAGAGAGACTTTACTATAATACATGCACAGACTTTACAAACATGCACAGACCTCTTTTACCTACGCATGGAGAAGAAATGCACAGACCTTATAAAGAATGCACAGACTTTATAAACAACGCACAGACCTCTTTTACCTAGGGGCCGTGGGGACTTATGAAACTCAAGAGAACTTAATGAATGACAGAACCCGAATGAACATGATGGTGGCCCCCCACATGCCCTTAATCTCTCTTTTAGACTGTAGAAAACTTATTTGAAATAATTCTAATGCATCATTGACCCCTAAAATTTGAGGTTAGGTGCCTACCTTTGAAATGTTAAATCGATTGATTCGGGGACGATATCCACACCCCAGATCCTCCTAAGCTTTCACCTTTCGATCCGGGGATGAGATCCACACCCTAGATCCACCAAAGACCTTGCTCGTCGTCCACCACACACCGGATCATCCACCCACAAACCGGATGGTCCGCCCACGAAGAGACGGAGTCCCTCACTCTATTCTCACATAAGAAAGGTAGAAGGTGGTAGAGGGTTGATGGAAATAGTTTGCTAAAGGCTTGACACCCTTGAAACCCACCTCCTTATATAGTTTTTAGGCTTCCCAAGGGTTTATCCACGTCCTACAAGGCTCTAACAAGCTCCAAGGTCGCTGGTTCTGAAGAGGAGTCAATGCTTAGCACCTCTTTGGGTTTGAACAGGTGTGACCCTTCGTCTACTCGGTCAAAGATACGAATGGCAGCGTTTATTCGTTAGGATTTAGGTTGGGATATCTTCATATGAAATGAAGAGGACTTCCAGATCGAACTTTCAGTCTTGGTTGCATTGAATTTCCTTAAATCTATCGTGAGTTATGATTTTTGCAATACTAACATTTATTTCCCACGTTCCAGTCACATCTACCTGATCGTAAATGCGAGTGAGCGCATTTTTCTGTTGGGATTTAGGTTGGGATGTCTTCAGATGAAATCATGAGGACTTATAGATATAACTTTCAGAGGTGGTTTCATCAAATTTCCTCATTCCTAGCCCGAGTTATGAGTTTTACAATATTATCATTTATTCTCCCTCATTCCAGTGGCAACCTTTCGGTAGCCCGAGGTAATCTGGGTATAGCTGCAGTATCCAGGCAGTATTTGACCTTGACCTCAAAATAGAAGCTATAGCTAACATCTCATTTGGAATTATGGCCTTAGTTTCAGGTCATTTCATTAACCACAGATGAAGTTATGAATTTCCCATTAATTACATCCGAGTTCTCCTAAAAGTCACACCTCTTCGTGATGGCTGGCAGCAAATGGGCTAAGAATCTTGGGTTCTAGTGCGAATTGAGTTTCTATGTCAACAGAAGAGTTTGGGATAAGGGCCCAAGCTTTCTAATGAGCCTAGTTTCATCCCATTTGGTCGACTATGGATCAATATATCATTATTTTAACGGGTGATTGTGTTTTCTTTAACAATTTCAGCCCATTATCATAACTCCTTCTTATCTCCTATTAGGCCTACTTTTCAGAAGTTACACTCTTCATCAAAGTTGTTCCTTACTTGATGGTCGTTGCATGGGCTTTAGCTTCACCTAATTCTGATCTCCTTATAGTAAGTTACCAATTTCCTAATGATCCTTCAATAATCTGTCCAGATTTCTAGCTCATTGAGTTCACGGGCCCGAATTATTCTCAATTGGGCCAGTGCCCAAATTGATGGTCGTTACGTATCATACCTGAACTGACAATTTTACCCTTGGTGTTTCCTCCGAAGGTGACAAGGCCTCCATTCTTTTCAGGCAGCATGCAGAATTTTGCTCTGTCCCCAGTCAGATGTCTGGAGTAGCCACTGTCCAAGTACCACATGTTATGCTTGGCTGCCAGGCATACCTGCAATAGCAATCACTCAGAAGAGTTTGGAACCCAAAAATGTTTGGGCTCCAGAACAGAAGTAAAGCTACTCAAATATGACAACACATTCTTAGGAATCCACATTTGTTTGAGGGTTGTTTGTTTGGTGGATTTATTTGTTTTCTTTTGAATGTTGTTTTTCTTCTCTGCATTAACATACTTAGTCTCTCCTCTCTTATTTTGTGTCCTGACATCATTCTTATTAGCAGTTTGAGCTTGTTTGTGCCAATGCCTAGGCCAATGAGCATTAAGTGTGGTGTTGCCAATGATGGTCCTAGGCTGACTGTAGTAGCTTTGGTTCCTGGAATTCCACATCCCGGATTGAGCAACCCAATTTCTGGTCGGAGGTCTATATTTCTGAGTGGAATTGAAATGGTGTCCAGACCTCTCTTGAATTCTATCCCTTCCAGACCTATTAAACTGTTGTGGCTTTGCATGGTAGAAGGTGTGATAGGTCTGAACTCTTGAATGATAAATCTGACTTCTGTGACCCCTATTTGAGTGCTGTCTCCTATACACATTAGACCCACCTGAAGTATGCAATGGCATGTGCATTGATTGGGTCTTTTTCTGAACTTTCTAAGGAAACTTGGTGAAGCTAGTCTGGGGTTTAGATATGAGTGAAGGTTGACCCCTAACTTGAACTCTGCCCTGAGGAGTGGGGCAATGTGTGCTCACATGGTTCGACTCACCAATTTTCTTTTTGCCCTTGTCTTTGGCACTGCTCACTTTATAGTTAACAATTTTTGCAGCAAAATTTCCACTGCTCATTTTGATAAGAGGTCTCTTTTCTTTCTCAGCTACGAATGAAATTGTCATAAGTTCGAAACTCTTTTTGGTAGTAGGATTGAACCCGAGACCCTCTTTTCTAAAATTCACTTTTGTTCCTAAAAGAGCATTTAAATTTTCTGTCCCTTGAGTCATACTCTCAACGATCTTTTGTTTGTCCTCATTTTCTCTCTCAAGGTTTTCAATTGATTTCTTTAATTCAGTGTTTACACTCATGACAGCTTCATACTTCTCATTCACAATTTTCATTTCATCTTTATATTTCTACAATTTAAGCTTCAGTTCATCAATGACATTTTTAAGTGTTTCATTTTCTTCCCTAGAATCAATCAAAACATTTTTCATATCATCAAATTCAGCACATGATTTCTTTAACACATCATTCTCAGTATGAAGATAGGCAATTCTATCAGACAAAGTAGTATCATGCACGAGAAAATTAACTTTCTTCTTTAGATACCTATTTTTTTTTCATATGTCATCTACTTTATCTAACAAGTCGCCATATGCATCCTTCCAATCAGCAATAGTATAATGTTCAAAAGGAGAGGATACCTCATTAGAATCGTCTTCATCGTCACCTTCTTTGGCCATCAGGCAGATTTGACCTTCTTCTCTGTCACTTTTAGAGGTGTAGCTTAAGTTTCCCTCGTCCTCATCGCTCCAGGTACTCACCATGGCTCTCCCTTTTGTATTCTTCTTCTTTGATTTCTCCTTCAGCTTTTGGAGCTCTGGGCAATCTTCCTTCATGTGGCCAGCTTTCCTGTAATGATAACATACATTAGTATCAATCTTTTTATGAGGGTTAGATTTATACCTTGTTTGTCTCCTGCCTCTCTGTTGTCCTCTTCCGAAATATCTTCCTTCTTTTCTCAAGAATCTTCTGAATTCTCTAGTCAGCATAGCTAGCTAATCTCCTTCAAATTCTGATCCAGAAGGACTCTGATCACTGGAGGATCCGCTGTGAATGGATCGACTGGAACTTGCCTTCAACGCAATAGGTTTCTTCTTCTTCTCCAGCTCCTCAGTCTTTGGCAGGTTCATCTCATAAGTCATGAGTGCACCGATTAATTCATCAACCTTGGTATTCTGTAGATCCCTAGACTCCCCAATAACTGTTGCCTTGATGTGCCAAATCGGAGTCAGAGATCGCAAAATCTTTCTCACTATCTCATAATCAGAATAAGTCTTCCCAAGACTTCTGAGACCGTTGGTGATGATCGTGAGGTGAGCATACATCTCAGTGATTGTCTCACTTTGCTTCATTCTGAACACCTCATATTCCGATACAAGCAGATTCGCCTTGGTCTCCCTCACTTGAGAAGTCCCTTCGTATATCACTTCCAACTTATCCCACATCTCCTTCGCTGTTGCACACGATGAAATTCTGGAGAATTCTGTGGGATGTAGAGCACACTGAATGGCATTGATGGCGCTCCAGTTGAGAGTAGACTTACGGATCTCTTCTCTCGTCCATACATCCTCATTCGGATGCAACTCAAATGGTCCCTTGCTGACCACTTTCTAGATCTCACAATCCTTCACCCTCAAAAACACTTGCATACGATTTTTCCAGTATGCATAGTTAGATCCATCGAAGTACGGGGGCTTGGTGATGGAGTGTCCCTCTACTGTCATCCCTCTAGGATCCATAGTTGCTACCTCTTCAGGATGTTAGTACCTATAGAAGAGTTAGGCTCTGATACCAATTGATGTGTAATCTAGAAGGGGGTGAATAGATCAATCACCTAATAAAAATTTTTCTACAGCAGCTACTAGTGTGGAATTAAAACAAACTATTGTAGGACGATCATGAAACACTCAGTCACAATCTGAATACAACAGCTCAAGTAGATCGACACTCAAATGTTCCTAAACATCCATCTAATGAGCGATAAACTGAAGACAAGGATGAACACAAATCACGTCACAATCAGACGATAGACAACGGGTTTTTAGATGATTCAACCTCTATCCAGAGGTCTACGTCCACCCCACACTGAAACGAGTGTGGCTTCACTGCTGACACACAGCTTGACTGCTGATCCACTGCTTCGCGGAACGACTCCCTACAAACCACTAAGCCTTACAGCTTCTGCTATCCAGAGGAATCCTCCTTTGCCGCTGAGGTTTACAGCTTAACCTGTCCAGAGAAATCCTTCTCTACCGCTGACACATAGCTTGAGGAACAGAGTTTGAAAATAAAAGAAAAGCTGAAACTCGAAACACAAATGTTGCTCTTAGCAAAGAGCGAAACGGCTCTGGTTCTGAACCAAGAGACCGAACACAACAATCACACCACTTCTCTTCTCAAGGCTCTCTCTATTCTCTCTCAAATCTTGGTAGCTCTACCTTGGCTGGATCGTGCTTTCTTTTGCTCTCACTGCTTCTATATTATTCTCTTGGTTTCACGCTCAAATCTTTTTCCACAGCTATCTTTTCCTGAGCGAACATCTTCTTATGTATAGGCAGGCAGCAGAGATGGGCGTGTGGTCACCACATTTCCCGCCCAAGTTTTTCATCCAGATCTGAAGTTGTCAACGCCACATGGCAGCATCTCGGCTTGATGGCTTTCCACGTGTCACGAACATCGCTATGCTTTCAACCTTGAATCACGTGCCCTCCTTAAAGTTTACGAACAACTGTCCTGCCAATATGTCAAACAATTAGTCAGCAATTTTAGTTCACAGAACAGTCAGATACATATAAGAATTGCATAGACTTCGTGTGTGCATGATGCAAAGAATGCACTGACTCAATATGCCTTAACCTATCATGCACGGATCTTATATGTGCAAGAAATAAAGATTGCACCGACCTTCATGGCTGTACTACAGTGAAATGCACGGACATGGTTATGCACAAGGCGAAGCATGCACAGACCCTTCGTGCCTATGGAAATGTGCATAGACTTACTCAAGAAATGTGGAAGTATGCACCGACGAGGTTATGCACAAAACACCTATGCATAGGCTTTGACAATGTGCAATGCAGGATATGCACCGACTCTTATGATCGGTGCAACAATAAATTGCACCGACCCTATATTCACTTAAATGCAAACATGCATCGACCTGAGTCGTTTGTAATGCAAGGCATGCACTGACATCAACAATGCGATGCACAGAATTAGTTTAGACAGACGACAGATGCATCGACCTAAACAGTAAATTGCATCGACCTTGATGCTTAGCAACTGAATGACCAATGATTTGCACCGACCCTATAAACATGATTGTAGTCAGACAGTTTAATGAAATGTGATTGTTTCAGTATGAGGGTGCAAACATGATTTTTATATGTATATATATATATCTGACATATAAAATTTCATCAAAATACACAACATTATCATGATCAAAATAAAGTCAACCAAGTCAACTTAACTGTTGCCATTCAATCAAACCACTTTCAACACACATCAGTACACACACTGAATAAATCCAGAGGAGACCCAACAGTAACGATGCACAAGTTTGAGCAATTAGTGTTGGCGGTCCAGAAACGACGGTCAGGTACAATTGACCGTGCTAAGAGAAGAGTCGGAGATGCATCCCAGGCCCATATATTTATATTTGGTTGTTCTGCCGCACTTGCTGTAAGTTTTTTTATTTTTGTTGTGTAATAATTAATGTGTCAATCATTAATTCTATTGTATTGTAAAATAACTTGATATATTTCATATTATAGGTCTAATTTTTTTAGCACACGCGGGTACGGCAGCCAATAAGGCAGGTGGCATTCTCCCGATTATTTAGGTGGGGGCCATTTCTAGATAGGAAATTAAAATTCTCCATTGGATCCATGCGAGGCCAACATATATTATGAGTACTAAAAACTTCTTCTTTGTTCATTCAACATTAATGAATAACCGAAGTGATGTGGTTTGAAATGTAGGTGATCGAAGGGCTCCTTGTTGAGCCAAGTGAAAGGGACACGGTGTACTATGGTCAGATGATGACCCAACCCAGTGCTCAGGAGATGTCCTCATCAGCTCCATACATGCATGTGCTACAGGATATTGCCGCTACATTGAAGATCCAACAGCGACTACTTGAGGAAATAAGGGCCTTCTTTCTGACTAGAGTGCAAGGGACTCACATTGCCGCTGATGTAGCACCTCCTAGGCCCGTCGAACAGGTGACGGATGATGCCATGCCACCTCCGGCAGTTCCTGTCAAGGAAGTGCAAGGGGCTAAAAATGTTGAGCAAAGTATATGTGAAACCTCTGAAATGGACATTGCCGTCGATGTCCCACCTCCAAGGCCCCTTCAACAAAGTACTGATAATACTATGCTATCTAAGGTAGCCCCTGAAGAGGATGTGCAAGGTGATATCCAAGCTCAAATGGAGGCGATCAATAGACATGGTGACCATCGTCAAGGTGTCTTTTCTCAGTCCCTTCATCAATGGGACGAGAAGCCCGTGAGGAAATGGCAGGCACTTGCAAAGAAAAAAGGACGGGGGAAGAAGAAGGTGAGTCTACGTTGTTCCTACTTCTTGTAGTATAGAATCTAAGATTGGTATATTGGCATAAATGTAGAAGGGAGATGAAGCCGACCCTTACAGAAAGCTCATACAGAGTACTAATTTGATCTGCAAAGGCCGGCTGAAGTTGACAAATAACACGATTGTGAATGAATTCATTGATGCTTGTGTCTCGAGGGATATTAAGTAAGTTGTCCTCTTATAGTTTCTGTAATTATCCTGATTCGCCTTACTCTGACTACCATGAAAATTTTTGTCCAATATAGTGGCCCCATTTTTGTCCTACAGAATGGGATTGTTTTGAAACATCGTCATGTCATTGATCTATTATACAGCCAGATGATAGATGATACGGTACTTTCTTTCATTAATTGTGAAATTTTATGCCTCGCCCTACCCTGAACTTGTGTTTCTACTACTAATAGAATCGTGATTGTTAATTTGCAGGTGATTGACGCCATGATGTACCTCCTCCACTCACGATGTAATGAATCTGACATCTTTCATCAGTGGGTTTGTTTTCCCACCATTTTAGTGAATCACATAAATGGCAGGACAGCGGCCAACTATGAAAAATCCAACGAATTGTTGGAGTGCGCCTACGAGAATGTTGAATTATCAGAACTGCAGAAGAACAAATATTTATTCTTCATGTTACACTCTGGAAATCACTGACATCTACTTGTTGTTGACATGGAGAATCGTCGCTTTATCTCATACAATTCCAAGAGAGGCATGGCCATCCATGATGCCACTACAAGAAATTGGATACTTTTTCTTATCCATGTACCTGAAATCAAAGATATTTATAATGTCTTTTAATTGTTCCTTAATAATTTCAAATATTTCATTTGCAGGCTACAATTGTACGGGGGTTTCTGAAGGTCTATGGGACATTCGAGGGAGTTGAGAAATGGGATCTTGTATTCGACGACAAATATCCCCAACAGGTAGATGGAAGCCTTAACTGTGCCATTTATGTACTGAAATATGTTGATGAATTGTCAAGGAAGAGGGAGACATCATGGACATTTAATGAGGGTGATTGTAATATGATTAGAGCCCGGTTTGGGGCCGACCTCATTACCTTTGGAAATACAAGATCTTAAACAATTTCATGTCTCAAACCTCAGAATGTGGCATACCTGTCTTGATTGATATTTCTTTTGTCATACATTTTGATCTTCAAAGCTTCATATGTTTTAATGCTGTTAATGTTTGTGCTTGATAATGTTAATTCATAAATATCTATGAGTTTTCTGAAGATAGATTCAAGTTTGGTTAAGGAACTGGGTTGAAGTGTGAAAAGATGAAGGCTTTACTTGCACAAGTGTCGACTAGAGTCGACCGTGGAGACGACTCCAGTTCAGATTACTGAAGAGAAAAATTCAAGTCACCCGCTGGATGAAAAGGACTTTGGCTACGCTTTAAGGGAAACAAATAGGTGGCCAATGGTGAAAAATAGGCCTTACTGGTGTAAAAGAGGCGATAAAGGGTGAATAATAGATGATCAGGCTGAAATATGGAAATATCATTATCTCATGAGAGAGAATATACCTCTGACAGAGTAGCCTCGGATCATGTGCAAAGCCTGGCCTTCGAGTTGAGCGTGTGCCAGACACACCGAGCCTATGATTCACCCTTTCAGCCCATTTGTCAACATTACTGGCTAATTTACACGCTTGTCGTCCTTTTGTCATTCATACAGGCTATTTGTCACCCTTACTGCATATTTATCACTCTTATCTTACCACATGACCAGCCGTTGCCTTCTTTTCTCTCCATTAGCTGCTTGTCTTTGACTTGGAACACTATAGTTGACTAATCTATTCATTAACCTTTCACTTTGACTGGGACCTCATGACTGTAGTCAAGAAAAAGTTTAGCTTTCTGGAGTCCTCATTGACTGGCATTGACTTTGACGAGTCAACATTAACTATCTTGGCATTGACCAAGTCCCTTCGTTCTTCTTCTGATTGCTCTAGAAACTCTTGATACACTGTTCATATTTTTGTCCTCTTGTGAACTTGACTCCTCCTTTCAGCTCCTTCTACTTTTCATTTGTTAGCTCTAGGATCTATTTTTCACCCTTACCGGTGTATTTGTCTACTCTGCAGATCTAGTTGTCGCCACTGATATTTATTTTTCACCCTTATCCAGTGTATTTGGCTACACCCTCTCTTGTCCAATCACCTCTGCAATATGCTCCGATCGAGCGACGATCGTTTGGCTAGAGTTCCCGACGTTCCCCTTTTTTTGCTCCCGAGGGGCTGTGTTACCACCTCCATTGCAGCGATGTGTTAAATCGACACACCGATCTCGCTCATGACCCTACATTGACACCCGCTCTTCTATTTTAAGTTATTAAGGCTTGTCCGTAATGTCGTCCCCTTCATCAGTGCGCGTAGCGATGGCTTCCCTAGCAGAAGAGCCCGTCTCCTCTACATCCTCCTCGGTCCCTTGTCGTCACTGGTTCCTGCTACAGATGCCCTCTTCCTTTTTTTTTATCCACTTCAATATTTATACATTTTACAGGCCTTTCATATGTTCGTATATGATATGCTCTAGGTAGTTTCATATTAAACGGATGCAGTGGTTGTTTTGTTCTTAACCTATGCACAAGTATTATTTTTCGTTGGACCTCTACCATGCTTTGTGTATGCTCTGTACACTGTATTGGGCTTAACATCTACCTTGCTTTGATAAGAGCACACGGAAATGGACTTCCATATTGTTATTACTTTCCAGGAAAGCATGTAAATATGTTCAAACTTTATTCCACCATTAAGGCATACTATTGCTTACAATTTAATAAAAAAGTTGTACATTTTACCATCTTCATTTTTTCCCATATATCACAAAAGTGTTATATGTATCAAACCTCGGATATGCACTATACATTGTAGAATGCAAATTATGGAACTACATGTTTGGCTTATTGTTACCGATTTTCTACATTGTTAAAAGATCTCCGCATGCTTATTTAATGTGTAAACATTGGAATGTCTGATGTACATTGATTTTTTTAATGAGATCTGTGTAAGGTTGTTATGCAATTGAACATTCTATTTTTATTAATCTTGCCAACCATATTGTCATTATTTTATTCTGAAAATGCATGTTTCATCCCAAGAGTTACTACTATGACTATGTATCGTCCCTGCCTATAGTCTGCTGTACAACCTACCTTTTGTTACCTCCAGTGGTATTAACTACATTTCTTAGTAATTTCCTCTTCACATCCCAAGCAATGAATTGTTGAGGCTCTTACGAGGCCAGCGTACTACTCCCCTCCACATGGCCGATGACACTCCTTCCATGCGTGCAAGCATTGACATACTCAAGTCAGCTCCAAATCTCGATCGTGACATGTATCTTAAAGCAGTGGATTTATTCAAAGATCCAATAAATAGAAAACTATTCATGGAGCCGCCTGAAGAATACATGGTTGATTGGGTGTTAATTCACATGACATAAACCTTGTTCATGCACTTGAACTAGCAGACTTAAATCTCCTACCCACTATATCATGCTTCATGCAATGTAACCTTAAATCTACTGATGCGGGATGACATACTTTCTGATCTATAAACTTGCTCTTATGGATTGGACTTCATATTAAATTTGCTACAGTTATTATGTCTATCATACCTATTGTCTTTTATAACACCTTACATGCAGGGAATTGAGGTTCAGAAAATGGGAAGGTATAAATGCTATGTAGTGTGGGTTGGTCGCGAACCCGGTGAATATTATAGTTGGCCCGAATGCTTTGTCCAAGTGAATGGATACCCTAGAGCTCATTATAAGGGTTTTCACTCGGTAGAGGAAGCACATGCTGCTATAATTGGGGTTGGCAATAGCATCCATGCGTATGTTGATCATCCTTAACTACAGAAAAGGCCCATGCCTACATATCATGCAAGTCCTGGGCCTGACTATGATTCAAGGAACTAGGCACT
This sequence comes from Amorphophallus konjac, assembly GCA_022559845.1. Classification (NCBI taxonomy): domain Eukaryota; kingdom Viridiplantae; phylum Streptophyta; class Magnoliopsida; order Alismatales; family Araceae; genus Amorphophallus; species Amorphophallus konjac. The sequence continues at coordinate 208,102,718 of CM040119.1, forward strand.
ACGCCAATAGACTACACAAATGTCAAATGTGCCTTGTATTGTTGTTGTTCTATTATGTACTCTAGTAGTGTTGCTCCTGTTCATATTAGTTGCTTTGTTAAAACTGTTGTTGTAGGTAAGGAAGTGTACTACACTTGGTCTGCATAGGGAAATAATGTACTGGACATTTTACTCGTTGTCAACGACTTGGTTATTTCATCTTTGATGTCTTGGTGATGGACGTGTTTTGTGTGATGTGTAGACTTTGATCGGATTGTAATGGAATTTGTAATGGAGGACGATGAAATGTTCAACGACATTGAGGAGGCTATTTTAGACCAACTGGAAGATGTGGAGATGACACCAGCTATCCGGAGATGGATGCACTCATCAAAGTACACAGGTCAAATGTGGGTGACATCAATTGTCAATGGACATGAAGGGAGATGTTAAAAAGTCTTCAGAATGCACCCTACTATGTTTACAAGGTTGAGAGACATGTTGGTAGGTCATGAGTTATTAAAGGATTCCAAATATGTGACTGCTGCTGAACAAATATCGCCCAATAGTATTTGGGGGTGAAACTGGACTATGATATGTGCTACGCATTATTATGTGTTTCGTGAACTTGCTCAATTTCTTACCTTGTTAAAATGTAGTGTGTCTGTTGTATTTGGTGGTGCGGACACTAGGGCGATCACGTGACACGTCGGCGAACCGACGGTGCCATACGCGGAGCGCCAAGTGGACTACATCGGCTTATCTTCAAAAGGGGGATAATTTGGATTGAATTTGGACCTTTTTTGGCATTGAATTGGGCTTGTAATGGTTATTGTATGTGTAATTTGCTAAAGGGCTGGTTGTAAGGCTCCTAATGGGCCAATTTGTTAAAGCCCTTAAAGCATTCCATAAGAAGGAATGGCCTTGGTCCATTTCTAATAGATCCATAAGCCATATGGGCTTCCTTCCACATGGGCTATCTAGATTGGATAATCTAGAGTGGGCTCTCTTCATTCATGGGCCTTCAAGGGTGGAATGGCCTTAAGCCATCTAGGTTGGAATGGGCTTGGTTAAGCCATGGCCACATTTGGCCCATTCAAGGCCCAAGAAGGGGGGCGCCCCCTCTTTTGGCTTATTAGGCTAGGAATTGTGTATTTTTATATTTCTTCCACCCCCATTTACCACATGTATCTAGAATGGCCGCTGGTCAAGTTCTAATGACTGCAAACCTACCACCTTTACCTTGAAATTCAAAGGTAGGTGAGCAACCATGTCCCCTTGCCCCCCCTTTCCCTTTCACCAATGTCTTAATCCATGTGCACCCCTCCCCCTACTTGCATCTTGCGCAAGTCCCCTCCCCCATACCCCTTCCATTTCCCTATATAAGGGCATGTATAGTGTTTATGCTTAATAGAATGAAGTTTTGTTAAGAGATAAGTGCATTAGATAGTGATTCTCTTGGGAGTGATTCCCTGGTTGCAGTCCTGTGACGGGACAGTTCTAGGTCGTGTGACTCGACCTCATATCCTTCTTCTCTTCTCATCTTCTTCTTCTACAAAATTTATCCATGATACCTCTGCAAGTTATCAAACTTTCAGATTTGGTTTCGCGTCGATCGGAGTTCGTGAGCAATGGTGGCGATTTTTCTCGTGGAGGCACGCAGATCTGCCCCAGATTGCTGCCCAGATCTGAAGATGACTGTGTATTGAATTCTCTAGCCCAACCCTGACGCTATCTGAAGTTGGTTCCTGAAGATAAATCTTAGTATTTGAAGTCCTCTTTGTGTTGCAACTGGTTTCGCCTCGAGCCGTGACCAGTGCTGATCGTGATGGCAGTTCTTGTGGGATCGCGCAGGCTGGTCTGAGCAGGCCCGGCTGAAAACTAGAATAAACTTTCAGAGCCTGCACCGCTTCATCCGGCCAAGATCCGTGTGAGGGATATTCATAGTATTTCTTCCTATGGACGTCGCCTACCCTCTCCCACAAGGAATGCCCCGATCCGACATCGGCAACCATTTTCTCAACATTTTACCGTGTTTCTGTGCAGTTCTATGAGCACAAAACTAGAACCTCAGAAGATTCCTCACTGCACCCAGATCTAAAGGCATATGTTCGCGATCTTCAGAGTGAAGATACTACATCCAGTCGCCGACATTCTCCAACAAACGGCACTCCGATCGGGCATCGGATCCAGCCGTACCAGTCTCTGCAAGCTTGCTGCGCAGGGTGACCAGCGCGGGCAGAACCGGGTCGGCTTTCCGTCGGCGTACCCGAGCGGCTCCGGCACGCATTCCTCACCTCCTGCGAGTGTGGCCCGTCAACCCAGGTTCCAGCAACCCCAAAGTTATTGATTGTAGCCCGATACCTCCCTATGTGGAGTGGGTCAAGCTTCTGAAATTGTAAAGTTAATCTTGTGTGTATTGGGGTTGTTCGGAAATCGACCGGGAATTCTTCCCCACGCCTAGTCGTGGAGGTACGTGCTCGTTCCAATCCTTACATTTGCTGTTTAGTATGCTTTCTATATTGCTGCGTTTGTGAGAATAGGGCCGATAGCTAGTTTCAAATTCACCGCGATTGGGAGTTGTGAGCGCCCGTTCCATAGCTCCAATTGAGCATCGAGCGCGAATTAGCACCCTAGACGACGGTGGTTTCTTAATCGCCGCGATCCCCACGTTTCCCTCGCAAGGGACGATCGTCGGGCTCAAGAGAGTCACTGTTGAAAGACGTCTCCACCCGGAGAATACCACGGTGGTCAGCCGCCCGGCTTGCCTTAGTGTGCTAGTGCTGGCCGCACTTCGAGTCGGTCGTACGTCTTAGCCCGGTCGTCATCCGTCCCGCATCAAATTGGTATCAGAGAGGGTTGAGTCTAGGGTAGTCTTTGCATAAGTCTTGCATGCATCATGGTCTAAGTCGAGTCTAGAACCATCATTACTTTCAAAACAAAAAAAGAGTGTTTTCAAATTACATTTCACCCAATAGCCCTGTATATTAAAAGGCGTTGCCCGAACATTAGGTTATGCCTATCGGGAAGGTAGCGTACTTGCGCGAGTGATCGTCGGATTGCTTATCTCCGCCACGTACCGGATATTGGTTAGGCCTACGTGCATCATTTTTTTGCATTAGTGAGTGTTTTCATTAGTCGGTGTCTTCTAGTTCGTGTAGTCCTCTAAGAGTCAGTCAGTCTTGTCCAAGTGTCAGCATGTCTAACATGTAGTTCCCCAATTTCTCATGGAGTCCCAATCACCCGGGAGATATGACCGTTGGCCCACCCATGGGCTTGGCAACCATCCTCTCCGCTTCTGTAGGCCTGAAGCTTCAGATTTTTTTTGCTTCAATGACCCGGGCATCTACCTCAAGTGGGAGGCCACCATGGACACCTACTTTGATTGTTATACTATGTCCGAGGCAATGCAATTCTCTTTCGCCAAAGAGCGGCTTCTTCATGAGGCTACCGAAAAGTGGGATTACATCGAAAGAATGAGAGAGGTTAGGGGGCAATGGCCCATCGCGTCATGGTGGGACATGAAGAGAGAGCTTAGGAAGGTCTACGTGCCCCAACCGGTCACCACCAACCGGCCCCACCCAATCACTTCCAACCAAGTGGGTTCTAGTCGGAGGCAAAGAGTCCCACACGTAGATGAGCCAAGACCCAATCTTAGGACGGTTGACTACGGGCGAGTCCACCATGATATCCCTATTCCAACCCACTCCGTTTCTGAACTTATGCAAATGATTTTGGACCGGTTGGATGGGGTGGATAGGACACGTACTCCTAGTGATGTACTCCTACCCGAGCCTAAGGAGGTCATCGCCGGTAGTCTTAACCCGGCCCCATCAACGGAGTCTCCAAGCCCTCTCCCCATCATAGTGGATCCTCCTTCCCCACCCATGAGAGCTCCATCACACTCACCTTCCGATCTTATTTCGGAGACCTCTCACTTGGAGCCACCAAAGCCAGAGCCACCCATATTTCTAACGGATACACTTTACATAGACGAGCCACTAGTTAGTTGGCTCAAGGATGGCTTGGTCCCACTTCCCTTCCCATCTATGGACCCTATCCAACCTCTGGTGCCAATCAATTCATTTCACACCACTTTTCGATCTAGTCACTATGTGGATACATTGGATGACCTTCTTAAAGGGTTAGACCGGCAATTGATATTTACGCACTTGTTGGCTCCAGGCTTCGACCGACCCACAGGTCGTAGTTTCACTCATCCCGCTTTAGGGTCCATCACCTCCGTGTACACCGTGGGTCATGTTACCATGGAGGTTCTTCTACTCCTCCCGCTACCGGTCGAGCCCGACTTCACTCCTTTTATCCCGAGGGAGGAGCCCTATCTTCTATACACTGTCCCATCTACCACGATGGATGGAGGTGACCATCACCTTCATGAATTTCAAACATGGGACTATGTAATGGAGGAACCGGGGGGTCACACATTCTTTGGCCCATTCGACCCCTTCTCTAGTGGGCCTCGTGCTCCACCACTCCCCCTCTACTTTGTCAAGGAAGTCCCCTACCACTCTCTTCCCACTCGGGCCAATCAAATTCCACATAGCAATAGGTCCAATTATTGGGAAGCATGGCATGCCTTACCTACATGTAGTGGTGATGAACCTCTTAGCCCACCCATACCCACATCTGATAGGAAGTCCTTGCATGCATGGTGTCTTTTTGGGTGTCTAGGAGTACATCATCCTACCTACCTTTGGTTGCATCTAGTGTATGCATGGCACACATTTGGGTATCCTGGTCCGCCATTGTCCATGCGTAGGTCGGACTAGCCATAGGTTTGTCTAAGGTCATGTGTGTGTGTTTGTTTGTCTCCCTCGTTATTCTCTTTCATGCATATGGTTTGCATTACGTCGTGTCAATAAAAGGCCAGTCAAAGCACGCATAAGGAGGTAGCCAATGCATGCTACATATCCGTGGATTCAAAGGGAGAGTACATCTAGATCAGGGTCATACCTGATAGGTTTTCGCCAGGAGACCGAAAGCCACTCTAAGTCCACGATCCCCACCCTTTCCGGGTTAAGAAACAAGTGGGTCTGAAAGCGTACGATATTGAACTACCGAACAACAATGGTGTCAATTCGACGTTCCATGTTTCCTCTGGTAGCATATTGGAACCCGCAGTGATCCCTAGTGAGTCTCGAGCTTTATCTTTCTATTGGAAGTGACCCCTCACCCGAGAGTCTACCTTTCCAGCCTCAACGCATGCATATAGATTGTATACTAGATGAGCAGGTGATCACCACAAGGAATGGCGCATACCCACACGTCCTAGTGCGTTGGCGAGGATGCCCCACGATGACCAACACCTTGATCACATGCGGAGAGCACAAGCTTCGGGACCCTTACTCGACGGGGTCGAGTTTCTCCCACCCGGGGAGAATTGGTGCGGACACCAGGGTGATCACGTGACACGTCGGCGAACCGACGGTGCCATACGCGGAGTACCAAGTGGACTACATCAGCTTATCTTCAAAAGGGGGATAATTTGGTTTGAATTTGGACCCTTTTTGGCACTGAATTGGGCTTTTAATGGTTATTGTGTGTGTAATTTGCTAAAGGGCTGGTTGTAAGGCTCCTAATGGGCCAATTTGTTAAAGCCCTTAAAGCATTCCATAAGAAGGAATAGCCTTGGTCCATTTCTAATGGATCCATAAGCCATATGGGCTTCCTTCCACATGGGCTATCTAGATTGGATAATCTAGAGTGGGCTCTCTTCATTCATGGGCCTTCAAGGGTGGAATGGCCTTAAGCCATCTAGGTTGGAATGGACTTGGTTAAGCCATGGGCACATTTGGCCCATTCAAGGCCCAAGAAGGGGGGCACCCCCTCTTTTGGCTTATTAGGCTATGAATTGTGTATTTTTATATTTCTTCCACCTCCATTTACCACATGTATCTAGAATGGCTGCTGGTCAAGTTCTAATGGGTGCAAACCTACAACCTTTACCTTGAAATTCAAAGGTAGGTGAGCAACCATGTCCCCTTGCCCCCCCTTTCCCTTTCACCAATGTCTTAATCCATGCGCACCCCTCCCCCTACTTGCATCTTGCGCAAGTCCCCTCCCCCCTACCCCTTCCATTTCCCTATATAAGGGCATGTATAGTGTTTATGCTTAATAGAATGAAGTTTTGTTAAGAGATAAGTGCATTAGAGAGTGATTCTCTTGGGAGTGATTCCCTGGTTGCAGTCCTGTGACGGGACAGTTCTAGGTCGTGTGACTCGACCTCATATCCCTCTTCTCTTCACATCTTCTTCTTCCACAAAATTTATCCGTGATACCTTTGCAAGTTAGAAAACTTTCAGCTTGGTTTTGCGTCGATCGGAGTTTTTGAGCAACGGTGGTGATTTTTCTCGTGGAGGCACGCAGATCTGCCCCATATTGCTGCCCAGATCTGAAGATGACTGTGTATTGAATTTCCAGCCCAACTCTGATGCCATCTAAAGTTGGTTCCTGAAGAATAATTGTAGTATTTCAAGTCTTCTTTGTGTTGCCACTGATTTTGTCTCAATCCGTGACCGGTGCTGATCGTGACAGCAGTTCTCGTGGGATCGCGTGGGCTGGTCTGAGCAGGCCCGGCTGAGAACTAGAATCAACTTTAAGAGCCTGCCCGCTTCATCCGGCCAAGATCCGTGTGAGGGATCTTCATAGTATTTCTTCCTCTGGATGTCGCCTACCCTCTCCCATAAGGAACGCCCCGATCCGACATCGGCAACCATTTTCCCAACATTTTACCATGTTTCTGTGCAGTTCTGTGAGCACAAAACCAGAACCTCAGAAGATTCGTCACTGTGCCCAGATCTAAAGGCATCTGTTCGCGATCTTTAGAGTGAAGATACTACATCCAGTCGCCGACATTCTCCAACAAACGGCGCTCCGATCGGGCATCGGATCCAGCCGTACCAGCCTCCGCAAGCTTGCTGCGCAGGGTGACCAGCGCGGGCAAAATCGGGTCGGCTTTCCGTCGGCGTACCCGAGCGGCTCCGGCACGCGTTCCTCGCCTCTTGCGAGTGTGGCCCATCAACCCAGGTTCCAGCAACCCCAAAGTTATTGATTGTAGACCGATACCTCCCTGTGTGGAGTGGGCCAAGCTTTTGAAATTGTAAAGTTAATCTTGTGTGTATTGGGGTTGTTCGAAAATCGGCCGGGAATTCTTCCCCACGCCTAGTCGTGGAGGTACGTGCTCGTTCCGATCCTTACATTTGCTGTTTAGTATGCTTTCTATATTGCTGCGTTTGTGAGAATGGGGCCGATAGCTAGTTTCAAATTCACCGCGATTGTGAGTTGTGAGCGCCCGTTCCATAGCTCCAATTGAGCATCGAGCGCGAATTAGCACCCTAGACAACGGTGGTTTCTTAATCACCGCGATCCCCACGTTTCCCTCGCAAGGGACGATCGTCGGGCTCAAGAGAGTCGCTGTTGAGAGACGTCTCCACCCGGAGAATACCACGGTGGTCAGCCGCCCGGCTTGCCTTAGTGTGCTAGTGCTGGCCGCACTTCGAGTCGGTCGTACATCTTAGCCCGGTCGTCATCCGTCCCGCATCATTTGGACTACGTTGTATCCACCTACTTGTGTTCTGATCGACTTTCCTTCATTCGTGACTTTTGTCATGTTTACATAATCACCTTGTGGTATTGTCCATTTCGCAGGGGCATACCCTCACATTCCTTGGTTTTCATGCTCTATTTAGAGAGTTGGATGGCAACATCGCAACATTTGGTTTTTAGTTTTTATGGTTTTTTATCTTTTTTGTATTTATTTTATTATAATTATACTATTATATTTCTTATTTATCACTGTTAGATAGAAAGAAGAACATGTTTTGAAGTTTTGGAGCCAATAAGTCAGATAAACCAAAATCAAGCGCGACGGCTAACACCGCATAGTGGTGACAAATAGTCATCAGTGGTGATAAATAGGCTTCAAGACTGACAAATGTGGTTGCTCAATTTTAACTAACTGCTCACTCTTTCTGCTTCTTCTGATCTCTCTTTCTGCTCTATCTTCTCCTATCAGATGGATCTGCTCCGCTCTCCTTCTCTCGTCCCCTATTGAATAGATGATCCACGTGTCAGATCTTGAGGACACAGTGTAACCACGTGGCTGATCGTTCTTTAGTCTTGAAGCCTATTTGTCAGTCTTGAAGGCTATTTGTCATCACTGATGACTATTTTTCACCACTATGCAGTGTTAGCCATTGCAGTATCTCTCTCCGGCCTCTCGTCTACTTCATGTCTAAGAGAAACAGCATGCGGCTGATGTATCCGGACGAAAGGAACGTCGGTCCAAGCGATCTTATGACCGACAAAAAGGAAGGACCGAGAGTCAAAAAAGTTGGGGGAGATGGAACTATCTTTGCGGTCCCGTCGCTTCTATTTCAACAAAGTTGGGGAGGCACGAAGACTCTTTTGCCCTCCGGGGGTTTCGTCTCCTTCCTATAAATAGAGACTCTGCGGGGAACCCTAAAGACATCTTGAGTTCTTTTGGCGGTCAAAGACACTCTCATGAAGATGTCATCGTCTCAGAAGTCAGATTCTTCGTCAGAACAGGTTCCCGCCAAACGGCTGTGCTTCCGAACGGGAGCCCTATCGGTTCCAGACCAGCCATTAGGGGAAAGCAGCGGCGGCGACATTTTGGAGGAATACAAGCAGGGGTACTTGCAAGGGTGGCAGGACGCCTTGGCGAAGGTGGACCTCCAATTTTGTAACAAGGGGGTGTTGAGCCTCCAACCTGACAGGTTCTGTCCTAAAGAGGACGAGTAACCGCTTGTACCCTCTTCCCCTATCAATATAATTTCTTTTTCTACAACCTTTCTTTGCATGATGGATGCTTGATCTTTGTGCGATGTGGTTGTCATCAAATGAAGGATACCATCCATCGCAGGTAGGGGTTACCTTTACGAAGGGGAGTTCTTCCCCTATAAGTAGTAGGGTTTGTCGATGGTTCTAAATTAGTAGGGCTTATCTTCATGCTCATAGTTCATCGTTAGGATCCATTTGTCACCCTTCATGCGCATTTGTCCCCCCTATTGATCTATTTGTCACCACTAATAGGCATTTTTCACTCTTAGCATGCAGGAGCCGTCGCCTTTGCCCCTGGGAGTTGTCGCCTTTATGCATTTTTTACCGTTAAGAGTCTTTTGTCACCCCTGATGCACATTTGTCGCCCCTGTCAACCTATTTGTCACCACTAATGTGCATTTGTTGCCTCTGTCAACTTATTTGTCACCAATAATATGCATCCATCACCCTTATCATTCATTTTACTCTACTGCTCTCACATACGGAAGGTGAACCCAAAAGAGAAAATAAATATAATAATAATAATAATCCATAAAAAATGATAATCAATGAATACAATAATTTGTTACATAGACAACAAAATAACAAATAAACCATTAAAATGATATTCAATTAATATAATAATTATAAAAATAACAAAAAAATAACAAAAAAATATAAAAATGATAATTAATAAATATGATAATACTAAAATAATTGTGAAAATGATACAAAATCATAAAATTCATAACCAATAAATACAATAATAACAAAATAATTGTGAAAATGACTACAAATTCATAAAAAATATAATTAATAAATACAACATTAACAAAAAAAGGTAAAAATGATAGAAATATATATATTATAAATGACAAGAAACTCATAAATATCACCCTCATCTGTCAACTTATTTGTCACCACGGAATGTTTATGACCCATTTGTCATGGAGTCGACTCAACCCACCTTTGTCATCTATATGTTACCCCATTTCAAATGACCCATTTGTCATCCATAGTAACTCATTTTATCACCTATATGAGCTATTTGTCACCTTTAGTAACCCATTTGTCACCCATATGAGCTATTTGTCACCGTTACTAACACATTTGTCACCCTTAGTAACTCATTTGCCACCCATATGATCCATTTGTCACCGTTAGTAACCCATTTGTCACCCTTAGTAACTCATTTGAACCCATATGATCCATTTGTCACCCTTCCTTACTATATATTTGTCACCCTTATCATCCAATAACCATAAAACAGTTACTAAAATGACGAAAAACCATACAAGTGTTAATTAATAAATATAACAATATAATAAGATTTATTAATAACAAAGTTTTTGACATATTTTTGACGTTATATATTATCTGTCGAAATTGTTCATAAATTTAATTAATAATAGGAAGTGTGAAAATTATTTAATCATTTTTCGACAGATAAAAGATCAGTCGGAGATATATCGACACAATGAAGTCCCGCGATCAATGACACCCAAGAGGGGGGGTGAATTGGGTGTTTACAAATTTTAAGAAAACTTTAGTCGATTTAAACAAGTGTGAGGAATAGCCACAATGAAGTTCAGATCTAAATAAAAAACTATCAGATCTAGCAAAATCTACCACACTCAACTGATCTTTGGTACCGTGGCAGAGGTGAGAATCTGAAGATTCTACTCACACAAAGTGGTATCTTCCTGACAAGGTTTGCCTTGCCGATCCGAACTCACCTTTTGATATACCAGAGATGTAATGTCAAAATGATAGATTATGCTAAATCTAACTCAATCAATATTACAAAATTAATCTATGTGTGTACTTGCACATAATGGTGATAGGAGAAAAGGATCAAACCACACACAAGACACGATTTTTAGGTGGTTCGGATGCAACAACGGCAACCTACATCCACCCCTTACGATCTGTGAGGATTCCCACACTATCTTGTAAAACATTACAAGATCAAACCACACACACACACTCGTGAGGAGTTCGGAACTCCCACGAAGGTGCACAAGCACCGAATCACATAGAAAAGTGAAGAAAGAGAAACACAACACACACACGGATCTACGTAGATCCACACACACAAGTGTTTAGATATTACAGGAACACACACTTGAAGCTCAATTAGAAATGAAAGAAGAAACACAAAATAAAAGCTTCATATTTAAGCTCCCCCTTAGTGGATGAAGAGGATTTTGGATGCAGCTTGATCTCCACTTTACTTGGGTTGATTGGCCTCAGATTGAGCTTAAGAAGCTTGGAGATGGATGGAGAACTTCCTGCATGGAACACTGTTCACAGAGCTACAGTAGCAACCCTCTTTCTCACTTGGCAGCCCCCTTTGATCTCCATTGAGTGATCTTGGTTTCTTTGCCCCAAGAGTTGTTTTTATACAACTAGGATGGTCAAGGATAGGCCAAGACACAGATCCACAAATCCAGGGATGTCTGGAGCCTTAAAGGATTAAAATAACATTGATAGATGCTTCAGCCTCGTGGAGAAAAACAAGTCAATAATGGAGGCTTCGAAGCTGGCGGTCGACCGTGAATAGGTGGGCGGTCGACCAGAATTTTATCGACATTGAACCTTTCAATGCTGGGAAAATCGGTCGACCGGTCTAGGGTGGGTGGTCGACCGAACTGTAAATTCCTGTAGATTTCTGAACACTATTACTTTAGGTCGACCGGCCCATGCTCTAAGGATGACCGAACTCTGGAAATCCTGTACAAACAGTCTAGTTCAGTGCATAAATCATATCCATATATTGAAGGCTTATGCTTGCAAGAATGTCCATATAATATGAGCTTGTTTGGACTTGATCGGGATATTTGTTAAGGCATGATGAGATTGAACATTTGCTTTGGTGAAAATGGCTTTGAGAGAGGTTTAACCAAGTTATCAACCTATTTGTAATGTGGGGGTTTTATTATCATCAAAATCAACTGGAGAGACTCAACAATCTCCCCCTTTTTGATGATGACAAAACTCTAGATTACAAGTGCATTGGCATGCCTTTAAGCAAATTTGGAGCTAAGCGAGGCCAATAGTCTTCAAGGTGAATAAAACAATAATTCTTTTCCTTAGATGAAACAACACAAACCATTCAACAGCGTATTTGCCAAATAGAGAAGAAATGAGAGATAAGAACTATCATGTGACATTCAAGACCAATGTGCATTCATTTCATCATTTCATTACAGAGTACATTGACGCTTGAGAGAGTGCAACACTCTAGACACATGCGACAAAGCAAATGCAGAACGGACACAATGACCCTCACAAATGAACATGCATCCAAACATATGAATATGCATACATAAACTATATATAAGACCTACACTAACTACTTTCTCCCCCTTTGACATTATCAAAAGAGAGGATAGGATAGATGAAAAGTAGACCCAAAAGACACAAGACCTAAGTACAACAGTCTAGAGGGAGGAAGCAAAAGAAAAATCATCATGGGTCATCTACAGGAGGCTGATCCCCTAGCGGAGGAGGCTGGTATCCAAGGCAGCGGCGGTTGTCCTCCAGAGAATGGTCTTGAAGCTGAAGACGATCCTGAATATGGGCAATAGAGATGTCACAGGCCGCATCATGGCGCTGCATTCCAAGAAGTGTTAAGTTTATGATGTGGAATGCCTGGCTAGAATCAACAACACTATCTGTGAGGGTAGTCATATGGGTGGAGAGTGTGGTCATCTGAGTAGAGAGGGTATCCAGAACGGTGGAGAATGAATCTATGCGACTTGACATAGTGTCAATCACATTACCCATAGTGTCTATGCATTCCCCAAAAGTAGAGAGATGACCCCCAAAAGTATCCACTCAAGTTTCTATCTCAGTAAGATGCTTGTCAAAAGCCTCATAGTCTACCCAAGAATGATGGCCAGCCCCCTGAGTAGAAGACTCCCCATGAAAGAACTGTGGTGGAGGAGGCATCTCTGGATCCATGTGATGAGGATGAGGTGGAGGAGGCTGGTCCTCAGCCTGAATTGGAGGGGGGACATCCCCCTGACCCTGCTGCTGCTCTTGTTCATGATGTTCCTCAATGTCAGCTTCTTTCCCATAAACTGGTATATCTCGGCATAGCTCGCCATCGGGACCATAGTAATATCCAAAATCTGAGAAGATTTTATGGTGGTTGTAGATATCATCTTGTCAGACTCGAATAAATATTTCATCACCAAGGTGAATCCCAGCATATACAAACACTCCTGTCAGTTGTGAAGCATAAGGCAAGGATCTCCTCAGTTGGGTTCGACATGTCCCTATCAAGTCTGTCATGAGCCGACCCATGTTTACTATACTTCCATTCATAACATGATAAAATAGAAATCTGTAAACCTCTGTCACTTCATTTCTACTCCCACTTTTTGGATAGATAAGTGATGTAAACATGTGGTGTAGAATCCGCTGTAGTGGTGGAAAATACTTGGCATTCAACTGAATCAAATCACTGACACCACGCACATAATCACAGTTTATCATGGCAATAAAAGTATCCTCAACTTCACCATGACCAAAGGTCATGTCAGCACCTCTGGCCGAGACTCCTAAGGCTCGCCGAAAAAGATCGGGTGTAATATGTATCTCAACTTCATGAACAACTATGTATAGCTCGTCATTTCTCTCAATCAAGTTGCCATAAAACTACTGCACTAGGTTAGGATAATACTTAGTGTATCTGGTGACAAAATTACTCCAACCCTCTTGAATCTCAAAAAGTGCACATAAATCGGGTAAAATATCATTCACCTCATCGAAGTCGACCAGTCGAGGGTCGATAATGGGCCGTGGAGGCAAGCGAGGGGCACGGCGAGGTGCAGGTGCCCACTGTGGAGGATGAGCCGGGGCCTCTCGTCTTTGACCACTGGCTTCCCCTTGGGCAGAGCGCCGAGAACTTCATCTAGGCGGCATCCTGAACTAGAAACTCGATGTAGAGACCCTTGAAGATCGATCTCAACCCTAGTGATGAAGATGGACTGAAAGACACTCCTAGGGCTTGGAATGATCTTCTCCACAATCTGGAACCATGGGTAGGTCTTCACAAACGCACGAACAACTGCGGAGATATCATCCCGAAATCATGACGAATGGACCGGATCTTGTGCGGGTGAAGAAGGAATTAGGTTTTTGGGCTAGGGAAGTGGAGTTTTGGTGTACTAGGGTTAAGAGATAGGGTAGGAGAGAGAGTGGGGGCGTTGGAATGAAGAAGGGGAGTGTGAAGACCCCTTTCATTGGGGTTCGGATGTTGGTTCGACCGGCCCGGTTCGCCGGGTTAGGTCGACCGGACTAGGGCTGGCGGTCGACCGAAGTGGTTGACCTAGCCCAAAAAATTCAAAATTTTTTTGTTTTTTTTTTCTTCCTTTTTTTTGTTTCTTTTTCTTTTTTTTGATATGAGCACCATCAGCTGACCTTCTAAATAGAACCAACATCATGAAGTAGAGAGAAAGAGAAGAGATGGGGTTTTGAGGAAACTTCTCTAACTCCCCCTCAGAAGGTGCCTTAGATCCAGAAGTCACTGGGTCCACATTTATTTAATCAAGGAGTATTCATCCTTAGAAAGAGTTTCAAGGAGGGCTGTACGTATAAATACACTCAAACATGCAGGGATATAAATACACACAAAGTATTGAAAGTAAGTACATAGAATATGTATGTTAATCTACCTTTATGCATATGAGGTTCTATAAGTGCAACTCTTACCCTAAGTGCAGACCTTTGTATGTATGCTCTCACCCTTGCACATGCCAAGTTCTCCTCCTATCTTGCTGAATTGATCCTGGTTTAGGGGTTTTATGAAAATGTCAGCTAGTTGATTGTGTGTGTCAATGAAATTCAATTCAAAGACCCCTTTTCCTACATGATCTCTCATAAAATGATGTCCAATGTCAATATGTTTTGTCCTAGAATGTTGAACATGATTTTTTGACAAATTGATTGCACTGGTATTGTCACATAGGATTGGAACACATTTCATTTCAACATCCAAATCAAGCAATTGAATTTTGATCCAAAGTACTTGGGCTCCACAACTTCCGTCGGCTACATATTCAGCCTCGGTCGTTGAGAGAGCTACTGAATGTTGTTTCTTGGAGGCCCTTGAAACTAGGCACCCACCAAGAAACTGGCAGTACCCACTACTACTTTTACGATCTACAATACATCCGGCATAATCCGCATCGGTGTATACAATCAAATCAAATAAACTTCCGATGGGAAACCACAAGCCAAAAACTATTGTGTCGATTAAGTATCGAAAATGCGTTTAACAGCCATTAGATGAGATTCTTTAGGACATGACTGAAAATGAGCACATAGACATACGTTGAATTGAATGTCAGGGCGGCATGCTGTGAGATATAGTAGTGATCCGATCATACCTCGAAACAGTGTGGGATCTACTATTTTACCATTTTCAACTTTGTCTAACTTCGTGGTTGTAGCCATCGGAGTTGACAGGGGTTTTGCTTCAGCCATCCCATATTTCTTTATCAGCTCCAATGTGTACTTAGCTTGATTTATGAAAATACCTTCTGACGTTTGCTTAACCTGTAATCTAAGAAAGAATGTAAGCTCACCCATTAAACTCATCTCAAATTCCCCTTGCATTATTTCTACAAATTCATCACATAAGCCATTATTAGTAGCTCTAAAAATTATGTCATCCACATACACTTGAACTACTAATATGTCTTTATCTGATTTTCTCGTGAAGATTGTTTGGTCAACCTTACCTCTTTTGAACCCATTTTCAGTCAGGAATGAAGTGAGCCTTTCATGCCATGCCCTTGGAGCTTGCTTCAATCCGTACAAGGCCTTCTGCAACTTGTACACATGCTTTGGATGTTTTGAGTCTTCAAAACCTGGAGGCTATTCTACAAAAACATCCTCTTTGATATACCCATTTAGAAAGGCAGATTTAACATCCATTTGAAATAATTTGAAGTCGAGAGAGCAAGCAAAAGATAGTAGAATCGGACTGCTTCTAATCGAGCAACCGGTGCAAATGACTCATTAAAATCAATACCCATTTTGTGGCTATACCCTTTGGCTACAAGCCGGGCCTTGTTCCTAACAACCAATCCCGTGTCACTCAACTTGTTTCTGAAAACCCAACGGGTTACTATTATAGGTTGATTCTTTGGACGCGGCACAAGAGTCCATACCTCATTTCTTTCGAACTGGTGCAACTCCTCATGCATGGCCTCGATCCAGGATTCATTTTGAAGATCATCATAAATATCCTTAGGCTCGTCTTGAGAAATAAAGGCCATCAAATTCTCTTCTTCTACTTGCCTTAATAAAGATCTAGTTCTTACCCCATCTTCAGGATTACCTATGATGTTTTCAACAGGGTGATCTTTTAAGAACGTGGAGGACTCTGGCAAGTCAGGGTGCTGCACTTGCTGTTCTTGAAGTGTTTCAATTGATGGGTCTTCATCCTTTTCACTCTTACTCGACGTCCCTTCAGTTGGTTCATCTTTAACCTCAGATGTTCCAGCATCATTTAATTGTTTAGGAGCTTCATCTGCATCCAAGGTAGAATAAATTTGATTTGTCAATTTTAATTCAGATTCATCAAAAATGACATGAGGACTTTCTTCAATAACTAAAGTCCTTTTATTGAATAACCAGTATGCTCTAGAATTTGATGCATAACCTAGGAAGATTCCTTTGTCACTCTTTTCATCAAACTTACCTAGGTTGGACTTACCATTATTCAGGATGAAGCATGAGCACCCAAAGGGTTTAAGATAGGAAATGTTTGGTTTCTTACCCTTGTAGAGCTCATATGGTGTTTTCTTCAAAATGGGCCTTACCATCGCCCTATTGATGATGTAGCATGCTGTACTTATCGCCTCAGCCCAAAAGTATTTGGGTAGGGAGTTCTAACTCAACATGGTCCGTGCCATGTCTATCAAGGTCCTATTTTTCCTCTCCACTACTCCGTTTTGTTGAGGCGTCCTAGGTGATGAGAAGTTGTGCATATATCCTTGTTCCTGGCAAAAACTGTTGAAATCATGATTTTCAAACTCACCACCATGGTCACTCTGAATTGTGGTGATGAGGTTATCATTTTGAATTTTCCTGTAAAACACTTAAAACTCCATTAAGGCATCACTTTTATTGGCTAAAAATAACACCCATGTAAATATGGAGTAATCATCAACAATTACAAATCTATAAGATTTTCCTCCTAGGCTGGATGTCCTAGTCGGACCAAAAAGATCAAGGTGGAGCAGTTCTAGAGGCCTAGCAGTAGAAATAATATTTTTTTTTTTGAAAGAGATACGTGGTTGCTTGACTTTTGTGCAAGCCTCACAGATCTTATCACTTTCAAATTTTAATTTAGGCAGCCCATTTACTAAGTCATGTCTAGACAATTTAGAGATTACCCCAAAACTAGCATGACCTAGTCTTCGATGCCATAGCCATGCATTATTATGGTTGTTTGCTACCAAGCACACATCATCACCGACAACATCATCAAGATCAACAGTATACACATTGTTATTCCTTTTGTCGATGAATCTGGTTTGATTAGAGATTTTATTCATGACAAGGCAATGAGTTTTGTCAAAAATAATTTTAAAACCCTTGTCACATAGTTGGCTTATGCTTAAAAGATTGTGATTTAAACCCTTCACTAAGAGCACATCATCAATAAGAATTTCAGAATTCTTACCTATGTTGCCAATTCCAATGATCTTACCTTTGTCCTTTCCACCAAAGGCAACCAGTCTCCCATCCTTGTCTTGCAAAGTAGAGAACACTTTATTGTCCCCTGTCATATGCCTTGAGCAACCGCTATCCAGGTACCATTTGCTCCCCCAGGCTTAAAGGCATATCTGAAAAAGATAACATTCTCATGCAATTATTTTTGGTACCCAAACTAATTTGGGTCCATAGGAGTTAGTCAAATTTTGCACATATCTTTTCTTTATCCAAGGAGCATGATTTCTTTGTGTGCTTTATCTGAACCAACAATTAGAAATAACATAACCAAATCTACCACAATGAAAGCAGTTGACATTTGAGAATCTGATGTGACACCGCTACGGAGTATGCAGCAAGCCAAAAGTATTCTTAGGACCTATTCCGCATTCACAATCACATAACAAGTAAGTTGATAAATCGGGGCCAAAACGCCGTCGCACACACGAGAGCCCGGGGTGACTAAAGGATGCTAGGGAGAGGTGATGGATCAAGACCCTTGCTGGTAGAGTGCCAGCAGGGCTAGGGTTGCCCTCCCGAGGATACGTAGCCCACGCTTATGGGGCTGGCCGGTGCCAATTGGGGCACTAGGTCCCACTCGCTTACTTTCACCACGGTGACCACACTATGAAGGTGGAGCCGGGATCGGGCACTCGCTCGCATGCACAACGGAGCTATATCTACAGATATTAAACAAACAAGTACTAATATTAATGGAGCAAAGTTTAGAGTTCACCTGGCTGGTTTGAAGAAACCAACCCCGTTCGGAGACGTGGGCGAGCGGGGAAGTGTGGATCCCGCACACTGCGTCGATGTCGCTTGAGCTGTTTAGTACATGAACTACTCCTCACGCAGGAGGGTTGGATTAGGGGTGGGGGAAATCAAACTTACATCAAACACTACCTCCACGCAGGGAGGGGCGCTAAGCCGGCCAGGCGGGAGGGGAAAACTCGCCGAGGATGACGGAACGGATGCCGACGTGGATCTGCTCACTTGCTGTGAGAAGGGACAGGATGCCGCTGTTGCAGTCGTAGCTCGTCCTCAGGAATTTTGCCGGCAACGAAACCAGAGGGGATTTCTTCGTAATAGGGGCTGGGACAACTCTGATTTTTATCAAATTCTTCTGACGCCGTCGCTGGTCGTGGTGGAAGCTCGAACAGGATGAAGGAATCTGGCGCTCGCGGCTTCAGATCTGAGGCAGTAGGATGCAGAGGTTGTACCTTGGGCTCCCGAGCTCCGAATCTCGAACCGTTAGGAGTTCTGGGACCGTGGTCGGGCCCTCGTTGCAGCAAAACTGGCGGGGAGGCTGCCGGAGGTCGGGATGTCCTGGGGGATGCCGAAGAGTGACTGTTGGTCGCAGAAGACTGTTGAGGGCAGTCCCGCGTGACTCAGCCTAATTCCGTCGTGGTTCGCCGTGGCAGAGCTTGCAAGCTGGTTCTGATTCTCTGCAGAGGCTGCACCGCGTGGTCCAGGTTCTGTGGCAGCAGGTTGCAGACGCTGTCACGGGCACTCCCGAGCTCCAAATGGCACGAAACTAGTGGCGTCGTCTTCGTGGTTGAGGTGGCTTTCAGCAGGAGACAATGGGGTTGCAATCAGAGGCCGTGGGCGGTTGGTGTGCCCTGAAGAGTAGGTACTGGTCGCTGTCGACTGCAGGAGACAGATCCGTGCGACTGAGGAAGAACGTTTGCAACTCTGGATCTCGGATGCCGAATTAAGTTCCGCCTTCTGATCCTGGAAGTATACAGGGGGAGGAAGAATTTTGAAGAAGAGACTTCAGCCTGATTCCTCCACCGTTGGTCGTGAAGCAGCTTCCAATCGGGCTCAGGCTGGCTGCAGGTGGTGTCTGGCGCAGTCGGGGTAGAACAGCTCTCACGGGCGGTCACGAACTCGGAACTGGACGATTCCACCTCGCCTGCGAAGTGGACAGGACGGCCTTTCCAGAATGGTAAGGTATGCCCTCAGATGTCGCCGTATGAACGCAGGGGAGCTTCTGCAAGATGGATCGTCTTCTGTCACCTGCAGATGTGATCTAGGTAAGGGGATGGAGGTGGGATTAGGTTAAGGGGGGTTGAAGTTTTGGTAATGGAGGGAAATGGGGGTGTTTTCAGATGGGGGAAAGGGGTGGTGGGGGTGAGGAGAGGGGCGGAGTAGGTGGAATGGGGTGTTGGAGGGTGGAGGGGAGTGGGGGGTCGAAGCTATCCAAGGGGTGGTGGGGGTCGGCCAAGGGAATGGGGGTGGGCTATGGTGGTGGGTGCGCAACCAGCAGGGTATGGGGGGGGGGGGTTAATCCGCCCTAGGGATATGAATGGGGTGTGGGGGAGTGGGAAGGTTGCTTGGGGAAGAGGGATGGTTGCCTTGGAGGTGGGGAAGGTGTGTGGGGGATTGGGAGAGTCACTTGGGGAATGTGGAAGTGTTAATGGGAGTTATGGACCTAGGGGATGTGAAAGGGTGGGGGCTGATGTGGCTGCTGATGTGGCAAGTGGGGAAGGTGAAGGGGCAGGTGCGCCCAGGGGAGAGAGAGAGGAGGAGAGAGAAGGGGTCCGCCCCCTAAAGAGAGAGAGAGAGAGAGAGAGAGAGAGAAAGCTAGAGAGAGGGGGGGGAGAAAATGCACTTATGCTCAAAATACTCAATAATTCATTAACCTTCTCAAGTGGGAGTTGGGGTCCTATATATAGGGATCCCAACTTTGTACAAAAGCCCCTGAGAAAAGAACAAAAGATAGATAACCAAGGTGCAAGAAGGGGTGCTCATGGGCCTAGCTCCTCTAGATGGGCTACAAAGCCAAACAAGCCCAATATGCTGATCCACTAATATGAGCACCTAGGACATGACTCAAAATACATCAAAAAGACTCAAGAAAAGGGAAATTACATCAAGATGTCCATAGTAATAAACTCTAATGTCGTCGAGGACCCATCAAGTCGTGCAGTCGCAGCCTACCCGTCTCCAGAAGGGAGAGGGGTGTCTAGCCAGAGGGAACGCTGGGTGATGTCCCCATCAACTCCCCCGGGATGTGAAGAGCTCGACTCTGTCGAGAAAGGGTCCTCTCGGCTGCGGTAATGCTCCAGGAGGTCGGGGTCCAGCTGCTGAAGATCCTCCCTGCTCACCCATGAATCATCTGAAGGGGGCCGGCCCTTCCACCTGACCAAGTATCGCTCGTACGCTTTGCTCCGGGTGACAGTGACCTGTTCATCCAATATCCGCTCTATTTGCTCCCGTTGGCCTCTCTGGATTGGTTGAACTCTCTCATGTGTGGTGGCTCTCTCAGAAGGTGGAACAGGCTCAATTTCCTCACTGGGTGTCACCGTGGGTCCCCTATATGGCACCAAGTCAGCCACATTGAATGTGGGGCTTACTGCGTACTACCCGGGGAGGTCCAACACGTAAGCGTTTGTGCCAATCCTCTTTATAACCTGGAAGGGGCCTGATCCACGCGACCTCAGTTTGGAGACATTCCCAGGGGAAAGCCTCTCAGTTCTTACCATCACATAATCACCTACGTGAAACTCCTGGTGGCGACGGTGGGAATCGGCCGACTTTTTATACACCTCATTGCTTTTGTTAATGTGTTTGCGGATTTCTTCATGCAATTCTTTCATGTGTTGGGCAAACGACTCAGCACTAATAGACACTCTAGCATGTGGTGGCAAAGGAATGAGATCTGTAGGCTTTCTAGGTTTGTACCCATGCACAGCTTCAAATGGGCTCATCCCTATCGACCTATTCACTGAATTGTTGTATGCAAACTCTGCCTGGGGTAATATGAGATCCCAATTCCCGGGGCGATCCTCAACAAGACACCGGAGTAGATTCCCAAGGCTCCTATTAATGACTTCGGTCTGGCCGTCAGTTTGAGGGTGATAGGCCATGGAAAATTTGAGAAGGGTCCCCATTAGGTGCCAGAGAGTTTTCCAGAAATAGCTGGTGAATTTGACATCCCTATCAGAAATGATGGTCTTGGGTAGGCCATGGAGGCGAACTACCTCATCGAAGAATAGGCGGGCCACATGAGAGGCGTCAAAGGTTTTGGAACAGGGGATGAAATGGGCCATCTTGGAAAACCTATCCACGACTACAAAGATGGAATCATGCCTTTTTTGAGTTCTAGGTAGGCCTAAGACGAAGTCCATGCTTAAGTCTTGCCAAGGACGGTCAGGGACAGGGAGTGGTGTGTAGAGGCCAGTGTTCTGCCTTGTTTGTTTGGCTGAGGCACATATCCGGCACTGTCCTACAATTTTGGCTACGTCCCTTTTGAGACTTGGCCAGTAGAACTGACCCTCAACCAAAGCAATGGTCTTATGCACCCCAAAATGCCCAGCAAGGCCTCCTGCATGTAACTCCCAGATCAGGAAGTCCCGTAGAGAGGTTCTAGGTATGCAAAGTCTATGGCCTTTGAAAATGAACCCGTCCTCTAAGATGAATCCTTGATGTTCCCTAGGTGAGAGGGTGGACAGAGTGGTATGGATTGGACCAAAGTCCGGGCAATCAGAATACTCTTCCTTGAGTCTTTCAAATCCTATGACTTCCACCCTAATGGTAGCTAGCAAGGAAATTCTCCTACTGAGGGCATCGGCAGCACGGTTTTTACTTCCGGCCTTATGTTTGATTACAAATGTGTAGGCCTGGATGTATTCAACCCATCGGGCATGCCGAGCATTCAGTTTCTGCTAGGAATTGAGGTATTTCAGGGCCTCATGGTCAGAGAATATGACAAATTCTTTCGGCAAGAGATAGTGTCTCCAGTGCCGGAGGGATTGAACCACGGCATAAAATTCCTTGTCGTAGGTGGAGTATCTCATCCTGGCATCACACAACTTCTCACTAAAATAGGCCACTGGATGTCCTTCCTGACTAAGGATCCCGCCAATTCCTACCCCGGAGGCATCACAAGTCACCTCAAAGACTTTGGAGAAGTCAGGGAGGCATAGTACAGGGGCTTGGGTCATCCTCTCTTTGAGTTCTTGGAAGGCTCTAGTTGCGGACTTGGTCCACACAAAGGTCCCCTTTTTGAGGCAGTCGGTGATAGGGGCTGTGACTGTGCTAAACCCACGGATGAACCTTCGGTAAAAGGTGGCTAGCCCATGAAAGCTCCGGACTTCATGGAGAGTGCGGGGTTCCGGCCAATCGAGGATGGCTTGGACCTTTTCAGGGTCCATGGATACTCCTTCGGTGGAGACAACATACCCAAGGAAGGTAATGGACTTTGTCATGAATTGACATTTTCCAAAATTGGCAAAGAGGCTCTCTTTCCTAAGAGTGGTGCAGACTTGCCTAAGGTGACTGAGATGGGCTTCTTTGGACTGGCTGTAGATGAGGATGTCATCAAAGTGGACTACCAGGAAGACTCCAATGTAGGGCCTAAGGACCTCGATCATAAGGCGCATAAAGGTGCTTGGGGCATTAGAGAGCCCAAAAGGCATCACCAGCCATTCATAGAGCCCATCCTTGGTTTTAAAGGCTGTTTTCCATTCATCTCCTAGCCTTATCCTAACCTGATGGTAGCCACTTTTGAGATCTATTTTGGAGAAAATGGTGGCCCCGGCTAGCATGTCAAGCATGTCGTCAAGCCTAGGTATGGGAAACCTGTACTTGACCGTGATCTTGTTGATGGCCCTACTGTCGACACACATCCGCCATGTCCCATCTTTCTTAGGTGTGAGGAGGGCTGGGACAGCACAAGGACTCTTGCTAAGACGGAGGAAGCCTTTTCTTATGAGTTCCTCCACTTGCCTCCTTAGTTCAGCATGCTCAGTGGGGTTGAGACGGTAGTGGGGAAGGTTTGGGAGGGTGGCTCCGGGGACAAGATCAATGGCATGTTGGACATCCCTCATGGGTGGCAGTTGGTCGGGGAGCTCCTCGGGGAAAACGTCCTTAAATTCTTCCAGGAGAGGGTGGATTTCCACGGGGTGAGGATTGGAGGGGGTTACCTCTCCAAGACATATGACAATAGCACAAAGGGGTGTCCCTCGGGTTATTTCTTCCTCGAGCTCTTTCCTAGTGATGAGGTGGAGGCCTTTGACTGGCCCGGTGGGAATTTCAGGGGTGGGGTTTTGGGTTTTTGGTTGGGTTGGTGTGGACGAGGCCCTGGGTTTTGGTGGTGTAGGAAGGATTCCCTTGGTGGGTGGTTCTTTTTGGGGAGGGGAGGGGTTGAGGCGGATACTCTTCCCCTCGTGGTCAAAGGTGCATGTGTTTGTTTTCCCATGGATGGTAGCATTGACATCATATATCCAAGGTCTCCCCAATAGGATGCTTCCTACGGCTATCGGTATGATATCACACCATATTTGCCCTTGGTAGGATGAGAAGGTGATGGGGATAAGACAACATGTGTCGACGGGTAGGGAGTGGTTGTTTATCCATGACACACGATAGGGTTTGGGGTGGGGTGTAGGGGTAAGCCCTAGGAGTTTGACGGTGTCCGGAGACACGGCGTTGATACAACTCCCGTTGTCTAGGATGACCTTCCTAACATGATCCCCGATCTTGACAAATGTGTGAAAAATGGAAGTCCTCCGCCAGTCATCCTCTTGTGGTTGGGTGAGGGTGCATCTTATCACCCCTAGGTGGCTGGAGTGTGGGTCCTCTTCTATCCCTTCCTCAAAGAATTGCTCATTGTATTCCTCTTCCCATCCTAAAGCAGCCTCGTATTTCTCAATAGTACTCTCATGTGTTTCCTGGGTAGTAGAAGGTTCACTCTCAATAACTAGGCTTGACATCCCCTTGGAGGGACATTGGGTGGCTATGTGGCCATAGCCATGGCATCGAAAACACTTGACCGTATTGCTCATTGGGGTCTTCCTTTTGGGGTTGTCTTCCCTTTGAGAAGGGGGGTTGAATGGAGTGGTCTTTGTGGGGGTGGGAGTGGTTGGTTGGTGGTAGGGCCGAGTGGGGGTTCCCCCATTGGGAGGAGGAGGTGTTCTTAGCAGAGGAGGTAGGTTGGGACGGGGTCCCGGGCCCTTGGGGGGGGCAAACCTAGGATTCCTAGCAAATCTCTCTACATCCCGGGCTATTTGATAGCCAATTTCCAAGCTATGCACTTCCCTCATAAAAAGCTCCCGTTTGATGTGGGGAAGGAGACCATTCCTAAACCGGGATAACGTGACGGCTGGATCTTCAACCACACCACACCTTAGGAGATATGAATCAAATTTTTCAATATACTCTTCCACGGTTTTTCCCTCTTGGGTAAGGCTTTGCCATTCATCAAGAAGAAGTTGGCTATAGGAGATGGGAAGATATTTGTTCCTAAGTTGATCTTTCATGTCTAGCCAAGTGTTGATGGGTTCCTCACGCCTGATCCTCCTTTGGTTTTCAACCTTTAGCCAATAGGTTTTGGCTAGTTTGAGGAGGTGCATCTTGGCCAACCTAACCTTTCTCTCCTCTGACATGGGATACCATTCGAAGTATTGGTCCGTGCCATGCTCCCATTCTTTATAGACACTAGGGTTATGAGACCCATCAAAATTAGGAGCTTCCACTTTGATCATTCTTAGTAGGAATTCATCATGATCCTCACGTGGTCGCCTATCATGGTATCGAGGTTGTGGGGCTCTCTCTTGCTCACGATTCCACTCATCATCTAGGTCTTCCCTCTCATGTTCAACCCGCGGAGGAGGAACTCTTTGGGCATGGTTCCTAGGTGGGGCCCTAGCTTCTTCTAGTCTTTCTAATCTGGTGGAAATTCCATTCATTTGCTCCGTGAGGACTTGAATGGCAGCCTCAATTCGATCCATGGGAGTTTGGGGAGCTTCCCTTGGGTTGTTTTGGTGGTCATGAGCATTGGGATCCATTGGTGGATTGGAATTAGAAGGATCAACCCGATATATGGTGCCCCTACAGGTGGACATGCACAATGATGACAAACGGGATAGAAATGCACTTGCCCTTGGACCTAGGCTTGTAGAGACAAGTCTAAAACTTGCTCTGATACCAATTTGATGTGACACCGCTACGGGGTATGCAGCAAGCCAAAAGTATTCTTAGGACCTATTCCGCATTCACAATCACATAACAAGTAAGTTGATAAATCGGGGCCAAAACGCCGTCGCACACACGAGAGCCCGGGGTGACTAAAGGATGCTAGGGAGAGGTGATGGATCAAGAGCCTTGCTGGTAGAGTGCCAGCAGGGCTAGGGTTGCCCTCCCGAGGATACGTAGCCCACGCTTATGGGGCTGGCCGGTGCCAATTGGGGCACTAGGTCCCACTCGCTTACTTTCACCACGGTGACCACACTATGAAGGTGGAGCCGGGATCGGGCACTCGCTCGCATGCACAACGGAGCTATATCTACGGATATTAAACAAACAAGTACTAAGATTAATGGAGCAAAGTTTAGAGTTCACCTGGCTGGTTTGAAGAAACCAACCCCGTTCGGAGACGTGGGCGAGCGGGGAAGTGTGGATCCCGCACACTGCGTCGATGTCGCTTGAGCTGTTTAGTACATGAACTACTCCTCACGCAGGAGGGTTGGATTAGGGGTGGGGGAAATCAAACTTACATCAAACACTACCTCCACGCAGGGAGGGGCGCTAAGCCGGCCAGGCGGGAGGGGAAAACTCGCCGAGGATGACGGAACGGATGCCGACGTGGATCTGCTCACTTGCTGTGAGAAGGGACAGGATGCCGCTGTTGCAGTCGTAGCTCGTCCTCAGGAATTTTGCCGGCAACGAAACCAGAGGGGATTTCTTCGTAATAGGGGCTGGGACAACTCTGATTTTTATCAAATTCTTCTGACGCCGTCGCTGGTCGTGGTGGAAGCTCGAACAGGATGAAGGAATCTGGCGCTGGCGGCTTCAGATCTGAGGCAGTAGGATGCAGAGGTTGTACCTTGGGCTCCCGAGCTCCGAATCTCGAACCGTTAGGAGTTCTGGGACTGTGGTCGGGCCCTCGTTGCAGCAAAACTGGCGGGGAGGCTGCCGGAGGTCGGGATGTCCTGGGGGACGCCGAAGAGTGACTGTTGGTCGCAGAAGACTGTTGAGGGCAGTCCCGCGTGACTCAGCCTGATTCCGCCGTGGTTCGCCATGGCAGAGCTTGCAAGCTGGTTCTGATTCTCTGCAGAGGCTGCACCGCGTGGTCCAGGTTCTGTAGCAGCAGGTTGCAGACGCTGTCACGGGCACTCCCGAGCTCCAAATGGCACGAAACCAGTGGCGTCGTCTCCGTGGTTGAGGTGGCTTTCAGCAGGAGTCAACGGGGTTGCAATCAGAGGCCGTGGGCGGTTGGTGTGCCCTGAAGAGTAGGTACTGGTCGCTGTCGACTGCAGGAGACAGATCCGTGCGACTGAGGAAGAACGTTTGCAACTCTAGATCTCGGATGCCGAATTAAGTTCCGCCTTCTGCTCCTGGAAGTAGACAGGGGGAGGAATAATTTTGAAGAAGAGACTTCAGCCTGATTCCTCCACCGTTGGTCGTGAAGCAGCTTCCAATCGGGCTCAGGCTGGCTGCAGGTGGTGTATGCACAGTCGGGGTAGAACAGCTCTCACGGGCGGTCACCAACTCGGAACTGGACGATTCCACCTCGCCTGCGAAGTGGACAGGACGACCTTTCCAGAATGGTAAGGTATGCCCTCAGATGTCACCGTATGAACGCAGGGGAGCTTCTGCAAGACGGACCGTCTTCTGTCACCTGCAGATGTGATCTAGGTAAGGGGATGGAGGTGGGATTAGGTTAAGGGGGGTTGAAGTTTTGGTAATGGAGGGAAATGGGGGTGTTTGCAGATGGGGGAAAGGGGTGGTGGGGGTGAGGAGAGGGGCGGAGTAGGTGGAATGGGGTGTTGGAGGGTGGAGGGGAGTGGGGGGGTCGAAGCTATCCAAGGGGTGGTGGGGGTCGGCCAAGGGAATGGGGGTGGGCTATGGTGGTGGGTGCGCAACCAGCAGGGTATGGGGGGGGGGGTTAATCCGCCCTAGGGATATGAATGGGGTGTGGGGGAGTGGGAAGGTTGCTTGGGGAAGAGGGATGGTTGCCTTGGAGGTGGGGAAGGTGTGTGGGGGATTGGGAGAGTCACTTGGGGAATGTGGAAGTGTTAATGAGAGTTATGGACCTAGGGGATGTGAAAGGGTGGGGGCTGATGTGGCAAGTGGGGAAGGTGAAGGGGCAGGTGTGCCCAGGGGAGAGAGAGAGGAGGAGAGAGAAGGGGTCCGCCCCCTGAAGAGAGAGAGAGAGAGAGAGAGAGAGAGAGAGAGAGAGAGAGGAAGCTAGAGAGAGGGGGGGAGAAAATGCACTTATGCTCAAAATACTCAATAATTCATTAACCTTCTCAAGTGGGAGTTGGGGTCCTATATATAGGGATCCCAACTTTGTACAAAAGCCCCCGAGAAAAGAACAAAAGACAGATAACCAAGGTGCAAGAAGGGGTGCTCATGGGCCTAGCTCCTCTAGATGGGCTACAAAGCCAAACAAGCCCAATATGCTGATCCACTAATATGAGCACCTAGGACATGACTCAAAATACATCAAAAAGACTCAAGAAAAGGGAAATTACATCAAGATGTCCATAGTAATAAACTCTAATGTCGTCGAGGACCCATCAAGTCGTGCAGTCGCAGCCTACCCGTCTCCAGAAGGGAGAGGGGTGTCTAGCCAGAGGGAACGCTGGGTGATGTCCCCATCAGAATCTTCTTTGATATTTGTGTGGTTTAGATTGAACATGTTGGGGCTTGGTGTGAGAACATGAAGCACAATCATTTTCTTTTTCATGCACGTAAGATGTAGTAATCTTGTGCTCAAAGGATTTTTTGTTCTGGGGTATGTACCCCAATCCTTCTTTCCGAAAGTCAACTTTAACTCCTAACACATTGTCTAGGTTTTGTTTCCCTTTAACAAACCTAGAGAGAGTGAACTGCAAGTCAGTCACCTCTTTATTCAAGCTCACATTTTTATTTTCAATATATGAAATTGAGGATGTCAGAATTTCTTTTTCATTCTTGAGCTTTTCATAAACTTTTTCAATTTTAGACATTTTACATGATAGCTCTTCTTTGGCTTTTTCAAAATCTGAAATTGTTTGTAACAATGTTTCTTTTTCCTCAGTTAGTTCAAACCATTCCTGCTCAAGTTTTTCAAATTTAATTGAAGAATCCTCATGTGTAAGATCTTCTACCTTTTTCTTGAGGGATTTATTTCCTGATCTGATTTTTCTATATTTTGTATACAACTTTCAGACTCCCATTGTTCATTTGAAATAAAATCAGGGTCAAAATTTACCTCGGCTGAGTGATCCTCATGTGCCATGAGGCACAAGCTTTCCACGAGCTCCTCCAGCTCCTCGTCAGACTGTTTGTCCTCTTCGTCGCTCCATGTAACGACCGTGGCTTTAGGTTTCTTGAATTTGTCCTTCTTGAACTTTCTCTTCAATTCTGGGCACTCTCCTCTTATGTGCCCGGACTTCTTGCACTCATAGCAAATAACATTGTTGGGCTTGCTCGACTCACCCATGGTTTGAAAGGGCTTCCTTTGCCCTTTTCTGAAATTTCCTTGGAAATTCTTCTTTCTTCTCAGAAATTTCGTCACTTGGTGGGTCAGCATAGCCAAGTCTTCTTCTTCATTACTCTCCTCGTTGGACTCCTCTTCTTGGGAGTCATCATAAGACTGGTTGGCTTTAAAGCCCATGGTTTTTTTCTTTTTAGATTCTTCCTCAACTATTCTCTTCATGTTTATTTCATAGGTCATCAGTGACCCTATGAGCTCGTCCAAGGATAGTGTTGACAGATTCTTTTGTTGAATTATTATTTTGATGATTGTTGGCGTTATGGTTTTGATGATAACTAAACTTAATGTGTGATTGAGTGATGATAACTAAACTTATGGTTGATTGCACATGTTCTTCATGACTGTGTACATTCATGTTTAAATATGATTGAGATGGCAAATGGCATTGGTACATGGTCTTGATTCTTGCTTGATTGAATTGGTTTTACAAGAGGCAAGAGGTTTCATAACCTCTTTAATGTGAACAAGCATGGTATTAACCTTGACTATCTTGCATGCAGGATCAAACTCATGGCAGTCACCTGGTGAACCAAACATGTGGATAATCACTATGCTCCTCTACAATCCAAAACAGGTGATATATGTCATGTACTGTCAAGAACCATTGGTAAGGCTCTTACCCTGTTATACACTCCTTGATATTGAGTGTTCCATGAGGTTATTTCATGAATAATTTACTTGGGATGATTGAGTTTTATCTATTGATTCTTAGCCCAGAACTTGATCCTTACCTTAGAACATGTGTGTTTCAAAGTGTTTATATGCACCTAGTTCATGAGGTTTCAAGCCCTTGCAAAACTCACCTTCGTGCGCCCTCGCACGCGGATCGACCTGCGTGGTCAGGTCGCGGGGATGTTTGAGTTATAATTCTAATCAATTATCTATGCTTTTGCAGGTCAAAACACTTAGTAAAAATCAACAATGTCAAAGGAGTTTGAATTCACGGACTGCAAATGGGTTTAAGGGGCTCGACGTTCGAAATCTGGAAAATTCCAGATTTCGATCAACCGCCAGCCTAGGGGCGGTCGACCGCTTTTCCCAGCACCCAAATTGTAACACCTGTAAAACTAGCGGTCGACCGCCAGAACCATAGCGGTCGACCGAAAATTCCAGCACCCCAACATCTATAGGAATTCTCAGAATGGTCGACCGCTAGCCTTTTCCGGACGACTGCCAGCCCTGAAGCCACTTTTGTTGACTCGGTTTTTTCAATCCGTGGAGAGATCCTCTCACCCATTTCTTTAATCCTAATGCTCCCAATCACCCCAGAGATTGTGGATCTGGTCTGAAGCTTGTCTCCTAACCTTCCAAGGGTTATAAAACCTCTCTTTGAGGTCATAAACCCTAAGAGAGACTCCAAGAGAAAAAAGGGAGATCAAGGTGGCTCAAGGTAGAAGAGGAATGCTACTATAGCATGAACAGTAGTCTGTGAATCAAAGCACCATCCAACAGCTAAAGATCCAAGGTCCATTTTGAAGACTTCATCCTCCCATGAACTGAAGAAGCAAGCATCCAACCAGAAGAGATCGAAGGAGAGCCCATCAACCAAGGTGTCTATCAAGGGAAGAAGAAGAAGGCTGCTACAAGGAAGAAGGAACCTCTTCCTCCATCTGAAGGTACTCTAGCTCCGTTTGAGGCCAGCAATCTCAAGGAAGAGAACAAGCTCACAAGCATCAAGGAGATACAAGGATTTGTCCAAGGAAGAAAGAAGAAGAAGCAAGCAAGCACGGATCTGAGAAGAAGGTTGTACAAGGGTAAAAAGAGCAAGGTTTTCACAATCCACTTGAAGTCATTCAAGCAAGAGGGAAGGCAACATTCAGGATCAGCAGCATACATTGAAAAGGAAGTCAAATCAAGGGATTTCTAAACTGTGCCTTATTGTGTTTTAAGTTCATATTTGTGTTTTGTATAAACTGCGAAAACTTGTGTGTGTGTGGATTGTTCTGGATCCGTGTTTGTGTATGGTTGACGTGGTGTTCCATTCGTGTGTGCGTAGGTCTTCCTAGATCTGCGTGTGTGTGTGGTTTTATTCAGATCATAGTGTTTGTGTGTGGTGAGTGCTGCATCTGTCGCAGCAAGTGTGTGTGTTGTTGATCCGGTTGTTGGATCGTGTTGGAGACCTCATCTCCGTGTGTGTGCGTGTGTGTTGGGGCGCATCCCCGTGTGTGTGGGCCGGTGTAGTCCTGCGTGTGTGTTTGGAGCGTCGTCTCTATTTGGGGAATTATCCTCGAGTGAAGCCTCACCGGGTTTGGTAAGGGGTGGACGTAGGATTGTCATCGTTGCATCTGAACCACCTTAAAATCGCTATGCATTATGGTTTGGGTTGTGCATGTGTGTGGTTTGATTGTTATATTTCGTTACATGCTTGTGTGGGAACGGAGAGATTGAGAGAATTTGTTTAATAATATTCAATTTCCTAATTAGTGTTTATCACATATTTCAAAAGGCCAAAAGTTTCCTTAAAATTTGTAAACACCCAATTCACCCCCCTCTTGGGTGTCATTGATCGCGGGACTTCATCTTTGAATCTTCAAGAACCGTGGCTTTTGTGTGCCACAAAGGTACAAGGGATCTCAATACCTTCCTCACAAGTTCGGAGTTAGTATACTCCTTCCCAAGGCCCTTGAGACCATTGGTAATTTCTGTCAACCTTGCAAACATTTCTGAGATTGTCTCCTCCGACATCATTTTCAACAACTCATAATCCTTGACCAGCATATTGGCTTTGGTTTCCTTGACTTCGGAGGTTCCTTCATAAACAAGTCGCAGCTTGTCCCATATTTCCTTGGCTGAGTTGTACATAGAAACACGAGAGTATTCATTAGGATGAATAGCACATTGTAAAATGTTCATAACATTAAAGTTCACCATGTATTTCTTAATACCCTCAGGGTTCCATTCGTCTTCATTTTTAGAGAGCTCATATGGACCCTTATCCACCACCCTCCAAATCTCGTACTCTTGGGCTCCCAGAAAAACATGCATCCTATTTTTCCAATAGGAGTAATTCGAGCCGTCGAAGCATGGAGGACGGTGGATTGAGTGACCCTCAGACATCATTCCCTTATTGGCCATTGATCTGGATCTTTCACTAGATCGTTAGATCTGAAAAATATAGAGCATTAGCTCTGATACCAATTAAAGTCCCGCGATCAATGACACCCAACAGGGGGGGTGAATTGGGTGTTTACAAATTTTAAGAAAACTTTAGTCGATTTAAACAAGTGTGAGGAATAGCCACAATCAAGTTCAGATCTAAATAAAAAACTATCAGATCTAGCAAAATCTACCACACTCAACTGATCTTTGGTACCATGGCGGAGGTGAGAATCTGAAGATTCTACTCACGCAAAGTGGTATCTTCCTGACAAAGTTTGCCTTGTCGATCCGAACTCACCTTTCGATATACCAGAGATGTAATGTGAAAATGATATATTATGCTAAATCTAACTCAATCAATAAAACCAAATTAATCTATGTGTGTGCTTGCACAGAATGGTGATAGGAGAAAAGGATCAAACCACACACGAGACAAGATTTTCAGGTGGTTCGGATGCAACAACGGAAACCTACGTCCACCTCACGATCTGTGAGGATTCCCACACTATCTTGTAAAAGATTACAAGATCAAACCACACACACACACACTCGTGAGGAGTTCGAAACTCCCACGAAGGTGCACAAGCACCGAATCACACAGAAAAGTGAAGAAAGAGAAACACACACACATACACACGGATCTACGTAGATCCACACACACAAGTGTTTAGATATTATAGGAATACACACTTGAAGCTCAATTAGAAATGAAAGAAGAAACACAAAATAAAAGCTTCAGATTTAAGCTCCCCCTTAGTGGATAAAGAGGATTTTGGATGCAGCTTGATCTCCACTCTACTTGGGTTGATTGGCCTCAGATTGAGCTTTAGAAGCTTCGAGATGGATGAAGAACTTCTTGCACGGAACACTATTCACGGAGCTACAATAGCATCCCTCTTTCTCCCTTGGCAGCCCCCTTTGATCTCCCTTGAGTGATCAGGGTTTCTTTGCCCCAAGAGTTATTTTTATACAACTAGGATGGTCAAGGACAAGCCAAGACACAGATCCACAAATCCAGGGATGTCTAGAGACTTTAGGGATTAAAATAACATTGATAGATGCTTCAGCCTCGTGGAGAAAAACAAGTCAACAATGGAGGCTTCGAAGCTGGCGATCGACCGTGAATAGGTGGGCGGTTGACCGGAATTTTACCGACATTGAACCTTTCAACGCTGGGAAAACCAGTCGACCGGTCTAGGGTGGGCGGTCGACCAAAATGTAAATTCCTATAGATTTCTGAATGCTATTAATTTAGGTCGACCGGCCCATGCTCTAAGGTCGACCGAACTCTGGAAATCCTGCACAAACAGTCTAGTTCAGTGCATAAATCATATCCATATATTGAAGGCTTATGCTTGCAAGAATGTCCATATAATATGAGCTTGTTTGGACTTGATCGGGGTATTTGTTAAGGCATGATGAGTTTGAACATTTGCTTTGGTGAAAATGGCTTTGACAGAGGTTTAACCAAGTTATCAACCTATTTGTAATGCAGGGGCTTTGCTATCATCAAAATAAACTGGAGAGACTCAACAAATTAATAATAGGAAGTGTGAAAAATTATTTAATCATTTTTCGACAGACAAAAGATCAGTCGGAAATATATCAAAATATTTCGACGGATAATGGTTTGTCGGCATAACGTTGGACACTTTTCGACGAATGTTCGACCTTAAACTTATCTGTCAGAAACTGTTCATACCTTTTAACTAGCAATTATTTATTTTCAACAAAACTTGTTTTTGTCAGAAATACGTCTGACTATTTCGACGTATTTGCGATGAATGTTCGACCTTCATTTATCCATCAGAAACTGTTTATACATTTTAACCCGCAATTATTTATTTTCGACGAAATTTGTTTTTGTCAGAAATACGTCCGACTATTTCGACGTATTTGCAACGAATGTTCGACCTTCATTTATCCGTCGAAAATTTTTCATACATTTTAACCTGCAATTATTTATTTTTGATTAAACTTATTTTTGTCAAATTTTTGTTCAAAATATTCGATGTAGTTTCGACGTTAATTTGTTTTGTCAAAAATTTCTGACGTCTTTCCGAAAAAATAATTATGTCAAAAAATAGTCGGTAATTACTGACGAATTTTTGCCATAATATATTTCTATCAGAAAGTCGAATCATTCCGACGTATTTTCGACGAAAACTTTTTAGTCCAAAAATACTATCGGTATTTCCCATTTTTCTTGTAGTGGTTGCATATGTACGTCGGTGCATGTTCATACATGCTGCATATGAAGGTCGGTGCATGCTCATAGTGATGCATATGCAGGTCGGTGCATGTTCATACACGTCACATATGAAGGTCGGTGCATGTCTGCATGTAAGCGTATAAGGTCGATGCACATTGTCGTTAAGGTCGGTGCGCATGTTCAGTGTTGCATGTCAGGTCAGTGCACATGAAGAAAATGTTGCATACAAAGGTCGGTGCACATTGTCATTTGTACATACTAAGGTCGGTGCACATTGTCATTGTTACAAACAAAGGTCGGTGCACGTTGTCATTAGTACATACTAAGGTCGGTGCACATTGTCATTGTTGCAGACACAGGTCGGTGCACATTATCTTTGTGCACACTAAGGTCTGAGCATATGTGTAATTTTAGGTCTGAGCATATGTGCAAGTTTGCACTATAAGGTCTAAGCATATGTGCTAGTGTGCATTATAAGGTCGGAGCACCTTTACTGTAGTCAGTGCACATGAAGGCATCAGGTCAGAGCATATTGATTATGCTGCTCAGACTATATTCATACAAGTCTGAGCACATGCATGTAAAAGGTCTGAGCATATTCACATGAAGGTCCAAGCACATTCGTAAGTCTATGCACATTCACAAGACTAGGTCCGTGCACATGCACACGTAGGGTCTGAGCATATATGTTACATACATAAGGTCAATGCTAGTGTGTCTAGGTTTCATATCACTAAGTCTGTGCATCATTGTCCTTTCTCCAAGGCACTTGCAGAACATTCATATGACAAGTATGAGCATATGTTTTCATATGGTTATTGCCTAAGTTTGAACTCTAACATATAAGGTGTTTGACTAAATGACTGTCTTCTAATTGGCAGGATTAAGCCAAGCACTTTGTCTCTGAGAGTAGCAAAAATTCAAGTAAAACACGTGAAGGCTTAAGTCACGCCCGAAGCATGAGCTCGTAGGGAGTAAGTGAACCCATGTTTGGCACGTGATCCAAGGCAAATACTGTTATGATATTCTACCATGTGGATCATCGTACCATCTGCACTTGACACATGGACTTCCAACGGAGCATTCCTTTTTGAATTTCCTTGGGCGGGAACGTGTTTCCCACGTGCCACATTCTCAAGAGCCTAAAAAAGGAGGCCAGGTCGCTCAACTAAACGAAATAGAAAGAAGTAGAAAGAAGTAGAGCATAAAATCTGAGAGAGCACTTGCAGAGAGAAAAGAGAAGTAGAGAGAAGGAGAGCAACTGAGGAAGAAAGGAATCAGAGACGAATCTGAGAAGAAGCTTGTGAAAGTCAGTTGCAGCAAGTTAAGGGGAAAACAAAGTATCGGAGTGTCTGCTATCTGAGTGAGTTGGATCTCGACTACTGGATCAGATCCAGAGTCGAATTGCTCAATTGTGAGCTACATTTGCATTTTTGTTATTGTTCTTTATTTCACTTTCTTTTTCAAAACTCTTGTAAGCTATGTATCAGCAGAGCAAGCTGTGAAGCTCAGTAGGCGAGGTTGAATCCTCGGACAGCAAGCTGTGAAGCTCAGCGGTTTAAGCTGTGAATCAACAGTCTAGCAAGCTGTGAAGCTCGGCTGATTGTAGAGATCTAGTCCCCAGTAGATTCAAGCTGTGCGTCAGCAGTAAGCCTTACTCAGTTGAGTAAGAGGTGGATGTAGATCTTGAGCTTGAGATTGAACAACCTAAAATTACTTTGTTCGTTGTGTGTCTACTTATTTGCTTTTCGCCACTCTACTAGATGAATGCCTAGGAAAGCCCAATACTAATTTCTCTGATCTGTCTGCGTATTCATCTAAAGTCTTCTATATTTGATTGATTGCCATTAACCGTGCCTATTCGCTGAAGTGTGAATCTATTCTGAATTAGGGTGAATTTCTTCATCATAATTCTGGTTTATAATAGATAACTCAGTGATATATAAAAAGGCTAAGTTAGAAGGATAAATTACATCTATCTGGAAAACTGACCCTTGCGTGAGGAGATTATCTAATCAACCCTCCGCCTGGTACCATACTGAGTTATCAATTCAGTGAACTATTGATTCCATAGATGATGATTGATATTGGTTCAGTTGTGTGATTTGCAGTAGTTAATTCCTAATTCTACATTTCTTTTAATTGTTGTGAATCAAAATTAATTTGGGGTAGA
Organism: Amorphophallus konjac; assembly: GCA_022559845.1. NCBI lineage: Eukaryota > Viridiplantae > Streptophyta > Magnoliopsida > Alismatales > Araceae > Amorphophallus > Amorphophallus konjac. The sequence goes on from CM040119.1 coordinate 208,139,198, forward strand.
TCTATTCACCCCCCCTCTAGATCCGTATTCATTCGATTCAACACCTTTCATAAGCTCTATCTGTTACCTCCTCTACCTTTGATTCTGATCTTGTCTTCTCTTGTTAAATGAAAATACCAATTGGTCAACTGAAATCCACAATTTTTTTAATTGAATAATCTCAGTTCAACCAACATCCTTATTTCCCTCTTTTACATCACGTGGTATCAGTTCATTCTTACTCCACGGTATTCCTCATCTTCTATTATGACAATCTGACATTCAATTCATTAGTCTAAGCTACTAAAACTAGAAATCTTCTTTTATGAGAATCAGTAATGTACCATGAATGAACTGATGGTTTAAGTCTACTGAATTTTAGAGTCTAAATACCAAACTTAATGAAAAAGGATGTTGACCACACTTAATAGCTCTCAACCATATTCTCACATGTTATGACTGATGAAGTCTCTCAGAATCTGAAAGTCTTTAACTTCAGAATATCTTGGTTGAGCAACTTGGTGTGTGTATTGTTTTTAAACAAATCTCTCTGTAAAACCAAAGGGCAGCAAGGTCAAAATAATGAGCCAACAAGTCTGAAGGCAGAGTAATGGCTAAATGCAGAAAGAAACTGGGTCCTTTATCAAAGAAATAAATAGAACCTATGTCATGAAGTGCTTTAGTTAACTCTGTTCAAAAATTAAAATAAAATGGTTAGTTTCACTGAGTAACTAGGGGTATTGGCATCCAATCAATGTGTACCCTTACGTAAAAAGGTGTCAACTATACCTGAATGTCTTAATAAATGAGAAAGAATGGCAAATTCTACTGAGTAACTAGGGGTACTGGTGTTTAATCAACGTGTACCCTTACGTCAAAAGGTATGGATTCTGTCTACCTATTCTGCAAATTGTGAAAGAAAAACAAAAATCATGCATGCTGTAACCCTGCGGTGAAATTCCAGAACTATGAAAATTGTTTAATCTCAATACATATCTGAGTCACTCCTCAGAAATCCCCTAGTTTTTGGGAAAGTAGGATGAAGTGAGATTAATTCTGTCATGATCTATGTAGTTTCGATTTATTGCTATTAAGCGTTAATGCAAAATTTTTCAAAGAGTATGGTCGCTAAACTCTAAGACTCATCATTCTCAAACTAGCTCTTTACCAAGGTTGCATTATATGGAGTATTATATGATAAGAATATGAACTTTGTTTGCTTGGTTAATGAAGGATAAATCAGTTTGTCTGTCTTCTCTTTCTGTGATTTCCCTACTTTGATGTTGTCATCTCATTGTTTTTATCACCTCTCTCATAAGCTCAAATTGTCTATATCATTTTTTTTTGCTGATGGCAAAGGGGGAGAGATTTTGATGGCAAGAGAGATTTTGTTGGCAAAAAGGGGGGGAGTGATGGCAAAGGAGTAGAGTTCAAGGGGGAGAGTCGTCTGGTTCTGCTATTGTAATACCCTGGATTCTTATTGATTCTTTCGGATCCTTGCCGGAGAGTTTCGGATCGCTTTTGTGGGTCCTAAGTTGAGTTTTACGATCCGCATGGGTTTTTCTCTCGTACAAGTTACGGAACCTTGTGGTGAGTTTATTTCTCAGTTCATAGACTCGAGGACACTACAGTTACGATATACTCTTTGAGAGGATCATTTCGACTATTTTTCCGTATTTTTCTGAATTAGTCCATTTTTGGGTCAAAAATCAGAATTTTTGAAAATTAGGAAAATTTCCTAATTTCTTTTCTTTTTATTCTTCTTCCTCTCTCCTCCCTTCTCATTCGCCGCCACGACCCTCTCTCTCTCCCATTTTCTCTCTTCTCTCACCCTCTGCTCCGGCTACAGACGGAGGAGGCACGGGCAGGTTGAGGAGATGCCGTGGGAGTGGTCCGGAGCGAGATGGGCCGAGGATCGGACCGTTTCTGGCGCGATCCCAACCATTTCTGGCGCGATCCCAAACAGTGGATTCAAAATCGACGGTCGAGCTCGCGATGTAGTTTTCGGCGTGGTTTAGTCACTCCGGTGCACGAAATCTTCAGTGGATGTAGGGAGATGGATCGCCTACTTCTCTTCTGCGTTCCCTTGCAGTTTCGCGCTGAACAGTGAGCATACAAGTGGGTTTCTTTCAAGTTCAGGAAAATCATGCTTTTGGGGTGTTCGTTGGGTTCACCGAAAAATGGCGACGGTTTTCAGCTAAATTAGCATCATTGGAACCCCAAGCATGTCTGTATTCCATTTTCACTGATTTCGTGTTGATTGGTCATCATTTGGGGCTGGTACAAGTCCGGGAACCCCGGCGACCCAATTAGGGTCGATTCATTGGAATCGTCCGTTTCTTGCGATTTAGCTGTTGCATGGACCCCTTCCGGCCTGTGTAAGGTTAATTTTGTCGATTATGTTTGTTTCCCCTGCGTTTAGACGCGTATGGGGTGTGGAACAGCTGAGATTGGCCATTTCCCCTATTTTCCCGCCGGATCGTGTTGGCGGTCGTTTCAGAGACCGCTACAGGTCTCTGGCGGCCCCACGATGGACCGCCACACTCCATAGTGTGTCGGTTAGTTTTAGGTCGGCTGAGATTGGCGGCCTAACCTCTGATCGCCATGTGCCTCTAGCGGCCTTATAGTGGTACGCCAAGCTCAGTCGTGTCTTGAAAGTAGTGTATGTCGGTTCGAGTCTTAGTGGTTTTACGATGAACCGCTATTTTGCTCTAGCGGCCCTTTCTTAGACCACTATGGGTTGTTGACGTTAGTCAACGGGTTAAGTTGATTTGGCCTGGCGGCCCAAGCTTTGACCGCCAATGTGCTGTAGCGCGCCTTTCTTAAGCCGCTACTGTCCATTTGACCGGGTCAATGTTTTAAGTCGGTTGGCTGTAGCGGACTAATCTTCAACCGCCTCTTCATTGTAGCGCGCCTTCCTTAGGCCGCTACAGTCTGTTTGTCTTAGGTCAATGTCTTAGGGCGGTTAGTGGGGCGGCTCATGTTTAGACCGCCTTAGTCTGTGTAGCACGTCTATATTAGACTGCTATGGTGGTTTAACTGGGTAGGTCGGTTTGAGGGTTGACTAGGTGTAGCGGCCATATCTTTGACCGCCACAGTCATCTCGCGGCCCAAAGTAAGACCGCCAGAGTTTTTGCCTTTGTGTGTGTAGCGGCTTCTTCCTTGACTGCTTGTGTTGCTTAGCGGCCGAGTGATGTACTGTTTCCATCCCAGAGGATGGTTTACCGGTATTTTATTTTCTGATTGTCTTGGCTTGGCCTTGTGGTTTGCTCGCTGACCCGTGGATGTCTATTGACGTCCTATGAGGGCTATGACCATGTTATAAGGTAGCCAAGGGTGCTTGTGAGTCGTTGTCAGGTTCTGGTCAACCCGGTATGACCCAGTGGTTGACACGTGACCTTGTGTGTGTCTCGGCTATTCTGGGTAGATCGAGATAGTATTTCTGGATGCCTTGAGGTATCGTCTTACCTCGGTCTGTGTGTGCAGGTGTGCTGAGGGTCTTGGTGATTCCTCAGGTCTCCGTGAGTCATTTTCCCCAGATGCGTCCGTATCTCTGGCTTAGGATTAGGCTGATTGGCAGCTTGTCACCGTCGTTGTGTGACGATCTTGACTCCGAGTCGTAAGACTCAAGGATCGTTGTGTTAGTAGGTCTAGTTGCCCTATCTTGAGTCTGTTGGCAGTTTGGTATGCTGCCTTGGTGCTTCATAGTACGTGCGATAGTGCTTTCTCGGCCTGTCTGTACTCCGGCACTCATGTTTTCGACTCTCTGTGTCTAGTGAGCCTCTAGTAGTCGTAGCCTGACGACACGTTCCTGGTGTCGGCCCACCTGGGAGTGGCAGTTGAGGCAGTTCCCGAGATACGATTTTTAAGCTAGTTTCCGTGGGCCACTACTTTACGGTAGCGTCCAATTGGGGGGGAAACCTAGCTAGAGGCCTGGCTCTAGGCAAGAGTCGGTGTGTGCACACGTGGTCAGGGGTGTTTTGGACAAACACCGACGGGCGTGACCCTGACTAGTCACTCGTTACTGTTGTTCCCTGTTCCTAAACCTGTTTCTGGTTTAGAGAGTATCTCAATCTCCGTCGTTCTCGGCGTCCATACCGAGATACTTACGGCGCAGTGTAAGACGTCAGTTGACATATCTGACTGTGCTTCTAGTGAGAAGGTGCTTCCGTCACGTGACACGTGACTCTCACGTTTCTCGTGCGTCATGACCTCTTCGGGTTAGTCTTTTCTTGGCCTTACCCGAGGTCAGTGCTGTGTGGTATGCACGACGATCCAGTCGTGTATGCTTCTGTGCCTGTGTCTGTGTCTGTGTATGTCTTTTCTAGGGCTTTTACCTGGTTTCGTGGGCTTTAGCCTTTGCGATAATGGTTGGCTGACGGATCAGTAACTCCTTACTTTGTGAGATTAGGGTTCTCCCTTCTATCGCTGTTTGGAGTAGCTTAGGGAGCCGTCCTTTGCTCGACAGCCGTGTCCTCATTCTTTACGGCTTGGTTTTTCCCTTTTCTTTTAGTTGTTTCTACTCTTGTTCTTCTTGCTTTCTTTTACAGCTTTCTAGTTGTAGTTTAGCTTTTCCTGCTTTACTACTACTACTGTTTTAGCTGTTGTTCCGTGTTATTGAGTGTTTTTCAGTGGGGATCCACGTGACCCCTACTGAGCCAGTGACACGAGGATCACCCCTACTTTTTAGGTGTGGCGCTCTTCTTCCTTGTGGTTCCTGCTGTGGCGTGTTAGCAGTTGCCTGCGGTACCTGCGTCGGGCTTCCCCCGACCTTAGTGTATGTTTTTCTTTCTATTGGACTGTACTTGTCTTTCCTTTGGACTGGACTCTAGTATAATTGTTAATTTTAACTATTAATTAAAAAAGTAATTTTATTTCTGCTACTTTAGCAAACCTTATTAATGAAATTTAATTGCTTACTGTTATATCTATGACTTCAATGTACAATACAATAGTCCTTTTCTCCCTTCGGAGCTTTACAGCTCTTGGGAGGCTTCACGGGTTCCAAGTGGTATTGGGTCTACTCGGTAGTCCTATCAGGTACATCCGGTATCCGGAGTCCAGTTCATCACAAGTGGTATCAGAGTAGTTGTTGTGTGAAGTACATGGGAGTCCGAGATATACAGTATCCAGAGTCCTGAAAGTCCAGTACAGTCTTTCGCTGGCTTAGGTTTCGCGATTCTTTGTCGCTTTGTTTCCATGTGTTGTCTTGTGCGTGCTGTGTCAACACTGTACGAGATGGTTTTGCTCTCGTCAGCATGTGACGGGACGTTCTTTTTCATCGTGGTGTTTGTCTTGATCGTGCTGTACTTTGTAGATTTCGTCAATAGGCTTGAATCTGCAGTACATTGTTCTAGATTTTTCCGTGGTTTGTTCAGGTGGCTGGTGACTTTTCGAGTTGGTGTGATTGTCGTACACATTCTTACATTGTTTTGGTCGTCCCAGCTTAAGCCTGTGTAGCTCTTGAGGTGTTTCGTTTCTGTTGAAGTGGTTGCTTTGTTGCCTCGATTGAGAAGATGCTCAAGTGAACCTAGGATTTTCCTTCCTGGTGAGCTCCTGTTAGTGATCTTGATGCTTCTCATCCAGTTTGGTGAAGTCTTTTCGAGGTAAGCCTTAGAAGTGCTATCTTAGTGAGACCTTTGTCCTGTGTCTACTTAAGTGTGGACAACATTTATTCTGAGCCTGATCTGTTCTTTGTTCTACGGTTGCTTGGCTTTGGACCTAATCTTTGTGTTAAGAGCCGTTGTGCCCCGTGTTTGTCGTGCCGTGTCTAGCGGCCGATGTGTTGTGAAGGCTAATTTATTCTTCCAGGACATAATGGTAAGCTGAGATTAGCCTTTCTTTGTGCTTTGTGCTGAAGCTAGTACTCTTCTTGGTTTGCACTTAGGTGACTTGTGATCGGTTGTTAGCAGGATCAGTGCTCGTGGCGTGTTATATTATGATTTTCAAGAATTGTGATGGCACCGAGTGTGTGCTGAGATGCGGATACCAAGGTATTTCGGATGCCTGTGTGCGTTGTTTGAGTGCGCAGTGGAAGCGTGTGGGCTGATAACCCACAGGTCGAGGATCGTTGGTTGTAAGATTCTGACTGGTTTAGAGAATTGTCTTTCTCGATGTGACTTCGTGTTGGCTTGGTGTGCCTTGATGTTGTTTTTTGCCGTGCCATTGTTCTTGAAGGCATTCTGGTGTTGGCACTGACATTTGTGAGTATTGGGGAATCTGTCGGCATTTCTGCTGGTTGAGTACCCTCTGCTCATTAATTCTTTCTTGGGTGTTATGCTCTCAGGGCGTGATCATGGTCGTTAAGATGCATTTCCCAAGATTGTTGTCCTTGTTGTCGTGGGTCTTTTCTTGGTGAGTTGCTCGACGCATGGCTTAGTCCTTTATAGTCGTGTGTTCAGCTGTTATTGTGCCTTGATGTGACCCAGCTTACAGTTGTGTTCCGTGGTTCTGTGTTCAGTACGGAGCCGGAATCCTACAAGTGCTGCTATTGTCGTTATTGTCGTTTTGTCGTTGTTTCCATGTGATTTTGTCATAGCATCAAGTGGACCATGATCTTGTCGGTTAATTGTGCTGTACTCTTCTTTCCTGGTAGAGTTGGCATGTGACTCGATCAGATGTAATATCTAAGTGAGGACTGACTTGATTGTGTTTGTGGTCTGGTGCTGTCGTTGGCATCCGTGTGCCAGGCTTTCGTTGTTGCCTTTGGCACTGGAGCCAATGTGTTGAGCTGTCAGCTGAGAGGACTATGCTTCCTTGTTTAAGCCGATGCTTGCTGTGTCTGTCATTTTGTTTTCCCGGTTGCTGTTGTCGTGGCAAGAGTCGTGTCTCCTTCCCTGTGAGACGTAAGCGACGTTGCCTTGTTTCGGAGGTGTCAGACTTGTGTTCACTTGTGTGCCATGCTCGTTCTGTGGATCGATTAGTCTTGAGATCCAGAGCGTGTGCTTGTGATGATGGTCTGGCGGTGTTCCTCTGAATTGTGTTTTTCAAGATTCGTGTTGTTTCAAGTTGTGTCTTGGGGTTGTTCATCCCTGCTTCTTCTTGTTCGTTCCTTAAATTTTGAGGATGAAATTTCTTGAAGGAGGGCAGGCTGTAATACCCTGGATTCTTATTGATTCTTTCGGATCCTTGTCGGAGAGTTTCGGATCGCTTTTGTGGGTCCTGAGTTGAGTTTTACGATCTGCGTGGGTTTTTCTCTCGTACAAGTTACGAAACCCTATGGTGAGTTTATTTCTCAGTTCATCGACTCGAAGATGCTACAGTTGCGATGTACTCTTTGAGAGGATCGTTTCGACTATTTTTGCGTATTTTTCTGAATTAGTCCATTTTCGGGTCAAAAATCAGAATTTTTGAAAATTAGGAAAATTTCCTAATTTCTTTTCTTTTTATTCTTCTTCCTCTCTCCTCCCTTCTCATTCACCGCCGCGACCCTCTCTCTCTCTCCCGTTTTCTCTCTTCTCTCACCCTCTGCTCCGGCTGTAGACAGAGGAGGCATGGGCAGGTTGAGGAGATGCCGTGGGAGTGGTCCGGAGCGCGATGGGGCGACGATCGGACTGTTTCTAGCACGATCCCAAACGGTGGATTCAAAGCCGACGGTCGAGCTCACGATGTGGTTTTCAGCGTGGTTTAGTCACTCTGGTGCACGAAATCTTCGGTGGAGGTAGGGAGATGGATCACCTACTTCTCTTCTGCGTTCCCTCGCAGTTTCGTGTCGAACGGTAAGCATACGAGTGGGTTTCTTTCAAGTTCAGGAAGATCATGCTTTTGGGGTGTTCGTTGGGTTCGCCAAAAAATAGCGATAGTTTTCAGCTAAATTAGCATCATTGGAACCCCCAGCATGTCTGTATTCCATTTCCGCTAATTTTGTGTTGATTGGTCGTCATTTGGGGCCGGTACAAGTTCGGGAACCCCGGTGACCCAATTAGGGTCAATTCGTTGGAATCGCCCATTTTTTGCCATTTAGCTGTTGCATGGACCCCTTCCGGTCTGTGGAAGGTTAATTTTGTCGATTAGGTTTGTTTCCCCTGCGTTTACACGCGTATGGGGCATGGAACGGCCGAGATCGGCCATTTCCCCTATTTTCCCGCCGTATCGTGTTAGCGGTCATTTTAGAGAGCGCTACAGGTCTCTGGCGGCCCAACGATGGACCGCCACACTCCATAGTGTGTCGGTTAGTTTTAGGTCGGCTAAGAATGGTGGCCCAACCTCTGACCGCCATGTGCCTCTGGCGGCCTTATAGTGGTGTGCCAAGCTCAGTCGTGTCTCGAAAGTAGTGTATGTCGGTTCGAGTCTTAGCGATTGTACGATGAACCGCTATTTTGCTATAGTGGCCCTTTCTTAGACCACTATGGGTTGTTGACGTTAGTCAACGGGTTAAGTCGGTTTGGGTTGGCGGCCCAAGCTTTGACCGCCAATGTGCTGTAGCGCGCCTTTCTTAGCTCGCTACTGTCCATTTGACCGGGTCAATGTTTTAAGTCGGTTGGCTGTAGCGGACCAATCTTCAACCACCTCTTCATTGTAGCACGCCTTCCTTAGGCCGCTATAGTCTGTTTGTCTTAGGTCAATGTCTTAGGGCGGTTAGTGGGGTGGCTCATGTTTAGACCGCCTTAGTCCGTGTAGCGCATCTATATTAGACCGCTATGGTGGTTTAACTGGGTAGGTCGATTCGAGGGTTGAATGGGTGTAGCAGCCATATCTTTGACCGCCACAGTCATCTCGCGGCCCAGTGTAAGACCGCCAGAGTTTTTGCCTCTATGTGTGTAGCGGCTTCTTCCTTGACTGCTTGTGTTGCTTAGCGGCCGAGTGATGTACCGTTTGCATCCCAGAGGATGGTTCACCGGTATTTTAGTTTCTGATTGTCTTGGCTTGGCCTTGTAGTTTTCCCGCTGACCCGTGGATGTCTGTTGACGTCTTATGAGGGCTATGACCATGTTATAAGGCAGCCAAGGGTGCTTGCGAGTCGTTGTCAGGTTCTGGTCACCCCGGTATGACCCAGTGGTTGACACGTGACCTTGTGTGTGTCTCGACTATTCTAGGTAGATCGAGATAGTGGTTCTGGATGCCTTGAGGTATCATCTTACCTCGGTCTGTGTGTCAAGGTGTGCTGAGGATCTTGGTGATTCCTCAAGTCTCCGTGAGTCGTTTCCCCTGGATGTGTCGGTTTCTCTGGCTTAGGATTAGGCTGATTGGCGGCTTGTCACCGTCGTTGTGCGATGATCTTGACTCCAAGTCGTGAGACTCAAGGATCATTATGTTAGCAGGTCTTGTTTCCCTGTTCTGAGTCTGTTGGTAGTTTGGTATGCTGCCTTGGTGCTTCGTAGTACGTGCGATAGTGCTTTCTCGGCATGTCTGTACTCCGGCACTGGTGTTTTCGAGTCTCTATGCTAGTGAGCCTCCAGTAGTCATAGCCTGATGACACGTTCCTAGTGTCGGCCCACCTGGGAGTGGTGGTTGAGGCAGTTCCCGAGATACAATTTTTAAGCTAGTTTCTGTGGGCCCCTGCTTTATGGTAGCATCCTGCAGGGGGGGAAACTAGCTAGAGGCCTGGCTCTAGGAAAGAGTCGGAGTGTGCACAAGTGGTCAGGGGCGTTTTGGATGAACGCCGACGGGCGTGACCCTGACTAGTCACTCGTTACTGTTGTTCCCTATTCCTGAACCTATTTCTGGTTCAGGGAGTATCTCAGTCTCCGTCGTTCTCGCCGTCCGTAGCGAGATACTTGCGACGCAGTGTAAGACGTTAGTGGACGCATCTGGCTGTGCTTCTAGTGAGGATGTGCTTCCGTCACGTGACACGTGACTCTCATGTTTCTCGTGCATCGTGACCTCTTCAGGTTAGTCTTTTCTTGGCCTTACCCGAGGTCAGTGCTGTGTGGTATGCACGATGATCCAATCGTGTATGCTTCTATGTCTGTGTCTGTGTAGGTCTTTTCTATGGCTTTTGCCTGGTTTTGTGGGCTTTAGCCTTTGGGCTAATGGTTGGCTGAGGAGATCGGTAACTCCTGACTTTGTGAGATCAGGGTTCGCCCTTCTGTCACTGTTTGGAGTGGCTTAAGGAGCTGTGCTTTGCTCGACAGCCGTGTTCTCATTCTTTACGGCTTGGTTTTTCCCTTTTCTTTTGGTTGTTTCTACTCCTGTTCTTCCCACTTTCTTTTATAGCTTTCTAGTTGTAGTTTGGCTTTTCCTACTTTACTACTACTACTGTTTTAGCTGTTGTTCCGTGTTACTGCGTGTTTTTCAGTGGGGATCCGCGTGACCCCTACTGAGCCAGTGAGACGAGGCTCAAACCTGCTTTTCAGGTGTGGCGCTCTTCTTCCTTGCGGTTCATGCTGTGGCGTGTTCGTAGTGTTGAGTTATGGTTTTGATGATTGTTATGATAGTTAAGTTATGGTTTGATGATAACTAAACTTAATGTGTGATTAAGTGATGATAACTAAACTTGTGGTTGATTGCTCATGCTCTTGTTATCTATGTATGTTTGAGATGGGAAATTGCAACGGTTACATGGCCTTGATGCTTGGTTTGCATATGTTGGTTTTACAAGAGGCAAGAGGTTTCATAACCTCTTCAATGTGAACGAGCATGGTATTAACCCTGACTATCTTGCTTGCAGGATCAAACTCATGGCAGTCGCTTGGTAAACTGTATGTATGGATAAGTACCTTACTTTTCTACAGGTCAACACAGGTGGTATATGTCATTTATTGTCAAGAACCATTGGTAAGATTCTTACCTTGTCATAGTCATCAATCTCACCATGGGTATTCTATATACCTCTCATTTCTAAACTTCATTCATCATATTTGAGGTTCACAATGATAACTTATATTGATAACTTACAAGTTCACTCTTCAAATGCATTAGTTTCTCATTACAATCATGATAACATGCTCAAATGGTCTTGATGTTTCTAATGCATAAATCAAGTGAAATCCAACCCCCAAATGTATGAAATAAACATATACTTAAACTCATTGTTATTTGGATGTATTTCATTGGGCTAACACTTCAACTTTGCCGGACTAGGTCATTCCGGTCAACCAGAATCGCCAAACGCGAAAAGTCTCATACTGCAGAACTGGCAATCGACCGCCCCAGGTCGATCGAAAATTCTAGGGATAAACTTTCTACACGATTTCTCAGTAGCGGTCGACCGCCAGCTTCCACAGGTCGACCGCCAGCCCCGAGCCAACAAAGTTGACTTTGTTTTCCACTTCGAGAAGAGCCTCTTTTCTTGTAATTATTTAATCCCAAAGACACCCAATCACTCACAAAATTTGGATCTGGTCTGGGGGATGTCCGTGGACCATTCAAGGGCTATAAAACATCTCATTTAGAGCTATAACCCTAACCATCCAAGAGGGCTTCAAGGGAGATCAAGAGGGTGCTGTCCAAGGAGAAAGAAGAGAGTACTGTAGCTCCGTGAACAGTACTTCATGCAGCAAGTTCTTCATCTATCTCCAACCCATTCAAGGTACTTCTCTAGCCAACAAGCATCTATGAAGTGAAGAATCAAGCAACCAACAAAGAGAGATCAAGGGTGAGGCTATCAAGAAGCAAGCAAGGGTTTCAAGAAGAGATCAAAGGAAGGTTATCCAAGTGAAGAAGGAAGAGTACTGTAGCCGTGAAGAGTACTCCGCGCAGTAAATTCTACATCAACTCCAAGGCCATTCAAGCTTAATCTAAAGCAATTCAAGTGAAGAAGGAATCAAAGCAAAGATCTGCAACATATCTTCTGGGGGAGCCATATCAAGAGCTTTCTAAACTGTGATTTATTCATATTGGTGTCTTGTGCTTTAAAGTTTGAGATTTGTGTTCTTATAAACTGCAAACTCGTGTGTGTGTGGATCGCTGTTGGATCCGTGGTCATGTGTGTGTTTCGTATTTGATTCGTGTGTGCGTAGGTCTTCTTAGATCTGCGTGTGTGTGTGGTTTTACCCAGATCATAGTGTTTGTGTGTGTGGAGTGCTGCACTTGTCGCAGCATGTGTGTGTCTTGTTGATCTGCTTGTTGGAACGTGTTGGAGACTTCGTCTCCGTGTGTGTGTGTGTTTTGGGGCGCGTCCCCGTGTGTGTGGGCAGGCGTCATCCTGCGTGTGTGGTTGGAGTGTCGTCTCCGTTTGGGGATTTATCCTCGAGTGAAGCCTCACCGGATTTGGTGAGGGGTGTACGTAGGATTGCTGTCGTTGCATCCGAACCACCTTAAAAACCATTGTGCATTGTGTTTGTATTATGTGGTTTGTTCCATTTCCTCTACCTCCATTCTACATGAGTGTTAGTGTAAATTGTTGTTCCGGATTTATCTACATAGATTTTGTTTAATCTATATCTTATCATATAAAGGTTGATAAATCTGATTTGTGATCAAACAGTTTTGAACCTCTTGATTAGCATTATATCACTTATTTTATAAAAGGCCAAAAGTTTTCTTAAAATTGGTAAACACCCAATTCACCCCCCTCTTGGGTGTCATTGATCGCGGGACTTCAATTGGTATCAGAGCCAAGACTCCAATTTTTATAGATCTAACGATCTAGAGTGATCCAGATCAATGACTACCATTATGTACACTTTGAATTCTCCACCGGTATTTGATGGTCACAATTTTGATTTGTGGTTAGGAAGGATGTGCAGTCTAGTCAACTCATATGATCCTAAGCTATGGAAGCTTATCTCACATGGTCCTTATGAGTTGCCTAAAGACAAATCTGTCTCGACCGCAGATTCCAAGCTTAAACATGATCAAAATTGTTTGGTTCTAAAATTACTTATTGCTGCAGTTGATTCTAATCATTTCCCTTTTGTCTCCCATTATAGATCCGCGAAGGATATCTTGGTTGGCTTAACCAAAGTCCGGGAAGAGCATGAAGACCAATGTCTTGTGGCAGGCACGAGTGATCAAGGGAGTGATCAACAAGTTGAATCAAGCTCAAAGGTAAATTCTGATTCTGATAATGAAGATGAATTTAGTTATGAGGAGTTATTGATTGCTTATGATGAGCTTGCTGATAAATATGAGAGGGTTAAGTCTGAAAACAAAAAATTGAAAAAGAATGTTGGACAAAATAAATGTGATTCTCCATGTAAAGAATGCTCACACTTGAAGGAATTGATTGATGGTCATGTGTTCGATATTGAAATTCACAAAGATCAAATTTCTTCTTTAAGAAATGAAAACAAAGAGCTGAGAGAGAGAGTAAGTCTTATGAACAATGGTCAAAATGAGTTTGCTCATGATAAAAATCTTGAAATGGAAAATGAGAAACCGAAGGAATTGAATAGAACCATTTCTGAAAGATTGCTTGCTTTTGAAAAAGGAAAATTTGTGAATATTGATGAATCTGAAAAAGTGCATGCTTTGTTGTAAGAAATTGAAGTCATAAAACCATCAATGCTACTTTACATGAACAAGTCAACTCCTATGAAAATAAGATAGTTTCCTATGAATTGCACATTGCATCTCTTCAATCTGAAATTCTTGACTTGAATGCTTCATTGTCTAGATTTGTGAATGGTCCAGAAAATTTGGACAAACTATTGGGGACGAAAGTGAATTTTCAAAGGGAAGGATTAGGTTTTAATCCTGTGAACAAAAAGAAGTTTGAAAACAAAGTTTATACATCTTTTGTGCACAGTTCAAACATAGCCAGTACATTAAATGGGTCCCCAAATCAATCTTCTTCACAGACAAAAAAAAGATCAAATGAAAATTGGAAAAAGAAAAATCATGTTGCACACACACATGCATCCACAAAGAAAATTAATTTGCATCAAAAATCTAAAAATACTGCTAGCACCTCCATGCATGTTGAACATACCTCTTCCACACACACACAACCAATTAGAAAGAAACTCACATGTTTTTATTGTAGAAAACATGGACATGCTATGCATAATTATTTCATTATGAAGAATGATGATTAAGAGCATGTAGAAACCAAGCTGTTTTAAAAAATGCAAAGAAAGTCTTCACCACAAAACCTTCCATGCATTGTAATCATTGTGGTAAATGGGGTCATACAACTTCACATTACTGGTTATTGTTGAAGAGAAGGAACTCCCACTCAACACATCATGCTCACACACATAAATCAGTAGAACCAATGAGAAGAAAGAATATGATGCCACGTGACTTCTACCATCACTTTGGCAAATCTGGGAATATTAAGCATGATTATTTTCTAAAGAAAAATTATGATTTGAATGTTGTCAAAAATTGGAAACCACATGCCTATATTGCTGCTAACCCACAAGGACCCAAAAGGATTTGAGTACCTAAGAATAGCAAATGAGAAATCTATTTTGTAGGTGTGCCTTGGAAATATGAAGCATGAAACATCTTTTCATTCAAGAAGGTAAGGCATACGGGTCAAGTGTCTTAAGCAAGGTTAAAAGAAAAACAAAAATGAATCTGAGCATTCAGGTCATATCTCTCCTACTCTCTCCAGTGATTGTGTAAGGTTTTGATTCATTGTGAGTCATATAGTCATGTAGTCTTGCATATGTCCGTACATGCATTCCATTCATGGTTGTTTACATATTTGTGCATATATCACTTGTCATATAGCATCTTGTTGTAGAATTCTTCAGATCTTGATTTCACTACATATATTAAGTTTGCATACACTTTCATACTCTATCATGCATAAATTGAATATTGTGTATTCATGCCATAATACATTACAATCCCCCTGCCTTCGTCATCTATGACTACATAGTATATCAAATGGTGACATGTGGAAGGGCATGTTTCGTCTGTCTGAAAGCTATCACTACGCGTGAGGTGATCTTCGGATCTAAGTTCTCCGCCCGGCACTATGAGTCAATTAGTTACAGGCTGCACATGGCATTAGGATGTTAATGAACATCTTGCATTCATGCACACACTAAGGGGGAGCAACCGCATTCATCATATGAACTTAATATTTAGGTTCACACATGAGTCATACATTACATCTAGAGCTATCTATGGGATGTTGGTTGTTAAAATAATTTATCATACCATTGTCAATAAATTTGAATCGAAATTGACAACTCAAGTCCTCTTGTCCTTGGATGCAGATTATACTCCCAATTCCAAATGATGATGGGCTAGTCATGGCCAAGCTTGAGTAAATGAAAGGAATACCTTGCAAGATGAAAATGATGAGAACCCTCTCAAGTTGCTACAAGAAGATGTGATACTTTATGTAAAACAACCTCCAGGATCGACTCAAGTATAAGGTGGTGAAAGTCCTTGTACGTGCTAAAGCAAGTACCCAGGCACGGTATGAAAAGCCCGCATCTTTTGATTGAGAATAGGTTCAATAGGTAAGGTTGATCAAACACCTCTCACAAGGCAAATCAGGTAAAAGACATTTTAGTGGTTCAAGCATACGTGGATGCTATCATTTCTGAGCTACTAATAATGCCTTTTGTGAACATTTTACAGGGATTGTGCAAGAAGATTTTAAAATACACTCAATGAGTAAATTGAATTTTATTCTTCTTTTGGATTGCAGGTGGAAGGCTTGGAAGAAAATGGATTCTCAAGGCAAAGGTAAGAAAGTAAAAGTTTAAATATCAATCTTCGTGAGGTTGGTGATTTTAGTGATTGAAGGCTTCCAATCTTGTCTCTTAAACTAAGGTAATTCAACCTTGTCAATTCATGTAATTGCCGTCTTTGTCACTTGGTGACACTCTCAAGTGACAGGTATTGATTCTAAAAACATGAATTGTCATTTACTAGCATGTTGTGATGAATGTGCCTAATTGCCTGAATCAAATTGAAAATCTTGAAAGATGTGTATGAAGTGGTTGCATACTGTATATTCTTAATTTGAATTACATGATCACACTTGAATTGAATTACATATATGGTATATCAAATGGCGTCTGTGGAAGAGTGGATCATGTCCACTTGGAAGCATTCCTTATGCGTGAGCTGGGTCTTCGAACTAAAATCTCCGTCTCGTACCAGATCTTGACGATTGTGACTGGCTTGTGAATGGTTGATGTGTGAATGAATTCTTGAGCTGAACTATGTAAATTGAAAACATGTCTGTGATTAAATGATTCATACATTCGACTCTTGGATAAATTCTCATTTCAATACTTGTGAATGACCTTTGAAAATCTATTTTTAAAAAATTCTAAAAATTGGGTTGCATTGCTTAATTTTGATCATATATGCAGCCTCATTCATAAAGATCATGTCAAAAAAAATGCTTGTTTGATCCATTAATTAAATGCGAATAGTCTCATGTGGAAGTTGTCACATTGGATTAGAAATAAAGCTCTCATCTTATCAAAATAACTTGCATTCCACTCTCACATAGTTATAGGTTGCATGCATCATAATTCAATGCATAAGGTACTTTTAGATCATGCAAATGAAAATCAAAAGTCTAAATCACTTTGCACATTGCATCGCATTCTTATATGCTCATATGTTCTATTGCATTGGAACTCATGCATTAGTCGCACTTAGTTCATTCAGTTGGCATCCATTCAATTGATATCAAATTATCCATTCCATTGGTATCAAATTGGCATCACATTACTCACATGCATGTCATCGTGCATTTGCATAAAGTCCCAATGTGTGCTATTATATGCTATTCAACCCCATCCTTTGGCATTTCTATAGTCTTATACCTTCTTGCTAAATAATGCTGCATTTGAGTCATTATTGGAGTGCTTCATGTCGTACACTCTGGGGGAGTTTATATTTCATAAGTGCATCTACTTAGGGGGAGTTGCACTATTGTGTATTCATGACATTTTCGTATACATGCTAAATCAAATTCGCACACATCATGCACAAAATGTGAAAATGAGTGTTAAAGATAAGGATATATGAATTTCTTTTCAACACTCTCGAGATGTTAAACTTGTTGCATGTATGTTTAAGAAATAATTGAGAAAAAGTTGCCCACCTATCTTTGTTAAAAAAATCTGAAATGAAAATGAAAGATAGAGCAATGCTCGGTCTCACTGAGTAAACTGGGCACATGTCACCTGAGACGTGATATGGTTCATATCTAAAAAGTGTTGACTAGTATCTCTGTTCATAATGAGGTGAAATGGTTCTGTATTCTGTGTAACCGGGGATTCTGGCATGAGCTCCATGCGTCTACTCGCGTAAAAAGGAATTATTTGAACCTGATCACTCTTGAAAAATTCTGACTATCATGTGATATTGGTTGAGTTAAAAAATGTTGATGAAAACTCATTGTGGTAGAGCGTAGCCTCCAATACGCTGTTCTTAAAATTGAAGTGCAGTCTGTAAAATCTCTCCTTCTGTAAATCTGAAAATCTGAATATCCATATTACAACTATCATTTTTCATGTTACTCACTTACACATCCGAAAATTTGATTCATTATGTATTCAGAAAATTGCTTGACTGCTTCAGCAATTGCATGGATCTCCTATATGATTGTATGCATGTGCTACACATGTGCATTCCAGTTAGCATGACTCTCTTGCATCTTTCTTATACCCATTCCCTTTTTATATAAGTACGTGGGAGATTGCGTGTATGTTTATATGTAATTGTTTGATTGCATTATGTGCACTTCATGAGTCATCATCTGCATATACATAGCTTCATGCATTTAAATAGAAAATGTAAAAATCAGAAAATTTGAAAATCAAAGAAAATCCTTTTCATATGCCCTCCTACTCTTGTTTGTTGTGAAAATCTGACATGGGATCTAGCTCTTGTATGCTATCATGCTGAACACCTCATCATGTGAACATCTTCCTCCACTGGTTCATATCCTTAAGGCCAATCACCACCTTCAATTGGTATCGATACATGCTTGACTGTATTTGCTTTGGATGGTATCATATTGATTTGTGAGAATAATCACCAATTGGTTTTCTCTGATTGGAATTATATTGCTTTGTTCATCCATGATTTGCCCTTGCTTCTTCTGATTTGATAAGAGGGGCTATTGCTGTTTCAAAGAAAGATAAGCTTGTTGATATTGTTGATCATGTCATAGGGGGAGAAAGATTTGCATTATCCCGCTTTTTGATTATGTCAAAGGGGGAGAAAAATTGATGATTATGTGTGACAAGGGAAGGGGAGAAGAACTTTTGTGCTATTCTATTAGTTGTATCATCATTAATAAGTTTATCATTAAGTTTGTCAGCCATTCTATTAGTTGTATCATCATTAATAAGTTTATCATTAAGTTTATCATCATCACTAAGTTTGTCATTATCAAAAAGGGGGAGATTGTTGAGTTATGGTTTTGATTATTGTTGTGATAGTTAAGTTATGGTTTTGATGATAACTAAACTTAATGTGTGATTAAGTGATGATAACTAAACTTGTGGTTGATTGCTCATGCTCTTGTTATCTATGTATGTTTGAGATGGGAAATGGCAACGGTTACATGGTCCTTGATGCTTGGTTTGCATATGTTGGTTTTACAAGAAGCAAGAGGTTTCATAACCTCTTCAATGTGAACGAGCATGGTATTAACCCTGACTATCTTGCTTGCAGGATCAAACTCATCGCAGTCGCCTGGTAAACCGTACGTATGGATAAGTACCTTACTTTTCTACAGGTCAACACAGGTGGTATATGTCATTTATTGTCAAGAACCATTGGTAAGATTCTTACCTTGTCATAGTCATCAATCTGACCATGGGTATTCTATATACCTTTCTTTTCTAAACTGCATTCATGATATTTGAGGTTCACAATGATAACTTGGATTGATAACTTACAAGTTCACTCTTCAAATGCATTAGTTTCTCATTCCGATCATGATAACATGCTCAAATGGTCTTGATGTTTCTAATGCATAAACAAAGTGAAATCTAACCCCCAAATGTATGAAATAAACATCTACTTAAATTCATTGTTGTTTTGATGTATTTTATTGGGCTAACACTTCAACTTTGCAGGACTAGGTCATTCCGGTCAACCAGAATCGCCAAACGCGAAAAGTCTCATACTGCATAACTGGCGGTCGACCACCCCAGGTCGATCGAAAATTCCAGGGATCAAATTTCTACAGGGTTTCTCAGTAGCGGTCGACCGCCAGCTTCCACAGGTCGACCGCCAGCCCCGAGCCAACAAAGTTGACATTGTTTTCCACTTCGAGAAGAGCCTCTTTTCTTGTAATTATTTAATCCCAAAGACACCCAATCACCCACAAAATGTGGATCTGGTCTGGGGGATGTCCATGGACCATTCAAGGGCTATAAAACATCTAATTTGGAGCCATAACCTTAACCATCCAAGAGGGCTTCAAGGGAGATCAAGAGGGTTGATGGGGACATCGCTTACTACTTCTCACTTCTCCACGGGACCGGATGATTGCCATTATGTTTAGCTTGATTTCCGAAGTCTAGCTATGTATTTTTTATCTTTCCTTGAGTCATTTTGATGTACTTATCTTTATTTTGAGTCATGGTCCTAAGTCGTCACATTATCTATCTAAGTATGTTAGGCTAGGAAGTCGTTTGGGCCCAATTAGATGGGCCTGGCCCATGGGCAACCTCTTCTTTCCTCAACCCCCTTGCTTATTTGCTTTTAGTAGTTTATCCAAGGACTTTTTGTAAATGTTGGGATTCCTATAAATAGGACCCCAACTCCACTTGAGTTCAGTAATGAAGTATTAAGCAAAATTTGAGCCATTGAGTGCATCTCTCCTCTCTCTCTAAGTCTCTCTCTCTCTCCTAGGGGCGAACCCCCTCTCTCTCCTCTCTCTCTCTCTCTCTCTAAATTCGGAATTCCCCTCTCTCCTCACCTCTTGCCACCTCACTTGCCACCTAGGCAAGCCTTTTCACCTCCCAAGACTCCCATTACTTCACCATTAACCACTCCACCTCCCCAAGCACCCTTTCACCTTCCCAAGGCATCCCTCCCCCTTCCCTAAGCAACCTTCCACCTCCCAAGAGCCCTTTCCCCTTCCCTAGAACCCATTTCACCTCCCAAGGTCGTCCACCACCTTCCCCTCCCTCCTAGGGTCGACCCCTCCACCCCATTCCACCTCCCATTGCTTGGCCGACCACCTCCTTCCCCTCCCTCCTTGCTAGTCTGCAGGTAGCAGAACTGGGTACGTGTTGCAGAAGCTGCCCCGAGTTCATACGACAACGTCTGAGGGCGTGGCATACCATTCTAGAAAGGCCTCCCTGTCCTCTTCACAGGCGAGGTGGAATCGTCCAATTCCGAGTTCGTGGCCGCCCGTGAGAGCAGTTCTACCCCGACTACGCCAGACCCCACCTGCAGACAGCCTGATCCTGGTTGGAAGCAGCTTCACGGCCAACAGCGAAGGATTCAGGCTGAAGACTCTTCTTCAACATTCTTCCTCCATCTGTCCACGACCAGAAGCACAAGACGGAACTTAATTCGGCATCCGAGGGCCGGAGTTGTGACGTTTTTCCCTCAACTGCTCGGGTCTGCCTCGGGCAGTCTGCAGCGACCAGGACCCCTTCTTCTGGGTACCACGATCAGCCTCGGCATCGGATTGCAGCTCCGTTGACTCCGTATGAAAGCTACTCCGACCACGGAGACGACGCCACCGGTTTCGTGACAATTGGAGTTCGGGAGTGCCCGTAACGTCATCTGCAACCTGCTGCCACAGAACTAGGGCTGACTTGGTGCCGCCCCTGCCAGAGGATCAGACTCACCTTGCAGACTCTGCCACAGCGAACCACGGCTGAATCAGACCAATGGTCCTTCATCAAAGATATTCCTCCCCCTGTCCCCGATCAGGATCAAGAAGCAGAACTACATTCGGCATCGGGGAGCCCAACTTCCGAATTTTCTTCCTCAGTCGCGCGGGTCTGCCTCCTGCAGTCTGCATCGACCAGGTCCCACTCAACGGCCTCCCCCTGTCCACCCCGACCTCAGAAGGTGTTGCTGTCAGTTTTTCTGTGCAGAAGCCTTGTCCACGGACACAATGACTCCGACGGTTCGATATCCGGAGTTCGGGAGCCCAAGGTACAACTTCTGCATCCTACTGCATCCATTCTGAAGCTACCAACCCCAGATTCCTACGTCCTGTTCGAGTCTCCACCACGACCACCGACGACGACAGAAGAATTGGATAAAAATCAGAGGAGTCCCCATCCCTGTTACGAAGCCTCTCCCTCAAGTCTCGTCATCAGCAAAATTCCAGAGGACGAGATACGACTGCAACAGCGGCAACCAGTCCCCTTGCACAGCAAGTGAGCGGATCCACGTCGGCTTCCGTTCCGTCTTTCTCGGCGACTTTCCCCCTCCCGCCTGGCTGGCTTAGCGCCCCTCCCTGCGTGGAGGTAGTGTTTGATGTAATTTTGATTCCCCCACCCTTAATCCAACCCTCCTGCTTGAGGAGTAGTTCATGTAATTAGCAGCTCAAGCTACATCGGCGCAGTGTGCGGGATCACACTTCCCCGCTCGCCCACGTCTCCGAACGGGGTTGGTTTCTTCAAACCAACCAGGTGAGCTCTAAACTTTGCTCCAGCAATTTTAGTGTTTGTTCATCTAATATCCGTAGACCTAGCTCCGTTGCGCATGTGCGTGAGTGCTCGTTCCCGCAGCCACCATTATAGTGTGGTCACCGTGGTGATAGTGAGAGAGTGGGACCTAGTGCCCCAATTGGCACCGGCCAGCCCCAAAGGTGTGGGCCACATACCCTCGGGAAGGCAACCCTAGCCCTGCTGGCACTCTACCAGCAAGGGTCTTGATCCATCACCTCTTTCTAGCATCATATAGTCACCCGGGGCTCGCGTGTGTGCGACGGTGTTTCGGTCCCGATTTATCATCTTAATTGCTGTGTGTTTGTGAATGCGGATTAGATCTTAAGTTTTTTTTGTTTGCTTGCTGCCTACCCCATATTGGTGTCACATCAAATTGGTATCAGAGCCAGGTTCTAGACTTGTCTCTACTAAGTCTTGTCCTAGGGCGCATAAGCTTTTAGAGTCTTCATTGGGCCACCCCGTGCATCATCATGTATACTCCCCATTGGTCAAGTCCCCCAAACATGGCCTTCCACAAGGATCCGATTGACCCTCTCCTCATGGACATCATCCTAGAAGGGGACCTTAGTTTTGATGGATCTAATCCCAATGCCTACCTAAAATGGGAGACTACCATGGATAAACACTTTGATAGGACTTGGATCTATGGACATGCTAGAGTCCGCAGGGCCACGGGGTGTCTTCGGGGACAAGCCAAGAAGATGTGGGAACACAAAGAGAGGTTCAGAAGAGTTTGGGGGCAAGAACCCATTCACTCATGGGATGACATGAAAAAGGAACTTAGGATGACCTACGCTCCCCGACCTGACCACTCCTACCATGAGGACTACAACCTGAAGAACACTCCCACTACCCCGTTTCCGCCCAGTCTATCTAGAACCTCCACTAGGACCAACACTCCACCACCCAAAAGACCCCAAGATTCGCTAGAAGAACTAAGGATTGAGTTTAAGGAGATCTTCACCTCCCTCAGGGCTCAAACTCCACCACCCCAAATAAGTCCAACTTACACCACCCCATCGCCAAAAGGCCTTCCCATTTCCTTAGAGAGCAAGACCCCTACACCACAAAGGGATGAGATTGAGGTTGAGGAATATGAGGCCTCCCCCGAATGGGAAGAAGAATATGAATCACAAAACCATGGGTTAGGCCAAGAAGTTCCCATCCCAAGAGGAGAAAGCATCATGGCTCACTCCACCCACACCATTCCAACCCATGTGGACCCCATGTCCACTTCCCCTAGGCCCATGATGGCCACCACCCTCCCTCCCAAAACTGATCAACCCAGTCCGTCTCAACCCATCCATCTTCCACTACCAACCCCTATCCAACCCCAACCTAGGCCTCCACTTCTCCCCTTACCGACCCCAAACCAAGTTCCCCTTTACCTCCCACCCCGGGGGTACCACACACCTACCCTCATCACTCCACCTTCAAAGGACCATCCCACCTCCTTGGGAGAGGAACCCATGACTCCCACACCCGACATCATAGTGGTGGACACCCTAGAACCGCTCCACACCTTGGAGGAAACCCTTGCCCAAACCAAGGGAAGAACTTCACCTTTTACACCACCCTCTCTAAATAGGAGTGAACTCGTCATAAGTGAGCCCCTGGCTAAATGGCTAGAGGAAAGTCCGGTTCACCCTATCCTGCCCCATGTCAACCCTCCCATGGAACAACACCTCCCCATACTACCCTTCTCCACCTATCACACTACCATCCAATCCTCTTACCAAGTGGAAACTCTGGGAGATCTCCTAAAAGGCCTCGCATGGCAAGTAGAGTTGACGGCTATGTTGAACCCTATGGTCGACCAACCCATGAGCCTTGGTCTTCTACACCCATGTGTTGGGTCTTTCACTTCGGTCTGCACGGTTGGTTGCTACACCAGCGACCTCCTTCTCTTTCTTCCCACACCCGATGAGCCCAAGGCCATCCTTAAATTGGAGCTCCTCATTTCAGGGAGAAAACCCAATCATCCTTTCAAGGCTGACCCACCCACCAACAACTTTTGCCCAAAAATCTCAATAGAGGTGAATGACCCCCACCCACATGTGGACCTTGAGTTTCTAAGTGACCCATACCATGACACATTCGATCCCTTCCTATACCCACCCACCATACCCAACACCATCATTTTCCTACCACAACCTACCATTTTAAGCCAAGACTACCTCTCCCAAGACCATGAGGACCAAGAGTTCTCTCCCCTAGATGACCCATTCCATCCCTCCCAATGGAAGCCAAAGAACCCATGGGACCTAGTCTCATTACCCACCCCCACCCACCTTTTCCTACCCTCACACACCATGACAAACCTAACCCACCCATTCCAAAACTTAGCCCACACCATAGGAGCCATGACCAAGGGTGACATCCACCTAGGAAGTGAGGAATCTACCCATCCCAAGATGTCCACTTTCTGGGACCCCTTTGATCCCCATGAGTGGAAACCCCCAAATCTCACATATAGGACCATCTTGATAGGAATCCATGTGTCACAATCTTTTACATCATGTGGTCAGGCTAGTCACCTCATTTGTGTCACTCACGCACTAGGACTGATGCATGATAGGTTCACATCTGGGTGTCTAGGCCCCCCCTTTGCAGTCAACCATGTTAGGGATCACTCACAAGTCAGAACCCCATTTGAATATCCAGGACCCCCGGCATCGAACACTCCTTTACATGATAGTCTCATCTATGGATGTCCCGGTCCCCCTAGGTCCATCAGAGTCTACATAACACCATTACATGATATGTCCCTATTTGGTTGTCCAGGACCCCCTTTATCCACTAGTGAACCAACATCCACAAGGTTGCATGAGGAAATCCGCAAACGCATTAACAAAAGCAATAAGGTTTATAAAAAGACGGCCGATTCCCACCGCCGCCGCCAGGAGTTTCACGTAGGTGATTATGTGATGGTAAGAACTGAGAGGCTTTCCCCTGGGAATGTCTCCAAGCTGAGGTCGCGTGGATCAGGCCCCTTCCAGGTCCTAAAGAGGATTGGCACGAACGCTTACGTGTTGGACCTCCCCGAGTAAGTCTCACATTCAATGTGGCTGACTTGGTGCCATATAGGGGTCCCACGGTGACACCTAGTGAGAATGTTGAGCCTGTTCTACTTCTTGAGAGAGTCACTACCCATAAGAGAGTTCCACCCACCCAGAGGGGCCAACGTGAGCAATTGGAGCGGATATTAAATGAACAGGTTACTACCGTCTGGAGCAAAGGGATGGGCACTACCTTGCTTGGTGGAAAGGACCAGCTACCTTTGGTGGACTTGAGAGCAACCTCGCTATGGCTTCCTCTGCATACGATGGATTTTTACTCGACAGAGTCGAGTTCTCTGCAGCCCGGGAGTATGATGGGGACATCGCTTACCACTTCTCACTTCTCCACGGGACCGGATGATTGCCATTATGTTTAGCTTGATTTCCGAAGTCTAGCTATGTATTTTTTATCTTTCCTTGAGTCATTTTGATGTACTTATCTTTATTTTGAGTCATGGTCCTAAGTCGTCACATTATCTATCTAAGTATGTTAGGCTAGGAAGTCATTTGGGCCCAATTAGATGGGCCTGGCCCATGGGCAACCTCTTCTTTCCTCAACCCCCTTGCTTATTTGCTTTTAGTAGTTTATCCAAGGACTTTTTGTAAATGTTGGGATTTCTATAAATAGGACCCCAACTCCACTTGAGTTCAGTAATGAAGTATTAAGCAAAATTTGAGCCATTGAGTGCATCTCTCCTCTCTCTCTAAGTCTCTCTCTCTCTCTCTCTCCTAGGGGTGAACCCCCTCTCTCTCCTCTCTCTCTCTCTCTCTCTAAATTCGGAATTCCCCTCTCTCCTCACCTCTTGCCACCTCACTTTCCACCTAGGCAAGCCTTTTCACCTCCCAAGACTCCCATTACTTCACCATTAACCACTCCACCTCCCCAAGCACCCTTTCACCTTCCCAAGGCATCCCTCCCCCTTCCCTAAGCAACCTTCCACCTCCCAAGAGCCCTTTCCCCTTCCCTAGAACCCCTTTCACCTCCCAAGGTCGTCCACCACCTTCCCCTCCCTCCTAGGGTCGACCCCTCCACCCCATTCCACCTCCCATTGCTTGGCCGACCACCTCCTTCCCCTCCCTCCTTGCTAGTCTGCAGGTAGCAGAACTGGGTACGTGTTGCAGAAGCTGCCCCGAGTTCATACGACAACGTCTGAGGGCGTGGCATACCATTCTGGAAAGGCCTCCCTGTCCTCTTCACAGGCGAGGTGGAATCGTCCAATTCCGAGTTCGTGGCCGCCCGTGAGAGCAGTTCTACCCCGACTGCGCCAGACCCCACCTGCAGACAGCCTGATCCTGGTTGGAAGCAGCTTCACGGCCAACAGCGAAGGATTCAGGCTGAAGACTCTTCTTCAACATTCTTCCTCCATCTGTCCACGACCAGAAGCACAAGACGGAACTTAATTCGGCATCCGAGGGCCGGAGTTGTGATGTTTTTCCCTCAACTGCTCGGGTCTGCCTCGGGCAGTCTGCAGCGACCAGGACCCCTTCTTCTGGGTACCACGATCAGCCTCGGCATCGGATTGCAGCTCCGTTGACTCCGTATGAAAGCTACTCCGACCACGGAGACGACGCCACCGGTTTCGTGACAATTGGAGTTCCGGAGCGCCCGTAACGTCATCTGCAACCTGCTGCCACAGAACCAGGGCTGACTTGGTGCCGCCCCTGCCAGAGGATCAGACTCACCTTGCAGACTCTGCCACGGCGAACCACGGCTGAATCAGACCAAAGGTCCTTCATCAAAGATATTCCTCCCCCTGTCCCCGATCAGGATCAAGAAGCAGAACTACATTCGGCATCGGGGAGCCCAACTTCCAAATTTTCTTCCTCAGTCGCGCGGGTCTGCCTCCTGCAGTCTGCATCGACCAGGTCCCACTCAACGGCCTCCCCCTGTCCACCCCGACCTCAGAAGGTGTTGCTGTCAGTTTTTCTGTGCAGAAGCCTTGTCCACGGACAAAACGACTCCGACAGTTCGATATCCGGAGTTCGGAAGCCCAAGGTACAACTTCTGCATCCTACTGCATCCATTCTGAAGCTGCCAACCCCAGATTCCTACGTCCTGTTCGAGTCTCCACCACGACCACCGGCGACGACAGAAGAATTGGATAAAAATCAGAGGAGTCCCCATCCCTGTTACGAAGCCTCTCCCTCAAGTCTCGTCATCAGCAAAATTCCAGAGGACGAGATACGACTGCAACAGCGGCAACCTGTCCCCTTGCACAGCAAGTGAGCGGATCCACGTCGGCTTCCGTTCCGTCTTTCTCGGCGACTTTCCCCCTCCCGCCTGGCCGGCTTAGCGCCCCTCCCTGCGTGGAGGTAGTGTTTGATGTAATTTTGATTCCCCCACCCTTAATCCAACCCTCCTGCTTGAGGAGTAGTTCATGTAATTAGCAGCTCAAGCTACATCGGCGCAGTGTGCGGGATCACACTTCCCCGCTCGCCCACGTCTCCGAACGGGGTTGGTTTCTTCAAACCAACCAGGTGAGCTCTAAACTTTGCTCCAGCAATTTTAGTGTTTGTTCATCTAATATCCGTAGACTTAGCTCCGTTGCACATGTGCGTGAGTGCTCGTTCCCGCAGCCACCATTATAGTGTGGTCACCGTGGTGATAGTGAGAGAGTGGGACCTAGTGCCCCAATTGGCACCGGCCAGCCCCAAAGGTGTGGGCCACATACCCTCGGGAGGGCAACCCTAGCCCTGCTGGCACTCTACCAGCAAGGGTCTTGATCCATCACCTCTTTCTAGCATCATATAGTCACCCGGGGCTCGCGTGTGTGCGACGGTGTTTCGGTCCCGATTTATCATCTTAATTGCTGTGTGTTTGTGAATGCGGATTAGATCTTAAGTTTTTTTTGTTTGCTTGCTGCCTACCCCATATTGGTGTCACATCAAGGGTGCTGTCCAAGGAGGAAGAAGAGAGTGCTGTAGCTCCATGAACAGTACTTCGTGCAGCAAGTTCTTCATCTATCTCCAACCCATTCAAGGTACTTCTCAAGCCAACAAGCATCTATGAAGTGAAGAATCAAGCAACCAACAAAGAGAGATCAAGGGTGAGGCTATCAAGAAGCAAGCAAGGGTTTCAGGAAGAGATCAAAGGAAGGTTATCCAAGTGAAGAAGGAAGAGTACTGTAGCTGTGAACAATACTCCGTGCAACAAATTCTACATCAACTCCAAGGCCATTCAAGCTTAATCTGAAGCAATTCAAGTGAAGAAGGAATCAAAGCAAAGTTCTGCAACATATCTTCAGGGGGAGCCATATCAGGTGCTTTCTAAACTGTGGTTTATTCATATTGGTGTCTTGTGCTTTAAAGTTTGAGATTTGTGTTCTTATAAACTGCAAACTCGTGTGTGTTGATTGTTGTTGGATCCGTGGTCGTTTGTGTGTTTCGTATTTGATTCGTGTGTGCATAAGTCTTCTTAGATCTGTGTGTGTGTGTGGTTTTATCCAGATCTTAGTGTTTGTGTGTGTGGAGTGCTGCACTTGTCGCAGCATGTGTGTGTCTTGTTGATCCGCTTGTTGGATCGTGTTAGGGACTTCATCTCCGTGTGTGTGTGTGTTTTGGGGCGCGTCCCCGTGTGTGTGGGTAGGCGTCATCCTGCGTGTGTGGTTGGAGCATCGTCTCCGTTTGGGGATTTATCCTCGAGTGAAGCATCACCGGGTTTGGTGAGGGGTGGACGTAGGATTGCCGTCGTTGCATCCGAACCATCTTAAAAATCGATGTGCATTGTGTTTGTATTATGTGGTTTGTTCCATTTCCTCAACCTCCATTCTACATGAGTGTTAGTGTAAATTGTTGTTCCGGATTTATCTACATAGATCTTGTTTAATCTATATCTTATCATATAAAGGTTGACAAATCCGATTTGTGATCAAACAATTTTGAACCTCTTGATTAGCATTATATCACTTATTTTATAAAAGGCCAAAAGTTTTCTTAAAATTGGTAAACACCCAATTCACCCCCCTCTTGGGTGTCATTGATCGCGGGACTTCGCGTAGTTGCCAGTGGTACCTACGTCGGGCTTCCCCCGACCTGAGTGTACATTTTTCTTTCTGTTGGACTGTACTTGTCTTTACTTTGGTCTGGAATCTGGTATAATTATTAATTTTAACAATTAATTAAAAAAGTAATTTTATTTCTGCTACTTTAGCAAACATGATTAATGAAATTTAATTGCTTACTGTTATATCTGCAACTTCAATGTACTACACAATAGTCCTTTTATCCCTTCGGAGCTTTACAGCTCTTGGGAGGTTTCACGGGTTCCAAGTGGTATTGGGTCTACTCGGTAGTCCTATCGAGTACATCCGGTATCCGGAGTCTGGGTCGTCACAGCTACCCCATTGTGTTTGACTGTGACCACTGCATATTCTGACTCATAATATAGATTGTGTTGCCATCAATGTATAACAGTATTACCATCATCAAAAAGGGGGAGAATGTTATGTCTCCTGTGGATTTGATGTCTAGTTTTGATGCTGGCAACAATATGATTGACCTTATTCTTTGATAGTAGCAACACTGTGATGATTTGTAGTTTCTACTTAAGTCAGTTTAAGTTCCTATTCATTATAAGGTCGATGCATACTCATCTCAGGTCAATGCATTCTCATACATTGAGTGGAGTTAGGTCGGTGTAAGGTTCCGAGCAGAATGCGCAGCGAAAATCATCGAAACCTTAGATTGCATATCGTTGCCAATTTTTCAAAAATCACACAAGATCGTTAATCCTGCGACGTGAAGAATGATTCTTTACCTTTGCGGGGTTGAGAATCTCCCAAAATCTCGAAGACAAACGAGAGGAAGATCCTAGAGTCGCGAGTCGTTGTTGACACCTTGAAAATGATCAAGGGCGGAAACTGAATTGAAAAGAAGATCAGACTCACATCGAAAGATTGATGGGGAAGCTCGTCAACCATCTGCCCGGCTGAAGCCTCTTCAGGCCAAGCTGATATCCGGTGTCGTCGTCGGCCAGACGGCAGCACTGATAAAGTAGCAGTCACTTGACTGATAAGATATGAGCAGACAAAGATGAAGCCAGAGCCAGCAAATAAAGATTTTAAAGACTCCTGCAAAGTCAGAACGGAGGAAGAACTGTACCAGGCTAAAAATGTTATCCTGTCTTGTCATCATTCAGGTGACAATGCTGATGAAATGATACCCGATTTTGTCATCGTTCAGATGGCAATGCTGATGAAATCCCGGTCCACCGACTGATGAAATCTCAGAATGATCTCAATAAAAGCTATGCCACCAATAAAGGGCCCTCTCCGGTTCTGATATATATATATTTGAAGGACTAAGAAAGGCCAAGGCATATGTGGGGTTTAGAAGCCCAAAATGGGCCTGCCAAATGGGCTCACGAAAGAGCGGCGCCGGGATACTCTACTAATGCTACCTAGCGCGCCGAGAGCTGCCACACTCGACTGATGCGCGCCGTGAAGGTGAGAAGGCACATCCACTTCCATAAGCCGAGAGGTCAGGAAGGGCTGGGTATATGAAAACCCACTCATTCAAAGGAGGATAGGAAGATAGACAGACAGATAGAAATGGGAGAGGGGCGAAGAGGCGAGCAAGGGCTTTGGCAAGCGAGAACCTACCTCCTCCAGAAAGAAAGAAAAGAGCGAGAGACAGAGAGGAGAAAAGAAAAGCAGAGAAGGGAAGTCGAGGCCTAGCGAAGGTGGGCACCCAGGGAGGGAGAGGAGTCAATGCTCTGCCCTCCCCTCCCCCCCCCCATTTCTGTAGCTCATTTCTTAATTTTGATTGCTTCTATTTCTTCCTCTTCTGATGTATTCTGTGATATCATAGCCGGTTTTATGCCGCTAGAATAAGGTATAGTCCCTTCGTATTTTCTTCTATGTATTCCCTCTGATGTGCGGATGTAATGGTAATGTCCGAATGAATGAACGCTACAGGCTGCAGTTGATGCCTGCTGTTTGCTTCTCCGAAGCTCCATTTCCAGTTCTCCATGTTTTCTATCTCTTCTTAGACTCAGTAGCATGCTACCCCCCCAGTTTGATTAATCGCCTGCTTATTCGCCCAGTTTTCAAATGATGTTTGTGCTTATTCTAGAGCCAGGGACAGACTATCCCTTGGCCTCTGAAACAAAGCAGAACTATATAGCGACCGCCACTCGGTTATAGATGCTACGTTTTTGCTCATTGGCTCTGCCGAAGTCATCCCCGGGGCCAGAGACAGCCATCTCTTGGCCCCCAGATGATGAAAGAGTACATTAAAATCGTCCTCGGGGCTTATTACGAACGCTGGTGACAAGGGTTCTATGGACCATGATCCCCCCAATTCCACTTCGATGCCGGCCTTCCTTTGGAATTCAAACCTAATCCAATCCCAATATGAGGAATCGATCCCCTTTTATCCCAAAGAAACCCTCTATCCTGGTCTGGACCATCAAGAAACCCAAAACAGGGTGCCATAAAACTCTGAAACTCATCCCGGCGCCCTCATCCATCTCGGCTTCACGAACAGTAGAATAGGTGAATAGTCCTCGATGCAAGCGTTCCCGCGCCGAGAACCCCATCTTCTTACCTGCGCCGAGAAGCCTGCCCCCCCTTGGCCTCATCCTTCTGGCGCCGGGAACCCTAACTCCTTGGCATCTTCTGGCGTTGAGAAACCTAACCCCTTTGCCTTCTTGCCCGCGCCGGGAACCTAATCCCCTTTCCCCTGTGCGCTGAGAGCCTACTCCCTGGCCTCTTCCCCGTCGCGCCGGAAACCCTCCATATTGAACCCGCCGAGAACTCCCTCTCTGGCTGCTTTGTCTCCGTGTCGGGAACCCTCCATTCTTCCCCTTGGCGCCGGGAACCTCTATGCCCGTTTAAGCTGTGTCAAGAAGCTACCCTGTCACTCAGCTGAACCCCTGGCACCTGGATCAAACCCACCCAGGGATATCTATGAGTCACCAGACCTGTCCCGGGAATAAATTTAAAGGGTGTCAAACTCCCTTATGTTCCACCATTCCGCGTCAGATTTATGAGCAATCCCTTTAGCTCAGGTGGGCTCTGCCACTGCACGAGTGCCACCGGCTTCTATAAGGGGAGAATCGAATGTTGCCCCAGGGCATATATATGCAACTCGGGAGGTTCGGCCTTTCTTTTTCTTGGCTTTCATCCCGGCACTCCGTGGGTGATAGCCTATTCTCCCCTGGGCATAATCCAGATTATGGGGAGGTGCTGCCAAAATGTCGATCGATGTTTTAACCCCGATAAGCCCGGGAAGTGCATGTCATACACCTCCCGTCCGGTTCGATCTCTCGGGGAATACAAACGCTGTAAGGCCCTTGGCCAGATGAGAAACGTGGAAGGGGACATGTCCCCGATGATTGTCCAGGCTCCGCCCCGCCGCTGCGTGGACGGTGTCCTATTTCTATCCGGCATGACCCATATAAGAGGAGGTCATGCTGATTTAATAAGTCTGTCATTTACCTAATTACATTCTTAGAATGACAAGAGCTTCAATATCATGCACTGTTTATTTTTTTTATTACCGCCCCGAGTGGCCTCCTATTTTGGCGTTTAATCAAGGGTTGTCCTTGTTAGGAAGGGCATAATTAACGTCATAGCCTTTATGGTATGGCGGACTTTTGGTCCCGACTCGGACTTCACAATCGACTGACCAAGTCAGGTCGAGCGCATAATAAATCATCACTCCGGTGACTGGCACGCCTAACAAAGCAACCAATAAACCAATAAACACACATAATAAAATAAATAAATAAACGATGAAATAAAATCGTCCCCACAAGTCTGGCACGCCCGGTGGGACCAAGTCTCCCTTCATCTCTACGCCAAAATAGGAGGCCCGATGGGCCCCCCCTCAAATTTCTGATTCTGTGTGCTTTCTCTATTTTCAGGAAGCTACGATGACGGCTGGAATCATGTCTGTGTGCTTTGACCAGCAAGCGGTCGATGCGCATGTTCGAGAGGGCTACCTGGCGGTACCTCTTTCATTCGAATCGATGCCGCCTGCTGTCGGAATGCCCAACTGCCTGGGCCTCATCTTCATTGACCTGCTCAAGATTGACAACCAGGAGCCAAAAGCTATTGTCGAGACGCCACCACAAGCCACCGGTCCCAAGAAGTGCCCGGTGTTGAAGAATACTCCTGGGGTCGTGTCCTGCTTTGTCCATCGCTGCTGCTGGAAAAGGAGGAAGATCCGATCGGAGAGCTCGATCCACTACTGCGGGTCGTCGGATATCCAATTCAAGGAAGACAATGCTGATTGGAGATATCCGGGCGAACCTTAATGGTTGCCCAAGGGAGGTCAAGCCGGATGTGATCGTCCCAATGGTACCTACCACCAATAGGTTCCGAGTACTGGCTGCTAGGAGGGCCGACATGGAACATGGAGATAGAAGGCCACTGGCACCAAAGCTGCCCAGATTCAGGCAGATCTGGCGGCCGAAGAAAATCCAGAGCTGGGCCCCAGCTCAAGATGAAGAAAAAAATTCTAATGCTGCTGCTGCCCGCTTCAGAGCAGGGAGCAGAAGAGGAGAAAGAAAAGGCGAAAGAGATGCTGTTGATGTTCACCCTAGGGCTCGGGGTAGGAGAGATGAGAAAGAGAATGAAGGAAGAAATATGACTGCTACTCGCCCCAGGATGAGGGGCAGAAGATATGAGAAAAAAGAAGACCGCATGGTCACCCACCCCATGGCAGAGGGCAAAAGATGGGAAAGGAAGAACTATGCTGTTGCTGCCAACCGCCGCCATGATGGTGGCAGAAGACTTAAGAAGGAAGAGAAAATAAGAATAAGTGAACCAGTCGCTGCTGCCATTTCAAGAAAATTGAGAGCCTGTGCTAGACAGGCCGACATATTCAAATACTCCAAGGCCGAGCATCTGACTGCTCAGGTGGCAAGACTGGCTTATCAGCAGAAGGGCCAGGAAAGACTGATGCCCCGACCAGAGCTACAAAGACACAGCCAAGAGGAGATGAAACAAGTGGTTCAAGACTACTTTCACTACCTGGGGAATTCTTCCCTCGGGCAGCGAAGATTATCCCGTGCTTTAGGCACCATAGATGAAGAAGAAGAAGCCTTTCAAGAAGCAATGATCGGAGTCTCCTCCTCCGATTCCAATGATTATGAAGAAGGCCACAGAACTGGGTATGGGAGGGAAGACCTGCACGGGCAAGAAGCTGAAGAAAGAATATCGGTCTTTGACCGGCTCAAATATCCTGACCAGGTAAAAAGGAAAGTCTACAGGCAGAAGGAGAAGATGCATATCTTCGCCTGCAATATGACCGGGCTTGTCAAAGGGCAGGATACGTTACCGACACAGCCAGATGAACTGCTCAGACTGGCAACCAGACCAAGCCCCGTCACAAGGAGAAGTCAGGCAGCCAAAGAAAAAATAAAGACTGATGATGAAATCCGAAAGATCACCACCATGACAGTGAATGTGGTGACAACAGAAGAGGAAGACAATCCCTTCGTCGATGACGCTGAAGGGACTTCAGAAGAGATACAGATCCCGTCAACCATGGATCCCATGATCCAGATGATGTTTAGAAGATAGCAACAAGTGATCAATGCTCTCAAAAGATAGCTAAATGAGAGGCATGAAGCTACACCGGTCTCCAAGCAAGTCGAGCCTGTGGGGCAGACCTCCAGCTCAACAGAAATGGCTATCCCAGCTAATCCTCTCCCGACCGATAAGGGTAAAGCACCGAGCCAACCTGTTCTACAGCAAACAGCAGCTCAGCCCTCTGTGTCTCAGACACAGCCCACCGTGCCCACCTTGCGTGCAAATGTGATGACAACTCCTTACAGTCAGCAACAAGCTCACTTCTTCCCGGAGAACATAGATCCAGCCATAGCCCACAAGCTGATGATTGAAAAGATTATGGAGATGAAGCTATCTGAAAAGATTGGTGATGATGCTGGTACCTACGATGTGTACAAGGTACCGTATCCTCCCCAGTATGCTGCTAAGAGACTACCGCCAAGCGTCAGTAAGCCGCCGAAGTTTGAAAATTTTAATGGCCAGGGCTCTCCCAGGGATCACATAGCTTACTATACCACCATTATGGGTGACTTGGCAGCTGATGAAGCTTATCTGCTTAAGTTCTTCAGCGCATCCCTCACTGGGATAGCCTTTGAATGGTATTCAAGCCTGCCGGCTGGGTCAGTGGCCGATTGGCCTGATATGCAAAGAAAGTTCCGCGACAGATTTCACGTCACAGAAAGAGAAATTACAATAGCAGAACTGTATGCAACCAGGCAAAAGCAAGATGAAACATCACTGGACTACATCAAAAGGTGGAAGAACTTAGCTATGAGATGCAGAAGACCTCCTCATCAAGAAGATGCAGTGCAAATATGTAAGCAGAGCCTCAGGAGAGAGGTACTGGAAAAGATGATTGGTGCAGATGTCAGAACATTTGACTGGCTGAACAATATAGTGGCAGAAGTCGAGACGTTCCTGTCAAAGCATCCGACGGCCAATGCTCCAACTGTGCCGAAAGGGAAATCTAATGATCGACGACCATCGCACTCTAAGGCTAACACCGTCGATTTCAGAACCTTCGAGCAACAGAAAGGGAAGAAGGGGGCAGATGAAGCTCCCCCGCCAGCAGACACAGCGGAAATAAAAGATAAGGTCTCTCTGAGAAACAAAATGAGAAAGCCATACTCTTTCTCGAAAGATAAGACAACCGCACTATTGTTGACACCTGGAAAATGAACAAGGGTGGAAGCATAATTGAAAAGAGGGTCTGACCAACAGTGAAAGACCAATGATGAAGCTTATCAACCTTTCACCCGGCTAAAGCCCTTGTCAGCCAAAGCTGATGCCCGGTGCCAATGTCACTCAGACGGCAGCACTGATAAAGCAGCAGTCACTCGACTAATGAGACCTTCCAGCCCTTTAAGAAGAGCTGTACTACTGCTTCGTCCAAGAAGTCACGGATGATATGTCAGGGTAAGTCAGATGTCGGCTTACTGACAGAAGTAATATGAGATAAAGATGAAGCCGGCACCGGCAGATGAAGATGGTAAAGGCTCTTGAAAAGATAGAGCAGAAGAAGAATCGTCTCCACAGATTATGCACCCGGCTGAGGTCTTCCCAGACTAAAGCTGATGTCCGAGCTCGTCACCATTCGAGTGACGATATTGATAAGATGATACTCGGTTTTGTCACCGTTCAGATGATAATCCTGATGAAACCCCTGTCTACGGACTGATAAAACCTCTGTCTACGGACTGATGAAATCCCTGTCTATGGACTGATAAAACCCTGTCTGCGGACTGATGAAAATCGTAATCACGATTTCGATACGAGACATGTCATAAATGAAAGGCCCTTTCGGGTGATGATACACTTAAAAAAACCCAAGTGGGCCTGTATGAAGGTGGCGCCGAAAGCCTGTGTCGAAGCCCAAAGTTGGCGCCGAGAGGCCGGATTCGAGCGCGCCGGGAAGCTTATCTCAAGCGCGCCGTGAGGGTGCCTGCCGAGAAGAAAAAGGGAAAAGGGTATAAAACCCCCTCCCTTCGAAGAGAGAAGCAGCGAGATAGCAAGAAAGAGGACAGACAGAAAAGAAAAAAAGAAAGAGATGAAGAAAAAAAAAGAGCGAACAGATAGCCAGAAAGAAAAAGAGATAGGAAAAGAGAGGGAGAGACTCTCCGTCGAAAGAAGAAGCAGAAGAAAAGAAGGAAGAGAGGCTCCAGGTGGGCTGATAGGGGGAGGGAGAGGAGTCAATGCTCCACCCTCCCCCCCCCCCCATGTTCGATGTTTCTTTCTTTGTTCTTATTACTGATTCTCCGTATGGGATAGTCGAAGTCTTGATGTTTAGATTATTCATACGATTCTCTCCCTTTTTCCTCCCCTGTATGTTTCTTGGCTTCAGTTCTGTAGTCGATGTAAGTGATGGTGAGATGAAATAAATGCAGTTGCCGTGATGGATTTTAGGCAATACGATCTTCCTTTGTCTCCATATGTATGCATACTGTTTGTATGAATGCCCCATGGGCGAAATGACTCAGGCTTCGGAGTCGAGTCTGTTCTTCGAACAGGAATGAAGGTAGAACCCCCACCCTTGTTCAATGGGTTGCTGGGTTCTATTCTCTTCTCTCTTCCCGCTTCAATAGCATGCCCTCCGTATGTATTTGAGTCTGTTCCTCAAGCCTCTTGTGCTGTCCGGGAACCAGAGACATCAATCTCTTGGTTCCCCGGATTGCCGGCTATAAAGGATGCATTTGAACCCGTAGACGAATGTGACCCTGGATCCTCATTCCAATCGTTGAATGACTAGGGTCTGAGGTCCCAGCATCAAGGGGTTCTTTCATCGCCGATTTGCTTCCCAGATGATACTATGCTAGTCTGGGGAATTAGAGACAGCCATCTCTTGACCCCCCAGACGTCTGGCAGTATACAGATAAAAGCTACTCAGGCCCCGACGATGGTCTCTCCTCCTCCTGATGATCCGGCCTCTCAGCTCCCTTGGCATCCTTCTAGCAGAGGCATTCATGAAACCCCCTCATACACCCCTGATTCGGTCTCAATCTGAGCCATAAAACCCAGAAATCCCAGAAACAGAGCATCGTTATTGAGCCCTGAAACCCTAAAATCCGTCTGCATTCCACCTTCTCGGCGTGCGAGTTTCCCCGCCGAGAACCGTAAGGCCGAGAGGCCTTCCCCTCCTTTCAGCTAAACGACAAGCCCTTATTTTGTGCAAAACCCTATAGCCCACAGCCTCCCGGCGCGGCCATGAGCGCGTCGAGAAGCCCCGTGCCGAGAGCTCCTTCTAGCCAAAGGCCATGCCGAGATCTCCTTTCAGCCAAAGGCCCCATGCCGAGAGCTTCTTCCAGCCAAAGGCCCCACGCCGAGATCCTCTTCCATCCACCAAAAGGCCATGCCGAGAGCCCCCTTGGCCAACCAAAAGGGCCATGCCGAGAGCCCCCCCCTTGGCCAACCAAAAGGCCACGCCGAGAGTCCCTCTTTGGCCAACCAAAAAGACCATGCCGAGAACCCCCCTCGGCTAACCAGTAAGCCATGCCGAGACCCCTCTTCTTGGCCCAATGAAGTCCAGTCAGGGGACTTTCTCCTCACTGCCATGTCTCAGCCTTCTGATCTCTGTACACATATGTCCCGGGGATGTCCAGAGACCGTCGTGAATGACCTGAGAAGATACAGTAATGGGGAGGACCTCCCTCCCCTACAGTCCTCATTCCCGATCCGGATTCCACCCTTATGAACCCGAAGGACCATGTCGTTACATGAGCTCCGAAGGGTTTTAAGGGGATATCGATCGATGAAACAGAGGCAAGCGATGTCCCGGGGCCCGGTGCCCATCCTCATTCGGTTGTCATCCCGGCATTCCGTGGGTGATGACCTATCTTCTCTTGGCACAATCCAAGTCAAGGGGACATGCTGCCGAAATTCACATATACCTGGCCAGGTCACTGTGATACTACCTCTCAACCCCGTCGGCCCACGGAGTCATGCCTTTGTATGCCCTCCGATGGTCCCCTCGAAGGGGGGATATAAACGTGCTACCGCACCCATATGGGGCGTGCCATGGCATGCCGGTCCCTATTCGGACTCCGGGTCAATTATGCCTGATCCTCTACGGATCCCACCCTGCCACTGCATGGGTGGTTTCCTATTCCCCACTTGGCATCATCCAAGATGGTGGGAATATGCCGTCGGATTTCTCCCGTAATTAACGAACCCCTGCTTTGTCCAAATACATTTAACGTCTTGCAAACAGATGAATTTTGTCTCCTTTGAGCATGCGGCTTTACCGCTGTCTTCCTCCTACCTTTAGCGTTTAATCAACGGTTGTCTTCCTTAGGGAGGACGTAATTAACGTCATAGCGTATAGGGTATGACGGACTTCTAGTCCAGACACGATCACTCACAATCGACTGACCAAGCTAGATCGAGCGCACAATAAGAATCGTCACCACGGTGACTGGCACGCCAATAAATCCATAAACATAAATAAATCAATAAATAATAATAATAAATAAATAAAGATAAGATAAAAATCCCGCGCTCCACAAGTTTGGCACGCCCGGTGGGACTTAGTCTCCCTTCATCTTTATGCTAAGGTAGGAGGCCCAGCGGGCCCCCCTCAAATTTCTGATTCCGTGTGTTCCCTTGTTTCCAGGAAACTACGATGACAACGCAAATCACGTCTGTATGCTTCGACAAGCAACCGGTGGACATGCACGTCCAGGAGGGGTACCTGGCGGTACCACTGGCGTTCGGTTCGTTTCCCCCAGCTGTCGGGCTGCCCAACTGCTTGGGCGTTGTCTACACCGACCTTCTACAGGTCGATAACGAGGAGCAAGGCGCTGCTGCAAGCGCCCCGGTGGAGACCGCCGATCGCAAGGATGGCTTACCGAAGAAAACGGCCCCCACGGCCGTCGCCTGTTACGTCCATCATGTCCAGAAGAGGGACATGGTCCCCGCTGCTGCTCAGAAGGGGAGGAGGACCAACCGGAGGAGCCGGTATGTTACTGCTGACCGTCGTCTTTCCAACTCCGGAAAGACCATGATGATCGGAGGGATCCGGACGAACCTCAACGGCCGCCCGAGGGAGGTCAACCCAGATGTGGTCGTACCAGGGGTACCCACCACCAACAGATTCCACACCTTGGCCACCAGGCAGGCCAATTGGGAGGCTAATGAAAAGAAGCCGCTGGCGCCCAAACCAGCAAAATACAAACAGGTCTGGCGGTCGAAAAAGATCCAAAGCTGGGCCCCAGCTGAAGACAGAGAGAACCTCACTGATGTCACTGTTGCCCGCCTCAGAGCAGGGGGCAGAAGGGAGATGGAGAAAGATGAAAGAAATGCTACTGCTGCCTACCCCAGGATCCGGGGGAAGAGAGATGAGATTGAGGGTCAAGAAAGAAATATGATTGTTGTTCGCCCCATGATGAGGGGCAAAAGATGGGAAGAGAAGATCTACAATGCTGCTGCCAACCGCTGCCAAGGTGGCAATATGAGAAGAAGTGAACCAGTCACTATGGTTACTGCAAGAAGATCAGGAGCCTGTGCCAGACAGGCTGATGTCTTCAAATATCCCAGGGCCGAACATCTGAATGCTCGGGTGACGAGACTGGCCTGGCAGCAAAAAGGCCAGGACAGACTGATGCTCCGACCTGAGCCGAAAAGGCGCGACCCAGAGGAGACTAAGCAAGTAGTCCAAGACTACTTCCACTACCTAGGGAGCTCTGCCCTAGGCCAGCAAAGGCTATCCCGTGCCTTGGGCACCAGGGATGATGAAGAAGAAGAAACCTTCCAAGAAATAATGATCGAAGCCTCTTCCTCCGATTCGAATGACTATGAAGAAGGCCCCAAGGCCGGATATAATGAAGAAGACCTGTACGAGGAAGAAGCCAAAGAAAGAATATCGGTCTTTGACCGGCTCAGATATCCTAGCCAAATAAAAAGAGAGGTCTACAGGCGGAAAGGAAAGATGCAAATCTTCGCCTGCAATATGGCTGGACTGGCCAGGGGGCAAGATATACTACCAACTCAGCCAGATGAATTGCTCAGGCTGGCAACTAGACCTGGTCCTGTCACAAGAAGAGGCCAGGCAGCAAAAGATAAAATGAAAATTGATGATGAAACCCGTAGGGTTACCACTATGACAGTTAATGTGGTAACAGCGGAAGATGGAGATAACCCCTTCGTTGATGATGCTGAAGGGACTTCTGAAGATATACAAATCCCATCAACCATGGATCCCATGATCCAAATGATGTTCAGAAGATACCAGCAGGAGATCAATGCTCTCCGAAGACAGCTCAATGAGAGATAGGAAGCTACATCAGTCTCGAAGCAAGCTGAACCTGCGGGGCAGACATCCAGCTCCACAGAAACAACTATCTTGGCTAATCCTCTCTTAGCCGATAAGGGCAAAGCACCAAGCCAACCTGTTCCACAGCAAACAGTCGCTCAGCCCTCTGTGTCTCAGACGCAGCCTACCGCGCCCATCTTGCGCGCCACTGTGATGACAACTCCTCACAGCCAGCAACAAGCCCACTTCTTTCCAGAAGATATAGATCCAGCTGTAGCCCACAAGCAGATGATTGAAAGAATTGTGGAAATGAAGCTGTCAGAAAAGACTGGAGATGATACTAGTGCCTATGATGTGTACAAGGTACCGTATCCTCCCCAGTATGCTGCCAAAAGACTGCCTCCAGGCATCAGCAAGCCGCCAAAGTTTAAGAAATTCAATGGCCAGGGCTCCCCCAGGGAGCATATAGCCTACTACACTACAATCATGTGCGACCTAGCAGTCGATGAAGCCTATCTGCTCAAGTTCTTTGGCTCATCCCTCACTAGGTTGGCCTTTGAATGGTATTCAAGCTTGTCAGTAGGATCAGTGGTTGATTGGCCTGATATGCAGAGAAAATTCCGCGACAGGTTTCATGTCACGGAGAGGGAAATCACAATAGCAGAGCTGTATGCTACCAGGCAGAAACAGGATGAAACTGCACTGGAGTACATCAAAAGATGGAGAAATCTAGCCATGAGATGCAGAAGACCTCCTCATCAGGAGGATGCAGTGCAGATATGCAAGCAGAACCTCAGGAGGGAGGTACTAGAAAAAATGATCGGTGCAGATGTCAAAACATTTGACCGACTGAACAATATAGTGGCGGAGGTCGAGACGTTCTTGTCCAGACGTCCAACCGTCAATGCTCCCGCCATGCCAAAAGGAAAATCCAATGATCGGCGGCCGTCACACTCTGAGGCCAACACCATAGATTTCAGAACCTTTGAGCAACAAAAAGGGAAGAAAGGGGCAGATGAAGCTCCCCCGATGGCAGATACAGCAGAAAGAAGAGACAAAGTCTCTCTGAGGGACAGATGAGAAGGGCTTACTCTTTTCCCAAGGATAAGACGGCAGCACTATTTAATTGGGCATATAAGTTCAATAAGGTAACATTGCCTGAACCGAAGAAGCCCGAAGATGCAGAAAAGAAAGATGATACGATGTTCTGTCCATTTCACCGGGTGTTGGGACACGCAATTGAGGACTGTTATGTCTTCAAAGATATCATGGAAGGAATGGTCAAGAAGGGTGAACTGCAGCTAGGAGATTACCAGGTGAAGCCGCCTCGGCCACATGAGCTTCCGCCCTGGAGGGTGGCCGCTAATATGATCTCAATCTATCAACAGCTGCCTAAGGAAGCCATTGAAGAATGCACCAGGCACACCTATGAAGCCTGCTTCCTCACCCCATTGAAAGATCAGGAGGGATGGCAGATGGTACCCACAAAAAATAGAAAGAAGACTCCTGCAGCCAAAACCAACGGAGCAGTTATCCGGGGTGTCACCCCAAGGCTCGAGTCGCCTCTAATAAAGCCAATATGGCCTACAGTTGAGACCGGACCAGTCATCCGGATCCATACTCAGAACCGGAGGAGACAAACTCCCCTCCCTGCACATAAAGAAGAAAGCCCTGCAACCAGGCGTCTGCAGCAATATATTAATGAGCTTGATGAGTATGAGCAGAAAAAGCCGAAACACCTGTTGGTGAAAGACTGTATACTCTGGGAGCAGCTCGAAGAGTTGAAAATTGAAGAGCAGCCGGAGGCAGAACAAAGAAAAGATGAGACTGAGTCCTTCTGGGGGCAGGAACTAGCAAAGCCAAATTCCCAGAAAAAGAAGAAACGGCCTAAGGTCAAAAAGGGAAAGAAGGTCACGACAGTACAATGCAATACTCTGTCGGTACTCTTTTCTCTACCCGGGGAGGATGATGAACAAGAAGCATCAGATGCCCCGCTGGAAGCCAATCATGCTGAGGCCTCTACCTCAGCCCATGCAACACGTTCTAGGAGAAAATGGGGGCGCCCGCCACCAGCTAACCATAATATTATGTTCAGAGGGGAGCAACCCTATCAGATCCCAAAACCAGAGGTGCGCGGTGTCCAGGTTCCTCCCCCTGCCAGCTTGTACCAAGGAAAAGATAAAGCAGAAGGAGCCCCTTCATTCCTGGAGTTCATGTCCAGCTTAGAAAGCGAGCAACCGGCTCACACTGCTCCAGCTAAAAGCAATAAGTGCCAGCAGACGGTAGATAGAAAGCAGAAGCAGCATGAAGAAAATGAAGAAAATAGCCCTCTAGCAAAGCCAGGGGCAGTCATTACAGAAGAAGCCCTCCGGGAGACCGATGAAGAAAATGAAACTGGGACTGGGCAGCAAAGGCCACAGGCACCACATGAACCTCCAAGACCCCGGTGGGCAGAGGAGATGAGGCTGTCTAATGTTCGGGTTGGCAGTCGAATCATGAGAATGTTGAAGAAGCTCCCCACCAGATTCTCCATCTGGGAGATACTCTCTCTGAGTGAAGAGGCCCGCCAAGCAATTATGGATGCCCTGCAGTCGCCGGCACAATGTGAAGCACTCTTGGCAGAAGTGAATGCTGGGCCATCAGTCACATTCACAGAAGATGATATGCTGATCCCAAATGCCAGTCACAACAGACCGTTGTACATGAGGGGTCCCTGAACTGTCAGCCGATAAGCAGAATACTGATAGATCTCGGGGCTGCTGTAAATATTCTCCCGTATCGCATCTATCAGAAATACTACTTTGATCTGCAGCTTACCAAGGTCAGAGACATGAAGATTGCTGGGTTCAACCAGAAATGTGAAACACCTCTCGGGGTGGCTGATTTCAACCTCACACTGGGCGACCTCACTACAGTGGTACGATTCTATGTGATCGACTCCAACACCACGTATAAGGCCCTGCTGGGGAGACCGTGGCTGCATGAATATCAGATAGTGCCATCCACGCTACACCAATGCATAAAATACTGCCATGAAGGAAAGGAAGAAAGGGTGTTTGCAGACCTACATCCCTTTGAAGTGTTCGAGTGCCATATGCTCGATGCATCCTACTACACCGAGGTGTCACAAAAGGAAGAAAAGAAAGAGGCTGTGATCAGCCAGAAGAAGCCGGCGACGAAGGCAAAAGCTTGGTCTCCACCGCCACCCAGGGGCTATGTTGAAAAGCATGAAGTAGCTCACATCTCTTATGCTGATGATTTTGCCCGGATCACCCCTCCTAGCATCCATCCAGATGGCACTGACCAAGAAATGAAAGAAAGGTACATACAGGAGAAGGTCCCACAAGGTTTAATCAAACCCATCGCCAGCCTAGAGTACCAAATAGTCCTGCCACTGAAGACTATGGAAATCCCTCGCTTCTGCGAGCCGCCCACCATATTCTACACCGGAGAGGCAGTCGAAGAAGATGATCAAGACTGCATGGTCCCTGAAGAGGCCGCAAATCGGATGGTGCCGATTACAGGCCTAGAGTATACTACCCAGCGGGTTTCGCAGATGTTCTCCAAGATGCAAATGCCATCACTACAATCTGCAGCCCAGAAGAAAGCATTCAAGGAGCTATGGGATCCGCCTCGAGATAATAAGGAACTGGGGAAGATCACACAGCACCCGGGATTGGGTTATACCCTTCAAGAATACTATGAAGCCGAGGTAGATGTCATCTCTGCCTTCTACCAGCATGAAGATTCCCCTGGGATGGACTATGACCAATACCCTTCGGAAGATGAAGAAATCATTTATCAGTCGTAGTGGACAATGAAATCCTAGACAATCAGTCAGGGATAGGGGTACCTGACGATACAAGGAGAGATTGGTACTGGGAAGATCTATCTTGTAAGGAGGATCTGTTCCAGGATGAAGCGAAATTTGATACGGGAAACCCGGATGAAGATCAAGTAGCCAGAGAGCTGCAAGAGTGCCTGGAGTTTGGGCGCATTATAGAAGAATTCCGAG
Organism: Amorphophallus konjac; assembly: GCA_022559845.1. Classification (NCBI taxonomy): domain Eukaryota; kingdom Viridiplantae; phylum Streptophyta; class Magnoliopsida; order Alismatales; family Araceae; genus Amorphophallus; species Amorphophallus konjac. The sequence continues at coordinate 208,183,477 of CM040119.1, forward strand.
CTCTACACAATGATGACCTCTCAGGGGAGCCCACATCAGAAGAGCCTCTAAACACGGAAGACTCCACTTCGAAGTTTTCCGCTGAGCCAGTCACGTCCTCGGGGCAGACTGAACAGAATCCGGCCGTATTGGCCTTATATGATGCACCAGCATCTGCTGATGACCAATCTGATGAAACAGAAAATCATGGAAATGAAGAAGATTATATCACGGGAGGCTTTATTGATTTGCAAGAAGCCCCACCCGAAGTTGAAGACGGAGGCCAAGCCACCGTCGATGAGCTGATAGAAGTAGATCTGGGGTCAGCAGATGAGCCAAGGCCTACATTCCTCAGCGCACTGTTGGAGCCAGCTGTCAAAGAACAGTATATTCAGTTTTTGAAAGAATTCCGAGACTACTTCGCATGGACATATGATGAAATGCCAGGACTGAGTTCTGATGTGGCACAGCACCGCTTGGCGATAGACCCAGAGGCAAGCCCTGTAAAGTAGCCTTCCAGGAGAATGCGTCCTGAACTGATAAATCAGATCAACAAAGAAGTCGACAAGCTGATTGATGTGGGCTTTGTTGAAGAGAACCAATATACTACATGGCTGGCCAATATAGTGCCCGTGAAGAAGAAAAATGGGCAGATCAGAATATGTGTGGATTCCAGGGACCTGAATAAGGCTTGCCCGAAAGATGATTTCCCAGTGCCAATCACTGAAGTAATGATCGATGCAACCACTGGCCATGAAGCCCTGTCATTCATGGATGGGTCATCCGGATATAACCAAATCTGGATTGCTGAAGAAGACAGAGTGCACACTGCATTCCGCACCCCGAAGGGGATATTTCACTACAAAAGGATGCCATTCGGCCTCAAGAATGCCGGCGCTACTTACCAAAGAGCTATGACAAAGATCTTTGATGATTTGATCTTCAAGAAGGTAGAGTGCTACATTGATGACCTGGTGGTGAAAACCAGCAGAAAAGAAGACCATTTGCAGGATCTGAGAGTAGTGTTCCAGAGGCTGCGCAAATATGAGCTCAAAATGAACCCTATGAAATGTGCCTTCGGTGTGTCCAGTGGAAAATTCCTTGGGTTCATCGTCCGTCATAGGGACATTGAGATCGACACATCCAAGATTAAAGCTATCCAGGAGCTCCCTCCACCAAGGAATCTCCACGAGCTGAGATCTCTACAAGGGCGTTTGGCCTACATCCGACGATTCATATCAAATCTGTCGGAAGATGCCACCCTTTTCACAAGCTCATGATGAAAGATGTACCGTTCCTCTGGGACGGTGGCTGTCAGGAAGCCTTTGAGAAGCTGAAAGAATATCTCAAGACCCCTCCAGTGCTGGGGGCACCTATTAAGGGCAAGCCCCTGATACTATACATTGCAGCCACGCACTGTTCCCTGGGGGCAATGCTAGCACAGATAAATGAAGAAGGCAAAGAGCAGGCTCTATACTACCTGAGTCGGAGGCTGATTAGAACTGAAGAAAGCTACAACTACATAGAAAAGACATGCTTGGCCCTAGTCTTTGCCGTTAAAAAGCTCCGGCACTATATGCTGTCACATGAAATCAGATTGATATCTGCGGCAGATCCACTCAAATACATACTGACTCAGCCAGTACTGAAAGGCCGGTTGGGCAAATGGGCAGTAATTCTGATGGAATTCGATATCACATATATACCCCAGAGGGCAATAAAAGGACAAGCCGTGGCCGATTTCTTCGCAGAGCATCCTGTGCCAGAGAATGATATGTTGGGGACTGAGTTACCCGATGATGAAACACTGGAAGCCTGCCAGGCTCAGCCAACTATGTGGCAGCTATTCTTTGATGGAGCATCTAGAACAGAGACGGACTCCGATGGAAAGACCAGAATACGGGCCGGAGCCGGTATTGTGCTGAAATCCCCGGAAGGGGAGGTTGTGCATACTTCCTGTTCTATAAACAGGCCCTGCACTAATAATGAAGCCGAGTATGAAGCTCTGTTAATCGGACTGCATATAAGCCTCAACATGGGTATCCAGATGCTTCAGGCATTCGGGGATTCAATGTTGATAATAAAACAAATCCAAGGGGAGTTCGAAGTGCGAAAGCCGGAGTTGAACCCCTACCACCAAAAAGCTGTGCGCCACATGGCGAGATTCTATCATATTGAGCTCAAGCATGTGGGCCGTGCACATAATGCCCAGGCTGATGCATTGGCAAAGCTAGCCAGCTCAATAGCAGTCCCACTGGATGAGACACTGAACATTGTTGTTATAAATCGGCGGCAAGTCCCCAGCATGCTAGAAGGCTGCCCCGAAGAAAATGAAGTCGCCACAATCAGTACAGAACATGCATCTGATTGGAGACAGCACCTGCTACAATGGTTTTTACACCAACAGCTGCCACAGAAAAGAGAAGAAAAGATGAAACTTCTAAGGATCAAAGATTCTTATGAATTCAGAAATGGAACTCTGTTCCGAATAATGGCAGATGCACGCCAGAAGATTTTGCTCCGCTGCCTGTCTACTGAGGAAGCTTGGCAAGCAATGAAGGAAATACATGCTGGGATAGCAGGTGCCCACCAAGCTGGCCCCAAGATGAAGATAGAAATCAAGAAGCTGGGCTACTATTGGCCCACTATGTTTGAAGACTGCTGCACATTTGCAAAGTCATGCCAGAAGTGTCAGGAGGATGCTGTTGTACCTAGAAGGCCACCTACGATTCTGCACCCTACAGTCCCTAGCTGGCCGTTTGCACAATGGGGAACTGATGTAGTCGGCCCACTACCGACTTCCTCGGCCGGGCATAAGTATATACTGGCCATAACAGATTACTTCTCCCGATGGGCAGAGACTGTAGCACTAAGAGAAGTCACTGGTGAGCTGGTCGTCAGATTCATCAAGCAAAACATCATCTTCCGGTTTGGGATCCCCAGCCGAATAATATCTGACAATGGGAGTCATTTCAGAAATTAGAAAATCTATCAGCTTGCCGAGAAATATAAGATCGAATGGAGGACTTCCACCCCTTACAATCCACAGGCAAATGGATTGGCAGAAGCTTTCAATAAGACTTTGTGCACCCTGCTGGCCAAAGTCGTCAGTGCCAATAAGAAGGACTGGGAAGAAAAGATGTATGAAGCTCTGTGGGCATACCGCACCGTCTTCAAAACACCTACAGGGTGCTCACCATACTCCTTGGTATACGGCTGAGAGGCAGTAGTCCCACTAGAGCTGGAAGTCCCGTCACTCAGAGTGGCAGTCCAATATGACCTGGCCCATGGCGAACAAACCAATGCAGAAAGAAGATTACAAGAATTGGCTGAACTGGAAGGGAAGCGTCTCCAAGCTCAGAAGAATATCCAGATGTATCAGGCTCGCATGGCCACTGCATTCAACAAACTCGTGAAAGGGCGAGAATTTAAGAAAGGCGACCTTGTCATGGTCAAGAAAAGAGAAATCATGGCGTCCAACCCGAAGGGAAAGCTAAATCCCAATTGGGAAGGTCCATATGTGATACAAAGGGTCTACGAAGGAGGGGCCTACATAGTTGTTAATCATCGAGGGGAGATCCAATTCTCACCACTCAACGGTAAACACCTAAAGCTGTATCATGCTGCCCAACCAACATTCCCCGAGTAACCGGGCAAAAAAGGGGCTACCTTTCATTGGCTTAGTGGCATTCCGCCCTAGCCAAGATATACCCTCTCCCTTGGTCTAGCGACATCCCGTCCTAACCAAGCTACCATTCCCTTGGTCTAGCGACATTCCGTCCTAACCGAGATACCATTTACTTGGTTTAGAGGCACCCCGCCTTAACCAAGCTACCATTTCCTTGGTCTAGCGGCACTCCGCCCTAACCAAGCTATCCCTCATCATGATATAATGGCAGTCTGACTTGTTACCCTCCCAAAAGAGGGGAAGAGAGAATAAAAGAATGAAAATGAATAATAATAAAAATGGGGTTAAAAATAGAGATACCCCGCCAGTCTTGTTCAGATTTTCTGAGCAAGAGCAAAAATGGCTAAAACCCAGCTGTGGTGAAAACCCGAAAGGGCACTGCAGGCAAAATCGGGTACCCCGCCACGTGAAAACCCGAAAGGGCGCGTGGGTAAAAGCAAGAGGGGGCTGGCTCCGGTGAAAACCCGAAAGGGCACTCGGGTCAGTAATGTGGTGATCCTAAAGAAGCCTCACCTCCCGCCATAAAATTCTCGTCGATCGACCGGCACCTTGCCCGATCAACGATCAGATCCACCCAGTACAGACCTTACGTCTGTCCTGATAAAACCCGCATTCCTTGCCCAAAGTCCCACCATGGTGAAACCAACTGTTGATCGATTGGCACCCTGCCCGGTCAATGATAAAACCCGTTCGGCTTAGACCTTACGTCTATCCCGATGAAACCTATGAAATCCTTGCATTGGTATAAACCCAATACCGATGATGAAACCAGCTGTTGATCGATTGGCGCACTGCTCGGTCAATGATGAAACCTATCCGGCTTAGACCTTACGTCTATCCCGATGAAACCTATGAAATCCTTGCATTGGTATAAACCCAATACCGATGATGAAACTAGCTGTTGATCGATTGGCGCACTGCCCGGTCAATGATGAAACCTATCCGGCTTAGACCTTACGTCTATCCCGATGAAACCTATGAAATCCTTGCATTGGTATAAACCCAATACCGATGATGAAACCAGCTGTTGATCGATTGGCGCACAGCCCGGTCAATGATAAAACCTATCTGGTTTAGACCTTACGTCCATCCCGATGAAACCCATGAAACCTTTGCATTGGTATAAACCCAATACCGATGATGAAACCCACCTGTGATCGATGGGCACCCTGCCCGATCGACAAAAGAAGCCTGTCCTATTGAACTCGCATCTCTTCCTGTCCCACCGTGATGAAACATACCATCGATCAATCGGCGCCCTGTCCGATCGATGATAAAACCTATCCGGTGTAGACCTTACGTTTACCCTGATGAAACCTATAAAATCCTTGCGTCGGTATATACCTAATACCGATGATAAGAGCAGCCACTAATGAAGCAGCACATCGCCTGATCCGTGCTGAAGTCCCAATTCGGGAAATATATATGTATATATAAATAAATAAAAAAAATGGGGTTAAAAATAGAGATACCCCGCCAGACTTGTTCGGATATCCCGGACAGGGGCAAAAATGGCTAAAACCCAGCTATGGTGAAAACCCAAAAGGGCACCGCAGGCAAAATCGGGTACCCCGTCACGTGAAAACCTGAAAAGGCGCGTGGGCAAAAGTAAGAGGGGGCTGACTCCGGTGAAAACCCGAAAGGGCACTTGGGTCAGTAATGTGGTAATTTAAAAGTTCCATGCCAACCGGCATGCTACCTTTACCTCCCTTCTATTGATGAAGCATTCCGTCGGTCAACTGGTTCCACGCCCCGCCGACGATAGAACCCTTCCGGGGTAGACCTTACGCTTACCCTGATAAAATCTAAAAAAAAAACCTCTTTCAAACGTCCCACCGACGATGAAACCCATCACCATTTTGCTAAAGCCTACCCAGTTCAGACCTCACGTCTGTCCTGATAAAATTTACGCATTTCTTGGCAAAGTCCCGCCTGCGATAAAACCTATTGGAATAGACCTTACGTCTGTCCTGATGAAACCTACACCTTCACATACTTCCCACCGTTGATCGATTGGCACCTCGCCCGATCTATGATGAAACCCTACTCAGTTTAGACCTTTCGTCTATTCTGAGGAAACTTATAAATCCTTTTTGCATCGATATAAATCCAATATCGATGATGAAATCAATTGTTCATCGATTGGCACCTTGCCCGATCAATGATGAAACCCTACTCAGTTTAGACCTTTCGTCTATTCTGAGGAAACTTATAAATCCTTTTTGCATCGATATAAATCCAATATCGATGATGAAATCAGCTGTTGATCGATTGGCACCTCGCCCGATCAATGATGAGACCCTACTCAGTTTAGACCTTTCGTCTATTCTGAGGAAACTTATAAATCCTTTTTGCATCGATATAAATCTAATATCGATGATGAAATCAACTGTTGATCGATTGGCACCTCGCCCGATCAATGATAAAACCCTACTCAGTTTAGACCTTTCGTCTATTCTGAGGAAACTTATAAATCCTTTTTGCATCGATATAAATCCAATATCGATGATGAAATCAACTGTTGATCGATTGGCACCTCGCCCGATCAATGATGAAACCCTACTCAGTTTAGACCTTTCGTCTATTCTGAGGAAACTTATAAATCCTTTTTGCATCGATATAAATCCAATATCGATGATGAAATCAACTGTTGATCGATTGGCACCTCGCCCGATCAATGATGAAACCCTACTCAGTTTAGACCTTTCGTCTATTCTGAGGAAACTTATAAATCCTTTTTGCATCGATATAAATACAATATCGATGATGAAATCAACTGTTGATCGATTGGCACCTCGCCCGATCAATGATGAAACCCTACTCAGTTTAGACCTTTCGTCTATTCTGAGGAAACTTATAAATCCTTTTTGCATCGATATAAATCCAATATCGATGATGAAACCAACTGTTGATCGATTGGCACCCTGCCCGATCAATGATGAAACCCTGCCAGTTTAGACCTTTCGTCTATTCTGATGAAACTTATGAACTCTTCTTGCATCGATATAAATCCAATATCGATGATGAAATCAACTGTTGATCGATTGGCACCTCGCCCGATCAATGATGAAACCCTACTCAGTTTAGACCTTTCGTCTATTCTGAGGAAACTTATAAATCCTTTTTGCATCGATATAAATCCAATATCGATGATGAAATCAACTGTTGATCGATTGGCACCTCGTCCGATCAATGATGAAACCCTACTCAGTTTAGACCTTTCGTCTATTCTGAGGAAACTTATAAATCCTTTTTGCATCGATATAAATCCAATATCGATGATGAAATCAATTGTTGATCGATTGGCACCTCGCCCGATCAATGATGAAACCCTACTCAGTTTAGACCTTTCGTCTATTCTGAGGAAACTTATAAATCCTTTTTGCATCGATATAAATACAATATCGATGATGAAATCAACTGTTGATCGATTGGCACCTCGCCTGATCAATGATGAAACCCTACTCAGTTTAGACCTTTCGTCTATTCTGAGGAAACTTATAAATCCTTTTTGCATCGATATAAATCCAATATCGATGATGAAACCAACTGTTGATCGATTGGCACCCTGCCCGATCAATGATGAAACCCTGCCAGTTTAGACCTTTCGTCTATTCTGATGAAACTTATGAACTCTTCTTGCATCGATATAAACCCAATATCGATGATGAAACCAACTGTTGATCGACTGGCATTTTGCCCGATCAATGATGAAACCCTATTCAGTTCAGACCCTACGTCTGTCTTGATAAAAACCACATATCCTGTAATCGTCCCACCTACTATAACCCCTACCCAGTCTGGACCTCGCGTCTATTCTGATGGAACCTCTCCTCTCACATTCCTGCAAATTGTCTCCTTTACGGCGCACATGGCCAGAAGGATTTTTGCTGCCACTCACAAAACTCGGTTTAAGCACCTCTTCGGATACCGTCATGCGGTGGAGCGGGTCCCCCATCCTTTCTCTGAAGGGGTGGACGCTCTCCTGCCAAGTACGAGCTGTTCGCATGAGGGATCGCTAAAACCACTATCCCGCTTCTCGAAGCAATGAAACCACATGGAAAAGAAGATGGACACATATGAAGCCGGATACTCCTTCTCATTAAAAAAAAGAAAAAAGAGGGGGAGTACATAGAGGGCCCCGAGGGGACATTGTATCAGAAAAGAAAAGAAAATAAAGAAAAGATAATTCACGGCCGTCGAAAGATATCTTCGAAGGCCAGAAGACCCACATAAGGGGCGGCCCCTAGCTCACGAAGGCGCGCCTCCTCCTCCTGAAGCCCAACAGACATGTCCTAAAGAGACATCACCCGTCCCTCCAGCGAAGCTACCTCCTCTTCAGACTGCGGCCGGATATAGGAAAGTTGCTGTAGTTCGGCTCGAAGTCCAGAGAGTTCCATCTCCAATAGGGCTATCCGGCCCCGCACAGCTTCTTCCCGCTGAATAGCACCTTCTAGCTCAGCTCGGCGTCCATCAAGCATAAGTGTCAGCTTCCCCAACTCGGATTTGCATTCTGACCTCTGCAATTTCAGCGCCGTTAGCTTATCAACCATGGTCCGCGCTAAGAAATCCCTTCGATGCACGAACTTAAGCAAAAGCAAGACCCGCTGAGCCCATGTGTCCAGAGGGCAACCCATAGCCTGCAGACCGGCAGTGAAGCGATCAGCAATTTCCTTCAGCTGCAAATATGTCAAGCCAGGCTGAGATTCTACCAGCTGGCGCAGCATATCTAGGTTCTGCCAGACAAAGCTCTCAGACGATGCAAAGCCAAAAGAAGCAGAGGGGATCACTTCGAAGGTCACTTCGCTATCGATGTCTGCCCACAGTGCGACATCCGACTGAGAGGATGAAGATGGTAAATCTGCTGGAAGAACTGGCCAGTCCCTCTCCGTGCCCTCTGGCTGAACTGAAGATTCCCCCTCCGTCTCGGGCGCTATGACTTGAACATCAGCGGAGGGAGGACCGATGAATGATGGAGCTATCTCTTCATGAATCTTCTGAAAAGGGGCTTCATCTTCAGCTCCTCTTCCTGATAATGGGGGCGAAGGGTCTCTAGTCTGTAAAGGCAGAAATCCAGTTTCTATAGCCACTGTGGCGGAGGCTGCTGACTCAGGCGCAATTGACATTATGGCAGCCGGTATGAAAGCAGAGCTTCTGGCTGGGTCTGCTTCAGCTCTAAACTCTGAGGCCCTGACAAGGATGGAAATCTCCCCTGGTGATCCTAAGTCCAACGATGCTAAATCTGTCGAGGACTGTATCCGCACCGGCACAGGGCGAATGATCTCAGGAATTCCCGTGCAAGTTAAAGGCTGAAAAGGGACAATAGCCCAGTTTATGGAAGAAATGTCCGTAATAGCCGCAGTTATGTCTGAGCTAGCAATGGCAATGCCCTCAGACCAAAACAAAGCAACTTCAGCGCTAGATATAAAAAAAAAGAAGGGGCAGATGAAGCAACAAACATGAAAAGGGACCCACCCTTGAAGCAGGGTCCACATCCTCGAAGTGGGGTGAAAGAGAAGGAAGCTCCGTAGTCGGAATGACAAATGGTGGAGTTATGTCAATGTCGGTATCGAGCCCAGTAAACTCCTCTGGTAACTCCTCCTCGGGAGATAGCACCACCAGCTTGGCAGGCTGAAAAGACGGAACACCCTTCGCAAGCACAAGTGGGGCCTCTGATTCCGGAGCATCTCCTTCACTGTCGCTGAAGGTTGCTTCCTCCTCATCAGAGGCGGCCTTAGAGCTGCCAGAAGATATTTCCATACTAGCTATACGCTGTGGGGCCACCTCCAAAACATGCCGAGATGTAGACCGGGTAATTATGCGCCTGGCCGGAACGGCACGCCGCTTCGACTGAGCTTTGTGACCTTCCTGTGGTTGAAGCAACTCTTCTGTCACCACAGCCTCAGTCTGCTCCTCGTCTGCCGCTGATGCAAAAAAGAGACCCTTGAGAAATGTAGCAAAGAAAACAAATACAGATATGAAACAGATGAGAAGATACACTTACCCCCCGCCTCACTAGTCGGCATAGGAGAAGGCAATCTGGTCTCCACCACAGAAGGTGCCATGACTATCTCTTCAGCTGTGCAAAAGGAATGGGTCAGATTCAAAGATTTCTTTCAGATCCTGCAAAAGACAATGAAGAATGCAAATACAAGTTGTTGATGATACCCTGAACCGGTGTCGAAGCAGCCTCCCTTTGCAGCTCAAACTCATCGAATGATGGAATGTCAGGGAGAGGGGTCTCAGTATCCATCGCCACCGAAGTCGACTGTTGAATGTGGGCTTTTTTGGCCTTCCTGGCCTTCCCAACCGCAGTCTTGACTGCGGAAGCCTTCCTCTTCTTGCCAGGAGGCATGGGAGTAGTGGTCGGTGCTGCAGCAGGGACTTCAAAATAAGTGGGCTTCTCGGCCTGCGCAATAATCTTTCTATAGAGCCCCTGCCGCTTTATATCAGGTCAGTCTGTTAAGAATGGCAGAAGAATGATGGGATCAGCAGATGCAAAGTTCAGATGCTAAGCAGAAAACACTGCAGTCAGAAAGGAAAAGATTATACCTGCTGGGCCATCATAAAATACAGAGAGCGGCCAGTACAGATAAGCCACTTCTTTGGAGCGGGAAGCAGCCTCCTTGATAAGCCAGCAAACATCGCCGAATGTCTGGCATTTCTCCACCAAAGCTGCCAGGTCATTATGGCCATGAAAATCAAGGCAGCGAAACAAGTCAAGATGGTCCATGCCCCAGCCATCGACATAATGAAATGATATAAACAGTGGCTTGTTCAAAATGCCAGCTATCGGGCTTTCTGCAGATAATCCATGCAAACTCAGCAGAATGAACAGCCAGGACGTTTGCTTATAGTACGTCTGAGTTCTATCTTCTCGGCGTACAAACGTCCTATACGGATGAAATTTATCAATTGGACCCCTCCAATGAGCTACTGCAGGGAGCGGCTCTTCAACAGGAAAAGGATACTGTTGTGCCTCCAAGCGAGCATCTCCTACATGGCATAAATGTTTCAGGGTCTTTTTGAAATTGTCTTCGTTAATAGCGGCAAAGACAGGAGCGGGCGGCTCAGAATTCTTTTCCTTCAGAGCTCGACGATGGGCCAGATAGTTCTCTGCCTCCCTCGGGTTCTGCGAATAAAGCTTTCTCAGATGGGCCTCGGGGATTTCAAACACCAGCCCAGGCTGCTGTTTCAGGAAAGAGCGCTCTGCTACATCCCAGAAAGCACCCCTGCCATCCCTGAAAAAGCCGATCCGAATGTTCCACCATTTGATATATTCTGATGTTACCCGGGGAACACGGTTGGAGATGGTGGGCACCCTGAAGATTGCGTCGTCCTGACGATGATAGAAATCCCACCACAACCGGCCATCGCCGATAATGGTGGACCCGTGCTTGGCCCTGCTATCCAGAAGAAATTGAGCAACTGATGTAGGGATGTGCTGGTCATAACCGAAGTTTCGCCCAAAGCGGAACGGATAGTATGGCTCCAACAGAAGCAGACCACCCTTCCTATAAACCAAAACACTGGGCCGAATTGCCATGGCCCATCTCACCAGCTCCGGTTCCAGGATCGGCCGAGCAGTGTTGACCCCGGAGACGGGGTGGATATATGTTTCTATCTCCTCCAGCTTGCATTCTCTCTGAGGATCAATCAAAGGAGCTGAACCTGCTGCCAAGCTCCAGAAATGTATGCTACCAGGGGCGTCCACTGGTACTTTTATCAGTCGGCCCCTTATTTTAAATAGCTGATCATAAAAGGGACCAGGCTCAGCACTGGCAAATTCAACCATCATGGGTGACACTGTATCCGCCTGCAAGGTTCTCGGAGCTAATTCGGGGAATATACTGCAGACCCAGGCATTGAAGAAATGAAAAGGACCCACGGTCCTCAAAGAACGGGGAGTCCGATGCTTGTACAGGTCCCCCAAAGATTTATATATCAAACACAGGGCCACTGGGCAGAGCGACAGCTTCATCCCCCATGCCATCTGACAAGCTGGATATATGGCCTCTGGCCGAATGACTGTCTCGTCCCCTTGTGGAAGAGCAAAAGTACACAGCCAGAATGTGAAATAAGCTGCACAGTGTGTGATGGGATCTACCCCTGCCGGGTTGGGACCACCTTTGCCCGCATGGCGCAATGAAGATGGCAGTGCCGATTTATAGCGGGGAGCTCTTATCTGCTTGCTCGCAACAGGACCCATGGAGGGGAAATCTGCATATTTCAGGGGACCGTCGAAGAAGTACTGGAGCCACTGCCCGATCCGGACCCTCAGTTTGCTACCTTTCTCTCGGGGATGATAGCCTTTGGAGGATCCTCTACTATATGCCAGACAGATGGAGCGGTAGACCTTCATCAAATATCGATAAGAGAAGCCAAGGGAATACCTGCCTTCTCCATCAGAGCTGTCTTTCTCGGAGTCTGCCAAGCAGACTTCTTCATACGGTTCACCGTCAATAGGCAGACCGGAGAGCCGTGATAAACTCCTGAGGTCCAGGGATGTCTCACCCTCTGCTGTATAAAAAGTGTTGAACAAAGGACAGAACACTTCAAACATCCCACAGCATAACCCCCTGGAGATGGGATATCGGAATCTGGAAGTAAAAACATTGTGGTATACTCCCGCTCTGATCAGCAGAGGGGCATATTCCGTCAGAACAAACTCAGAAAATTCTACTGCCCCTACTCGGAACAGATGGGAGTCAGTGATTTTGCAGTCCCCGAACCAACCAGCGGACAAATGGTACTTGAACTGAATGGCCGAACAATTCAGCACGAAGGGTTCTTCGCGATATCCCCACTTTATAGGTGCCAAGAACATACCATAGCCAGGCTTCTCCCTATGAACTCGGCCGCCGGCATTGTCCCACCGAGCAGGTGTAAATTCCGGTGCCCGGGTCAGCATCTTCTTCTCCGGTTCTAGCTCCGATATTCCAAGGACTGCATCCCAGTCCCGCTTCTCCCCGGGAAGATATATGGCCTTGCTGCGATACACTGATTCCTTCAGGCTATCTCGCTCGGCAAGGATGGCAGCTTCAACTACGCGAGCTATCCGATAATCTCGCAAGCCACCCACTGTGAAAGTCCGGATGAACGGCATCAAGTGGCGATCCTTCGGGAAGTCTGGCCGGTAGTTATTATCCCGCCTGAAGCATGTCTCGGTCACCGTGGAGTATACCCGGGCCGTCGACACTGTGTCAGTTTCAGAATCAGACGATTCGTCAACTGAAGCTATTCTATCATATACGAAATCCAAGCTGTGCACGTTCAACCAATTTACTGTGGCCCGAGATATGTCTGGCTGGGCCGATGAACTAGCTCCAACAGCTCCAGAAGATGCAGCAGCAGAGCCAGAAGCCATTGCTATATCTGCAAACAAAAGAAGAAATATGGATTAAAAGTCAGTCTTATAGGGATTGCAACATGAGATTCTATAAAAATTTAGGCAGCATCTCCCCTTATTCGGGGTCTGCCCAAAAAGAATAGGGAGTCACCAACCAAGAGGGGGTGATCCCGGAAGCAAAGGGATTAAATCCCCAAAAGACGTCATACCCGGGACGGAAGAACTCGCGGCCACCCCCGAGAGGATGAAGACGGCTCGCGCCGAAGAGAAGAAATGGAGAGAAAAGCTGAAGAAAGAGAAAAAACGGATGAAGAATGAGGGAAAACAAGCCATCGGCGCCTTAAGTAGGGCCTGGAGCGATGGGTTCTCGGTGCAGCCGAATGCACGCCGAGAACCTCCAGGCCGAGGGCTCCCGACGGCCAAAAGGCGCACAGAGAACCCCAGGCCGAGGCCCCTGCGACCAGGGCGCGCCGAGAAGACCCCCAGGCCGAGAGCCCAGCCAACCAGGCCGCGCCGAGAGACCCCCCGCGCCGAGAAGCTTCACGCCAGGAGGTCTTGCAGGCCGAGAAGCCTCGAATGCTGAAAATAATGACAAAAAATATGAAGAGAAGAAACATCGGTGCGCAGAATACTGTTACAGCGAGATGATCAGGTCTGAGAACCGAATTGAAGACAAATCGAGGAAGATACCCTCGAATGGTGAAAAACACCTGCAACCCCCGTGCCGCTTATTCTGCGCTTACGCCGCCCGCAGGTGGGGGGCATTTGTTGACACCTGGAAAATGAATAAGGGTGGAAGCATAATTGAAAAGAGGGTCTGACCAACAGTGAAAGACCAATGATGAAGCTTATCAACCTTTCACCCGACTAAAGCCCTTGTCAGCCAAAGCTGATGCCCGGTGCCAATGTCACTCAAACGGCAGCACTGATAAAGCAGCAGTCACTCGACTAATGAGACCTTCCAGCCCTTTAAGAAGAGCTGTACTACTGCTTCGTCCAAGAAGTCACGGATGATATGTCAGGGTAAGTCAGATGTCGGCTTACTGACAGAAGTAATATGAGATAAAGATGAAGCCGGCACCGGCAGATGAAGATGGTAAAGGCTCCTGAAAAGATAGAGCAGAAGAAGAATCGTCTCCACAGATTATGCACCCGGCTGAGGTCTTCCCAGACTAAAGCTGATGTCCGAGCTCGTCACCATTCGAGTGACGATATTGATAAGATGATACCCAGTTTTGTCACCGTTCAGATGACAATCCTGATGAAACCCCTGTCTACGGACTGATAAAACCTCTGTCTACGGACTGATGAAATCCCTGTCTACGGACTGATAAAACCCTATCTGCGGACTGATGAAAATCATAATCACGATTTCGATACGAGACATGTCATAAATGAAAGGCCCTTTCGGGTGATGATACACTTAAAAAAACCCAAGTGGGCCTGTATGAAGGTGGCGCCGAAAGCCTGTGTCGAAGCCCAAAGTTGGCGCCGAGAGGCCGGATTCGAGCGCGCCGGGAAGCTTATCTCAAGCGCGCCGTGAGGGTGCCTGCCGAGAAGAAAAAGGGAAAAGGGTATAAAACCCCCTCCCTTCGAAGAGAGAAGCAGCGAGATAGCAAGAAAGAGGACAGACAGAAAAGAAAAAAAGAAAGAGATGAAGAAAAAAAAAGAGCGAACAGATAGCCAGAAAGAAAAAGAGATAGGAAAAGAGAGGGAGAGACTCTCCGTCGAAAGAAGAAGCAGAAGAAAAGAAGGAAGAGAGGCTCCAGGTGGGCTGATAGGGGGAGGGAGAGGAGTCAATGCTCCACCCTCCCCCCCCCCATGTTCGATGTTTCTTTCTTTTTTCTTATTACTGATTCTCCGTATGGGATAGTCGAAGTCTTGATGTTTAGATTATTCATACGATTCTCTCCCTTTTTCCTCCCCTGTATGTTTCTTGGCTTCAGTTCTGTAGTCGATGTAAGTGATGGTGAGATGAAATAAATGCAGTTATCGTGATGGATTTTAGGCAATACGATCTTCCTTTGTCTCCATATGTATGCATACTGTTTGTATGAATGCCCCATGGGTGAAATGACTCAGGCTTCGGAGTCGAGTCTGTTCTTCGAACAGGAATGAAGGTAGAACCCCCACCCTTGTTCAATGGGTTGCTGGGTTCTATTCTCTTCTCTCTTCCCGCTTCAATAGCATGCCCTCCGTATGTATTTGAGTCTGTTCCTCAAGCCTCTTGTGCTGTCCGGGAACCAGAGACATCAATCTCTTGGTTCCCCGGATTGCCGGCTATAAAGGATGCATTTGAACCCGTAGACGAATGCGACCCTGGATCCTCATTCCAATCGTTGAATGACTAGGGTCTGAGGTCCCAGCATCAAGGGGTTCTTTCATCGCCGATTTGCTTCCCAGATGATACTATGCTAGTCTGGGGAATCAGAGACAGCCATCTCTTGACCCCCCAGATGTCTGGCAGTATACAGATAAAAGCTACTCAGGCCCCGACGATGGTCTCTCCTCCTCCTGATGATCTGGCCTCTCACCTCCCTTGGCATCCTTCTAGCAGAGGCATTCATGAAACCCCCTCATACACCCCTGATTCGGTCTCAATCTGAGCCATAAAACCTAGAAATCCCAGAAACAGAGCATCGTTATTGAGCCCTGAAACCCTGAAATCCGTCTGCATTCCACCTTCTCGGCGTGCGAGTTTCCCCGCCGAGAATCGTAAGGCCGAGAGGCCTTCCCCTCCTTTCAGCTAAACGACAAGCCCTTATTTTGTGCAAAACCCTATAGCCCACAGCCTCCTGGCGCGGCCATGAGCGCGCCGGGAAGCCCCGTGCCGAGAGCTCCTTCTAGCCAAAGGCCATGCCGAGATCTCCTTTCAGCCAAAGGCCCCATGCCGAGAGCTTCTTCCAGCCAAAGGCCCCACGCCGAGATCCTCTTCCATCCACCAAAAGGCCATGCCGAGAGCCCCCTTGGCCAACCAAAAGGGCCATGCCGAGAGCCCCCCCCTTGGCCAACCAAAAGGCCACGCCGAGAGTCCCTCTTTGGCCAACCAAAAAGACCACGCCGAGAACCCCCCTCGGCCAACCAGTAAGCCACGCCGAGACCCCTCTTCTTGGCCCAATGAAGTCCAGTCAGGGGACTTTCTCCTCACTGCCATGTCTCAGCCTTCTGATCTCTGTACACATATGTCCCGGGGATGTCCAGAGACCGTCGTGAATGACCTGAGAAGATACAGTAATGGGGAGGACCTCCCTCCCCTACAGTCCTCATTCCCGATCCGGATTCCACCCTTATGAACCCGAAGGACCATGTCGTTACATGAGCTCCGAAGGGTTTTAAGGGGATATCGACCGATGAAACAGAGGCAAGCGATGTCCCGGGGCCCGGTGCCCATCCTCATTCGGTTGTCATCCCGGCATTCCGTGGGTGATGACCTATCTTCTCTTGGCACAATCCAAGTCAAGGGGACATGCTGCCGAAATTCACATATACCTGGCCAGGTCACTGTGATACTACCTCTCAACCCCGTCGGCCCACGGAGTCATGCCTTTGTATGCCCTCCGATGGTCCCCTTGAAGGGGGGATATAAACGTGCTACCGCACCCATATGGGGCGTGCCATGGCATGCCGGTCCCTATTCGGACTCCGGGTCAATTATGCCTGATCCTCTACGGATCCCACCCTGCCACTGCATGGGTGGTTTCCTATTCCCCACTTGGCATCATCCAAGATGGTGGGAATATGCCGTCGGATTTCTCCCGTAATTAACGAACCCCTGCTTTGTCCAAATACATTTAACGTCTTGCAAACAGATGAATTTTGTCTCCTTTGAGCATGCGGCTTTACCGCTGTCTTCCTCCTACCTTTAGCGTTTAATCAACGGTTGTCTTCCTTAGGGAGGACGTAATTAACGTCATAGCGTATAGGGTATGACGGACTTCTAGTCCAGACACGATCACTCACAATCGACTGACCAAGTCAGATCGAGCGCACAATAAGAATCGTCACCACGGTGACTGGCACGCCAATAAATCCATAAACATAAATAAATCAATAAATAAATAATAATAAAAAAATAAATAAAGATAAGATAAAAATCCCGCGCTCCACAACTATTCAACTGGGCATACAAGTTCAACAAGGTAACATTGCCTGAGCCAAAGAGACCCGATGACGCGGCAAAGAAAGGTGATCCACTTTTCTGTCAATATCACCGTGCGCTGGGGCACGCAATTGAAGATTGCTACGTCTTCAAAGATATTATGGAAAGCATGGTCAAAAAGGGCGAGCTACGGCTGGGAGATTACCAGGTAGAGCCACCTCGTCCACATGAGCCTCCGGCCTTAAAAATGGCCGCCAATATGATTTCAATCTACCAACAGCTGCCTAAGGAAGCCGTCGAGGAATGCACCAGGCATACTTATGAAGCTTGCTTCCTCACCCCACTGAAGGATCAAGAAGGGTGGCAGATAAATCCAATAAAGAATAGAAAGAAAACTCCCGCAGCCAGTATCATTGGAGCAGTTATCCGCGGTGTCACACCAAGGCCCGAACCACCTCCAGTAAGGCCAGTATGGCACACAGCTGAAACAGGGCCAGTCATCCGGATCCCCACTCATAACCGGAGAAGACAAGTCCCCTTACCTGCACATAAGGAAGTAAGTCCTGCGGCCAGGTGCTTACAGCAGTATATTAATGGGCTCGATGAATATGAACAGAAAAAGCCTGGGCACCTGCTGGTGAAAGACTGTATACTCTGGGAACAGCTCGAAGAATTGAAAATTAAAGAGCAATCGGGGGCAGAACAGGGAAAAGATGAGGCTGAGCCTTTCTGGGGGCGAGAACCAAAGAAGCCAAATTCCCAGAAAAAGAAGAGATGGTCTAAATGCAAAAAGGAAAAGGAAGTCGTGATAGTACAATGCAACACCCTGTCGGCACTCTTTGCCTCGCCCGGGGAGAATGATGAGGATGAAACATCAAATGCCCCGCTAGAAGCCAACCATGCCGAGGCCTCAACCTCAGCACATGCAACACGCTCCGGAAGAAGGTGGGGGCGCCCACCACCAGCCAATCATAACATCATGTTCAGAGGGGAACAACCCTACAAGATTCCTGAACCAGAGGTGTGGGGTGTTCAGATTCCTCCCCCTGTTAGCTTGTACCAAGAAGAGAAGAAGGGAGGTCAAACTCCAACATTTCTGGAATTTCTGTCCAGTCTGGAAAATGGGCAGTCGATACAGGCTGGGCCAGAAAAAGGCAAGAGGCCTCAGCAATCGGCATCTGTAGCATACAAGCAGAATGAGAAAGAAGAGGATAACTCTCCGACGACACCAGGGGCCGTTGCTATAGAAGAAGCCCCCCAAGAAATCAGTCCAGAGGATGAAACCAGCACTGGGCAGCAGAGGCCGCGAGCACCACATGAACCTCCAAAGCCCCGATGGGCAGAAGAAATGAGACTGTGTAATGTCCGGGTGGGCAGTCGGATCATGAAAATGCTAAAGAAGCTCCCTACCAGATTCTCCATCTGGGAGATTCTCTCCCTGAGTGAAGAGGCTCGCCAAGCAATTGTTGATGCCCTATAGTCGCCGGCATAGTATGAAGCACTCTTGACAGAAGTGAATTCTGGGCCGTCAGTCACATTCACAGAGGATGACATGCTGATTCGAATTCCGGCCATAACAGACCGCTGTATATGAGGGGCTCCCTGAACTGTCAGCCACTGAGCAGGATACTGATAGATCCCAGGGCTGCCGTGAACGTCCTCCCATACCGCATCTACCAAAAATATTACTTTGATCTACAGCTTACCAAGGTCAGAGACATGAAAATTGCGGGATTCAACCAGAAATGTGAGACGCCCCTTGGGGTGGCTGATTTTAACCTCACATTGGGGGATCTCACTACCGTGGTACGATTCTATGTAATCGACTCCAACACCACATATAAGGCCCTACTGGGGAGACCGTGGCTGCATGAATATCAGATAGTGCCGTCCACATTGCATCAATGCATTAAATACTGCCACAAAGGAAAAGAAGAAAGGGTGTTTGCAGATCTGCATCCCTTCGAAGTATTCGAGTGTCACATGCTCGATGCATCCTACTACACGGAGGTGTCGCAAAAGGGTGAAGAGAAAGAGGCTGTGGTCAGCCAGAAGAAGTCGGTGACGAAGGCAAGAAATTGGTCTCCACCGCCACCAAGGGGATATATTAAGAAACATGAAGTATCTCACTATTCTTATGTTAGTGACTTTGCTCGGATCACCCCTCCTAGTATCCACCCAGATGATACTGGCGAAGAAATGAAAGAAAACTACATACAGGTGGGGGTTCCGTAGGGTTTAGTCAAGCCCATTGCCAGCATAGAATACCAGACAGTGCTACCATTAAAGACTATGGAAGTCCCTCGCTTCTGCGAGCCTCCTATCATATTCTACACCGGGGAGTCAGTCGAAGATGATGATCAAGACTGCATGGTCCCTGAAGAATCTACAAACCGGATGGTGCCGATCACGGGCTTGGACTATACTACCCGACGGGTTTCACAGATGTTCTCTAAGATGCAGATGCCATCACTACAACCTGTTGCCCAAAAGAAGGCGTTCCAGGAGCTATGGGATCCGCCCCGGGATAATAAAGAACTGAGGAAGATCACTCAGCACTCGGGATTGGGTTATACCCTTCAAGAATACTATGAAGCTGAGGTGGACGTCATCTCTGTCTCCTACCAGCATGAAGACCCTCCCGAGGTGGGATATGACAAGTACCCCTCGGAAGATGAAGAAATCATTTATCAATCCATAATGAACAATGAAGCCCCAGACAGTCAGCCAGAGACGGGGACGTCTGATGAAACAAAGAAGGGTTGGTGCTGGGAAGACCTGTCTTGCAGAGAGGATCTGTTCCATGCTGAAGCAAAATTTGATACGGGAATCCCGGTTGAAGACCAAATAACCAATGAGCTAAGAGAACGCCTGGAGTTTGAGCGCATTCTAGGAGAAGTCCGGGCCCTACAAAATGATGATCTCTCGGGGGAGCCTATACCGGAAGGGCCTCTAGGGGCGGAACAGTCCACCTTTGGGTTTTCTACTGAACCGGTCACGTCCTCGGGGCAGACCAAATAGAATCCGATAGTATCAGCCTTATATGATGAACCAGCATATGCTGATGACCAGTATGATGAAACAGAGAATCATGAAACTGAAGAAGATTATATCCCGGGAGGCTTCATTGACTTGCAAGAAGCCCCGCCCGAGGTCGAAGATGGAGGTCAGGGCACCGTCGATGAGCTTGTGGAAATAAATCTGGGGACGACAGATGAGCCCAGGCTGACATTCCTCAATGCACTGCTAGAGCCAACTGCCAGGGAACAGTATATACAGTTCTTGAAGGAATTCCGAGACTGCTTTGCATGGACATATGATGAAATGTCGGGACTGAGTTCTGATGTGGCACAGCATCGGTTGGCAATAAACCAAGAGGCTAACCCCGTAAAGCAGCCGCCCAGGAGAATGCGCCCTGAATTGATAAATCAAATTAATAAAGAGGTCGAAAAGCTGATTGATGTAGGCTTTGTTGAAGAAAATCAGTATACTACATGGCTAGCCAACATAGTGCCTGTAAAGAAGAAAAATGGGCAGATCAGAATATGTGTTGATTTTCGGGACCTTAATAAGGCCTGCCCGAAAGATGATTTCCCAGTGCCAATCACTGAAGTGATGATCGATGCGACTACTGGTCATGAAGCCCTGTCATTCATGGATGGGTCATCCGGATATAACCAGATTTGGATTGCTAAAGAAGACAGAGTGCACACTGCATTCCGCACTCCGAAGGGGATATTCCACTACAAAAGGATGCCGTTTGGCCTCAAGAATGCCGGCGCTACCTACCAAAGAGCTATGACCAAGATCTTTGATGATTTGCTCTTCAAGAAAGTAGAATGCTACATTGATGATTTGGTAGTAAAAACTAACAGAAGAGAAGACCATTTGTAAGACCTGAGGGTAGTATTCCAGAGGCTGCGCAAATATGAACTCAAGATGAATCCTATGAAATGTGCCTTCAGCGTGTCCAGTGGAAAATTCCTCGGGTTTATTGTCCGACATAGGGGCATTGAAATCGACCCATCCAAGATTAAGGCTATCCGGGAGCTCCCTCCACCAAGGAGTCTGCCTGAGCTAAGATCTCTGCAAGGGCGGTTGGCCTATATCCGACGATTTATATCGAATCTGTCGGGAAGATGCCACCCCTTTCACAAGCTCATGATGAAAGGTGTACCGTTCCTCTGGGACGATGGATGTCAGGAAGCCTTTGAGAAGCTTAAAGAATATCTCAAGACCCCTCCAGTGCTGGGGGCACCAATTAAGGGCAGGCCCTTGATACTGTATATCGCGGCCACACACTGTTCCCTGGGGGCAATGCTGGCACAGATAAATGAAGAAGGCAAAGAACAAGCCTTGTACTACTTGAGTAGGAGGCTGATTAGAACTGAAGAAGGCTACAATTACATAGAAAAGACATGCTTGGCACTAGTCTTTGCTATCAAAAAGCTCCGACACTATATGCTGTCACATGAAATCAGGTTGATATCTGCAGTAGATCCGCTCAAATACATATTGACTCAGCCAGTACTGAAGGGCCGGTTGGGCAAATGGGCAGTGATCCTGATGGAATTTGATATTACCTATACACCCCAGAGGGCGATAAAAGGACAGGCTGTGGCTGATTTCTTCGCGGAGCATCCTGTGCCGGAAAATGACATGCTAAGGACTGAGTTACCCGATGACGAGACGCTCGAAGCTTGCCAAGCTCGGCCAGTTATGTGGCAGCTATTCTTTGATGGAGCATCTAGAATAGAGACAGACTCCGATGGAAAGACTAGAATACGGGCCGGGGCCGATATTGTGCTGAAGTCACCAGAAGGGGAGGTCGTGCATACTTCCTATTCTATAAACAAGCCCTGCACCAATAATGAAGCTGAGTACGAAGCTCTGATAATCGGTCTGCATATCAGCCTCAACATGGGTATCCAAATGCTTCAGGTATTCGGGGATTCGATGTTGATCATAAAACAAATCCAAGGGGAGTTCGAAGTGCGGAAACCAGAACTGAATCCCTACCACCAAAAAGTTGTGCGCCTCATGGCGAAATTCTACCATATTGAGCTCAAGCATGTGGGCCGTGGACATAATGCCCAGGCCGATGCACTGGCAAAGCTAGCCAGCTCACTAGCAGTCCCACCAAATGAGACACTGAACATTGTTCTTATGAACCGGTGGTAGGTCCCCAGTATGCTAGAAGGGTGTCCCGAAGAAGATGAAGTTGCTACTATCAGCACGGTACAGGCGCCTGATTGGAGACAGCACCTGCTACGGTGGTTTCTACACCAACAGCTGCCGCAGAAAAGAGAAGAAAAGATGAAACTTCTAAGAATCAAAGATTCTTATGAATTCAGGAATGGAACTTTGTTCCGAATAATGGCAGATGCACGCAAGAAGATTCTACTCTGCTGCCTGTCCACTGAGGAAGCTTGGCAAGCGATGAATGAAGTACATGCCGGAACTGCAGGTGCCCACAAGGATGGCCCCAAGATGAAGATAGAAATCAAGAAGCTTGGCTACTATTGGCCCACCATGTTTGAAGACTGCTGTAAATTCGCAAAGTCATGCCAAAAATGTCAAGAGCATGCTACTGTGCCTAGAAGGCCTCCTACAACTCTGCACCCTACAGTTCCCAGCTGGCCATTTGCACAATGGGGAACTGATGTAGTCGGGCCACTGCCGACTTCCTCGGCTGGACATAAGTACATACTGGCCATAACAGATTACTTCTCCCGATGGGCAGAGGCTGTGGCATTAAGAGAAGTGACTGGTGAGCTGGTCGCTAGATTCATCAAGCAGAATATTATCTTCCGGTTTGGAATCCCCAGCCGAATAATATCTAATAACGGAAGCCATTTCAGAAATCAGAAGGTCTATCGGCTTGCCGAGAAATATAAAATCGAGTGGAGGACTTCCACCCCTTACAATCCACAGGCAAACGGGTTAGCAGAAGCTTTTAACAAGACTCTCTACACCCTGCTGGCCAAGGTCGTCAGTTCCAATAAAAAGGACTGAGAAGAAAAAATGTATGAAGCTCTGTGGGCGTACCGCACCGTCTTCAAGACACCTACAGAGTGCTCACCATACTCACTCGTATACGGCTCAGAGGCAGTGGTTCCACTAGAGCTGGAAGTCCCGTCACTCAGAGTGGCAGTCCAATATGGCCTGGCCCATGGCGAACAGACCAATGCAGAAAGAAGATTAGAAGAATTGGCTGAATTGGAAGAGAAACGCCTCCAAGCTCAGAGGAATATCTAAATGTATCAGGCCCGCATGGCTAATGCATTTAACAAACTCGTAAGAGGACGAGAATTCAAGAAAGGTGACCTCGTCATGGTCAAGAAAAGAGAAGTCATGGCGTCCAACCCAAAAGGGAAGCTGAATGCTAATTGGGAAGGTCCTTATGTGATATAGAGGGTCTATGAAGGAGGAGCCTACGTGGTTGTCAACCATTGAGGGGAAATTCAATTCTCACCACTCAACGGAAGACATCTAAAGCTGTATCATGCAGCACAACCAACATTCCCCGAGTGATCAGGCAAAACTGCCCTTTTCTTGGTCTAGCGGCACTCCGCCCTAGCCGAGCTACCCTTTTCTTGGTTTAGCGACACTCTGCCCTAGCCGAGCTACCCCTTTCTTGGTCTAGCGGCACTCCGCCCTAGCCAAGCTACCCTTTTCTTGGTCTAGCGGCACTCCGCCCTAGCCGAGCTACCCCTTTCTGGGTCTAGCGGCACTCCGCCCTAGCCAAGCTACCCCTTTCTTGGTCTAGCGGCACTCCTCCCTAGCCGAGCTACCCCTTTCGTGGTTTAGCAGCACTCTGCCCTAGCCGAGCTACCCCTTTCTTGATTTAGCGGCACTCTGCCCTAGCCGAGCTACCCGTTTCTTGGTTTAGCGACACTCTGCCCTAGCCGAGCTACCCCTTTCTTGGTCTAGTGGCACTCCGCCCTAGCCAAGCTACCCCTTTCTTGGTCTAGCGGCACTCCGCCCTAGCCAAGCTACCCCTTTCTTGGTCTAGAGGCACTCCGCCCTAGCCAAGCTACCCCTTTCTTGGTCTAGCGGCACTCCGCCCTAGCCAAGCTACCCCTTTCTTGGTCTAGTGACGCTCCGCCCTAGCCAAACTACCCCTTTCTTGGTCTAGCGGCACTCCGCCCTAGCCGAGCTACCCCTTTCTTGGTCTAGTGGCACTTCGCCCTAGCCGAGCTACCCCTTTCTTGGTCTGGCGGCACTCCGCCCTAGCCAAGCTACCCTTATCCTGATCTAGTGGCATTCCGACCTGTCACCCTCTAAAAAAAGAGAGGAGAGAAGAAGAAAGAATAAAAGAAAGTAAAAATGGGGTTAAAAATAGAGGTACCCTGCCAGACTTGCTCCAATATTAGGGACAAGGGTAAAAATGGCCCAAAACCCAGCTGTGGTGAAAACTCGAAAGGGCACTGCAGGTAAAATCGGGTACCCCGCCACGTGAAAACCCGAAAGGGCGCGTGGGCAAAAGCAAGAGGGGGCTCGCTTCGGCGAAAACCCGAAAGGGGGCTTAAACCAGTAATGTGGTAATTTAAAGTTCCCTTCTTCACCCTTCCTGATAAAATTCCGAGAAGGACAATCATCACAATGTCCCACCGAAAATCCTGACTAAACAATTCCTCGGCCTTTGTCATCATCGACAAGATAGGCCGGTCTGTTTCTTTAACCTGGACTCTTCGTCCCTGTTAAGCTAGTCTACATTCCTGACAAAAGCTTCATGCCTAAGCCGCCATCCACCAGCTTCGGTTCAGACCTTCCGTTTGAATTGCATGATGAAGCCCTACTCTCCTTTGCGTTGATGTTCACCCCATATCGATGAATGGCACCTGCTCAGAGATCAACACAAAAAAGGTGGGGCCCACCTCGGAATAGACCTTTCGTCTGTTCTGATGAAACACTTCCACTTGTCTTTGTCTAAGATCCACCATGATGAATCCCATCCAGTCTAGATCTTACATCTATTCTGATGAAACCTACCACACGTCCCGGTACCGATGATGAAACCTACTGTTGATCGAGTGGCGCACTACCCGATCGGCGATGAAACCTGTCCGGTTTAGACCATACGTCGATCCCGATGAAACATATGAAACCTTTGCATTGGTATGAGCCCAATACTAATGATGAAATCTGCTATTGATCGGTTGGCAGACTACCTGATCGATGCTAAAACCCATCCAGGGTAGACCTTCCATCTGCTCTGACAAACACGACACAGCTGTTTGAATCAATTCAGACCCTTCGTCTGGATAGATCATGAAACTCTATTCCTTTGTGTTGATGTCAAACCCCACATTAACGATGAAACTCACATTTCCAGTAAATGACCTCGTGCCTGAGCTGCTATCTATATCCTCTAAATCAATTCGGACCTTTCGTCTGGATAGATCATGAAACCCTATTTCCCTTTGCATTGATGATGACACCCGCATCAATGATAATGTATCCACAATAAACATATGGCCCCATGGTCCATAGAATGAAAGTTCTAGTTCCAGGAAAGACGATGACAAAAGAAAAGAGAAAGAATAAAAAATATATATATGAAAAGTGGGGTTAAAAATAGAGATACCCCGCCAGACTTGTTCAGGCATTCTGGACAAGGGCAAGACTGGCTAAAACCCAGCTGTGGTGAAAACCCAAAAGGGCACTACAGGCAAAATCGGGTACCCCGCCACGTGAAAACCCGAAAGGGCGCATGGGCAAAAGCAAGAGGGGGCTGGCTCCGGTGAAAACCCGAAAGGGCGCCTGGGACAGTAATGTGGTAATTCTGAGAAATTCCATACTTCCTTCCCTTGATATGGCCTTCTGTTAACCGTTTGGCTCTTTGCCCGGTCAACGATGAAAACTTTCCAAGGCAGACCTTACATTTACCCTGATATAATCTGCATACCCTCTTACAAATGTCCCACCGATAATAAAACCCATCACCATTCTGATAAAGCCTGGCCAGTTCAGACCTTACGTCTGTCCTGATGAAACTCTTAAACCTTCTCTTGATCGATCGGCTCCTTGCCCGGTCAGCAATGAAACTCTACCAGGATAGACCCTACGTCTATCCTGATGAAACCTACGTATTACTTAGCAAAGTCCCACATGCGATCAAATCCTATCCAGGCTAGACCTTACGTCTATTCTGATGAAACCTATGAAACTTCTGTGCATCGATATAAACCCAATGTCGATGATGAAACCAGCTATTGATCGACTGGCACCCCGCCCGATCAATGATAAAATCCTACCCAGTCTAGACCTTACGTCTATTCTGATGAAACCTATGAAACTTCTTTGCATCGATATAAACCCAATGTCGATGGTGAAACCAGCTATTGATCGACTGGCACCCTGCCCGATCAATGATAAAATCCTATCCAGTCTACACCTTACGTCTATTCTGATGAAACCTATGAAACTTCTTTGCATCGATATAAACCCAATGTCGATGATGAAACCAGCTATTGATCTACCGGCACATCGCCCGATCAGTGATGAAACCCTGCCAGGATAGACCTTACGTCTGTTCTGATGAAACTGCATATCCTCTCATGTCCCACCTGCGATAACCTCTACCCAGTCTAGGCCTTACGCCTACTCTGATGAAACCTATAAAATTTCTTTGCATCGATATGAGCCCAATATCGATGATGAAATCATGCACTGGTCGATTGGCACATTGCCCCGACTGGCTTTGAAACCTACCCGGGATGGACCATTCGCCCGTTCCGGATGATGCTCTAGGCCTTTTCATTCACATTCCCGTAAATAGTCTCCCTTGCGGCACATATGGCCAAAGAAGACGTTTGCTACTACCAACAGAATTCGGTTTAAGCACGCCCCCCGGATGCCGTCACGCGGTGGAGCGAGTTCCCCATCCTTTCTATGAAGGGATGGACGCTCTCCTGTCAAGTATGGGCCATTCACAAGAGGGACTGCTAGAACCACTACCCCACTTCCCAAAGTGATGAAACCACATAGAAAAGACGATGGATACACATGAAGCCGAAGATTCCTTTTCATTAAAAGAGGAGTACACAAAGAGCCCCGAGGGGACACTATATCACAAAAGAGGGCAGAAGAAAACAAAGAAGAGATAATTCAAGGCCGCCGGAAGATATCTTCAAAGGCCAAAAGACCCACATCGGGAGCGGCTCTTAGCTCGTGAAGGCGCGCCTCCTCTTCCTGAAGCTTCACGGACATACCCTGGAGAGACATCACCTGTCCCTCCAACAAGGCCACCTCCTCGGTGGACTGTGGCCGAATAGAGGATAATTGTTGCAGCTCGGCTCGAAGTCCAGCGAGTTCCGCTTCCAGAATGGCTATCCGGTCCGGGACAACTTCCTCCCGCTGAACAACACTCTGTAGCTCAACTTGGCGTTCGTCAAGGGCAAGCGTCAGCTTCTCCAGCTCAGATTTGCACTCGGACCTCTGCAACTTCAATGCCGTCAGCTTGTCGGTCATAGTCTGTGCTAGGAAATCCCTCCGATGCACGAATTTCAGTAGAAGCAGAACACGCTGAACCCATATGTCCAAAGGGCAGCCCATGGCCTGTAGGCCGGCAGTGAAGCGATCAGCAATTTCCTTCAGCTGCAAATGTGTCAAGCTAGGCTGGGATTCTACTAGCTGGCGCAGCATATCCAGGTTCTGCCAAACAAAGCTCTCAGACGATGCGAAACCAAAAGAAGCGGAGGGGATCACTTCAAAGGTCACTTCACTATCAATGTCCGCCCACAGCGCAATAGCCGGCTGGGAGGACGAAGACGGCAAATCTGCTGGGAGAGTTGGCTGGTCCTTCTCTATACTCTCCTGTCGAGTCGAAGATTCCTCTGCTACCGCTGCCTCAGGAGTTATGGCTTGAACACCCACAGGAGGAGAATCAATAAATGATGGAGCTATCTCTTCATGGGTCTCCTGAGTGGGGGCTTCATCTTCAACTGCTCTTTCTCGTAATGGGGACGAAGGCGCCCTAGTCTGTGGAGGCAGAAATGCAGTATCTATAGCAACTATGGCAGGGACTGCTTACTCGGGCGCAATGGACATTACTGCGGCTGGTATAAAAGCAGAGCTCTTGGCTGGGTCTGCTTCGGCTCTAAAATCTGAGGCCCTGACAGGGACGGAACTTTCTCCTAAGGCCCCCAAGTCCAATGATGCTAAGTTAGTTGAAGATTGTATCCTTACTGGCACTGGGCGGATAACCTCAGAAATTCCCATGCAAGTTAAAGGTAAAGCAGGGATAATGGCCAAGTCTGCGGATGAAACGGCCATAGAAACTGCGGCCGCGTCCGAGCGGATGATGACAAGGTCCTGAGGACAAAGCAGAATGACCTTCAGCAATGAATGAAAGAAAATAAATAGAACAACAAACAAAAAAAGAGAAGCTTACCTTTAAAGTGGGGTCTATACCCTCGAAATGAGACAAAAGGGGAGAAAGCTCCGTAGTTGAAGCAGTAAATGGAGGGGTTATGTCAACTTCGGTGTCGAGCCCGGCAAACTCCTCTTGCAATTCCTCCTCAGAGGATAGCATCAGCAGCTTAGGAGGCTGAAAAGGCGGAAGGCCTTTTGCAAATACGGGCAAGGCTTCTGATTTTAGAACTTCCTCCTCACTGTCGCTGAAAGTCACTTCCTCCTCATTATCAGGGACGGTCTCAGAGCTGCCCGAGGATACCTCCACACTAGCTATATGCTGCGGGGTCGCCTCTAGAGCATGTCGGGATGCGGACCGGGTGATTATGCGTCTGGCCGGAATAGGGCTCCGTTTTGTTTGAATCCTGTGACCCTCCTGCGGTTGAGGCGACTCTCCCGTTGCTATCATGGCCTCAGTCTGCTCCCTGACTGCCACCTCAACGAAAGGGGACCTCTGAGGGATATAACAAAAAAAAAACAATGGAAGTATAAAGAAAAGGATGAGAAAGCACATTTACCCTCCTCCTCGCCAGCCGGGGTAGGAGAAGGCAGCCTCGTGTCCCTTTCCACAGGCACTGCAACCTGCTCCGGGGCTGTATCAGATAAAGAGAAGCTCAGTCTCGAAGAACTCCTTAAAAGATCAGTCAAGAAGACAATGAAGATTGCATCTGCAAGCTATTTACCGCCACTCTCGGCAGGTTCCTGAGCGGCCTCCCTTTGAGACCTGAACTCGTCGAAAGAGGGGATGTCTGGAAGAGGGGTTCCGGCATCCGTCACAACCGGAGCTGACTGCTGGACCCGAACAACCTTGGCCCTCTTGGCCTTGGCAACTGCAGCCTTCACCACAGAAGGCTTCCTCTTCTTGCCCGGAGGCAAGGGAGTGGTCGTAGGTGCCGCTGCAGGAATTTCAAAGTAAGCAGGCTTCTCAGCTTGAGCAATAATCTTCCTGTAAAGTCCCTGCCGCTTTATGTCCGGTCTATCTGTGCAAGACACAAGAAAGGCAGTCATAGTCGACAGATGCAGAACATAACAATAAAAGGAAGATGCCATGAGCGCACAGTATGGGTCATACCTGCTGGGCCATCATAAAATGTGGAAAGCGGCCAATACAGATAAGCCACCTCCTTCGATCGGGAAGCAGCCTCCTTCACGAGCCAGCATATGTCACCAATGGTCTGGCACTTCTCTGTCAATGCAGCCAAGTCTTTATGTCCGTGGAAGTCGAGGCAATGAAACAGGCCGAGATAATCCATACACCAGCCGTCGACATAATGAAAAGAAACAAAAAGCAGCTTATTCAGAATGCCAGCTATCGGGTTCTCTACTGATAGCTCGTGAACATTTAGCAGTACAAAAAGCCAAGAAGTGTGCTGATAATATGTCTGGGTGCGGTCTTCCCTCCACACAAACGTCCTATAAGGGTGAAACCTGTCCACCGGACCCCTCCAGGGGGCTGCTGTCGGGAGGGGTTCCTCCGGGGGGAACGGATATTGTACATCCAAATGAACACCCCCTATATGGCCCAACTGCCTTAGATCCTTTGTAAAAGCGTCTTCATTAATCTCAGAAAAGACAGGAGTGGGTATTTCAGAACCTTCCTCTTTCAAAGACCGACGTGTGGCAATATATGTTTCCGCCTCCTTCTGGTGCTGTGAATAGAGCCTTTTCAGATGAACCTCATCAATTTCAAACACAGGCCCTGATTGCCGCTTTAAGAAAGAGCGCTCGGCCACGTCCCAAAAGGCGCCTCTGCCATCTTTATAGAAGTTGGTGCATGTATTCCACCACTTAATGTATTCTGATGTGACACGGGGAATACGATTAGAAACGGTCGGGACCCTGAAAGTTACGCCCTCTCGGCGATGAAAGAAATCCCACCATGTTCGACCGTCACTAGAAATGGTGGACCCATGCTTGGCACGGCTGTCCAAAGGAAACTGGGCAACCGATGGAGGAATATGCTGATCATAGCCAAAGTTTCTGCTGAAACGGAATGGATAATAGGGCTCCAAGAGGAGCAAGCCTCCCTTCCTGAAGACCAATACACTGGGCCGAATAGCCATAGCCCACCTGACCAGTTCTGGTTCTAATATGGGCCGGGTGGCGTTGACCCCCGAAACAGGATGGACATAAGTTTCTACCTCCTCCATTTTGCATTCCCTCTTAGGGTCCACTAAAGGAGCCGAACCTGCTGCCAGGCTCCAAAAATGAATGCTGCCAGGAGCGTCTACAGGCACTTTTATCAACCTACCCCTTATCTTAAACAACTGCTCTGAGAAAGGACCAGGTTCGGCGCTAGCGAATTCGATCATCCGAGGAAGCAATGTGTACGACTGTAAAGTCCTCGGGGCCAGCTCGGGGAAAATACTGCAGACCCAGGCATTAAAAAAATGAAACGAACCCACAGTCCTTAAGGAGCTGGGAACCCGATGTCTATGCAAATCCCCCAATGATTTGTAAATTAAGAACAAAGCCACTGGGCACAGAGACAGCCTCATCCCCCAGGACATCTGACAGGCCGGATATATAGCTTCCGGCCTGATCGTCGTCTCGTCCCCTTGAGGAAGAGCAAAGGTGCATAGCCAGAAGGTCAGATAAGCTGCACAGTGAGTGATAGGGTCAACCCCTGCTGGGTTCGGGCCGTCTGCACCTGCTCGGCGCAGTGAAGCTGGCAATGCTGATTTGTAACGAGGGGCCCTGATTTGCTTGCCAGAAGTCGGCCCCACAGAAGGGAAGTCCGCATACTTCAAGGGACCCCCGAAGAAGTATTGTATCCACTGTCCTACACGGACCCTCAATCTGCTGCTCTTCTCCCGGGGTTGATAGCCTTTGGAAGATCCCCTACTGTAAGCCAGACAAATGGTACGATAAGCTTTCATTAAATACCGGTATGCATAGCCGAAAGAATATTTGCCCTCTCCATCAGAGGCGTCCTTGGCAGAGTCGTCTAGACAGACCTCCTCATATGGCTCCCCATCAATAGGCAGACCTAAAAGTTGCGAAAGGCTCCAGAGGTCGAGAGATGTCTCGCCTTCTGCTGTGTAGAATGTGTTAAATTGTGGGCAGAATACTTCAAACATGCTACAACATAGTCCCCGAGAGATGGGATAGCGGAATCTGGAGGCGAATACACTATGGTAGACCCCAGCTCTAATCAGTAAAGGGGCGTACTCCTTCAGGACAAATTCTATGAATTCCACTGCCCCTACCCTGAAGAGATGAGCATCTGTCACTTTAGCATCTCCAAACCAGCCGGCAGCTAGCTGATATGTAAATTGAACGGCCAGACAGTTCAGAACAAATGGCTCATCCCTGTAACCCCACTTCACAGGTGCTAGAAAAAGTCCGAAGTTGGTCTTCTCCCGATGGACGCGATCGGCTGCATGGTCCCACCTCGCCGGGGTGAACTCTGGAGCCCGGATCAACATTTTCTTCTCCGGCTCTAATTCAGAAATACCCAGTACGGCATTCCAGTCCCGCTGCGCGCCCGAAAGATATATAGCTCGAGCATGATAAACAAAACCCTTCATGCTGTCTCTGTCAGCAAGTATTGTCGCTTCCACAGACCGAGCAAGCAGAAGATCCCTCATTCCGCCTATGGTGAAGGTCCGGATAAATGGCAACAGATGACGATCCTTCGGCAGGTCCGGACGGTAGTCAGCAGCTCTTCTGAAATCAATACCTTCTATGGAAGAATAGACCCCAGAAGACGGCACTGTGTCAGTCTCAGAATCAGAGGACTCATCGACAGTAGCGATTTGGTTATAGCCAAAGCTCAGACTGTTCACATTCAGCCAGTTGACTGAAGCCCGAGATATGTCCGGCTGAGCCGATGAACTCGCCCCCACAGTCATGGAAGCCGCAGCAGAAGAGCCGGGAGCCATGTCAGCACCTGCAATCAGGGAAAGATGAGAAGATAAGCATCGGGAGGATGAATGGGCATGTAATGATGAGATAAACAATTTTTGATAAATTTCGGCAGCATCCCCTCTTGTCCGGAGTCTGCCCAAGAAAAATAGGGAATCACCCACCAAGAGGGAGTGATCCCGAACATAAAATGGGACTTCGTCCCATATAGTGAACCTACCCCGAGAAGAAATCGGTCGAAAGGGGGGATTAACCAAGGTTCTCGGAGGGGGAAGCCCACCGCCGCCGCCGAGATGAAGAGAGAGAAGGGGCAGATGAAAATGAGGGTAAAAAACCCCCTCGGAGGGTTAAATAGGAGAAGGAGGAGAGGCTTCTCGGCGTGAAACAATGCGCGTCGAGAACCCCCTTCGACCGGAAGAAAAACACGCGCCGAGAACCCTGCAAAGGGGACGCGCCGAGAGTGGCCGTGCCGAGTCAGGGCGCGCCGAGAACCTGTAAGGTGGCCGCGCCGAGAAGCAGCCCAACCTCACGCCGAGAAGCCTGTGACCCTCGTGCCGAGAAGGTTTCGAAAGTGCTGAAAAGAAAAGAAAACTCATTAGAAAAGAGCATAGAAATAAAAGTATGTGTGCACATTATTGCTACAACAACATGGTCAAGCTGAAGGACAATGTCAAAGAGAAATCAAGGAAGATACCCTCGAATGCTAAAAAGGCACCTGCGGACCCCGGGCCGCTTGCTTTGCGCTTACGTCGTCCGCAGATGGGGGGCATTTGTTGACACCTTGAAAATGATCAAGGGTGGAAACGGAATTAAAAAGAAGATCAGACTCGCAGCGAAAGATTGATGGGGAAGCTCGTCAACCATCTGCCCGGCTGAAGCCTCTTCAGGCCAAGCTGATTTCCGGTGTCGTCGTCGGCCAGACGGCAGCACTGATAAAGTAGCAGTCACTTGACTGATAAGATATGAGCAGACAAAGATGAAGCCAGAGCCAGCAAATAAAGATTTTAAAGACTCCTGCAAAGTCAGAAGGGAGGAAGAACTGTACCAGGCTAAAAATGTTATCCTGTCTTGTCATCATTCAGGTGACAATGCTGATGAAATGATACCCGGTTTTGTCATCGTTCAGATGGCAATGCTGATGAAATCCCGGTCCACCGACTGATGAAATCTCAGAATGATCTCAATAAAAGCTATGCCACCAATAAAGGGCCCTCTCCGGTTCTGATATATATATATTTGAAGGACTAAGAAAGGCCAAGGCATATGTGGGGTTTAGAAGCCCTAAATGGGCCTGCCAAATGGGCTCACGAAAGAGCGGCGCCGGGATACTCTACTAATGCTACCTAGCGCGCCGGGAGCTGCCACACTCGACTGATGCGCGCCGTGAAGGTGAGAAGGCACATCGACTTCCATCAGTCGAGAGGTCAGGAAGGGCTGGGTATATAAAAACCCACTCATTCAAAGGAGGATAGGAAGATAGACAGACAGATAGAAAGGGGAGAGGGGCGAAGAGGCGAGCAAGGGTTTTGGCAAGCGAGAACCTACCTCCTCCAGAAAGAAAGAAAAGAGCGAGAGATAGAGAGGAGAAAAGAAAAGCAAAGAAGGGAAGTCGAGGCCTAGCGAAGGTGGGCACCCGGGGAGGGAGAGGAGTCAATGCTCCGCCCTCCCCCCCCCCATTTCTATAGCTCATTTCTTAATTTTGATTGCTTCTATTTCTTCCTCTTCTGATGTATTCTGTGATATCATAGCCGGTTTTATGCCGCTAGAATAAGGTATAGTCTCTTCGTATTTTCTTCTATGTATTCCCTCTGATGTGCGTATGTAATGGTAATGTCCGAATGAATGAACGCTACAGGCTGCAGTTGATGCCTGCTATTTGCTTCTCCGAAGCTCCATTTCCAGTTCTCCATATTTTCTGTCTCTTCTTAGACTCAGTAGCATGCTACCCCCCCCCCCCCCCAATTTGATTAATCGCCTGCTTGTTCGCCCGGTTTTCAAACGATGTTTGTGCTTATTCCAGAGCCAGGGACAGACTATCCCTTGGCCTCTGAAACAAAGCAGAACCATATAGCGACCGCCGCTCGGTTATAGATGCTACGTTTTTGCTCATTGGCTCTGCCGAAGTCATCCCCGGGGCCAGAGACAACCATCTCTTGGCCCCCAGATGATGAAAGAGTACATTAAAATTATCCTCGGGGCTTATTACGAACGCTGGTGACAGGGGTTCTATGGACCATGATCCCCCCAATTCCACTTCGATGCCGGCCTTCCTTTGGAATTCAAACCTAATCCAATCCCAATATGAGGAATTGATCCCCTTTTATCCCAAAGAAACCCTTTATCCTGGTCTGGACCATCAAGAAACCCAAAACAGGGTGCCGTAAAACTCTGAAACTCATCCCGGCGCCCTCATCCATCTCGGCTTCACGAATAGTAGAATAGGTGAATAGTCCTCGGCACAAGCGTTCCCGCGTCGAGAACCCCATCTTCTTACCTGCGCCGAGAAGCCTGCCCCCCCTTGGCCTCATCCTTCTAGCGCCGGGAACCCTAACTGCTTGGCATCTTTTGGCGCCGAGAAACCTAACCCCTTTGCCCTCTTGCCCGCGCCGGGAACCTAATCCCCTTTCCCCTGCGCGCCGAGAGCCTACTCCCTGGCCTCTTCCCCGTCGCGCCGGAAACCCTCCATATTGAACCCGCTGAGAACTCCCTCTCTGGCTGCTTTGTCTCCGCGTCGGGAACCCTCCATTCTTCCCCCTGGCGTCGGGAACCTCTATGCCCGTTTAAGCTGTGCCGAGAAGCTACCCTGTCACTCAGCTGAACCCCTGGCACCTGGATCAAACCCATCCAGGGATATCCATGAGTCACCAGACCTGTCCCGGGGATAAATTTAAAGGGAGTCAGACTCCCTTATGTTCCAACATTCCGCGTCGGATTTATGAGCAATCCCTTTAGCTTAGGTGGGCTCTGCCACTGCACGAGTGCCACTGGCTTCTATAAGGGGAGAATCAAATGTTGCCCCAGGGCATATATATTCAACTCGGGAGGTTCGGCCTCTCTTTTTCTTGGCTTTCATCCTGGCACTCCGTGGGTGATAGCCTATTCTCCCCTGGGCATAATCCAGATTATGGGGAGGTGCTGCCAAAATGTCGATCGATGTTTTAACCCCGATAAGCCCGGGAAGTGCATGTCATACACCTCCCGTCCGGTTCGATCTCTCGGGGAATACAAACGCTGTAAGGCCCTTGGCCGGATGAGAAACGTGGAAGGGGACATGTCCCCGATGATTGTCCAGGCTCCACCCCGCCGCTACGTGGACGGTGTCCTATTTCTATCCGGCATGACCCATATAAGAGGAGGTCATGCTGATTTAATAAGTCTGTCATTTACCTAATTACATTCTTAGAATGACAAGAGCTTCAATATCATGCACTGTTCCTTTTTTTTATTACCGCCCCGAGTGGCCTCCTATTTTGGCGTTTAATCAAGGGTTATCCTTCTTAGGAAGGACGTAATTAACGTCATAGCCTTTATGGTATGGCGGACTTTTGATCCCGACTCAGACTTCACAATCGACTGACCAAGTCAGGTCGAGCGCATAATAAATCGTCACTCCGGTGACTGGCACGCCTAACAAACCAACCAATAAACACACATAATAAAATAAATAAATAAACGATGAAATAAAACCGTCGCCACAGTCGTTCAAGCGTCCGGCCTCTAGACGTATGCACACGAGCAGTGGAAGCAGACGGGATCTCCTCCACGATCTCCACGCGCCGACCCGATCTCAACACAACCATCCACCGTGGAGGAAGGAGAGCGAAGGAGGGGGGCGCCCCTAGGAGAGAGAGAGAGAGGAGAGAGGGCGGCCAAGGTTCAACCTTGTAGCTTGGCCAGGGTTTCTCCCAATAGCGTATATTTATAGACCTTTGGCTTTTTTCACAAAAACCCAATAATAGTCTATAATGTCCACCCATCACGGTCTGCCCAATACTCTATTATGTGTGACTTTCTAGGCCCAATAGTCTGTTTGGTTTTCCAGCCCATTAAGTAAAGAACTTCTTCTTAACTTAATTAATTCTATCCATTAACTCTTAATGGAATTAGCGGGCTTTCCGATCACGAAAAGCACCAAGCAACGCTTCGTGATCCCAAATGACATTGGGGATAAGCAACCCACTCAGGAACCTTTCCGTCTACAGATTCCACACAGCTATAGATCCTCATTCATCCAATGCCCCACCAGGATTAGGGTATGGTCAAACTGTCAAACCCTATTGAGTCCTAGCTCGATTCAATCTTATACTCCAGATTGGTTCATTAGAAAAACTCCTTTTTCATAATGAACTCCCATACCCTGGCCAGGGGTTTTCCCGAGTACAAATCTGTTGGGCATTCTCTCTCATATGTCATACTGAGAATGAATGATCCCATGTTGTCAAACTAATTGCCTTCGCACGAGTTCTACTGAGTCCGAATAACTAACTGTACAAGACCACTTTACAGAATTCCATAAGTTAGTAATCAAATACTCAACATCCCTTATGCAAGACTTCTTTAGTGACTCAGGTCTAAGATCCAACTATGCTACTGAGACATAGAATACCCTGATTGACAGTCAGTATGATTACCATTCAGGGATTCTATATCAGGTCAGTTCTGTGTACTCATTCCACTAATGAGCACCCACACATATACTTCAGTGTCTCCACACTGATGACTATGAGAACAATTATACCCATCATATGAGTAAGTATCATGTGTGTCAGTCTATCCGGATCTTCAATGTCCCTTCTTGAAGATCCTATGACTGGGAACATCTAGAACATGTGTATCTGGATAACTGATCTCATTATCATAATCTCATTATGATCCAGCCATCATCGCACATATTCAGGGACTTCATTACATTCGAATCATTAACACAAATTAAATGCAATGAATAAATGCCATTAATATAAATATGAATAAGATATTACAAGAAATGTCACTATCACATCGCATGTGATTGGCTTGTAGGGCATACATTTCTATCAATCTCCCACTTGCACTAAAGCCAATCACCCACATGCTTGATCCCCATTAGGCTTAGGTGACACTCAAAAACACTTTAAGTCAACGGCTTAGTTAGTGGATCTGCAATGTTATCACTGGAAGACACTCTATCAATTACAACATCTCCTCTAGCTATTATCTCTCTGATCAGGTGGTAGCGCCGCTGAATATGCTTCGATTTCTGATGAGACCTCGACTCCTTTGCTTGTGCAATCGCCCCATTATTATCACATAATAAGGGGACCGGATCAGAGATGCTCGAGACAACTCCAAGCTCTTCGATGAAGTTCTTCATCCAAACTGCTTCTTTGGCCGCCTCAGTAGCAGCAATGTACTCAGCTTCGGCTATAGAATCAGTAGTGGTTTCTTGTCTGGAACTTTTCCAACTCACTGCCCCACCATTCAGGGTAAACACATACCCCAAAGTTGACTTGCTGTAATCTTTATCAGGCTGAAAACTTGAGTGAGTGTAACCTCGAAGTTTCAAATCCTCTCCTCCATAAACCAGAAACATATCCTTAGTCCTTCGCAAGTACTTAAGGATACACTTCACAGCTATCCAGTGTTGCTCACCTGGATCCGCCTGAAACCTACTCGTAACACTTAGAGCATATGCAACATCAGGCCTTATACATAGCATGGCATACATGATGGACCCTATGGCAGAATCATAAGCTACCCTACTCATGCGCCCCCTCTCTTCAGGAGTCTTAGGGGACATTTCCTTAGAGAGGTAAACTCCATATCTCATCAGTATGAGACCTCTCTTGGATTTTTCCATGTCAGACCTTTTGACAGTGGAATCTATGTACATTGATTGGGACAAACCTAGCATCCTATTTGATCTATCTCTATAGATCCTGATCCCCAATACATAGGATGCTTCTCCCAAATCCTTCATGGAGAAGTGCTTAGACAGCCAGGCTTTAACTGATGACAACATACCTACATCATTCCCAATGAGTAATATGTCATCGACATATAGGACCAAGAAGGTGATTGCACTGCCACATGTTTTCTTATACACATACGGCTCATCTTCGTCCTTAACGAAGTCATAAGACTTGATGGCTTCATCAAATCTTAGATTCCAACTGCGGGACGGTTGCTTTAATCCATAAATGGACCTTAGCAACCTACATACCTTATCTGGTTTCTCCTTGGATATGAATCCCTCAGGCTATATCATATACACCTCTTCCTCAAGGTTTCCATTGAGGAAAGTGATCTTTACATCCATCTGCCAGATCTCATAATCATGGTACGCAGTGATAGCAAATAAAATCCTGATGGACTTAGTGATGGCAACTGGTGATACGGTCTCGTCATAGTCAACTCCTGGTCTTTGACGATATCCCTTCGCAACCAACCTAGCTTTGTAGATATCAACCATTCCATCTACTCCAACTTTTCTTTTAAAGATCCACTTACATCCGATGGGTACTATACCCTCAGGTGGATCTACCAAGGTCGAAACTTGGTTGGAGTACATGGAGTCCATCTCTGATTTCATGGCCTTTTTCCATCTCTAGGAGTCAATACCACTTATTGCCTCCTCATACGTCTTAGGATCATCATCCTCATCATAGTGTGCCGTGTCCCCACTATCAGAGATATGTCCCACATATCTTTCTGGTTGGACAGGTGCACGGCCAGACCTACGCACAGTTAGTGTGCCATCCTGAACTGGTTCCTGAGATGATGCAGCTCTAGTTTATGATTCTAGAACCTCTTCTAGCTCTACCATACTCCCACTATTTCCTTCAAGGATATACTCATCCTCTAGGAACACAGCTTGCTTAGCTACAAATACTCTTTGATCGCTAGGCTGGTAGAAATAATATCCATAGGTTTCCTTAGGATATCCTACAAACCTGCATCTTTCAGTCTTGGATGCCAATTTATCAGGATTGTGTTTCTTAACATGGGCAGGGCAACCCCAGACCTTAACATTCTTAAGGTTTGGTTTCTTTCCTTTCCATATCTCATATGGAGTGGAAGACACTGATTTATAAGGAACTTTGTTTAGTAAGTGAGCAGTAGGGTCTAGGGCATAGCCCTAGAGCGACAAGGGCAGTCCAGCAAAAAACATCATGGATCATACCATATCTAATAAGGTATGATTCCTCCTTTTAGCCACACCATTCAGCTGAGGTGTGTAAGGAGGAGTCCACTGGGATAATATGCCATTATCCTTTAACTATTGTGTGAATTCCGCACTCAAGTATTACCCTCCTCGATCAGATCGAAGAGTTTTAATACTCTTTCTTATTTGTTTCTCTACGTCATTCTTGAACTCCACAAATTTTTCAAAGGCTTCGGATTTGTACTTCATCAAGTGCACATATCCGTACCTAGAGAAATCATCAGTGAAAGTAATGAAGTATGAGTAACCCCCTTTACCTTGGGTGGACATAGGTCCACATACATCAGAATGTATGAGTTCTAACAACTCACCAGCTCTCTCTTCATGTCCAATAAATGGAGAGTTGGTCATTTTTCCATGAGGCAAGATTTACATGTTGCAAATGATTCATAATCAAATGGATCAACATATCCATATTTGCACAACCTTTTCAATATTTTCTCACTAATATGACCAAGCTTACAATGTCAAAGGTATGCTTGATTTAGATCATTCCTCTTCCTCTTAAGAGGTCCATCCACACACATAACAGGAGTATCCACATCTAATAAAAACAAACCATTAATTAAGCTCCCACTGGCAAACAATTCACCATTTAATAATAAAGAACATGTTTAATTCCCAAAGCTCACAATAAATCCACATTTATTCAAGCATGAAATGAAAATAATGTTCTTAATTATAGAAGGAACATAATAATAGTCTGTCAACTTTAATGTAGTTCCTGAGGAAAGCTTGAGGTTCACAATCCCGACTGCAAGTGCAGCAACTCTTGCTCTATTTCCTAGTCGTAGATTAACCTCGCCTTTGTTCAATCACCTGCTACTTGTCAGAACTTGCAAATCATTGCAGATATGAGATGCACATCCAGTATCTAATACCCATGATGTGGATCTATATGACAAGTTAAGGTCAATCATGAACATACTTGAAGCTTCTCTAAGCTTTTGCTTTGCTTTCTCTGCAAGGTAC
The DNA here is from genome assembly GCA_022559845.1 of Amorphophallus konjac. Lineage (NCBI taxonomy): Eukaryota > Viridiplantae > Streptophyta > Magnoliopsida > Alismatales > Araceae > Amorphophallus > Amorphophallus konjac. The sequence goes on from CM040119.1 coordinate 208,224,050, forward strand.
AACTTGCAGTTCCTCTTCCAATGGCCATCCTTATGGCAATGGAAGCATTGGCCTTTGTCCTTGCTAGCCTCTTCTTTCTTAGCAGCCTTTACCTGTTTACCCTTCTTCTTGGCCTTGCCTTTCTTAAAGGCATGCTGAAAATTCCTCTTCTTGGTGGTCTTACCAACAAGCATCAAAGGAGCTTTCCCATTGTTCATAGTGCTCTCAACAGTCTTCAACATGTTTAGAAGCTCTGCCAGAGAGCATTCTATTTTGTTCATGTTAAAATTGACAATGAACTGTGGAGAGGGGGATTTTTGTAGCCCATCTAAAAGCAGCCGAACTAGGTCCATCAGGACCAAATGAGGGCCAGCTCATTCCAAGTGACAGCCCCATAGGGCCCACTTAGAATAAAAAGCCCAATAATATTACTCGGGATTAAACCCTTCCTCGGCGGCCCTTAGGCTCAGAAGGCCCGAATGTCGGTCAGAACGGAGGAAGACCCATGCCCGAGTTATCCCCTCACCAGGATAGAGGCAAGCGCTCAGCGTCCACTCCGACCTATCTTCATCCGATCTATGCTTATCACCCGGACAGGGTTGGCACCCTTCATGCTTGGGTTTAACCGATGATTGCTTATCCACGCTGCCGTTGAGAGCCCTTTATGAGCACGAGTTTTTGAGGATAAGGGACCCATGATCTCTCAAGGCTATAAAGATCCCACGATGAGGACGTAAAGAGCCCACGTTGAGGACGTAATCCCCGCCGAAACCCCTCAGCTTACGGGACTCATGAGGCCAGTGCACTATTTAAACCTGGGACTCCCTCCAATGAAAGGTAAGGGCAATACACGCCTAAACTTCCAGAGTAGGAACCACTTCACCACCTTGGTGTAGGGGGATCTCGTGCACCTCTTTCTTCCTCCCTCCATATCTTCCACCACTGCTCTACTGACTTAGGCATTGGAGGGTTTTCCCCAGGGAACCATCCCTGGGCCGCCTGATCTGTTTCCCTTTCTTTACAGTTCACTATTAGGTGATCATCCTCCCAGCTCAGGTCCAGCGCGAGATTACGCCCCTTCATCTGGCGCCGTCTGTGGGAAATGACCAAAGAGCCAGTATTGTGCGAAGGAGTTCAGGGAGGAGGTCCGCCGGTGAAAGGGGAAAGACCATGGTGGCGGCGGGAGAAGGCCCCTCTCAAGCCTCACAAAATCCCCCCTCCAATCCGAGCGCCCCCGCCGATGGACCACCCCCTCCCCCCGCGGCGATGGGGCTACCACCACCTCCCCCCGCGGCGGTGGGGCTACCACCCCCTCCCCCCGCGGCGGTGGGGCTATCACTTGACGGCGGCGCCGATGCTTTCCAGGCCCTCAACGTGAAACTGGATGTCCTCGTTGAACTCATGAGGACTCAGGCGGCCAGAGATGGAAGGTCACGCGCCCCTCCGGAGAGCCCCCCTTGCGAGAACGTGTCCCAACACACCGCCGGAGGCCGCTTCACCCTCCGAGGCCGGCAGTTCATCCATAACAGGTCAGGAGGACCTTCACAAGCCCCTCCTCCAGAGCAAGAGGCCTCCTCCACTCCGAAAAGGGGGAAACCCGGGGCATGCCATCTAAACCCAGAGACCGAAGTCCTTGGGGAACGCCAAGACAGCGCCCCCCAGTCCCATGGCACAGCGGCAGCGGGAGCTATCCCTCCGACTGTGAGAATTCGAGAGGCGCTTCGCATAACAAGAGCGCGCCCTACGCGCCCTGTAGAAAGTCTCCTCCATGGAGGACGAGGAGAAATCCCCGTTCTCTGACTATATCTTGAAGGCAGAGGTATCTCCCAGAACCTCCATTCCTACCTTCAAGCTTTATGATAGCCAGGGCGACCCAACCGATCACTTCGACAGCTTTGACGCTCTGATGACCCTTCATGGAGCATCCGATGCCATCAAATGTCGAGCCTTCGTGACCACCCTGGTCCAAGGCGCCCAGGCCTGGTTCCGGGACCTCGCCCCCGGATCCATCCGGGACTTCAAGCAATTCGGGAGAATATTCAAAGAGAGTTTCGCCGGCAGCGGTCCCCCAAGGTCGGTAGCGGGACTTTTATCCCTCAAACAGGTGCAAGGGGAGAAACTTCGGGCTTACATCACTCGATTCAAATCGAAAGCCCTGAGGATCCCCCGCCTGGACGTCGCCTCGGCTTTAACCATGCTGACCGGGGGCACCCGCGATGAGAACCTCCGCCGCGAGCTTGTCCTCCACCCTCCCTCGACCCTTGCTGCGCTAGTGACTCTGGCATTGCGCCATGCCGAGTGCGAAGAAGTGCTAAGCGCGTGTCGAGACGTAACCAGCTCGGGTCGGGAGGGGGACAAGAATCGGGCACCCGAGCCAAACTCAGGTCCATGGAAAAGGCGGAACCAACACGGGGCACGCAAGGAACCGTCACGAAAGTACGAGCGGTACACTCCCTTAACCACTCCGGTTTACGAGATATATGAGGACATCAAAGGCTCGGGCCTCCTCCACCAACCCGAACCAATGAGTTAGAAGAACCGCAGTCGCAGCAAGCATTACCTGTTCCACAGCGACCACTGGCATCACACCGGCGACTGCCATCAGCTCCAGGATGAGATCGAGCGCCTCATCCATCAGGGACACCTCTCCCGGTTCGTGGTCGGGCACAAGGAAGACCGAGGCGCCCCAGAGGAAATCGACAACGCCCGTCGTGGGGTCCATATCAACGTCATCACTGGAGGAGCTGCATCAGGGGGAGATAGTGGCCGAGGAAGGAAGCGTCATGCTGAGCAGGCAAGCTGAGCCATCGAGCCTCCCAAGGCCCCGCCAAGTGAGCCCCAAGTCATAGTCTGTTGGATACGGACTGAATAGATCTAGAGGGGGGGTGAATAGATCTTTCCCCCTTTTTTTAAAATTATAATGCAATGACCTCAAGCAAATGATTAATTTTGAGATTAATCCTGAATTCAGATACGTTAGCAATTATAAGGAGCAACACACACCACAAGCACATCCACAAGACAGAAGGTTTTTAGGTGGTTCAGTCTCTTCCTGAGACTTACATCCACCCCTTGCTTAACTCAAGCAAGGCTTCACTATGAGAATCTCTGATCTCAACCAAAACACAGCTGACACACAGCTTGTACCTGCTGACACACAGCTTGACTCTGCTGCCTCACAGCTTGACAATAATTGTAATCAGAAATGAAAAGATGATAAGAACAGGTGATGAAAGACAGGACTGAATATTGGCGTGTGTAGAAAAATAGGTGTTCAGCCTGGGACTTGATCACGCTTATGAAGAAGCCTAGACTCCCTGTTGATCTTCCAGTCAGTTGCCTTCGATTGTTCTGCTGCTGGAGATCGCACAGTCTTGAGCTAAGTCTTCCTTCTGCAGCAACGAGATTGCCTTTAACCTTTCTGCAGATTTTTGATTGGTGGAGAGCTCCTTCTTCCTCTTCTGTGTGTATCTTCCTTGGCTTCTATTCCGTGCTCTCTCGCTGCTTCCTTGTTCGTGATTAGTTGCCTTATATTCTTCATACAGCTCTTTTTATTTTCAAGAATAAAGTTCTTCCCGCTCAATTTTCAGATCGAGAGCCAATCTGCTAGAAAACAGGGATCGGTTTAAATCCAATCGTTAGACCGAGTTTGACCACTTCTAAGCAAGATTGTTTCCTTGATTCCCGTGCGGAAGCTTATCTCCTGAGCAGCCCAACAACCTGCAACAACCATCTGCAGGTTTTAAGGAACCAAAATAGAATTCGGTTAGAGTTCGGTTTTGGACGATATAAAAACCCGTGGTCGACCATGACACTGTCTCTGGTCGACAACGAGCTGTGTCCAGACGGCTGTTCCATTCTGGCTGACACCTGCGTTCCCCGTGGTCGACCACAGCCTTGTCGCTGGTCTACAAGGGGCAAATATCAGGTGGCCATTGGTTCTGTCTGATGTTCTGTCTTTTCCTGTGGTCGACCAGAGGTGGGGCTATGGTCGACATCCAAGGTGCTTCCAGAAGACAGATGACTTGATGCTTTTCTGGTTGAGTTCGTTGGTCGACCATAACTTCTTCAGTGGTCGACAAACAGTCTTTCACGCTTATACTGATTTGTTGATTCCACTTGGATTTCAGTGAACCTGAAATTTGCTTAACTTATAAGATTTGACTTGAAGTTCCAAATGTATATAAAGGCATATTTGTCATCATCAAATGGGCATTAATTCAATGCACTATCTTTACAAAAATAACCAAACCATTTGCTTTAAGAAACAAGATAGAACTTAGATTAGTCAAACATATCCTATTGTCATCATCAAAACCAAGGGATGCACAACATTCTCCCCCTTTTTGATGATGACAACCATGAGTCATTGTGACAAACAACAGATTATAAAATTCATTTGATATTGCATGCAAGGCTATCATAGCACAGATTTCATTCAGACAATTCGTTTGATGTGTCTTTCAAAAACAATAGCACTAATTACATGAGAGACTCAAAAAAAAGGATAAAGACACTGAGGACACGTAGAAAAGGTAAACTTGACAATCTAGACTCACATCTAGACACACAACTAGACACACAATGACACATAAAGTCCTATCTCCCCCTTTGTCAACAGCAAAAAGAAGATCATTTGAACAATCCCTCTGAGGAGGATGAGGAGGTCTCTGGCTTCATGTTCTCTTCCATGCGATCCAGCTTGTCAACAATGTGGGCATAGGAGAGCCTGAGCTTCTGGATCTCTGAGATAGTATCCTTGTGATACTTCTCATTCTGTTGGGTTGTGATCTCGATACGGATTCCCATCTGATCGGACACTTCACCGAGGGTCCTTACTAGTCTGTTGAACCGAGAACTAGCCTGGTCAGAGTGTTCCTTCTGCTTGATGAACCTGGCCTCCATCTGTTGTTCCAGCCGTTGGACTTTCTGCTCCAAGCGTCCAGTGGCAGCATTGACATTCTCTTGAAATGATTGGAGTTGGGTGGTGAGAGAAGATAACTGAGATGCCATCTGGAGGAGCACGCCATGAGATTCAGGGTGGGAGGTAAATGCTGGTGGTGGAGCAGAAGTAGAGGGAGTGGAGGTAGGTGGTACTTGTGTGGGTTGAGCAGAATGTGATGGAGCTTGGGTAGTTTGAGCAGATGGGGATTGAGCTGGAGGGGCAGCAGTGCCTGGCTGCCAGAGCACTAGTGAAAGGGACGATGGTGGATGGGCAGCAGTGGTGGTAGTAGGTGTAGCTTGAGGCACCATTGGTGACGGTGTGACAGCAGGGCTAACCTGTATAGGTGAATGAGGTGGAGAAGAGGGTGGCACTGGATCCTTTGCTTTGCCCTTGGAAGGGAGAGTGCGCTGAACGTGGTCTCCGACCTTCTTAAATCCCAAGAATGTGGTCACAAAGTGAAAATTGTAGACGTGCCATTTGGGAATGACAATGCTTGGGCTGTGAGGAGAAGGTATTTTGGCTGCTTTCAGAATGGAAGTGATATGGGCAGCAAAAGGAAGAGAATTCAGGGGATAATGTAGGATGCTTCGGAGGGAATTCAAAAGGAGTGTGGTTAGGCGAATAGGCTGGCGAGTGATGAGGCCATGGAGTATAAACAGATGGAGGCGACTCACTTGATCTCTGGCGCCTCCTCGAGGTTGTATGATGGTGGTGATGATGTGGTGAAGCAAACGATGAAGAGGAGGGAAGGTATTAGCATTGAGGTACTTGGGAAGGACCTCAGGGGCTAGCTTGCCAGTGACCACTGCATGTGCTTCTCGGAGGTCGAAGTCCTCATGGTTGAAAACAGCTCCAATTCTGGGAGTCTTCAGCGTCATGTGGAGAAGCTTGACGTCGAGTCTGATGACTTTCCCTTGAACTACGGTGTAGAGCTGACTGTCCACGACTTGTAGGTTGTGGTAGAATTCTTGCACAAGCTGGGGCGAGTACAAATTGTGCACTGAAACGAACGTAGTCCACTCTTGAGCTTCAAAAATTGGCAGTAGATCTGGGAACATCTCCATCAGCTTGTCATCGGAGAAATCGACGATCCTTGGTTGCAGAACTGTCCGTGGCTTGAGAGCTCCAGAAACGGGATGCACTGCGGGTTCCTCTGAAGCTGCTGATTGTCTGCCTGGACCAGGTGCATCAGCCGTGGTCGACCTGTGAGGGGCCGATGGCGAACCCTGCGCGGCCCGCGACTTGGATCGCTTGGACGGCATCGAAGCTGCGGCAGGGGCCTGATCTCTTCTACGCTTAGAGGAAATTAGAGCGCGCTTGGGAGACATTGTGAAGGGAAGCGAGATAGAGGCGAGAGAGAGGCGAGAAAAGAAATCTGGAGAAGATGAAGTTGGGAGAGGGCTAGAGCTGCGGATGGGAAAATTTCAGGGACCCAGCCGAGACAATTTATAGGGTAGGGCATTAGGGCTGGCCCTTAATTTTTAGGGCAGTGAACCATCGCGATGCAAAGAACGAGCGGTCACGATTAATCAGCATAACTCATATTTTGGGAAATTATTGAAGTGTACCCCCTTTCTTTAATAAGACAATTAAGTAACCTTTCCTCCCTTTCTCAAAGACCACCTTGTGACAAATTCGAGTGGGTCTTGTGGTTCAAAGAATTTGAAAGTATTGCCCCAATAAATTGACTCCCCATATCCACTTTCTTACTCACAGCTCCTCAAGCTTATAATATGTTTCATGAGATAATTTTACTAGCTGAACAAGCTGAACAGTGTTTTATGCCTCTATTTGCATATAGTGCATTAGGTCAACCATTTTATCTGCCTTTGATAACCTTGGATTTTACTTTTTGAAATATTGAAGAGTTGTGGTCAGGTTTATCACATGCCTTTCTACACGAGAAGACACGCTTTTTACACGCCAGTCACCCCGGCTACTTAGCATGCCTAACCATTCCACTTTTAACTGGGAACTACCTTTTATCCGTGAGGATATACGTTTATCAGACGCCAATATCCCCAGTTACTCAGTATTCCCAATTAATAATTTTGAGAGTGGCAGAGGTAGAATGAGTCTTCATGACATACATGTCTCCCACTTAATTTTTCAGCCAATTTTGCTTTGTGATAGAGAACAGTAGTTTCTCAGAACTCAGTCCATTGCTCTACCAAGAAGGCAGAATTATGGCGTATTCCATATACATTCATGCTATAGCAGCGTTTATTTTCACTGTCCAACACAGACACAGGTAGAGAAACAGTCTCATTACTAAAAACATAAGTTCTCAATAGTCTTGAGTCAGAGTCATAGTTATGGTTTGAATTTATTGCAGTAGTACAGGTCAAATTCTCATTACTACACTTAACCTTTACTCTCATTGATGACTTTGGTGATTTTCTTGTAAGATATGGTTAGGTTGTTCAATGATTTATTAAGGAATGAGTTTACATTTTTTACTCCCCCTCAATTTGTGAGTCCGTGCTGAAGATAGAAAACAATAAGTTGGCCACAAAGAGATATAGAGACACAAGGAATAGGAAGTGTGAACAAGGATGAGTGAGTAAAGCAAAACTGAGCTCAGAGTCCAAAAAGTTCAGAAGATTTCCCACCAAAGCCAGCACCCTGACTAGATCTAATTTCCCTTTTTCAGGTCCTTTGTCGACCATGGAGTGGCCTGTGGTCGACCTCTGTGCTGACACAGAACCTGCCTGTTGAGAAGACTGCGTTCTGACAAACCTGTTGTCGACCATTGGATCGCCTGTGGTCGACAGCTGCGAAGTCCCAGAGCTAACTATTTCCTGTCCTGATGCCTTGGTCGACCAGCGCCTTGTCTGTGGTCGACCACAGGAGGTAATCCGTAGAAAGACCAGGGTTCTGCAGAGCTTGCTGAAGTAGCACCCGACACAAGACTTCCAAGCTCAAAAACTTGACCAATACTAGAGACCTATAACTTAGACAGAAATGACAGAATCTATGCAGTGTACACAAGAATATGATTATTTCAAGAATTTTCAGGAGAAATTCTACAAATTCCTAACTCCCTTCTTAGAGTTGAAAATCTGTCATTGTTAAGGGGTTTTGTGAAAATGTCTGCCAGTTGTTTTTCAGTTTCTACAAAATGAAGCATGAAATTTCCTTTGGAGACCTCATCTCTTAGAAAGTGATGACGGATCTCAATGTGTTTTGTCCTAGAGTGTTGAATGGGGTTTTTAGACAAATTAATAGCACTAGTGTTGTCACAGAAAATAGGTGCACATCCAAGATCTACATTGTAGTCTTGGAGTTGATGTTTTATCCACAAAACCTGTGTACCACAGTTCCCTACTGCGACATACTCAGCCTCAGCAGTGGAGAGTGCCACAGAATGCTGTTTTTTAGAAGCCCATGATATTAAACATCCACCTAATATTTGACAATAACCACTAGTACTCTTCCTATCAATTTTGCAACCAGCATAATCAGCATCTGAATATGAAATCAAGTCTAGTTTGCAGTAAGTAGGATACCATAAACCCAATTCTTGGGTGCCGGCAATATATCGAAGGATACGCTTGACAGCCCCTAAATGTGATTCTCTAGGGCTAGACTGATATCTAGCACACATGCATACACTAAACTGAATATCTGGCCTTGAAGCAGTTAGATATAGCAGGGACCCGATCATACCTCTGTATTTCTTGGCATCTACCATGTTACCTTTTACATCAGCTTCCAATGTTGCATTTGTACCCATGGGTGACTCAATTGGTTTGCAGCTTTCCATGCCAAACTTCTTCAGCATCTCCTTTATGTACTTGGATTGATTTATGAAGTATCCTTCTCTACATTGTACGATCTGCAATCCAAGAAAAAACTGTAAATCACCCATTAAACTCATTTCAAACTCATTGGTCATTAGATTTGCAAATTCAGTACATAATGAAGCTTCAGTGGATCCAAACACAATATCATCCACATAGATTTGCACAATTAGTATATTCTTACCTTGGGTCTTGGAGAATAATGTTTGATCAATTTTACCTCTTGTGTAGCCCTTTTTGGTGAGGAATGAACTCAGTCTGTCGTACCATGCCCTAGGAGCCTGCTTTAAACCATACAAAGCCTTATGCAGTTTAAAGACATGATTAGGAAGATCATCATTTTCAAAACCAGGGGGTTGTTCCACAAAGACTTCTTCCTTTACAATGCCATTTAGAAAGGCACTTTTTACATCCATTTGCTGCAATTTAATTCCATGGGACGCCGCAAATGCTAACAATATCCTAATGGCTTCTAACCTTGCAACTGGAGCATATGATTCTTCAAAATCAACTCCAAATTCTTGGTTATACCCCTTAGCCACCAACCGAGCCTTGTTCCTCATAACAACTCCTTCTTCATTAAGCTTATTTTTATAAACCCATTTGGTTCCAATAACAGGATGAGATGAGGGTCTGGGAACAAGTTTCCAAACCTGATTTCTTTCAAATTGATTTAATTCTTCATGCATGGCATTTATCCAAGATTCATCTCTTAAAGCTTCCTCTACATTTTTAGGCTCAACTTGAGATACAAGGGCTAGCTGATCTAATTCATCAACTGTTTTAAGCTGAGATCTAGTTTTCCTCGGTTCATTAATTCCTCCAATGATGTTATCTAGAGGATGATCTCTGAGAAATCTCAGATTTTCAGAATTGTTACCTGGGCTGATCTCTCCTTCGGGTTGATCATTGGAATCACCTTGCTTTGGTTCTGCTTCAGTCTCCATTGGTTCCTCTTTGCCTTCCAGAAATTCCCCATCTTCATCTTTGCCTACCTGTCCAGTTTTGTCAAAGTCATTATTTTCATCAAATGTGATATGTGGGGATTCTTCAACTAGCTGATCTTTGGTGTTGTAGACTCTATAGGCTCTTGATCGGTCAGAGTATCCCAAGAAGATTCCTGGGTCACTCTTTGGTTCAAATTTGTCCAATGATCTCTTGTCATTGTTATGAATAAAACACCTTACACCGAAGATCCTAAAATGAGCTAGAGATGGCTTCTTACCTTTGAACACCTCATATGGAGTTTTCGCACTAGATGGTCTTACCATTGCCCTGTTTACAATATAACATGCTGTATTGACCGCCTCAGCCCAAAATCTTCTTGGAAGATTGGCTTCAACCAACAAGGTTCTGGCCATTTCAACAAGTGTGCGATTCCTTCTCTCCACCACTCCATTTTGCTCTGGCGTCCTTGGTGAGGAGAACCTGTGATTTATTCCTTTGTTCCTGCAGAATTCATCAAACTCTGAATTTTCAAATTCTCCCCCATGATCAGATATTATTGAACACACTTTAGACTTACCATCCTGCTTCATTCTTCTGTAAAAATCCTGAAATTCATGAAAGGCATCGTTTTTATGTGATAAAAACATTACCCAGGTAAATCTTGAAAAATCATCCACTAGAACAAAGCCATATCTTTTTCCACTAAGACTAGTAGTCCTTGTAGGACCAAATAAGTCCATGTGTACAAGTTCTAATGGCCTAGACGACTGATCTATAGTTCTACTTTTGAAAGATTTCCTTGTTTGTTTCCCTTGGGTACATGCTTCACACACTTTGACATTCTGTGCAAAAGAGATTTCAGGTAATCCAGAAACCATTTTATTCTTAACCAATTTGTGCAGCACCCTGTAGCTAACATGCCCTAGCCTTCGGTGCCACAACCAAGTCAGGTCTTCCTTCTTGGCGGTGAGGCACAAGTTGGAGTGGGCTGGATCATCCAAGTCTATCATGTAGACATTATTTACTCTCTTGCCCATAAACTTAACTTTATCCGAATTTGGTTCAAGAATTTTACAAATCTTAGAATCAAAGACTACTTGATGGCCTTTGTCGCATAGCTGACTGATGCTTACAAGATTATATTCCAGGCCATCCACTAGCAGTACATCTTCAATGCAATTTGTAGATGTCTTACCTACCTTACCTTTCCCAATGATCTTGCCTTTGTTATTTCCTCCAAATGTCACATGTCCTCCATCTTTTGAGTTTAGCTCGGAGAATTTTGCCTTGTCTCCTGTCATATGTCTTGAGCAGCCACTATCTAAGTACCACTTGTTGTGTATAGCTGCCAGACACACCTGCATCACAAGTTACACAGAAACTTTTGGACCCCAATGGTACCCGGGTCCAAGATAGCTTGTGAAATCATGAAACTGCTGTAGCAGCCCCTTGGGAACCCAAATCTTATTGGAACAGATTGATTTGCTTAAATTGTTCAGGTTAGGTGGCTTTGGATTAGTTGATTTTCTATTCTGAAACCACATTTTTGGGTTCCAATTTCCATTCTTTTTCAGCTGGTTAACCCTGTGAGTTTTGTTTGCGGGTCTGTTCATGGTCGACATCGGAGGGGTCTGTTGTCGACCAGCATGTTTCCAGACACCTGGTTTTACAGGTTTGTATTCGTTAATATTATTTGAAGTTTTATCTGTCTGATTTCTTTTGTAAATTTGCTGATTCTGCCTTATGTGGCCATTATTATTAGAGTGATTTGGATTTGTCCCTTTTCCTTCAGATTTCCTCTCTTTTGGATTGACATTAATCTGGTTAGAGGACCTGGCTTCATTATTTCTTTCGTCTTGATACAAATTTATCAAGGGGCCTTTTCCTTTAGGTCCACCAAGTTTACTTTGAGTTCTTATTTGAAATTCTTTCTTAGCTGTTGGATTATACCCTAACCCTTCTTTTTGAAAGTTTACTTTTATTCCTAAGACGGCATTTAAGTTGTCTTGGCCCTTGGTCATTTTTTCCAAAGCTTCCTGTTTATCTTCCAATTCACCTTGGATTCTTTCTATCTCTTTTAGAAGCTTACTGTTTTCTTCCTTAATGGAGTTGTTCTTTTCTTCAGTTTGCTTTGTTTTCTGTTCGCATTCCTGAGCTCTTAGTTTTAACTCATCAATGTCATTTTTTAGCATTTCATTCTCTTCGGACATTCTCTTGTGATTTTCTTCATCTAAGTCCATTTGATTCAGCTTGTTTTTCAGTGACTGGATTTCCATTTCTAGTTCAGTTTTGTTTTCTATTGAATTGCTGTCTTTATTCAGTTGACTGATCTTCTTCTTCAAATGTTTATTTTCCTTTCTTATTCTTTCATAAGTATCAAGCAATTCTGAATATACTGCTTCCCAATCCGAACTAGAGAAGTCTTGAAATGGGGAACTTACCTCAAGATCACTGTTGTCTCCCTTGGCCATCAGACAGAGCTTTCCTTCTTCTTCCTCGGAAGTTGTTTCCTCTTCACTGCTCTCTTCCTCCTCACTCCAAGTGCTAATCATCGCCTTGGGTTTCTTGCCTTTCCACTTGAAGCTTGATTTCTTAGGAGCTTCTGGACATTCAGCCTTCATATGTCCAGGCTGCCTGCAATTGTAGCAAATGAGTTTGTTAGAAGGAGCCTTATGTTTATCAGATTTAAACTGGGATGACTTCCTTACCATGCCCTTTGGATTTCTGAATCCTTTACCTTCCTTCCGCAGGAATTTTTTAAATTTTCTTGTAAGCATGGCTAGCTCACCAGATTCTTCACCCGAGCTAGATGAGTCATCATTGTCAGACACCTCAGAGGTGCTTGTTTTAGTCTTTAGGGCAAGTTGCTTCTTTTTCTTGCCCTCATCTTCCTTTCTCTTCAGATTGACCTCATAGGCCATCAGGGATCCTACTAACTCATCCACTGTCATTATTGTGAGATCCTTTGAGTCCTCAATGACTGTGGCCTTGGTATGCCACATCGATGTGAGAGACCTTAAAATCTTCCTCACTAATTCCTGCTCTTTGTATGTCTTCCCTAAGCTCTTCAAGCCATTAGTCAATTGTACTAATCTGGCATACATCTCAGAAATACTTTCATCATTTTTCATCCTAAACATTTCATATTCTGAGATTAGCATATTTGCTTTTGTCTCTCTTACCTCGGAAGTACCTTCGTAGATTACCTTTAGACGATCCCACATTTCTTTGGCTGTTGCGCATTGGGAAACTCTTGAGAATTCTGTGGGGTGTAGTGAGCACTGCATCACGTTCATGGCTCCCCAGTTGACAGTTGATTTCCTGACCTGTTCTCTGGTCCAGGTTTCTTCATCTTCCGGTAGCTCAAAAGGTCCGCGGCTCACTACCCTCCACATCTCGTGGTCTTGCGCACGTAAGAACACCTGCATACGATTTTTCCAATAAGAATAATCAGTTCCATCAAAATATGGAGGTCTAGTTACAGAGTGCCCCTCAGCTATGAGGCTTTTAGAGTTCAGTCCACCCGGTCTCTCCTGGTTGTTAGACCACATATCTGGAGAACCAAGCTCTGATACCACGTGTTGGATACGGACTGAATAGATCTAGAGGGGGGGTGAATAGATCTTTCCCCCTTTTTTTAAAATTATAATGCAATGACCTCAAGCAAATGATTGATTTTGAGATTAATCCTGAATTCAGATACGTTAGCAATTATAAGGAGCAACACACACCACAAGCACATCCACAAGACAGAAGGTTTTTAGGTGGTTCAGTCTCTTCCTGAGACTTACATCCACCCCTTGCTTAACTCAAGCAAGGCTTCACTATGAGAATCTCTGATCTCAACCAAAACACAGCTGACACACAGCTTGTACCTGCTGACACACAGCTTGACTCTGCTGCCTCACAGCTTGACAATAATTGTAATCAGAAATGAAAAGATGATAAGAACAGGTGATGAAAGACAGGACTGAATATTGGCGTGTGTAGAAGAATAGGTGTTCAGCCTGGGACTTGATCACGCTTATGAAGAAGCCTAGACTCCCTGTTGATCTTCCAGTCAGTTGCCTTCGATTGTTCTGCTGCTGGAGATCGCACAGTCTTGAGCTAAGTCTTCCTTCTGCAGCAACGAGATTGCCTTTAACCTTTCTGCAGATTTTTGATTGGTGGAGAGCTCCTTCTTCCTCTTCTGTGTGTATCTTCCTTGGCTTCTATTCCGTGCTCTCTCGCTGCTTCCTTGTTCGTGATTAGTTGCCTTATATTCTTCATACAGCTCTTTTTATTTTCAAGAATAAAGTTCTTCCCGCTCAATTTTCAGATCGAGAGCCAATCTGCTAGAAAACAGGGATCGGTTTAAATCCAATCGTTAGACCGAGTTTGACCACTTCTAAGCAAGATTGTTTCCTTGATTCCCGTGCGGAAGCTTATCTCCTGAGCAGCCCAACAACCTGCAACAACCATCTGCAGGTTTTAAGGAACCAAAACAGAATTCGGTTAGAGTTCGGTTTTGGACGATATAAAAACCCGTGGTCGACCATGACACTGTCTCTGGTCGACAACGAGCTGTGTCCAGACGGCTGTTCCATTCTGGCTGACACCTGCGTTCCCCGTGGTCGACCACAGCCTTGTCGCTGGTCGACAAGGGGCAAATATCAGGTGGCCATTGGTTCTGTCTGATGTTCTGTCTTTTCCTGTGGTCGACCAGAGGTGGGGCTATGGTCGACATCCAAGGTGCTTCCAGAAGACAGATGACTTGATGCTTTTCTGGTTGAGTTCGTTGGTCGACCATAACTTCTTCAGTGGTCGACAAACAGTCTTTCACGCTTATACTGATTTGTTGATTCCACTTGGATTTCAGTGAACCTGAAATTTGCTTAACTTATAAGATTTGACTTGAAGTTCCAAATGTATATAAAGGCATATTTGTCATCATCAAATGGGCATTAATTCAATGCACTATCTTTACAAAAATAACCAAACCATTTGCTTTAAGAAACAAGATAGAACTTAGATTAGTCAAACATATCCTATTGTCATCATCAAAACCAAGGGATGCACAACATAGTCTTCTCTGACCAAGACCTGGAAGGGCTGACCACCCCGCATGACGACGCCCTAGTCATATCGGCCACGATAAACCATTGTAACGTAGATAGGATTCTATTTGACAATGGAAGTGCCCTCGACGTATTATCCTACGAATGTTTCCTTAAGATGGGGGAGGATCCGTCTAAACTCTGCCCGATCCGAACCCCCCTGTGCGGGTTCAATGGCCAGGCCACTTATCTCGAGGGAGCCCTAAGCCTGTCGGTTACTCTTGGCACCCCACCCAAGACCGTTACGGTTATGGCGGACTACATAGTGATCAAGTGTATGATAGCATCTTCGGCCGAGGAATCCTCAGCCGAACGAAAGTAGTGCCTTCTACCTATCACCAAAAGATGAAGTTCCCCACCAAAAATGGGTCAGGGGATGTCCGAGGCAACCAGGCCACGGCTAGAAGGTGCTACAATATCTCGGTTGAAGCCACAAGGCTAGACGGGAAGAGCAATGGCCCCCGGGAAGTCGAGGAAAAATCCGCAACCGCCGAGCCTAGAGGCGAATTGCTAGCGGTTTTCCTAAACGACGACCCGACCCTGGGAGTAAAGATTGGAGCCGACCTAACATCTGAAGTCCAACAACAATACAAAGAGTTTCTTTCTGCGTACATCCGAGTCTTTGCGTGGTCTGATGATCAACTCCCTGGGATACTGGAGGAGACGGTGATGCATAAGCTAAACCTCGACCCAACCATGAAGCCCGTACAACAACGCAGAAGGAAGCACGCGCCAGAGAAACAGGCGATCATCGAGCAAGTCACCAAGGGGCAAAAGACTTGTCTTTTTAGACCGGTCATGTACCCGACGTGGCTGGCTAACGTCGTCCTGGTGCCAAAAGCTTCGGGAAAGTGGCGAATGTGCGTGGACTTCACCGACTTGAACAAGGCTACTCCAAAGGACTGCTATCCATTACCGAGCATCAACCAACTGGTTGGCTCAACCTCGAACAATGAGATACTCAGTTTCCTAAATGCTTATTCAGGTTACCATCAGATCAGAATGAATCCGGAGGACATCGAGAAGATCGCCTTTATCACCGACTTCGACGTATCCTGCTACACCCGGATGCCTTTCGGGTTAAAGAATGCTGGAGCAACGTATCAGAGGTTGGTCAACCATATGTTCGAGGGATAGCTCGGCCAAAACGTTGAGGCCTATATTGATGACATGCTCGTCAAAACCCCCAAGGCCAAGGACCACTTCGCCGACCTAGCTGAGACCTTCGACACCCTCCTGAAATATAATATGAAGCTCAATCCCACCAAGTGCGCCTTTGGAGTAAGGTCTGTGAAATTCTTGGGCTTCTTAGTCAGCCAGCGTGGGATCGAGGCCAACCCCGATAAGGTCCAGGCCATCCTGGACATGCGCCCACCCACCTGCGTCAAAGACGTTCAACGCCTGACTGGACGCATTACCGCACTCAGTAGATTCTTGTCCCGTGTGCCCGAATGATGCCTACCCTTCTTCAAGTTATTGAGGGGGCCCAAATTGGCATCTGCCACGTTCGCATGGGACGAGGAATGCTAGAAAGCATTCAACGAGCTTAAAGAGTTCCTGGCTTCGCCCCCTGTGCTTTCTAAGCCTGTCCCAGGCGAAGCCCTGCACCTCTATCTCTCGGCAACCTCATCTACAATTAGCTCAGTCCTGGTCAGAAATGACTCGGAAGTCGAGAGACCGGTCTACTATACCAGCAAGGTGCTCAACGAGGCTGAAAGAAGGTACCCCGCAACCGAGAGACTCGTGCTAGCATTGGTTACCTCTGCCAAGCATCTCCTACCCTATTTTCAAGGGCACTCCATCACCGTGCTGACCGGCGAACCATTGAAGAGGATCCTCGCTCACCCCGAAGCCTTGGGATGCCTCGTCAAGTGGGCCATCATGCTCGGGGCCTACGATATATCACACCAGCTTCGCTCGGCTATCAAAGGCCAGGCGCTTGCTGACTTCATAGCTGAGAGCATCATCCCAACTGAAGAAAGATCTCCGTCTACGCCCGGGCCGACCTGGGAACTGTTCATCGACGGATCCTCGAACTCAGCCGAAAGCAGTGCCGGAATCCTCCTAAAATCTCCCGAAGGAGCAGAGCTACAGTACGCCCTGAAGTTCAACTTCCAGGCATTGAACAACGCCTCTGAGTATGAGACCCTCATCTCGGGAGCCCGTATGGCCCGGCAGCTAGGGGCTGAGCGGGTCAGAATTCACACCGACTCCTAGCTGGTCGCTAGCCAGGTCAACGGTGATTACGAAGCTCGAGAAGCACCAATGGTCAAATACCTCCAGCTGGTCAAGACAGTGGCACAATAGTTCAAGAGTTTTGAGGTAGTCCAAATAGCTCGGGAGGAAAACTCCCGAGCGGACGCCCTCTCTCGGATGGCCTCCTCTCTTGACCCCGAGGGTACTCGATCGGTCCTTCTTGAAGAGCTAGAGCGACAGAGCATCGATTCGGAGCTCCTAGCTATTGACTCGGCCACCCCAAGCGACTGGCGTACCCCGTACCTGTCGTGGCACCAAGATTCTCAAGAGCCCCCCAACCCTCGGGAAGCCCGAAGATTGAAGTACCAAGCTCGGCGATTCGTCACTCCGGATGGCGCTCTCTACCGGAGATCCTTCTCCGGTCCTCTCTTGAAGTGCCTCAGCACTTACGAAGCCAACCGAGCGATTGAAGAAGTTCACGAAGGTCTGTGCGGAGTGCATTTAGGAGGTAGGTCTCTCGCCAGGATCTTGCTACGGCTAGGTTATTGGTGGCCCACTCTGCAACGCGACTGCTCGACCTACACACAACACTGTGACCGATGCCAGCGATTTGGCCACTTGTTCCATCAGCCAGCAACGGAGCTCATCACCCTAGCCGAGCCTTATCCTTTCGCTCGCTGGGGAATCGACATCCTTGGGCCATTCCCCATGGCCCAGGCCCAGAAGAAGTTCATTATCGTCGCCATCGATTACTTCACTAAGTGGATCGAGGCCGAAGCCACAGCAAGGATCACCGAGACAGTCGTTTGGAATTTCATCTGGAAGTTGATCATCTGTCATTACGGCATCCCCCGAGTGATAGTAAGCGATAATGGTCGGCAATTTGATTCTCGTTATTTCCGAGACAGATGTGCCGACCTGGGCATTCGCAATCACTTCACCTCGGTCGCCCACCCTCAGGCTAACGGGCTGGTCGAAAATGCCAATAAGACTATCTTAAAAGGCATCAAGACTAGGCTCGGCAAAGCAAAGGGCAGCTGGCTTGAGGAATTACCGAACGTACTTTGGTCACACAGAACGACTCCCAGAACGGCAACCGGCGAAAGTCCTTTCCAGTTGGTGTACGGAGCCGAGACCGTGATCCCGTTGGAGATTGGAAATCCCTCCCTCTGAGTCATCTGCTTTTCGTCCGAGGCAAACGACCAGAAACTGCTCGAAAACCTCGACCTAGCATATGAAGTCCGAGAGATTGCCAGCATCCGAGCAACAGAATATCAACGCCGTCTCACTCGATACTACAACGCCAAAGTCCGAGATAGGCACTTTCAACCGGGAGACTTCGTCCTCAGGAAAGCCGAAGCCTCTCGACCACTTGAGGCGGCGGGCAAGTTATCCCCTAATTGGGAAGGCCCCTACCGAGTGGTAGAGACACTCGGAAAAGGAGCATACCGACTATCCATGATGGAAGGAGAGCTCATCCCTCGGACCTGGAACGCGACTACACTATGCAAGTTCTACTTCTGAATACTGAGCATTGTGTAAACGACATGAGATAAAACAAAAGCCTCCTTTCTTTTATTCAAACAACTCGCTTGTACATCAGGAAGACCGAAGCCAAGAAAATACATGTCAAAAAAGCAAAAAATCCAAGCCAAGAAATCTTCGCCATATGAGCCCATCGCTTGGCTGACTCGGTTGACCTTCCTGCATCTAGCCACTGACTCTGTCTCGTGCATAAATTGGCTCGGATAAAGGGTAGTCGACCTCGTTGGCTCGGGCAGCTCGGGACAAAGGTGACAGAGGAATTAGGAAGGAGAAGGCTACCTTCCAAGTTGAACTTGGAAGAGAAAAGGGAAGAGGGAACGCATATGAAGGCATCCTCCCCCCCAACCTGCCAACTCTATGGAAGGAAGAGAGTGCAGGCACCCTCCGAAGAGTGAAAGAAATGATGAGAAGAGCAGAATAGGGAAAAAGAGGCTGCGAGAGGGAAAAAGAAACCAGCAGAGCTGGACGAGGAGGCAGGGGAAAGCCCCGGAAGGAGGGAGCTTAATTGGCTTCCTCCTCCCCTCCATGGAGCAAGCAAGGAGGGACGGGTGGCAGGGATGCCTGATGCCCCCATCCGTCCCCCATCTCGCCCCCCCTGCAAGCGCCGCCGGATCTGATAAAAAGAAGACGACGTGCCTCTGCACGTCGGACCTTCTTCAAACCCATCCGCCGGCCGTCGAACCTCCTTCAAACCCGAAGCAGTAAGGACTCTCTGCCCCCCGTCATCGGCAGCCTCATCTTCCAGAGCGTCTTTCATGCTTCAATTATAACGGCACAACCCTACGTGAAGAGAGAATGAGGAAAGACTATCGGGGAAAACCCTAAGCGGTGGAGAGGAAGGGACGCCCTTCAGACCTTTTATAGGCGAAGGAATGCTATTTGCCTTAAATGATTCTCCCCTTGAAAACATGCCAAAGGGACCTCTCCCTATGAACGGGCACCTCAAACCCCTCGTTTTCACCCCAGCGGAACACACGAAGCGGCTAAACATTCAAAGCTTGAGAAAATGGAAGGACACCCTATCAGAGGCTCGCCCAACTATCACGCGAGAACCACGCAGAAAGTATCGGCACTTTCCAACTACTGCAGATACGCTGAGCAAAATACGGCAATGATGATACGAAACAGTTAAGCCTTCATCATTATGCTACTGCCTTACCTTTTTCCTACGCAACAAGGAAAGTTTTCCTTCGAAAAAGGAAAGGACATGTAGAAAGAGAAAGCAAAGCAGATACATTAGGCCTCTGGCCCACCCTGAAGCTCGGAAGTGGAAGGCTCAGACGGTCTACCCCCGGCACCCTCGACGACGGCCGACCCTGGCACTGACCCCACCGGCGTGGGAACTGCCTCGATTGCGTGCTCTCCCGAGGCATCGGGAGTTGGCGACCCCTCGGACGAAGAGCCCCCCTGACCCTCTTCCTCCGACGCCGAAGCAGAGGAACTGGAGGATGACAAGTCCGAGTCATAGCATTGCCCGGACAGGAAATCGATTGTCTCGGATGCCTGCTCCTCGGCATAAGAGACGGCCTGGTCGTAGCCTTGCTTGAACCTCTTGCGGATGCCTCGGCGAAGTGCTAACTCGTAGTAGGGAAGAGCAGCCTCCTTAAGGTCGACCCGGTAGGCCTCCGAGCATTTGTACTACTTGAGAGCCTCCACCCCGGTCGATCCCACCCCACCAGCGAGCTCGGCCTTCTCCCGCTCCGCCTCGACTAACTTCCGCTCGGCCTCAGCCATCTGCTTTTCGGCCTCCGCCGCCTACTTCTCCGCCTCGGTCCAATCAGCCTCGGCCTCCCGCCAAAGGCGCTCGGCTTCCTCCGCTTGGTCCACCAGCTCTGCACGTTCGGTCTCCCACCGGCTATCCAGCTCAACACGAACAAGGCGCTCCTCTTCAAGAAGCCTATTCTTCCTCTCGAGCGATTCACGAGCCTTAGCTAGCTGCTCTGTTAGCGTATGAGCCTCCACCTGGCTTGACCGCACTAGCTCCCTAACTGAGGAAAGCTCCCGTCGAAGCCCATCACACTCCTCGGCAAGCCGATCCAACCTCCTGTCAGACCCACCAAGGGTCCAGGCCAGGGTCGCTCGCTCCGACTCCGACTGAGCGTACGCTTCTACCAGAGTGGCCCCCATCTGGGCCAGGACCAAGCCGCCATCCATAACCGCCCCAAGGGCCACGGAAGGGGAGTGCTGCCTATCTCCCCCCTTCACCTTCGCGGCTATACCGCGACATATTTGATACAGAGGGCCTTGATGCCGAGCCTCTCCAGGGCCGTAGGAATGGAGACCCCCTCTTCAGTCGGCATCCTGCCGGACGGCCCGGATCGAGCCGCGACCTCGTTTGCCCCTCGTGCCTCGATCGGTCGGGGCTGCGTCACTTTTTCTTGCGACCCCCCAGATTGGACAGGTTCGGCAACTGCACCACCACCTAGAGCATCACCTGCCTCGTCTACGGCCCCCTCGGCTCCGGCCGAAGGAGGAGCCGAGCCAGCATCGTCGCCGACCGCAGAAGTAGCCCCGGCCCACTCAGTTCCGACCGAAGGAGGAGCCGAGCCAGCATTGTCGCCGACCGCAGAAGCAGCCCCAACCTCCTCGGCCCCCTCTTGCTCGGTGGGTGGGAGAGCTCGCCCGGTAGGGTCGGCCCCATCATGCCCAGCGGAGGGGCGAGCCACGGCAAGGTCGCCTTCGACTGCGGGTATGACCCCAGCCTTCTTGGCCCGCTTCCCAGCCTTCGCGGCGGCCCGGATCATGCCCTCCATGGGATCCTTGCGCTTGGACCCCCGCGGCCTGGAGGATTCACCCTGGGCCACCCCTTTGCCCTTGTCTCTGGCTCAGGAGCGACCCGTGGGAGCAGCCGACTCATCGGCAGCCGAATCATCGCCGAGGTCGATCACCTCTGCGGCCTCCTCCAAAGCCCTTATGCGCCTAGATTGTCTGCACGAAAAGGAAGACATAGTCAGAAAATGGAAAATGGTCTCAACATCCAAAGGAGAGCCTAGATTGTGGCACTTGATCCCGACGGATGCAGCCGCGTAAGAAGACACTGCTCGATGTTCTCTTGAGTAACCAGCTCTTCTGTGGACTGGCGGTGCTTCAACAAGATAGTTGCGTACTCCTCCACAAACGGAGGGAACTCGTCCTGCCTGGGAGGGATATTCGGATTGAAATTGGGGATCACGGGGCACTTCCAGGTCTCCTCCACCGAGAAGATCCCCACCTAGAAAAATTGAGTTTTCCACCCCTTATGCGAAGAATCCTTCGCCGCCAAGGAGATGTAGCTCCTATTCCGCCTCGCCGAGATGAAATAAAAACCCTTCCCGACCGAGGGATGTGCCTTCAACTCAAAAAAGTAGCGAAAGAGGTCCAGAGAAGGAGGAACTCCGCATTGGCGATAGAGGATGCGAAAGGCGAAAAGAAGTAGATAAGAATTGGCTACCAACTGAATGGACGCCAACCGAAAAAAATTGAGAAGCTGAAGAATGAAAGGTTCGAAGGGAAGGAGGAACCCACCCTTCCACGATAGAAGGAAGGTATAGATATGGCCTGTGTGAGAGTCCAAGCTCGTCTCGTGCGGAGCAGCCGCGGCAAAGCAAAACTTATGTGGTGCGGACACCCGAGATGTTGAGCGGCGTGATACGCCGAGCCACCGGTACCGCACACGGAGCACGACTCGAGCCACCTGAGCATCTATTTGGCTCGGAGACAGCCTGGAGACGCCCCCCTAAGTCCCGATATTTATCATATTTAGTTAGACTTTATGTGTGTGTAATTTATGTTTATTTCATTGTATGCGGTTTGCTATTTTGATTGTAAGAGGGGCTTATGTGCAATTTGGACCCCGTGGGCCCCACGGGCCCCCCAGACCCCATCCCATTGAGCCACCTCACCCATGGGCCCCATGTGGGGTTAGTCAACATGTCAAATGGAGGCTTCTAGATGGGTGAGCCAAGTGGGGGACAAGGGACTTGGAAAGTCCACATTTGGCCACCCACCCCCACCTACCAAGACCACATTCTACTCCTTGGTCCAAGGGCCGCCCCCCTCCTTGTTTTTATATATTATTTTTTGTGTGTGTGTCACACTCAATCCAGGCCACTCATTCCCATCCCCTAGATCCAACGGTTGCCAATGGATTTGAGATGTAACACATAAATACTTGTAATTTCCCATTTTCATGAATTAATGCCATTTGATTCAAACAAATTCAAGAGCAAGGGCTGGTGCGCCCCCCTCCTCTCTCCTCCCTCTCTCCCTTGAAGCTGTGAAGGCTTCCATTCTGAGGTGTGACGTCTCGTGTATCGGTTCCGACGATCGCCGCCGCCGCCACGAGCCGCCATCGCCATCAACGGAGTTCTGCCCGCGCAGTACCACAGAAGCTTCCACGAATTTCATGTCTCAGCCCCGAGCTCAGATAGATCTAGGGATTTTAGTGGATGTTCCAGAGGTGTCAAGGACATCCCACAAATTTTGGTTTGCCATTCAGATCTCGTTTCATATTTTTTGATTTTTGTCCACTCTTCCATTTCAGTTCTGCCAGAGTTCTATCTAGGTTCACATCCATCCTGTGTTTCATGCTTTAGATCCACTTTTTGATTTCTGCTAATTCGCCCAATTTTTTTGGGGGTTCCACCCATCCATCCCTTCATCCACAATTTTTCTCAATTTTTGATTCGCCCATCTCATGTTTTCTAAAATTTGTTCTCAGACCCATCTACAGTTCTATCCACCTGTTCCCAGATCCGACCACCAGTCACCCCCAAAAATCATAACAAATCCCAGCCACCTCCAAATCAAATTCTAAAAATAGTCCCAATTCCGTGGTTTGATTCCCTATAACTCCTAAGAAGAGCTCCAGAGCTTAATCGGAGGTCTACTAGGCGGTCAACGGTGGTTCTCAGACAAGTGCCATGCAGATCTGAGATTTCGGTTACTGTACAACAAGGACTTGTAAATTCAATAAAGTTCTGATCCGACCAGATCCAGCAGATCTCTCTGGGTCTATATTGAAGCATTGGAAGAGAGCTTTCCAACTGTAGCTCGTGCGTCCCGATCCGACGTCGGGATTGATCGCAGCGGTCGTTTTCGCCGGAGCGCGCGCCGGAAAACAGAAATCAAAATCCGTGGGCAGCTAGTTCAACAATTGGGAATCGGGTCCGATCGACCCCCGATCGGTGTTCCCGGCCGACCACCGTCCGTGGAGGCGCGCCACCAGGGGTCCCCATCATAGTGGGTCCCACCCCCGTAGATCCGGAGGACAGCGCCATCCGTGGGCCCCGCGGCCCCGTAGAAGCCACCGTTCGGAAAGCACGAAAACGCGGAGTTCGGCACCACCGGGCGACATCAAGATGCTGCCCGTCAACCCGAGTTGCGTGATTCCCGGACCCCACATGTGACCTTTTACCTCCCTGCGTGGAGTGGGTCGACTTAGTGTATTGCTGTAATCATTGTTAACCGAGAGTCCGTAATTCGGCCGGGGTTGTCTTCGCCACGCCGGGTGCGTGGAGGTAATGGTCTGAACCTCTTGGCGTTCATTTGCTTAGCTACTATATGGTCTTTTTCCGCTGCCGAGAGTGTAGGTACTAGCCCGTGTGTCCATGTCACCGCTATGAGAGCGAGAGTGACCCGTCCCGCGACTCGATCCGAGTCCGGAACTTGAGTCAGACTACCCTTGACCTCCGCCGGTTCCTTAACCGCGCACGGTCCACGCTTTCCCTCGCTTGGGACGACGAGTGAGCTTCCACTTCTGTTAGCGATGTTTCGCCACTAGGAGCTCGTAGTGTCGGGCTTAGTGTCTCCCTGGTGTGTGTTGCTGGTCGTGTCTTCATCTAGAGTCCGAGGGTGGCACCATATAGTGTCGTCTCCCGTGTCCGTCCCGCATCATTATGAGGCAGACGAAACTGGTTCTCCAGCCGTTTCACCTCTGCCTCCCCCAATTCGCTGCAGTTTGGAGCCGCCGCCCTCACTACAGGCTCTCCCTCCCACTCTTCGGCATCCGGACACTGTTCCGCCATGGAACCCGGAGAGGGACTTGAAGAAAAATACTCCCGGGACCCCGAGGACTCTGGAGGAAGAGGAAGCTGTCGGACTGCCTCTGCAGTTAACTCCGCAAACGCCGCTGCAAGGGCCCCAAAAGTTGGAGGAGGAAGGGGCCCTCTTCCATCGTGCCTTCACGACGCATCAAAGGGCCCCAAAAGCAAGCACGAAGGAGAGCCAAACCCTGAAAATGGAGGGAGTATGGAGCAACGGCAAGCGCACAATGCCTATATTCCCACGCGGAAGGTGGCGCGTCGTTCCGACCTCCTAGAAAAGGGGGCCCCTTCAGTTCAAATCCGTCAGGATCATCATTATTAAGGGCCCAGGTGACCACGACACATGGCTTACCAACACCGCCAGATCTCCACCCACCTAAGCCACGCTGGTCCAAAACCCCAAACAGCTACTCTTCGAGCTTACTAAAGCTTGGGAGTAGGAGGGGGACAAGTGGAGAGGGGGACTTATGTAGCCCATCTAAAAGTAGCCGAACAAAGTCCATCAGGACCAAACGAGGCCCAGCACATTCCAAGTGATAGCCCCGTAGGGCCCACTTAGAATAAAAAGCCCAATAGGATTACTCGGGATCAAACCCTTCCTCGGCGGCCCTTAGGCTTGGAAGGCCCAAACATCAGTCAGAATGGAGGAAGACACATGCCCGAGTTATCCCCTCACCGGGATAGAGGCAAGCGCTCAGCGCCCACTCCGACCTATCTTCATCCGAGCTATGCTTATCACCCGGACAGGGTTGGCACCCTTCATGCTTGGGTTTAACCGATGATTGCTTATCCACGCTGCCGTTGAGAGCCCTTTATGAGCAGGAGTTTATGAGGATAAGGGACCCATGGTCCCTCAAGGCTATAAAGATCCCACGATGAGAACATAAAGAGCCCACGTTGAGGACGTTATCCCCGCCGAAACCCCTCAGCTTACGGGACTCATGAGGCCAGTGCACTATTTAAACCTGAGACTCCCTCTAATGAAAGGTAAGGGTAATACATACCTAAACTCCCTGAGCAGGAACCACTTCACCACCTTGGTGTAGGGGGATCTCGTGCACCTCTTTCTTCCTCCCTCCATATCTTCCACCACTGCTCTACTGACTTAGGCATCGGAGGGTTTTCCCTAGGGAACCATCCCTGGGCCCCCTGATCCGTTTCCCTTTCTTTACAGTTCACTATTCGATGATCATCCTCCCAGCTCAGGTCCAGCGCGAGATCACGCCCCTTCAAACTGGGAAAAAAAACTAGGGAGAAATTGCAGAATCAGATCGACATAAAAATCCGTATTCCTGTCAAATCCTAATTCTGCCAACCTTTCGATCCACTCAATCATCTTGAGAACATGTGTCTGCACAGAAGTTCCCTCAGACATTCTTGCCCCGAACAGACTTTTAGATATCTCATATCTTCCTATTCGACTTTGAGCTCTAAAGAGCTCCTCAAGGTGAAACAGAATAGATCTAGCATCCATCTTTTCATGTTGCCTCTATAACTCATTTGTCATAGAGGCAAGCATATAGCATTGGGCAAGCGTGGCATCATCCTTATGCTTCTCATAAGCAATGATCTCACCTCTTCAACATCATTGGCAGGAAGAGGAGGTACAGGCCGACCAAGAACATAGGCTATCTTCTCAACAGTGAGAATAATTCTCAAGTTCCTGGGCCAGTGTAGCAACCCTGGTAAATTATAAGAATAAAATCTTAAATAGAATAGAAGATTTAAAACATGTGATAAACAGTTCAACTCATATACACTTAAAACATATAACAAAAAAAGGCCAAGATAAATAACGCCTCCGTTAAAATCGTCATTTAATTGAAGACTGTTCACGCAGGTGCTAATTTTAGAATTGACGCCCTCTTGATAGGCGTCATATAAAAAAATTGAAGACTGTGACAGAGGCATCATTTTTAAATAACACCCCAACCTTAGGCGTCATTTACAAACATAACCGTTGGTCTTTGGTTCGAACAGGGATGTTATCCGGGGTAAGTTTTGATTAAGAAAGGGATTGATACGTGTATATTTAAGTTTAGTAAGGATTCTACCAAGGAAATTTTAGTTCTAATCGAACTCCTAAAAATCCATTAGGATTCCTTCCCTATAAATACCCCCTCCCATCGGGCCAACCTGTTGGCTCTTTTCTTCATCAAACCTACTACTGCTGTCGATCGTCCAAGCATCATGGAGCCTTCCTCTCCATCCTGTTGTTCATACGAGGAGGGGTTCCCATCATCTTCCTCTTCATCCTACCGTGGAGAACGTGAAGAATGTAGGAATTCTTCTTCTTCCTCTTCCTCCTCCTGCTTCATACGTTGCCGTTGTTATCAAGTTCCTCTGTTTGAAACAGAGTATTGGCTGTGGTTATTATTCTCATCTTCTTCATCGTTCTATCAACCAAAGGCCATCCAAAACATCAAAAGGTAGGTTTTCTCAAGACTTAGCAAAACTCTGTAATTCCTAGGTTAAAAACATGCATATAGGTCTGTAAGAGTTACATATTTCGTTTCTGGATTGTGTTTTCTCCGTTTACTGCATAAATGGAAATAGCGACCCAAGCAAGGGCGCTATTTGATTCAATGACCGTGAAAACAGTCGTCAATTTCTTAGATAATTAATATTTATACCATGTTCAAAATTGAATAACTATGAACCCTTACATGTAAACTAATGTATGATCATGTCCATAAATTCCTGCTATTTTTCTCTATCTGTTCAGGTCTTTAGAATCTTGATCAGACATACTCCAAAAACCATGTGTCTGTGATTGTACCTGCCCGGTGCAAATCATATGACAGAATTAGCGACCCAGATTAGGTCGTCATTTGAATGAACGCCCCTAAACATGGGTGCCAATTTAGTGATAAACTGTGAATTATAGAAATGGTTATAATATTCCTGGATATTGAAATGACGACATATACCGTGCCCTTTAATTTGATATATGACGCCCCTGACTAGGGTGCTGTTTACAGAATTGAAGCCTTCATGAAAGGCGTCATTTTTATAATAATCAAAATTTGAAAGTGTTTACAGATATTAATATTTACATAATCCGGATGTAACGACTGAGTGAACAGTCGTCATTTACTGAAATGATGACCCTGACAAGGGCGCCAATTCAGAAAATGAAGACTTAATCTCAGGCGTCAATTTACTGATCTCCTAATTTCCTGATTTTTGTGGTTTTCTATAACCCTGGTTGTGTACACTGGCACTATATTCCATTCCGTGAATATAGCCCCACATTTCATGATGTTTTATCAATTACCCACTATTTCTCGGTTATAGATGAACCCTCCATGGGACATTCCGTTCCTTTGGATCGGTGACTTGATCATAGAGACCTCCGTAAAACTTTGCTAGCCTTGGATTCCCTCAAGACAGGGTTGTACCATCAAAACCCATGACACTACTTGATTGCCATGTCACTCTAAAGAAACATAGTATATTGACCCTCATGATATGCTATTTTGAGGTCATGAGAATACTCTTTAATTAATGGAATGGGAAACCATGCCATTAATACTCCTCAAGAATAATGTGCCATACTTGTGGACACTAATTCTATCTACCTTATCATGTAAAAGAATGAGCCACCATGGTTATATGAGCGCTTATTCTTAATGTCATGGCACCCAAGTTAGGGAGCCGATTCCACCTAGGTTTATTGTCAATCGTGATTGTACCGTTATTATCGTTCTTACATATCTTGTTCAGTCCTTGTGATTCTATTCTACAAGATCTACCTTAAAGTTTCTTACAAGCGTGTTCCTTTGAAATTCCATATTGGCTCTAACTATAGTGGATGTCGAAAATACATGATCAATGCCTGCGCATATAGGGCCCGATCTGATCCTGGGAGGAGCACCCGAAAGTACTAGTGCCCATGAGAGTTGTAATGATCACGGTGTGACATTGTATCGAAGTGCATGACTAGCTTGATAGACATTCCATAAATCTCGTACTTGACTTGACTCGACACGACATGACTTGCGTGACCCGAAAAAGGGTATTTATTGAACTTGCTTGAAACATGATAGCCAATTCTTGACGGGATATGATCACCTGACATGATAGATATACGTGCTTGACATGAGTTCTTGAACGACTTGCTAGTTCACTTGCTATCACTTGATATACATTCTCTAATCTCTTGGTATACAATCTCTATTGTTGTTTTATGCGAGCATGCATAGCTTATTACATTTCATGTAACATGTAATTACTTAAAGCAAGCTAGCTCTTGAGATATAATCCCTACTGAGCGTTTGCTCACATAGTGTTTTTCCCTTATTTTTCAGGTAAGTCCGAGGACGAAACTCTTTCTGATGGGGAAAATCAAGAGTGATGAGATTAGAGCTACTCCAACTATCCAAGCGTTGTATAGTCTTGACTTTTCTACATTCTTGAGTCAATCATTGTACTTTTTCATTTTATTGAGTCTTAGCACTAAGAGGATTGTAATAGAAGTACTTTGAAGGTTTTGATGAAATAAAGGATTAGGTTATCTTTACTCTTGCGCGCTCTATCTTTGTGTTGAATACACTAACGCTCTGATTGACATGATCGATAAAAACTCGTCAAGCGTCTGTGGGTTCCTTCCGCGCTCGGGGCATGATAGTTTTTGTGGTATCAGAGCCTAGGATATTCAATTCCTAGGAAACCCAAGTCCAAGGATAGTGGAGAGGGGGATTTCTGCAGCCCATTCAAAGAGCAGCCGAACTAGGCCCATCAGGACCAAACAAGGCCACGCTCGCCCAAGTGACAGCCCACAGGGCCCACTTAGGACAGAAAGCCCAATAAAAGATTCGCTCGAGGATACTACCTTCCTAGGCGGCCTCTAGGCTCGGAAGGCCCGAGCGTCGGTCAGGTCACAGGAAAGGTCCATGCCCAAGCCATCTCTCCGCCCAGGGGAAGAAAGCGCATGTCGACCAATCCGACCCATCTTCGTCCGAGCTAAGCCTACCGCCCGGATAGGGCTGGCCTCTCTGAGCACAGTACGGCCGACGATTACTTATTCATGCAGCCGTTAAGAGTCCTCTGTGGGCAGGAATTTATAAAGGTGAGGGACTCCAGCTCCCCTAGGTGATAACGCTCCCACGATAAGGCAATAAAAGCCCACGTCGAGGACGTAACACCCACCTGAAACCCCTCGACTTACAGGACTCCAGAAGACGGCACACTATTTAACCCAGGAGTACCCTCTAGCGAAAGGTAAGGGCAATCACACGCTCAAAACTCCTGAGCAGGAACCACTTCACCCTTCTGGTGGCGAGGGATCTCGCGCAGAAGCTATTTCCTCCCTATATTGCTCCCACCATAGCTCTTCTGACTTAAGCATCGGAGGGTTTTCCCCAGGGACTTATCCCTGGGCCCCCTGATCCGTTTCCCTTTCTTGAAGCTCACTATCCGGTGATCCACTACCCGCTCAAAACCAGCGTGAGATCTTGCCTCTTCATCTGGCGCCGTCTGTGGGAAACGTACAAGAAGCCAGTATGGTGCGAAGGAGCTCAGGGAGGAGGTCCGCCGGCGAAAGGGGAAAGGCCATAGTAGCGGCAGGGGATGGCCCCTCCCGGGCCTCACAGAACCCTCCCTCCAACGCCAGCGCCCTCGCCGACGAACCACCACCCCCACCTACGGTAGTAGGGCTACCGCTCAATGGTGGCGCCGAAGCCTTCCAGGCCCTCAACGTGAAACTGGATGTCCTCGTGGAACTCATGAGGACCCAGGCGGCTAGGGATGGAAGGTCCCGCGCCCCGTCAGGGAGCCCTCCCCGCGAGAATGCATCCCAGCACACCGCCGAAGGCCGCCTCACTCTCCGCGGCCAGCAGATCATCCGCAACAGGATTGGAGGACCCTCGCAGGCTCCGCCTCCGGAGCAAGAGGCTTCCTCCACACCAAGGCGGGGAAAACCTGGGGTGTGCCATCCGAACCCAGAGACCGATGTTCCCGGGGATCACCAAGACGCTCCTCCCAGCCCCACGACACGACAACAGCCGGAGTTATCCCTTCGACTACGAGATTTTGAGAGGCGTTTCGCAGAGCAGGAGCACGCCCTCCGCGTCCTGCAGAAGACCTCTTTCCTGGAGGATGAGGAGAAATCCCCATTCTCCGAATACATCTTGAAGGCAGAGGTGTCTCCCAAAACCTCCATCCCGACCTTCAAGCTCTACGACAGCCAGGGTGACCCGGCCGATCACTACGATAGCTTCGACGCTTTGATGACCTTGCATGGAGCGTCGGACGCCATCAAGTGCCGAGCATTTGCGACCACCCTGGTCCAGGGTGCCCAGGCGTGGTTCCGGGCCCTCGCCCCCGGATCCATCCTAGACTTCAACCAATTTGGGCGGGTCTTCAAAGAGAGTTTCGCCGGAAGTGCCCCCCCAAGGTCGGTAGCGGGGCTCCTGGCCCTCAAACAGGCACAAGGGGAAAGACTTCGGGCTTATATTCACCAATTCAAGTCGGAAGCCCTTAGAATCCCCCGCCTGGATGTGGCCTCAGCCATAACCGTGCTGACTGGGGGCACCCGGGACGAGAATCTCCACGGTGAACTTGTCCTCCACCCTCCCTCGACCCTTGTCGAGCTAGTGACTCTGGCATTACGCCACGCCGAGTGCGAAGAGGTGCTCAGCGCTTGCCGAGATGCAACCGGCTCGGGTCGGGAGGGGGACAAGA
Source organism: Amorphophallus konjac (assembly GCA_022559845.1). Classification (NCBI taxonomy): domain Eukaryota; kingdom Viridiplantae; phylum Streptophyta; class Magnoliopsida; order Alismatales; family Araceae; genus Amorphophallus; species Amorphophallus konjac. The sequence goes on from CM040119.1 coordinate 208,255,269, forward strand.
AGCGGGCTTCCGAGCCAAGCTCAGGTTCGGGGAAAAGGTGGAACCACGATGGGGAACGCATGGAACCGTCACAGAAGTACGAGCGGTACACCCCACTAGCCGCGCCGGTCTACGAGATCTACAAAGGCATCAAGGACTCGGGCCTCCTCCGCCAACCCGAGCCAATGAGATCGAAGAACCGTAATCGCAACAAGCACTACTTGTTCCACAGTGATCACGGGCACCACACCGGCGATTGCCACTAGCTCCAGGATGAGATTGAGTGCCTCATCTGTCAGGGACATCTAGCTCGGTTCATAGCCGAGCGTAAAGAAGACCGAGGCACCCCAGAGGAGATCGACAATGCCCCCCGCGGGGTACACATCAATGTCATCTCCGGAGGAGCAGCATCAAGCGGCGACAGCAGCCGAGGAAGGAAGCGTCATGCCGAGCGGTGAGCCGAGCCATAGAGCCTCCCAAGGCCCCGCCGAGTGAGCCCCAGCTCATAGTCTTCTCCGACCGAGACCTGGAAGGGCAGAGCACCCCGCATGACGACGCCCTCGTGATTTCGGTTACGATAAACCATTGTAACGTAGATAGGATTCTAGTTGACAATGGGTGATGAGGGCATCCCTTGCCCCTCCACATTTTCTCCGGACTCGGATTGTTCGTCGACAAGCGCCATTATGTTAGTCATGTATTTTTTAGTCTAGTCATGTAATCTTCACATTTTATTTGAGTCAATATCATGTAATTTTCCCTTTATTTGAGTCATGTACCTAGGTTAGTGAGTCATTTTCTTAAGTATTGTGTCATTAGGTTGGTTTGTTAGGCTAGTGGGCCCAATTCATTGGGCTTGGCCCAAGGGCACCCCTATCCCTTCGGTTATTTGTCATTGAGTCAAATGTCAGGGACTTTTGTAGAAATGTGGGTTGCCTATATATAGGACCCCATTCCCCTCATTTTGAAGTAATGAACAATTGAATGAAAATTGAAATCCACTTCCAAATCCCACTAGATCTCTCTCTCTCTCTAAGGGGTCCCCCCCCTCTCTCTCTCTCTCCCTCCACCCCAATTTTCAGAATTTTCTCTCTCCTCCCCATTCACCCCTCATTAAGACCTCTCCCCTTCCCCATACACCCATTTAACTCCCCCCCAACCCAAGGTGGCATCCTCCAATCCACACCCCACCTCCCAACCCCCAACTACCCAACACCACTTCCTAAGCACCCCTTCCTCTCCCCAAGGTTGAAGGGGCTCTTCCCTAAGCCCAAATTCAAATTTCCCTCTCCCTAGGGCAGTGCCCTTTCATCTCCCCACCTCCCAAACCACCCAAAGTCGCAGCCCCCCTTTCCCATACCAGCCAAGTTCACCCTCCACCTCTTACTCTCTTGGCCATCCCCTTCCCCACCCCCTCATCTTCTTCTCATTCAGCCTCTGTTTCAGGCAGCAGAGTTGCAGCGACTTGCAGAGGCAGCCACGACTGTCTCTCAATAATTCAGATGGCAAGGCCTACATTGATGGAATCTTCATCAAGATAGCTTTCCAACGGTGGTGGTCTCGCCGGCTTCCGAGTTCGGAGCTGTCCGGAGGAGCATCATCTTCAACGACTGCGCAATCTGTCCCAGACTGAAGACCAGAGTGATCTTGGAAGCTGTTCTGCGGTCAACCTTGGAGGAATTCGAGCACACTTCCTTCTACAAAATTCTTCTTCGTTTAGTCCTCCATCAGTAGCAGAAAGAACGACGCCAATCGCCCGCCCGAGCTATTTTTTCTGAATTATTTCGTCGGAGTGTGCAGTCTACCACCAGTGGACTCAGGTTTGACATGTCTTCATTTATCTGGCCACCATTCTCATCTCCGACCTTGGATTGTGTCCCCGTCAACTTCTTCTCGAAGCTACTCCGACCACAATCGCGTCACCGCCGGTTTTGTTCAATTTTAAGTTCGGGAGCTACGCAGCGCCTTCTGCAATCCACTGCATTAGTTCTGCATCAGTTTGAAGCAGAGTGTTACTGTCCTGATCCAGTCACCGGTCCGATCAGCCTCGAGGTCCAGAGCTTCCCAAAAAATTCAGGCATCATCCTCTGTCAGTTGGGAAACTTTTGGCACAGGTTTCGTCAAGATCTGAGCTCTGTGAATTTTTGGCAGTGACATCACCGGCCCCCTGTCCAACAATTCTGAAGGTTGGCAGAACCGGCGGCGATCAGCAAATCGGGTTTCCTTAGCATAAATCCCCACCCCGCTTGGCCGGCTGAAGGTCCCTCCCTGCGTGGAGGTAGTATTGGATGTAATAAGATTAATCCCCACCCCAAGATCACCCCTCCTGTGAGAGGTGTAGTGGTGTAATCTTTCCATTTCAGGTTGAAGCGACACCGACGCGGCGTGCGGGTGCATACCCTCGCCTCCCCGCTCGCCCCCGTCTCCGGCCGGAGTCGGCGTCTTCACGCCGGCTAGGTGAGCTCCTGAACATCTCTCATTGCTGTAATAGACTTGCTTAGCTTAGTATTGCTATAGTTACTCCGTCGGCGGTAAGAGAGTGTCCGATTTTAAATTGCTACCCAAATTGAGTGACCACCGCGGGCGAGTTGTGAGAGCATCCACTTAACCCACACCCTTGGTGTGTTGGCCGCCCATGATTTGGGCATCCTAGGCCCATTTGGGGTTCTCCCCAAGCTAGCCAACCATTGGAGCCTCAAGGTCCCGCCTCGGACCCTCTCCAACATCGCCTAGTCGCCATCGGGCACTAGTGTGCGCCATACGGGTGAGCTCGCTAGTGTGAGTCCACTGCTCAAACTTGAATGCTTACAAAATAGGTCCATAGGTGGTGTCACATCAAGTGGTATCAGAGCCAGGTTCACAACTTGTCTCTATCAAGTTGGTCCTAGGGCATGTCTATGCATTTAGAGTCTTCAAGTGCATTACTCTTGTCCCCTACTATGGCCACCTCATATCGACCTTACCAATCGGCCCACTCCATAAGTCCAAGCCACCAAGAGATGCCTACCACTAACACCCATAACTTCCCTGGCCATGTCAACTACTTCATGAAAGCCTTGACCTATGCCAATGAGCAGCTTGATAACATATCGGGCTGACTCAACCAACTTGGAGAAAATAGGCCCGCCCCAAGGACAGACGATAGGATGGTCCCTTTCCCACTTCCCACCTTTGATGGAACCTCTCCTAGAGAATATTTAGATTGGGAAGCTACAATGGACCAATACTTCACTTGGTATCATATGTCCGAGGATGAAAAGGCATTGGTTGCCAAAATGCAACTTACCAAACGGGCAGAAACTTATTGGATGCAAATTGTCGGGCTAAAGGTACTTAGAAGGGAAACTCCCATCACCACTTGGAAGGACATGAAGGAGCAACTTAGGGCTATATATGTTTCCCCCTCATACTCAAATCACCAAGACCTAAGGAGCACTTCAACTCCTTCATCCCCACCTAGCCAACCCATGACCCTAATTCCCCATTCCACATCACTTCCCACCTATCCTACCCCAACCACCACACCAGCACCCTACCTACAAACTCCCTCCACAACCATATGTCCACAAACCCAATTGGACCCCGTGTCCACCCATCCACCGAGGCCCATAATGGCCACCACCCCCAAACCCAAAACCCCTCACCAAACCCATACCCCACAAGCCCCCTTGACCACCACCACAAATCCACCATCATCCCCAAAAAGGGACACATCTCCCAAAACAAATCAACCCAAAATCCCTCACCCAACCCACCTCCCGCTTCCTACACCAATCTTTCCCCAACCTAGGCCTCCTCTACTTCCCCTTCCTATCCCAACCCAAGCCCATGCTTGTTCACCACCCCGGGTGTGTCATACGCTAGCTATCACCAAACCACCCCCCATAGATCCCCCTACTCCATTAGCAATAGAAGTTGCAACCCACACACCCACCCAAGTGGAGAAGGATGCCCATCCGGATCCACCTCCCAACATAAAGGAAATCCAAAGGCCAAACAACTCACATACCTCTAGCCTAGCTCCTCTAGAGACACCCAACCTCACCATAGGTAAGTCCATACTCCAATGGCTCAAGAAAGGTTTCACCATTCCTAGTTCACAACCATGCCACCTACCCATGGGATATCAATCCCAAATCATTCCCATTCAACCACATGTCACTTATCAAACTTCCTATTGTGTGGAAGATTTGGGAGACTTAGTGAACTACCTACATTGGAAAATTCACTTGACCAATATGCTAGCCATGAGACCGTCCGAAACTAACACCATTAGCCTAGCATATCCCACCATTGGCTCCATCACTTCCATCTACACTAATGGCCAAGTTACTAGTGAGATCATCCTCCTTCTTCCCATGGAGGAAAAACCTATCCTATTCCACACCCCAACCATAGAGATCCCAAGTGCTTTGATCGGCCAACCCATTAGCAACTTTGGCCCAATTATTGAGGAGGAGGACTCACCATTCGAGGACCTTGAGAGCATAGAGTACCCCTACCAAGGTGACCCTTACCATGATCCCTTTAACCCTTTTCTATGGGAGCCTAGATCTCCATGTAACCCACTCACCTTATTCACCACCCACCCTTTCCTACCCCCACCCACCATGATGGGCCAAGCCCACCTCATCCATGACCCAGGTTACACCATAGGAATCATGACCTTAGGCAACACCCGCCTAGAGATCAAGAAGGTGCCCCACCCTATATCCACCTACCTAGATCCCCTAGACCCTTTTGAGTGCAAGCTCAAAGACCACCCCACCATCCCACATGAGGAAGTCATCTTTGGGGAAAGAATTCATATGTCTTGGCACATCACACCGCTTGGCATGATTAGTCCGTCGGGTACATTCATCCATATCACCCATATGTCAAGAAGAAAACATGAGTGGTCAATATTTGGTTGTAATGGTCCACCATCATTCATCATAAATCTCAAGCATGTTAGGAGCATTCATGGATGTCCGGGTCCTCTAACATTCATCACACTCACTCACAAGAGGGGCACCTATGGATGCCCCGGTCCTCCCAAATCCTTCAAAGTCTTCATAACATCAATGCATGATAGGTCTATATGTGGTTGTCCTGGACCCCCTTTACATACCATACATTGTCAACTCACACCGCATCATAGTACATGGCATATGCATTCAAGCAAGTATCAAGCAACAAGCGGTGGGATTCACAAGAAACGAGCACAAACTCCTAAGCACCACTTTGAGTTCCAAGTTGATAACTTGGCGATGATGGCTTTGGAGTGGCTCTACTTTAGGGTCACCTCCAATCTGAGGGCACGAGGACTTGGACCTTGTCAAGTTCCGAGTGACTTTGGCAACCAAGCTTATGGGTTGAACTTTCAAAAGGGTTTTAGGATTCTCCCCATTTCTCATGTGGTGGATCCAGCACGCTCTAAGGGCACCGCGGTGGATCCTAGTGAGTGCCTCGAACTTACACCTACCCTTGTGAGAGACACCCTCGGAGTGCCATCACAAATAGCCTGAGAGCCCGACGTGAGCACACAGCGGCAATACTAGGCAAGCAAGATCCCATCGCCAGCATGAGGGTATGACCAAGCCACTTTGTCGAGCTGAAGCGCCGTTCCCCGACTATGGTCGCGGGTTGAGTATGGAGATAGTGGATCACCCAGAGCCGCAGTTTGATGTACTACTTCCCTGGTGGACCCATACTCGACGGGGTGGAGTTTTCCCCACCCCGGGGGTATGATGAGGGCATCCCTTGCCCCTCCACATTTTCTCCGGACTCGGATTGTTCGTCGACAAGCGCCATTATGTTAGTCATGTATTTTTGAGTCTAGTCATGTAATCTTCACATTTTATTTGAGTCAATATCATGTAATTTTCCCTTTATTTGAGTCATGTACCTAGGTTAGTGAGTCATTTTCCTAAATATTGTGTCATTAGGTTGGTTTGTTAGGCTAGTGGGCCCAATTCATTGGACTTGGCCCAAGGGCACCCCTATCCCTTCGGTTATTTGTCATTGAGTCAAATGTCAGGGACTTTTGTAGAAATGTGGGTTGCCTATATATAGGACCCCATTCCCCTCATTTTGAAGTAATGAACAATTGAATAAAAATTGAAATCCACTTCCAAATCCCACTAGATCTCTCTCTCTCTCACTCTCTCTCTCTCTAAGGGGTCCCCCCCCTCTCTCTCTCTCTCCCTTTACCCTAATTTTCGGAATTTTCTCTCTCCTCCCCATTCACCCCTCATTAAGACCTCTCCCCTTCCCCATACACCCATTTAACTCCCCCCCAACCCAAGGTGGCATCCTCCAATCCACACCCCACCTCCCAACCCCCAACTACCCAACACCACTTCCTAAGCACCCCTTCCTCTCCCCAAGGTTGAAGGGGCTCTTCCCTAAGCCCAAATTCAAATTTCCCTCTCCCTAGGGCAGTGCCCTTCCATCTCCCCACCTCCCAAACCACCCAAAGTCGCAGCCCCCCTTCCCCATACCAGCCGAGTTAACCCTCCACCTCTTACTCTCTTGGCCATCCCCTTCCCCACCCCCTCATCTTCTTCTCATTCAGCCTCTGTTTCAGGCAGCAGAGTTGCAGCGACTTGCAGAGGCAGCCACGACCATCTCTCAATAATTCAGATGGCAAGGCCTACATTGCTGGAATCATCATCGAGATAGCTTTCCAACGGTGGTGGTCTCGCCGGCTTCCGAGTTCGGAGCTGTCCGGAGGAGCGTCATCTTCAACGACTGCGCAATCTGTCCCAGACTGAAGATCAGAGCGATCTTGGAAGCTGTTCTGCAGTCAACCTTGGAGGAATTCGAGCACACTTCCTTCTACAAAATTCTTCTTCGTCTAGTCCTCCATCAGTAGCAGAAAGAAAGGCACCAATCGCCTACCCGAGCTATTTGTTCTGAATTATTTCGTCGGAGTGTGCAGTCTGCCACCAGTGGACTCAGGTTTGATCTGTCTTCATTTATCTGGCCACCATTCTCATCTCCGACCTCGGATTGTGGCCCCGTCAACTTCTGCTCGAAGCTACTCCGACCACGATCGCGTCACTGCCAGTTTCGTTCAATTTGAAGTTCGGGAGCGACCGCAGCGCCTTCTGCAATCCGCTGCATCAGTTATGCATCAGTCCAAAACAGAGTGTTGCTGTCCTGCTCCAGTCGCCAGTCCGATCAGCCCCAAGGTCCAGAGCTTCCCAAAAAATTCAGGCATCATCCTCTGTCAGTTGGGAAACTTTTGGCGTAGGTTTCGTCAAGATCTGAGCTCTGTGAAATTTGTGGCAGTGACATCACCGGCCCCCTGTCCAACAATTCTGAAGGTTGGCAGAACCGGCGGCGATCAGCAAATCGGGTTTCCTTAGCATAAATCCCCACCCCGCTTGGCCGGCTGAAGGCCCCTCCCTGCGTGGAGGTAGTATTGGATGTAATAAGATTAATCCCCACCCCAAGATCACCCCTCCCGTGAGAGGTGTAGTGGTGTAATCTTTCCATTTCAGGTTGAAGCGACACCGACGCGGCGTGCGGGTGCATACCCTCGCCTCCCCGCTCGCCCCCGTCTCCGGCCGGAGTCGGCGTCTTCACGCCGGCTAGGTGAGCTTCTGAACATCTCTCATTGCTGTAATAGACTTGCTTAGCTTAGTATTGCTATAGTTACTCCGTCGGCGGTAAGAGAGTGTCCGATTTTAAATTGCTACCCAAATTGAGTGACCACCGCGGGCGAGTTGTGAGAGCATCCACTTAACCCACACCCTTGGTGTGTTGGCCGCCCATGATTTGGGCATCCTAGGCCCATTTGGGGTTCTCCCCAAGCTAGCCAACCATTGGAGCCTCAAGGTCCCGCCTCGGACCCTCTCCAACATCGCCTAGTCGCCATCGGGCACTAGTGTGCGCCATACGGGTGAGCTCGCTAGTGTGAGTCTGCTGCTCAAACTTGAATGCTTGCAAAATAGGTCCATAGGTGGTGTCACATCAATGGGAGTGCCCCTGATGTACTGTCTTATGATTTTTTCCTTAAGATGGGGGAGGAACCATCCAAACTCCGCCCGATCCGAACCCCTCTCTGCGGGTTCAATGGCCTAGCCACCTATCCCGAGGGAGCCCTAAGCCTGCCAGTTACCCTCGGCACCCCACCCAAAACTGTTACGGTCATGGTGGACTTCATAGTGATTAAAGGTATGATAGCATACAACGCCATCTTCGGCCGGGGAATCCTCAGCCGAATAAAAGCGGTGCCATCTACCTATCACCAGAAAATGAAGTTCCCCACCAAAAATGGGTTGGGAGAAGTCCGAGGTAACCAGGTCACGGCCAGAAGGTTCTACAATATCTCGGTAGAGGCCACAAGGCCGGACGGGAAGGACAAGGGCCCCTGGGGAGTCGAGGATAAATCCACAACCACCGAACCTGGTGGCGAACTGCTGGCGGTTTTCCTAATCGATGACCCGGCCCTAGGAGTAAAGATCGTAGCCAGACCTACCGTTTGAGGTTCAACAGCAATATAAAAAGTTCCTTTCTGAGTACATCCGAGTTTTTGCTTGGGCTGATGATCAACTCTCTGGGATACCAGAGGAGACTGTAATGCACAAGCTCAACCTCAACCCCGCCGTGAAGCCCGTACAGCAGCGTAGGAGGAAGCATGCACCAATGAAACAGGCGATCATCAAGGCGCAGGTCACCAAGGGGCAAGAGACTGGCCTTTTTAGGCCGGTCCTGTACCCGACGTGGCTAGCCAACGTCGTCCTGGTATCGAAAGCTTCAGGCAAGTGGCGGATGTGCATGGATTTCACCGACCTGAATAAGGCCACCCCTAAGGACTGTTATCCATTGCCGAGCATCGACCAATTGGTTGGCTCAACCTCGGGCAACGAGATACTCAGCTTCCTAGATGCCTATTTAGGTTACCACCAGATCAGAATGGATCCAGAAGATGTCGAGAAGACCACCTTCATCACAAACTACGGCGTATACTGCTACACCCGGATGCCTTTCGGGTTGAAAAATACCGGAGCCACGTACCAGAGGCTGGTCAACCACATGTTTGAAGGACAGTTAGGTTGGAACGTCAAGTCCTACATCGATGACATGCTCGTCAAGACCCCCAAGGTGGAAGACCACTTCACCGACCTCGCTGAGACCTTCGGCACCCTTCTGAGGTACAACATGAAGCTTAATCCTGCCAAGTGTGCCTTCGGAGTGAGATCCGAAAAGTTCCAGGGTTTCCTAGTCACTCAGCGTGGGATCGAGGCCAACCCTGACAAAGTCCAGGCCATCCTGGACATGCGCCCGCCCACCTACATCAAGGATGTCCAACATCTAACTGGGCGTGTCGCCGCTCTCAGCCGGTTCCTGTCCCGTGCGGCCGAACGATGCTTGCCCTTCTTCAAGCTGTTGAGGGGGCCCAAATTGGCATCTGCTACGTTCGCATGGGATGAGGAATGCCAGAGAGCGTTCGCTGAGCTCAAGGAGTTCTTGGCCTCACCCCCGGTGCTCTTCAAGCTCGTTCCGGGTGAAGTCTTGCTGCTCTATCTCTCGGCAACACCATCTACGGTTAGCTCGGTCCTAGTCAGGAATGACTCGGGAGTCGAGAGGCCGGTCTACTACACCAGCAAGGTGCTCAACGAGGCTGAAAGGAGGTACCCTGTAACCGAGAAACTCATGCTAGCGTTGGTTACCTCCGCCAAGCGCCTCCGGCCCTATTTCCAAGGTCACCCCATCACCGTGCTAACTGGTGAACCATTGAAGAAGATCCTGGCCCACCCCGAAGCCTCGGGACGACACGTCAAATGGGCCATTATGCTTGGGGCCTACGCTATATCCTATCGGCCGCGCTCAGCTATGAAAGGCCAAGCGCTCGCCGACTTCATCGCCGAAAGCACCGTCCCGACTGAAGAAAGAGCCCCGTCCGCGCCCGGGCCGACCTAGGAATTGTTCGTTGATGGATCCTCCAACTTGGTCGGTAGTGGTGCCGGAATCCTCTTGAAGTCCCCCGAAGGAGCAGAACTGCAACAAGCCTTAAAGTTCAGCTTTCAGGCATCCAACAACGCTTCCGAGTACGAGGCCCTTATCTTGGGAGCGCGCATGGCCCGATGGTTAGGGGCTGAGCGAGTCAAAATCCATACTGACTCCCAGCTGGTCGCTAGCCAAGTCAACGGTGAGTACGAAGCTCGAGAGGCACCAATGATCAAATACCTCCAACTGGTCAGAGATCTGGCCCAACAGTTCGAGAGATTTGAGGTAGTCCGAATAGCTCGAGAGGAAAACTCCCGAGCGGACGCCCTCTCTCTGCTGGCCTCCTCTCTCGACCCCGAAGGTACCTGATCGGTCCTCCTTGAAGAGGTAGAGAGCCCGAGCATTGACTCGGAGCTCCTTACTGTTGACTCAGCCATTCCGAGCGACTGGCGCACCCCCTACCTGTCGTGGCTCCGGGACTCTCAAGAGCCTTTCGACCCTCGAGAGGCCCGCAGATTGAAGTACCAAGCCCGGCGCTTCGTCGTTCAAGACGACACTCTCTACCAGAGATCTTTCTCTGGTCCCCTCCTGAAGTGTCTCGGCCCTGACGAAGCCAACCGAGCTATCCAAGATATTCATGAAGGCCTGTGCGGAGTGCACTCAGGAGGAAGGTCACTCACCTGGATCCTACTACGGTAGGGTTACTGGTGGCCCACTCTGCAGCGCGACTGCACGGCCTACGTGCAACAGTGCGATCGATGCCAGCGATTCGACCACTTAGTCCATCAAGCGGTACGGAGCTCGTCACCCTGACCGAGCCATACCCCTTCGCTCGGTGGGGGATCAACATTCTTGGGCCGTTCCCTATGTCTCAGGCCCAGAAGAAGTTTATCATCATCGCCATCGACTACTTTACCAAGTGGATCGAGGCCGAAGCCACGGCGAGGATCACCGAGACAGTCGTCTGGAGTTTCATCTGGAAGTCGATCATTTGTCGTTATGGCATCCCCCGGGTGATAGTGAGCGATAACGGTCGGCAATATGACTCTCGTTATTTTCGAGACAGATGTGCCGACCTAGGTATTCGCAACCACTTCACTTCGGTCGCCTACCCTCAGGCCAACGGGCTAGTCGAGAATGCCAATAAGACTATCTTAAAAGGCATAAAGACTAGACTCGGCAACTGGCTCGAGGAACTGCCTAGCGTGCTTTGGTCCCACAGAATGACTCCCAGAACGGCAACCGGTGAGAGTCCTTTCCAGTTGGTATATGGCACCGAGGCCGTCATTTCGTTGGAGATCACCAATCCCTCCCTCCGAGTCATCTGCTTCTCGCCCGAGGTAAACGAGCAAAAATTACTCGAGAACCTCAACCTAGAAGATGAACTCTGAGAGATTGCCAGCATCCGAGCAACGGAGTACCATCGCCACCTCACTCGATACTACAACGCTAAAGTCTGAGACAGGCACTTCCAACCGGGAGACTTCGTCCTTAGGAAAGCCGAAGCCTCTCGACCACTAGAGGCGGCGGGAAAGCTATCCCCTAACTGGGAAGGCCCCTACCGAGTGGTCGAGACGCTCGGGAAAGAAGAATACCGGCTATCTACAATGGAAGGGGAACCCATCCCTCGGACATGGAATGTAGCCACACTACGCAAGTTCTACTTTTGAAGTTGTGCAAACAATTTCAGTGAAATAAAATTTTCTCCTTTTCATTCAAACGATTGTTGGTACATCAGAAAGGCAAAAGCCAATACATTACACAACAGAAAGCAAAAAATTCATCTGGCACCACTGCAAGAGGCCATTGCTCGGCTGACTCGGTTGATCTCCTTGCGTCCAGCCACTGACTCTGCCTCGCGTAGAAACTGGCTCGGATAAAAGGCTGTCGACCCAGTTGGCTCGGGTGGCCCATGACAAAGGTGACAGAAGGGATTGCGGAGGGGAAGGCTACCTTCCAAGTTGACAGAGGATAGGGAAGAGGGAACGCCTATGAAGGCCTCCTCTCTTCCAACCTGCCAACTCTTTGGAACCTACAGAGAGCAAGCACCCTCTGAAGAGTGAAAGAAAGGAAGAGCAGAAGGGGGAAAAAGAGGCTGCCAGAAAGAAAAAGAAACCAGCAGAGCTGGACAAGGAGGCAGGGCAAGGTCCGGAGGGGAAGGGGCCTAGTTGGCTTCCTCTTCCCATCCGCGAGGCGAACAGGATGGGATGGGCATCAGGGATGTCTGATGCCCCCATCTGCCCTCCATCTCGCCCCCCCTGCAAGCGTCGCTGGAACTGATAAAGGGCAAACGGCACGCCTCCGCACGTCGACCCCTTTTCAAGTCCGCCAGTCGGCTGTCGACTCCTTTTCAAGTCCGAAGCAACAGGAGCTCCCTGCCCCCTGCCATTGATAGCCCCCTCATCTGGATCTTCCTCCATGCTCCGAATGCAACAGCACAACACAACGTGAAGAAGGGGCGAGGAAAGACTATCAGGGAAAATCCTAAGCGATGGAGAGGAAGGGACGCCCTTCAATCTTTTTATAGGCAAAGGGAGGCTACTCGCCTTAAACGACTCCCTCCTCGAAAACACGCCAAAGGAATTTCCCCCTATGAATGGTCGCCTCAAACTTCTCATCTTCCACCTCAGCGGGACACACGAAGCGGCCAAGCATTCAAAGCACAATTAAACGGAAAGACACCCTGGCAGAGGCTCGCCCAACCAGCGTGCGAAAACCACGCAAGGTGTATCGGCACTTTCCAACTACTACAGATACACTGGTCAAATCACGGCAAGTATAGCTAGAAGCAAGTAAGATTTTATTTGTTACCTTGTAAAGAGGAAGTCCTTTTTTGGAAAAGAAAAAGAAGCAAACAAAAGAAGGAGGCAAAACAGGATGATACATCAGGCCTAGGGCCCACTTTGAAGCTCGGAAGTGGAAGGCGCAAGTGTTTTGCCCCCGGCGCCCTCGGTGACAGCCGGCCCTGGCACTGACCCCGCCTGCGCGGGAACTGCCTCAGTCGCGAGCCCTCCCGAGGCAGCCGGAGTTGGCGACCCCGCAGGAGAAGAGCCCTCTGGATCTTCCCCGCACGACGCAGAGGAGCTGGAAGACGACATGTCTGAGTCATAGCGTTGGCCAGAGGGGAAGTCGATCCCAGAATCTTGTTCCCCGGCATAAGCTACTACCCGGCGGTAACCCTGCTTAAACCCCTTGCGGATGCCTCGGCGAAGTGCTAACTTATAGTAGGGAAGGGCAGCTTCCTGCAGGTCGACCCGGTAGGCCTCTGAGCCCCTGTATTGCTCGATCGCCTCCGCCCCGGCCAGTCCCAGCTTGTCGGCAAGCTCGGCCTTCTCCCGCTCCACCTCTCCTGCCCGCTCCTCGGCCTCCACCGATCGTTTCTCTGCCTCGGCCGACTTCCGTTTGCCCTCGGCCGCCCACTCCTCGGCCTTGACCGATCGCCTCTCCGCCTCAGCTCGGTCGGCCTCGGCCTCCAAATGGAGGCGCTTCGCTGCCTCCGCCCGGTCCACCAACTCGGCGCGCTCAGCCTCCCAACGGCCATCCAGCTCGAGACGAAGAAGGCACTCCTCTTCAAGGAGTTTACTTTTCCTCTCGAGCGATTCCCGGGCCTTGGTTAGTTGCTCGGTCAGCACTCCGACCTCCAGCCGGCTCGACTGCGACAACTCCCTGATCGCGGAGAACTCCCGTCGGAGCCCCTCATGCGCCTCATTGAGTCGAGCTAGTTTTCTCTTACATCCTCCGAGGGTCCAAGCAAGATTCGATCGCTCTGATTCCGACCGGGCATAAGTCTCTGCCATTGTGGCCCCCATCTGGGCCATGACCAGGCCACCCTCCATAATGATGTCGAGGACCCCGGGTGGAGAATGACGCTTGTCTCCCCCTTTCATCCTCGTAGACACCTCGCGGCAAAGCTGGTGTAAAGTGCTCGAGATGCCGAGCCTTTCCAGAGCCACTAGCATGGAAACCCTTTCCGCACCTGGCGCCTCGCCAGAAGGCCAAAGTCGAGCTACGGGATCGGCCGCCTCGCGCACTACGGTCGGTTGGGGTTGCGACGCCTCAGTAGGCAAACCCCCGACCTCGACCGACGCTAAGAGCCTGGCCGCTCCGTGCACCACGGTCATTTGGGGCTGTGATGCCTCTGCCGCTGAACCCCCAACATCAACCGTCATGGCCAGCACGTCGCCCACCTCGACCAACGCCCCTGCCTCGACCGCGGTTGTTTCAACTTCGGCCCCCTCTGTTCCCAACGAAGGGAGAGCTGACCCGTCATCGTCACCCCCCGGGGTGCCCCTGGTCTCCTCGGCCCCCTCTCGCTCAGCAGATGGGAGAGCTGGCTCGGTAGGGTCAGCCCTATCTTGCCCCAGAGAGGGGAGCGCCGCCGAGCCAGAATTGCCCCCAGCGGCGGGGACGGCCCCGGCCTTCCTGGCCCGTTTCCTGGCCTTCACAGCCTCCCGAAGCCTCCCCTCTAGGGGATCCTTGCACTTCGCCCCGCACGGGCGAGAAGTCCCCTCGGAGGTCGCCCCTTTGCCCTTGTCCCGGGCTTGGGAGCGACCCACAGGGGCGCCTAGTTCATCAGCCGTCGAGTCGTCGCCAAGGTCAATGATCTCAGCGACCTCCTCCAGAGGCTCCCGCCTGGTGTCTGCACAAATAAGAAGGCGTGATCAGGAAAAGGAAAGATGACCCCCACCTCCGAAGGAAGATCTAAGTGGTGGCACCTGAGCCCGACGAATGCAGCCGCGTAAGAAGACACCGCTCTATGTTCTCCGGAGTCACCAATTCCTCGGTGGACTGACGATTCCTTAGCAGGATGGCAGGATACTCCACCACATGAGGGGGGAACTCATCCTGTCTAGGAGGGATATTGGGGTGGAAATTGGCCATCACCTGGCACCTCCAGGTTTCCCCCACCGAGTTTATCCCCACCCAGAAAAATTGGGTCTTCCACCCTTTATGCGAAGAATCCTTCACCGCCAGCGAAACGTAGCTCCTGTTCCTCCTCGCCTGGATGAAGTAAAAATCCTTCCCAGCCGACGGGTGCGCCTTCAACTCGAAGAAATAGTGGAAGAGGTCCAAGGAAGGAGGAACCCCGCACTGATGACAGAGGATTCGGAAAGCGGAGAGGAGAAGGTACGAGTTGGCTACCAACTGAATGGGTGCCAACTGGAAATAGTTGAGAAGCGTGAGGATGAAGGGCTCGAAGGGGAGGCGAAACCTGCTCTTCCACGACAGAAGAAAGATGCAGATGTGGCTCGTGCGAGAATCCAGGCTTGTCTCATACGGGGTAGCAGCAGGAAAGCTATACTTGTGAGGAAGGCGAAACTGATGCTCCAGCCTCTTCACCTCGGCTTCCCCCAACTCGCTGCAGTTCTGGGCCGGTGCTCTCACCACCGGTTCGTCGCCCCATCCCTCAGCACCCGAACGCTGGCCCGCCATAGATTTCGAGGAAGAACTTGAAGAAGAATTCTCTCGAGACCTCAAAGATTTCGGGGGAGTAGGAAGCTGTCGGACCGCCTCCGCAGTTATCTTCGCCAACTCCTCAAACGCCGCCGTAGGTTTCTGCTGCTCCGCTGTGTCCTCATGGCACATCGAAGAGCCCCAAAAGTAAAGAAGCGAAGGAAAGCCAAAACCCTAACAACGGAAAGAGTCTGGGATGACAACCAGCGCCCAATGCCTATAAACCCACGCGGGAGGCGGCGCGTCGTTTCATCCTCCGAGAAAAGGGGGACCCTTCATTTCAAATCCGTCAGGATTGCAATTATTACGGGCCCAGGTGACCACAACATGTGGCTTCATAACACCGCCAGATCTCCACCCACCTGAGCCACGCTGGTCCAAAACCCTAAAAGGCTACTCATCCGAGCCTCCTTTGGCTCGGGAGTAGGAGGGGGACAAGTGGAGAGGGGGATTTCTGTAGCCCATTCAAAGAGCAGCCGAACTAGGCCCATCAGGACCAAACAAGGCCACGCTCGCCCAAGTGACAGCCCACAGGGCCCACTTAGGACATAAAGCCCAATAAAAGATTCGCTCGAGGATACTACCTCCTAGGCGGCCTCTAGGCTCGGAAGGCCCGAGCATCGGTCAGGTCACAGGAAAGGTCCATGCCCGAGCCATCTCTCCGCCCAGGGGAAGAAGGCACATGTCGACCAATCCAACCCATCTTCGTCTGAGCTAAGCCTACCGGCCGGATAGGGTTGGCCTCTCTGAGCATGGTACGGCCGACGATTGCTTATCCATGCAGCCGTTAAGAGTCCTCTGTGGGCAGGAATTTATAAAGGTGAGGGACTCCAGCTCCCTAAGGTGATAACGCTCCCACGATAAGGCAATAAAAGTCCACGTCGAGGACGTAACCCCCACCTGAAACCCCTCGACTTACAGGACTCCAGAAGACGGCGCACTATTTAACCCAAGGGTACCCTCCGGCGAAAGGTAAGGGCAATCACATGCTTAAAACTCCTGAGTAGGAACCACTTCACCCTTCTGGTGGAGAGGGATCTCGCGTAGAAGCTATTTCCTCCCTATATTGCTCCCACCATAGCTCTACTGACTTAAGTATCGGAGAGTTTTCCCCAGGGACTCATCCCTGGGTCCCCTGATCCGTTTCCCTTTCTTGCAGCTCACTATCCGGTGATCCACTACCCGCTCAAGACCAGTGCGAGATCTTGCCTCTTCATATAGGTTTAAAACCTTTAAACCGGTGACATTGGGTAGAACCATGGGTTAAAGTGACTAAGGTATTCAAACTCTTGGTCAAGTCTCATATAAATTAGTTATTTAAAATCCTTGTAGGACAATGGCTGCCGAACGTGCTCAGTGGCATAACATGCAACGTACTATTCAAGGCATGACGCAGGCACTTAAACAGTTGGCACAAGGTGGTAAGCACTGTGGAGCGGGAAATCCCCATCAAAGCTTTAGAAACATGAACCCTCCTAAGTTCATGGGATCCACCGATCCGGATGACGCCGAGCACTGGATCCGAGAGACGGAACGTATCTTCCGAGTTATGCAATGCACAGACCAAGAGAATGTCTTATTAGCCACATTCCAACTAGAGAGAGACACCCGATGCTGGTTGGAGTCAGTAGATACCACCTTAGAGAAAGGCCAAGTTACTTGGGAGGAATTTGTGGAACATTTCAACACTAAGTATTTCTCAGACTGAATTCAAGAGAAGAAAGCTGCCGAGTTCGCCGCTCTTAAGCAACGATCCTTGTTGGTAGCTGAGTACGATGCACAATTCTCTAGGTTGTCCTGGTATGCTAAACATCTAGTCAGTACCAAGAAAATGAAAGCTAGGAGATTTCTTAATGGGCTCAGGCCCCAATATATCACACAGCTGGCGCCGATGGACATACAAGTCTATTCGGAGATGGTACGACGAGCCCAGTTATTAGAAGATGCCACGGAACTATCTGATAGGATTCGTGGGAGAGATAAGAAGGAACATGTCACTAGTTCTGGTTCCTTTAAACCCAATTTCAACAAGAAGAGGCCAAATAATGGAAGAACACTCTCCCAAGAGCAAAAGTTTAAGAAGACCAAACCTTTCTCCATTACCACCACACCTTCTAAAGTGGTGTGTAAACACTGTGACAATGCCGGACATAAGGCCGAAGAATGTTGGAGAAAACTTGGAGCTTGTCATCGTTGTGGGAGTCGTGATCATCGGATTCCCGACTGCCCGTTGCTCAATGATCAAGCCGGTGATGGGAAACGCCCGGTAACAAAGAATGCACGCCTCCAAGCTATTAAGGAGACAGAACAAGACGAAGGTGGACTAGCGGAAGGTACACTGCAAGTTTGTTCCGAGCCTGCATATGTCTTGTTTGATACTGGTGCATCGCATTCTTTTATCTCCAAGAAGTTTGTTGACCGCTACCTATAGAACCAGAGTGGATAAAATTAGTTATCTCAACTCCTCTTGGAAACGAAGCCGATATTGCTCACCATTACCAAAATTGTGAAGTCTTGGTTAAAGGAAAAAACCTCCCTATCGACCTCATATGCCTAGATATGAAGGACTATGATATCATATTAGGAGCTGATTGGTTATCCAAGTACCAGGCAACTGTTGATTGCGGTAACAGCAAGGTTACTTTCAAGGAATTTCTGGAACTGGTCTATACTAGCCCTAAGAGTCAGAGCAAGTCACCTCTTATTTTGGCCCTCCGGGCTAGCAAGCTAATAAGGAAAGGATGTATATCTTTCCTTACTTTTGTCACCGTTAAGGAAACTAAGGAGACTAAGCTAGAAGACATCCCTGTTGTGCTAGAGTTTCCGGACGTGTTTCCGAAAGATTTGCCTGGATTACCCCCACAAAGAGAAGTGGCCTTCACCATCGACTTGATCTCTGGTGCTGGCCCAGTTTCTAGGGCACCTTATAGGATGTCCCCTGCCGAACTCAAGGAGTTAAAAGAACAATTGATGGAGCTTCTTAAGAAAGGATTTATTAGGCCGAGTACTTCCCCATGGGGAGCACCTGTACTATTTGTGAAGAAAAAGGATGGATCCATGAGGTTATGCATCGACTATCGATAGCTGAATCATCTCACTATCAAGAACAAGTATCCACTGCCGAGAATCGATGAGTTATTTGATCAAATATCTGGATCCAAGTATTTCTCGAAGATTGATCTCAGGTCAGAATATCACCAACTGAGAATCAAGGATGAGGATATTCATAAGACCGCGTTCAGGAGCAGGTATGGGCACTACGAATTTGTTGTTATACCTTTTGGACTAACAAATACCCCTGCAGCCTTTATGCAGTTGATGAATAGTATATTCAGGTCTCATCTAGATCAATTCATAGTGGTTTTCATTGATGATATATTGATCTATTCAAAGACCAAGGAAGAGCATGAGGAGCATTTGAGGATTCCATTACAGATATTGAGCATAAATCGATTATATGCAAAGCTTAGTAAATGTAAATTCTGGCTAGAAGAAGTATTTTTCTTGGGGCATGTTATATCAAAAGATGATTTGTCCGTAGATCCATCAAAGGTTGAAGCTGTAAAGAATTGGGAGAGACCGAAAAATGCTAGTGAGATCCATAGTTTCTTGGGTCTTACAGGCTATTACCGGCGATTCATCAAGGATTACTCCAAGATCACCGTACCACTCACTAGACTAGCACGTAAGAAGATACGTTATGAATGGAGTGAGGAATGTGAAAGAAGCTTCCAAGCCCTCAAAGAACACCTAACTGCTGCCCCGATTTTAGCTTTACCAATTAAATGTTGTGCCCCTGTGGTTTTGATGATTAGTTTTGATGTGAGTTAAACACTGTGAGTCACCTTGCTGTTATTCAGTCATCTTATCATATCATAATGCAGTCTTTCATATGTTCAGTCATTCTGCTGTTCAGTCAGTTTATCAGATCATAAAGCATTGCATTTGATGTTCAATCAAACTATCTACTGCATAACGCATTCATATACATATATATCTGTTGCATTTCTCTGCTTGTGGAAGTCTGCTTGTGGAAGTCTGCACATTGCACAGCATGTAGCAACTCCAAGTCTACACACTGCATTGCATGCGAGACTTTAAGTCTATACATCGCACAGCTTGCAAGACTTGAAAGTATGTACACTGCACAGCATGCAAGCCACCAAGTCTGTACATCGCAGGCATAGCAAGCCACTAAGTCTGTACATTGCATAGCATGCAGGCGGTCGAAGTGTGTACATTGCATAGCATGCAGGCGGTCTAAGTCTGTACATTGGCCTAGTGTCGCAACACTAAGTCTGTACATCGCATGCAGGAAGGCATTCGAAGTCTACACATTGCTGTGTGATCGCAAGTCTATACAATGTCTGCTTTACCTACGACAAAGTCTAGACATTGTTCTGTAGCACACACACGAAGTCTATACAGCGCTGTATAGACTAAGTCTATACATCAGTGTCTTGTGAATGCATCATTCAAAGTCTATACATTGGCAAGTCTGTACATCGGCCTGTTCATGCATTAGTAAAGTCTGTACATACCAATGGCTGTGCATCATCTGCATATTTCACACTAAGTCCATACATCACTGCACAAGCCTTCTTCAAAGTTTGTACATTCTTCAAGGGCATAGTCCATGCATTCAGATCATGTCTATACATCATCTTTCAAAGTCTTTACATTGAAGTCTATGCATCCGACCGTCTCATTCAGCATCTCACGCTATCCAAGTCTGTACAGCGTTTGTCTTCATGCATTAGCCAAGGTCTGTACATCCGATCGTCTCATTCAGCGTCTCACGCTATCAGAGTCTGTACAGCATTAGGCTACAGTGCATCGTCTCTCAGAGTCTGTACAATGTTAGCCAACAGTGCATTGTCTCTCAAAGTGTGTACAGCCAGCTCTGTCTCACTTAACGTCTCATCAAGTATGTACGTAGTTTGGCTGCATAACATAAGTCTGTACATCCGCATGCTAGCAAGGCATTCATCAAGTCTATACACTGTCTGCATTGCACGAGCTGAAGTCTATACATTGCGTGCTACAAAGTCTGCACATCCCATTTGCATTGAAGTCTATACATTGCATGCTACAAAGTCCGCACATCCCATGTGCATATGCATAGTCTATACATTGTTGAGCTTCACACACATATCTTCTAAGTCTATACATCCATCTGTTGAAGATTGATCATGTCTATACATTGTGTGCATCTAGCTGCTAAGTCTATACATCCCTTGACTGCATGCCTTAGCATCCCTTGTCGTTGTGCATACTTAGTTGGATGCTAAGTCTATACATTGCTCATGCATCTTTACTTAAAGTCTATACATCCGTTTGCTCCTTTATCATGCATGCATTATAGCAAGTCTGAACATTGTGTTTCTCATGCACGAAATCAAAGCTTGTACATGCCTCCGCATTGCATATGTGAAGTCTATACATGCTATAGCTTCACATTCACAAAGTGTGTACACGCCACTGCATTGCATACATGAAGTCTGAACATTGATTCAGCGTTGCCTTCAGCCAAATCCATACATCGACTGGCAGCCTTCAGCAAAGTCTAAACATTGCATTATTGTGCATGCATTGCTTTCATCTAGTCTGTACACTGCATCACTTGATCATGCATTGCCTTCACGCAGAGTCTACGCATCCCCCACAGCAGCACAGCAGAGTCTACGCTTTCCCCCCACAGCCTGCACGGCATGTCCATATAGCGTCTAGCATCTTGCAAGCAAAGTCTATATAACGTCCCACAGCAGCACTGCAATGTCTACACATCGTGGTAGCCTGCATGCAATGTCTCTACATTGCATTTGGCAGCTTGCACAGCAAAGTCTATACAGTGTCCAGCACCTGTACGCAAAGTCTGAATATTGCGTCTGGTAGCCTGCACGCCAAGTCTGTACAGCCTGTGCTTTGTTGATCGACTGAACTCTTCTTTAATCCTGCAGGTGTCTGGGCACGTAATCCGAGGTTGGCACCTGGCACGTGATCTGAGGACAAAGAGGGCACAAGCCCTGCACACGCCCTAATTGCTGCTGCTATAAATACGATGCTTCCTCCATCAGAAGAATAGATCGAAAAAGAAGGAGAGGGCAGCAGAGAGTGATAGAGCAGTGATAAAGGAAGAGTGATCGAAGCAGAGAGGCAAAGAGCAGAAGTAGCAGAAGAAAGAAAAGAGGAAGAAGAGAGAAGCTGAGAGCCAGAGTGAGAGAAGTAGCAGAAAAAAAAGACAGAGTGTGAGAGCAGCAAAAGAAAAAGAAAGAGAGATAGAGCTCGTGAGGATTGAAAGAAAAGAGAAAGACAGTGAGAGAGAAAAGGAGAGCAGAGAAGAGAAAGAGAGAGCGTGAGTTGAGAATAAGAAGAAGAGAAGTAGCAGAAGAAGTTCCTACTGGACCGTGGATCAGATGCAGGCCAGTCAGCTCCGTTGAGAGCCACATTGTGCATTTGAGTTTCCAACTTTCTATTTTGCTGTGTTATTTTCGTTTCTTGTTTTTCCTTTTGTTTCTCTGATTACCTTTGTTCTTCTGATTCTCTAGATAGAGGTTGGGTTCCTCCTATGGACTCAGGAGAAGGGAGACCTTGTGTCTTCTATTTGCAAGTGGCTGGGAGTCACTTGTGGGTTCCCTCCTAGTCTGAAGGAAGAGAGGTCTGTGACCTCTGGTTTGCAAGTGTCTGGGAGTCACTTGTGGTGTCCCTCCGGTCTGGAGGAAGAGGGGAGGTTGTTCCCTTGGTCAAGCTATTTGGCAGCACCTGTTGCAGACTGAGTCTGCGTTCTAGCTTGTGCTAGTGGAAGCCTCACTCCGGTTGGGAGTGAGGGGTGGACGTAGGTCTGGAGGACCGAACCACCTAAAAATTATCTGTGCAGTGGTTTGATTGCCTTCCTTGCTTCCGCTAGATGATTGCATAGGCGCGCTCCAAGTGTTTCTTCATATGATCAAGTGAATTGGTTTTATTCCGAGACTGTGTCTAGCATCTCAGTTTTAATTTGGGTATTATTGGTAGAGGGATACATTCACCCCCTCTGTATCCGGGCCTAGCACCCTATCAATTGGTATCAGAGAGGGTGTCTGCATAGAAGGTCCAACAACCTACAGATCCGATCCTGCTGTCTTGGTGCTATCTCGCTCTTGGTGCATCATTATTCCTATTGCATTAATCTGATCTGTTTCCATGGGTGATCCACCGGTATTCAACGGCTCAAATATTAATATGTGGTTTGTCAGTCTGTGCAAATATGTTGATGCAGTTAATCCTGATCTGTCGAAGTTAATTTCACACGGTCCTCACAGATTACCAAAGAAAGAGTCCAAATGGACTGACAGTCACAGATCAAGGCATGAAGAGAATCAAAGAGCTCTGAATCTAATGAAAGCAACTACTAACAGGGCCTTACACTCTTGCTTCCATGACTGTAGGTCTGCTAAAGACATTCTGGATAAGCTGAAGCTAGCTCATAGGTTTAATGAGGACAGCTGCATGATGGTTAACAGAAGTAATCAAAGTGGCAGCGATCAAGGCTGCAGCCAAAATGAAGAAGAGGATGATGATGAGGTAAACCTCTTCGAGAATTTCTCTTTAGATGATTGGGAGAATGCATATGCTGAGTTGCTTGAATCTCATGAACATTTAAGAAAATAATACAAGAACTTGAAAAAGAAAAGTGATCGGGGTAGTTCAAGTTCACCATGTGAAAATTGTTCAAATATGAAGCAATCTCATGATGCCTGTTTGTCTGATATCCATATGCATAAAAACCAGAATGAAAAATTGATGAAGGAACTTGAATGTGTTTGCTCCGATCTAAGTAGGCTGAAATCTGAAAATGACTCTCTTAGAAAATCTATCAAAGAAAATGATTCTTGCAATGAATGTGCATTCTTGAAAGAATTGATTGAAGACTTAGACTCTGATGATAATATACAGAAGAACTTAATTACTTCCTTGAAGGAAGAAAATGATTCATTGCTGACTCAGAAGAAGGAAACTGATAAATTACAAGATAAGTTGATTGAAGAAAACATTTATCTGAAAGAACAAAACAAAAAGCTAATGGTTTTAAACACTGTTTTCTCTGGAAAAATGGCTGATGATTGAAAAAGGGAAATCTATCTTGGAATAAAATGAAGTGAATATTGAATTCAAATTGGCACAGGAAAATGAGACTCTGAAGAGTCTGAATGATGAATTACAAAATCAAGTCATTTCGTGTGAAGACTACATTGTGTCTTTGGAGAGAGAAATTGAAGATCTAAAAAACTCCCTGTCAAAATTTGTTAAGGGAAGAGACAATTTGAATAAGCTCCTTGGAGCGAATGTGAATTTTCAGAAGGAGGGACTGGGTTACAATCCAGTCATGAAGAAGGCTGAGAAGGTTGATGGAGACAAATTGAAAACTATTTTTGTTAAATGTTCAGAACAAGAAAAGCCTTCTACCTCATCTTCACCTCAGTACAAAAATTAGAAAGAAAAATAGAAAATAGAAAAACAAAAGAAAACCAAAAGGGATAAAAACTTGCATGTTAAATACTCTCAGGCCAATAGATCTCATGTCACGAATATTCATTGTTTTTACTGTGGAAAGGTTGGCCATGAAATGACTGATTGCCTTGTCATGATGAAAGATGATGATAGATCTCATCCTAGGACTTCTTATGCTAAAAAGTCCTCCTCTGTTCAGAGCAAGAAGTTTAAATGTTTTTACTGTCATAAAGTAGGTCATCTCATGCATGAATGTAAATTAATGGAAATAGATGACCTGTCCGTTGTTGGAATGCATGGTAAACTGTCCCATGCTAAAAATCATGCATCTCATAAAAAGAAGCTTCAATGTTTTCATTGTGGCAAATTGGGCCATATTGTTGCAAATTGTTGGCATGCTAAGGGAAGAACACTTAACTCCAAACCAGCTAAAATCCCTGCAAAAAGATATGCATTTTATGAGAATTTTTACAGAATGAATTCTTCATGTTTTGAATGTGGAAAACATGGCCATACAGTCAAGGACTGCTGGTATGCTCAGGGAAAGAAATCTAACTCTGAATTTGTTAAATTCCCTGTAAACGGAAATGATTTTGGTTACAATAAATTTCTTGTAAACAATGCTTCTCATGGAAATATCCTTGTTTCAAAAGTTCAGCATATTGCATGCTTTGACTGTGGAAAGCCAAGCCACAGAGCTGTTAACTGTTGGCTGGCTGGTTATGAAAAGAAAAACTTCTATGTCAATAACAAAATTAATCATGTTCACTCACACCAAGCTCATGCCAATGCTAATGTATACAAGGAGAACATGAAATTTGTTATTCCTTGTTGTTACTGTAGACAGTTAGGACATTCCAAGGCTAACTGCTATTTGAAGAGGGTTGATGACTCTCAAGTGTTGAACATGAGGAGAGCACCATCCAAAGGTGTAACTGCTAGCTCAGGACCCAAGACATCTTGGGTACCTATTTGTGCAAAATAATCCAATTGTTGCAGGTGTGCCTTGGGGCTGAGGAGCAAAGAGGGGTAAATAAACCAAGGCACCCAAGTTGATAAAACCCCATTCAGGTAAATTCTTCACATCTGTTCAAATGAAATTTATGCTTGATCTAATGAGTCATAGTTTCACACATACATGTTTACATCTGAATTTAACTTCAATCATGGCATCTAGATATGAGGAGTGTTTCATGCATATTTGGCTTCTTATGCCCTGATAAATTCTAATTGTTTGGCTATTTGACTTTACAATAATATTCTTCAGGTAGATGTATATATCTTGCATGATCTGTTAGTTGACATCTAGTGCATGCATGCTCACATTTAAATTTAATAATCTGCCTTGTTTCTCATGAGGACATGTTGAGCAATCAGTGCATATTTCAGACTGATAATAGATTGCAAATCTGGACTGCATGTTGCATTGACATTCTTGACCACTATGGTATATTAAATAGTAAGCTACTAAAAGGCAAGAAAATCTATCTGGAGGTTCTTACTATGTGTGAAGTGGTGTTTTAGACCAAGTTCTCTGCCTAGTACTATAGGTCATAGTGCTTGATAGGGCAGTCTGAATGAGCATGAATCACAAAACCATATGTTCAGTTTTCATGACAAACATTGTATGCTTTCAGGGGGAGGGGGAGTTTATTGAGTCTTTGCATGTTTTTGCATGGCAATCAATATTGAGTCTCTGCATGTCTTTGCACACATATAGTTAATTGCATATCATTACATTAAAAATGCTAAAAAGATTGATTGAATGCATATTGTCAGGGGGAGTCAATGCATTGCATGCAGGTTGTCAAATACACTTGTCAGAATTCATTGCATATCCTTCCTTATTATTTTGTTGACAAACCTTGATCATATTTTGAAAACACTGGGCTTCAAAATCTCTTCTATCAGTCATTCATGAAGATTTCAATGGGGCATATCTTGATCATAAATCTGAAAACACTTGAAGTAGGAATCTTCTATTATACAATTTTATGAATGTCTGAAATAACTCTGGTGGTTTAAGTTTAATGTATTCATTGAAGTTTGACTTTAAATCTCTTAAAAAATATCTGAATCATGTTTTAATAAACTTCAACCAACTTTTTCATGCTGAGTCTTGTAAAAACTTCTAGATTCTGCACGATTGAACTCATGGCTTTATGTGGTTAAGTACATGAAATTTGTATTGTTTTGAAGCAAATGAGCTCTCTGAAATGTCTGAAGGATAAATAATTGTTAGAGCAATGACTTTGGTAACTGAGAAACCATGTCCAAAGGATTGTGTCATAAGGTGCCATAGTTAACTCTGCTTAAGAATTTTTTTTAATCTGACAGAGCAATGGCATGCATACTGAGAAATACATCTCACTCATCAAAGAAATGAGATGAGGTATGTCATGAAGTGTAAATGTTAACTCTGTTGATATAGCATGACTGTTAGTCACACTAAGTGCTTAGGGATATTGGCGTTTGATCAACGTATATCCTCTAGTTACAAAGTGTGCACTAAACTAGAGTGCTCTAGAAATATGTAGTATGAAAATTTGCTGAACAAATTGTAATACTTGAATATTGATGCAAAAGTTAAATTGCTATAATCCTAGACAAATTCACATGACTTCATAATTGCTTGATCTCAATACTAGTGAATGTAATTCCAAAACAAGTCAATAAATTTGATTATGTAAGAGAAAGGGAGGTTAATCAAGATATAAATATGAGGGCTTGGTTTACTTTTATTAAACTGTGATTTTAGATATAAATATAGAATTTTATTGACAAACTTTGCATACATCATGTTTAAACCATGCTGTTCAATAAAGTTCATTCATAAGCCCTTATAATGGAAGACTTTAAAAAATTTTGTTATTGATTTATGAGATTGGTATCTCCTTGAAAATCTGGCTGAATTTCTTGTGTTTGGAGCTTATTTGAAACTCTTCTGCTCACTGACCATGATTCATTGACCTGAACTTATCCTTGAATGCCACTGTTGTCTCCCTCTCATCCATATCATAAGACTCCATTTATTCAGGGGGAGCTTCCTTGTCATATTGAATCATGTTCATATCAATTGTGATTCTGTATTCATATTTTTAGGGAGAGGTATTGCATTTCTTGGTACATCTGCATCTCTGCATTCATATCTCTTCATGGGGAGAAATTGGCTGAGTCCTAAATATGCTTTAACTTCCATCTCAACCTATTTTTTTTTTATGAAGTCAAAGGGGGAGAATAGTTTGAGTCATCAGAATGACTCACAGTGTAGTGTTGCCATCATCAAAAAGGGGAGATTGTTGTGCCCCTGTGGTTTTGATGTGAGTTAAACACTGTGAGTCACCTTGCTGTTATTCAGTCATCTTATCAGATCATAATGCATTCTTTCATATGTTCAGTCATTCTGCTGTTCAGTCAGTTTATCAGATCATAAAGCATTACATTTGATGTTCAGTCAAACTATCTGCTGCATAAAGCATTCATATACATATATATATGTTGCATTTCTCTGCTTGTGGAAGTATGCACATTGCACAGCATGCAGCAACTCCAAGTCTACAAACTGCATTGCATGCGAGACTTCAAGTCTATACATCGCACAGCTTGCAAGACTTGAAAGTATGTACACTGCACAGCATGCAAGCCACCAAGCCTATACAACGCAGGCATAGCAAACCACTAAGTCTATACATTGTATAGCATGCAGGCGGTCGAAGTGTGTACATTGCATAGCATGTAGGCGGTCTAAGTCTGTACATTGGCCTAGTGTCGCAACACTAAGTCTGTACATCGCATGCAGGCAGGCATTCGAAGTCTACACATTGCTGTGTGATCGCAAGTCTATACAATGTCTGCTTTACCTACGACAAAGTCTAGACATTGTTCTGTAGCACACACATGAAGTCTATACAGCGCTGTATAGACTAAGTCTACACATCAGTGTCTTATGAATGCATCATTCAAAGTCTATACATTGGCAAGTCTGTACATCGGCCTGTTCATGCATTAGTAAAGTCTGTACATACCAATGGCTGTGCATCGTCTACATATTTCACACTAAGTCCATACATCACTGCACAAGCCTTCTTCAAAGTCTGTACATTCTTCAAGGGCATAGTCCATGCATTCAGATCATGTCTATACATTGTCTTTCAAAGTCTTTACATTGAAGTCTATACATCCGACCGTCTCATTCAGCGTCTCACGCTATCCAAGTCTGTACAGCGTTTGTCTTCATGCATTAGCCAAGGTCTGTACATCCGTTCATCTCATTCAGCGTCTCACGCTATCAGAGTCTGTACAGCGTTAGGCTACAGTGCATCATCTCTCAGAGTCTGTACAGCGTTAGCCAACAGTGCATCATCTCTCAAAGGGTGTACAGCCAGCTCTGTCTCACTTAGCGTCTCATCAAGTATGTACATAGTTTGGCTGCATAACATAAGTCTGTACATCCGCATGCTAGCAAGGCATTCATCAAGTCTATACATTGTCTGCATTGCACGAGCTGAAGTCTATACATTGCATGCTACAAAGTCTGCACATCCCATTTGCATTGAAGTCTATACATTGCATGCTACAAAGTCTGCACATCCCGTGTGCATATGCATAGTCTATACATTGTTGAGCTTCACACACATATCTTCTAAGTCTATACATCCATCTGTTGAAGATTGATCATGTCTATACATTGTGTGCATCTAGCTACTAAGTCTGTACATCCCATGACTGCATGCCTGAGCATCCCTTGTCGTTGTGCATACTTAGTTGGATGCTAAGTCTATACATTGCTCATGCATCTTTACTTAAAGTCTATACATCCGTTTGCTCCTTTATCATGCATGCATTATAGCAAGTCTGAACATTGTTTTTCTCATGCACGAAATCAAAGCATGTACATGCCTCTGCATTGCATATGTGAAGTCTATACATGCTATAGCTTCACATTCACAAAGTGTGTACACGCCACTGCATTGCATACATGAAGTCTGAACATTGCTTCAGCGTTGCCTTCAGCAAAATCCATACATCGACTGGCAGCCTTCAGCAAAGTCTGAACATTGCATCATTATGCATGCATTGCTTTCATCAAGTCTGCACACTGCATCACTTGTTCATGCATTGCCTTCACGCAGAGTCTACGCATCCCCCACAGCAGCACATCAGAGTCTACACTTTCCCCACACAGCCTGCACAGCATGTCCATACAGCGTCTAGCATCTTGCAAGCAAAGTCTATACAACGTCCCACAGCAGCACTACAATGTCTACATATCGTGGCAGCCTGCATGCAATGTCTCTACGTTGCATTTGGCAGCTTGCACAGCAAAGTCTATACAGCATCCAACAGCTGTACGCAAAGTCTGAACATTGCGTCTGGTAGCCTGCACGCCAAGTCTGTACAGCCTGTGCTTTGTTGATCGACTGAACTCTTCTTTAATCCTGCAGGTGTCTGGGCACGTGATCTGAGGTTGGCACCTGGCATGTGATCCGAGGACAAAGAGGGCACAAGCCTTGCACACGCCCTAATTGCTGCTGCTATAAATACGATGCTTCCTCCATCAGAAGAACAGATCGAAAAAGAAGGAGAGGGCAGCAGAGTGTGATAGAGCAGTGATAAAGGAAGAGTGATCGAAGCAGACAGGCAAAGAGCAGAAGTAGCAGAAGAAAGAAAAGAGGAAGAAGAGAGAAGCTGAGAGCCAGAGTGAGAGAAGTAGCAAAAGAAAAAGACAGAGTGTGAGAGCAGCAAAAGAAAAAGAAAGAGAGATAGAGCTCGTGAGGATTGAAAGAAAAGGGAAAGAAAGTGTGAGAGAAAAGGAGAGCAGAGAAGAGAAAGAGAGAGCGTGAGTTGAGAAGAAGAAGAAGTGAAGTAGCAGAAGAAGTTCCTATTGGACCGTGGATCAGATCCAGGCCAGTTAGCTCCGTTGAGAGCCACATTGTGCATTTGAGTTTCCAGCTTTCTGTTTTGCTATGTTATTTTCATTTCTTGTTTTTCCTTTTGTTTCTCTGATTACCTTTGTTCTTCCGATTCTCTGGATAGAGGTCTGGTTCCTCCTGTGGACTCAGGAGAAGGGAGACCTTGTGTCTTCGGTTTGCAAGTGGCTGGGAGTCACTTGTGGGTTCCCTCCTGGTCTGGAGGAAGAGAGGTCTGTGACCTCTGGTTTGCAAGTGTCTGGGAGTCACTTGTGGTGTCCCTCCGGTCTGGAGGAAGAGGGGAGGTTGTTCCCCTCGTCAAGCTATTTCGCAGCACCTGTTGCAGACTGAGTCTGCGTTCTAGCTTGTGCTAGTGGAAGCCTCACTCCGGTTGGGAGTGAGGGGTGGACGTAGGTCTGGAGGACCGAACCACCTAAAAATTATCTGTGCAGTGGTTTGATTGCCTTCCTTGCTTCCGCTAGATGATTGCATAGGCGCGCTCCAAGTGTTTCTTCATATGATCAAGTGAATTGGTTTTATTCCGAGACTGTGTCTAGCATCTGAGTTTTAATTTGGGCATTATTGGTAGAGGGATACATTCACCCCCCTCTGTATCCGGGCCTAGCACCCTATCATTAAAGGCGTGAAATTCGAAGTATACACCAATGCATCTGGCATTGGCCTCGGATGTATTTTATTGCAACGAGGGAAAGTTATAGCTTACTCATCTCGACAGCTAAAGAAGCATGAAGAGAACTACCCAGTACATGATCTAGAATTGGCTGCGGTAGTGTTTGCATTAAAGATCTGGAGACATTACTTATATGGAGTGCAGTTCACTGTATACTCCGATCAGAAGAGCCTCAAGTATCTTTTCTCTCAGAAGGAATTGAATATGAGGCAAAGACGTTGGCTAGAATATCTCAAGGACTTCGACTTCACAATACAATATCATCCTAGAAATGGTAATCCTGTAGCTGATGCCCTCAGTCGCAAGCCCAGGGTAATATTAGCCAATTGTATGATTCAGGAGTGGAAGTTGCTAGAACAGATCACTATACTTAATATAAGCATGGACAAGGAGAGTAGGTGTGTCACACTATCCCATATGAGCATACAACCAGATCTACTCTCAGAGATACAAGGACTGCAAGATAATGACCCGGTATTAGTGGAAATCAAGGGCAAGATGGAAGAGCAATCTGATTTCAAATTAGCTTTAGACGGAAGATTGTTATTCAGAGATGGAAATTGCATCCCAGATTGTCCAGAGCTAAAGAAGAAGATCTTAGATGAAGCTCACAGATCAAGATACACGATTCATCCAGGATCTACCAAAATGTACCAAGATTTAAAAAGGACCTTTTGGTGGCCCAATATGAAAAGAGACATAGCAGACTTCGTGTCTCGCTGTCTCACTTGCCAACAAGTCAAGATGGAACACCAAAAGCCTGTCGGTAAGCTACATCCTCTTGATATTCCCAAGTGGAAGTGGGAGGATATCGGTATGGACTTCATTATGGGTCTGTCTAAATCTAGTGGAGGACATGATGGAATATGGGTCATCATAGACCGTCTGACCAAGTCGGCCCATTTCTTGCCAATCAAGAGCCGATGGTTAATTGACATCCTTGCTGCATTATACATTAAGGAGATAGTCAGGTTACATGGAGTACCTGTCTCAATCGTGTCTGACAGAGACACTCGTTTTACTTCTCACTTTTGGAAGGGTCTACAACATTCACTGGGGACGAGACTTAACTTTAGTACAACTTTTCATCCTCAAACGGATGGTTAGACCGAGAGAACCAATCAGGTAGTAGAAGATATGCTCAGAGCTTGCATCATTGATTTTGGTGGAAGCTGGCATGATCACTTGCCTTTGGTTGAATTTGCATATAACAACAGCTACCAGGCAAGTATACAGATGGCACCTTTCGAAGCCATATACGGAAGGAGTTGCTGATCACCCTTGTGCTAGGATGAAGTTGGCGAGAAATAACTATTAGGCCCAAACATGGTATGGGATACCACCGAAAAGATTCAGATGATTAGAGAGAAACTTCAAGTAGCTCAGACTAGACAAAAGGCTTATGCTGATACAAGAAGAAGAGATCTTGATTTTCAAGTCGGAGATCACGTATTTCTCAAAGTATCACCTAGACGTGAAATAAGGAGACTTGGTGTTAAGGGCAAGCTTACACCAAGGTTTATCAGACCTTTTGAGGTATTAGAAAGAGTTGGCAAGGTTGCTTATCGCATTGCTTTGCCTCCTCAATTGTCCGATGTCCATAATGTATTCCATACATCCATGAGGAAGAAGTATGTGCACGATCCGTCACATATCATCGATCATGGAGACTTGGTGATTCAAAAGGATCTCACATATGAACAAAAGCCTATGAAGATCCTCGATCGTGAAGTTCGTATACTAAGAAATAAGATAATTCCCATGCTAAAGGTGCAATGGAGTAAATGCTCAGAGCACGAAGCCACATGGGAGACCGAGGAGTCTATGAAGAAGCGATTCCTAGATTTATTCTAAAGAGGTATGAGTCCTACACTCTCTGTAAATATGTGCGATTGAATTTGGGGACCAAATTCTTTTTAAGTGAGGGAGGGTGTAGCAACCCGGGTAAATTAAAAGAACAAAATCATAAATAGAATAAAAGATTTAAAACCAATGATAAAAAGTTCAACTCATATACACTTAAAACATATAACAAAAAAGGGTGAAGATAAATAACGCCTCCGTTAAAGTCATCATTTAATTGAAGACTGTTCACGCAGGCGCTAATTTAAGAATTGACGCCCTCTTGACAGGCGTCATATAAAAGAATTGAAGACTGCGACAGATGTGTCATTTTTAAATAACGCCCCAACCTTAGGCGTCATTTACAAACAGAACCGTTGGTGTTTGGTTCGAACAGGGATGTTATCTGGGGTAAGTTTTGATTAAGAAAGAGATTGATACGTGTATATTTAAGTTTAGTAAGGATTCTACCAAGGAAATTTTAGTTCTAATCGAACTTCTAAAAACCCATTAGGATTCCTTCCCTATAAATACCCCCTCCCATCGAGCCAACCTGTTGGCTCTTTTCTTCATCAAACCTACTGTTGATGTCGATCGTCCAAGCATCAGGGAGCCTTCCTCTCCATCTTGTTGTTGATACGAGGAGGGGTTCCCATCATCTTCCTCTTCGTCCTGTCGTGGATAACGTGAAGAACGTAGGAATTCTTCTTCTTCCTCTTCCTCCTCCTACTTCATACGTTGCCGTTGTTATCAAGTTCCTCTGTTTGAAAAAGAGTATTGGCTGTGGTTATTATTCTCATCTTCTTCATCGTTCTATCAACCAAAGGCCATCCAAAGCATCAAAAGGTAGGTTTTCTCAAGACTTAGCAAAACCCTGTAATTCCTAGGTTAAAAATATGCATATAGGTCTGTAAGAGTTACATATTTCATTTCTAGATTATGTTTTCTCCGTTTACTGCATAAATGGAAATAGCGACCCAAGCAAGGGCGCTATTTGATTCAACGACCGTGCAAACAATCGTCAATTTCTTAGATAATTAATAATTATACCATGTTCAAAATTTAATAACTATGAACCCTTACATGTAAACTAATGTATGATCATGTCCATAAATTCCTGCTATTTTTCTCTATCTGTTCAGGTCTTTAGAATCTTGATCAGACATACTCCAAAAATCATGTGTCTGTGATTGTACCTGCCCGGTGCAAATCATATGACAAAGAATTAGCGACCCAGATTAGGTCGTCATTTGAATGAACGCCCCTAAACATGGGAGCCAATTTAGTGATAAACTGTGAATTATAGAAATGGTTATAATATTCCTAGATATTGAAATGACGACATATACCCTGCCCTTTAATTTGATATATGGCGCCCCTGACTAGGGCGTTGTTTACAGAATTGAAGCCTTCATGAAAGGCGTCATTTTTATAATAATCGAAATTTGAAAGTGTTTACATATATTAATATTTACATAATCCGGATGTAACGACTGAGTGAACAGTCGTCATTTACTGAACTAACGACCCTGACAAGGGCGCCAATTCAAAAAATGAAGACTTAATCTCAGGCGTCAATTTACTGATCTCCTAATTTCCTGATTTTTGTGGTTTTCTATAACCCTTGACCATGGGTTGTGTACACTGGCACTATATTCCATTCCGTGAATATAGCCCCACATTTCATGATTTTTTATCGATTACCCACTATTCTCGGTGATAGATGAACCCTCCATGGGACATTCCGTTCCTTTGGACCGGTGACTTTATCATAGAGACCTCTGTAAGACTTCGCTAGCCTTGAATTCCCTCAAGGCAGCCGAGCATGTTCTACGATCAAAACTTATGACACTACTTGATTGCCATGTCACTCTAAAGAAATATGGTATACCGACCCTCATGATATGCTATTTTGAGATCATGAGAATACTATTTAATTAATGAAATGGGAAACCATGCCATTAATACTCCTTAAGAATAATGTGCCATACTTATGGACACTAATTCTATCTACCTTATCATGTAAAAGAACGAGCGACCATGGTTATATGAGCGCTTATTCTTAATGTCATGGCACCCAAGTTAGGGAGCTGATTCCACCTAGGTTTATTGTCAATCATGATTGTACCGTTATTATCGTTCTTACATATCTTGTTCAGTCCTTATGATTCTATTCTACAAGATCTACCTTAAAGTTTCTTACCAGCGTGTTCCTTTGAAATTCCATATTGGCTATAACTATAGTGGATGTCGAAAATACATGATCAATGCCTGCGCATATAGGGCCCGATCTGGTCCTGGGAGGAGCACCCGAAAGTACTAGTGCCCATGGGAGTTGTAATGATCACGGTATGGCATTGTACCGAAGTGCATGACTAGCTTGATAGACATTCCACAAATCTCGTACTTGACTTGACTCGACACGACATGACTTGCGTGACCCGAAAAAGGGTATTTATTAAACTTGCTTGAAACATGATAGCCAATTCTTGACGGGATATGATCACCTGACATGATAGATATACGTGCTTGACATAAGTTCTTGAACGACTTGCTAGTTCACTTGCTATCACTTGATATACATTCTCTAATCTCCTGTTATACAATCTCTATTGTTATTTTATGCGAGCATGCATAGCTTATTGCATTTCATGTAACATGTAATTACTTAAAGCAAGCTAGCTCTTAAGATATAATCTCTACTGAGCGTTCGCTCACATAGTGTTTTTCTCTTATTTTTCAGGTAAGTCCGAGGATGAAACTCTTTCGGATGGGGAAAGTCAAGAGTGATGAGATTAGAGCTACTCCAACTATCCAAGCGTTGTCTAGTCTTGACTTTTCTACATTCTTGAGTCAATCATTGTACTTTTTCATTTTATTGAGTCTTAGCACTAAGAGGATTGTAATAGAAGTACTTTGAAGGTTTTGATGAAATAAAGGATTGGGCTATCTTTACTCTTGCGCGCTCTGTCTTTGTGTTGAATACACTAACGCTCTAATTGACATGATCGATATAAACTCGTCACGCGTCTCCAGGTTCCTTCCGCGCTCGGGACGTGACATCCAATCACTATAGTTAGGACCAATAAGCCTGTTGCATCAAGTATGCCACGTAACGAGCGGTTCGCCATAGAAGTCTACAAGAGAAGATTTGTAATAATTAGATAACATGTAGATATTCATTAATTAATAGATATGTTCTTTAATCCTAATTTTATAACTCCCACTAATTTTTGACGAATTTGCACAACCCTCATTGTGCAAAGACGGGATACTCCGGTTGTATCCTAGTGGGACCAGAATCCCATTAACATTATGGTAGTGGCCTTGTGGCAGCACAACAAATCACCCCATACTTAATGGGTAGGCAACTCTTGCCAATTGCAACTCCTTGCAACTCCTGGTATATTCAGTCTCCAAACCACTTGTGACCTTGTGGCAGCACAACAAATCACAAAGTCTGGTTAAGTTAGACCCGTTGTTACGTTATGAGAGTGGGTTCAAGATATGACCCTTGTGGTAGCACAACAAAGTCATGTCGGCACCCATCCCAAAGTTTGGCCTTAGCCTTAGTCTAAGTCACTGCCCCCTTACTCTTAGGGCCTTGTGATAGCACAACAAACCCACACAGTCTAAGAGCAGCTCACTTAGTCTATAACAACAGAAGGCTACATGGGTCATTCTTAATGCCTCACGTTTACAACCTAATATGAGATCGAGGGGTTTTGATTAAATTTTGGTCTCATCAATATAGGTGCTACATACATATAAGAATTTGGAGTATCGTATATGTAATAAGTAGCACATCCACATATATCATATATATGTATTAATACCAATGGATGATCATGGACCTTAAGCTCATAAAATACATTACCAGAGCCAGTTGGTAATGCACACAATCATGGTAAATATAAAAACTTAGAGCATCCAATGCTCCCACTAGATGTGAAGTATCTCCCGAGGTCCTCACAACTAGTCTCCTTCTTTGTCTCCATCTGCTTCTCATTATTACAAGTAAATTTATAATTGGGCACGCAGGCCCACAAATATTGTGACGACCCAGGAGCTAGCCGTGGGATTTCTACTGCCATTCAAATTTAAATTATTTACGCAGTCTTATCGTCAGCCGCTTGGGTCAATAAACGGTTTATGGCGGACCGTTATAAAATCTAAAATAATTGAAACATAGTCCTTACCGGAGAATCGGATCCACCGGAATCATAATCGGATCCCCTCACGGTCGACTAAAATCGACGGGAGTTATTATATTTGAAATGTTCCCTGCCAATCCATCATCTGAATATAACAATTTATCATCTATGAACTCAGCGACGATGGGCATACTGTAGTTAATCTATGAACTCGGCGACGATGGGCATGCTGTTATTAATCTATGAACTCAGCGACGATGGGCATGCTTTTGTTAATCTATGAATTCAACGACCTCTAGTGTCGGCCCACCTAGGAGAGGTGAAGGGGTAGTCTCGTGATACGATTTTTAAGCTAGTTCTGTGGGCCCCAGTCCAACCGTAGCGTTCTACGGAGGGGAATACTAGCTAGAGGCCTGGCTCTAGGCAAGAGCCAGTGTGTTCACACGTGGTCAGAGACTTTGACTGACACTGACGAGTGTTGCTCTGACTAGTTACTTGTTCTGGTACTGGTATGCGTCTCGTTTGCTATGATCAGGCTTGCGTAGATGCTTGAGACGCAGTGTAAGCCGTCAGTGGACGCATCTGGTCTCTACTTTCTGGTGGTTTTCTCTTTCTCCTTTCACTTGGTTAGCTTTGGTTATTCCATTGGTAGATTTTGAGCACTCGCATTTAATTAAATTGGCATATTAGTTAGCTATCTATAAACTATTTAGTTAGTTTTATAGCTTTATTAAATTATCATTTATTTATGCCAATGCATGCTTTACTGCTTTCCTTTAGTTAGTTGCGAGTTAGGGATTTCTGTGAACCCTACTGAGTCTCTACTGTGAGACTCACCCCTTCCTTTTACAGGTGAGGCGGAGCAACCAGCTGCAGGATTCTCTCGTACTTTTGGCGAAAAACCTTAGAGCCAGCAGTGGTCTGTCAGTGGTCGATCAGTGGTTAGTCTGTTCTTTTTCTTCTTTTGAGCCGGGCTACGTCTCGTATAGTTATTTATTTTGACCATTGTATAGTGTAGGACTTGTGATATATGGATCTAGACTACTTGTATAAATTTACCACTCTGATATATGTAATTGCTTCCGTTTAAAGTTCAAATGAATGTTTTAATTAATATTACGTGTGTAATTTCTATTCATTATGCATCCCCTCGACAAACACTCACTAACCCTTACGAGGCCTCATCAACCTCTTGGGTGGCTTCCCCAAGCTCTTGGTATCGGCAAATCGATGATATCGGGTTATCGGTATCCGGATCTCTTGGGTCGTCACAAATATACATTAGATAATAATAACAAACCTTGAACTAGTCAAGGGGAGTACAATACAGGAGGGAGATGGAATGTACAACCCGGATTAATAAGAGAGAGAGAAGGAGGCACGCATGCCCCAATAATCACATCACATAAAATCATTCACCATAAGAGCATCATCACATGATTTCTAAGTCCATGATCATCCATCCACACTTAAGACACATCACATGTATCTAACAGTAATTATCACATAATTACATCGAGATAACGATAATTTTAAAATATAATAATTATTTTGAAATCGCGCATATTAACATTCAACTAAACAATTTAGTTAAAACAAATAAGTCTAAACAACTTTAGACCACCATCATTCACATTCACTACATGGGCTCAATAATAATTTTCAGTTAATTAACCTCATAAGAATCACATTCTTATAGTAATTAACTTTAATTAAGTAGATAATAGGAAATACTTAAAACCCTTTTAAAATTCCCATTAACTAATTAACCAAGGGCCAAATAATGAAAAATAAATTAATAAGTTACCAAAACTATTTTAGAACTCATTAAAATTATTTTCAGAATTTTCTTGCAATTTTTTGGAATTTTATATGCATTTTAAAATATTTAAAACGTATAAAAATCAAAAAAAATAAAGGGGGCAGCTTAATGCGTTCAGATCTGGCGCATGCCGGATCCGACCCGTGGGAGACCAGCGGAGAAGTCACCCTCTCCGCCCGAACGCGGTGCGGCTAGGGTTGAAACCCTAGCCGCACCGCCGCCGAACCAGGCCAGGGAGGAGCCCCTGCCGGCCCTTCCGCCACCACCACCAGCCCCGGCCGGCCACGCCG
Source organism: Amorphophallus konjac (assembly GCA_022559845.1). Taxonomy (NCBI): domain Eukaryota; kingdom Viridiplantae; phylum Streptophyta; class Magnoliopsida; order Alismatales; family Araceae; genus Amorphophallus; species Amorphophallus konjac. The sequence goes on from CM040119.1 coordinate 208,293,839, forward strand.
CCGTCGTCGTAGGCGTTCGTGAATGCCGGAGGTCATGCCTGCGATGAGCACGACACCCGTTCACCCCTTTCACCGAGATCACCGCCGTGGTCGCTCGAGCGTCCACCCCTCGCCGCCAATCGCCCCTAGACGCCATGGAGGAGCAACCAGGACCCCTACCAGCCCCTGAGGGCGCCGGTATGCGGGGATCCAAGGCCTGAAACGGCCTACTCTTCACTCTGCGCACGCCGATCGGGACGGCAAATATGGGGTCGATCCAGCCTCACCGGTGGGTCAAACACCGCATACAAATATGCATTTTGCACCTCTTGATCTCGGGATTAATTCCCTGGCATCATTCGGTCGTTGCTCATCTCATGAGTGACCCAATTGAGCAATGAACATTGAGCCCCATGCAAGAATGGGAACGATGAAAAATAATAAAATAATGCCAATTTTAATCAAACCAGCAACCTAGCTCTGATACCACTGTAAGGTTCCGACCAGAATGCGCAGCGAAAATCATCGAAACATTAGATTGCATATCGTTGTCGGTTTTTCAAAAATCGAACAAGATCGTTAATCCCACGACGTGATAAATGGTTCTTTACCTTTGCGGAGTTGAGAATCTCCCAAAACCTCAAAGACGAACGAGAGGAAGATCCCGGAGTCGCGAGTCGTTCAAGCGTCCGGCCTCTAGACGTATCCACACGAGCAGTGGAAGCAGACGGGATCACCTCTGCGATCTCCACGCGCCGATCTGATTTCAACACAACCATCCACCGTGGAGGAAGGAGAGAGAAGGAGGGGGGCGCCCCTAGGAGAGAGAGAGAGAGGAGAGAGGGTGACCAGGGTTCAACCTTGTAGCTTGTCCAGAGTTTCTCCCAACAGCGTATATTTATAGACCTTTGGCATTTTTCACAAAAACCCAATAATATTCTATAAAGTCCACCCATCCCGGTCTGCCCAATACTCTATTGTATGTGACCCTCTAGGCCCAATAGTCTGTTTAGTTTTTCAGCCCATTAAGTAAAGAACTCCTTCTTAACTTAATTAACTATATCCATTAACTCTTAATGGAATTAGCGGGCTTTCTGATTACGAAAAGCACCAAGCAACGCTTCATGATCTCAAATGACATTGGGGATAAGCAACCCACTCAAGAACCTTTCCATCTACAGATTCCACACAGCTATAGATCCTCATTCATCCAATGCCCGACCAGGATTAGGGTATGGTCAAACTATCAAACCCTATTGAGTCCTGGCTCGACTGAATCTTGTACTCCAAATTGGTTCATTAGAAAAACTTCTTTTTCATAGTGAACTCCCATACCCTGACCAGGGGTTTTCCCGAGTACAAATCCGTAGGGCAGTCTCTCTCATATATCATACTGAGAGTGAATGGTCCCATGTTGTCAAACTAATTGCCTTCGCACGAGTTCCACTGAGTCCGAATAACTAAATGTACAAGACCACTTTATAGAAGTCCATAAGTCAGTAATCAAATACTCAGCATCCCTTATGCAAGACATCTTTAGTGACTCAGGTCTAAGATCCAACTATGCTACTGAGACATAGAATACCCTGATTGACAGTCCGTATGATTACCATTCAGGGATTCTAGATTAGGTCAGTTTAGTGTACTCATTCCATTAATGAGCAACCACACACGTACTTCAGTGTCTCCACACTGATGACTATGAGAACAATCATACCCATCATATGAGTAAGTATCTTATGTGCCAGTCTATCCGGATCTTCAATGTCCCTTCTTGAAGATCTTATGACTGGGAACATCTAGAACATGTGCATCTGGATGACTGATCTCATTATCATAATCTCATTATGATCTAGCCATCATCGCACATATTCAGGGACTTCATTACATTCGAATCATTAACACAAATTAATTGCAATGACTAAATGCCATTAATATAAATATGAATAAGATATTACAAGAAATGTCACCATCACATCTCATATGATTGGCTTGTAGGGCATACATTTCTACCAGTCGGTGCATATATTCACTCCAGTTCAAAAGGTTAGTACATATGCAAAAGTATTGCATTAACAGGTCGATGCATGTTTGCAGTCTGGTCTAGAAGGTTGATGCACATATGCATTTTGCATTAGAAGGTCGATACACATATGCATTAGAAGGTCGATGCGCATATGCATTTTGTATTAGAAGTTCGATGCACATATGCATGTTGCGTTAGAAGGTCGTTGCACATATGCATTTTGGTCTAGAAGGTCGATGTGATTGAAGAAGTCTTGCACTACTAGGTCGGTGCACATTGTATATGAGTCGATGTTACCACGATATGTATGATAGAAGTTACTTCATCAGGTCAATGCATACCATAGGCTAGTCGATGATAGTGAGCCAGCGATTGCTCCATAAGGTCGGTGCAATAATGGTTATCATTCTTAAGGTCGGTGCACCTGTTGTAAAATAAGGTCTACTTGTGTGATACACAGGTCGGTGCATGCTCATGAGATCCTGTCCTCATTCATTTGATTCATATCAGGTCTACCTGTGGTATACATAGGTCGATGCATCTGCAGTCATTCTATTGCATTCGTGTAGAGGTCTAATCACACAGGTCGATGCATTGTGTGTATGCATCGAGGCATATGCATTATCATATATTCTTTTAACTTGGATGTCTGACTCTTATGAAATTGGCTAAGTCTGCATTCTCTTAAGCACTTATGATGATAAAGTGTTTGATGAAATGTTTTATATCTTGTTGACAGGAACATCAATATGACAGCATCAAACAACTTAAGGAAACTGATTGAACATCTGAAGTGCAGAGAGAGTTAGAGACTTAAGTGGTCACGTGGTTTGAAAATTCATTATCTGGCACGTGATCCAAGACGCGTAGTCCAAAAGAATGTTTCGCCACATAGGCTTACTTTCTCTTCTGATGTGACACGTGGACATCAGATTTGTTTATTCTCTTGAAAAGCCATTGGCGGGAATGTTTCCTCAACGTGCCGGATTGGAATCTTGCGGGACCACAAGATTCAGTTCGCTAGATAAAAAGGGATCTCTCGTTCGAAAAAAAAACACAGAGACATGAAGAGAGGGCAATAAAAGAAAAGAGCAAGAGAGTAGAAAAATACACAGAGCAGGAGAGTTCATGAGAAGTGTTTGAGAGAAAAGAGCTTGTTGTAGAAGAGAGAAAGCAGAGTATCGGAAGCTGAGAAGAAGTTTGAGAGAAAGGAGAGAGAGTGAAGAAGCTGTGTTGATCTTGACTCCTGGATCAGATCCAGAGTCATATGCTCGAGTGAGAGCAACATTTGTTTTTTTGCCCTTTTTATTTTCATCACGTTTTCCTTCGACTGTAAGTTGTGTAATCAGCAGAGCAAGCCATGTTGCTCAGTGGCGAGGATTCGATCCTCGGACAGCAAGCTGTGAAGCTCAGCGGTGAGGACGTGTTCCTCAGGTTTAGCAAGCTGTGAAGCTCAGCTGTCTGGAATTATTTCCCAAAGCTGTGAATTAGTGGTCTATAGGGATTTCATCCCCAAAGCTGTGGATCAGCGGATTTGCAAGCTGTTTGTCAGCGGAAGCCTTACTCAATTGAGTAAGGGGTGGACGTAGATCGAGATCGAACCACCTTAAAATTGTTGTGCCTTATGTGTGATTGATCATATCTTCATTCCTGTGATTAGATGCATGTCTAGGATCGTTCACTGCAAACATTGACGTTTATAATTTTTTCATTTGATGTTTATGCATGAGTCATCAGCCACTGTGGTATATTAAAAGGATTAGTGGGAAGGATAGGTTACGCCTATCTGGAGAACTAACTCTAGCGTGAGGAGATCTTTGATCAAACCTCTGCCGAGTACTGAACCTAGTTGATTGACTTTTGCAATTGTGTAAATTGGCTTATATCTGTCTTGATCTGATCTATAGTTACTTCATCTATATTCTGTGGAGTACTTCGTGGCTGATAGTTATTTCTTAATAGATCTCCTAACTATAGTATCAGATCATCAAAAATTAGCTCACAGTAATCTGTATTATTCCGCAATCTTTAATTTCTTATGTGTGCCAAAAATTGGGGTTGATCTATTCACCCCCCCCCCTCTAGCTCACCGGTTCATCCATTCCCTCATCACAGACGCACCAACTGTTGGGTAGTTCCGGTGGAACAAATGCCTGCTTGTTGACATATAAAATAAAATAATAAAATAAAATAATAAAATAATAAAAATAAAAATAAATGAAATGATAAAAATAATAAAATAAAATAACAGTGATAAATAATAATAATAATAAATAAACATAAAGAAATGCAATAATAATAGTAAAAATGATAAACTAATAAAAACATAAACTAATAATAATAACAATATTATTATTGTTAACATTTTTCTCTACTAAAACATTTCATATTTCTCACTTTTTAGGGAAAAGCCCATGTGCGTACAAAGAGAGTCGAAGTGGTTCATGGGCTGAGAGGGGCCAAAGCCCAAATCTAAGCAGGACACGCCGATAGCCCAGGGCGCGTCGGGAAGGCTTGCGCCGATGGCAGGGAAACTCCCGCCCTTTTGACGCACCGATTGACAGGGTGGGCAGCTCATTATAAATAACCCTGGTGCTTGCAAACGAAGAGACGGCGGATAAAAAAAAGTAGAAGAAGAGACAGACAAAAAGCGGGTTGAAGAAAGAGAGAAAGAGGCAGCGGCGCTCGAGCTAAAGAAGAGAGCGAAGTGATAGAAAGGAGAGGGCCAATGAGAGGAAAGAGGGAGGATCGTCCGAGGAAATAGGAAGGAAGAGGAGGGCTCTCTCTACTTTGAAGGTGGGTTTCCCACCGTGTAAGGCCCTTTTGGGCTACAGTCACCCCTCTCCCCATTTCCTTTGCTTTATGTAATTACTCTTTCAAAGTTGTTCTTCCGATCATGTGTATGGGGTTTTGCTGATGAGTGAATGAAATGAAATTGGGCTTTCCTCTATTTTCATGTGCATGCACCTCTTCTTCCCCGTTACCTCTAGGCTCATCTCTCATTATCTCGCATCACGAGTGCTATTTGGGCTTATCTATATTTTTCCGATACCGTCCTCAATAGATGCCTCAGATGGAGGCTAGAGACTGTCAAGTGTATGGCATGCTCTCTGCTTCTTCGCCAAGTGGATAAGGCACAGTGAGATGCCCGAACAAGTGGTTTTATGACACTCTGCTTTCGCCTGCAACTTCCTTGGCTTTGGCCATTGCTATCCCCACAGAAATTGATCGAATCGGCGTTCCCCCCAAATCGGCACTATCGGCATGAGAAGTTACCGCGCCGAGGCCTCCCCTTTATTCCCGCGCCGAATGCATGCTCGCCGCTGAGAAGCTGCTGCGTCGAGACCCAACACTTTCATCTCCGCGCCGAGCTTGAATTTCCTATGTGGTGTTTGCTTTCCCGTCGTTTTATATATATATGTATATGCGCCGGCTATTTGGCAGGTCCGGCCCACGTGGTGTACGGCATTTATAAGAAACCTATTAGAGTGGTGAGAACCGTCAGCGCGTGCCCCCCCTACCCACTCGCTGTATACATGGATGTGGATAGCGATTAGCCTTTTGTTGATCTCATTAACACATGTCTGTTTGAATTAATATCTGACCCCCACATATGCATACATGAAGGGACACGTAAAGCATGTGCATATACATGTAGTTATTTTCTTTGTGCAAACTCTTACATGAGTATCCCATTTGGTCAACCATGTCTAAACATGTACAGTGAATGAATGCACTAATAAATTTCCAAATGGCCCACTAATCATCATTAACCAGCGGTTTCTTTATTTGGCCATGCACACATCCATATATATATATATGTATATATATATATATATATATATATATATATATATATATATATATATATATACACGTACATGTGAATATAAGAATGAATACATGCTTTATTTCCATGGAACAATTCTGTTGGTCCATTCATGTCCGATTTTGTGGGAAGCGGAGGAGCTACACTAATGGGGTTTTACCCCAACATTTATTTCAATTCGGGTTTCTGATTTCCCTCTTTCACCCCGCCGGGCCACGGAGTTCTGCCACTACATGTTCTCCGATGGTCCCTTTAGGGGAATATTAAGGAGGCGCCTTGACGGTGAACATTGCCTTGGCACATCATGATCCCTTCGGATCTCGGTTAAGATATGCCTATATCTTTTGGCTTTCATCTCACCACTCCGTGGATGGATGTCCTATGTGTCCTTTGGCATGTCCCGAGGCAAGGAGAGATGTTGCCAAAATTCACTCATTATCCTTGTTCTATCATATCGTGTGATGTTTCATTAAACTAATGAATTAACCCCCTACTGTGTGGCAGAGGCCTGAGACAGACTATCTCATGGCCCTTTGTCCACTATACTAAGGGGAATATAATCATTATGAGATTTCCCGTTGATAGTCACATGGTCTCCCTAGACCTTCTATGGATGAATTTCTTCTCCCCTGTCAGCTTGCCTAAACATCATCTCCAAAGCCCATGAAGCCCTGATTAAACGCAAGAGATCCCCTCAATAGAACCTCAAACTCTCGGTGCTTGACATTTCAGCAAGTTCACCCTTCAAAGCCCCGGTGCGAGATGCTTCTCGGCGCTCCAAGGCTCCGACGCGAGATGCTTCTCGGCGCCCCAAGGCCTCCGCCGATCATAGGCGCGCCGACCAGCCCTTGTGTGCCGAGGCTGTGCCGATTCCCATCCGCGCCGATGCCCCTTTCAGCCTCCAGCCGCAGCCAATAGTAGCTTGCCGTCGAGACCATGGTCCTCTAGCCCCAAATTAGACCCAAACTCCTTGGCTCTCTAATCTTTCAGAACCCTGTGAAGTATCTAGCCTTCTTAGTGCCCAAACCATGCCATAAAACTTGATCTCTTAGTCCTGTTAGCCCTTTTCATGAGCCCTCACTGCCTTAAAGGGGTGAACTGCATCTTCTCCACAAATCTAAGGGAGCTAAATTAACGGGGTTTTACCCCCACATTATACCATTTGACTGTGATGTTTTCTTCTAACCCTGCTGACCCTTGGAGTTCTGTCACTACATGTCCTCCAATAGTTTTTTAAGGGGATATCAATAAATACCATGATAATGGACATTGTCCCATCGCATCTAGATCCTTTTGGGTCTTGGGCTGGCTATGCCCGTCTTTCTTTGGCTTCCATCTCGGCACTCCGTGGATGGATGTCCTATATTCCCCAGGCATAATCCGAAATAAGGAGAGATGATGTCCAAATGAATTCAAATCTTCGCTATGTTGAACCTTCTTTCAAACCCGCTGGGATCTAAACAGGTCTACCTCTGCATGTCCTCTATTGATTCCCTCTTGAGGAATAATAATATTAAAATGCCATGGTGAGCAAATACCGACTCGGTTTAGTCCCACCTCGTGATATCCGGGCATTGATATGCTCCGGTCTTTTGTGGATTCCGTCCCGGCTCTGCGTGGATGGTTTCCTACTCCCACTTGGCATAATCCAAGATAAGGGGATATGTTGCCGGATTTATTTCGTATATTAATATCATATCTCATTTTGCATAATCATATGTATATCTTTTATCCTGCAAATGAATGAGCATACCTATCACATTGGTTTTGCCCATGGGATTCTTCTACTTTGGTGATTAATCAAGGGTTGTCCTTCTTTGGAAGGGCGTAATTAACGTCATAGCCTTTATGGTATGACGGACTTTTAGTCCCGACCCGAGTCTCACAATTGTCTGATTAGTCAGACAAGCGCACAATAAAACTATCACTCCGGTGACTGGCACGCCTAATAAACTAAATAATAAATAAATAAACTAAAATAAATGAAATAATAAATAAATAAATAAATAAAATATAAAATAAATCATTCCACAAAGCTGGCACGCCCGGTGGGACTGAGTCTCCCTTCATATCTTTGCCAAAGTAGAAGGCCTGGAGGCCTTCCCCAAAATACTGATCGTTTGCTCATCCTGATTTGCAGAGATCTCAATGGCTTGCAAATTTGTTGGACTTGCTTTCGGCCCCCAAGTGGTCGCTACCCAGGCGGAGCACGGGTACCTGGCGGTGCCCACTGCTTTCGGAACTCTGCCACCAGTGGTGGGGTTCCCTAATTTTCTCGAAGTCACCTTCATCGGCCTACTGAGGATCGAGGAAGAGGAAGCTGACAAGACTGTTGCGGCCAAGGCCGTAGCCCCAGCAAAGGCGAGCTGTCCGCAGGGAACCACTCCATCTCTCCGTACTACCTCATGCTTTGTCCACCACGTGGACTATCGTGCCGTCCCCGACACTGATAAGGCATCCGAGGGGAAGAAGAAGAAGAACCAAAGAAGAAGAGGAGTTGCTGCAGTTCCCCGAGGTCGACTCTCGGCTTCTGGGAAGTCTATTATGGTTAGCGGTGTTCGAGTATATCTGAATGGCCGCAGTGCTAAAGTTTTACCGGACCGCATTATCTTGGCAGTATTTACACACAACGCCTTCCAGGCATTAGCAAGCCAGAAGGCCAATCTAGACATGGATGTCCGGGGGAAGCTAGCTCCCAAGCTACCAAAATTCAAGCAAGTTTGGGTTCTCAAGAGGACCCAGGGTTCTGCTCCAACCCCACAAGATTCAACACCAACTGTTAGAGGACCCAGGGGTGGGGGCAATGGAGCTGCATCAAAGGAAGAAGAGGGCATGTCAATGGCCTCTCCGCCTTCTCATGGGGTCTGTGTCGGGCAGACCAATGACATTCGATATTTGACAAAATCAAATGGAGCTGCCAGATCATCACGGCTCTTCTGCATGCCGTCGACTCAAGACCAATTGCTACCTCATGTCCTCTCCTCAGGACACAATCAAGAAGAAATGACTGGAGTGATCAGGGGTTACTCCCACAGCTGGGAAAGCTCTTCCCTAGGTCAGTAGCAACTGCTCCGCACTGTCAGTTCAAAAGAAAAAGAAGAAGAGGGGAAAGAAAGAAGAAGGGTGGCGTCACTCATATACAAACATGGACATGGCTTGCAAGTTGAGTACTCCAGAGCTCCTCCACAACATGAAGAGAATAAAAGGATATCAATGTTTGAAAGGTCAACCTTCCCCGATCAAGCCAAGAGGCTAGTCTGGGGACAAAGGAAAAGAATGCAAGTCTTCACTTGCAACATGGCAGGGGTGGCTAGCAGATATGGGGCCCTACCCATAGAGCTGGAAGAATTGGTCAAGCTAGCCGAAAGGCCCGAGCCAGTAACAAGAAGAGGCAAAGCTGCAAGAGAAATGCTCAAAGCAGTCAAAGAAAAGCAAGCTATCACTACTTCGATTGTCAACATGGTGACTTCTGAAGAAGAAGAGATTACTCTGCCAGCCTCGTTTGAAGGTGTTTCGAGCGAATCATTTGAGGGTACTTCCGATGTGGCAGCGTAAAACCCAACTATCTTAATGATGCTGCAAAATTACCAGCAAGAGATCGAAGCTTTAAAAAGGCAACTGAATAAAAGAAATGAACAAGCCCCTTTTCCCCGGCAACAGGATGTGCATGTTGAATCATCTCGAGAAGTTCCTAACCCGGTCAATGCTACACCCCCAACTACTTCTCAAGCAACTGGCTATGGCAAAGCTGCTCTTCAGCCACACCACCTGCAGCCACCATTGGCGTAGTCGACACTTCCCCAAATGAAGCAGTTATCACCAATGGTACAGCCGACACTTCAGGCCGCGGCTCTTACTACTCCTTCTGCACAGTAGTCTGCACATTTCCATCTGGAACCAGTGGACCCAGCCATGTTGAATAACTTAATGATAGAACAGCTAATTGAAGTGAAGCTGGCCGAGAGGTCAAATGGTGATTTCAGCACCTTTGATGTATACAAGGTGTCATACCCACCGTAATATGCTGCTAAGGGGCTCCCGCCCGGCAACAATAAATCGCCCAAATTTGAGAAGTTTGGCGGGCAGGGCTCTCCTAAAGAACATATTTCTTACTATATGACAGTAATGGGTGATCTGGCAATAGATGAAGCCTACCTGCTAAAGTTCTTCGGGTCCTCACTGACAGGCCTGGCTTTTGAATGGTATTCCAATCTATCAGTCGGCCCTATAAGTGACTGGGCAGCTATGCAACGGAAGTTCTGGGAGCGGTTCCATGTGGCTGAAAGAGAGGTCACACTGGCCAAGCTGTATGCCTCCAGGCAAAGACATGACGAGTCAGCCCTGGAGTACATCAAAAGATGGCGGAACCTCAGTATGAGAAGCAAGCGGCCGCCACATCCAGAAGATGCGGTGTAAATATGCAAGTAGAGCCTGAGGCGAGAGATCCTCAGGAAGCTGATCGAAATTGAAATTTGATCTTTCGACTGGCTAAATAATGTGGTCGCAGAGATTGAAGCCTTCATCTCCAGCTCCCCCTCTACTCCAACTGCTACAAGCCAAAAGGGCAAGTCTATTGACAAGTGGCCATTGTAGACACGCTAAAATCGACACTGTGTTGAGTAAATCTCATGTCACCATGTGATGCCCCAAAGTGGACCTCAATATTAGCTTAATATGAAGTTTTTCTAATTCATTTAGAATTTTTCTATCATATTTGTAATTCACGACCGGAAGAAGGGCGTCATTTAATTGACGGCGATGTGGGTGGCGTTATTTCAATATTCAACGACTATGTGCGCAGGCGTTATTTCCTGGTGTTTCTTGATTTTACAAAATTCCATTTAAAAATAAATGAAAGGAATTGACATCAGCTTCTAAGGCGTTGATTAAATAACGCCATTCTAGAAGACGTCATTTACTATTTTTAAATATGGAAAATTATTTATTTCTAAAAATTAACCCAGGAATCAGCGGCTGCATGCGCGGTCGTCATTTCAATTAGCGACCAACCTAATGTCGTCATTTTGAGCTTCCGTCTCCGTTTCGTCTGCTGCCTTCCCATGAAGAGTCCTTCTTCATTTTAACACCATGATCGATTGGGGAAGGGAGATCCTTGCTGGAGGATTGCTATCCTTATTTTAATCCTATTAGAATAAGGATCTTTGGCCTTATAAATACCTACGGCTTCCTATGCATGTGAGAGGTGACATATACAGATAGATCCTTGCGATATAGAGAGATGAGTTCCTTTAGTTGTTGCTGGAGAGGGGAATTTCTGCAGCCCACCCAAAGAGCAGCCCAACTAGACCCAACAGGGTCCAACGAGGCAAGCCCACCTGGGTGACAGCCCACAGGGCCCACTCAGGGAACAAAAGCCCAATAAACAAACACTCGAGGAAACAACTCTCCCCGGCGGCCCCTAGGCTCGGAGGGCCCGAGTGATGGTCAGGTCATAAGGAAGGTCCGGCCCAAGCCATTTTCCCCGCCCGGGAGAGACAGGCATTCACCGACCTATCCGACCCATCTTTCACCGAACTATGCCCATCGCCCGGACAGGGCTGGCGTTTCAGGAGCTCGGCCAGACCAAATATCATCCGTTCAAGAGTCCCCAACGGATAGGGGAGTCAAGAAACCACCGGACTTCAAGGTGATAATGTTCCCACGATAAGGCCATGAAAGCCCACGTTGAGGACATAACTGCCACCGAAGACCCCTCAGCTTGCAGGACTCCTGAAGGCGGCACACTATTTAAACCAGGGCTACCCTCCGACGGAAGAAGAGAGCCATTCAGGTACTCATATACCCAAACTCCTGAGCAATCCGCTTCACCCTCTGGTGGAGAGGAATCTCGCGCGCTAGCTTTTCTCCTCCCCATTATTGCTTCCACCACAGCTCTACTGACTTAGCCATCGGAGGGTTTTACCCCAGGGAAGCCCCCTGGGCCCTCTGATACGTTTCCATGTCTTGCAGTTCATCTTCAGGTGATCCACAGCCCGCTCAGGATACAAGCGCGAGATTTCGCCTCTTCATCTGGCGCCGTCTGTGGGAAACGCACAAAGAGCTGAGATGGTGAGAAGAAGCTCAGGGAGGAGATCCGCCGTCGAGAAGGGTAAGGCCGTGGTGGCGGCAGGAGATGGCCCCTCTAGGGCCTCACAGAACCCTCCCTCCAACGCCAGCGTCCCCACCAACGGGCCGCCGCCCCCTCCGACGGCGACGAGGGCACCCCCCAACGGTGGCGACGAGGTCTTCCAGGCCCTCAATAAGAAGCTTGACGTCCTCGTGGAGCTCATGAGGGCCCAGGCGGCAAGGGATGCCAAGTGCCGCGCCCCGTCCGGGAGCCCCCCCCGTCGAAGTGCGTCCCAGCATACCGCTGGGGGCCGCTTCACCCTCCGCGGTCAACAGCTCATCCGCAACAACGTGGGAGGACCCTCGCAAGCTCTGCCCCCGGAGCAAGAGGCTTCCTCCACGCCCAGAAAAGGGAAACAGGGGGCGAGGCCTCCACGCCTGAGCGCCAGCGGTCCTGAGGATCACCACGACGCTCCCCCCAGTCCCACGGCACGACCGCAACCGGAACTATCCCTCCAGCTGAGGGATTTTGAAAGATGTTTTGCAGAGCAAGAGCGCGCCCTCCGCGCCCTGTAGAAGACCTCTTTCCCAGAGAAAGAGGAGAAATCCCCTTTCTCCGAATACATCTTGAAGGCAGAGGTCTCTCCCAGAACCTCCATTCCGACCTTCAAGCTCTATGATGGCCAGGGCGACCCAGCCGACCACTACGATAGCTTCGACACCCTGGTGACTCTGCATGAAACATCGGATCCTATTAAATGCCGAGCCTTTGCGGCCACCCTGGTCCAAGGCGCTCAGGCATGGTTCCGGGCCCTCGCCCCTGGGTCCATCCGGGACTTCAGGCAATTCGGGCGAGTCTTCAAGGAGAGCTTCGCCGGAAGCGCCCCCCCAAGGTCAGTAGCGGGGCTCCTGGCCCTCAAACAGGCACAAGGGGAAAGGCTCCGGGCTTATGTCCACCGATTTAAATCGGAAGCCCTCAGAATTCCCCGCATGGATGTGGCCTCGGCCACGACCGCTCTGTTGAGTCTTGTTGAATCTTTACATGTTTTGATGATGACAACACTATAAGTCTTAGTGGTGTTCAAAAATATTTCTCTGTGAAAAATTAACAAAAATATTTTTGTGTGAAAGTGAACAAAGAATATTTTTCTGTGAAGAATAAACCTTCATTTCACTTCAGGTATTTTCAGGGACTGTCTTCGTGTTGGTTGGAACTTCGTCATGTTTGTGTATAACACCTCGTGCTGTACTGTTTACCTTCGTGTCATTTTAGTTTTAGTATTGTTTGTGTTTTCAACATGCCGTGTCGTCCTTTCGTACCTCGTGGTGTGTTAAGTTGTGTGCTGATTGACTTCGTGCTGATTCTTCTGAAGCAGCTCGAATTGGTCTGATGAACTCCGAGTTGCTTCTGTATGAACCTCGTGTCGTTAGCACTTAGTTGCTCATCTCGAGTCAGTCCTCTATGTTTGCTCTTGTGTCTTCGTGTCAATTACTGTAGTTCCTCGAGTTGTTCTTCTGCTTCCACCGTTTCATCACGTGTTGTTGAAGACGTGTCTATCTCATGTCTTCGTGTTGTGTTTCCTAGACCTCGTGTCTTTGTCGCTTTGTGACCTCACCTCGTGTCGGTTTCTGCTTTCGTCTTCGTGTTGTTTTCAACTCGTGTCGTCTCGTCTTCGAGTCGTTCATTCGAGCTATTGTGTGCTCGAGTTGTTTTTCTTGTGTTTTCAAGTGTTGTTTCACTACGTGTCTTCGTGTTGTCTTTTGTATTCGTGTCTTCGTGTTGTCTTTGTATTCGTGTCTTCGTATTGTCTTTGTATTCGTGTCTTCGTGTTTCTTTTGTATTTGTATCTCCGTGTTGCTTCCTTCTATTTTCATCCTGGTCTCTTCTGATCACGTGTCTTTCTATTGCTTCACTCTGTGTTATCTTCTTCTCACCTCATGCTGTCTTCATCTGACTTCGTGTCGTCTTCGTTGTTGTGTTAGCTGTATTCTCGTGTACTTCGTGTCGTTCTCGTGTTATCTCGTGCTAACCTCATCTAACGTACCTCGTGTCAGTCACAGTATAGTGCACCTCGTTTTGTTATCATATATCTCATGCAGTTCTTTGTTCTTATGGCCAACCAACTTATCTCAGCTACATATAGCGAACCCTGAGCATTAATGTAATTAATTTGCTTGCAGGGATCCGAGGAAGATTACTCCTCAGTGTCTGGGCAGCACGTGATCCAATGCTAGAGGAACCAATCCGATAAGGACACGTGGCAAGAAGGTTCTGGATCAAGCGTGGGAGGCACACGCATTCTGAACCGGATCTGCTGCAGCTGCTGATATAAATAGAAACCTTCGTTTTCAGATGGAGGATGATCGAAAAAGAGAAAGATATAGAAGAAAGAGTAGAAAAGCAGAGAGTCCTTCGATCCAAAAAAATGAGAGAAAGAAGAGAAGAAAAAGAAAGAGCAGAAACTGAAGGAGAAAGAAGAAGAAGAAAAGAAGAGGAGAGAGAGCCTTACTGAGGATCTGATCAGTCTGTTCGTGGATCAAATCCAGAACGACTATGCTCATTGAGAGCTATATATCTTGCGTTTTATTTCCAGCTTCTGTCACTGTCATTTTCATGTTTTCTTATTTTTCCTTTTGCTACCTTGTTTAGTCTTGTTCTTACGATTGCCTTGTTGGGGATCGGGTTTCTCCTGGTGGTACAGGAGAAGAGAGATCTGATCTCCAGGTTGCAAGTGGCAGGTTGTCACTTGAGGGTTCCCTCTGGTTTAGAGGAAGGGAGGCTTGTCCTCCGGTCCTTGGCTTGTGGCTTGCAAGTCAAGGGGTCCCTCCGGGTGGAGGAAGAGAGGTCTTAGACCTCTGGTTTGCTACTGATGGGGAGTCACTGGTGGGTTCCCTCCTGGTCTGGAGGAAGAGAGGCTAGGCCTCTGGTGGGTTGTCGGCAGTAGGTTGCTACTGGCTGGTTCACTGGTAGTGGGACTGCTTCCAGTGGGGTTCCCTCTTGGCATAGAGGAAGAGAGACGTGAGTCTCTGGTTTCTAGTGACCGTGGGTTGCTAGTGGTTCCCTCCGAGTAGGAGGAAGAGGGGAAGTTGTTCCCCTGGGTAAGCTGTGTATCAGCGTTTGTTGGCAAGCTGTGTTGCCCAGCTATTAGTGAAGCCACACTCAGTTTGAGTGTGGGGTGGATGTAGGTCTGGAGGACCGAACCACCTAAAAATCCCCGTGCCGTGTGCTTGTTTTTCTCTTCTGGGCTTGGATATTCGGTAGATGCTTGTTTAGGCCGATCCTTCCCTATCCTCCAAGCAGTTCGTTCTGCGGTTAGTGTTTGACCATTGTGCTCTAATTCGGAAACTCCTGTTTGAGATCTAAACTTAATTTTTAATCCTTAATTTTTAACGGGTAAAGGTCCATTCACCCCCCTCTGGACCTATCAATTGGTATCAGAGCGGTTCCTTATATCTCCAGATTCAAGGATCTGTAGGGGATCCTGCTGGTCTGATAGGTGCATTTCTGTTTTGGTCTTACTGCTTGGTTTTACTCCTGAACTGATTTCAATGAAGCACCCACCGATCTTTTGTGGTTCTGGATTTAAGTTGTGGCTTAGAAGTTTGCGTACCTATGTTAAACAACGTGATCCGGATATGTGGAAGTTGATTTCACATGGTCCACACAAACTGCCAAAGAAAATGTCCAAATGGACTGACAATGATAGATACATGTGTGATCAAAATGAGAAGGCTATGGAAATTTTGAAGGCTGCCACTGACAAAGCTTTACATTCATGTTTTTATCATTGTAGGTCAGCCACTGAAATTTTGGACCAACTGAAAATAGCCTTCGAGTCAAAGAAGGACGCCTGCATGATGGCCAATGGGACTGATCACAGCAACAATCAAAGTAATGAAGAGGACAATGATGATCAGGTAAACCCTTTTCAACATTATACTATGGATGATTGGGAAAATAGCTATGCTGACTTGTTGGGGCTATATGAAAATTTAAAAAGAGAACATAAGAAACTGAGAAAGGGTACTACGTTAACCAGTGCAAATTCCTCTTCATGTCAAAATTGTTTAAAATTGGAACAAACAAATGATGCTTCCATAGCTGAGATTCGTAAGCTTGAGAGTAAAATTAAATTGTTAAAGAAAAAGAATCAAGAATCTGTTAATTCAGAACTGAATGAACTTAAATCTGAAAATGACTCTCTCAGGAAAATCATTGAAGAAAATGTTCAGAAAATTAAAAACCTTGAACAAGAAAACAAACTGCTAACTGAAAAATATGAATCTAATCAACAATTTGAACCACCGTGTGAAGATCAGATTTTAATAAGTGAATTGGTCCAGAATGACAAGCTCAAGGGAGAAATTGAAAAATTAAAAATGTTGAACAGTAGTATGTCTGAGAGACTTCTAACCTTAGAAAATGGAAAAACTGTTTGCATTGAAGATTCTGATAAACTGAGCAATCTGGAAAATGAAATTGAGGACTATAAAATCGCAAACAAGGTGCTAAGTGAATGTGTAAACTGTAATGAACAAGAGATTGCCAGTTATGAAATACACATTGTTTCTCTGGAAAATGAAATAGAAGACTTAAAGAAATCCTTGTCAAAATTTGTGGAAGGACAAGAAAATCTGGACAGATTGTTAGGTGTTAAAGTCAATTTTCAAAAAGAAGGGTTGGGCTATAACTCAACAAAGAAAAAGAGTTTTGAAAATAAGATTCAAACTTCTGCTGTTTCAGATGTTGCATCTGCTAGCCTAGCCAGTCCTTCTGTATTTCAATTCACTGCTCAAAGAAGTATGAAGACAACTGTAGAACAAAAAGGGAAGAACAAAGTGGATTCTACTACATACATGCATCCTGACTTTAAATCCCATGCTAACAAGAAACCTATGTCATGCCTTAATTGTCATAAAGCTGGTCATCAAATGCATGAATGCAAACTGAAAGGAAAAGATGACATGAATACTAGTAAAATGCATGTTAGGAAAACTCATGACAGAAATCATGAGGTTCAGAAAAAGAAAATGTCATGTTACTACTGCCATAGAATTGGCCATTTGATGCATGAATGTAGATTGATGGAAAAAGATGATATGGATGCTAGGAAATATCGTGGTAGAAATCCTGATGTTCATTCAAAGAAAAGGGAATGTTCGCATTGTGGTAGATTAGGCCACACCCTTGCTCAATGTTGGTTTGCTAATGGAAAGAAAAAACCACTCCCACATCATGCTAAATTTTATGCTAACCAACATGCTCTTAATATCAACAAAACTGCTTCTCCGAACCAGTATGTCAGATGTTTTAATTGTAACAAGCTTGGGCATAAGGTCACTGAATGTTGGGCAAGATCTTATAGGAGAGAGTCTCCTTTCTGCTCCCATTGTGGGAAGCATGGCCATGCAGTCAAGGACTGTTGGCATGCTCAGGGTAGAAAACTCAATTCTAAAACTGTTAATCTCCCTGCGAATAAAAATGCATTTGGTAGAAATGTCTTTAGAGGCAAGCACAATGAGTGCTTCAAATGTGGGAAGCCAGGTCACAGGATTGCAACCTGTTGGCTGGCAGGATATCAAAACCAAACTGGTTTTGGCAATCAGAATGTTTATTCTGTTAACAAGGAGTCTCATGTTTATGCACATAGGATTCATGCTAACAAGGATATGCATAAATCAGTACTGAAAGCTGCTGCTCCTTGCTATCAAGTTAAAAATGTGCTGAGGAAACTTGCTAGAAGTAATACTGTCATGTCAGGACCCAAGACTTCTTGGGTACCTGTTTGTGCAAAATAACTTTGCTTTGCAGGTGTGCCTTGGATGGAATAAAGGGGTAATAAACCAGGGCACATAAAAAGACCCCATGTCTGAATGCTCCTGGTAAATTTACTGCTTCCCTCCTAATCTGAATTCAATCTCCAATCCATCAGAATGATGTTTGTTGTTGTTCATATAAACTGCCTATTTTGGACTAGACAGAATTATCATGATTAGAACAACCTCTCTAGTCTGCCATGCCTGTTGATTATCATGTTTGACCACTATGATATATCAAATAGTAAGCTATCAAAAGGTAGGGAAATCTGTCCTGAGGTGCTTACTATGTGTGAGGTGGTCTTTCAGACCAAGTGCTCTGCCTAGTACCATGGGTCTTTCTGCTGATCAGGGGAGCCTGTATGTGCATGATTCACAAACTCACATGTTTAATTTTCATGGCAAACACTGCATTCAATAAATAATTAATACTTCCAAGAGTCATGTGTGAGATGTCCTTGAGTGGGCTGAAAAGGAGTTTGACAGGCCATTTGGTTTCTGAAGAATTTTGTCAGCCGATGTAGTTAATGTGGTGTTAAGATCTATCATCTCATGAGGTTGCAGTTTATTGCCCAAGAGCTTCTCTGGATGTGAGACAGAACTTCTTCAAGAATATTATATTTGTAAGCGTCCTTGGTACTTAATGTCTTGAGTGATCTCTCACTTGTTGGCTTGCTCATAGGAGTGCTGCTCATCTCATCTCTCTCCATTCAGTCTGCCACCTTCTTATCTCTCTCCTATCACTTTTGGTTCAGAAATTCTCTCAAAGAAATTTTTTTTTCTCTTACAGTCTTCTTGCTCTTATCAGATGTGATATGTATACCTTAAACCACCCAATAGCTAGTGTAACAACTTACACCTGTTAATAAAGAACTTCAATGTATGGGGGTTATATTTGGTCCTTGATCCTTCTAAGTTATCCTCTCAAGTGTTGGTCAACATATTATAAAACTTCCTGTTAAATGAGAATAACTTGTTGAGGATCTCGATTTAACTGAAACTTATGTGAAGAGAGCTGTGAGATAAAAATTGTGTTAAGTAAGATATCTGTCTTTTGTCTAAAATCATGAGAAGTGCCACCAGGGAATATGCCATTCTTTGTGGCAGAGCAATGGCTTTTGTGGAGAAATAGACACTCTATATCAGAGAAGTCCAGAGTTTCTGTCATGATACAACTAGCTATCTCTGTATAGATATGTTAAAATAATAAAAAAAAGGGAAAAGTCAACCAAGAAAAATTTCATTGGCTTTGATTGGCATAAAGGTAGTCCGTCCTAAGTAACCAGGGTTTCTGTTGTCTGATAAACATGTCTCCTTGTGTAAAAAGGGACTATTCTACCTTGTGCTCAACAAATTGGTTGACCCTGTATGCCTTCTCTTGTCCATTAAATGAAGAAATGATATCTGCTTGACATCGATGTGTTATTTCTTTGCTTGACAAACATAAGGAGTAATTTAATCGTGACTCTCTCTAGGTTAAGCAACTTTAATAGCTA
This sequence comes from Amorphophallus konjac, assembly GCA_022559845.1. Lineage (NCBI taxonomy): Eukaryota > Viridiplantae > Streptophyta > Magnoliopsida > Alismatales > Araceae > Amorphophallus > Amorphophallus konjac. The sequence goes on from CM040119.1 coordinate 208,313,052, forward strand.
ATTTTGTGATCATGTTGATTTAATATCTTGAGGTAACTGACCATGGAATTTGGAAGAATATAACTAGTCCATATATTGAATGGCAAACTTTAACAGACAATGGCTGTGTTACATCATGACTGAGGGTAGTTTGGGTATTTCCAGAAAAAGTTTGATAAGAGTGAAAAGCAACCCGACAAAACCCTTCTTGTTTCACACGCCTTCATCCACAAACCCTCGTTTCCCCTTGCCGCTTCCTATTCATCTTCATGTCGCTCCACCTTGAGTGTTCCATCAAACTCATCTCTATCTTTTCCCGCTCACTTCCTTTCCCCACAGAGATCTCTTCCTCTCTTGTGTCTAGCTTCACTTCCAGTAGCAACCGGCAAGAGAGAGTTGATACTCTAGGAGTCTTGGCAAATGGATCAGCAAGCATCCGCCGCTCAGGTTGAAAGGAAGAGGAAAGGAAAAGAAACTGCTGAGGAGCCTCCGTCCAAGCAGCAACGTTGTCTAGAATCAGAAGCTGCTGCGGGAATGTCTTCAGAGCAAGGTACCAGGCCTTCCCAGTCTACCGTATTTTTAGAGAGTGGTAAAATCATTCCTCCGAGGATAGTTGATTTCGGTGATGAATCCATGGTCCTGAAGTTTCTAGAACTCTTGAAGATCTTCGAGTTTCAGGAATGGAGGAAAATTTTGGAAGATCACAGGGTATTCTACCCTAGCCTGGTGATGGAATTTTACAACAACTTGTTGTTGAGCCGAGATAAGTCTGCATTGATTTCGACTGTTAAAGGGGTTGAGATAACAGTGACATGTAACTCTCTCCATGAAGCTCTAAGTATTCCAGAAAAGGGAGAGGTGGAGAGAGGGTACAGATACAGTCTGCATGAGGCGTTTTCAGTTATTACTGGTAAACCCAGTAACATTCTTGACAAGGGGCAAGTGAAGCTAAAAGCTTTCCAAACCTCGTCATTTCCTCCTCTTCACAAGCTCCTTTAAAACATAATTGCTTCTATAGTCACACCACAGACTGGAGCTAGCGGTAGAATCACAGACACACAGAGGTTTCTACTGTTTTATCTGATTCAGAATGTAAAGATATGTTTGCCAGAAATCATTTTTACTGTCATGAAGGGATGTATTGGATCCAAGAGACACCTTCCCTATGCCGCCCATCTGACAGACATCTTCAAGTTTTCAGAGATTTGCTTGGATGAAGAGGCTGCATCTGATGTTAAGGCCCGAAACATATTTAATATGAATTTTGTTTCAGTGTTTTTGGGCTTGGAGGGCTCTTCAATGGTGGGGCAAGTTAAGGCCTAGAAAGTCAAGGAATCACAAACTCAGGGGGAGCATCTGGAACAATCTCAAGACTTAGCTCAAACTGGTGTGCAATTAGTTTCTGAGATTGCTGTACATGATACACCAGCTGAACAACCACAGTCTATTACGTCTGCTGCATTCACTGAAGTATCTTTTTCCTTTCAGAGGCTAGTTGAGGTTGCATCTGAAGAAATCAGGTTGTCTGAAGAAAGTATTCAGACTGATCTAGATGCAAATATTGATGGTCTGTTTGATTCTTTTGGGAAGACATCTGAAGAGGTGATATTGCCCGTGGAACAGCCAGCTAAAGAGCAAGAAAGTACTGATCAAGAACTTGCTGATTTTGTTAATGTGATTCTAAGAGAGACTGTAGAGAAAAGCTTGGAAGAGGCTACCAACTTGGTTACATCTGAAAGTCTTGAACAGGCACCTGTTGACAGCCCTGCAGATCATGATCTCATGGAAGATAAAGGGGATAACAGTCAAGAAAAAGTTCCTGTCATAGAATTGGATACAGAATCTTCAAATGAGGAAGAGGAACCTGAAATTGTAGTTCCTGTCAAAGACACACAAGCTGAAGTTGAAGATCAGGCTCCAGCAGTAGACAACCAACCGCCAGTGCAAGAATTTTTTGGTACACCTCTAGGTCCACCTAGACTTCTATCTGCACAGCCGCCCAACATTGAATCTGCTCGGGCACCCAACATTGAAGAACTCCTCATAAACTTGACTCAGCAGATGCAGAAACAAGATAAGAAATTAGATGATCTGCTCAAATATGTCACTCTCAACATCAATCAAGTACATTCCAGGCTACTGAAGCTTGAGATATCTCTCCTCACTGAATGGAAAAGGTTCCTACTCAACAAAAAGGCTTCAGATGATGCCAACAGATCCTTGATGCAAGGTTTGCAGGAGGTTTGTTCAAAGATAGCAAAAGCACTGCGTGAGTTACAAGATGTTCAAATTTCCTCCTTCAAATAATCTACCAACATTATAGATCACTGCTTTGAGATCAGAACATCTTTAGAAGTTTTGAAGAAGTCATCCAGTGCCCTAGGTCCAGGTGTTCAGCAGATCTATGATAAATTGGTCGCCTTCTTAACAGAAATGACAATTCTGACTGACAGATATGAAACTGTTAATATTTGCCAAGACGACATCATTTCTGAAGTGGCACATGTCAGAAGCGCTGTGGTGTATTGGCTAGCTGAACTGTCAAATGACCTAAAGGAATTTCAGTCTATCTTGGGTTCAGCACCTGGTCAAGCTTCTTCTAGCAGAACTCCACCTCAAGAATACACCTCTGCTTCTCCAAGGGGGAGACCGCCACATGGCAGGCCGCGTGGCCCTTCTAGCAGACATGCCAGACTTTTTTCTTGAAAAGACAATGCTCTGTATCTTGTTGCCCATTTTGAGGCTTTCTCTCTCACACTCTTGGACTTATTAATTAAATTTCATATCATTTGCATTGTTACATCCTTATTGTTTCCTTCTTTTTGATGATGACAAAGGGGGAGAAATCAGGCCTTTGCTAGCTCGTTGAGAATGTTTGAGAATGTTTGTTATTCATTGAGAATGGTTATTTGACACTTTAAAAATGTTTAATAATGGTGTTAATGCTTGTTTAGCCTTGGAAAGGCTGAAATTCTTTTTTCTGCAAAGACTCAAGACTCATAGTGTTGCCATCCATCAAAAAGGGAGAGATTGTTGAGTCTTGTTGAATCTTTACATGTTTTGATGATGACAACACTATAAGTCTTAGTGGTGTTCAAAAATATTTCTCTGTGAAAAATTACCAAAAATATTTTTCTGTGAAAGTGAACAAAGAATATTTTTCTGTGAAGAATAAACCTTCATTTCACTTCAGGTATTTTCAGGGACTGTCTTCGTGTTGGTTGGAACTTCGTCATGTTTGTGTATAACACCTCATGTTGTACTGTTTGCCTTCGTGTCATTTTAGTTTTAGTATTGTTTGTGTTTTCAACATGCCGTGTCGTCCTTTCGTACCTCGTGGTGTGTTAAGTTGTGTGCTGATTGACTTCGTGCTGATTCTTCTGAAGCAGCTCGAATTGGTCTGATGAACTCCGAGTTGCTTCTGTATGAACCTCGTGTCGTTAGCACTTAGTTGCTCATCTCGAGTCAGTCCTCTATGTTTGCTCTTGTGTCTTCGTGTCAATTACTGTAGTTCCTCGAGTTGTTCTTCTGCTTCCACCGTTTCATCACGTGTTGTTGAAGACGTGTCTATCTCATGTCTTCGTGTCGTGTTTCCTAGACCTCGTGTCTTTGTCGCTTTGTGACCTCACCTCGTGTCGGTTTCTGTTTTCATCTTCGTGTTGTTTTCAACTCGTGTCGCCTCGTCTTCGAGTCGTTCATTCGAGCTATTGTGTGCTCGAGTTGTTTTTCTTGTGTTTTCCAGTGTTGTTTCACTACGTGTCTTCGTGTTGTCTTTTGTATTCGTGTGTTCGTGTTGTCTTTGTATTCGTGTCTTCGTATTGTCTTTGTATTCGTGTCTTCGTGTTTCTTTTGTATTTGTATCTCCGTGTTGCTTCCTTCTATTTTCGTCCTGGTCTCTTCTGATCGCGTGTCTTTCTATTGCTTCACTCTGTGTTATCTTCTTCTCACCTCATGCTGTCTTCATCTGACTTCGTGTCGTCTTCGTTGTTGTGTTAGCTGTATTCTCGTGTACTTCGTGTCGTTCTCGTGTTATCTCATGCTAACCTCATCTAACGTACCTCGTGTCAGTCACGATATAGTGCACCTCATTTTGTTATCATATATCTCATGCAGTTCTTTGTTCTTATGGCCAACCAACTTATCTCAGCTACATATAGCGAACCCTGAGCATTAATGTAATTAATCTGCTTGCAGGGATCCGAGGAAGATTACTCCTCAGTGTCTGGGCAGCACGTGATCCAATGCTAGAGGAACCAATCCGATAAGGACACGTGGCAAGAAGGTTCTGGATCAAGCGTGGGAGGCACACGCATTCTGAACCGGATCTACTGCAGCTACTGATATAAATAGAAACCTTCGTCTTCAGATGGAGGATGATCGAAAAAGAGAAAGATATAGAAGAAAGAGTAGAAAAGCAAAGAGTCCTTCGATCCAGAAAAACGAGAGAAAGAAGAGAAGAAAAAGAGAGAGCAGAAACTGAAGGAGAAAGAAGAAGAAGAAAAGAAGAGGAGAGAGAGCCTTACTGAGGATCTGATCAGTCTGTTCGTGGATCAAATCCAGAACGACTATGCTCATTGAGAGCTATATATCTTGCGTTTTATTTCCAACTTCTGTCGCTGTCATTTTCATGTTTTCTTATTTTTTCTTTTGCTACCTTGTTTAGTCTTGTTCTTCCGATTGCCCTGTTGGGGATCGGGTTTCTCCTGGTGGTACAGGAGAAGGGAGATCTGATCTCCAGGATGCAAGTGGCAGGTTGTCACTTGAGGGTTCTCTCTGGTTTAGAGGAAGGGAGGCTTGTCCTCCGGTCCTTGGCTTGTGGCTTGCAAGTCAAGGGGTCCCTCCGGGTGGAGGAAGAGAGGTCTTAGACCTCTGGTTTGCTAGTGACAGGGAGTCACTGGTGGGTTCCCTCCTGGTCTGGAGGAAGAGAGGCTAGGCCTCTGGTGGGTTGCCGGCAGTATGTTGCTACTGGCTGGTTAACTGGTAGTGGGACTGCTTCCAGTGGGGTTCCCTCTTGGTATAGAGGAAGAGAGACGTGAGTCTCTGGTTTCTAGTGACCGTGGGTTGCTAGTGGTTCCCTCCGAGTAGGAGGAAGCGGGGAGGTTGTTCCCCTGGGTAAGCTGTGTATCAACGTTTGTTGGCAAGCTGTGTTGCCCAGCTGTTAGTGAAGCCACACTCAGTTTGAGTGTGGGGTGGATGTAGGTCTGGAGGACCGAACCACCTAAAAATCCCCGTGCCGTGTGCTTGTTTTTCTCTTCTGGGCTTGGATATTCGGTAGATGCTTGTTTAGGCCGATCCTTCCCTATCCTCCAAGCAGTTCGTTCTGCGGTTAGTGTTTGACCATTGTGCTCTAATTCGGAAACTCCTGTTTGTGATCTAAACTTAATTTTTAATCCTTAATTTTTAACGGGTAAAGGTCCATTCACCCCCCTCTGGACCTATCACGCTCTGACCGGGGGCACCCGGGACTAGAACCTCCACCGCGAACTTGTCCTCCACCCTCCCTCGACCCTTGCCGAGCTAATGACTCTTGCACTGTGCCATGCCGAGTGTGAAGAAGTACTCAGCGCCTGCCGAGACACAACCGGCTCGGGTCGGGAGGGGGACAAGAAGCGAGCCTCCAAGCCAAACCCTGGCTCGGGTAAGAAGCGCGATCGGGAAGGAGAGCGCAAACGGAAGTATGAGCGGTACACCCCGTTGACCGTGCCAGTCTACGAGATCTATGAAGACATCAAAGACTCGGGACTCCTCCGCCGGCCCGAACCAATGAGATCGAAGAACCGCAAGCGCGATAGGCATTGCCTGTTCCACGGCGACCACGGGCACCACACCAGCGACTGCCACCAGCTCCAGGATGAGATCGAACGTCTCATCCGTCAGGGGCACCTGGCCCGATTTGCAGCCGGGCACAAAGAAGACCGGGACGCCGCCGAGGAGATCGACAACGCCCCCCGAGGGGTCCACATCAACGTCATCTCCGGAGGAACAGCGTCGGGCGGTGACACCAGCCGAGGAAGGAAGCGTCATGCCGAGCGGGCCAGCCAGGTCTTAGAACCCTCCAGCGGCCCGCCGAGGGAGCCCCAAGTCATAGTCTTCTCCGACCAAGACCTGGAAGGGCTGAACACCCCGCATGATGATGCCCTCGTTATCTCGGCCACAATAAACCATTGTAACGTAGATAGAATTCTGGTTGACAATGGGAGCGCCCCCGATGTATTATCTTACGACTGTTTCCTTAAGATGGGGGAAGACCCATCCAAGCTCCGCCCGATCCGAACACCCCTTTGCAGGTTTAACGGCCTAGCCACCGACCCCGAGGGAGCCCTAAGCCTGCCGGTCACCATCGGCACCCCACCCAAAACCGTTACGGTCATGGTGGACTTCATAGTGATTAAGGGTATGATAGCGTACAACGCCATTTTCGCCCGGAAAATTCTCAGCCGGATAAAGGCCGTACCATCTACCTATCACCAGAAAATGAAGTTTCCCACCAAAAACGGGTTGGGGGAAGTCCGAGATAACCAGGCCACGGCTAGAAGGTGCTACAACATCTCGGTGGAAGCCTCAAGGCCAGACGGGGGAGATAAGGGCCCCAAGGGAATCGAAGGGAAGACCGTAACCGCCGAGCCCGGTGGCGAATTGCTAACGGTATTCCTAAACGATGACCCGGCCCTCGGAGTAAGGATCGGAGCCGACCTACCACCCATGGAACAGCAGCAATACAAAAAATTCCTTTCTGAGTACGTTCAGGTCTTTGCTTGGTCCGATGATCAACTCCCTGGCATACCAGAGAAGACCGTGATGCACAAGCTCAGCCTCGACCCCACCGTCAGGCCCGTACAGCAACGGAGAAGGAAGCATGCGCCCGAGAAACAGGCGATCATCAAGGCGCAGGTCACCAAGGGACAAGAGACAGGCCTCTTCAGACCAGTCCTATACCCCACGTGGCTAGCCAATGTCGTCCTGGTGCCAAAAACTACAGGCAAATGGCGAATGTCCGTGGACTTCACCGATCTGAATAAGGCTACCCCCAAGGACTGCTATCCGCTACCGAGCATCGACCAATTGGTTGATTCAACCTCGGGCAACGAGATACTCAGTTTCCTGGATGCCTATTCAGGTTATCACTAGATCAGAATGAATCCAGAAGATGTCGAGAAGACCGCCTTCATCACTGACTGCGGCGTGTACTGCTACACCCGGATGCCTTTCGGGTTGAAGAACGCCGGAGCCACATATCAGCGACTGGTAAATCACATGTTCGAGGGACAGCTGGGTCGGAACGTCGAGGCTTACATTGACGACATGCTCGTCAAGACCCCTAAGGCCCATGACCACTTCACCGACCTTGCCGAAACCTTCGGCACCCTCCTGAAGTACAACATGAAGCTCAACCCCACCAAGTGCGCCTTTGGAGTAAAATTCGGGAAGTTTCTGGGTTTCCTGGTCGCTCAGCGCGGGATCGAAGCCAACCCCGACAAAGTCCAGGCCATCCTGGACATGCGCCCGCCCGCGTGCATTAAAGACGTCCAGCGTCTGACAGGGCGTGTCGCTGCTCTCAGCCGTTTCCTGTCCCGTGCGGCCGAACGATGCTTGCCCTTCTTCAAACTGATGAGGGGACCCAAGCTAGCATCTGCTACGTTCGCGTGGGATGAGGAGTGCCAGACAGCATTCGCCGAGCTTAAGGAGTTCCTGGCTTCGCCACTAGTGCTCTCCAAGCCCGTCCCGTGCGAAGTCTTGCTGCTCTACCTCTCGGCGACGCCATCCACGGTCAGCTCGGTCCTAGTCAGAAATGACTCGGGAATCGAAAGACCGGTCTACTACACCAGCAAGGTGCTCAATGAGGCCGAACGGAGGTACCCCGCAACCGAGAAACTCGTGCTAGCGTTGGTTACCTCCGCAAGGCGCCTCCGCCCCTACTTCCAGGGGCACCCCATCACCGTGCTAACCGGCGAGCCGTTGAAGAAGATTCTGGTCCACCCCGAGGCCTCAGGGCGACTCGTCAAATGGGCCATTATGCTCGGGGCCTACGACATCTCGTACCGGCCGCGATCAGCAATCAAAGGCCAAGCGCTCACCGACTTCATTGCCGAAAGCACCATCCCCGCCGAGGACAGGCCTCCGACCACGACCGGGCCAACCTGGGAACTGTTCGTCGATGGATCGTCCAATTCGGCAGGTAGCGGTGCGGGAATCCTCCTGAGGTCCCCCGAAGGGATAGAGCTACAGTACGCCCTGAAATTCAACTTTCAGGCATCCAACAATGCTTCCGAATACGAGGCCCTTATCTCGGGAGCACGCATGGCCCGACGGCTGGGGGTCGAGCGAGTCAGGATCCACACCGACTCTCAACTAGTCGCAGGTCAGGTCAACGGCGAGTATGAAGCTCGGGAGGCACCCATGATCAAATACCTTCAGTTGGTCCGGAGCCTGGCCCAACAGTTCGAGGAATTTGGGGTAGTCCGGATAGCTCGGGAGCAAAACTCTCGAGCGGACGCCCTCTCTCGATTGGCCTCCTCCCTAGACCCGGAAGGTACACGATCGGTCCTCCTAGAAGAGCTAGAGCGCCCGAGCATTGACACGGAGCTCCTCGCTGTTGACTCGGCCACTCCAAGTGACTGGCGCTCCCCCAACCTATCCTGGCTACAAGACTCCCAAGAGCCCTCCGACCCTCGAGAAGCCCGCCGAATGAAGTATCAAGCTCGGCGCTTCGTCGCCCTCGACAACACTCTCTACCGAAGATCGTTCTCCGGTCCCCTCCTGAAGTGCCTCGGTCCCGACGAGGCAGGCCGAGCCATCCAAGATATTCATGAAGGCCTGTGCGGAGTGCACTCAGGGGAAAGGTCACTGGCCAGAATCCTGTTACGACAGGGGTACTGGTGGCCCACCTTGCAGCGTGACTGCTCGGCCTATGTTCAACAGTGCGACCGATGCCAGCGGTTCGACCACTTGGTCCATCAGCCGGCTATGGAACTTGTCACCCTAGCTGAGCCTTACCCTTTCGCTCGGTGGGGAATCGATATCCTTGGGCCATTCCCAACGGCCCAGTCCCAGAAGAAGTTCATCATCATCGCCATCGACTACTTCATCAAGTGGATCGAGGCCGAGGCTACGGCAAGGATCACCGAGACAGTCGTTTGGGGCTTTGTTTGGAAATCGATCATTTGTCGCTTTGGCATCCCCCGAGTGATAGTAAGCGATAACGGTCGGCAATTCGACTCTCGGTACTTCCGAGACAAATGCGTCGACCTAAATATCTGCAACCACTTCACTTCGGTCGTCCACCCTCAGGCCAACGGGCTGGTTGAAAATGCCAACAAGACTATCTTGAAAGGCATAAAAACCAGACTCGGCAAGGCTAAGGGTAGCTGGCTCAAGGAATTGCCTAGCGTACTGTGGTCGCACCGAACAACCCCCAGGACGGCAACCGGTGAAAGCCCTTTTCAGTTGGTATATGGCACCGAAGCCGTCGTTCCATTGGAGATCGCCAATCCGTCTCTCCGAGTGATCAGCTTCGCACTCGAGGCAAACGGGCAAAAATTGCTCGAGAACCTCGACCTGGCAGACGAACTCCGAGAGATCGCGAACGTCCGAGCAACGGAGTACCAGCGCCGCCTCACTCGATACTACAACGCCAAGGTCCGAGACAGACGTTTTCAACCGGGGGACTTCGTCCTCAGGAAGGCCGAAGCCTCTCGACCACTAGAGGCGGCGGGCAAGTTATCCCCCAACTGGGAAGGCCCCTACCAAGTGGTCGAGACGCTCGGAAAAGGTGCATACAGGTTAGCGACAATGGAAGGGGAACCTATTCCTCGGACATGGAACGCAGCCGCACTATGCAAATTCTATTTTTGAAATTGTATAGCAAGATGGACGGAATAAATCCCTTTTCTTTTCATTCCAAACCATTGGTACATCAGATAGGCAAATGCCAGTACATCACATAGCAAAAAGCAAAAATCCGTCTAACACCGCTTCAAGGGGTCATCGCTCGACTGACTTGGTCTTGATCTCCTCGCGTCCAGCCACTGACTCTGCCGCATGCGGAAACTGGCTCGAACAAAAGGTGGTCGAGCCAGTTGGCTCGGGTGGCCCGTGATAAAAGTGACAGAGGGACTGCAGAAGGGAGGCCACCTTTAAACGTTGAGGAAGGCTACCTCCCAAGTTGGCAACAACCAGGAAAAAGGAGCGTCGTGAAAGCCTCCCCTCTTCCAATCTGCCAACTCCTTAGAAGGAAGGAGAGAACAAGCAGCCCCCGAAGAGTGAAAGAAACGAAGAGCAGAAGAGGGAGAAAGAGGCTGCAGACGGAGGAAGGCTTCGATCAGGAGGGAGCCTGATACGCCTCCTCCCCTCATACGGAGGGAAGTAACGGCGGGCTCCCCTGATGCCCCCATCCGTCCTCCGCCTCGGCGTCCACCCGGAAGCCTCGCCGGAGCTAAGAAGAGGCCAACGGCGTGCTTCCACACGTCGAAGTCCTCCCCAGATCCGCACGGTGACCGTCGGACCCGTCTCGTGCACGTGCGGCGACCGTGGGACCCGTTCAACATTACAGGGCAGCGGGAGCCCGCCGCTCCCCGTCGTCGGTGGTGTCGCCCTTCGAAGGATCCTTCATGCTCCGAATACAAGGGCACAACGCAGAGTGAAGAGGAAGGAACGAGGTAAGACTGTTAGAGAAAATCCCAAGCAGTGAAGAGGAAAGGGTGCCTTTCGGTCCTTCTTATTGGCCAAAGGAGGCTACACGCCTTAAATGACCCCCCCCCCTCCTCGGAAACATGCCAAAGGATTTCTCCCCTGAACAGTCACCTCCAACTCCTCGTCCCCCGCCCTAGCGGGATTCACGAAGCGGCCTGACATTCAAAGCATGAGGGAACGAAAAGACGCCCCGTCAGAATCCTACCAAAAATGCATGCGAAAACCACGCAGGACATATCGGCACCTCCTAACCACTCAAGATCCGCCAACCAAATCACGGCAAGGATGGTACTCAAACGGAGCAAGTCATTTATTATCACACCAAAAGGAAACCCTCCAAAAAGAGAGAAGAGAGACAAAAAGGGAAGGAGGCAAAGTACATCAGGCCTCGGGCCCACTTTGACATTCGGGAACGGCGGAAGGAGACGCGTCACCCCCGGCGCCTTCGGTGACGGCCGGCTCAGACACTGACCTCGCCTGTGCGAGAACTGTCTCGGTCTTGAGCCCTCCTGAAACGCCCGGAGCCGGTGACCCCGATGGAGGCGACCCCTCCGAATCTCCCCCGACCGACGAGGAAGAGCTGGAAACCGAATCATCCGAGTCATAACACTGGCCGAAGGGGAACTCGATCGCGGAGTTTTGCTCATCGACGTAGTCCACCGCCCGGTGATAGCCCTGCTTGAACCCCTTTCGAGCACCCCGGCGTAGTGCTACCTCGTAATAGGGTAGGGCGGCTTCCACCAGGTCGGCCGAGTAAGCATCCCAGCTCCTGTAATGCTCGATTGCCTCCGCCTCGACCTGCCCCGCCCTTCCGACGAGCTCGACCCGAGCCCGCTCCGCCTCGGTCGCGTGCTCCTCTGCCCGGGCCCGGTCCGCCTCAGCCTCAGCTCGGAGACGCTCCGCCACCTCCGCCCGATCTAGCAGCTCGGCGTGTTCGAGCTCCCAGCGATTGTCTAGCTCGAGGCAACGCAGACGCTCCTCCTCCAGGGATCGGCTTGTCCTCTTGAGAGACTCTCGGGTCTTGGCGAGCTGTTCGGTCAGCACCCAGGCTTCCAGTCGGCTCGCCCGCGCCACCTCCCGGAACGTGGAGAACTCCTGCCGGAGCCCCTCATGCTCCCCCTTGAGTCGGGCCAGTTTCCTCTCGCAGCCCCCAAGGGTCCAGGCAAGGTTCGACCGCTCCGCCTCCGTCCGGGCGTGCTCCTCGGCCATCAAAGCCGCCGACCGAGCTATGACCAGGCCGCCCTCCATCAAAACATCAAGGATCCCGGGGGGGGGGGGGGGGTATTGCGCCTTTCTCCCCCCTTCATCCTTGCGGCAATCGACCGGCAAACCCGATACAGGTCGCCCGTAATGCCGAGCCTTTCCAAGGGCTCTGACAGAGGGGACCGCTCTGCACGGAACACCCCGCCAGAAGACTCCGCCCGAGCAACGGAACCAACTGCCTCGCGCGCCACGGTCGGTTGGGGTTGCGACGCCTCCCCGGGCGAACCCCCAACCTCGACCGGCGCCGCGGGACCGACCGCGCCGGGAGCTCCAAGCACCTGGGGCTGCAACGCCCTAGCGGGCGAACCGCCAGCCCTGCCTGTCTTGGCCCGCACCTCGCCGACCGAGACATCCCCGCCTTCGGCCAATCCCCCGGCCTCAGCGCCAGCTACTTCGACATCGGCCCCCTCTGCTTCCGTGGGGGGGAGAGCCGACCCATCGCCGCCCTCTGATGGGCACCCAGTCTCCTCGGCCCCCTCTTGCCTGGTAGGTGGGGGAGCTGGCCCCGAGGGGTCGGCCCCATCTTGCCCCCGAGAGGGGAGCGCCGCCGAGCCGGAGTCGCCCCCGGCGGTAGGAGGAAGACCTGCCTTCTTGGCCCGTTTCTTGGCCTTCACGGCCTCCCGTAACTTTCCCGCCATGGGATCCTTGCGCTTTGTACCAGTTGGCCGTGAAGACCCCACGGGAGCCACCCCCTTGCCCTTATCTCGGGATTGGGCGCGACTCGCAGAAGCATCTGGTTCATCGGCCGCCGAGTCATCTCCCAGATCAATGACCTCAGTAGATTCCTCCAGAGGTTCCCGCCTAACGTCTGCCACAAAGGGAGAAGACCCGGTCAGGAGAAAGAAAGTAACTACCATCCCAGGAGAAGAGCCTCGAGAGCGGTACCTGTCGACGTCAACTGCGTAAGCAAGCACCATTCGATGTTCTCCGGTGTCACCAGCTCCTCGGTCGACTGGCGGTTACCCAGCAGACGAGCAGCCTGCCGCTCCACGTGGGAAGGGAACTCATCCGGGCGAGGGGGAAGATTCGGATGAAAATTGGTCGAGATCGGACATCTCCAAAACTCGTCCGTCGCCTCCGCCTTCACCCAGAAGAATTGGGTCTTCCACCCCTTGTGCGAGGAGTCCTTCGCAGCGAGGGAGATGCAACTCCTGTTCCTCCTCGCCTGGATGAAGTAAAAGCCCTTCCCCGCCGACGGGTGCGCTTTCAACTCGAAAAAATAATGAAAGAGGTCCAAGGAAGGAAAAATGTCGTGCTGACGACAGAGAATCCGAAAGGCGGAAAGAAGGAGATATGAGTTGGCCACCAACTGAATAGGCGCCAACCGGAAAAACTCGAGAAGCTGGAGTACAAGAGGCTTGAAGGGAAGGCGGAACCCACTCTTCCAAGCCAGAAGGAAAGTGCAAATGTGTCCCGTACGGCTGTCCAGACTCATCTCATACGGGGTGGCGACAGCAAAGCTGTACCTGAGAGGCGAGCGAAAGCGATGCTCCAGCTCGGCCTCCCCCAACTCACTACAGTTGGAGACGGGCTCCCGCCTCACCTGCCCGATTTCCAGGGGCAGACCAGCCATCGAGCCGGAAGATGATCCCTCGCGCGAGCTCGAAGACTCCGGAGGGGAAGGATGATGTGACACAACCTAGGACTCAACATGCAAGCACAATTAAGCATTCAAAAACGGACCGATAATAGCAACCGCTCACCCGATGCTCACTAAGACCCGGGGTAACTTGGCAATGCCAAGGGGAGGTTGTGTGGGCTAGGCCCTTGCTGGTAGAGGGCCAGCAAGGCCAAGGTTTGATTCCCCAAGTGTACGGCTGCCCAAATCAAGGGTCCGACGAAGTGCCAAAGGGAACGGGTTCCACTCTCTTCCCACGATGATCACTTATAGCAAATGAGCTTCAGGATCGGGCTCTCGTCACGGCCAGCGGAGTTTATGAACTAATATTGAAAGAACAAGCATGAATTAGAGCAAAGTTTTGGAGCACTCACTCGACCGGTTTGAAGAAACCGGTCCCACTCGGAGACGAGGGCGAGCGGGGAAGCGTGGGTTCCCCACACGCCGCGCCGGGGTAGCTTGACCTATTTAAGCTATTACAACACTACACCCCAAGCAAGGGGGGGGGGGGTCGTGGGGAAGGGAAGATGATAGTTACATCCAAACACTACCTCCACACAGGGAGCGGCCTTCAGCCGGCCAAGCGGGGAGGGGAAACTAGTGCTAAGAGTGATGAAGAAGTGATGACACCGAATCAGTCTTCCCTCTGTAATAGTTGACAGATAGAGGGTGTGGAGGCCGCAGAACTCTCTCTAGAATTTCGCTGAGGGTGAGACCAGTGGGGATCTCTTCGTCTCTGGAATAGGAGTGCCTCTGAATTTTTCCAATTTCTTCAGGGGTCACTGGCGGCCTGGGCGGGAGTACGAACAGGGTTGCTGAATCTCGGACTGTCTGCAACAGACTATCAACAGCAGGAAGACGCGGCTGCTCCGACCATTCCTGAACTCCGAATCAGTCGCCGTTGGAACCGTTGGAACCGTGGTGAGTCTTCTTTATAGCAGAACAAACGGGGATGCCAAAAGATGCCGGTGAAGATCAGAGGACTCAGAAAAGTGAGGAGTGGTCGATGCAGACAGTGGGAATCAGAGTCGAATGCCTGAGGAAGAAAATTGGTAACTTCTGCTGCAAGATGCCGAACAGAGTTTCGCTTCTTTGTTATGAAAGTAGACAGGGAGAGGAAGAACTTTGCAGAAGAGCCCGTGGCCTGATTCTTTTGGGGTTTGTCGTGGTGAAGCTTTCTCTCCGGATCAGGATCTCTGCAGAGCTAGCTCCTAGTTTCCAACAGCAGGTTGCAGAGGATGCCCCGACAGCTCCCGACCTTGGAATCAAGCACCGTCAGAGTCGTTGGAATCGTGGACAAGTCCTCTTCGCAGAAAAACTGACAGGGAAGCCAACCGATGTCGGAGAAGACTAGGGGATGCAGAACAATGGCAGCTAGTCGGTGCAGACTATGAGTAGCATATCTGCGTAGCTGAGGGAGAAAAATGAGAACTCTGGATCACAAACGCCGAATGAAGTTATGTTTCTTGATTCTGGAAGTAGACTGGGCGATGAAGAACTTTGAAGAAGAACTCGTGGACTGATTCCTTAGGGGTTCGTCGTGGCAGAGCTTCTAATCTGGCTCAGGTCCTCAGCCGAGGCAGAACTGCGCAGTTGTGGGAGAATGGACCTCCTGGACGGCTCGGAGATCGGAAGAAGATGAAACCACTTCTGTTGCGAAGGAGACTGGTAGACGCTTCCGACGATGGCTCTTGGATCTTCAAACTCGTCCGGAGGAAGTCGTGGTGGCTGCTGCAAGTTACAAGTTCATCTGCAACCTCTGGACAGCAAACTGCAACTTCGAAGTAGCTTCCAATGACCAAGAAAGAAGAAGGGGAAGGGGGTAGATGAGTGTGGGAGTGACCCCTGGTTGTAAGGGGGTCTTGGAGGGGGTGTTCTAAGGTGTGAGAGGTGGAGAATAACGTCTGGAAGAGGGTCCAATAGATGGTGGTAGTGGGGGCTGCGAATTTGGTTGGAATGGAGAAAGGGAAAGGATATTCAAATATAGGTTTAAGGGTGGGGTTAATTTTTTATCTTGGGAATGGGGGGGTTGTGTTGGGGAAGGGAAGGGGTGCTTGGGGTAGTGGGAAGGGTGCTTGGGAAAGTGGGAGGGGTAGTTGGGGGTTGGATCGTGAGGAGAGGATTGGTGGAGGGGGTCTTGGGAAGGGGTGGAGTATTGATGAGGGTTGTGGGGAATGGGAAGAGGCTTAAATGGGGTAGGTGGGGAGTGGAGGTGGTTGGGAAGGGAGGAGAGAGAAGAAAATTCGAATTTGGGTGTTGAGGAGAGAGAAAGTGGAGTGAAAAAGAGAGATTAAGAGAGGGAAGGGTGGGGAATCTCTCCCCTAGGGCTTCTCACCCCAAAAATGGAATCTCTCCCATAGATAAGAAGTGTAAACTCTCAAAATGGTAAGTTTTTCATTCATTGATTCATTAAGTTGAAATGGAGGGGAATGGGGTCCTATATATAGGAAACCCACATTTCTACAAAAGTCCCTGACAATTGACTCAATGACAAATAACCGAGGGGGTAGGGGAGAGCCCTTGGGCCAAGCCCAATGAATTGGGCACAATAGCTAACTAGACAACCTAATGACACTCAAACTTAGGGAAATGAACACAAGACCTAGGAACATGACTCAAATAAAAGGGAAAATACATCAAATGACTCAAATAAAAATTACATAGGACTCAAAATTAAATGACTAGACCATGCCGGATGCAACCGGGGCGAGGAGACGAGCTGTAAACGTGGGCATGGGAGGTGATGTCCCCATCATACTCCGGGGTGTGGAGAACTCGACTCCGTCGAGTAACTGTCCTTCCCTCCTTGGAGGGTGTAGAAGTGGTACTACCCTCAAGTCTTCCGAACTAGACCGATCCATCCATCTGTCGAGATAGCGCTCGTATACCTTGCTCCTGGTGGTAGTGACATGTTCATCCAATATTCGTTCAATGCGCTCACGCTGGGCTCTCTTGGCTGGTGGACTCTCCTCACGGGCGGGTGCTCTCTCAACGGAGGGAATAGGCTCAATATCCTCACTAGGTACCACCGTGGGTCCCTTGTATGGCACTAGGTCGGCGACACTGAATGTGGGACTTACCCCATATTCCTCATGGAGATCTAACTCATAGGCATTTGCACCAATGCGCCTCAGGACCTGGAAGGGACCTGCCCCACGTGGCCTCAATTTGGAGATGGCTCCCAGGGAGAGCCTCTCCGTCCTTACCATCATAAAGTCACCCTTATGGAATTCTTGGTGACGTCGATGAGATTCGGCTTGCCTTTTAAAAGTCACATTCTTCTTGCTAATGTGCTTGCGGATCTCTTTATGCAATATTGTGAATGCAGACATTCTAGGGGTGATGGGTGGACCTGGGCAACCAAAAGTAGACCTATCGTGTAATGATGCAGTGTAGACTTTGGTTAGCCTAGGTGGGCCGGGGCACCCGTAGGTGGCCCTATCATGCAAAGTGGTGATAAATATCGGGGGACCCGGACATCCGTAGATGCCTTTGACATGCTTAAGACCCATGATGAATGAAGGTGGACCATTACATCCGAACATGGACCACTCATACTTTTTACTTGACATGTGGGTGATATGAATGAATGGACCCAACATAGTGTTCATGCCAAGTGATGTGGTAAGCCTAGACACATGCATGCTTTTCCCAAAGGTGACTTCCATGTGTATAGGTGTGGGACAACCTTTGAACTCCCATTGGAAAGGATCGAATGGATCTAAGAAGGTGGTCATCATGGGGTGGGGCACAACCTTATTACCTAGGGATATGTGGCTCAAGGTCATGGCTCCCAAGGTGTAACCCGGGTCTAGGATGGGGTGGATTGGGTCAAACATGGTGGGTTGGGATTGGGAAAGGTAGGTGGTGGTTAAGGTAGTTGGGTCACCCAGGTTCCTTGACTCCCATTGTAATGGATCATAGGGATCATAAAATGGGTTACTAAGGGGAAGGAGCTCCATGTCCTCAAGGTCCTCAAAAGGTGCTAAGTCATCCCTCTCAATGATAATTGGGTCAATGTTCTTGGTGAGTGGGTTGGCCATGAGGGGAGGGCTTGGCTCTCTACCCGATATAAAAAGCTCCAATTGGAGGAGAAGGTCGGGCTCATCGGGTGTGGGGAGGAATAGAAGGAGGTCGCTAGTGTAGCAACCAATGGTGCAAACCGAGGTGATAGACCCGATGCATAGGTGTAGGAGGCCAAGGCTCCTAGGTTGTTCGGCCATAGGGGTCAACATGCTAGTGAACTCAATTTGCCATGCTAGGCCCTTAAGAAGATCCCCTAAAGTTTCCACTTTGTAGGATGATTGGATGGTGGTGTGATAGGTGGAGAAGGGTACTATGGGGAGGTTTAGCTCCATGAGAGGGTAGACATTGGACGTGATGGGGTGAATTGGTTTCTCCTTTAGCCATCTAGCTAGGGGCACATCTATGATTATGGTGCCATTTGTGAAGGTTTGTGGCTCTTGAAGACTCGGACAATTTGAAGTGGTAAAGGGTTGAAGCTCTTCCTCACCATTGGTGTGAACTTGGGTTTCCTCATGGGTGGGGAGAGGGTCTGGGCTAGCAACTATTCCTATGTGAGTGGGTGTGGCCTCTTTTCTTAAGGGAATGAGAGGGTCTTTTGGATATGGGGTGATGATGGTTGGGGCATGGTGCACCCGGGGTGGTGAGTGAGGTCGAACTTGGGTTGGGAGTGGAAGTAGTGGTGGCTTAGGTTGGGGTAGGGTTGGGGTTGGAAGTGGAAGGTGGGTTGGTTCAGTTTGGGTTGATTGGGGGGGTGTACCCTTTTTAGGGGAAGATGGGGGGATAGTGGTGTGGACCAAGGGGAATTGTGGAGAGGTGGATGCTTGGTTTATTTGGGTCTTAAGGGAGAGGACTTGGTTGCGAAGTGTAGTTATGATGGTTGAGAGGTGATTTGTTGGGGTTGGTGGGGGTGGAGACCAAAGGTCGGTCTCAAGTTGGCCGGGTGGGGATGGAGGAGTGGTAGTGCTCCTCGGGTTAGGGGTGCTTGAGTAGGAGGGGTGGGAATGTTTGGGGATGTAGATCTTTCTAAGTTCTACTTTCATATCATCCCATGAGGAAATGGGCTCTTGCCTCCTAACCCTTCTTAATCCCTCTATGTGTTCCCACTTACTCTTGGCTTGACCCCGAAACCGTCCCTTGGCCCGTCAGACTCTCGCGGATCCATATACCCAAGTCTTTTCAAAGTACTTTTCTATGGTAGCCTCCCACCTAAGATAGTCACTAGAACGTGATCCGTCAAAGGTAATATCCCTATCTAGGATGAAGTCCATGGGTGGTGAGTAGGCTAAGTAGGAGGTGGCCATGATGATCGGGGGGATCAATGCAAGGGTTGGATTGATGATGACTCCAATGCAAGCATGCCCTAGGACTAACTTGTAGAGACAAGTCAATGACTTGCTCTGATACCAATTGATGTGACACAACCTAGGACTTAAACAAACAAGCACAATCGCAATCAAACGGACCGATGTCGACGACTGCTCACCCGTTGCTCACCAAGACCCGGGGTAACTTGGCAATGCCAAGGTGAGGTTGAGGGGTTGAGCCCTTGCTGGTAGAGGGCCAGCAAGGCCAAGATTTGAATCCCAAAGGTTGTGGATGCCCAATTCAATTGGGCCGACAAAGTGCCAAAGGCACCGGGTTACTCTCTCTTCCCACGGTGATCACTCAAAGCAACGGGGCTTGAGGATCGAGCTCTCACTCTCATGGCCAGCGGAACTATGAACTAATATTGAAAGAACAAGCATGAATTAGAGCAAGGTTATAGAGCACTTACTCGACCGGTTTGAAGAAACCGGTCCCGCTCGGAGACGAGGGCGAGCGGGGAAGCGTGGGTTCCCCACACGCCGCCCCGGGGTAGCTTGACCTGATCAAACCAAATTACAACACTACACCTCTCGCAGGAGGGGGATCTTGGGGTGGGGGTTAATGGATTACAATCAAACTACCTCCACGCAGGGAGGGGCCTTCAGCCGGCCAAGCGGGGTGGGGAAAACTAGGGCTAAAACGATGATGAAGTGAAGATGCCAAATCTGCCTTCTCTCGGTAATTGTGGATAGATAGTCGGTACTGTGGCTACAGAACTTGATCAGGAATTTTTCCGAGGGCGAGACCAGTGAGGAAATCTTCGTTACTGGAATTGGAGTGCCTCTGAATTTTGCCGAATTCTTCTGGGGTCGCTGCTGGCCTGGGCAAGAGCTCGAACAGGGTCACCGATTCTCGGACTGACAGCAACTGGTTACTAACAGTAGGAAGAAGAGGTTGCCCCGGCTGCTCCCAAACTCCAAATCAGGTGCCGCCAGAACCGTTAGAACCGTCCTCTTTGCAGCAGAACAAACGAGATCCCAAACGATGCCGGAGAAGAATAGTGGATCCAGAAGAGTGAGGGGAGGTCGGTGCAGACTGTGGGGAAGTAGAGTCGCACTGCCGAGGAATAAAATTGATAACTTCTGCTAACGGATGCCGAACGACATTCCGCTTCTTGATTCTGAAAGTAGACAGGAAGGAGAAGAACTTTGTAGAAGAGCTCGTGGCCTGGTTTCTCTTGGGTTCATCGTGGTGAAGCTTTTTCTCCGGCTTAGAACCTCTGCAGGGGGCAGATCGGTGCAGTAACAGCAGGTTGCAGAGGATGTACTGGCAGCTCCCGACGTCGAAATCAAGCGCTGTCAGAATCGTTGGAATCGTGGACGAGTCCTCTTCGCAGAAAAATAGACGGGGAAGCCAACCGATGTCAGAGAAGACAATGGGATGCAGAACAATGGTGACTAGTCGGTGCAGACTATGAGTAGCAGATCTACATAGCTGAGGGAGAAAAATGAGAACTCTGGATCACGAACGCCGAATGAAGTTATGTTTCTTGATTCTGGAAGTAGACTGGGTGATGAAGAACTTTGAAGAAGAACTCGTGGACTGATTCCTTCGGGGTTCGTCGTGGCAGAGCTTCTAATCTGGCTTAGGTCCTCAGCCGAGGCAGAACTGCGCAGTTGTGGGAGAATGGACCTCCTGGACGGGTCAGAGATCAGAAGAAGATGAAACCACTTCTATTGCGAAGGAGACTGGTAGACGCTTCCGACGATGGCTCTTGGGTCTTCAAAATCGTCCGGAGGAAGTCGTGGTGGCCGCTGCAAGTTGCTGGTTCATCTGTAACCTCTGGACAGCAAACTGCAACTTCGAAGTAGCTTCCAATGACCAAGAAAGAAGAAGGGGAAGGGGGTAGATGAGTGTGGGAGTGACCCCTGGTTGTAAGGGGGTCTTGGAGGGGGTGTTCTAAGGTGTGGGAGGTGGAGAATAAGGTCTGGAAGAGGGTCCAATAGATGGTGGTAGTGGGGGCTATGAATTTGGTTGGAATGGAGAGAGGGAAAGGATATTCAAAAATAGGTTTAAGGGTGGGGTTAATTTTTTGTCTTGGGAATGAGGGGGTTGTGTTGGGGAAGGGAAGGGGTGCTTGGGGTAGTGGGAAGGGTGCTTGGGAAAGTGGGAGGGGTAGTTGGGGGTTGGATGGTGAGGAGAGGATTGGTGGAGAGGGTTTTGGGAATGGGTGGAGTATTGATGAGGGTTGTGGGGAATGGGAAGAGGCTTAAATGGGGTAGGTGGGGAGTGGAGGTGGTTGGGAAGGGAGGAGAGAGAAGAAAATTTGAATTTAGGTGTTGAGGAGAGAGAAAGTGGAGTGAAAAAGAGAGATTAAGAGAGGGAAGGGTGGGGAATCTCTCCCCTAGGGCTTCAATCTCTCCACTAGATAAGAAGTGTAAACTCTCAAAATGGCAAGTTTTTCATTCATTGATTCATTAAGTTGAAATGGGGGGGAATGGGGTCCTATATATAAGAAACTCACATTTCTACAAAAGTCCCTGACAATTGACTCAATGACAAATAACCGAGGGGGTAGGGGAGAGCCCTTGGGCCAAGCCCAATGAATTGGGCACAATAGCTAACTAGACAACCTAATGACACTCAAACTTAGGGAAATGAACACAA
Organism: Amorphophallus konjac; assembly: GCA_022559845.1. Classification (NCBI taxonomy): domain Eukaryota; kingdom Viridiplantae; phylum Streptophyta; class Magnoliopsida; order Alismatales; family Araceae; genus Amorphophallus; species Amorphophallus konjac. Next base: position 208,334,599 of record CM040119.1, read on the forward strand.
GACCTAGGAACATGACTCAAATAAAAGGGAAAATACATCAAATGACTCAAATAAAAATTACATAGGACTCAAAATTAAATGACTAGACCATGCCGGATGCAACCGGGGCGAGGAGACGAGCTGTGAACGTGGGCATGGGAGGTGATGTCCCCATCAAAGGAAGTTGCCGGACCGCCTCCGCGGTTATCCTCGCCAACTCCTCAAACGCCGCCGCAAGACTCTGCGCCTCCACTGTGCCCTCACGGCGCATCAAGGAGCCCCAGAAGCAAAGAAACTAAGGAAAGCCCAAAACCCTGAGAAGCCTAGAACGACGAACAGCGCCCAACGCCTATAAAACCCTAGAGGAAGGCGGCGCGTCATTCCGTGCTCCGAGAAAAGGGGGGCCCCTTCAGTTCAAATCCGTCAGGATCATCATTATGCGCCCAGGCGACCACTACATGTGGCTCCATCACGCCAACAGAATTCCACCCACCTGAGCCACGCCGGTCCAAAGTCTCAAAAGCTACTTGACCGAGCCTTCATGGCTCGGGAGTAGGAGGGGGACAAGTGGAGAGGGGGATTTCTGTAGCCCACCCAAAGAGTAGCCCAACTAGACCCAACAGGGTCCAACGAGGCAAGCCCACCTGGGTGACAGCCCACAGGGCCCACTCAAGGAAGAAAAGCCCAATAAACAACCACTCGAGGAAACAACTCTCCCTGGCGACCCCTAGGCTCGGAGGGCCCGAGTGATGGTCAGGTCATAAGGAAGGTCCGGCCCAAGCCATTTTCCCCGCCCGGGAGAGACAGGCATTCGCCGACCTATCCGACCCCTCTTTCACCGAACTATGCCCATCGCCCGGACAGGGCTGGCGTTTCAGGAGCTCGGCCAGACCAAATATCATTCGTTCAAGAGTCCCCAATGGACAGGGGAGTCAAGAAACCACCGGACTTCAAGGCGATAACGTTCCCACGATAAGGCCATGAAAGTCCACGTTTATGACGTAACTCCCGCCGAAGACCCCTCAACTTGCAGGACTCCTGAAGGCGGCACACTATTTAAACCAGGGCTACCCTCTGACGGAAGAAGAGAGCCATTCAGGTACTCATATACCCAAACTCCTGAGCAATCCGCTTCACCCTCTGGTGGAGAGGAATCTCGCGCGCTAGCTTTTCTCCTCCCCATTATTGGTTCCACCACAGCTCTACTGACTTAGCCATCGGAGGGTTTTACCCCAGGGAAGCCCCCTGGGCCCTCTGATACGTTTCCCTGTCTTGCAGTTCATCTTCAGGTGATCCACAGCCCGCTCAGGATACAAGCGCGAGATTTCGCCTCTTCAGTTGCATTAACAGGTTTTTTTCTGCAGATCTTTCTTCCTCCGGCGGTGGAGATCTCTTTCTTCTTCCTTCGACGGTTCTCTGTTTGTTGCGGCTGAAGCGCTATCCCTCTCCTTTTCTGCTGCTAGAAACAGCAGAAGGGCTCCCCTCCTCCTCCTTTAGTTTCTTTCTTTATTAATCTCATCACACGCACCTCTCTTTAGTCATCTAGCTAGAATCAAATCATCACACATCTTCTCTACATATCATATTATTGCTTGCATCCATAGCATACATATCTCCCACCCCTTTCACTCCTCTTAGGGGTTTAAACAAACACACAAGGTGTGTTCATGCTTATGTTGCAAAGTTTTATCTCTTTAGAGCATTCATACTACACTTTGGCTAATCCATATATTTTCTTATTTTTTTTGTTTGTCTTGCAAGGGTAATCAATATAAAAAACCCCTTTATCGGTCGGCCAGTAGAAGGAGGAAGGAAGGACTCACAATCTCACCCGCTTATTCACAAGGTACATGCGATCATTCTTTTAATTTTTGAGGTAACCCCTCTGGCGATCACCCTCCTTAGAGCATCACATGCTCCTTTTATTCTTTTCTTTATTTCCACGTCATGCATGCTTAACTTTATCCATCCCTTTTTCCTTAATATCTTCCTTTAAAGAAATTTTAAATCTCCTTTCTTTTTAAATGTCTATGTGCCACGTTTATAAATTGGCGATCACGGTGCGACACTTGATGTTTTTATTTTGATTACCTCTCCATCGGCACCCACGTGTGCCCCTCCCTTTGGCACCCTCGCGTGCCTCTCCTTTGGCACCCACGTGTGCCCCTCCTTAGTGCTCCACGTAGCACACTCCCCTTGTGCACCACGTGCACATCCCCCACTGGATTAGCCAATTTTTGAATTGTCCATAACATTTTTAAGAAAAGAAATTTGATTTCTGTTAATTTTCATCGATGTTTGTTCTCTGGAACTGATTAGTGACTACCTTGCAGCCGCTATTTTAACTATCAGCGACCGCTCACAGAGACGCTGTTTCCATTTATTTTTCAGTATTTTCATCATTTTTATAATCAACGCCCCTCCACAGAGACGTCATTCCTGCATTCAACGCCTCACACCAAGGCGCCATTTCTCGGTTACTGTTGTTTATCCTCACACCCCGGTCACTGTTCACTGATATCTGACGCCCCTCCACAGAGGCGTTATTTGCATATTCAGTGCCTCACACCAAGGTGCTATTTTACTTTCCTGTCACTAGTTGCCACTGTTTACAGTGATTAGCGACTGACACCTAGTCGATGTTTATTGAGACCGCGACTTCTGTCAAGTTGTCATTTTGTTCTGTTTTTACAGAATCTTGGTTATTACTATTATCTTCACCTGTTGGTTGCATCATTGATTATCTGATTATTACTGCTTGATCTGCCCGCATTAGCTTGCATTCTAGGGCATTTGGTTGAGAGACCTCCTCTCTCTACACTTCTAGTATTTCACACCCTTTTCTTGGAATTGGAACGACCCTCCATTGAGCATTCCATCTCTTTGGACTAAAAATTCCTTTTCTAAGGCCTCCGTAAGTCCCCGCACCCGTGGATTCCCTCACGGACGCCGGGCCGATTGTACCACTTGAAGTACCCGGAGTTTAGTTAACCCCTACGTTGGTAAGGAGAGAGAAAGAACTTAGTTGACCCGGAGATTATACCCAAACTTGAAACTAGGACCCACATTGAAAAGTGAGAATTGATTACATATTTAAAAAATCCACTTTAATCTCAAAAGAGAAACTTAAAACTTTGGGTTCATTACAACTTGAGTGAAAATTTGTTTGATTGGGTGATTATCTCTTACTTATACTTGTTGGTTTGAAATACTTTCCTCTCCTTAAACATGCAACTTCGTTCAGGTAAAATCATTAACATGGCCAGCTATGGGTATTCCTATGATGGTTATGAGGAGGGTCAATTTGACTAATCCTACGAGGTTCCCCCTCAAGATTCCACCCATTATGAGGGAAATTATGCTCCCTCTCATGCTTATTATTCACAAGTTCATGTGGTCGATACTACTTCTCAAGAGGTTGAGCCTTCCTCCCAAGCTCAACCTACCACACAAAACACATCTGGGGACACTGCCCCATCTTTTAATCTTAATGATTTGATCCATGCTTTGTCTCAATTGGATGATTCCAAACGTCAGGCGGTCCAGGCCTCCCTAAAAGGAAAATCTGTCCCTTCATCTTCAAACCCCCCTCAGGCCGCGGGTGGCCATCCATCTCTTAATGACCAGGCGGTCTCACAGAAAATTCCTTCACTGCCACCAACTCCTATCATGGCTACGCCGGCTCAACCAGCAAGTCACTCAGTGGTTAGGTCCCAATATCTCCACCTCCCCAAATCTTAAGGAGGCCTATGCCAAATGTGCTCCCTTCCAATCCGGCCCCGGTCGAGTCTGACACCAACACCATACTCCTCCAGAAGATAGCTAGTATGGAGGAGCAGCTTAAGAAAGTCACAGCACCGAAGAATGTTTCAGAGATTGCTCTCCCCACTTTGCCAGTTTTTCACTTGCCTCCTTCCGAGATGCCGAATTTCTGGCGATACAATGGAACGGGTAACCCGTTCTTTCTTTTGAAAGATTTTATGTACGAGACTTCATTCTGGCAGGACAATAAGATTTTCTAGGCCTATCTCTTTAGAAGGTCTCTAGATGGCCCGGCACTTGAATGGTTCTATTCATTGGAGCCGGCAGAAGCCAGTGATTTTGATATTGTTCAGCTGAAATTTTTACAGAAATATAAGGACCGTGTGGGTCCATCCGTGTCAGTGACAGATCTAGTTGCTGAGAAGATGAAGCCCGAGGAGGACTTCATTCTATTTGCCGATAGGTGTTGGGCTATGGCCGAGAAATTAAAAGATACACTTTCAGAAACGGAACAGGTTAAAATGATTATATCAAATTCTACTCCACAGTTCCGTCATATTCTGGCCATGAATAGGCTAAGCACTATGGAAGAGCTCTATGAGAGAGCCAGGTACATATAGACCCAAATGAAAGACTCACCCATCATGGGCATATTTGAACAGAAACCAAGGCTGGTCAGGAAGACCACCAATGTTAACAATAGTGGTGTCACAACCAAGGGCACCGTAACTAATGAGCAGGTGGGCGTGGTTGACAACCCTGCACCTTTCCGCCACCCTAACCCAAGACCTCCACAACCTCCACAACAACTCCCCTTCTTTAACCCCACTCCCCAAGCAAATATTCCCCCTCGACCCTTCCATCCTCCTCCATAAAATCAAGCCGTCCATCCAAACCCACTGTAGACACGCCATTCCTGACGTCTCCTCAGAAAGTCTCATATTACTATACAACGCCCCGCGACGGCTTACGCGTTTTGAATCACTTGAGTGCTTCCTTTTCTTGAGTCTTCTTCCGCCCTTTTCGGCATCCGGAATCATCTCGTCACGGCATTCGGACGGCATCAACACCAGTCGGACGCATCAGGAGGTTCCGGAATCAAGAAGGGGGTCTACCGGGCGGCCGCCGACGCCTGATCCGAGGACCCGGGTGGGTCTTAATGGGGGCATCTAGGCCCCTGGACGCCCCCATCTTTTTAATCTTTTTATTATTTTTCTCAGGGCCCAAAACCAAATAAAAAATATAAAAATATATATATTTTAATGGAGGCGTCCAAGCCCCTGGACGCCGCCATTAAAAAAACAAAAAATATATATATGTTTGTAAAATGCTAGTTGGCATAAAATAAAACAAAAAAAAATAATATATATTAATGGAGGCGTCCAGGCCCCTGGACGCCTCCATAAAAACAAATTAAAAAAATCAAAAATGCCAGCCCTATCATAAAAAGACAAAGAAACAATAAAATAATATATTTTGGAGGCGTCCAGGGCACTGGACGCCTCCATCAACTCCCTCACGGGCGCCGCCCACCGAACGACGGTTTGTCGTGTGTGAAAAAGGCCAAATTATAGAGACGTCCGGTCAGCTGGACGCGCCCATTTCTGAATCACGAGGCGCCGCTCACAAAACCACGCGTTGTGCCAAACCGCGTGCGGCCGCCGTCGGTTTTCGGTGGAGATGTTAGAGGCGTCCGGGACCCTGGACGCCCCCACAAAAGTATTTCAAAAATATATATATATAAAAATAGAATAAAATATTATCTCGGCCCTGATGGAGGTGTCCAGGGTCCTGGACGCCTCCACCCTCCGGAGCTCTATAAATAGAGGCCCCCCCCCTCAGTTCTAAGGGAGCTTCTAAGTGATCCGATAGGCTGCCGAAGCCCAGAGGCTACGGAGTCATTTTCTAACCCGTGGGTTCTTTTGTAGGTGGAGGTTCTGCCGACTTCTCGGGTGTTCACGCTCGCGAGAGGAAGGCCGTCTTCATCCACCGTGCTTCCCCGTCGTCCCCACGCTGCCGGAGCTCCGCCGGATTTCACCCTCGGCTCATCCAATAAGTCTTTTCTTCCCCTTTTTCTCCATAGTTCTTTACATTCATCATATTGCATCCTCTATCCCCCTTCACAAGGGCGCCTCTTCTCTTATACTTCTTGCATCCATCATCTCATTTTCCTCCTACTCGAGTCCGAGAGGGGTTTAAAAGATAACACCAACCAGGTGTGTGTCTTGCCATCATTTCGTTATTTTTACCGCAAGGATTTGAATACTACACCTCCATCTTTCTAATCCACTTGTCATTTATTTGTCGTTGTTTTGCAAGGGTACCCGAGGAAAGCCCTCTCCGTCGGCCGGCCGGAAGGAGAGGAAGAAGCAACCCGCCATCTCCCGCTCTTGAGGTAGGCGCGATCACTTTCTTATTTTGGGGTCTTTCGGCCCCTGGCGATCACATCTTTTCATCGAGGCCGCGGCGAGTCACTTCCCCAATGGCCGTTTAAATTTCTGTTCTCATATTCTCTTTATATCCTGTTATATTTCGTTCATATCATCGAGGCCGCGGCGAGTCACTTCCCCAATGGCCGTTTAAATTTCCGTTCTTATATTCTCTCTATATTCTGTTATATTCTGCTCATATCATCGAGGCCGCGGCGAGTCACTTCCCCAATGGCCGTTTAAATTTCCGTTCTTATACTCTCTCTATATTCTGTTATATTCTGCTCATATTCTCGAGGCCGCGGCGAGTCACTTCCCCAATGGCCGTTTAAATCTCTATTCTTATATTCTCTTTATATTCTGCTATATTCTGCTCATATTCTCGAGGCCGCGGCGAGTCACTTCCCCAATGGCCGTTTCAATTCTTGTTATTTAATTTCTGCACCATTCCCGTCCCCCCGAGGTCGCGGCGAGTCACTTCCCGCTATGGCCGTTTGAACCCCATATCTTGCTATATTATACTTGTCCCGCTCGCCCCGCCGGAGCAATCTCCCGTGGTGGCCCCTTCTCTCTTCTCTCTTATTTCTGTGTTGCAGCAAAACAAAACACAAAAAAAGAAGGAGCCCGCGCGCTCTCCGTTTCCTCTTCCTCCGAACATCCCGGAACCGCGTGACGTCGCTCACAGATTGGCGATCACGGTGGGACGTCTACTGCTTCCTTTCGGCCACCCTTGCAAGTTCGGCACCATCCGTGCCTCTCCATCTTGGCGCCCACGCGCGCCCCCGTTGTGCTCACGGCAGCACTGTTAGTTGATTGGTTGTTTGTTATTATATGTCTGTTATTTTTGTTGTTTTCCCACTGCATATATCTGTCAGCATTCCATTGCATACATCCATTCCTCCTTTCTATCTTCTTTTCATTTTTTGAGGATCACCCTTTCCCGGTGAAGGAAGGACTCTCCGTTTGGGAATTCCTCTCAACGGACTAGAATCTCCTACACTGGGACCTCCGTAAGTCCCCGACATCGAAGAATCTCCTCTTCGTTCACTGGGCTGGTTGTACCATTGAAGTTCCCCGGAGTTAGTCATTTCATTCGTGGTGAGACGAGAGACCCTAGCTGACACGGCGGTGAAACAAAAACAAACTAGGGTCCCCATTTTGTGTGAACTTCGGATCTCGCTAAAAATACAAAAAAAATCATCAAAATCAAAACACAAAAAAAGGGGCGTAAAGGCATCCACTTGTTTGATAATTTCTGCTACCTACTTGCTAGTGTATGTTTTTACGTTCTGGGAAAACTGTGAGCATGTCTCACGAGTCTTTTGAGGAGAATCACCCTAGCCGTGGTTTGACAGCCGACCCGCGAGTCTATGCTATGGACTCGGGTCCTTCTCATGACCCCTCGCATGAGGTGCAGGTTATTGCCGGGGACACGTCCCCGCCACAGGATATCACTTCCTTACTGGGCGTCCTCGCCAACACGGAGCTTACCTCTGAACAGCTCCGGGCCTTCCAGGCCATTCTAAAGGGGAAATTGTTTCCCCCATGCCCCAGGAATCAACTCCGGCCATCGCACCTCTCCAAGAGTCCGTGCAGGCCATTCCATCTCCTTCATTGGCGCAAGCCATCCAGTCTCCCTCGCTTCAAGGTCAAGCGAGCCAACAACCACCCTCATTCCAGTTCCCATCACAATCTCAAACTCCCGTTGTTCCCCAGACACCGCTTCAGCCGGGGCCAACTGTCGGCGGTCCGACAGTTCCCTCTCGTTCTGGGTTCCCCCCTCAAGTCTCCGGGAGACAGTTTCTCCCCCAGTGGCAAGTGCCACCTTCACCTCCAGAGGAGCTCGCCCAATCGCTCCTCAACAGGTTCAACCGCATGGACGAGCAGTTTCAAAATCTGAGAAGGATGGTGGACGTAAAAGCCACCCCGGAGGTTGCTTTGCCAATCCTCCCTGTCATTCATCTTCCTCCCTCCGAAATGCCCACGTACCGCAGATACAATGGTACCGGCAACCCCTTCATTCATCTCAAGGATTTCATGTATGAGTCCTCTTACTGGCAAAACGATCAGAGGTCCCTGGCATACCTCTTTCGGAGATCATTGGATGGTCCTGCGCTTGAGTGGTTCTATTCTCTGGAGCCTCGCGAGGCCGAGAATTTTGAAATAGTCCAGAGAAGGTTCTTGCAGAAATATAGGGATAGGGTCGGTCCCTCACTCTCCATTACCGACCTAGTGGCCGAAAAAATGAAACCCGACGAGGATTTTGTCCGATATGCTGATAGATGGAGGTCTCTGGCGGAAAGAATAAGGGATACCCTCTCTGAGCCCGAACAAGTGAAGATGATTGTGTCTAATGCAACCCCACAGTTCAGACATGTCCTGGCCATGAATAAACTTTCTACAATGGAGGAACTCTATGAAAGGGCCCGGTACATCCAAACCCAGTTAAAAGACTCCCCCATTATGAACATGTTTGAGTCACCGAAGCCCAAAGTGGTTAGAAAGACAGGCGCTGATGTCCCGGGCGGAGGCACAGAAGGGGTCGTGACAAATGAGCAAGTCAGTGCGGTCAACAATGCCAACTATGCAGTCAACCCAAGGCCTCCACAAATGCCCCGACTTCCCCTTCAACCAGGTCCTTTCCCTCTTCGTCCTCCACCCCAAAATAATCCACCCCAGGATAATATGCCTCCATTACGCCAACCCCAGCAACAACAACCACAACCTCAGCAACAACAACCCCCGCTTCAGTACAACCAAGTTCCACCCCCGGGGAACTATGGTCCCCAACAGCAACAAAGGAGGCCCCTCGGTCCCAAGAGAGCCTACTATCCACCATTGCCAGAAACCTTAGCAGACATTTTTAATGCCCTCATGGCATCAAACCAACTCGCCCTACCCAGAGAAAGGCCCGCGTGGCCCCCCAATGTTGATACCTCCAAATACTGCGTCTACCACAGGCAGCCGGGACACACAGTGGATTACTGCTTCCATTCCAAAGATTACATCCATGATATGAATGATGAACATTAAATAGATTGGGATGAGATGAGACGGTACGTCGCGGCTCTCAAGGCTAGGAGACCTCCTCAGAGGCCACAGCAGCAGTTACAACCGCAGCAGCAGCAGCAACCACAACAACAACAACAGCCTCAGCAGGCCCCACAACAACAGCCCGACATGGGCATAATCCAGAATCCACTACCGGAGCACCAACAGCCCAATCATCAGGTTAACCCCATCTCCTCCTTCCCGGAAGTCGGGA